>MU269982.1:5686973-6939473 GCA_021432705.1 Caranx ignobilis
AGTGGTCTCTGATCAGTGCTAATAGGCGGCCCTTCTAAATCCTGATTAATGTATCGACAGTCTCGGGGAGATTAATTGATTGCAGCTCAAATAGGATTGTAGTCATCAGCACAGCAATCTACAAACACATTGACAACTGTGATTCATTAACACATGACTGTAAAAAACACAGTCATCAGATCACTGAAGAAAGGGAAGGTGATTACTTTGCTGGACTGCTCCATGTCACAGCACATCTGCAGCATCTTGATTGAGTTTATAGACACAAAACTTGACATATGTGTTAATTATGAATGCTGCCACTTCAGTGTAAGACGAGATTCAAGATGTCAAGTTGTAAGGTCAGCTGAGGTTGTCTGTGGAGCAGGACAGGCTTGATCCGTTTGCTCTAATCAACACAATTAAATCAATGACAGAGAGGAAAGAGATGACTAATGCTTGTACACGATCGACTCCGTTAAAAATGTCATCTCTGAGGTTTTCATAAAGCTTGTGACACTGTTTATGTTCTATATATATATATTTTATTTTTGTTAATGGCCATTTTGTAGTCCTGTCCTGGAATCACTTCTTCCTATCCACAAGTTTCTTTACTGTGAGATCCTCCTTTCCTGTGCTGTCTGCACATGCACAGGGGATTAACAGGAAGCACTGCAGGCATGTAATCCAGCATCGTTGTGTGACATCGATATCAACCTTGCTGTCACAGCTAATGCAAACTGAGCATTTCCTACTGATACCGCCTGACTTTACACTGGCAAACCATGTGGGGGCTTTTATTGTGAAAGAGCATTCATGCTGGTTTCCTCTGACCTCTGATCGGGTGTTTGCTCTAGCATTAAACCTCACTTGCTTGTTCCTCAGGTGCACTCAAAACAACCTGCAGGTAGTTTATAAAGATAAAAACTTTAAAGACTTTGTTCATTTCCTTTTTTTTTTTTTAACCAATTCTCTTGCTCCCTCTTTCAATGATTTATGCAACAGTGGCAGAGACAAGCTAAAGCAGTCCAGCTAAATTTCCATGAAAATGCTCTGATCTGAATCTACCTTGACTTTGACATTTTCTCCACGATGCCATTATCACTCAGGAAGAAAACAGTGATACGCAGTTTGACAGCGCTTGAAGATCTTGGCTCGCTATAGCGCGCCATATGTCACTGGATCAGTAGAGTACTGGACAGAGACAGAAATAACCCTTGGAAACCACTAAACCACTTGGCCTGCTCACTGAGGCCAAGATTAGTCACATAATCACAGGCTAATAATGCCACAATCTGCAAGATTAGTACTAAATCATTTTTAATCTGTGCACCAGCAATGCTTCTTTGGTTGTTTTGGCTGCGGATACGTTTCATTAGTGTGAGGAAGTTAGTTGAAGTGCCATGTTTGTACAAACTTTAGAACATCAATGACTTTGCAAGTTGTTGGCAAGAGGAAGTAATCCTGTTGCTTAATCTAATTGGTAAAATACATTTAGCGGGGTGACAGAACACAGCGATAAAAAGCTCGATAAGGATCAGCAGTCAGTACAAATTATCAAGCTGCATTAAAGACTGACATTTCATTAACTCAGGGAAGTTGAAAAATGCTATAGCGAAAAGATAAAAAAAAAAAACCCTCATGCGACAATTACCTCGTTCAGCTATAAATGACGATTTTCTTGTTTTGAATAAGCTCTCAAGTGTTGTGACATGTCGGTGACGTTCTTCTGCCATTAACTATGAAAAAGTAGGTAATCAACATACTCTAAGCAGGAAAATAAACACTTGAGTTGCAGTAACACCAATCGCTGCACTATGAATAGCATTAACAGTACTGTAATTACTGGGTTTTGTTTTTTTTCTATCATTGGAGGTGACTTCTGTACTCTGGTATCTGTTGGAGCCAGCAGCTGCACTGCAAGTGTTAATGATGTTCTTGTGATTTTTGTTCTGTGTTGAAGTGTTTGATGGAAAATCATGTTGTTCATTTAAAGTGCTGATACACGCAGCACTGGGTGAACTTTCCAAAGTATCTCAAAGTGTTAAAGGCACACAGGCATTTATATGTTTTTTTTTTTTCCTGCACTGAGTACTTTCCTTTGTTTCTTATGCGATCAATGCAGCTCCTCCTATTCACATCAGAGTTTCTTGAGACATCCTCAGAAAAGTTACTATAACAAATGATCTTGTGTACGTTCCACAAGAACACATTTGCTTTCAGACATAAATGTGATGTTCATCTTTAGTTTTTTGGTGTATTTTGGTCTTGGCTGCTGGTCAAAAGTACCGAGGCTAATGTGTTTTCTAAGAAATGTCATAACGGTATGAACATAAAAAAGTTGAAGAGGTGAGAGACATGTGTGTGTGTATATGTGTGTGTGTGCACACAGGGGGATTATTTTGTGATGGAGAAAGGAGGTGAGAGGAAAAGGTGATGCTTAGCTCCCTCTGGCAAGGGTATCTTTTATCTCAACAGTAGTTTCTGATCCTGCCGGGTGGCGACCTCAGGTACTCAAGAGCAGATAATCTGTGAAATATTTCCCTGGTGTGTGATGCTACCTCCTTTTAAAAACTCCTGGAATAGGAGGATATTTCAATTCATAAAAAAATGTGCACAATTTGTCATGCAAGGAAGCTGCTCATTCAGAAGGAAACCTGGGGGACATGACTGTGTTCAAACCCTGCTGTGCAATATTTTGATCAATAATTAAAGGTGTGAAAGAACCATGTGACACTTTTATCCTCTCAGGCGTCCAAGCTGTGAAAGTTGACAGCATGAAAACATCGGAGTCACTTATGTTTATGAACTCCTGTTGTTATTTCCAGTGGTTTTTAGTCGTGTGAATACAATGCATGTGCAGCGTGTTGATGTGAGTCTGGAGGAAGATCATTTGATTTAATGCACAACAGAGCTCAACAAACCGCTAATATAAACAGCACCGGAAAGCTCAAACTGCAAACAAGGCAAATTCTCCAAAACAAATGTCTTTGTATTATGATATATTAAACCATGAAGTTTAATATACGGTTAAACACCATTCAAGTGTGTAACGTCATCTTAATTCAAAGTGTGTGGGATGGCACAGGCCTGATGCACATGGAAGCAAACCAGATAAGGAACATTTTCAGATGCACTGAATGAGCAACTGGAATGAATGCACGTCATCTTGGAGAATGTTGCTTCTTAGAAAACATTCATGCACGGATGATATTTGAAGGTACAAACTAGCCCTCACAGATGCCAGTACCTGCACAGGCGCTCAGACCAACCCATACAGGAGTCGGCACTACCCAAAAGAGAAGGCCCTCTTACCCGCTTCCAACTGGAAGCAGCCCTTTCATGCATTTTGACTTGTCCTGGCAAAGAAAAGCAGAGGTGTGCTGCATGTAGAATGATAAATGATGGCTGCAGCTGGAGCTGGAGCTGTGGGACCAGCACGCCTGAGTGAAATGCAGCCATTATCAATGTAATTAGTGAGAGCTGTGGTTGACAGGAAGGTCAGAATCTCCACTGTGAGAAAGGTCTGTGGTGTCTGATGAAGCTCAGAGACAACCCAGAGGCACTAGAGCAGGAGACTCACCAGGGGATTGGTCCAGGGCTTCTCTTTTTCTCTGTTTATTATTTCAACCACGATGAAGTCATTTCAACCCAAACCCTTATCTCTCCCAAAGTCAAGGAAGGTAAATTTTATGCCCCAACCCCAAACCAAACCTTCACCACAGTGTAGTCGCACAGATTCATTTTTCAGCAGAGTTTTAATGATTCTCTACAGCACAGAAAGCACATCATTTTTCTTTCATAAGAGCTAACTAACCCTGTCAAAGATCTCAAAGAGTCAATCATGTAAGAGATGAATAATGATAATTCCTTCAGAAAATAAATAAACTAATTTATACACTGACTTCAGCGTGGACTAGATAATGTGCCGAAAGTTATACAGCCAGTAGAAAAAAAGCATGAATACATGACCTCAAATAGATTCAAGAGATGCTTAAAAGGCTTCAATTGCACTTGAGTGGCCATTGACGAAACCTTGCCCTCAGCGGAGAGCTCATTAAACAAGAGCTCCGAGGCCAAATTGCTAAACTGTCTGCAAAGTTATGAAATCTGTTGTGGCCTCTAAATGATGTCTTCCCAGAATTAAACTGAAATGTGTTTTTAAATGGTGGTGCATTAATTAGATTCACCTCCTTTTGAAATGCTGACAAAATCCCACACATCAGTCCTGACAACTCATTTTGACATAGTTGTGTAGGTCAGTTAGCATCACCCTGGTTCCCTCAATAAAAAGGGATGAAATAGGATCTTTACAGTGGTTTTTACTGTTACTGAAAATAAACTGCAGCAAACAAAGGATAAACTGATTAGATTTCTGTGGCTAAAGGTCGAAGGTCAATGTCATGGTGAATACACAGAACTTAATTATGAACTGGTGAACACAACATCTCAGAGCTGCTTGAGGGAAAACCCCTATAAATCTGGCAAAATTGTTTACAAGAACTCAAGGATGAGCTTTTTTTATTTTTGGGGTGAAAGGTCAAGGGGTGTGGTGGCCTCAGAAAGCACAGTTTGGGCCTTGTGAACACCACATCTCAAGACATCTTTGCACAAATGTCCAGCTGGACTCCAGAGTTGACATTCCCCTTTTCCACCGAGCTGGTTCCAGTGCTGCTTTGGAGCCAGAGCCTGATTTAGCACCAGTTCTTTGCTCTTAAGCTGCCGAAGCACCAGCTCCTGGCTCTCAACACTGGCTCCAGACAAGTACCATCTCCTTAAAGGTCTATAAACTGATTCTGCCAGGGGCTAAGGACGGGGTTACCTGACCAAAAGGACCAGCGCTAAGATATACATAGACATTATCAATATCTCATTGCGTTTATTTAACTGCTAATCGATGCAAGCACAGTTGAAGCGAAGTAGCTGAGCTACAGGCTGTGCTGTGGCTAAAACAACAGTTAATGTTCATTTAACAATCAAAACGCCGTTTGCAATGGTGACGACGAAGACCACTTCCGTTTATCCTTTTTTTGGCTGGCTTCGGGTTGAGAATTAATGCTAGCGAGACAGGCCGCATCAGGTCTGGGAGTAAACATCCACAGGACGGACCGGCTTTGAATTTTTAGGCCCGTTGAGAAGTATAGTGCTTGCAAAGAGAGGAGCAGCCCCCACATGGGGAAAAGCAAACTGGTTCTTTGGGGCATGTAAGTTGAACCAGCTAAGCACTGGCACTAGCACCAAACTAGTAGCAGGTTCTTTTCGGTGGAAAAGGGATAATATATTGGACTTTGGTGGTCAAAGGTCAAGGGTCACAGTGACCTCTGAAATCGCTTTGGTAAATGCTTCATATGACTCACGAATCAGTGGTGGAGCCAGACAACCACAAGCTGGTAATTCTAGCCTCTGGATGTTTTATTAATTACAAGGTGTAACTGTGGTGAACAGTGACCTTGAAATTAAATCAACAGCTTCATATAAAAGTATAGTCACATGTTTTAATTAATGTTAACTATCCACTTGTGTTACAGACTAAACGATCAGTTGTGAAGAGTACAGATCTACAGCGGTGATGTGATGAATGCGTCCAGTTCAGTTTGTATGCCTACCGTTTTTAATTACACTACCTTGACAGCTTATAGTAATGTTTTCTCTCTGTCTTACATTTTCATTACTGAGATGTATATTTTGTGCTTTTGCCCATATGGATGTCTTGTGATTGCACGTTGCTCAGCCGTTCATCTGGATCTGTTCCTTACATGACAAATAAAACTTCATATTGGCTCCAGTGATCAAAACACTAAGAAAGAGAATGAATGGCTTTGCTTTGTTGGAGTCACTGTGGTGGTGTAGGCAATACAGTGCTCTTGTTTTTGTTTTTGGATTGATTTATTTTTACTGCTTTAGTTCCTGGTTTTAGTTGCAGTGAGCCATAACAAGCTTGATCTGCCATATGTTCTGTGTTATAAAAACAATTAGACCTTCTCTTGCTTTGTTATCTGGCTACTCTCTAACTCTTTGTCTGTTACACACAAACAATGATATTTGAGACTTCCTATCTGCATTGTAGTATGAGTCATTGTTTGTTTTTTTTTCTTTTTCTTTTTTCATCTGCTGCACGCTAATTCAATTTCTTGCCATGAGTCAGGGAGGTGAGGCTTTGATATGAACTTTTTTTCTTTTTTTAGAAATATAGAATTTGGACAGGCCTAACTCGAGCATCTGTGCTTCTCCGCCTGTGGAGAGACTCCACAGTGGATCATCCATCACTCCTTAGTGGACACGTCAGTGTGAAGCACTGCCAAAACGCTCTCCACCACACACGCCCTTTGTGTATTAAGTGTATTGTGGGTGTGTTTACACTCTTCTGTGGCTGTTTTGTTCTGGCTTCAGTGGTTTGCTCATGTAGGATCTTGACAAAATGGGGCAAAACTGTCTGCATGAGTCCCCTGTCCTTAAAGCTTGGCGGTCCAGCGTCTCTCACAGCTCTGATTACAGTAATGCACCTCATCTGTCTGCTGAACTTCTTATTACTCAGACTCATTTATGGATCAGTCTCCAAATAGTGGCTGTGGATTAAACACATATGGCATAGTTCTTGCTGGAAATCTTTAATCATGTGTCCACTTCCTGTATCATAATAAAGTCACAGGCAAGAGAGGAGGTTTGTGAATGAAACAGAAATGAAATTTGGTGAAACATAACTTTAAATCAAAAAGAAAATCAGCATATCAAATATGATACGAATTACCTTATTAATCTCCAAAGGGAAATTCATTTGTCTGTCGTCTCATTTACCATTTGGAGAAGAATTAAAAAGCCTGATGGCTGTAGGTACAAAGGATCTTCTATATCTCTCTGCCCACCACCACTGTTTTCTCTGTCCATCATGGTGTTATGACGTGGATGATCCCAGTTGTTCAGAATGGCCTCTGCCATCTTCAGTGTGCTTGCACCTCTCCACCACATCCCCCAGTGAATCCATCAGGGAAACACTGATTGATTTATTGAAGTCTCTTGATATTATTAAAAGTGCCTCAGGGTGTTTAGTCTGTATCCTAGCAACAACTTCATGGAGAACTTCACATGGAACTTCAGCGGTTGCCGTGGGTGAGATGTAGCTACAGAAGTATTGTTATGATTTGAAAACATGTCTACTTTCTGAGACTTCACCGATATCTCCGGCTCATCACTCTTGTTGGGCAGAGAGTTGACATTTCCCACGACGACTGATGGAAGAAAGGACCTACAGTACATCTCCACTTCCAAGCCTTCACCTTTGCACCAACACGACAACCATGAAAACACCTCTTCATCTCAGCTGGAGCAGGGTGACATCCTCCAGACCTGCTTTGTTTTCAATGAAAGAAGCTTCTCTCTCCTCTCCAGGACAAACTCTTCTCCCCAAAGTATCCATCAATAATTGACAGAATAGGACAGAAACATACAAAAACACATCAAAAATGAAGCAAAGGTTGAGTAAGAACTCTTTGCTGCACATGTTCTAGAAATAAATAAATGTCAGGTTGTGGTTTTAGCTCCAAGTACCAGGTGTAAATACTTTTTGTATACACTATTCCTCCAATATGAATAAGCATAAAGTTTAGTAGTAGGTCTGTGACTTAGATTTCTGTGTGAACAACTGCTATGGCTGCTATGGTCTAACTCCTAGGTCAGTGAGTTCTACATGACTATGATGTCATAAGAGGCACAAGTGTAGAAGCAGGTTTTGGGTGAACAGTGGTCATTCCACTGTCGGCACTGAAAGAGATTAGAGATGACTGGAGATTCACCCTCAGCCTCAGACCAACTAATGTGAGGAGCCATCTGACTGCCATCTGATCCGGCTTTGAAAAATGCCATTGCAGCCGAACTCAGACTCCACTGGTGTTTCAGGTAAGATCACGAAACACACAAACAAAATGAAGGCGATGCTGAATGTACTTACATTACTATGAAAACACAATGGGGAGCAGAGACAGATCAGCTCTGTCACATCCTGCAAGACACCAGGATCTGTTTTCTGTAAAAACCTAAATCCACTGAATTTTGATTTTGTTTTCACCACCTTGTCTCCACAGTTATATTGACAGCACCAGAGGTTCAGACAAGTGATACCCTCCCTGTTTGGCTGTTACTCTGTCCTGGAGTTTATTTGCTGAAGTGGCCAAGTGCCAGAATCTGGCAACAAGAGAACTGGCTGTTGAGATCCTTAAGGACTCAACCCAGGACACAGAAGATCCTATAATCGTTGAGCCAAAACCCAAACTATATGTCACATAGGTCACATGATTTGAAATTGATGACAGAAAAAATAATCAGACTGAGGTTTTTCAGCCTTGAGGCTCCTTCATGACGCTGACGCTGAATGTTTTCATCTGAACGATGAACATGGTGTATAATCCTGGGAATGCTCTGACGAGATTCTTCTACAATCCATTCCTGCACAAAGGACAGTCCCATTAAGTGAATATGCTAATTGGGCCCACAGTGTTCCCTAATACTGTGTGAAATAAGAGAATCATGTGGGACAGACAGCAGAATGTGGATCAGTCTTGTAAGTCTCCATTTTCATTACACAGAATGAAGACAATGGAAGCAAACTAAACAGTAACACGTGTCAATAGGCCGGGTGATTCTTCCATCTTCATTTGGATTATTACAGGGCTCCATTAGGAGGCAAATGCCACATTGATCCCTGACAAAGTCCCTGAATAATAAAATGCAAATTAATGTGGAGAGGGGGGAAATTCTGTAATTACAGCAGACAGACAGAGCTGCATTTGTCAAATGTCACATCAGTGATGTGCCTGAAAATGACTTGAGGAACAATCAGAAATGTCCTTTTTCTAAGAGATAACAAAAAGTAGAAAAAGCACTTCCTATGGGTCTAACCAGTTGTACACCACCTTACATGAGAGTCAGACAGGTACTGTGTGCTTTTACGGTACATACTCTGAACCAATCATGTCGTGTACAAATTATGTTTATATAGTTTAGCATGTTTTTCTAATGAGGTCATGGTGGTAAGCACTACTCATATGTTCAAAGCTGTTTTTTTACTCAAGTGAATGAGGTGTTACATGAGTTCATTAAGAGTTATTTGATTTATTTATTGAACAGTGAGTCCTGTGAAGAGGTTTGTGTGGAAGGTGGGTGAACAATATCAGGTCTTTGACACTGGGGTCTCAAAATTAGATGCATTTCAGTCTCAGTAATTAAATTCATTCAACACCGGGAAAACTTTATAAAACTTCATTTCTAATCAAAAATCACATTCCTTGGGAAGGTGTCTGACACAGCAGGACATTTCCCAGTGGCCTGAGGGTCATTTCAGCCTGTCGGTAATAATGTAGCAGGCAGGAATGAGCTGTCGGACCCCTGAGGATTCACACATCACTCAATATTCAACAGTGACGTCATTAGGTGTCTCAGCGGCGCACATGACAACCATCTACCTGCTTCTGCACTGATAACATTTTAGATGAGTCCCTCGGCAAAATGAATGGTTGTCGTGGTCAAAAGAAAAGGCAAGATGGTGCAGAGAGGGAGAGAAAACAAGGCGTTTACCACAGATGCTATCCAATACTGTCAAATAACTGACATGTTTCTGACAGCGAGGGACAAAAACACACCCCAAACAGTCCTGTTAGTGTAGTGTGTAAAACCAAAAAGCAGAAAAAAACCTTCTCTTTTTCCTCAAACATAATGGCAGAATGTGCTGTTTTCAGATACAACACAAGAAGGTGAGGAGATGAAAAGACCAACATAGAGATGGAACTAATTATGTTACATGGTGTAAATTGGATTAAAGTTTGATCTGTGTGCACTTGTTCTTCCATCCCTATAGCTTTTACACTAACATAGAACAGTATAAGCAGCATAATCTATCTTGTATACTCTGATGGTGATGAGGTTTCTGTTTAGGTTCTTTATTGGGCTGGAAATATGCATAAAAGCACCCCCAAGGACTCCATAAAATATCTTAAGACTGCTAATTAAAGATAAAGAAGTCTAATATTTTTTATTTTGAAACCTCTTGTGTAAAATCTGTTCCTGCGCTCTACGAAAATTAACTGCAATGGACCAACTTCACAAAGCTCAGTTCAAAGTTTTCACAAGATGAAAACTTCTATCACAGCACAGTGCCAAAACCCATTAATAAACTATCTCTTTTATAAACACACAACTTCCATCCTTCCCCCTTGTGGATTTAATATGTCACAAATTTTTAATCTGCACATTCATCATCATAAATAAATGTAGCAGAGGTTTGCAGTGGTCTGTGCTATGGGGAAAAACCCCCGCCAACTGTGTGATGACATTTTAAACACATTATTATGCCAAGAGCGAATCAAGTGGAGTAATTGCAATCACATGGTTCTCAAAAACCCTGAAGATACTGCTGTGTCTGACAAATTCCTTGTAGTGGAAAAGATTATGGTTCCAAAATTATTATTTACTCTGTTGACAATGGTGAACACAGTAACAGAAACACTTAGATGGATAACAAATTAAAGAAAAAAATGTGAATGAATTGAGTGGAGAAAAAATAAGGAATGCAGACGCTCCCACAAAGGTGCACGGCCTAGTAAAATTAAGCAGTTCAATCATGTATAGAAATGCTGAGCAAATACACTTGGTTAAGACCATTCATTTTCTTTCAAGTAACATCTGTGTTAAACAACATCTGTATCAGTTAAAAGGGACATTGTGGTTGACAGCAGTGATGACAGCAATGTCTGAGCATTAGTGACCTATGTAAAGAAAAGCACAAGAGCAGTTCTTCCTCAGGTGACTAAGAATGTCAATGGTGGACATGATCAGATTGTGTCAGCAACAACAGTCAGTGCGTTTACATGCACCACTAAGTCAAGCTATGCTCAAAGCTCGAGTTGGGCATCTCATCGGAATTCTGTCCTTCAGTTCACATGCAACAGGGAAAATCGAATAGCTGACGGAAACATGTCCGCCTCCTCAGCGTAAGTGGCGCTATGTGTCCTTTCAGTGGGTTAATGTGGACCTCTTTCCAGTTGACCTCTTCTGTCCCCTAGTAAACAACTGAGAGTTTTCAATGGGCCAGGCAAGGCCAGCCCGACCAACCCAACCAGACATGCTGGTCCGGGCCGGGTTCAGGCCGAAAATATATACAAATGACTCAGGTCAGGTTGGGCCTCGGGCTTCCTTTATTTGTTAATGAAAAACATCTTCTTGCTGTTTGTGCTGTGTATTGTTTATTGTGAAATGCACTAAATTGGCACTGATGCATCAGGCCGGACGCATGCATTTATTGGCTGGGTTTGGGCCCGCTTCGATGCTATACTTTGTGGCACCGCTGCTGTTGTGGAGCATGCGCACATGCATTGTCCATGATGTAACAAGTGACATTGCTATTAATGTAACTGAAAGACCAGTATTGAATTTTCCCCTTACGCTGATGACACTCTACGTTCTCTCTCTTTGGAGCAGATCATTGGCTGCCTTTAGCGTGCAGTGTATAATGCTGGATAAAATTCGAGTATTAAGGGCTGTTACAGAAATATTTTTAAGAAATAATAAAATCATAAAATTACTGGTTGTAGTCTTTTCTTTCAAGTTTCTGACCTGTACAAAAACATCCATGCCCTTAGCCCTTATGGCACGTGTCTCAGTTACTGTGAATTTAATTAAGTCCTTTATTAACTAGATTTATTCTTTTGCCTCTTCTGTTGTAGTGGAAAAAAACATTTCAGTTGTTTCTCCAGAATTAAACATTAAACTTGACTTTTCATTGTGAATGAATTTGTAACTGTGTGCATGTATTACTGCAGGGGTTTGTTGGCTTTTTAATTACCTTGACCAAGGAGGTCATGTTTTTGCCCATGTTTGTTTGGTGGTGTGTTTATTTGTCAGCAGAAATACACAACTGATTTCCACCAGACTTGACAGAGGCATGGAGGATGGACAAAGGAAGACCTCATTAAATTTTGGGGCAGATCCAGATCAATTACTGTGAATTAGAATGTTTTTTTTCTTCCTTCTTTTGATTAATGTGATTTGACATTGGCCTTGACAGTGGTGTGAAATCCTGTGAAGCACTTTGGATCTGGATCTGACTCTGTCCTGAACTCACCCCTTTGTAAATGTTATACAATAACCTATTATTATGTAAATAATAGACTGTTTGTCTGTTTGACAAAGCTAAATCTGATTTCTGATTATTTACAAACGTAGCAGATGCCGAAGCCACAGCTATTTAGAGTGTTTATTGACTCATTGTTTGAGGTGAAAAACCACCATCACTGCATGTTGATATTAATCAGAGCAGTAGATCTGAGGTGATGATGAATGAAGTCCATCTATACCACTCTGTCTGTCTGTGAGGCGCTGGAATACTTCTGCAGCAGAGGCTCAAGTTACACATGTTGTTGTGTGGTAGGTAGCTTAAGGCAACGAAGAAAACGACACATCCCGTTTAGAAAAAGAGTCGTCGGATCAGACAGCAAGATATCTTGATTACAATGCAACAGTTCTGAGTTCCAGCAGAGCTCTGATTGTCGTAAATGTGATTGCCGTGAAATCTTCCAAGCTGAAGTCAGACGGGTGGTGTGTGGAAAATTATTGAGAAAGCAAAGACCTTTTTGTGTATTGTGTCATACAGATGCAGGGATTTGCAGGCATGTTATATATACTAACCTTAGATGTCCCCTCTCTCTTCTCTCTCTCTCTCTCTCTCACACACACACACACACACACACACACACCCTAAACATCTTGTTCACTTATGCAAATCTCGACCTAAATGCATAACCAGCCTCTGAATGCACAGCACAGATTTGAATGAATTAAGAAAAAAAAAAAAAAAAAAAAACTCAACAAGGAAACTAAAGTTTTATTATCACATTATAAAGTTAGAGTAAGTCACATGCATCAAACACTGTCTCTGTTTTATGTGCTTGGCAGACACAAATGCGTTGCGTACTTCCTCATCATTGAACTGTAAAACTCCATAAACACACACTTATCTCTTATGATTTCAACGGTGGTCACATGATGAATCTTATGAACATGCTGTGATTTAGAAAATGGCTGACTGATGGAAATGTGCTGTTATTGCTTTATGGTGGTATTAGGGAGACTGTTACAAAGAGGTTTGACTGGGGTCACATCATTTTAATGTTTGATTTATGGCTCACTGGGTCTATGGTTTAGGTGTCTTTGTACCAGGTGTGTATTTGGTAATAAAATCCTGCTCTGGGCAGTTTTCCACAGCTTGAACAGTAACACAACAATGACACAAAAGAAACTAACATCATGCCAACTAACTGCATGAATGTACAAACACGACCCTGTATAATAAGCTGCATGGTTGACACTGCCAGTGCATGTCTGTAAAAGTAGCAATTAACAGAAAACAATCACCATTTAACTACAGAGGCACACAACCTCTTTTTTTTAGTCTGCAGCGCTGGCCTTTGTGTTTCACTGCATGTAACTTTATCAATGAAATGCTATTTCACACTTCAAGGAGAGGTGCTCATGAGATTATACATACTGCCGAAATGGTTGAGTAATATTTCTTAGCTTTTCTCTTAATGACGTCAGTAGGTGCTTCTTTTTCTGTATAAAAGCTACATGCCTGTTAGACGTTAATCATGGAGGAAGTGGTGAGAGTGGACATTTAATGCATTTAAGGAAACTGAAAACAGATTTTTTTTCCCAGTGTAATTTAATTATGTTTGGTCTTTCCACCCTGCTTGTGGCTTTGCTGCTGTTTTTCAAATGGAACCTATGGGCCGAGGCTCACGCTATGGACAGGGGATATGATATTTTACTCTGCATTAAGTCAGATCTCTTCCACTCAGTATGATAATCGACGGCTGGTCCATTACTCCTAATTATATCAATCATCACCCGTAGATTTAAAATGGCATGTCACACCCACAGGGAGCATTTATGGCTCTGTATTCATCAGAGACAAATTGAAATTCAAAGCACATGGAGAGCAAATCTCATATCACACCTCCTGCATTCTCTCTTATTTTTACTATGTCTGTCTGTCTCACTCGACAGACTGAGTCCCCACTAAAAGAACAAATATGACGACATGACAATCTGCTGAAACACACCAACCCACTATACGTGATAGTTATCATTCTGGCTGGTGTGTGGACCATATGGCAGGATTGTTTCTTTTTTTATCCCCCTACCTTCCTCATGGGTAATTTACCCTTTTTTCATGACAATTTAATTCATACCTCTCACATAATGTCTTGAAAAAAAAAAAAAAAAGTTCCAGCAGTAATTTCATGAGACTGTCAAAAGACCAGAGCACACATTTCTATAAGTCATACTGCCTCCTGTTCTGCTCGCTGCCAGAGGGATATATCTACAAAGAGGGTGTGACAGACATCTGTGACGATGTGAGACGGGACTGGAATAAACGTGTGAAAAATAAAAAGTTATTTTTCACAGGGAGTCAACAGCAGCTCTGGCAGTGTGTAACAGTCAGAGTCATTAAAGGAACACATAATTGATGATTTTTTTTTTTTGACATAATGAATATGTTTTTCCAGAGTGTCTGTATCTGCAGTAATACACAGGCAGGCAACAAATTACAAATTAATAGGAAAGTCTGCAATGTGAAATGTGTGCTGAGAATGCCCCCCCCACCATCCATCTACAGTGCACAGGGGGGTCACTGAATAACTTGATGAGTATGAAAATGATGCTATGACCGTCATAGTCACCAGATCTCAGACTAATATCACACCTGTGGGAGAATTAGCGAGCTTGCTAACTCTGAGTTCACAAAGTTTACAAATTCATTCAAAACACATTTCTACCATCGACCTCTCTGTTTGGAAATCGTATTTAATTATTTATCTTTCGGGTGAACATGAACTGAATAACTGCACTACAGCCAATATGCCCCAATTCAGTTGGTTTAAAGGGGAACTATGCAAGGGGGGGGGGGGACATGAGTTCTTATGATAGTGAAAATATGCACTCCAAAACTGTAGGGGGAGCTCCGTAGAGTAAGAAGGGAGCAAAACCAAAGAAAAAGCAACCACACTTGCATAGTTCCCCTTTAATACACACTGTGGTTAAGAGGTGATGGAACATTTTTTAACTATTTAAGTTAAAAAAAAATGTAAAAACATGTAAAAACAAAACAGACTATTAGGTTTACGTCCTTAAAATACGTTCTGCCTTTGAACCCAAACTTTCATTAGAGTGTACAACTGACATAATTATCTGAGTATTCTCTGGTTGAGGGACTCTAGGCTCTAACTTCATGCTGTAAGTTACTCCTCTATACACCTCAGATCATACTACAGATTTTTAAAAGCGGATTTGAACATATCTGGTAAGTGATACAGGTGTCTTTTGAGATATTGCCGCCCTGCTAAGTATAGTTTCTTTCCAAGTGTGTCACCCAACTGAACTCTGCCATCTGCTGAACTCTTTCTCTGCCTACACACACTGACAGCCCTCACACACACATTTGTCCTATGATTGTAATCCTCATGCTACTTTTTCCTGCAGTATACTTATATTTGTTCTCGGTGTCTCCATACTGCTGCTATTTTTATATTCTTGACTTAGTGTATTTACATTGCTGTGGTACATCAGCTCAAGTTATTGCATTAACTATATAGTAAAAGATTTCCATCTTTCCACATTTCGCCACATATTCAATTTAAAAAGAATGGAAAGTAATCTTACATTTCATAAAATGAAAACATTTATACAAGTGATAGCATCAGCAGAGAGACCTCAAAGGCACCGATCCTAACCTCCCTACTGTGTCTGCTGCGGATATCATGGTCAAATTCTGAATCCACACGGGTCTAAAATTAACAGTCCTGTGTAGTCTGAGCTTTAGGGCAACAAGATTGTTACTGTTATGTGGTATAACTATGCTCTTTATTTTTAGAGTCATGAAAAATGCTGCTAGTTGTTACCGATTTTTAACAAAAAGTGCATTTTGTGTTGTAACACTGTGATGCTGGTTGCCCATGTTGCATCGGGAAAACCAAAACATTTTCAAAACACATTTAATGGATTTTTTTGTTGTTGTTGTTGTTGTTGTTTTTCACCCCAATTTGACATTATTACTGAGCTTGGACTGTAATGTTCCAACGTGTGTAATGCAATGTGTAATTTTTTACTTAAAATCCATTTGTATGCAGTGACTTTCAGCTGTTTCAGGTTCAGCAAAGACTCTTAAAACTAGCGGCATTGTGCTGCCCTCTGTTCAACCACCAGAAATACACATCTCTGCCACATTCCTGTCAAGGATGGATTTGGAAAATTCTAATTTGGAAAGTGGGTTGCACACACACACACACACACACACACACACACACACACACACACACACACACATCCATGTAGGCTTAAATGCATGCATGCCTGTGTGTAGTGACTTCCACTATTGCTTGGTTTCAGGTTACCAGGCCTCCCCCTCTCGTCTCTCCTGTATTTCACTCTGTCTTTTTCTTTGCCGGCTCCAGGAGTCTGGCTGTCTGCTCCCTAAATAGAGTTGACCTCAGTGCAAACTTGGTGCTGCTCCTGTCTTTAAATCAGCATGGGAGGCGATGCATATGTAGGACGTATGAGTGTGTGTGTGTGTTTGTATGCATGCATGTGAGTGCAAAAGTCCATGTGGATAATGTGTGGGGTTTTTGATTTATTTACAAAGAATAAAACGAGTGAGTTAAATGCGGTGAGTAACCATAATGGGATCTGGTACAAAAACACACAACCGTACTAAAACAGTACTCCTCAGCTGCAGAGGTTTTCCAATGATGCAACAAAATGTAAACTTTGTCATTGTTCCCACACAACACAATTGTGCATCCTGACACACACAATATTTACATCAAGTGAATATGAATAAGCATCCACACCACCACAACAGACAACAGACAACATAAGACTACTCATGTTTGGTGTATTTAAAACAGAGGAAGCGTTTTACTGAGCTGTACATTTCTCCAAAAAATAGAACAGGGTGAGACCAAAACACGAGTGATAATTTAGTCTGACTGACATGATAATGTGAACAACCTACAATTGTGCTGCAGAGTTTTGTCTTGTGGGAGTTCTTCTCAAAGTAGGAGTGTGTGATCAATTCTTGGAGTACACAGTATCGCAGACAGTTTGTGGCCATAACATCTGCATTTCTGCAGCTGGGACTAAAATCCTCCATGGCTTCATCTATGTTAGGTCTAAAATAAAAGGTTTAATATGTAAACATAAGTATCAGTGGTTTGTCTCTGTGTAGACTGGCTACCTTTCCACAGTGAAGGGTGCTGCCTGTGTGATATTGGCTCCAGCCCTGCAATCCAAGGATAAGCAGTATGGATAATGGATGGATGATACAGGCCGACCTTTTCTGAGTTCATTGCTTCTTAATTCGCTCAGTTGCCCTTTCAACCAACCTCTGTGGCCCAGCTCACGACCACCAATATATATATATATATATATATATTTATGTATCTTTTGTTTAGCTGAGACTGCCCTCACTCGTTTTCTGTTTGTCACAAGAAAAGTTTGTAGGGCAAACAAGAAAGCAAGCACGTCATCCTCGGCCAATGTGAGTTCAGGGGAAAGGGTTAATTAGGTTTAATTCAGAGGTGTTTTCACTCACTAACTCGAGAGATGCTTGTTCAGCACAACAAAGAGGAGAGGTGACTCTAAAACAGCCCTTGAAGGTGACAGCTTTTAAGTGCTGAGGACAGACAACGACCTCCCTATTGTTTCATATTACATGAACTGTGGAAGACAGAGACAGTTGCTTATGGAGCAGAAATGGGAGACATGTACCGCAGACCAAACCAAAGAGATATCCTCAGATACGTATCCAGGTTTAAACACCTACTTAGCAACGCACCAAATTTGGAAGTATATTAGGTTCCCATTATGGTCCCATGTCTGTCCCAATGTCATGGATTGAAAAAAAAAAAAAAAAAAAAAAAAAATATATATATATATATATATATATATTTATATATTGATAGTGAAAAACAAAACATGGAAGAATCATGGGTTTTTGAAAAGCCGCCTAATAGTCAAAATCAGTCACACAATTCACCATATTCTAAAACAGCACATGGAAAGTCCTGGCGTCCTGACCCCTGAGAAAGGGCCAACAGCTGGTGCAATAGAGAGGTCGCAGAGAGAGATCAGCCTCAGATCATGATGAACACATTTCCACCTGGTAGCCTATATTCTCCATCTCTCCACCGTCGACCATGAGGCTTTGAAAACGCCACAGCACTTTGGCAGATCAACGCTCCCTCAGACTGAAAGACATCAAGCCAGTTACCTTTTAAATATTCATTTTCTACATGTTACCACTTATGACAGTCTGGAAATGCTTCTGGTGTATAAAATAAGACTGTAGAGCTGTATGTTCGCTCTGCTAGTGGACAAAGAGCAGGTTGAGGTGACTGTGACTTGCTTCAGCCATTGTTGCACTTAGGCAGCTGCATCTTCAGGGCAAAGTGAGATGACACTACTATTGATCAATGAAGGCCAGTCTTAATAGTAAAGCACTAACTTTAGAAAAGACGTGATGGAGACAGGAGTTAACGTTAATGTTGATTTTCACCACTCGCCCTCAGATCGTAAATAGGTTTTTGATACTGAGATCTCAACATTTCTTTAAGACTGACAAGTAGCTGCTGATGCTAACTATGGCTATGTAGCAATAGCGTAAGAGTCGGAGAATGACCAGGCCCTGCACCTCAGATGAGTTAACAGCAAAACTTAGAAGTATAGCGCCTTTAAAAGATCCAATTTATGGAGATTAACACATGTTTTTTTGTGAAATTTCTCCTTACCTGTTCATACAGGAATTTAAGTGGTTGGATGTGTTGGGAAACAAGTTTGTTTGCTTCATTTATCTGTCAAAGCCACAGCTAGCAGCTAGCAGCTAGCTCTCCTCGTTCAGCATAAATCAAACCACAACTTGCTAAGCTAACAGGCTGCTTGTGTTTTTTATTTGACAAACACATAGAGACTGGTATGAATCTTTTTCATTTCACTCTCCTCCTCTCTTCTCCTGCAATGTTGCATTTCCCTTGAGTCTGCATGATTGGTGGATATGAGGCAATTAACCAGCAGTTGATTATCTTAGCCTTAACAGCCTAACATTCAGTCTAGCTAGATGCAAAGAGACACAGTGATGACAGTTTGCTATTTTCCACTTTTTGATGATGCACTTTTTAGAGTCCTCTTTTATAAGCATTTGCTTGAAATAGCAAACTATTCTTTTACCTCCTGTCAAACAAGCAGGTATAGATATGTGGCAGTATTATTTAACTATTCCTTTACATTGTATTACTTCTAGGGGATGTATGAATAAAGGAAATGTGACAGATTTTATATTGCAGAAAGGCAAACTGAAAAGTTTTTCTTCAGGACTCCTGTCATCTGAGGACAAATTATTTTCCATTTCCATTTTTTGCCCATTAAAGACACAAACCACAAATGACAATGTGTGTGTGTGTAAAAATGTTAACAATAACTGTGCGGAGAATGGAAACCGTAACCGTAGCAGACGACGGGAAAAAACAAACAACCGAGGGAGGCATTTAGGGGAAATATAAGTTGTGCCACTGCTGCATGTTGACATTCTGTCTGTGATCACGGGTGATTAGCAGGACTCTGTCCCCGAGGAGCTAAGCCCACATAAATCCCTTCACTCTCACTTCTCTGCACTGAGCCTCTCTGGGGAAGGAGAAATCACTCAGCGTGCTAGTGATGTGCCAGCGTGCGATCTGCATGTGAGAAATGGATTTTGAATATTTTGGATCAGAAGAAATTTCTGGGTGGAGTAATGCCTGATAACACTGTCACCAAGGTAATCACCCGTGACAAATTCTTCCTCAGCAGAGAAGAGCCACAGATCCTGAGGGGGGGAGAAAGAAAAAAAAGTTTTTGGTTGATTCTGGGAACCTGTCAAACCAGTAGTTATCAGTGGTGAGTTTGGCTCTGATGAGATGCAGAACATGCAGACAGACTGTCTCTGGAACCAAGTGGTCAGTGTCGACGCAGCAAACCCAGCCACTTTAGAGATCTGAATGTCTTCCTTTTGTTCTCTCTTGGTTACTGCTCTCTTATTCTGCCATTTTCTGCGCTGGGCCCATGTTTGCAAAACATCTTAAAACAAGTAGCTCCTAACTCAACCACATCCTGATGGCTCCAGAGTTGTCAGTAAATGTTGCTCTTATGCATTCAAAAACACATCGCCTCTGAGCATAATCCAGCAGGTCATTTCGTCTCCAACAACCATAGCTGTTGTTGCTGAAATTTAGTCACATAGAAATGTAATACAATGGCGACAGATTTATCCTCCAAGGCAGAACCCAAACAATGTGCATTAATTGAAAAGTTACAGATGAGCAGCTGTAAAATCACTTATCAATTGAGAAAGTTACAGATGCACCAACAGCATGGCACTAAAAAGGCCCCTTTGATTATATAGACCACAGTAGATGATACCACTTTCTCACATATCTCAGCTCAGAGTTTTTCTGTCTGATACGTTGGGCTTTCAGAATTTCCCGTGAAGGCACCACACTGCAGGGACCCGTTAGCGCTGTAGGCCTAATGTCTTACGGCTACGGTTAACGACATTTGACTTGTTTGCTAAACTCCTCCCCCAAACAGAAGTTGTCCAATCATATCTTAGCCACTGTAACAGGCTGCCGAGCTCTACATTTCTTTGTATGCAGAAGTAGTGTAATGAGAGAGTTTTTGCCTTTGAAAAACAAACAAATAAAAAGACAAGCAAAGATGTTGGATATTAATCAAACTGTGCTGCTCCAAGGTGACATGCACTGCTCTCTACCTTACCACTGACATCAATTGGACTAAATATGAAGCCAAAAGTCAGTTAGGCGAAATCTGCGAGATGAAAGTGGCTCTTATCTGAGGTCAGTGGATCTGTTTTACAGCAAACAAAAACTTCCCCTTACGTCACGGAACTAAAACTTTTTAAATGTAAAACCTCACTCACACAGGAAAATGTCAGATCACTCAGAGCTTCACAGATGAGAGAAACTGTGCGTGCCCATCCATCACTTCAGCTCCAATAACCTCACTTTTTACCGCTTCAATGTGGAGCTGCAGCCGGTCTCCTGTAATTCTTTAGTGGTATGAAAATGCATCTCTCCTACTTTTTTTTTTCTCACAAACTTCTTGACCTAACTTGGACTTTTACAGCAATTAGTCATATAACAGGGAAATGTTAGGGAAATTATGAAACAGCTCCACTGAGTCTTAAGCACATTTTGCCTTAAATTACACTATGAGATGACGTGATAAACTCCCTGGAAGAGGAGGTTTGGTGAAGAGGAAGCTCGGGTGTTTATCTGAATGTGAATATAAATGAAACAAAATGTGATACTGAAAAACATATAATATACTATATAGACACACTGACACATATACAGTAAATAAAGCAGCACACATTCAACTCTGCAGAAATTTAGACCCCAACAAAATTTAAATGAGCGAGTTACATACAAATCGTCAAACCGGGTTGTAAACATGTTTATTTTGGATGTAGAGATGAACATTTTCAACATGGGAGTCTATGGGGATTGACTCACAGCCTCAAGCAACAATTTGAAACTGACTAAAATGTGAGCAAATCAATGCAGTGCAATGTCTGATTTTAGAGAGAGAAATGAAAACACAAGCGCATGAATAAAGTTACTGAATATTTATACAACCAAAGCACTGGTAAAATAAACTCAGGTAGTGACTATTATTTAAAGTGTCTACAAGGAGTTTCAGAAAGCGTAAGTGTTTTCACACTACATTTCCCATGAGCCTCCGCACACACGGTCGCAAACTGGTTGCAAATAAGCGAGCTATCCAGAGCGAGCCGTGGGAGTTTTGAAGACCGAACCAGCTTTGACCAAACGATGGCCACCGACGAGGTCATTACACACACAGGTTTTACTATTAGTTTTTTACCCTGACTCTTCTGTCAAATGGCTCTGTGAGTCTCTGTCGGCGCATGCCGTTAATCGCTCTGTCTTTCCGAGGAAATGCTGGCCGAGTCGACCACTTAATAATAATATCAAAATAGCTACAAAGATAAAACGATATATTTATTCGAAAATGGACACATAAACAAGTGTGGGTAATGTAGATTCATCCACATTAATATGAGACTCTTTTATAACCAAAAGCAATCTTCACGGGGTATCTTTAACACAATTGTCCAAATTAGAGCATCTATGCTTTGCACAGCGTGTGGGTGGAACATAGTCTACGTATTGCTGGTGGGGTGCCACAGCATGCAAATTAATTCACCCATGATGAGTTTTTTTTTTTTTTTTTTGGCATAAAAAAAAGTTTGGTTTTGAAGCTACAACCTGCAGCTTTCTGCATATGAAATTATAACAGTGTAAAACTGGAACTGGAGCATCTGGTGTCACATATCTGGATCAACCAGGTATACCGTGAATCATGGATCAATGTGGCAGAAAGATCAAGACTAACATCTCTGAGGAGAGAAATTAAATCAGATGGCACTGGTATTGTGTGCAACCTATGCATGAGCTGACAAATGATTCTTTTTGCAGCAGAGTCAGGAGACACACATTAATCACGCATTGCTCAGTGTTTCTCAGGGTTTGACATGGTTTACTTTGGTGAATGGGGATCTGATCTTTTTTTTGACACTGGACATGAATGTGGGTGAGTCCCCTGTTCAGAAACACAGTCCATCATCTCTACACTCTGCATATGCTTTTCAAACACACTCTCATTCTCGAGATGAAATCATTTTTGCAATGCCGGGCGTTACATCCATCCAGTGATGAAAATGAGCATTGATTGACTGGGAAAAAACATCCATTTGCAATCAGACTGGTCTATGATTTCCAGTTCTTAATCATTAATCACGTCACTCACTTTATCCCTGAAACTCTTTTTTTCCCTCAACTTCGTGGCCCAGCAGAAATGACATGCCACTGATATGTGAGGAGATTAATGAAGTCTATTTTTTTCCACCTATCACCGTGTATAGTCACAGTGTATTGATTTTTATCCATTGCATATCATCCATATAAGAAATAATTGCACTCTCCAACCCCTATTCCCATGGGTTTCTGTGTGTGTGTGGCTCTGCATCACATGGGTCTCGTTAGACCCAGGCAATATAAGACAATTACATATATATTTTTCGCTCTAAAGCAAGTACTTTACACTTGGACTATAAATCATCAAGGTAATGCTCTCGATTTGAAACATCAAACACTGTCTTAAAGGCATTATAAACACAACATCATACTTTTCTTTTACCTTCATTTCATTCAACAGCCGTTTTAAATGATTCTTTAAGAAAGTTTTGCCTGGTAGTTTTAGGTAATTCCTCATTCACCTCAGAGTATTTCCCTGATAAAAGACATCTTAACCCTGAGTCAAGTCAACATGGATTCTGAATCTCACTACATGAATAACAAACATGTTTCCTTTGTTTTAATGATGAAAAGAAGAAGCTCAAGTGACTCTTAAGTTGTTCATGTCAGAAGAAGTCAAAAGGATCAATTGTGCAAATGGACTTGGCAGTAATACAACATTGCAAACATGTATTAAATGTACCGTAAAATCTTGAAAAACAAAATAATAGCAAAATCTGCAAGTGCACATATAAACAAACAAATGCGGGAGGGCCTACAGCCAAAATGAGCTTGTCTGGCCCCCATTCCTCCTACTCTTTGTGTGATGCAAAGTAGACAGTTTTGATATGCTAAAATAATACCTGTATCAGATTGACAACTTGCTGACATGTTGCAAGATCAAAGATCAAGATAAAAACTGAAAGTCCTAAAACCATCACAACGAGGTCCCACCTGACCTTTGTTGCATTATTTATTGTATTTTAGGAGTCGATATTCCTCAACAATTTCTCCGTTAAGTTAGTTCAAACCAGGTGACACACAATAAGCCTGCAGCTTTATGCCTCTAGAGTTCTGGGACCCCAGGACATTTTCCTGTTTGGTAATCCAGTCTTATCTTTCAGCATGAGCACGAGATTTGTCGGGCTCATCCACAGAAAAGATAAGAAAAGAAAAGAAAAGAAAAGAAAGAAAAAAAAAAAACATTTTGATAAATCTTTTATATATGATACAAACACAGCAAGAGCTTTGTTGAGAGAATAATTGGGAATCTGAATTAATCATATTCACATAAGCTCCCATGATGCCAAAAGGATAGGGCTAGGATGTTAGTCACTGAACAGCTTTGGTATTGATATAGAATAAGGAGGGCACCCAACCCACCCCCCTTTTTCATAAATCAGCAGAATCCTGACAGGGTGCACTGTCAAACATGTAGCAAGTAAATCTACACAAAATAAAACATTTCCATGCACATAAATCTCCATATTGTTTCACCCTGTGCCAGATTTATACATACCATACATCAGTGACTAAACCTATTAAGGTTCCACATTTGCTAATCTGCACACCGGCACAAGAGAATCTCCTGCTCCCTCACCATCAACGCCTTCTCAGCGTGGAGACAGATGATTTAATCTGTGCTGAAGCAGAGCACTGGAGTTGTCAAACCTGTCACTGACAGTGCCTCATGTACAGTAAATATACGGTTCATTTCTGGCTTTTTTACAATGTGTTGATCATGACGTTGACGCTATAGATGCCAAGGATTGCTAAACAAAGCGACAGTGTATTATCACTGACCTGTTCTCTTCCACAGCCCCCCCCCCCCCCCCCCCCCGCACTCAGTGAAGCCTGTCTTTTGCAGCTGCAGGTGTATTAACTCAAGGTCACTTACTTCAACCTCTCCGTGTCAACTCGTTTATCCATTTCAAGCCTGCAGTTACACCTCTGTTGGTGCACAGAATCCCATCAAGCAAACTGGCGCTGCCACCCTTTCTAATTTTGTTCAATTTGAACTGGTATTTGCTGGGATAGGCTGTAAAATGTGTTCAATGTAAGGATATTATACTTTTATTAGAGATGGTGGGAGCGTACAGAATTGAGAGATGAGGGGATACCGGTGGCCTGGAGGGACCTTTATCCTGGTGATTTTATTTCAGAGAACAGTCCCATTTATCATCATCTTTGCTCTGGGTAATATCACACAGCTGTCCACCTCAAACACCATGATATGCCACTTAATACTGACTTAAACGGATTCTTCAGATATGCTACTGAATTGAAAATGTATGCAACGCTTCCTCCGGTGGTAATCTTAACTTTATTACACAACAGCAATATGTCCCACTTACAGACTGTTTATAATAACTTCCTATTCAGCCTGTTTGAAAGCAACTAAAAGAATCATGGTTACACATTTCTGACAATAATCAGACATGGTTTTAAATTTGGTTTTAAAACCACAATTCAGTGATAGATTTTACTGGCAATATTAGTGGACCTCTGGGTTTCTCGTTCTGAATTTCTAGTGTAGTTTAGCCTTCTAATCGGACAATTAACAGTGCTTTTTTTTTTTTTTTTTTTTAATTTGACCACCTGAAAGTCTTGGAGAGGCTTTGTGGTGTGGTTACACTGCTGCACAATGTGTCTTTAGGTGCAGGTGAGAAAATCTGGATGCTGCAGGTCTGCGAAATATCAGGCTACACTGTCAATATTTTAGACGAGAGAGAGCATTTTGGTTTAGTGCATAATCCTCCTGTTGCATAATCGGGCTACAGCTTAACCTCACACTGACTGGCAGTTCATGACAGGTTTACACAAAATCAATGGACTAGTTTGACATTCATTTGACAATCATCTATTATTTATTATTAGTGTACTAACAAGCACATCTCCCAGAACGTCAGACTGCTCTGTTTAGATAAAAGATTACCTTGTCTCTTAATCCATCTGTGCACCATGTAGCTCAGCCTTTCTGACAGTGGTCTATAGGTCTGGTATTTAAGGGATACAGCAGTGAGGTGTTATTCTAACTACATGTAAGATGGCATTATTGAACTCCTTTAAAACTGGCCAGTCTTGTTTTGTCAGTTTTACAAGAAGCAGCAGGATCAGGCCAGTGAGAAAGTGATACTAATAGAAGAACAGGAGGCGGACACACACCTGTGTGCAAGCCACTGCATGGGATTGCTTTTGAAGATTAAGATGGAGGTGGTTTACTCAGACCTGCTTTGACAAAAAACATGGTCAGAATAAACATACAGGCAGATGGTAGAGGAGTGGACGGAGCTGTAGCTGTAGCTGGAGAAGTTTTGATATGTTTTTTTTTTTTATTTTTTTTCCATCATGACAGTCACGTTTCAAGTCTGCTGGGAGTAAATGCTTCAAACTTGAGGGATAAATTTTTGGGCGGAGTATCACTTTTAACTTGTTTGTGCACACCATGTGTATGTTGCACTGGGTTTGTGCAACTACCAAGGCAATTAAAAAAAAAGCAGTGATAAAAGAAGGCTTTGCTGGCTAGTGGAGATAAGCTCTGCTGCTATCACACAGCCATTTATCACTTTTTTGGCTTCTTAAGCTGTCATTGCTTGTTACCAGGCTGCCTCCTCATATTTGAGTGTTAAAAGTTCCAGAAGTGACCGTTTGAAGATCTGAATTGTATTGCTGCTCTTATTTTGGAGCCTATGCCTGCATCATTAAGTCTTTTTTAAAATCTTTATTTACATTACTGTCATATCTACAAACACTTATCACACGCACACACACACACACACACACACACACACACTTTCCCCTCCTTTATCTTGTGGTTTTGTTAACAGACACATTCCTCAAAAGTACACATCAAGGAAACAAGCAAAAATGAGGCCTAAACATCAAGCAGATAAAATATATAAATATTAAAACCGAAGCTGCCACTCTTATGTTTACTCCACTTTCCCTTTTGACTATCATCTTTCTTCTGTTCCCCTGTCGTTGTCTGGCTTTCTGTTGTTGCCCACAGGCTTGGTCAGACTTTCTGCCTAATTACAGCTCACAATGAACAGAGGAAGACAGACAAGACTTTCATTACTTGCCCTGAAGCAAACTGAAATATGATACATTGTGTTTGCTATGCAAGTTGGAACTGATTAACACAAACAAACATTATTACATGGGCTCATTGTGACTCATCACCAATAGGAGTGAGAACATTGTGTCTGTGTCATTTTGGTGTAAAAAAAAAAATAAAAAATAAAAAAAGGCCTGTGTTTCGGAATGCAACATCTGCTCAAACCGCCAAGTGACAATTAGACAAAGTGTTGTCTAGAAACACAGATTTGCCATACTGACTATAATTATCATGATTACTACCCCATTTGCCGCCTTTCCTGCTACTCATCAACTGAAGCCATCAATAATATTTAACACATTTCAATTGATCTCAGCAGTTAATCTTTGTTGGTGTTAATCTTAATTGTTGACTTTTAAGTGTGCAGAAGTGGAAGTATTTACCAACTCCATACAAGGTTACCAATGCACCATCTTAGATCAGCTGATAATCATCCCCAGAAACCAACTGGACCAATTGGTGACTAAATGATGTTGTGCTTTTGCAATCTTGCCCTCCAAATTCTGGAGCAACTCTGGTTGAGATTAGAATTACAAAATCTGGCACTGCTTTTAAATCCCAATTGACAGTCATATATCATTGTTTTAATTGATAACTTCGATTCTTTGCAGATGATGACAGCTTTTACATTAGAGGCACACTGTACACAAAATCCTCACTTCAAGTAGATTTTGGAGCTTGGTGCTCTCAGAATAGGCAAGGATACAAACAGTTCATTTGGCCACTTCGAAGTGATCCAATAAAAAAAGAACGGCACATTTCAGGTAAACATTTAGATAAACCACATCCTGATTTTCTGGTGTGTCTGGCTACACAGGGCTAAGGGAATGAGAAGACTACTTTGTTGTGACATCACAAAATTACAGAAGTCTTGATGGCTCATTTCAAGACTCATCTTTTGAGTACAGGCAATGTGTATTTCTCTGTGGACTGAGCTCTTTGATACTTTCAAACCTAGACCTACTTTATAACCCTAGCCCTAACCATTATATTTTTATATGGTATGGAACTTTGAAAGAACCTGTGCTGTTAGGTCACTCAACTGTGTTTATTGTGTACATCCAGAAAGAACAGCCAAGCTACTGCTCACACAAGAGTTGAATTGGCCATTGGGCACCCCAGGACAAATCCAGATGGCTTGCCAAACAATGGCCCGGTGGACCGACAAAAAAGTCGGTCTGTCAGTCAGAAGAAGCATCTCTCTTATTCTGTAATGTTCTCTCACATGTTCCCATTGTTTCTGAAGATATCCAAATATGGTCCCAATTAGCAGACTTTAAAACACTGTTTAATAGCAGGTTTCTTGTTCCATTGTAGCGCAGAACAGCACCCCATCATACCATTGTGCAAAAGCAATTACTGGCAATTAGACAAGAAATTAGCAATCAGACACAGCAGGACACAGAGATTGCAGGTAGTGAGAAAAGAAAAAGAAAAAAAAAAACAAGGGTAAGTTTTGGGGTCCGATTGACACCATCAATGGGGAGCTCCATAGGACTGTTTTCAGATGTTTGTGTCAGTGAAGACTACGAATGTGTTTGTGTTGTTCCACTCTTCATGACACAAACTGTCAGTGAACATCTTTGGCTTTACTGTGGAGCTCACTCTGACACTCAGGTATAGACAGATGAGCTTATTCAAAGACATGTATGTAAGTAGTGGTAAATGAAGTCAACTGGATGCTTTGTGATTGTGACATGTGCAGCATATTTTGTTTAATTTGATTTGAATGTCATGAGCAACACTGTAGGTCTAGAGTTAACACAATCATCATCATCATCATCAGTCATTTGGCTTTGAGCTGAGTTTATCTGGACTAATCTGGCCACAGCGCTAATTGACAAGGCAGTTTTCCCCACGTTCATTGGAGTATAATAGATTGATATTAATAAAATGATAATCACTTTATGTTTAAACATGAGCGTGAGGAAATTAAAGAGGTTGTTTATGGGTGCTGTGTTCCCATCCCTCCTTTAATAGCAAATCAAAGAGCTATAATATATACAAGTCTGACACAAGGACCGAGCCTTGTGTTGTTTACCCTTGAACAAAACATTTTTACCCATAATTTCCCACATTTTCTTTGATAGCTTACAATCCCAAAACATTCAGCAGCAAATTGGTTTGTCATTTGCGCATATAGCTTCTCCCGTGATTGATTTACTTCTCCGCAACATGTAAACAGTAGCACTCTAAACAATCCTTGAGGTTTTCTCCAGCCCACGAGACTTATCTTGCGTGTTACGGGCTACAACTAATCATCCTTTGGGGCATTATTGTCTGTATAATATTCACTAGTTTATCTGTCCCCATAGATCTGGATGAAATATTTTCTCCCAGTAAAAAATCTCATTGTTATTCTGTGAATGCGCTGAGGCTTTGATGCATTCATGAGAGGCTCTACAGATAAGAATTCAGTTCCATTGTAACCCCAGTTAATAGGTTTGAGGGGAAAGGAATGACATTTTAAAGAACATAAACAAATAAAACATTTTTTTTTTCCCCCAAGCTACTGGACCTGACAAGCTCCAGAGTGTTTGTCGAGGTGATACACATGCTGCCTTTGCACAAAGGTCAAAATTGAAAAGAAGGTTACCTCTTAGCTTGTGTTATAGACTCAAAAACTGACGAGTTTATGGCCATATATCAGTGTCAACATCATGCTGGGTGCAAAAAACAGTATCAAGCGTTGTTCAGGTGAAAACTGTGTTGAAGTATAATGGTTCCTGCGGCATGCTATTGTTGCTTTTTATTTTTATTTACACATTTCCTGGCAGTGAAATGTTGC
This sequence comes from Caranx ignobilis, assembly GCA_021432705.1. Lineage (NCBI taxonomy): Eukaryota > Metazoa > Chordata > Actinopteri > Carangiformes > Carangidae > Caranx > Caranx ignobilis. Next base: position 5,716,765 of record MU269982.1, read on the forward strand.
TTTGCTGATTGCTCCACATGACCTTAAAAGACTGGAGAGAAACAATCACCAAACCACTGTCATAGGGACTATTACATGACCTCCTGCTGAAATAAAATTGTGAATGCAGTGTTGCCTGTGTAATTATATTGAATCAGTGTCTTTACAGGCACAGCATTCTGGACCAAAGACGACCTGACCTCAGATCAAAGCTGCATCAATGACTTAGTACAAGACTTGTTATTATTAGGAATAATTCATGATGTAACTCAGTATTTTATTAGCGAACTAATTCAATATTTTACACAAACAATAGATCAAATGACTGGGCAAAGGTCAAAGGTCAAAACATCACTGCTGAAGAATATATAGGCCAAACTAAGTATATTATGATGTGACCTCAAATCAAGGTTTAGTTTGGTTTACGCACAAAAAAATGGTTTCCAGGGTTGTGGTCAGGGTTGAACAGAGAGACATTTGTTACAGCTACGTAACAGATGTTCTCTCCATCCATCCCAGTCTCTGCTCCCATGTCGGCTTTGTCACATGTAACAGTGTCACCTCACTTTCTCTTTTGCCCCCATCAGAACTGCATGAGGGCTTTGTCAGTTTTATGTAGACATGATGTTTTCTGAGAAGACTGATGCAGTGTTAAATGACCTCCGTATGTCACTTCACAATGAAATGTATAAGTTGCCTGCACAGTGGATGTGTGGCATCAGTTTTTATGGAAGGAAAACAGCAAACAAGGTGACAAGCAAAAAGATTTTTAACAACAACAAAACAATCCAACAATAAAGCAAGTGATGCAGCTCTAACCATCCACTGTTATATTTTCTTTTCTTTTAAACATTTTTGTTAGCCTGACAAGACAACTGAGCATTGTCTTGTTTTCACCGCTGAACAAACCATTTTCACACACATTCGTCACTTTTTCTCTGACGGCTGCAATCCCAACACGTTAGCTTCAGCCAGGATTGATCTGCTTCGTCACAGCAGCATTGTTTTAAACATACCTTTCATGTTCAGACAGGTTCAACATTTATTTTAAATGATAAATAAACTAAACAATTTGAGGATACAATGGAGGGTAATGTTCATATTTAATATACAGGTGAGAATGGACTCATGATGGATTGAGGTCACAATGAGATCCCATCACTTGTGACAGTGATCTGGGCTGCATATGAATACACTTATCACAGATGTTGATGTTGTTACCATGACATTTAAAAACATTTTAAAAATCAAGTGTGTGCAGTCTTATTATGAACTAATATACCTTTTCTCCTGTGAGCATGGTTACCAATGTCAGGTTTGAACATCATGGGTTTCTGACAACTTTGTCTTGTATCCTCCATCATATTTGACAAAAAAAAAACAAACAAACAAACAAAAGAAAGCGATGTGAAAGAAATAAATCATGCATGTAATCCAAACACGGTGCCCACTGATTCCACAAAAACTGCTCACCAAACCCATAATCATACAAAAAACGTATCTCCCACTTCTTCCAGTAATTCATGTTTATTGTTTTTCTCTGTCTAAACTGACTGTCTGCAACAATAAGTGTTCAGATTGTCATAATTGCAGGACCTTTTTTTTTTTTTTTTCTTCAAGTGTATGCTCATGACGCTCAAGAAATGTCGTCCTGGTTTTACAGTTATGTCTTCTCTGCAGCGTGTTTAGGTGTCACATGGTGTTCTGTGGGCTTGGAATAAGCTTTATGATTCACACTCAGCCCATTTTCATGATGTGTATATTTTCTCTCCGCGACTATATGTGAGAGAAGTATCCACAGTGATGCAAGGACTCGCTTAACAGTTCCTGTATGTCAAAGTGCCCTTTTGAAAATTTAAATTTAACCAAACGTGTAAATTATTGTTGGCTATATTCAGCCATCTGAGTATCTTAGTGAAGCTTACATGCAATTAACAAAAAGAGAAAGAGGAGGAAAGATTTTTTGTTATATTACAAGGTCTGACTTATAACATTTGCAACACTTCACTACAATGAACCATGAATCTCCTTTTATGTTTTATTAATATGTCTTTATTCAATTTTAACAATTGATGAGCGTAGAGAGATTTTAATTTGTGAAATTACACTTGTATTTTTTTTTTTTTTTTTAGCTTCACCATTTCATTTCACTGATCCAATTAATGTAAGTGTAGCAAAGTGACACATCACTTATCATTCGTCAAAGGTATTCATCATACTGCAGATAATAAGAATTCACACTTTGATAGCAGATTTTCAATGTCATATTCATCTGCAGCTATTACAGATCTCAGGTCTGGGCAAGAGAAAAAAAAAGAGTCGGTGCAAAACTACAACAAACTTGGAAAGTCACAAACTATTGAACCAGCTCCTGCTTGTAAAATGAGCTGAGGTCCACATCAGTGGGTTCAAACTAACTGTGAAAGTGCTCTTGGTGTTTTTGTCTTTTCATCCTCAGATCTTCCATCGTTAAAATTAAATTCGCAGTTTTTATAAATCAGACAGAGAAGAGAAATTTGAATTTTCTCTCCAAACAAAATCAAACAGTCTTAGGATATGTGCCGGCGTCTCTCGTCCCCCCCCCCCTCCTTCTCTGTCAGCCAACGCAGCTCAGTTACAATTTAGGTTAAATGAGGAGGCATGGGATGCAACGTAATGAGAATTTGTTTTTGCAGCTCGGCCAGTAATTAGTTTGTTAAAGCAGAACAAAATGAGCATGTCTCAGGAAATGTAAAATTGAATATTAATTAAATTACAAATGGAAATCATGCTTGAATGCTAAAAACAGCCATCAGACTGTGGCTGGGTGTCTGCTGATATGTTTTAAAATTGAAATTATTTCATTTGTGTTTGCTTATGATTAAGTTATGCAAAAGAAAACTCTTTTATCTCCTTTTCTCATTTGGTTTGTTTTAAAATTAATATTGTTTGTAGCTGCAGATGAAACTTAGCTGCAGTCACGTCACGCCCCCCCCCCCCCCCCTTTATTTTTTGTTGTTGTTGTTGTTGTTGTGGCTTATATTCATGATGTGTTGCAGACTGTAACTCTCCCAGACTTGGATGTGTCAGATGCACTGGAGGCAACCAGGTAATGAGATGTAGATATCCCACGCACCAATTTCAAACCCTGTGTTCTCATCCCATGGATGCCTGTCACTTCTGGAGCAATGGCACACAGCATCAGTAACGACTATCCTTCAAGCAGTGGGAGGTGGAAACATGGAGACAGAGTCCATGACACAGAACGCAGAGGGAGAAGACAAGGGCAGGAGGGTAACAAGTGCTGAGGAAACAGTGTTTAAAAAAAAAGAGAGAGAGAGAGAGAGAGAGAGAGAAAAAAAAATCAGCTAAAATAAACATAGACACCGACTGGGACGCGGCTGCCATCAAGGTTGAAAGACGCGGAGGTAGAGCATCACAGACGTGCGGGGAAATGAGTGTGTGGTCAAAGTATGTGAACTCTGTGTTGGTACTAATGCATATGAAGAGGAGCTCAGTATTGTGGTGACAGAGAGGACTGGATGAATTATTCAGTGTCCTCCCTCCATGATCCCCACTGCATAACATACACTGGCTGTTTACAATCCCAGTGAATGTGCAAGTGTGACTGAGAGTAGGTGGTGGTGGTGGTGGGGGGGGGGCAGAAGGCGCCCGTCTAATCATGCATATGATTATGTTAGTGTTTGTTTGAATTTACATGTTTAAGATCAGATAAACCCAGCCCTCGGGGGGAGATTTATCTGAGCTTACTTTATCTGCGCTGCTGGTGAAAGAAACATCAAAGCAAGGTTTGAGAGATTTATATTAAAAATATGCTACAAAACAAATAATATCAGTGTACAACATAGGCAGCAGGTCCACAACTCTTCCTATTTGAGGCTTTCAGATGGGAAGCAGCCTGACGTGTATTTGATGGCTCAGAGAGAGGAGCTGATATTCTTGGATGGAGGGCATGAGACGGGTCAGAGATTATTTTCTGAGCCAGCCCACAGCCTGACCACAGTCTCTCCCTTCAGCCGGAAGGGCTCGTCTCCAGATGACATGCCGTTGTCCTTTTCAAGATGTTTCATTTTCATTGGTGGGTGAGCCTTCAGTGCCCCTTAGCCTCTGATTGGCTAGTGCTCTCTGTCACTTGTGTCTGTGATGTATTCCTCATTCTATCTCTTTGCCTTTAGACCAGTTGTTCCCAAAGTGAGGTGCGGGAACCCCTCGGGGATCCCTGAAGGGGTTCCTGGGGGCTCTGAAGTAAAAAGGGGAATGATTTATTACACTATATTTCTATTCATTTGTAACAAAATAACATGGTGTTTGGCTTCTGTAGTCGTGGGTTTCAAACATTTTTGGGAATAAAACATCTAAAATCAAAATCAGTCTTATCTGTTGGCCAACCTAAACGGATGGGGGTCTGTTTAGTGAAAGATGTGAAAGAGAACTACTGACAGATGGTAGATGGTTTGATGTCAACACTAAAATACATGTACAGCAAAGTGTAAACCGACAGAGAGGGCTATGTTACAATGACAGACTGTAGTTGTAGTTGCAACTACGATTCCCTTTTACTTTAATGACTGAAGAGTACTGAGCAAACCGATAGAACATGCTAACCAATCAGAGAAAAGGCCCACAACCACGCATCAATCAATGAAAGTTTCTACTTCTCAGTCCTACAAAGTAGTCCTTGGTCAGACTCACCTCTTCCTTGACATGTCTCTGTTTTCTGCCTGGGTGTCTGTGGTACCAAAGCTACAGTAAGACATACTTTGGTCTGGGACTCGCTGCAGGGAAATGATGGTCATGTATTGTAACCCAGCTTCTAGGATCACACAAGGAGCTCTCTAACAAGGCTCTGCAGACTGAGGCTCTCACCACAAATTTACAAACTGTTCCAACCCAAGGGTGGCAGAGAAGCAGAGTGGTTAGTGTTGTTGCCTCACAGCAAGATGTGCCGGGTTTGATTTCACCAGCCTGTTGGGGCCTATTTGTGCGGAGCTACAGTACATGCTGCCCACATGACTTGCAATTGCTTTACATATGCTTTAGTTTCCCAAAAGGTTACACCTTAGCAAAGCACAGATGCTTTTCTCATTCAAATATGTATCTTTCTGACAGTCTTCTGTTTTCACACTGCTGGGAAATATAAGATCAGTTTACACATTGAATATCTGATAAGGGAAAATGCAACCCCTCTTCACCAATGGTAAGTGTTCGATATCAGGGTATATGAATAATGCACGAGTGCAGTATTATTCTCACAACATCATACAATGCACAACAATAGTCTCAGTACATAAAGCTTGTAAAACACTTTTGCAACGGATGGATGGATTCTTTACTGGGCATGTCTTAACAAACACACGGGACTTTACTCTCCCTCTAAGCCTTAGTGACTAGTGGAACAGGACAGTGACTCATTAGATGACTTTCCTGTGATGGATATCTAGGGTCATATTACATAACTGTTCAACTCCACACAAGCTTCACCCTCTGATAGGGCTCAAAAGTGCCACCTCCGCTGTGGCATCGACAAGACAGAGTAACACCAAGACTTGTAATTTGTCAAAGCACAAACTGGTCTGCAGAGGGCCGAGGGCCAAGCAGACTCACACTATGTGACAAAACATCCACTGGTTCTGCCTCTGTGGGTCAGTAGGTGAAAGAACGCAAACCATCACCAAACTGCTGTGGAGGAGACTAACAGTAGATTGTAATTGTGAGTTGAAAATAGAGGGAAGATAAAGCTGGAGGAGAGAGCTGGGCCACAGAATCACCTACCCAGGCTGCTAAACAGAAGGTGGAGGGTCACGCTATTAACACATGGCAGTAGTGGAGGGCTGCTGCACAGCGGTGTCCCACACCTACAGCTGCAAAGGTGAGAAGTACATCATCGCTGAAGTGGACTGCACAGCAATCTCCTCAACATACACCTCTCTGCAAAGACATGGACTCAGGAAGAAACCTGAAAACATTACAACACAATCAGTATCCACCACCCCTGGCTCTGTTTTCATGTTCAAGCAGGTGGGAGCAGGAGGGAGGTCAGCAAATCAGTGGAGACAGGTCTGGTCACTGCACATGCAGTTTTTAATACATTTCTACATCTTTGTATTCAAAATATTCAGGGTGCAATTGGTCTTAAAGACAATCCAGCATATACCCTTTCAAGAAAGAGATGAGACGACACTCAGAATTACTATATTGATTAGGGAAGAAAAAACAAATGATGTGTAATCCATGTGTAATGTGTCATCTGTAATGTGTGTGTAGGGGTTAAAGATATTGTGTATGAGACTGAACGTTCAGCGCTTACTTGTTCGAAAACATCTTACACGCTGATACAAAACTATTTTGCAGCCCGATGAATAAAGCCATCTCCTGAGGGTAGTAAAGTAATACAACACACAGTAACTCTGAAGAAGAGAGGCAAATAAAAACATCATAGAGTGTTTCTGTTGTCAGTGAGACAATCACACACTGGGCGTTGTGACTGTCATGTCTGCATTTATTTGGATACACCATCTTTGTTCCCCAGATAAGCTCAAGCCTCTCAGTTGATTCCTCTGGGTGTCTCCTCTGCACTTTATTTACTCAAAAACCACAGTTTGTGAGAGCAACATTGTTAAGCGTCTCCTGGTTTGTGTGTGTGTGTGTGTGTGTTGATACAGTTCTAACCTGCTCTGTCTTTTCAGCAGGCTTTTATGAAGCTACACACAGCAGTTGCAGCTTCATATTATAGAGTTGTGGAGGGATTCATTAGCTGATTCCCCAAAGAGAAACACTCCAAGAATGTCAGCTCATACCTCGATTCCAGCTCTTCTTACAAAGCCACTAGAGAAGCCCAGACAACTATGTTTCTTCGTTTTTTGTTTGTTTATATAGTTTTTTTCTTTGACAGGATGTCAACACCGCACTTTCGTGTTCTTCAGCAAAGCTCTTGAAGAAGCTGTTACAGAGGGATCAAAGACATACCACTTACAAAAGCTCTTGTTTTGTTTGTGTTTTCATGTTATGTGTTCGTTTCAAGATATTTCTTTTTTTTTAAAGAAACGACTTTGAGTTGGGTTTTTTTTTTTGCGATTTGGCGCAAGTGATGTTTTGTACTCTTGTACCTGTTTTATGATTATTTGGCTACATCCTGTGCACAGTTGTGAGTAAGATAGGACAGCTGACTTTGTGTATATGCAGGTGAGGTGCTGCAATGCAGACCACCCTGAGTGCAAATGCAAATGGCATTCATGTGGTTTCAGTTGTTGACGGCACACACTCACATGCACACACATAGCTCTCACAGCAGTTTTATGGTAGTAGTCTTCCACTGGCATCTGAAATGTGTGTATGCATGTTGATGCACAGCGCATGCTGTATGATGAGGGGGCCTTGGTGGCTCAAGTTAAAGGGACAGTTCACTGTTTTTTGCTCCTACGTTCCTTTGTAGCAGCACCCACACTTTTCACTTATTGCTCTTTAGTCTTAAGATAATACTGGGAAATGTCTGTGCCAAAATCTCTATTGGTTGATAGAGGGGAACGTCTTTTGTCATTACATTCATCATTACTACATTCATAGTCATTAGAGTGTTTGACAAAAATGACACGAAGTGTAAAATTCATTCACAAGCAGTTTTCACGTGTTACTGTGATAGGTATTACTAATAAATACAGTAGGTTAAATGCAATTTTCTGCACCACAGATTACTTCATTTAAAAGAGTAGCAACGTTCTACTGATCAGACCCATCATGAACGGTCTGAAAAATTCATCTAAATCAATTCAGCAAAACCAGAGATATCCTTTTTTTCAGATTTTGGTATGAGCAGCTAATAACAGCCTCAAGCCACTTGCCTCAGGCAAAGACAAAGCACGTGCTACAGAGGGATGGTGAGATCGCCTTTTTCTCCCAGAAGCCCCAGATATATTGTCACTTGAGGATGTTTTTTGGATTTGGCGTGAGCCCCCCCAAAAACTTTTTCTCATCTGCAGCAGTACAGTTTTTGATGGATAAAATTGGCTTATTTACTCTTGAGGATAACAAAAGTATAACAATGATCGCGTGTTAAAAGTGAGATCTATAGTAGAGGGAGAGAGAGACTTTATTGTGTTGTGCCTCAAGGTTCACTTCTTGGCCTTATATTTCTCTGTTTGTCTTTAAAGTGCCCCCCCCCCCCACACACACACACACACACACACACACACACACACACACATACACACACACCATTCCATTGTTCAGTTGAAGACACACGGCGCAGCCTTGTAAATTGTGCTCTGGATGATCATAGTGAAGGTTGGCTCAAGTGGTTTTCATGGTAACAAAGAGTGAGAAGTGAGATTAAGGCAAAAATCGTAGCGGAAGTCTGACACAAGCTGCTGCTCAGTGCACTCTTCCATGAAATATGTTTGCTTGTAGATTTGCAAGTGAGATTAATGCACAAAAAAACAAAACAAAAGATGAGCTTGGTCTCACTGTTTATCCTGTCACTCTGCAGACTGGTTTGCAAAATATGTTTGGATATACTCACACAGTGTTGGGTGCACCAGCACCAGCTAATATTGATTGTACTGATTACTATTGTAAGATTGCAGTGATTCAATTTATGCGTGTTGCTCTTTAACTGCGGTTGAATAAAACTCTAAATGCATGGTGACTATTTTCTAAATTGTCCCAACAACTTACATAAATCCCACTTCAAAGCAGGGGTGCAAAATACTAGGAGGTATGACTGTTTTTTAATCTCAGCCCATTTACACATAGATGTTGGCGTCTTGTTTTTGTGAAGTCAAAGTCTCTCTGTCAGACATCAAAAACAACAAAATAGCCAAGTGTTACAAGTTGAGTGATAAAATGCCAGATCGCCACAGCACTCTTCTTGTCTTCACTCACTTCGCTCCCGACTAGAGTGTCTGCAGAGGTGACAATCACACTGGCCAGCAGAAGTGGCAGGAGCAGAGTCACTTCCATTGTCTGGTATTGTCACTTGGTTGTTAGTCGTCAGAGTCACTGAAAGTTCGACACTGGGCTGAAAAGACCAAACTTTAACTGTCACTCCTACTCCTCTGTCAACACAAGCATCACAAAAGTGTTGTAATTATGCCATTTTGTGCAATTCTTCGTAGTACTGCCCAGTAGTTATAGACTCTGTAGATGCTGCAGCAATGCATGAGCTGTGTTTTTCCTCTGTTGGCTATCATCAGAAGTTCAGACCAGAATGAAAAGAACAACAACAACCACAAACATAGTCAGTTAGTTCAGCCCGCGTGACATGACACCAGCAGTCTTCATGACACTGGGACATTGTTAACACAGTTTTATGTTTTTGTGAGTTGAGTCCAAGATAGAAAAAAGAAAGTGAAACTGATATCGATCCTAATGACACTCCGTCCTATAGACAGAAACAGAAAGACATTGCTTCTAGAGAAGGCCTTTCATGTGTTGTCATACATTAAGACCACCATTGGTCCTACATGCTTCCAAATTGAAGGGTGAGCAAAGTGGTATTCATCTGGTTCCAGCTTTCAACTTGCAACTGAACTAATTATGAGAAAGTGCTAACGCCACCAAGAATTAGCACAAACAAAAGTTTATGGAGGTGTTGTCTTAGTTCACACTGTATCAATCACCTGAGGGAGTAAGAAGAACTTAGGACAGCCAGACTGGTTGCTTTCCCGTGCTTCCTGTCCTTATGCTTACTGCTTTAGTTTAGCTCTGTATGAGATGTGGTTACTCATTAATTGAAACATCAATATTGATTGTAATCTATAGGCTATACTGTCCACTCAAAAAAACAATACCCACATAATTGCCAATTGTCACTGCACTGAATTTACCTTCTGACTGTAATTTTCCTCTATTAGCATTCTGTAAATAAGGATTATCAAGATCAGTAAGAAAGAGATCAGTGAAGACAGCTGAAAAGTGGAAACAGGGATTGAAATTATTGAACTGAAAGAGGTCAGTGTGAGGTTCTTGAAGAGAAAGCCTCTCATTCGGAGATGCAAGATAGAGAATGACTGCTGTTCTGATTGGAGGAAGGAGGATCATTACAGCACTGAGGTACAGGATGCCGAAGAGTAATCGATGGTGGCAGAATACAGAGTGCTGGCTCTGTGTAGGCCTGGATAATGGCCTGGAGACAGATTCTTTAAAAGACTGTAACACAAACACAGACATTTTGAACTGTGGGAAACTTTTCATCATTTCCACGTGCCCTTGGACTGTCCCGGACTGCAGATACAGACACACTTTTCAGGCGTATGTGTATGCGCACTCGTACATGTAAGATACACTAAAATGTATGAAAAAGCACATTTTTGTTTGTTGCTCCTGACTAAAAAGTCAAGAAATAGTGACTGTGACCACTTTGCATGAACTAACTTGTGTATATTTGTGTATGCTTACTTGCCTGCACAGAGAGATACTGAGGCTGCACCCAGTCACAGCTTTACTTTGCTATGCTAATGTGACCATGCTGATATTTTGCATGGACGATGTTTATATTCTGGAGCATTGGAGTTTAACATATTGGCATGCTATGTTAGCTTGTGCAAAGTAGCCTACAGCTGAGAGTGGTCAGAATAAGGTAAGATAAGATATTTGATCATAAGCTGTTGGATGAATTCAAATCTAGACCTGATTTTGATCCTCTATAGGAACATTATGTTGCGTTCAAGAACCCAGTAATGTCTGAACCAGACGTCATTATAGTTGGTGATAGCTCAAAACCATAAGTACCAACCTCTTAGTGGTTCGAGATGAAAAGTCAGTAGTTGTTGAGACATTTGATTCTTGTTAAAATGGACGACTGGCCAACAGCATGAACTTATGTTTACTACTAAATCTATTCCCTCTGCTTTTCATATACGACATGATTTTAAAATACACTTACACGTCCATGTGCAACTTTAAAGTTATTTCAATAAACCTTAATAATCCACTTACTCATCCTACTATGCTTTGTGTAGCAAAAAAATAAAATAAATGTCTTTAAAACACTTCTACTATTGTACTTGTTTGTGAATTTGCTGGTGAAATAATCTGCTCCAGTTTAACTGTTGAGCAGGGTTTCACATGTGCTAATTATAATAGTGAAATTTTTTTTTAGTATATTTGGACGGTATTGGACTGGCTACTCTGTTCACCTTTATTTAACATACAAGCTGCTGCTAAATCCAACCATCTACCTGTCAGAAGCCACTTATCATGTATTATAATTATTATATCATGTTATAATGTATACAGTCACAATGGCAACTCATGCCTGAACACCCACATATCTTCCATCAGTGTCACCATCTGTAATTGGGTTGGAAACTGCTTTAATTGTCAGGACATATGTTTCCCATACTGGACAGATATGGTTCTACATGTGGTTATTGTATCTCCTGCTTCCTGGAATATATCAGTATCACGACAATATTTCACCATCGTTTCGTCAGTTCATCCACATTCACCACCAGTTTTTCTATTTAATTGGATATCATCCACTCGATCCGCCCCACTCAACCCTGAGGATGGTGCACACACACACACACACACACACACACACACACACACCTTTAGACACACTGACAACTTTATATTCCAGTAAGTCAGTGTCACAGAGAAATGATGTTAATGAAATTGCTGTCAGTTTCTCATCTAGACGATTCTCAACAGATTTTTCTCTAATGAGTTTGGGAGAGATTTGCTGCAGCCTTTGACTCACCTCTTTCTTGTCAGCAGGTGGTTAGGTGGTAGTAATGATGTAAAAAAGAAAAAAAAAAGGAAGATGTACTATATATTGTGCAACAGCCTGGGAACAAGTGAGATGTCTAACTATCTGTGGATATAATGAATGAAGATATGCCTCAGATGCCTTAGACACTGAATCACTGTCACACATAAAATCCTAAGTGTTTGATACACCACATTTTATTTTAATATGTAGCTTTTAATCAGCAACAATTAAACTTGTTTATTCTTCAATAAAACCGACAATAACTGTGGTATTTTGATCGTTACAGGGGGACTGATTTGTAAGTATCGAGTAAGAATGTGTTTTCTTGTGACTTTGGTTATATGTCATGTGTTAACATACAAAATGGAGATCACTCTATTAATAGAAGTAGAAGAAGAAGATCTGTAATGACAGACAGGATATTGATTGGGTGATCTATAGAGGGTCTTATTACACAATCCTTTCCCCTGCAGAAAAGAAAAAACTCAAAATGTTTCAGCTTTTTTCCAAACCAAGTGGTTTTTCTGCATAACACACATTGGATATTAGCAAAATACTGTTTTTGCTATTTTTATAACCAGCGTCTTTTAAATTAGAAGAAGGTAGGAAGCGAAGTTTTGTTTGAGAGTCAATACATTCATGTGCGTTGGTGTAATGTGGTGCAGTTCAACATATGCTGTGAAATAAACCTCCTGTTTGGTTGTTGACAATGTGAATCACAAAATCACCTTGCTAGCAGGTGAGGCAGTCCACAGGCACGTCTAACTAACATCAAAAGGAGACTCATCATTGCATCCCAGAAACGCAGCTGTCGGTAAATCATCCATCCATCCATGATTTATACCCCTTGTCCTGTTCAGGGAAACCAATGACTGGTCCTGTAGGAGCGCACATGAAAGCCTCAAGTCTATCACTGTCCAAAACACACAAGCAGGCAAACACTCACACTCATGTTCACACATACAGCCAAGTTGAAGTTTCCAGTTCACCTGAATTTTATGTCTTTGCACAGTGGGAGGGAGAAGGGAGGCGACCCACTCACGCATGAGAGATGAGAGATGTCCTGAGAGATGTAAACTCCTCACAGTCAGTGGGTTTGAACCCAGCACTTTCTCGCTGTGTCCAACGCTGTCATTTTAAACATTTTCTATCGTTTCCTGTGTTTGTTTTTATCTCTCTTTTTCAATCATTTGCTGAACTGTCAACTGCCATCTGTAATTATTAGTGTTGCTGAGGCTCAAAACTATATTTATGTTGTATAATTTGACAGTGTATTATTCATGTGGTGTCACAGTCAACACAAAATGACGTGCTCTACACACACACACACACACACACACACACACACACACACACACTTATTTCTAAGCTAAAATTAACAGCCTTTGGTGCTTGTTTTTGTTTTGCTCAAGCACTTTCCAGACATTGAATGCCATTATTGTTGCTGAGAACTTGAAACCTATACACCTAATGTGTGGCATGAGAATAGTATTGGACTTATTTTACATTATTTATGTGCTCATATAGTCACTGCTATTAACATTGGTGAGGTGGAGTTGTGGTGTCCCTTGTAAATGTATTCAGTATTCGATGGGCAAACACAGGGCCTTATCTTTTCCCGCAGTGTAGGTGAAAACAGAGGAATGTTAATGCACACGTATCTGGAATGAGAATACCACCTCTGCTATGGCAGTGCATACCCTTTGGGATGCTTGTGCAGTGCATTGTGAGTCATGCAGCAGCCAGGATCAGTTTTATTACACTCGTCTGTTCAACTTTGATTCTCAGCTCACTGCCACGCATATCAGCAACGAGCACAAATCACAGAGATAACAGAGAAAATGATACTGAGGTGATGAGACTCGACATTTTAACTCAGTGAATCAGACCCAACTTAACCTGAACATTTTCCCAACAGAACCATCTCTAATGATGGAGAAGGAGGTGATGAGAAATCTTTTTTTTTTTTTTTTTTTTTTTATATACAAAATTGTAGCATCTTAGAAAAAAGAGGAGAAAACACGTTGCAGCTAAATAAATAAAATTATCAAGAATAAAAGATGGAAGAATCAGAGGCAGCCCAGAAACATAAATGAATTATAAAGGCTTTTATTGCAGCTTGGCTTGAAACCAATGCATTTTGACTGAAAAAGGAAGTCACAGTGAAATGGATAATGTACAACAGCTGTGCTCACTTTAAAGCCTGCCCAGATCACACTGACCAGCAAGAGTTTGGATCCAAGGCGCTCATGCCAAGAAATTAAACTCAGAAAAAACAAAGGAGGAATTAAAAAGCCCTCAGCAGATTTGTTTGCATTTCTGCTGCATCTCAAGAACCTCATAGATTAGATACATTAGACCAGTAATGGATTGGTTTGAGACGCATGTAATGAGACAACTACACAGAGCGATTGTGTTGTATTTCCTAATTTACCATTGTAGGGCTGTGATGTTTGACACAGAGGCATAAAAAAAAAACCATGGAGAGAAGGAAAACAAGTTTGAAAAACAACAAGTCTGTCTCTAAAGGGCTGTTATTACAGGATGTTACCAGACCAGAGGAATTTCCAATATATGGCAATCTAGCTGCTTTGTCAGTCATAAAATGTAATGCTGCCTACGAGCTGTGTTTCCATATCTGCCTGTACATGCCCACACCTTCACACTCACACAGTGGTATCTCTGTTTTCATCAATCGAAACATTCACACGCACATTTCCATATCAGAAGTGATATGTAACAGCTTGCGATTTTCTCCCTCAACTCACAAATGGAATTCAGATAAAAATGAAAGTCTTTTGCAATTGGATAGAAATGAGGTGCACCCGTGTCCCTACGTTATATCTATATTCTGTCATAAAGGTCATCCTGTATGAATCTGACACGATGACAGAAAGACCCAGAATTTCACAGGTTGATTTTTACACGTGTAATCTGCAGTTAAACGTAAATTACTTTCTTCACTTCTGTTGAAACTACTTTCATTCAGAACAAATGATCAAGTTTAGACCAGTGAAATCACAGAGATTCATGATGACATTGTTATCGGGATCCACAGCTGCCAAAATCTCACCATCAGTTCACACAGAGCGACTGTTTTCAATATAGGTGGATAGAAACATCACTACATTTCTTTACGCTAACTTTCACATTAAAGTTGCTGTTAGTGACAATGTTATGAACTTTTGCATGTTCAGCAGATTGCTGTTTGCACATTCACACCACCATTGTCCATGAGCAGAATAGCCTGACACGTGTGGCAAGAATGCAAACTGTATCGTCTACACACCATGAACAAGTGGTTCCTTGTTGGGACCCATGTATAAAAAACATGGTTAGCAATGCAGTGTTTTTAGTGATAGAAAAAAACACCACAGAGGAGCATTAAAGTTGCAGACATATTTGCTCTGCAGGGCACGTCAAGCTCAAATTATTCTTTGGTTCAGCAAGTTTCTCTCACCTCTTAAAATTTTCTCATTTGCCTACATCCCCATGTCTGGCTTTTGTTCTTACTAGTTCCACCCTATGAAGCAACCTCCCGAGCACAACACAAATAACTCATGCATTACAGGAAAATTTAGAGAGGAGGGACTGGTGTAAAACCTACCACTCTCAGCATCTACAGTGTTTGTAAAAAATATAAAACCCCAGCGCTCTACTGTGAGGTTATATGCTGACTGAGAAAAAACACATTTTTCTTTCATACTGCAGCAGAGCAGACAGAGATGAAACTGAAACAAGAATCTTTATTCATCTGCACTTAGTTTTCAATATATACATGATAGGCCGCATTTTCCCTTAAATTTGAGAGCAGCGCTCTGCTCGTTTGGAGTTAAGCTGGTGATCTTAAATCCCTTTAAAGTTAAAAGAAATTGTAGCACATGATGCACATCCCCTCTCCTAGCTTCCACTGCCGGAGCAATTAACCCACAGTTAATTAGAAAATTTCCACTCCTGTAATTCAGTTGGATGAGACCGAGGTGCAGCGTGGTACAGTGGATGATTCATGGCCCACTGGTAATCACAGAAGAGCAGGATCCAGGATACTTGAATTAATCACACCTTCATTTACTTCACAGAAATTGCCCACCACGGCTTTATGATTTAACTGTGTTTACTCACTGAATTTATACTGTATCTTTCAAAACACATCCCGCTTGGGCAGTTCAGTATGCCTGTAGAGTCCTCGTTTCAACAGCTCTGAAGCAGTTTTTAATACCGCTGAGTATTCAGAAGCTCTGCTGAGTTGGGCGTGCATTACAATCACCAAAGTTTTCTCAATATTTCTGTTGTACAAAGACGGCTGTTTGGCTTTAATCTCACATATTTCAAGTAAATTTAATAAACCATGAAAATGTATATGCCAAATATCCTCCTGGCCGCGAGTGTGCTAATGAGACACGTTTAAAGTGGTTGCATTTTGTTAATATTTCAGACTTTAGTGGAGCATATGTGTGATTGGCCGGAGGCCAGATTCACCTGTTTGGGTGCAAAAAATGAGCTGTTGGACCCTTATTACCCAGCCTCTAGTTCTTTTTGAATGGTTTTATGTGAAAAACGACAGTATGATCTAAACCAGTTAGCCTAAGTTGTTAAAGGTAGGAACTGAAACAGAAGAATCTCTGCATGCATGGTATAAGACAGGCCCTATAGTTCAAAGGTCTCACATTGTATAAAGGTAGATTCCATGTCTTCTTTTATTTTAACGCAGGTGTAGGTTTGATAGTAATACTGTAAACGTTTCAAAGCGCTCAGAGTAATGCACAAAGCCTGTACTCAGAG
Organism: Caranx ignobilis; assembly: GCA_021432705.1. Lineage (NCBI taxonomy): Eukaryota > Metazoa > Chordata > Actinopteri > Carangiformes > Carangidae > Caranx > Caranx ignobilis. The sequence goes on from MU269982.1 coordinate 5,733,236, forward strand.
ACTGAGCCTTCAAATGAGCTGTCATGACTTGACTTCATGATACTTTGTGATGTCACAACCAAACAGTCACTGCCCTCAGCCATGGCCCATCCTCCACCAGGATTTGGATTCGTAAAACTGCACTGCAATGGATTTTGGTTCTTAAAAACCACAAATATAACCTCTTATGGATCAACTCTTCAAATAAAGCATCATAAAACAGTGAAACATTGGATGTGTATGGTGCCTGCGATCATGTTAGCTTGTGTGTTGTAGTGCAGCAAATGTACACACACATTTTGAACCAAATTAGTAATCAGTTTACACAGACTAGGCACTTAGACAGCTTTTCCCTTCAGGTTACATATGAACTGAGTTTGTATTGACTCTCACTCTGCCCCCACTCTCTCTGCCAGTATGACTGAAATTTGACATCCCCTATTGAAAACATTTGTACTGTTATATAAACATTGTGTGCCTATAATATGTTTAGTTTAGCCTGCTGTCACTCACAGAGCACCAATGTAACTGAGAAATATCGATTTCTGAACTGTGGCCATCATGGGTTTGAGGTTTTCATCTGCCATTCCTTCACGCTGAACTAACCCGTTTAAACTGCCCATGACTCAGCAACTTTTTCTTTTCTTTTTTTTTTTCCTCTCACACATGCGTACACACAGATACACATACAGTACGGTGCCAAATCTCTCCCAGTGGACCTCAGTCACTGCTGCTGCAAACATTTTGTCTATACGCTGGCCCTGAAGCAGCAGCTGCAGTCTTCTATCAGTGTCACTGGATTATTGCAGCCGCGCAATAGGAAGCAGTTTGGCAGATCTTACATCTCAGTATATAATCATATAGTTATATGTCAAACGGTGTATGACATGCAAGTGAGGTATGAGCCATCATGTGTAGACAGCTGGGTTAAAATGGAAGTGCATCTGTTACCGCAGACATAGGTCTAAAAACATGGCTGTAATACTACTGCTGCTATACTACGATTACCACTAATCTATATACAGGTCTGACTAGAACACCATAGCAACCACCCCAAACCACAATATCTTATATTTAGCAGTCCAAACTTTTGATCTGCTTTTTGTTTTCCCCTCCCAGTATGAGCTGAATATTCCAGCACCTACCGTTACACCAAAATTGAGGCATTGGAAGAAAATCCTCCTTACCTCCCGAGATGTGGTACATCAATTTACTTCAACTGTGTCAGCCGGTCAGGCCAACAATGTGATTGCACTGGCAAGAGCGCTACAATCTGGCGGTAGCTTAATGCTCCCAAATGGTGGTGGAGCACATGTTGGCAAATACTGTACCAGAGCCTTGACATTTTTCCATCATACCCAGCTATCAGTAGAGCTCAGTTGTAGTACATCCATTTCTCATGTCACCGAGCCCTCTGAGAAAGCTGATGGAGTGTGATAGCAAGATTTTACACCCAGGCCAGAAGGACTTGAGTTTGTCTGCTTTTGAGCGGCATGACGTGACCAACCCATCTGAGACAGAGTGCAGATACTGAGCCGGACTGTCACACAAGTGTCTATCAGTGGGCAGGATGTGTGGCAGCTCAATTACAACACAGCTAGACAGATGATATTTGAATCTCTCATCCACCATTCGCCCGTGCAGGTGACCTATAATGGACTCTGGAGGTAAAAGTGGAGACCCTGGTTGTCAATCTGAAAACCTCTCCTCACCATACAGGTCTGAGAGATACTGAATTTGTTAAAGTAATATTGTGATTTGTCTGTAGCCGGTGTGACATTAATGCTTTTATACGTAGATGTGCCGCTGTGGTGCCGAGATAAGACCAGCAGCACTAGCAGGTTACTTTAGGATGAAACCTGTCACCTTTGATGACTACGCAGCAATGATGTATCATATCAGTGCCCTATATTGGCACGTTGTGGTTATTTTTAGGACTCTCATTGCTTAAATCCTCTCTGCCATGTCACAGGATTAAAGGATTCCTAAGGTGTCTGTTTGTGTGTAGCTGGATTTCTACCAACGCCCTGAAGAAAGAGTACCTTCAGTGTCTATTTGGAGCATCAGCACTGCATTTGACATTCATACACATCGTTGCTTTTGAAGGTGTCAGACTGATCTTCTTAGAAACTCAAGACATCGGCACATAAAATGCCGACCAAAAGAGATCAGTCTCAACATTGTTGAAATGCGGATAGAAGTCATTCCTTGAGGTGTTATGGTCATTACATGTGGTGCATTTGTTACTTCTTTAAAATAAAATAACAGATCTTGAAACTTACTATAATACTAAGAGGATGTTTTTAACTTTCCTCATAATTTCATTAAAAAAAAAAAAAAAGCCCCCAATTTGCTGCTAATTATGAGCTATTCATGTGCCACATATCATAGCTTTTATTTCAAAACTTATCAAGTGGTAAAATGATACAGGACTGATATTAATTGATGATATGACATGATTATGGACTCATAAAACACATTTTTCATTTATATAAAAAAGTTAATCATTTATAAGCATGAAAATTACTCGCTGGCCTTTACAACTGTAATTGACACAGAAGACCAAGAGCCTTATCTTTAAAATAAAGACATTAGTCACGTTATCCTATCCTAAAGACATTAGTTATCCTGTTGGATTGTTAACACTGATATGAAATTAGCAGCTTTATACTATTGCAGCAGGTCAACTGCAAGTTTAGCTAGGAGCTAGTTTTGAATGTGACAACAAGCATCCGCCGCTACCACTCGCTTGCATCAAGGACAGCTAGCGAGGCTACTCATGCTGCACAGAACTCCACCTGCTCTGTCATTGGCTGGAGAGAAAACTCTGACTCTCCGCCCAGAAACGTCCATGCTCACAACAAAACAAAGCAAAAGACCAAAATACAGGCAGAGGGAGAGGGCTCTGCAGATGTAGTCACCACCACACAGGACTAGAAACCTCCAGACTCTACCTTTAATCCTATCAAGTCTTCACTGTTAGGGGAAGTCCATTTACAAAACACCACAATGGTTCACATCAGGAAAGTGGCCTCAGTTTCTCCTTCAGACACTGAAGCCCCCTCCTTGCCTAAGAGGTGACCCTCTTATTCTTCAGAGAGAACTCCAAACCCAGTGGTGCTCAGCTGGGGGCTCATGAGCATCCCCGCAGGGAAATAACCATTTGTTTGTGTTACACTGGCTGATTAGACTGCACATCAACCCTACAATCTGCATCTCAAATAACGTTTTGTGTTTGGAATTAAAGGACTGAAGTGTAACATGTGAGCTTCAGCGGTGCTATAGGCATCGCATGTTAGCTGTCTCTGCCTGCTTCCAGCCTTGATGGTGGTTTTTATCTTCTTACCCAACTCTCACCTATGTTCTCCCTGATGAAGAGTAACAACAGAACTCTCTGATTCAGACAGGATTAATGTTACTGTGTGATGCTGTAAAAAATTAAATTACCTGACCTGCCCAAGAGATTGTAATCCATTCTGAAAGGGGTTTTTACACACTCTTCCCCTTCCTCTTTCTTCCATTTACCATGTAATGAAATACACCCAGATAGATGGGGCGGCTCACTGATCAAGGCTCCAACTATAAAATAACAGTGGATGCACAGAGTGTCTGCTCAGCGCATTGACAATTAACTCTTGGCTCTTTTTGTGCACTCTGCTTATGCCGTCAACTTTAATGACCCTTTGCAAACATGAGCACATAAATGTGAGGGTACAAATTACTGTACCAGCTAGGTTGTGTGTGATCATCATATTGCTTTAACTGCCATTCTCATTATTCAAAGGCCAACTAACAGTGTTGAGCTCTACATTGGTGATTGCAGAAAATGAAGAAGTCGAGTTGTTCATTAAAGCCACTGCATTGTCCTGGACTGACATACATCTTTTTAAAATTCCTATCAAAGAGCACACACATACTCACTGAGGGGAGTAGACAGTGTGCCACTTAGCACTGATGACTTTCTGGGAAGAAGCTTGAAGGTTTCTTCAAAAAGTTGCCATTTGTCGCTAGGAGCAACTAAGTTGGCATCACTGTCAGTTGTCATGCCAACGCCAAGAGTCGGTCTATTCTGTTCATGGCGGATTACCCCTTCCTCCGCAAGGCAACATCAAAAATGCTGCATTCATGGCGTCCATGGTATTTGAGCTCAGTCTGTGTGCTGAAAAGATCGTCCTCATCCTGATGAAGATGATTATGATGCATAGGTGCATGTGCAAACATCCATGCATGAGCAGTATACTGTACTTAACAACCTCAGTTTAGGGGTCTGCAAACATGGTGAACTTACACTGGCTAAAAAAGTACAAAGAACCTAATGCATTACAAGCAACACCAACTGTATGAAATGGGAAATGGGATTGAGTGTGTAAATGAGTGTGAATGGTTAGCTTCAAGTGCTGTGTCTAGCACTGTATGAATGTGTGTGTGTGTGTGTGTGTGTGTGTGTGTGTGTGTGTGTGTGTGTGTGTGTGCGTGTGCGTGTGCGTGTGCGTGTGTGTGTGTGTGCACAGTCCATTTACCATTTACCCCATCTCTAAAATGAATCCAGCACCACTGCCCATTGGGTGCCTGAGAATTAGATGTTAATTTGAAGCTGTCAAAGTGTGAATATAGTCAGAGCGAACACTAAAGACTCACCTAATTTGTTTCATCACTGTGGTTCTGGTTTGATTTTATCGAGCTCATAGTAAGAAGCTGACTGAGAAATGGGTTTTCAGGACTGTTAATATCCAGGGAACAGGTAAATTATGTCCACCACAGGAAGACGCATGTAAGCCTGCGGTCATGCAGCCATAGCCTCCGCCTGTCGGTTATGTCTAACTATGAGTCCATACATCACTTTATTTTCCCTCTTTGCCTATGTCTATGCTGCAATGACAGCCGTGGCCAGAGGCAAATGTTTTCAGTCGTCCGTCTGCCCAGTCGTTCCTCCATGTGAATACCGTGGGGGTCCATCTGTCTGTCCCATTCTTGTGAATATGATATCTCAGGGATGCCTTGAGGGAATTTCTTTAAATATGACATAAATGTTGGGCTGAGGGATGAAATTTTTCGTTTTTTTGTCACCAAAGGTCAAAGGTCACTGTGTAAACCACAGCCCGAAACTTCATGTGCTAATTTTAATACAATTTAACATAAATGTCTGATTGGATATAATGATGAAGTGGTGACATTTTACACGCAAAAAAAGAGGTCAAAGGTCACAGGTCACAGGTCACTGGCGTCATAATGTTCTGCAACAAACAGTTTACTGGCCATTACTCAATGCCATAACTCAGGAACAGATGGGGAGTTTGTGACCATATTTCCTGCGACTTGACTGGTCGGCAGAGACGTACAACCACAGGGCTTTAATTCTAGTTTCCATAGAAATTACACATGCCGTCTATATGAACCGCACATAACTCCAGTCTGGAGTTTTGCTATCTGACCCAAGCCTATAGTAGGTCAGGGCAGAGTATCGGATTTCTGGGTGGATTCATGTAATTTAAATGTAGCTCCTAAAAAAGAAAAAAAAAACTTTTCAGCTGCACCAATATTTTGGGTTCATATGTGTTACGTATTGCAAACACTGGACTCTATATTTGAAACCTCAAGAGATTAGAGAAAGTGGAGAACACTGTGGCTGTACTTCTGTGTAAGGTGAAGAGTAAAAGAGTCAGCCGGTCTCATTCATCTGGTCAGCCCAGGGAAATGATTTAGTTGAGGCTGATACTGGTTAACAGGTGGTGCAGATGGTTTATTGTTATGAAATATTGCAACCGTGTCATGAGCTGGTAATTGCTCACAATTTATGTGTCTCTGCTGCATTATGACTAATAAACAAAATTGAAAGTGATCTTTATTGTCACATAAATGGTTATGGCTTTTTTTCCTGGCCAGTAACACACTTCATAAAATATTCTAATTCTGTATTAAATAATAAGATGTATCTATTACACAAACTGAAATCTTTCTTCTTCTTCTTTTTTTTCCCCTTTTAATTTTCCATAGAGACAGTTTAGGTCTGTGGCTTTAGATGATGCAATCTAAGTATGGAAATACCGTTATGTTACACACACACACACACACACACACACACATACACACAAATGAGGGTTCAACCCTAGTAGCATTAAGGTATATTCTGAAATATCTATGTAACGTAAGAGCAACAGAACAAGTCTTTACTGAAGACAGATTACAGGAGACTAAACATCACTGATGACTGTCTGAGGACTGGATCTGTGTGGCTGAAATGTTTCCTGTGACAGACGGGCTGTTGAACATAAAGCTCACAAGTCAACCTGTGCAGGACAAACACAGGCTGCAAGAGCCCCGAAAAACTGCAGCTTCAGATTTGGGATCTGAATTGAATTGTTTGAAATAAAGGCCTCTTAGAAGAATGAAAATCTAATTAATTCTCATGCTACTGTTGCGGATATTTCAAAATATAATGCAGAGAAAGCAAAATAAATTGGGTCAGTTGGTGGTTTTAATCGGATGAAAAGAAATCACCATTATGTTTTAAAGGAGGTCAATCCTAATCTGGGAAACGGCATGTATCCTTCATCATTCTATTCATCCCATAATCCCTGGGATGACAGCCACCGACATTACCAGGACAAGAGTGTGCCAGACGACAGTCCTGCATTGTCAGCCGCAACACCCACTGGGATTTTCAAGTATCCATATTCAATATGAATTAGAAGGGAATTTACAGCGGGGATTTACAGTACATGCTTGGTCAGTTTGTGACAACATGGTACGTTAAGTGCACCAGCAGGGAATGACAAGGGAGAGAGGAGGATTACATCTCATACCTGAGTGTACAACAAGCTTAGAACGTGCATACATTTTCATTTGGTAGTTTTCAGTTTCCTGTACAACAGGTGAACTTCGCCTGCTGTCTGCCACTGATAAAAAAAAATCTAATCAAACAGTGACAAGAACTGAACTGCAAGAAACATTTTTAGATTGCAAACAGAGAGTGTGATAACTCTGACAATCTGTTATTTCAGTTTTGTTCATGTGTAGCATCTGATTATAAATGAAATATATGATTCTCAAAAGCAATTCATACGTTCTGTGCAGTTTCCGTTGAGTCGTTTTATTTGTCACTGAGACAGAATTTGTGTGTGTGTGTGTGTGTGTGTGTGTGTGTGTGTGTGTGTGTGTGTGTGTGTGTGTGTGTGTGTGTGTGTGTGTGTGTGTGTGTGTGTGTGTGTGTGTGTGTGTGTGTGTGTGTACACGCTATGGGTGCCATATTAGGACAACATTTCTGAATGCAACTTTAAATATGATAATATGATAAGATTAAAGCCCCTACAAGGAGCTTTCATTTTGTGTTGATGTTGGCAACCCCTGTGGATAAAAGTTGTAGGTTTCTCTTTGCGGATCCCATCCCAATGTCAGCCATGAAGAAAATACAGTGCTGAAATTGAGCTCGGTTTTTACTTGTTAGCGTAACGCTCAACTGAGCATCTGCATCCCATCAAGGAGGTGACTGTTCTCTGCATGTTATCTCCTGAATTTCACGTGTTTAAAAATCATTCCTGCTGGTACAAATTGCAAACTCTGCTGGATATACAATGGTTACAAGGTTAAAAATGTAAAATTAGAGCGGATATCAGACCAAAAAGCTCATATTAACTGAGCAGATTTTGGTTGTTCCAAGCGAGAAACTCATTAACCGCCTCCCAGATGTGAAGGGAAGATTTCCAAATTGCTCCAGCTTTTACAAAGGGCACAGCCAATTACAGACTTAATGCGAAACTTGTCCAACCAGGATGTTTCCAATGCAGGTGGTTGCCAAAACAGGTGTTTGGCAATGCTAACAGATGGTTTAGGCCTCTGTAGACAGTGTGTGAATGCGTGTGTGTGTGTGTGTGTGTGTGTGTGTGCGCACACTCATATACATTTTGAAAGATTTCAGCATTGAAGCGCAAAAAAAGATGATTTTGTTAGAAGGTTACACATTTCCATCTAACATATTCTGGCCTCCTACCTGTTACTGTAATTCCATATAGTGACCATGTATTTGTATGTAAGCAGCAATAACCACAGATTAATTTCCCACAACAGATAATCCACATAAATGCAATCAATAATAATACTTTAAACTTCTTTGTAATTACCTTTTTTTCCAACATATGTGGTGTAATTGCAAATGCAGATTAATACTGCGATTTTTTTCAGCACAATCATTCTCTGGGTCTGCGAGGATGACTACAGGTGATGTACTTCACTTTATAGTCACAGCAGCTCTCCAGCTGGTCTGTATAGTGTCTATAAAATAGACTCTTCATCACATATTTGGCATTTTGTGTGAATGAAACAGGAAAAATACGTGTGCTAGGACCGAGGTCGGTACGCCGTTCTTGATTCAAATGCAGCATGAGAGGATAATCCCTTTCTCTAGGAAATCCTTCATCAGAGGTCCTTGCATATTTCCAAAATGATGTAATTCCCTTTCAATGGTCTCCAACGTAAAAACTGAGCGCAGCCAGGGACGGCTCGACATAAGAGACCATGAAAGCCTGAATATAGATCACTTCAAATGGCTCACAAATGGCTTGCATACCATTTATAGTGGCAAGTCCCTGTGAGATGCTGCAACAAATCAGAGAGAACACAGGAGCTCCCACATCGATGGTTGAAATGCAGCACTGACAATAATGTGAAATAATGATTTGTCAACTATTTTGATTGTAGCGTTTACCATCAAAAGAAAAAAAAAAAATGGAGAAACATCACAGGTTTTTTTTTTTATAAAAACATGTAAGTAGGTCTCTAAACACATTAGCAGTCCCCACATTATTTGGAGCTCATTCAGTCCCATGTGTGTCTGCCTCATCAACATATATAGTTTGCCCCTCATTTCAACACATGGTGATCTTCAGAGAAAACCAGTGGAATAAAAATCAAACCATAGCTTCAAACAAGCCAACAAACTGCCAGAACATCAGTGGCTAAAACAATTTAAACCCACATTTGTCTTCTCAGTGTAGCAACTCAAGCTGTATATAAACTGAGCCATCGTAAACTTGCTGTAAAACTGACTGATTCATGAAATGAGCTGGAACATGGCCTCAACAGCTCTCGACCACAGGATTCAACCAGGGCCACAATGAAGAGTTTCTTTGCGATGATGCTCCCCAATGGTTCAAGACTTTGTGGAAAAAAAAAAAAAAATCATATGTTTTATCAAATTTCATCAAAAAATTTACAAAATAGTCAATTCCTCACACAATCACATTTGTTGTTATTATTGTAACTTAGAGATAAAATAATAACAGTAATAGGGGTTGGAAATAGGTTTTCAGGAAACCTACAGTCAGCACAGTAATCATAACAAACTGATGTTGTAATGATAGATCACACCCCGTATTGTAAATTCATTTATGTAGAGAGGAAGATCAACACAGAAAATGATTTATTCATTTTCAAAGTTTAGCAGAAAGTGAACAAGCTTGGAGAAGTGCGAGCTCAGTAACAGCTCTGATTAGTGCGGTTATGATGCTGTACAGGGTCGTTGTCGTTTCTTTCTTTTCTCTTTCTCTTTCCAAACTTCTCCCTGTGACTTTTAAAAGGCACAGGCACACCCACACAGGTGTTTTCACTTTCTCTGACTAATTGGGGCTCAGGTTGGAGTTGGCTGGAGGAAGGTGCATGCTGGGAATGACACAGGCCCATTTTCCACAGACCTTTAGACTTGTGATTGTAGGAGAAGCAGGTGTTTCTAATTACATTAACAATGACCCTGTTCAATACGTGTTGTTTGTTCTGCTCTCAGCCCAACTCTCAAAAAAAAAAAAAAAAGTCAGCAGCAACCTCACAATTCAAGCAGCTTAATGGAATTCAGCCATGATTCATTTTATTATTCACACCTGTGCTTTCTTACTGTCACATGTTGTGAAAAAAAGACCTATATGTGCTCAGATCATAGTGATAAAACTGTGAATGCAACACACCCTGCAGGAGAGCGTCAGAGGTGCCCGTCCAGGTTTAATCAGGCAGCATAAATGAAAACACCTGTTCAGCATGTTCAGCAACTTTTACGTTAAGCAGCAACAGGAAGAGTGAGAGTGTTGATCATCAAAGAACGTGGCTGTGGTCCAAAAGTTGTTTTTTTTTGCCAAGGAAAGTTCCTCACTGAGTAAAGTGACCCCCATATGTCTGAGAGTCTTCAGTGCTTCCTATCTTATCTTATCTCATCTTCTTTAGCGTGTGATACACTGGACCTCTCTTTACCAAAACAAAGGAGCTAACGCCGTCGCACAGTTCCTTGCAGCAGTGACATTTACAGTGACGTAGCTTATACTGTAGCAGTTTCACCCCCAACAGATCTACATTAATGTAAAAACAACAGAGCATCTGACCCAATGGAAAACCTATGGAAATCTTTGCATGATTGGCTGAGCTCCGAATCCATAAATATTGATTTCTTCTCTCTCAGTTCTACCAAGGTTAAAGACAAGTATAAAGAACTTAACGTCTCATAATCAACAACAAAAATACTATAAACATAAACGTATTGACTTCTCCAATTCAAGGTAAGATTGGAGATCTATTCTGGAGCATTTTTTACTGAATTGTTTGAAATCCTCTTCACACCCCGACTGCAACCAAGTAATTAAATGCTTTTTCACCAAAATTAAAAAACTCACTACAACTGGATAAACATCATCCAATCATTTTGAACGCCACGTTCAAGTCAATTGGATCGTGATGTGTCAATCAAACTGCCAACTCTGTCTTTCCCTCCCTCCGCCATGTACAGCTCTTGGTGCACTTATCGCGTGCGTGCTAAGAAGACTTACGCCACAGAACAGACAACGCTAGTGATCCAATGTACCACACTGAAGTCCGTTAGGTGGCAATGTACCGCTAAGATGGATGCTGGATGGTTTATTATGACGTTAGGTGTTCACCTTGATGTGAATCCAACACTGAACAAGCGGTGCGCGCTCCTGCGTTCTGGAGGCGCGGCTTCAGAGAGAAGTCTGAGGAAGGGGGCTTGGACTTGTGTATTTCAAAATGTGGCCTTCTCAAACCGTTTTCCCCGGATCTCCAACCCTACCTTCAACAAATGTACAGAATAAGGGCAAAATACCACTTTTATATCTATATCTATCATCTATCATTCATGTGTTGAGCTGGTAAAAGGAAAATCAGTTGTTTCTTTTTAAACACATTAACATGCAGTTTTGTGACAACAACATTTAAAGGGTTTCACCTCTCATTGTTTTTTGGGCACAAAGAACAGACATCACTCATTTATCTGTAAATTTATCCCCTGATTTAAAAAAAAAAAACTCAGTTGTAAATGATTGTCCCAGCACCTGGAGGTTAATGCACATCACTGGGAAAAGCAAGAAATGTGTTTTCATAAGGCAAATGCTTTTAGTCTGTGATCGCAAATCACATCAAATGAAGCTGATGGAAATATAAGTGGCAGCGTCTTTCAAATGCACCTCGTGTCACAGTTCTGCTTTGTCCTCATCCATCCATCTATTCATTCACTCACTCACTCATATCTGCCCATTTTCCCCATTCACTGTCTCCCCTGTTGTTCCAAATCCTGCCACTCTTGCTTGCCCTGCAGTAACCCCGGCTCCTCCTGCTGTTCCCAGTCACTTAATTCCCCACACCCACCTACTCACCTGTTCCCCATCCCCTCATTAGTCCCTCAGTATTTATACAGGCGCGGTTTCGCTCATTCCCTGCCAGTTTGTCTATCATGCTGCACCTTCTGTAGCAGTACAGCAGTTTTCCCTTTTCCCCCGCCTCGCTGCCAGATAACCTGCCCGTTTATGAATCCCAGTCTGTTTTATTTTGACTCTGTGTGTTGCTCTGTCCCTTCTGATCTGTTTGCCTGTCAATCCTGCTTGCCTGTTGCCAACCCAAGCCTGACCAACAGATATCACCCCTTGCCTTTTCTCATTTGCTTGTCTGGGCTGCAAATTTGAAGCAAAGGTGAACTGTCGAAGTCTCTCTCTCTCTGAGCGTGTGTGTTATGCATATGAGGCTGACCTGTCTGTCTTCTTTTTTTTTTTTTTTTTTTTTTTTAACCAAGCTGCCACATTTTGAGTTGAGCCAAAAGTTTTTTACATTGTGGTTCTTGCAACAGAAGCTGCTTTGGATTATCTGTGTGACTATGTCATACTTTGTTCACCCTGCCATACACAGGTGTCATGTTGTGAGCAGTTAATGAAACATGTCATCCAGATTAATTCAGTTTAAATCACACATCCCCCTTCAGTCAAGACTGCAAAAAAAAAATGTCTGTCATTGAACTTGAAAGAAGAACTAATCTATGCAATTTCAGTATAGAGAGAGGAGTAAACGCAGAGATGCACAGACCTCATATGGACTCTATCGTTCTGTGTAAGAGCTGATGTAGCTCAGAACATCAATAATCTTAACTCGCTATGAAGCAAGAGATGTGTGGGTTTTCAAATCTGTCTGGGTGAATTTGTATCTGTCCTGTCTCGATGGGGAGGAAAAAAAATAGAAATTGCCACTGGTTCAAAAACACCTTTTTTCTCCCAGTAGCTTTCCACTAAAAGGAGGAGGGTGACTGTAGTGCTTCTCAGTAATACATGACATCTTAACCAATTAGTAGTTGTTTAAATCAATTAAATTCACCATTAGTGATAACATGTTTATCTCACGTTTACACATGGCTACAGTGTACAGTGTAAGGCAGAACTGGTACTTCTCACTTACTGTATACACTGGTCAGGTCAGGAGGTCATGTTAAGTATGGTTGTATACAAAGTGTGTATGCACAACTCACAAAAACTTAGGGATTTCTGACTTTTGGGTGAAATTTATGGCAAATGTAAAAAAGTTGATGCTACAGTGATGTTATATCATGAAAGTAGGACATTTAAGTGCAAGTATGGAATGGTGATTTCTTCATCAATGTATTGAAACAAAAGCTAACAAAAGATACCACAACAAAACATGTCCACGTGTCAATAAGTTTTCATGTGGCCAAAGGACGTCCACTTCTCAGCCTTTCTCAGTCTCTCTATGTCTCTGTTCAATCTGCTGATGACACCACGACACTTCCCTCTGGCAACATCCCATCGCCTGAAGCCTTGGCATGTCCAGGTAGTGTTGGACTTTTAGGTGTCATCTTGGTCTCATGATGTCAGAATGTGAACAGCATGATGAAGAGGGCTGTTTCAATACAAACTGCCATTGAACCAGAACATTTAGTGGCCAATTCATGGATCAGACACTTGTTTTCGTGGTTAATCACCTTGTTAGAGAACAGCATGTTATGTTATATGTACTGAACCACTGGGCAGTTGGACATGTGCATTCAAAGGTTGACACATGGTCAAATTAAGTTCACCTGGAAAGGTTAGAGTGCATTTTAGGTGCTGAAATTTCATCTAAAAGCTGAACATCCATAACTTTTGTGAGTAGTTGGTCCAAACAGGGACCTACCTCCTTTTTCTCCTCCTCCTCCTCTCTTGGTCAAAACCTGGGGAGTGATGTGTTGTGATTCAGTCGTAGGTTAGAGGGCAGCTGACTTTTACACACCAGTTCTACGAACACCATATTTAACAGTAATAAGCAAAAACAGATTATAATTTTGTTTTCTATAAAATTGCTCTGCACCTGGACTGGCACTGGATTGTTGCTAAGCAACACAAATATTTTCCTGACCTCATACTAGCTTGTTTCTTTGTCTACACATTACGTCAGGCGTGCGCTGAAGTATCCATTGTCCCTCTTTCTTTCATCCTCCTGATGATCACTACATCATTTAATTCAAAAGTTATTTCTGAAATTGTATATTTATCTTAGATAATGATCATAATGTCAATAACACTACAGGTTAGGACTCCTGTAAAATGGAGTGACGCATGTAGTGAAATCCCAGTGCTGCTTATATCAGCTCTCACAGAGTGGCTCTCATCCAATCAGTATCATTATTCGCTGTCTAACCCTGATTTTATGTCGTCATCATCATCATCATCATCATCATCATCATCATCATCATCATCATCAGACTGATCAGTCATTCAGGGACAATTCAGATTATAGGTCTGATCCCGCTGATGCAGTCCAGCCAATAAGACGTCCATCATGTCTGATGACTACTAATGGCACAAGCTTTAGTCTACGTCACAGTTCAAATGTCATGTGAAAACATTTGTGCACAAGATATTTCATCTATGTTTGTACAACAAAAAAAAAAAAAAAAAAACAGCACCATGTTGCCACCATAATCATGGCAGATGCAAACTGCTGCTGATGTTCTATGCTGACCTCTCCAGTGCTCAGTATCAAGTAAAAACAAAGTGTTTGTGTTCTCTTCACCTATTTGACGATATCAATAGAGCTCAGCTTGACCTCCATCTAAACATGCATAGTGTGAGTTAAATAAATTCTGTGTTGGAAATACATGTGTGTCTGGCCCACTGTCCATCATACTTTTTTTTTTTTTTTTTTTTAAACTGTCGGCCCCTGTTAAAATTCCTACTATGAAGTCTCCCGTCTGTACCTTTTTTGATTAGCTGTTCTCATCGTGTTGGATAATCCCTCCATCTCACCCCTATCTTAAGAGGCTTAAATCATGACCCATTTGAACTTTCCTTAATCTAACTACCTCTGCTTCCTTCTTTTCCTGACATCACATCTGTTCCTTTTTGTCTTGTACTATAAGCTGCAACTATATGCAACTTCACCTCCGTGCATCCATCTGACTATTTCCTTGCCATCTGTTCTGTGTCTGCCTCCCTGGCCCACTGAGACTAGCGCACTTTGAAGGAAAAGTGCCTCGGTGATGTTCTTACCAGGTGCCTGAAATATGTCCATTGCTTCCACAGGATGTGTTTTTGAACGTAGACATTAAAGCCCCGTGAGCTGCGGAGGTTTCTCTCAGCTCTATGGAGCATTTTAGTATCTTTCAGCTCAGTGTTTTGGTTTTTACAGCCCACAATTTTTTTATTTATTATTTTTTTTTTGATGCAGCCAAGTCTAAGGATGCATCTGGAGCACAAACACATGATGCATTATGCTTCAGTATCCATTGCTAATCCATGATAGTGGGAGCTGCTTTAGCTCAGGGTTCAGTAATGAATGAATGCATGTTAAATATGAGGTGTGGGAGGAGGTAGATATTATATTTGCATAAAGGGCTTGTGCATTGTAACATGATTATTGGCTTTTGGAGACAGTAAGGCTTTGATTTATGTGAAGTAGGTTATTTTTTTCTGAAGAGATCCAATCTCCCTGCCTCTATTCTGGGTAGCTACTGCTCTCGTCTCATGGCATTGAAAAGCTATATGCCATTACTGCCAACTTTTGCGGTCTTTGTGTGGAGAGGGATTGCGTGGGTGTTGTCTTTTATGGAGAGATCAATTCATCTTAAGGCCACAGGTGACATGTGGTTATTATTTCTTTAACTGTCATACTGTATGTTTTTGCTGCATATAGTGGCTGACAAATGAATAACCCAGTCCTGCGAGAACCTAAAAAGGTATATGTCTTTGTCGTAGGCACCAGTATAAGGTAGCCCATTGTGCTCTGTGCTGAGCATTTTATGACCCAGCAGGTAATCATCAGCTCATAATGATAGAATGACCTTGGCAAGTGTGCTTATTAACATGCATATAGGCAGGCTCTCCATGATTCATCAACTGGGGGAGGGAATCTCCCACAGCTATTTATTTATTTTTTCCCCCCGCCACAGTAAGCACATGTAGTTCCAGTAAAAAATCTTATTTCACAACCAGACAAAGACAAAGTTTCCAAACACAAGGCAGCTTTACATAGTTACTAACCACATGGACACAGCTGAGTTGATGAATACAAAGGAGGCACTTCACACAGTGTTTTCTACTTCCCCCTTCACTAATGTTCCCATTAATGTGCACATTAGATCAAGCGTTTTAAAGGGACGGAGTATGCAGCTGGGACGGCAACATTTATGATGCCCAGTCCTAACAGCTACTTTGCTCTTTACTTGTTTTAATTTAATCCTCAATAACAGACCAAAAGCAATTACAGCCTGAGCCAGGCTCCCCCTCATGTCTATTCTTCTCCTGTCTCATAGCATCACTGTTGGGGTTTAGTTGAGTTTATTGAGTAACGCAGGGCCTATTGAATTTTGCCTTTCTTTTTTCTTTTTTTTTTTTTTTTTTTTTTGTCAGACTAAAAACAATGACATTTGAGAGAATGTCATTTTAGACTTTCACAGATTTTTGTTTCTCCTGCAGCTGTGTAATTAATGTTTGGAGGAACGATCAAACTGACACTCCTTATCTTCAATGTGAACTTGTGAACTCGAGAGAAAGTGAATGTATTTTATTGTTGCACTCCTTATTCTTAATGACCACAACGAGCTGCATGCCAGAAAATCGACACCTGAGGCTTTCCAATCAACTTTTCCACATTTCATTTTCAATGGTGCACTGAATCTTTGTGATAACTTAATTTGGAGAGGAGGGACAAAATAGTCTTTTCATTTTGGCAACAATGACCTGCGTTGTGTTTTTTAACTAAAAACAGAAACATGGGAAAACAAAGAACAAATGAAAGGGAGCAGTGTCTCAGTGAGTATTGAAAAGGTGATTTCTGTGATATGAATCCCTCTACTGTAAGCATCGGCCTTAGGAGCAGCTTTCTGTGGAAGAATGCCCAAATCTAAAACTGGACTCCCGTGTCTTCACTCTCTGTGACTGAGCCAAAGCAGCTCTCTGTTTCTGGCCGTGAAATGCTACCAAATGGCCTCAAGTGAGAGAAGATCTGGTGACGTCTCGGCTGGTTTTAGTGATTAGACCAGCGTATAACTGCAGTCATTTAAACAGATGTTGCCTAGAAACCATGATAAGGAAATACAGCTGTTTTTTATCGTTGGTGAGACATTTAGTTTTTTTTTTTTTGTGTTTGTTTTTTTTGTATCAAACCTCCTTCTAGGCCAGGGGTCTCCAACTCGTTCCAGAAAGGGCCGAGTGGTTTTTGTTCCAACCAAGCGGCGGCACACCAGACTTGACTCAGTTAATCAACTGATCTCAGTCTCCAGACAGTTGATTGGTCAAACTATGTGCTCTTGACTGGTTGGAACAAAAACCTGCAGCCACACGGTGGAATGAGTCTGAGACCCCTGTTCTAGGCCATGGAGTAAGAAATACTAAACATTGAACTGCCTCAAAATCTACTGAATCTGTTGATATGCTTTTATTTTGAAACCCACTTTGTTACATGGTGTTTGTTTGTGTGAATGTGCTATACAAATAAAAGACTTCTCTCCCAATGCCACACTCTAGTGACCTGTAATGACCAGTGCATTAAATGTTAAAACCAAACAATGGTAAATGAGGGTTTCAATCTGAGATCTGTCATGATCCTGGGGGATGGTTTAATTTAACATTGCTTTAATAATTAATGGATAATTGATGAATGAATGGAGAACAAGTACAGCGCAGATGTATTACAGCTTAACAATTTCCAATTTTATCTGTTCATTTGTAGAGTGTAATAAAAATTTACATTTCATTTCGCCAGATCTATGCTGAATAGATTGTGTGGCCTTCATCAGAATTTTTGGACAACTTTCACCAACTTTCCTCCACTGCACAGAAGTGAAAGTATTTCGAAAACTCAAAATACATCACATACTGTGGCTGTGGTTTTTATTTTATTTTATTTTTTTTACTCTAAGATCCTGATGAAGGTCACTCACCAAACACGTAATGGCCATGAAGTAACATCTGGCCAGCCAGTGGCTCCGATCTGATCGTTAGTGTCAAGTCTTATAATGGGCTGAAAATGACAATTCTTATCTTCAGGCTGGCAGATGTGGATGAAGTACACAGATAAGGAAGGTGCCAGCTAACGTTGACACCATGTTCATGAGACAGGGTGTGAAAAGATCTTAACATACAGCTGCTTCTGAAATCAGTGCCTCATTAAACGCATTAAGGGCATTTATAGTATAATCAATCATGGTTAAAAAAAAATAAACAAAACATGGTTGTTTAACCATTTCACCCCGGATTATTTTCTAAAATCACATAAAACAGGAACACACAATTGAGAACCCTGCAGAACTGGGGATTATTTGGCAATGTTTGTAGCAGAAATGAAATGATCAAATTACCTGTTATGAATTAATTTTCTGTTGATCATCTGAATTCCCTTTGAGTCTGAGTCTTCTCCAATCGATTGTCTGAGAGGCACAGATGTGGAAGTAACTGAAGGGTGAACTGCAAAGCCTTTGAAGGTTTTCACATTTTATTTGTTTTTCTTTAAAAAAAACAAAAGTTTTGGGGATTTTTTTTTTTCCCTCCAATAAACAATACTGTGCAGTCTGTGGTGCACATGCTGCCAACATGCACAGGTCTCACCTCCTTCTGCCTTGGAGGAGACGGGTGACTGTGGTAGAGAGTTTGGGTGGCACAAACCTTAGTGGCATATGCGTAGCTTTTAATTTGGCCCTTCAGATTAAAGAGTGACACACGCCAACAGGAAACAAGATGTGACACACAGAGAGCAGGCTGAGATTAATGACATGCCACTTGTTTAATCTCTCTTCCTGAAACCTTCCTTTAGGCCTCACTCTCTCTTTTTGTTGGTGTTTAAGTTTGGCTAATGTGCCATAATGAGAGTGATAAATCACTGCTGCCTGTTTTGTATACACCGCTGTTGTTTGTGTGTGCGTGTGTGTGATTACTGCATGGCTGGATTTATTCAGTTGTTTAAGCCAACATTAAACAGCCCACAATGTGAAACTTTCATTGACTACTTAACTGAGTTGCCAGATAATGCAATTCTCTAATAGCTATAAACACTGAGGCATCGGTTCATAATAACGAAAATAACTGGTGTATATTTACACAATGCAACACATGGCTGAGTTTATTGTGCTGCTTTATTCCCTGTGCACCTTAATTGTCTGCTTTATACATTTGTTTGGGCACTAGCGTTGCAGAACACTTTATGATTTTTGTAGCACAAAAAAGCGTATTAAACACACTCATTACAAACTGAAAAATGGTTTAAGTAAGTTGAGATTTTACAAAATTACAGTTCATACTGACCTTTTTTTGTTTTGTTTTAGTCACTTTCCCTCAAAAGAAAAGTGATTTCTTCTTCTCACCCAATATGAAAAATATAATAAGTCAATAATATAAGCAAAGACAGATAGGCTGCTGCAATTCCCAGTATACTAATTAACAGTAAAGAGGATGGCTGAGTGCAAATGGGCCGATAAACAAGTATTTCTCTGCTTGTCACAGGACATGGACACACTTATCAGACATCATGTTGTCATAATTAACATGTGAAAATGGTTAATAACCGATAACTCTTAGATTTCCTGGGCGATGCAATATTGGGAATCTGTTGCAGTCTATTAAGACACCAAAAGCTGCAATCATGACACAATAATGTAGCAATTTTTGGTAACGTTTTGATAATCGTCGGCCATTATATTTGCAAAAGCATTCATTACAAAAACATCCATCATCATCTCTGATGTAATCAGTCGTAAAACAGAAGTAAACATTATTTTGAAGGTTGTCATTTTCTACTGAATGCCCTTTCATTAGCTTTAAACAGTAGGCTGTCCCTCTCCAGTCCCATCTGTCGCTCGCCTCTGTCATTTTTCTTGTGCATTTACCAGGGAGTGGAAAGAAAGAAATGCATATAGAAGTGGTCCATGAGCCATGCGGAGTCTTAAAATTGCAGCCCACTCACAGTCGGCTCTCTATGGCCTTTTGAGGTCTGTTGGTCTGTAATTTAACTCCACACTGTTACATTAGAGACAAGGAAGCTATTTCATTAAAGTGGATATCCAACTTCCAACTTGGCCATTAAATGAATGCACTTGTACCGAGTGACTCATAATAAATGAATGTTATGGAGAGATCCTTCAGCATCAACAAGTAGACCTGCCTGCAGACAGTCTAATATGATATCCTCAGTGTCCAAAAGAAGCACCATGACATGGTGATCAAAATGTTAAGTACTGTGATTAATTGACTCAAACTGTGCTTTACAGTCAACAGAGACAAACGCCACTCCACTAGTTTAATTTGCTATAACGAGTTGTGTAAAAATAAAAATGGTCAGATATCATGAAGGCAAAGGACAGACAACCACAGCTCCTCAAATAAATTAACAGTGATAGCAAAGGAAATGAGGGCTGAAAGAAATGTACATCATAGGGTCCATCAGCCACCAGGAAGCCAAACTAAATGTCTAAACAGGTTTGTGGTAGAAAAGCCCAAAAGTAGAAATGGTGACTTTTTAATTAACTCTCTCCAGAAAACAACTACATTCTGCTACACTCCAGCTTATCCAGTGCTGCTGCAGCAGCAGCAGCAGCAGCAGCCAACCTGTCATCTGCATAGATGAGAAAATGATGAGGATCTAAAAAGCAGCCTTGCGGCACCCCACAGCATGATGCCTCCAGAATCACACAGCAGCGTTGTTGCTGTGACGTTAAAGCTGTGCTATATTCAGACTTCTTCAGTGACGCTTCGACAAAATATTGAGTGGTCTAATATGCAGAATGCTCTCCAAAGCAATGAAAAGTGTTTTATTTCTCCAACTTTAAATTGAATCTCGAATGAAAATTCCTCACCCTGACAACTAACCAAAATCATTAAAATAAAATCTCTTTTTTAAAGTTTGATAAGATCTGATTTTGACGGGTCCTAAGGCAAATCAAGCCCTTTTTTTTTATGCTACAATATCAACCAGTATAATGCATGCAAAATACTATCCATCTACACACGTCTTCCAAAACAGTGGACTAACTCTAGACCTTTTCTTTTTTACTCTGGGAAATTATCCTGACTTGTGACATATGGACAGACTAAGATTTTGGTTTGTGAAACCACAAATGGTGGCGGCACTATCCCTCACAAATGTGACTGAAATAAGATCCAAAACAGATGCTTCGTTAGTGCATAATAAGGACCGAGACGGGCACTATATCAGAGGCATCAGCGACAACACATCTGCCTTGAATTAAATGTTTAATCATCATCTTCGGCATGTTTTTATTATTGCTGTCAAAGTCAACAATAATCAAATGCAGTATCGTTAAACTGTTATAATGCAACAATAAACACTGTAAAAATGAAGTGACAGCATAACAGCTTGTGAGTTGACAGGATCAGTCATCTTTGGGATGCTGGGAAGGAAAAAGGAAGAGGAGGCAGGAGCGACTCCTGAGGGGGTTTGCTTTGCAGGTCAATATACTGTCAAAGTCTGGTGTCTGCTTCATGGATAGAGTGTTGTGTGCTTTGTGTGCGAGTCGGAGATGGGGGAATTTCTTTCTCCCTGAGAGAAATAAACAGAGAGAAATGAAAAGATTTATGTTCATTTCCCCTTCACTTGCCCTCCTTATGAATGGCGCATGAATAATAAATGTTTAGCCAACATAAACCTGACCTCTATTGTTGCATCAGATGATGGATTGGCTTGACTGGGGCGTGCCCTTCCTTTGAACATTGTTGCTCTTTGATTTAATCTGGCAGCTGGGGATGTGTTGGAACACAGAGAGGTATAGCCTTTCATTGTTCTACACCACTGCCTCTCGAACCATGGGGTGTCAAGGGACGCACATGCAGGTAGTCATTCCAACCAAACACTTCTGCAGTTAATTAAAATACTGTGGACCACAGAGGACAGCTCTGCGGTGAAATCACCTGCTGAAATGTTTGGTTGCAGGGAGATCTAAAGGACACATGGGCCTCATTGTACACACAATGCATGACAAAACCACAGCTAACAGTTCACTCCAGAATGTGCAACCAGGCAGAATAACTTTATACCGTCCCACGGCGCAAGTCCTCTTCGTCGCTTCAGGGGCAAAATAAATAAATAAACAACAAGTTCAGCTCAGGAATAAACAGTGTTTGGAAGGTTACTTCTGAAATGTATGAACTGATTATATTTTGATGATTCCACTACCATTCAGTTGGTCTCTTAGTGCCCTGAAACTTCAGACTAATGACCTCCAAGTTTCACATTTTAATAAAAGCACAAGGCTGAATTAAGTTAATAAGCATCATTAAATTAAACTCCTGCTGCTTATCTGACCTGTTTTGCCCAAAGAACAAACACAATCCTGCTTTGCCACAAGATGTAAACTTACACAATGATTGTCATATAATGTAATAAGCCTAAGGCATTTAGATGCATTTATTAGATGTATTTCAGAAACAGTGTTTAAGTAACTGATTTGTTTTGCCAAATACACTTTTTTTCATTACATGAGTCAGGTTGTTGTTGTTGTTGTTGTTGTTGTTGTTGTTGTTGTTGTTGTTGTTGGAGTGCAACAGTTGGATGACGGACTCCAATTCCCACTCTGAGTCCATGTTGTGGTCAGGGGGAATGTCAATAATAAAGCTGTCCAGTCTTTTGACTTTTTTTTCAATATCTAACCAGACCCACAGTCTTTACTGTCTTGACCAGAAGCCACGAAAGAAAACCTTAAAAATTGACACAAGTTGTCAGTGAATATTTTACAAAGGTTTTTTGTTTGCTGCTCAGCTCATTGACTCTGAACAAATGGTTCCTCAATATGTAGACAAATAGGGTGCTATTGTGTCCTTTTAAAACCTACAGTACATGTAACCTGTTTGATTTAGCAACTTTGTCATATAAAATCATAATCAGGAGACCGAGTTGCTTCGCACAGAACCTTGACTCATACATCCATTCATCCATCCATTGGCTACATTACTTATCCATGCAGGGTTGCGTGGGGCCAGGAGCCAACCCCAGCTGACGCAGGGTGAGGGGGCAGGCTGCACCCTGGACAGGTCACCTGTCTATCACAGGGTCAACATGCCGTGACAGACAGTTACACCTACAGGCAACTTAGGGTTGACATCTAACCTATAGTGTATATGTGTTTGGACTGTGAGAAGAAGCTGGAGAACCAGGGGAGAACAGGCAGCCCACCAGGCCCAGGGATCACACCCAGAACCTTCTTGCTGTAATAATGCTATCCACTGCACCACCATGCCGCCCAGACTCACACATACCAATTCAAACTTGATACAGCAGGGTCATATGTAACCGAAAGATATTTAGATGGTTGATCAATGCTTTTGACATCTTTGTAAAAGTTGTTCATCTCTGCTCAGTTGCGGGGGCATCACTCAACATGAAGATCACATCATGTACCAAACAGACCAAAGAGAGGCATACATACACTTGAGTATACATTACATAATAGGATTGAAAGATGTTAGGCTAAATGATGCTGATGAGACAACATGTGAAATGTGTATTGATTTGTCCATTTGAGCTTGGCCTTGTCTGTGCTGAGTGGACAATCACGCAGTCAGTATTGCACATGGAGTGCTCCCAACCCCCACATCTCGTGCTTACTCTCTGTTACTCCATAATGGTTTTGAAAACACGATTCCTCAAACTATGAGTTCACAAAGGGAGGAAATGGCACATATTGATCCGATCACCATGGAACTTCAGCTTGAACAAGTCTCAGCTTTAGCTGCACAGTGCATTACGTCAGTGTCACCCTCTGCCTGATTGAACAGTTTGACGGGCTGAAGGAGCTGATCGAAACACTCCACAACCAGACAAAATTGCCCTTGAAATGGCCACTTTCTACACAAGGGTTCATACAGGGTATCCACCACGCGCCATTTGTCCCCTAGTGCTCAACTACTGTAATTTTCTTCATCCTTTACATTGAACTGTTTTCTCTCAAACATCACCTTCTTTTTGTGTGTAATAACACTTTTCTTCAGCTTTTTGTATTGCCACTCACTGGAAGAGTGCCATACATTTTGCATGACTTCAAATCTTGTTCTTCTTGCAAATACAAGCAAAAATAAAGGCATGTCGTTACATTTTGTCATATTATAAGAATGATAGCACTGAAGACTCAGAACCTGGGTAGGATGGCTGTAGCTTGTGCTTTTCAAAAATGCTTTTCTTTCTTTCTCTCTCTTTCTTTCTTTCAAGTTCATTTATTCTCTCCAATTTCCTCCTCTGCTCTCTGAAGCCCAATTCAAGGCCATGTAAACGTGGAATCAAATCCCAACAGGGACAGATATCATCTGACACATGCAGGAGTGACAAACAACTGAAGCATCGGAGGAGACACTTGATCATTAACTGGGGGACTGAATAAATTATTCTATAGGAAATCATTATGGGCAGCATAACCCTCTCTCCACATTAACTCATGCCTTTGTTTGTGTTGGAGATTGCAACTAGCAAACAATGAAAGACAGCACTTTACCATTTAGCTTGTGAATATTACATCAAGAGAAAAGACGCCACTGATCACTGCCTCCATAATGACATTATTCTTCTGTATTATTGTTTTCAAGCCTTGAATTTAAACCAGATGAAGTCATCTGTATTGCAGTTTGTCAGGTCAGTCTGGAAGTGTTTCGGCAGAATATAATTACCAACAATGTTCAGATACCCCTCTCTCTGAATAACCTTTTTTATTTTGTTTTCGTCCAACCATATTCCCTTATCTCATGTGTTTCATCTCACCCGCAGGAATCACTAACAAGTCATATATTTGCGGGTCATACTCTCAGTGGCTGCAAGTTGCAGCATCATGACATTTTATTAGATCACAGAGAGCACCAAACGCATTCCTGAGGATCATTTTCAGAAGAACATCTTTTTTTTGTGTGTGTGTGTGTGTGTTTTTAATTTAGACATGTGGAAGTCAAAGATACAAAGAGCTCTGGTGGAATTTCATCTACTTCCATCAGACATATGTGGCTCCAGAGATGACAGTCACAACCACTTAGCTTGCCGAACAAATAAAACTTGTCTAATAGTGTTTGGCAGCGATAGTAAACGCTTGTGTCTCACATTTTGACACATCATTTTTGCATCGTCATTAGGAAACTATCGCACAAGAAATCTGGTTTCGGTATTTTCTCCCAAAGATTACAGACGTGATCTTGCTACAGGCTGAGCATTAACCTAAGCCCTGTTGGTCTTTGCAGACATGTGTATATGCACTAAGGCTCTCACTAATTTTGGAATCAGGAAGCATCACACCTACAATTTCACAGATTATCTGCTGTCTAATCACAAGCATACTCACACAAGATTAGAAAATAACAGTGCATGACACACTACACAACATTATTAAGAGTTCGCCAGAGGCAGCTACACGTCACCTTTCAACCCTCTCGCTCACATACACACTCATCTCATCATCTGTCAGCGTCTCCCTTACTCACAGACACTCCTCCTTGTTCTGTCTCACTCTCTCCTTAATGACATTTTTACATACTCCATCTTTGTCTGCAGAGCACATCTTGGAGGACATGATAGTGTGCCATGTCCCTGCCACTTCTCCACAAAGCTTTTTCTTCCCACCTCAGTTGCGTAGTGAGTGTGCATGGAAAGCCACACTGTTTTCAGGTCACCATTTTAAAAGACACATCAGCTCTCTAATGCTACCTCTCTTTCTCTCACACACTCCCCCATCCAGAGACTCATCTGCATCTTTACTTTCATGCGGCTTTGGTCACACGCAGTCTTTCCTTTTTCACAGCTGAGACCGGCAGGCTACCAGCTCCCCTGTCTATGCTACTTCAAAAGCTCCTCCTTCAGTCAGTTGGTTTTGACATTCAGACACAAACGTATCACACACACATGGAAGTACATTTGTTCGGTGCCCACTTCTGTCCTTTTGTTATGTTGGTGGTGGTTTCAGAAATATTTTGCCGTTGCTACTGAGCAAACATTTGAAGAAATATTTCGATTTGAGATCCAACCTTCATTCCTTTACTCATCAACAGCTTGCTCGAGAGGTGAGGGGCAACACCAACGTTAGCTCCTGTCTCTATTACTGCTTTTTCTTTGAAGTAAGCATGCTACCCAGCTAGCCCAGCTCATCTTAGCACTTAGTCCCCAATCAGCCCTGAAAATTTAGCATTGTTAGGAGAGGGTACTTTGACCACTTGTCTTACAAAGTCAACTGTGGTGGAAGCTCTGGTCAAGAAACAAATACCTGAAATACCTACTCACCTGTTGCCGTTCCCAGTAAGAGACCATGTCTGATGGCAGAGCAAACTGGGAAAGCTCATATCTGCTCATATCATGTCACAAGACTATATTTGCAGTCAATCACATTTTCTTTTAATAAGGAATCACTGCTGATGGCTGAGCAATTGTATATCAAACATCGGCTTATCATATTGGTTGTGAATTTTAAATGCAGTGTAAATGTTGTGGACTAGTAAAGACAAATGAGCACATGTGCAGTATGTGAACTTGTTGACTGAATGTAAAGTGGGTCAAACCATGTGTGATGGCATCTTGCTTCACTATCAATCTGACTAATGGCATACACATTTAAATTCATGCATGCCGGAGCCCTAAATTGTGTATAAGTTGAGTTTATTTAGTCTTAGCACGTGCATTCAAATTTGAAGTGGAGATGGATGTCTGAGCCGATGGGGCCTCATTAAAGTGCGAGCATATAGGACAGAAAAGGTCATTATACAGGTCAGCCATTCAACAGGGGCTTTTAAGTGCTTTGCTTGAGGTCAGCTGTTGGGATGAGATGTTGTCTCCATCTCATCCCAGGAGATTTCAAATCAACAAACGTTCTCATTGTCTTGGCTGGTGTTCTCTCACAGGCTTGTATGAAACAGGACCTACATGCAAATCAGCCATTGTGCAGATGTTTGCTCTTGATGGTGGCATTACTGTATATTGAAGTAGCTATACAGCATCAGTTGATGCTTGCTTCGCACGTAGCTGTGTATGCACAGCAGCTTTCATTAACAACGAGCTGCAGCACCCAGGGGAAAAGTCGGTTAACAATGAATTTACAAAACTGTATTCACTTTTATTGGAACTGGCTGCCATCACATTTTAGTTAATTAGACTGGAACAAAGAGATGAGTGAAAAGACATCTGAGATACAGCCTAAGCATCTCCAGGTACTGTAAACAAAGTATGACACTTGGCAGACGATGAACAACTGAGACAGAAGTTTTCTGACTGAACGTGTGTGACCTACAAGGCTGTCACTGAAACCACATCACCATGCAGATACTTCTGCGTAGCAATTCAGCTGATGGTGCCAGGGTGTGACTTGGCAACCTTGCACAAGCATCAATGACACGGCGCAATGATGATGTTTAAAAAAGCAAGGTCAAGTGGCTTTCAAACAAATCCATCATCTGACGTAATCGCAAAGAGGTCAGTTTAGGCTGCTGGGGTATTTATTATTCATGGGTGGGTGAAAGGAAGTGCGCTCATCTCGCCAAGTAGAGGACAAATGAATATAAACATCACCATCTCTCCCTCTCTTCTTACCTTTTTGTCTCTGAGGGGATTTTACCCTTGGATCAGTCTGAAACATACATCAATATATTGACTGGAATAATGCATTGAACTCCCAGAGGAATCCGTTTCTTTGCCTCTTTCTCTTGACAGCCTGTGGAAGATTGAAACCATCCTCTTTCTCATTCAAGGGAAACTACACCGGCATTAAGATGTTTCAATCAGTTTGCTTTGAAGACAAGTAGCAATGAGAGCATGCAGCTAATGAGGATTTGCTAAAAGATCAAATAAGCTTTAAAATAGCTGACACTCTTTCAAGAGTATTGTAAATTAAATTAATACATTCTCTGAAAATTAAAAGATATGAACGGACCAAAATGTGCCTCATGCACACTGGGGCCCGAATCCAATGGGAATTGAGATACAGACTGTGAATTCTGCTCCCCATTCTTTATCTTGACTCTCAGTGTGGGTTTTTCCATTACCAAGAGGAAGTGGGAGCAGCCAACCCCAGACTGTCTCCCAATGGCTTAGCTCAGTTGGCTGGAAAGATAGATTTCCAGCATCCCACACTCCTTTCAGTAAAATCACAGGCACAAGTGTTGCCTCTCTTTAATTTGGAACTTACCTAACTGCAAAATATGATTAATGTATGAAGCCTTGTCAATTACAAATAGGCAAAAGCAGGACAGCAATTAGCCATATATCACTGGTGATCTAATTTAAAGTAGGCGCTCACAGCAGAGTGGAAACAAAGAGCGGGGGTGGGGGGTTGGGGGTCCAAAGACAAGAGAAAAAGCTGCAGATGAAGGATTGGACGTGGTAAAGTAATAGCACGAGCCAGCCAATTCTTTTACTGTACTTTTCCCACACCTTTCTGTGCTTCCTGCTGGCACTTTGATCCAGCTAGTTTCAATTAAATGCTCTACATCTGCCACCATGCTGTGCCACCCACTTCTGTGACACAGTCATAAATCGTTCCCACCACAGAGGCAGAGAGATGGGTGGGGTGGTTCCTGGGAAGACTGCGGTCCGGTTGAGGTTTGGTTGGGGATAGTTTCTTTCTTACCTCTACTTTTCCCCATGTTTACATTTTTCCCCCAGAAAAATGACGTCATAGTTAATTTAGTTGAACTTCTCACTCCACACTGGTTTTCCTGAAAGGAAACGTGTGATGTTTCGGAAAATCCGCAGTTTGGCAACGTGCAGAGACTGAGTTGCATTAAATCAATGACCACTCATGTCTTTGGAACAAATACTGCATGTAGCTGTACTTTAAAGTATAAGAACAACAAAATTGCGATGCTTTTTTAGATTTTGTCACATTTTGTTCGACGTGCTCGTCAGTGGAGTTAACTGTGTGTACAGAGGAAATGAGTAAAACTTGTATTTTTGATAGATATAGCATCACTATGAAAGTCAATAAAATTAAACTGGAGCACTGTTGTTGACAGTGATAGATTATTTTAGTGATCTTTTTTTTTTATGGTTTGTCACGTGGCAAATATTTAATCTCCTAAACAACATGTTCATTGTCATTGCCGACCATATTTCTTCCTGTCACATTTAAAGCTTTAGAATGTTAAAAACTTTAGATAGCATCTGGCTCGCTCTCTCTCTGCCTCCATCTCTCCACGGTGCCTTTGCTCCACTCACAAAAAGTTGAGGCTGTTTTTTTTTTTTTTTTTTTTTACATTGCAATAATGCTACTGGACCATGAAATGTCATCCTTGCCAAAATGGTAGCTCATGTCCCCACAGGGGCTAAGGTGGCTTGGGAGGTGTTTGACATTATGCTGCCACATTTTAGGACTGCCTGTTCCTAACAGGGGGAAAAAAACACTCTCTATTATTCCAATTCTTAAAAATGACAAACCTCATCTTCAGTATGCACGCTGCATGTACACGGCAACAGGAACCATTCAAAACAAAAAAAGCAAACTAGGATCCACATAAAGCTAAAAAAGTTCCACAAACATCTGTTTTCAAAATATCAAATGTTTGGAAATTCTTATCTGCATCAAAAATATGTGGAATCCATGTCCTTGACTGTGATCTGCAGCCAATTATCTTTTTGCTCTGCCGTGGCTTAACTTTCCACCGTATTATGTTCAAATTTGAAATGACTGATGAATGAAAATTGTACAACAGACAACAAAAATGTGTGACGTGAGCAAGATGGCAGACCAGAACTTCAACTCCTCTCTCTCCGATTTGTTAGTAGTAAACTTGCTTCGTTCCTGCTTCTGAAAACATCTCTAAACTTTCATCATTTTAAAGCTTAACCTCTTCCACGCCCACCCTATTTTGAAGCAAAAATGCTTAAAATTCCATCCTCATATTATAATGGCTGTAGTTTCTCAACCAATTTGACTACATGCATGAATGAGGGCTTGCCAGAAAGGGGACACTATAGAGTTTCTTGTGAAAGTGTCAAAAACACTTTAGATATTACTGGAACAGAGCAGTGGGCCAGTAAGTGAGCAAAAAATTCAGATTTTCTGTCCGCCTAAAAAAAAATAATTAAAAAAAACAAAAAATGGTCTGTGTGGCTTTATCCATATAGGTAAATGACAGTATAGGCCTGTAAGCACACTATCAGTGAACACCTGGTTCAAATTTGAAGAAGATAGCACAAAGTATCCAAGGTTCTGGGTTAGCCTGGCTGTAGTCTCCGCGGTCCGGTCCGGCTCCCCGTAGCTATCACAGCGGTCAGCTGCCCAGCTGACTAATGTGGCTGTGTGTGTGACTGAGCATGCGCGGCTGAGGTTCTGGGTTAGCCTGGCTGTAGTCTCTGCTGAGTCCGGCCAGGCCAGCGTGGCTCACTTACTATTCTCACCGGGGGCCAGCGGCTGTGGCCAGCTGCCCCTGCCCCCCTGATTCCTGCTCTGTACAATGTGCCCTAGTGTTTGAACGGGTGGCTGAGTGTCTCTGCTGAGTCTGGCCCAGTCAGCGTGGCTCACTTACTTTTCCCCCCGGGGGCCAGCGGCTGTGGCCAGCTGCACCCGCCCCCCTGATTCCTGCTCTGTACAGTGTGCCCCAGTGCTTGAACAGGTGGCTGAGTGTCTCTGCTGAGTCCGGGGCCAGCGGCTGTGGCCAGCTGCCCCCGCCCCCCTGATTCCTGCTCTGTACCGTGTGCCCCAGTGCTTGAACGGGTGGCTGAGTGTCTCTGCTGAGTTCGGCACGGTCAGCGTGGCTCACTTACTATTCTCACCGGGGGCCAGCGGCTGTGGCCAGCTGCCCCCGCCCCCCTGATTCCTGCTCTGTACCGTGTGCCCCAGTGTTTGAACGGGTGGCTGAGTGTCTCTGCTGAGTCCGGCCCGGTCAGCGTGGCTCACTTACTCTTCTCACCGGGGGCCAGCGGCTGTGTCCAGCTGCCCTCGCCCCCCTGATTCCTGCTCTATACAGTGTGCCCCAGTGTTTGAACGGGTGGCTGAGTGTCTCTGCTGAGTCCGGCCCGGTCAGCGTGGCTCACTTACTATTCTCACCGGGGGCCAGCGGCTGTGGCCAGCTGCCCCCGCCCGCCTGATTCCTGCTCTGTACAGTGTGCCCCAGTGTTTGAACGGGTGGCTGAGTGTCTCTGTTGAGTCCGTGGCCAGCGGCTGTGGCCAGCTTCCCCCGCCCCCCTGATTCCTGCTCTGTACAGTGTGCCCCAGTGTTTGAACGGGTGGCTGAGTGTCTCTGCTGAGTCCGGCCCGGTCAGCGTGGCTCACTTACTATTCTCACCGGGGGCCAGCGGCTGTGGCCAGCTGCCCCCGCCCCCCCTGATTCCTGCTCTGTACAGTGTGCCTCAGTGTTTGAACGGGTGGCTGAGTGTCTCTGCTGAGTCTGGCCCGGTCAGCGTGGCTCACTTACTATTCTCACCGAGGGCCAGCGGCTGTGGCCAGCTGCCCCCGCCCCCCTGATTCCTGCTCTGTACAGTGTGCCCCAGTGTTTGAACGGGTGGCTGAGTGTCTCTGCTGAGTCCGGCCCGGTCAGCGTGGCTCACTTACTATTCTCACCGGGGGCCAGCGGCTGTGGCCAGCTGCCCCCGCCCCCCTGATTCCTGCTCTGTACAGTGTGCCCCAGTGTTTGAACGGGTGGCTGAGTGTCTCTGTTGAGTCCGTGGCCAGCGGCTGTGGCCAGCTTCCCCCGCCCCCCTGATTCCTGCTCTGTACAGTGTGCCCCAGTGTTTGAACGGGTGGCTGAGTGTCTCTGCTGAGTCCGGCCCGGTCAGCGTGGCTCACTTACTATTCTCACCGGGGGCCAGCGGCTGTGGCCAGCTGCCCCCGCCCCCCTGATTCCTGCTCTGTACCGTGTGCCCCAGTGCTTGAACAGGTGGCTGAGTGTCTCTGCTGAGTCCGGCCCGGTCAGCGTGGCTCACTTACTATTCTCACCGGGGGCCAGCGGCTGTGGCCAGCTGCCCTCGCCCCCCTGATTCCTGCTCTATACAGTGTGCCCCAGTGTTTGAACGGGTGGCTGAGTGTCTCTGCTGAGTCCGGCCCAGTCAGCGTGGCTCACTTACTATTCTCACCGAGGGCCAGCGGCTGTGGCCAGCTGCCCCCGCCCCCCTGATTCCTGCTCTGTACAGTGTGCCCCAGTGTTTGAACGGGTGGCTGAGTGTCTCTGTTGAGTCCGTGGCCAGCGGCTGTGGCCAGCTTCCCCGCCCGCCTGATTCCTGCTCTGTACAGTGTGCCCCAGTGTTTGAACGGGTGGCTGAGTGTCTCTGCTGAGTCCGGCCCGGTCAGCGTGGCTCACTTACTATTCTCACCGGGGGCCAGCGGCTGTGGCCAGCTGCCCCCGCCCCCCTGATTCCTGCTCTGTACAGTGTGCCCCAGTGTTTGAACGGGTGGCTGATTGTCTCTGCTGAGTCCGGCCCGGTCAGCGTGGCTCACTTACTATTCTTACCAGGGGCCAGCGGCTGTGGCCAGCTGCCCCCGCCCCCCTGATTCCTTCTCTGTACCGTGTGCCCCAGTGCTTGAACAAGTGGCTGAGTGTCTCTGCTGAGTCCGGCCCGGTCAGCGTGGCTCACTTACTATTCTCACCGAGGGCCAGCGGCTGTGGCCAGCTGCCCCCGCCCCCCTGATTCCTGCTCTGTACAGTGTGCCCCAGTGTTTGAGCGGGTGGCTGAGTGTCTCTGCTGAGTCCGGCCCGGTCAGCGTGGCTCACTTACTATTCTCACCGAGGGCCAGCGGCTGTGGCCAGCTGCCCCCGCCCCCCTGATTCCTGCTCTGTACAGTGTGCCCCAGTGTTTGAACGGGTGGCTGAGTGTCTCTGTTGAGTCCGTGGCCAGCGGCTGTGGCCAGCTTCCCCCGCCCGCCTGATTCCTGCTCTGTACAGTGTGCCCCAGTGTTTGAACGGGTGGCTGAGTGTCTCTGCTGAGTCCGGCCCGGTCAGCCTGGCTCACTTACTATTCTCACCGGGGGCCAGCGGCTGTGGCCAGCTTCCCCCGCCCCCCTGATTCCTGCTCTGTACAGTGTGCCCCAGTGTTTGAACGGGTGGCTGAGTGTCTCTGCTGAGTCCGGCCCGGTCAGCGTGGCTCACTTACTATTCTCACCGGGGGCCAGCGGCTGTGGCCAGCTGCCCCCGCCCCCCTGATTCCTGCTCTGTACAGTGTGCCCCAGTGTTTGAACGGGTGGCTGAGTGTCTCTGTTGAGTCCGTGGCCAGCGGCTGTGGCCAGCTTCCCCCGCCCCCCTGATTCCTGCTCTGTACAGTGTGCCCCAGTGTTTGAACGGGTGGCTGAGTGTCTCTGCTGAGTCCGGCCCGGTCAGCCTGGCTCACTTACTATTCTCACCGGGGGCCAGCGGCTGTGGCCAGCTGCCCCCGCCCCCCTGATTCCTGCTCTGTACAGTGTGCCCCAGTGTTTGAACGGGTGGCTGAGTGTCTCTGTTGAGTCCGTGGCCAGCGGCTGTGGCCAGCTTCCCCCGCCCGCCTGATTCCTGCTCTGTACAGTGTGCCCCAGTGTTTGAACGGGTGGCTGAGTGTCTCTGCTGAGTCCGGCCCGGTCAGCCTGGCTCACTTACTATTCTCACCGGGGGCCAGCGGCTGTGGCCAGCTGCCCCCGCCCCCCTGATTCCTGCTCTGTACAGTGTGCCTCAGTGTTTGAACGGGTGGCTGAGTGTCTCTGCTGAGTCCGGCCCGGTCAGCGTGGCTCACTTACTATTCTCACCGAGGGCCAGCGGCTGTGGCCAGCTGCCCCCGCCCCCCTGATTCCTGCTCTGTACAGTGTGCCCCAGTGTTTGAACGGGTGGCTGAGTGTCTCTGTTGAGTCCGTGGCCAGCGGCTGTGGCCAGCTTCCCCCGCCCCCCTGATTCCTGCTCTGTACAGTGTGCCCCAGTGTTTGAACGGGTGGCTGAGTGTCTCTGCTGAGTCCGGCCCGGTCAGCCTGGCTCACTTACTATTCTCACCGGGGGCCAGCGGCTGTGGCCAGCTTCCCCCGCCCCCCTGATTCCTGCTCTGTACAGTGTGCCCCAGTGTTTGAACGGGTGGCTGAGTGTCTCTGCTGAGTCCGGCCCGGTCAGCGTGGCTCACTTACTATTCTCACGGGGGCCAGCGGCTGTGGCCAGCTTCCCCCGCCCCCCTGATTCCTGCTCTGTACAGTGTGCCCCAGTGTTTGAACGGGTGGCTGAGTGTCTCTGCTGAGTCCGGCCCGGTCAGCCTGGCTCACTTACTATTCTCACCGGGGGCCAGCAGCTGTGGCCAGCTGCCCCCGCCCCCCTGATTCCTGCTCTGTACAGTGTGCCTCAGTGTTTGAACGGGTGGCTGAGTGTCTCTGCTGAGTCCGGCCCGGTCAGCGTGGCTCACTTACTATTCTCACCGAGGGCCAGCGGCTGTGGCCAGCTGCCCCCGCCCCCCTGATTCCTGCTCTGTACAGTGTGCCCCAGTGTTTGAACGGGTGGCTGAGTGTCTCTGTTGAGTCCGTGGCCAGCGGCTGTGGCCAGCTTCCCCCGCCCCCCTGATTCCTGCTCTGTACAGTGTGCCCCAGTGTTTGAACGGGTGGCTGAGTGTCTCTGCTGAGTCCGGCCCGGTCAGCCTGGCTCACTTACTATTCTCACCGGGGGCCAGCGGCTGTGGCCAGCTGCCCCCGCCCCCCTGATTCCTGCTCTGTACAGTGTGCCCCAGTGTTTGAACGGGTGGCTGAGTGTCTCTGTTGAGTCCGTGGCCAGCGGCTGTGGCCAGCTTCCCCCGCCCGCCTGATTCCTGCTCTGTACAGTGTGCCCCAGTGTTTGAACGGGTGGCTGAGTGTCTCTGCTGAGTCCGGCCCGGTCAGCGTGGCTCACTTACTATTCTCACCGGGGGCCAGCGGCTGTGGCCAGCTGCCCCCGCCCCCCTGATTCCTGCTCTGTACAGTGTGCCTCAGTGTTTGAACGGGTGGCTGAGTGTCTCTGCTGAGTCCGGCCCGGTCAGCGTGGCTCACTTACTATTCTCACCGGGGGCCAGCGGCTGTGGCCAGCTTCCCCCGCCCCCCTGATTCCTGCTCTGTACAGTGTGCCCCAGTGTTTGAACGGGTGGCTGAGTGTCTCTGCTGAGTCCGGCCCGGTCAGCCTGGCTCACTTACTATTCTCACCGGGGGCCAGCGGCTGTGGCCAGCTGCCCCCGCCCCCCTGATTCCTGCTCTGTACAGTGTGCCTCAGTGTTTGAACGGGTGGCTGAGTGTCTCTGCTGAGTCCGGCCCGGTCAGCGTGGCTCACTTACTATTCTCACCGAGGGCCAGCGGCTGTGGCCAGCTGCCCCCGCCCCCCTGATTCCTGCTCTGTACAGTGTGCCCCAGTGTTTGAACGGGTGGCTGAGTGTCTCTGTTGAGTCCGTGGCCAGCGGCTGTGGCCAGCTTCCCCCGCCCCCCTGATTCCTGCTCTGTACAGTGTGCCCCAGTGTTTGAGCGGGTGGCTGAGTGTCTCTGCTGAGTCCGGCCCGGTCAGCGTGGCTCACTTACTATTCTCACCGAGGGCCAGCGGCTGTGGCCAGCTGCCCCCGCCCCCTGATTCCTGCTCTGTACAGTGTGCCCCAGTGTTTGAACGGGTGGCTGAGTGTCTCTGTTGAGTCCGTGGCCAGCGGCTGTGGCCAGCTTCCCCCGCCCGCCTGATTCCTGCTCTGTACAGTGTGCCCCAGTGTTTGAACGGGTGGCTGAGTGTCTCTGCTGAGTCCGGCCCGGTCAGCCTGGCTCACTTACTATTCTCACCGGGGGCCAGCGGCTGTGGCCAGCTTCCCCCGCCCCCCTGATTCCTGCTCTGTACAGTGTGCCCCAGTGTTTGAACGGGTGGCTGAGTGTCTCTGTTGAGTCCGGCCCGGTCAGCGTGGCTCACTTACTATTCTCACCGGGGGCCAGCGGCTGTGGCCAGCTGCCCCCGCCCCCCTGATTCCTGCTCTGTACAGTGTGCCCCAGTGTTTGAACGGGTGGCTGAGTGTCTCTGTTGAGTCCGTGGCCAGCGGCTGTGGCCAGCTTCCCCCGCCCCCCTGATTCCTGCTCTGTACAGTGTGCCCCAGTGTTTGAACGGGTGGCTGAGTGTCTCTGCTGAGTCCGGCCCGGTCAGCCTGGCTCACTTACTATTCTCACCGGGGGCCAGCGGCTGTGGCCAGCTGCCCCCGCCCCCCTGATTCCTGCTCTGTACAGTGTGCCCCAGTGTTTGAACGGGTGGCTGAGTGTCTCTGTTGAGTCCGTGGCCAGCGGCTGTGGCCAGCTTCCCCCGCCCGCCTGATTCCTGCTCTGTACAGTGTGCCCCAGTGTTTGAACGGGTGGCTGAGTGTCTCTGCTGAGTCCGGCCCGGTCAGCCTGGCTCACTTACTATTCTCACCGGGGGCCAGCGGCTGTGGCCAGCTGCCCCCGCCCCCCTGATTCCTGCTCTGTACAGTGTGCCTCAGTGTTTGAACGGGTGGCTGAGTGTCTCTGCTGAGTCCGGCCCGGTCAGCGTGGCTCACTTACTATTCTCACCGAGGGCCAGCGGCTGTGGCCAGCTGCCCCCGCCCCCCTGATTCCTGCTCTGTACAGTGTGCCCCAGTGTTTGAACGGGTGGCTGAGTGTCTCTGTTGAGTCCGTGGCCAGCGGCTGTGGCCAGCTTCCCCCGCCCCCTGATTCCTGCTCTGTACAGTGTGCCCCAGTGTTTGAACGGGTGGCTGAGTGTCTCTGCTGAGTCCGGCCCGGTCAGCCTGGCTCACTTACTATTCTCACCGGGGGCCAGCGGCTGTGGCCAGCTTCCCCCGCCCCCCTGATTCCTGCTCTGTACAGTGTGCCCCAGTGTTTGAACGGGTGGCTGAGTGTCTCTGCTGAGTCCGGCCCGGTCAGCGTGGCTCACTTACTATTCTCACCGGGGGCCAGCGGCTGTGGCCAGCTTCCCCCGCCCCCCTGATTCCTGCTCTGTACAGTGTGCCCCAGTGTTTGAACGGGTGGCTGAGTGTCTCTGCTGAGTCCGGCCCGGTCAGCCTGGCTCACTTACTATTCTCACCGGGGGCCAGCAGCTGTGGCCAGCTGCCCCCGCCCCCCTGATTCCTGCTCTGTACAGTGTGCCTCAGTGTTTGAACGGGTGGCTGAGTGTCTCTGCTGAGTCCGGCCCGGTCAGCGTGGCTCACTTACTATTCTCACCGAGGGCCAGCGGCTGTGGCCAGCTGCCCCCGCCCCCCTGATTCCTGCTCTGTACAGTGTGCCCCAGTGTTTGAACGGGTGGCTGAGTGTCTCTGTTGAGTCCGTGGCCAGCGGCTGTGGCCAGCTTCCCCCGCCCCCCTGATTCCTGCTCTGTACAGTGTGCCCCAGTGTTTGAACGGGTGGCTGAGTGTCTCTGCTGAGTCCGGCCCGGTCAGCCTGGCTCACTTACTATTCTCACGGGGGCCAGCGGCTGTGGCCAGCTGCCCCCCCCCCTGATTCCTGCTCTGTACAGTGTGCCCCAGTGTTTGAACGGGTGGCTGAGTGTCTCTGTTGAGTCCGTGGCCAGCGGCTGTGGCCAGCTTCCCCCGCCCGCCTGATTCCTGCTCTGTACAGTGTGCCCCAGTGTTTGAACGGGTGGCTGAGTGTCTCTGCTGAGTCCGGCCCGGTCAGCGTGGCTCACTTACTATTCTCACCGGGGGCCAGCGGCTGTGGCCAGCTGCCCCCGCCCCCCTGATTCCTGCTCTGTACAGTGTGCCTCAGTGTTTGAACGGGTGGCTGAGTGTCTCTGCTGAGTCCGGCCCGGTCAGCGTGGCTCACTTACTATTCTCACCGGGGGCCAGCGGCTGTGGCCAGCTTCCCCCGCCCCCCTGATTCCTGCTCTGTACAGTGTGCCCCAGTGTTTGAACGGGTGGCTGAGTGTCTCTGCTGAGTCCGGCCCGGTCAGCCTGGCTCACTTACTATTCTCACCGGGGGCCAGCGGCTGTGGCCAGCTGCCCCCGCCCCCCTGATTCCTGCTCTGTACAGTGTGCCTCAGTGTTTGAACGGGTGGCTGAGTGTCTCTGCTGAGTCCGGCCCGGTCAGCGTGGCTCACTTACTATTCTCACCGAGGGCCAGCGGCTGTGGCCAGCTGCCCCCGCCCCCCTGATTCCTGCTCTGTACAGTGTGCCCCAGTGTTTGAACGGGTGGCTGAGTGTCTCTGTTGAGTCCGTGGCCAGCGGCTGTGGCCAGCTTCCCCCGCCCCCCTGATTCCTGCTCTGTACAGTGTGCCCCAGTGTTTGAACGGGTGGCTGAGTGTCTCTGCTGAGTCCGGCCCGGTCAGCGTGGCTCACTTACTATTCTCACCGGGGGCCAGCGGCTGTGGCCAGCTGCCCCCGCCCCCCTGATTCCTGCTCTGTACAGTGTGCCTCAGTGTTTGAACGGGTGGCTGAGTGTCTCTGCTGAGTCCGGCCCGGTCAGCCTGGCTCACTTACTATTCTCACCGGGGGCCAGCGGCTGTGGCCAGCTGCCCCCGCCCCCCTGATTCCTGCTCTGTACAGTGTGCCTCAGTGTTTGAACGGGTGGCTGAGTGTCTCTGCTGAGTCCGGCCCGGTCAGCGTGGCTCACTTACTATTCTCACCGAGGGCCAGCGGCTGTGGCCAGCTGCCCCCGCCCCCCTGATTCCTGCTCTGTACAGTGTGCCCCAGTGTTTGAACGGGTGGCTGAGTGTCTCTGTTGAGTCCGTGGCCAGCGGCTGTGGCCAGCTTCCCCCGCCCCCCTGATTCCTGCTCTGTACAGTGTGCCCCAGTGTTTGAACGGGTGGCTGAGTGTCTCTGCTGAGTCCGGCCCGGTCAGCGTGGCTCACTTACTATTCTCACCGGGGGCCAGCGGCTGTGGCCAGCTGCCCCCGCCCCCCTGATTCCTGCTCTGTACAGTGTGCCTCAGTGTTTGAACGGGTGGCTGAGTGTCTCTGCTGAGTCCGGCCCGGTCAGCGTGGCTCACTTACTATTCTCACCGGGGGCCAGCGGCTGTGGCCAGCTTCCCCCGCCCCCCTGATTCCTGCTCTGTACAGTGTGCCCCAGTGTTTGAACGGGTGGCTGAGTGTCTCTGCTGAGTCCGGCCCGGTCAGCCTGGCTCACTTACTATTCTCACCGGGGGCCAGCGGCTGTGGCCAGCTGCCCCCGCCCCCCTGATTCCTGCTCTGTACAGTGTGCCTCAGTGTTTGAACGGGTGGCTGAGTGTCTCTGCTGAGTCCGGCCCGGTCAGCGTGGCTCACTTACTATTCTCACCGAGGGCCAGCGGCTGTGGCCAGCTGCCCCCGCCCCCCTGATTCCTGCTCTGTACAGTGTGCCCCAGTGTTTGAACGGGTGGCTGAGTGTCTCTGTTGAGTCCGTGGCCAGCGGCTGTGGCCAGCTTCCCCCGCCCCCTGATTCCTGCTCTGTACAGTGTGCCCCAGTGTTTGAACGGGTGGCTGAGTGTCTCTGCTGAGTCCGGCCCGGTCAGCCTGGCTCACTTACTATTCTCACCGGGGGCCAGCGGCTGTGGCCAGCTTCCCCCGCCCCCCTGATTCCTGCTCTGTACAGTGTGCCCCAGTGTTTGAACGGGTGGCTGAGTGTCTCTGCTGAGTCCGGCCCGGTCAGCGTGGCTCACTTACTATTCTCACCGGGGCCAGCGGCTGTGGCCAGCTTCCCCCGCCCCCCTGATTCCTGCTCTGTACAGTGTGCCCCAGTGTTTGAACGGGTGGCTGAGTGTCTCTGCTGAGTCCGGCCCGGTCAGCCTGGCTCACTTACTATTCTCACCGGGGGCCAGCGGCTGTGGCCAGCTGCCCCCGCCCCCCTGATTCCTGCTCTGTACAGTGTGCCCCAGTGTTTGAACGGGTGGCTGAGTGTCTCTGTTGAGTCCGTGGCCAGCGGCTGTGGCCAGCTTCCCCCGCCCGCCTGATTCCTGCTCTGTACAGTGTGCCCCAGTGTTTGAACGGGTGGCTGAGTGTCTCTGCTGAGTCCGGCCCGGTCAGCGTGGCTCACTTACTATTCTCACCGGGGGCCAGCGGCTGTGGCCAGCTGCCCCCGCCCCCCTGATTCCTGCTCTGTACAGTGTGCCTCAGTGTTTGAACGGGTGGCTGAGTGTCTCTGCTGAGTCCGGCCCGGTCAGCGTGGCTCACTTACTATTCTCACCGGGGGCCAGCGGCTGTGGCCAGCTTCCCCCGCCCCCCTGATTCCTGCTCTGTACAGTGTGCCCCAGTGTTTGAACGGGTGGCTGAGTGTCTCTGCTGAGTCCGGCCCGGTCAGCCTGGCTCACTTACTATTCTCACCGGGGGCCAGCGGCTGTGGCCAGCTGCCCCCGCCCCCCTGATTCCTGCTCTGTACAGTGTGCCCCAGTGTTTGAACGGGTGGCTGAGTGTCTCTGCTGAGTCCGGCCCGGTCAGCCTGGCTCACTTACTATTCTCACCGGGGGCCAGCGGCTGTGGCCAGCTGCCCCCGCCCCCCTGATTCCTGCTCTGTACAGTGTGCCTCAGTGTTTGAACGGGTGGCTGAGTGTCTCTGCTGAGTCCGGCCCGGTCAGCGTGGCTCACTTACTATTCTCACCGAGGGCCAGCGGCTGTGGCCAGCTGCCCCCGCCCCCCTGATTCCTGCTCTGTACAGTGTGCCCCAGTGTTTGAACGGGTGGCTGAGTGTCTCTGTTGAGTCCGTGGCCAGCGGCTGTGGCCAGCTTCCCCCGCCCCCTGATTCCTGCTCTGTACAGTGTGCCCCAGTGTTTGAACGGGTGGCTGAGTGTCTCTGCTGAGTCCGGCCCGGTCAGCCTGGCTCACTTACTATTCTCACCGGGGGCCAGCGGCTGTGGCCAGCTGCCCCCGCCCCCCTGATTCCTGCTCTGTACAGTGTGCCCCAGTGTTTGAACGGGTGGCTGAGTGTCTCTGCTGAGTCCGGCCCGGTCAGCCTGGCTCACTTACTATTCTCACCGGGGGCCAGCGGCTGTGGCCAGCTGCCCCCGCCCCCCTGATTCCTGCTCTGTACAGTGTGCCTCAGTGTTTGAACGGGTGGCTGAGTGTCTCTGCTGAGTCCGGCCCGGTCAGCGTGGCTCACTTACTATTCTCACCGAGGGCCAGCGGCTGTGGCCAGCTGCCCCCGCCCCCCTGATTCCTGCTCTGTACAGTGTGCCCCAGTGTTTGAACGGGTGGCTGAGTGTCTCTGTTGAGTCCGTGGCCAGCGGCTGTGGCCAGCTTCCCCCGCCCCCCTGATTCCTGCTCTGTACAGTGTGCCCCAGTGTTTGAACGGGTGGCTGAGTGTCTCTGCTGAGTCCGGCCCGGTCAGCCTGGCTCACTTACTATTCTCACCGGGGGCCAGCGGCTGTGGCCAGCTTCCCCCGCCCCCCTGATTCCTGCTCTGTACAGTGTGCCCCAGTGTTTGAACGGGTGGCTGAGTGTCTCTGCTGAGTCCGGCCCGGTCAGCCTGGCTCACTTACTATTCTCACCGGGGGCCAGCAGCTGTGGCCAGCTCCCCCGCCCCCCTGATTCCTGCTCTGTACAGTGTGCCTCAGTGTTTGAACGGGTGGCTGAGTGTCTCTGCTGAGTCCGGCCCGGTCAGCGTGGCTCACTTACTATTCTCACCGAGGGCCAGCGGCTGTGGCCAGCTGCCCCCGCCCCCCTGATTCCTGCTCTGTACAGTGTGCCCCAGTGTTTGAACGGGTGGCTGAGTGTCTCTGTTGAGTCCGTGGCCAGCGGCTGTGGCCAGCTTCCCCCGCCCCCCTGATTCCTGCTCTGTACAGTGTGCCCCAGTGTTTGAACGGGTGGCTGAGTGTCTCTGCTGAGTCCGGCCCGGTCAGCCTGGCTCACTTACTATTCTCACCGGGGGCCAGCGGCTGTGGCCAGCTGCCCCCGCCCCCCTGATTCCTGCTCTGTACAGTGTGCCTCAGTGTTTGAACGGGTGGCTGAGTGTCTCTGCTGAGTCCGGCCCGGTCAGCGTGGCTCACTTACTATTCTCACCGAGGGCCAGCGGCTGTGGCCAGCTGCCCCCGCCCCCCTGATTCCTGCTCTGTACAGTGTGCCCCAGTGTTTGAACGGGTGGCTGAGTGTCTCTGTTGAGTCCGTGGCCAGCGGCTGTGGCCAGCTTCCCCCGCCCCCCTGATTCCTGCTCTGTACAGTGTGCCCCAGTGTTTGAACGGGTGGCTGAGTGTCTCTGCTGAGTCCGGCCCGGTCAGCCTGGCTCACTTACTATTCTCACCGGGGGCCAGCGGCTGTGGCCAGCTTCCCCCGCCCCCCTGATTCCTGCTCTGTACAGTGTGCCCCAGTGTTTGAACGGGTGGCTGAGTGTCTCTGCTGAGTCCGGCCCGGTCAGCGTGGCTCACTTACTATTCTCACCGGGGGCCAGCGGCTGTGGCCAGCTTCCCCCGCCCCCCTGATTCCTGCTCTGTACAGTGTGCCCCAGTGTTTGAACGGGTGGCTGAGTGTCTCTGCTGAGTCCGGCCCGGTCAGCCTGGCTCACTTACTATTCTCACCGGGGGCCAGCAGCTGTGGCCAGCTGCCCCCGCCCCCCTGATTCCTGCTCTGTACAGTGTGCCTCAGTGTTTGAACGGGTGGCTGAGTGTCTCTGCTGAGTCCGGCCCGGTCAGCGTGGCTCACTTACTATTCTCACCGAGGGCCAGCGGCTGTGGCCAGCTGCCCCCGCCCCCCTGATTCCTGCTCTGTACAGTGTGCCCCAGTGTTTGAACGGGTGGCTGAGTGTCTCTGTTGAGTCCGTGGCCAGCGGCTGTGGCCAGCTTCCCCCCCCCCTGATTCCTGCTCTGTACAGTGTGCCCCAGTGTTTGAACGGGTGGCTGAGTGTCTCTGCTGAGTCCGGCCCGGTCAGCCTGGCTCACTTACTATTCTCACCGGGGGCCAGCGGCTGTGGCCAGCTGCCCCCGCCCCCCTGATTCCTGCTCTGTACAGTGTGCCCCAGTGTTTGAACGGGTGGCTGAGTGTCTCTGTTGAGTCCGTGGCCAGCGGCTGTGGCCAGCTTCCCCCGCCCGCCTGATTCCTGCTCTGTACAGTGTGCCCCAGTGTTTGAACGGGTGGCTGAGTGTCTCTGCTGAGTCCGGCCCGGTCAGCGTGGCTCACTTACTATTCTCACCGGGGGCCAGCGGCTGTGGCCAGCTGCCCCCGCCCCCCTGATTCCTGCTCTGTACAGTGTGCCTCAGTGTTTGAACGGGTGGCTGAGTGTCTCTGCTGAGTCCGGCCCGGTCAGCGTGGCTCACTTACTATTCTCACCGGGGGCCAGCGGCTGTGGCCAGCTTCCCCCGCCCCCCTGATTCCTGCTCTGTACAGTGTGCCCCAGTGTTTGAACGGGTGGCTGAGTGTCTCTGCTGAGTCCGGCCCGGTCAGCCTGGCTCACTTACTATTCTCACCGGGGGCCAGCGGCTGTGGCCAGCTGCCCCCGCCCCCCTGATTCCTGCTCTGTACAGTGTGCCTCAGTGTTTGAACGGGTGGCTGAGTG
Organism: Caranx ignobilis; assembly: GCA_021432705.1. Lineage (NCBI taxonomy): Eukaryota > Metazoa > Chordata > Actinopteri > Carangiformes > Carangidae > Caranx > Caranx ignobilis. Next base: position 5,776,262 of record MU269982.1, read on the forward strand.
TCTCTGCTGAGTCCGGCCCGGTCAGCGTGGCTCACTTACTATTCTCACCGAGGGCCAGCGGCTGTGGCCAGCTGCCCCCGCCCCCCTGATTCCTGCTCTGTACAGTGTGCCCCAGTGTTTGAACGGGTGGCTGAGTGTCTCTGTTGAGTCCGTGGCCAGCGGCTGTGGCCAGCTTCCCCCGCCCCCCTGATTCCTGCTCTGTACAGTGTGCCCCAGTGTTTGAACGGGTGGCTGAGTGTCTCTGCTGAGTCCGGCCCGGTCAGCCTGGCTCACTTACTATTCTCACCGGGGGCCAGCGGCTGTGGCCAGCTTCCCCCGCCCCCCTGATTCCTGCTCTGTACAGTGTGCCCCAGTGTTTGAACGGGTGGCTGAGTGTCTCTGCTGAGTCCGGCCCGGTCAGCGTGGCTCACTTACTATTCTCACCGGGGGCCAGCGGCTGTGGCCAGCTTCCCCCGCCCCCCTGATTCCTGCTCTGTACAGTGTGCCCCAGTGTTTGAACGGGTGGCTGAGTGTCTCTGCTGAGTCCGGCCCGGTCAGCCTGGCTCACTTACTATTCTCACCGGGGGCCAGCAGCTGTGGCCAGCTGCCCCCGCCCCCTGATTCCTGCTCTGTACAGTGTGCCTCAGTGTTTGAACGGGTGGCTGAGTGTCTCTGCTGAGTCCGGCCCGGTCAGCGTGGCTCACTTACTATTCTCACCGAGGGCCAGCGGCTGTGGCCAGCTGCCCCCGCCCCCCTGATTCCTGCTCTGTACAGTGTGCCCCAGTGTTTGAACGGGTGGCTGAGTGTCTCTGTTGAGTCCGTGGCCAGCGGCTGTGGCCAGCTTCCCCCGCCCCCCTGATTCCTGCTCTGTACAGTGTGCCCCAGTGTTTGAACGGGTGGCTGAGTGTCTCTGCTGAGTCCGGCCCGGTCAGCCTGGCTCACTTACTATTCTCACCGGGGGCCAGCGGCTGTGGCCAGCTGCCCCCGCCCCCCTGATTCCTGCTCTGTACAGTGTGCCTCAGTGTTTGAACGGGTGGCTGAGTGTCTCTGCTGAGTCCGGCCCGGTCAGCGTGGCTCACTTACTATTCTCACCGAGGGCCAGCGGCTGTGGCCAGCTGCCCCCGCCCCCCTGATTCCTGCTCTGTACAGTGTGCCCCAGTGTTTGAACGGGTGGCTGAGTGTCTCTGTTGAGTCCGTGGCCAGCGGCTGTGGCCAGCTTCCCCCGCCCCCCTGATTCCTGCTCTGTACAGTGTGCCCCAGTGTTTGAACGGGTGGCTGAGTGTCTCTGCTGAGTCCGGCCCGGTCAGCGTGGCTCACTTACTATTCTCACCGGGGGCCAGCGGCTGTGGCCAGCTGCCCTCGCCCCCTGATTCCTGCTCTATACAGTGTGCCCCAGTGTTTGAACGGGTGGCTGAGTGTCTCTGCTGAGTCCGGCCCGGTCAGCGTGGCTCACTTACTATTCTCACCAGGGGCCAGCGGCTGTGGCCAGCTGCCCCCGCCCCCTGATTCCTGCTCTGTACAGTGTGCCCCAGTGTTTGAACGGGTGGCTGAGTGTCTCTGCTGAGTCCGGCCCGGTCAGCGTGGCTCACTTACTATTCTCACCGAGGGCCAGCGGCTGTGGCCAGCTGCCCCCGCCCCCCTGATTCCTGCTCTGTACAGTGTGCCCCAGTGTTTGAACGGGTGGCTGAGTGTCTCTGTTGAGTCCGTGGTCAGCGGCTGTGGCCAGCTTCCCCCGCCCGCCTGATTCCTGCTCTGTACAGTGTGCCCCAGTGTTTGAACGGGTGGCTGAGTGTCTCTGCTGGGTCCGGCCCGGTCAGCGTGGCACACTTACTATTCTCACCGGGGGCCAGCGGCTGTGGCCAGCACCCCCCGCCCCCCTGATTCCTGCTCTGTACAGTGTGCCCCAGTGTTTGAACGGGTGGCTGAGTGTCTCTGCTGAGTCCGGCCCGGTCAGCGTGGCTCACTTACTATTCTCACCGGGGGCCAGCGGCTGTGGCCAGCTGCCCCGCCCCCCTGATTCCTGCTCTGTACAGTGTGCCCCAGTGTTTGAACGGGTGGCTGAGTGTCTCTGCTGAGTCCGGCCCGGTCAGCGTGGCTCACTTACTATTCTCACCGAGGGCCAGCGGCTGTGGCCAGCTGCCCCCGCCCCCCTGATTCCTGCTCTGTACAGTGTGCCCCAGTGTTTGAACGGGTGGCTGAGTGTCTCTGCTGAGTCCGGCCCGGTCAGCGTGGCTCACTTACTATTCTCACCGGGGGCCAGCGGCTGTGGCCAGCTGCCCCCACCCCCCTGATTCCTGCTCTGTACCATGTGCCCCAGTGTTTGAACGGGTGGCTGAGTGTCTCTGCTGAGTCCGGCCCGGTCAGCGTGGCTCACTTACTATTCTCACCGGGGGCCAGCGGCTGTGGCCAGCTTCCCCCGCCCCCCTGATTCCTGCTCTGTACAGTGTGCCCCAGTGCTTGAACGGGTGGCTGAGTGTCTCTGCTGAGTCCGGCCCGGTCAGCGTGGCTCATTTACTATTCTCACCGGGGGCCAGCGGCTGTGGCCAGCTGCCCCCGCCCCCCTGATTCCTGCTCTGTACAGTGTGCCCCTGTGTTTGAATGGGTGGCTGAGTGTCGCTGCTGAGTCCGGCCCGGTCAGCGTGGCTCACTTACTATTCTCACCGGGGGCCAGCGGCTGTGGCTTTTTAGTATAGACATTTCATTTATTTTAAATAAGATATTAACATTTATATCCTGGGGACAGAAAAGTCACCAATATCCAGGAATGACCCATGACCATTCTGTTTTTTTCATGATAAGATCCAGGTGGAGATGAGAGTCCAAATGGACACATGATAACCAAATGGTATACTGAGACACCAAATGTGTTTTTCTCATGCATTTTTTTATCACACAAATTTGCAATATTGAACTGTTCATTTATTAAATTATGCCCATAAAGTATGGGCATAACTAACCCTTTCCTCCGTGTTTCGACATGGCGACCGCGGACCCCGCGGTCGCCATGTCGCCATGTTCGCGTGATTATATTTACGAGTCTTCTTCTTCTTCATCTTGTACACATTTACGATTGAATCAGCTAAATCTTTATTTACACTGTCCATTATAATACATCAATGTCCAGCACCCTCCCTTCAACATCCGTGTCGTACACTAACTTCAAAATAAAACCAAGGGAACGTCTCCCTCGGTTGAAACGGGGAAAACGATCACGCTTCGGACTGTAGATATTCCGTATATTCTTGTGCAAAAATAAATGAGAAACAAAATAAAATCGATACTGAATTAGCAAAACAACCTAATGAAGCCACAGATACCAAATACGCCATGTTTACCAATGTAGTAAGCCCGCGCAAGCTGATACTGCAGAAGAGGAGCGGCTCGGGGACGCCGGCGTCCCCGCGGAGTTGAAGAGGTTAAAAATCACGATTTCTCACCATGTAAAAAAGGCAAGACAACAGGGTGTCTGTAACCCTCTCACAATGGCCTCTCTCGAAACGATTCTTCAGAAATATTTCAACAAAGCTGAGAAGAACTCCAAAGAAACATTGCTGTTATTCGCAGATCTTTTTTTTCCCAAATAGTTCCATCCAGCCCTCATTAAAGGGATCCTACTGGTGTCTGAGGTTCTTCACAGCTGGTTTATGTGGTATTTTTGAGGAAGACGCGAATTTGGAGCAGCATTTAATGATGTGATATGATGTGATATGTTTATACTTTTGTCTGATTTCCTATAATTATTTTGTTCATCACTATGCCTATGGAGCCCTGGAGAGTTAGGCGGTGGGGAGGGGGCTGTTTTTATTTTCAATGTATTATTAGTGTTAGTAATATTTCTATTGATAGTATTATTATCTGTGAAAACCCTTGATGATCCCAACAATGTCAAATTTGACACAGTGCCGTGTTTATATTTCAACTTAATGAGCACATAATTCTCCAGTTGTGAACTTTCCCTTGAAATATATGGAGCAGCCCAAAATTAGCGCTCTGGTATCAAGTGCAGCTCCTCGACTTCCTTGACTCATGTCTAACCCATTAACGCCAACAATCCCCCAAACCGCCCAGCCGTCCATTGTAGTAGGTTTTCATGCCAAACGGAGCGAAAACACAGCTTGACTCAGCCAGCAATGATCAGCGCCTGGACTCCAGAAAGTGTCAGTCAAAGAAAGTCATGGGAATAGAGGAGGGAGAGTCTTACCAAAGCTTGTATGGTTTTTCACAGGTGATGGCCTGACAAGCCATGGGAAATGGGAGGTTCATGTTTTGGCTGATTAGCCATGAGCTGTTACAGTGGTACAGTCAACAGGAGGGCTGGGCTGTGCTACTCTTATTATCCACATCATCGGCTAAATGCTTTTGGTTTCCTGGCACAGTGATGCTATTCTGTGGTCAAGTTGGAATTAATTCTGATTGGTTGTGACATCCCAGTTAAAGTTGTATAAAAGGATTATGTCTCGTCTATGACAGGGTTATGATCTGCTGAGGCTGCTCTCTTCGTTAAAGGCAACAGTTAGATGTGGTTGAGAGCTGCTGAAGTGCTACCACTGTAAGTCGACCGTTTTGAAGCTTGGATGAATTTATGATGCATAATGTGATGTTCTCAAAGGTCACTTTCATGCTCAAATGTTTACTATCAACATTAAACCACCATCCTAAATCAGAGAGCAGTGGAAACGGCACAGGTAACCATGGCAACAAACATTTTTGCATCATGTTTTGGTAACAATAGAAATGAATGTGAACAATATTTCTATACTGTGCCAAACGCTAACACCACCTTCATGTGCAATATCCATTTGCTATGGATTGTGTGTATGTGTGTGTGTGTGTGTGTGTGTATATATATGTATATGTGTGTATATGTATATGTATATGTATGTAAATATATATATGTATATATATGTGTATATATACGTATATATATACATATATTTCCCCCATATATGACAAAGTATTTGATTGATTTAATAACACATAACACACATGAAACCCAGTTTCACATGTTAAAACATCAGTGATAATTCTATAACATGACAGGAACGCTCATACTTTCTTTTTTCTTTTGACATTTACTGTCAACGGCTTTTCTCATAAATCCACTAAAGCAGCCAAACTAAATATGAATTGGTGTCTGACAAGGTGTGATCTCTGAAATCCACCCTGACTATCTGCTTCATTACATGAACATACCACTTCTTTGTAGTACAATATGAATGGGATCTTTAAAGATCATTTCACTCTCAGAAATGTATTTATATATATATATTTATATATATATATATAAATCAATTTGCTCCTCTTTGGTTTAACTAATTTTTAAAAATGTTCTTTTTTTTCTTACTTTAATTTAAATATGGTTTCTAATTACTATTGGTTTTCGGGCATTATGTGCAGTGTTTCAGGGGTTTAAATCACACGCTGCCTGTTTGTCCAATTTAAACCTAATTTTCAGAGCAAACACACAAATGCAAAGGAGGTTGAGGAATATTGAGATGGCAGACAGCTGATTCCCACCCGTGAGTGAGCGGCTGATGAGAGAGGAATGTGTGTTGATTTTCAATAAGATCTTTGTGTGTTTTGGTTCATGTTTCCATGGTAAATGTGAGAACAATTTATTTGGAAGTGGGAAGTAATATGTTACATGTAAGGGCTTTTCTGTTTATGTGAGTGGGAGCACTATGAGTGTCTCTGAGGGTGTCATAAAAGTGATATACTGGCTGTGAATATTGTGATGTGACACAACAATCTTGTGATTATCATGCACTGAGGCTGAGGTGTACATGTGTAAAATGCTGAAAAGTAAAAGCTGCTCTTCATTAATTGGATTTATTAGAGTAAATGTGGTTTAATAAACAGATCTTCATTCATTAAATTCCCAGTGAACAAAGAGCCTGGAGAGGATATGGTAGGATTTGATATCTTTTAATGCCACTTCATTTCCATTTAAAGATAAGATCCACTGAACTCTCTCTACAGACATTCAACTTTAGTGATTATCTCATTTCAGATCCCTGAAGAGCTATTTACTGGTGAAATATGTAATTATGTGGTCCTTTACTGCTTTCGATGTATATCTTATATTCCTTTTTGAAAGTGTCAATCTGCCAGAATGGACCGAAAAGCTCGACAGTGTTTTCCAAGAAAATGACAGCATCAGTTGTTGCAGCAAATGCCCCAAAAACTCTTCTATGTCGAAACCTTCAACAGCTGCATCTGTAGGAATTATTACTCTTTGTCTGTTGGGAGCGAAGGAGGAAATGGCGTGAGTGTTAATAGACAGTGTTTTGGAGTTCTGCCTAAAGGGTTCAATTTTTGTCTCATGAAAGAGTTTTTTTTTACTTCTTGCTCTCTTGAGTCCTTTACTGTTTGGCAAACACCAAGAGAACTGTCACATGCTTCTTACTCAAAGTGGTTTCTGTCAAGTCACTCCACCATAAAGGCCTGATTGATGGAGTGCTGCTGAGATGATCGTCTTTCCAGCAGGTTCTCCTATCGCTTCAGAGGACATCTGAAGCTGTCAGAGAGGCTGTTGGAGTGTCAGAGTAACTGGTTGAAAAGACCGTCTTGCTAGGTAACTTGGTTTAGCTGAATATCCACTTGAAGGTGCTTTCAAATCGTTAAGGTCACTGTGCTCCTGCAAAAGCTGAAAACCTTTAGAAATGGTTTCACACCCTTGTTCTGAACTTCATTGTTGTCCTGATAGTGATAGTGTAACTTGTGATGTTTCTGTTCAGACTGTGCAGTATGTCTAGTTGACCACAGGTGGATCCATTCAATTTCTCGATGCATCATAATGATGATTAAAGCAAAGAGGATCCATCTGGATTAACCATAACCCCAAAGTCAAGAGGGTCTGAAATCCACCCATCCACCTGTAATCCATGCTGCTCATCCATACAGCCTTGCAGTAGGGGCTGGAGCTCACCCAACTGACATTCAGCAGGGTCGGGGTACACACTGGACAGGTACGCACACAATGTGTAGAAACAAAACAACCATTCACACTTACATCCACACAAACTGGTAATTTAGAGTCACCATTCACCTGCATGTCTTTGAATTGTTGGAAGAAGCCAGACAGAACCAATGTAAGTACACAGAGCATGCAAACTCTACACATAAAGGCCCCGGCCAACTAAGAGATCAGAACTGGGAACCTTCTTGCAGGAGACAACCACTGCACCCATAAGACAGGGGTTAACACTAACCCTGTGGTGCTGTGTTACTACAAAAGAGAGTTTGTCTCTCAGTGAATCTGCACTGAATAAATAAAGGTTAAAAGGAGTTATTTTCAGTGCTATTAATGTCACTGCAATTTGATGACTGTCACTAAGTGGGTGCGTTTAATCACAATGTAAAGCTCTTAAAGTCTCTGAATGTGAAAGTGATTGGGAGTCAAGTAAATCATTTCACTTGAGCTAATCAAATTCAAGTGCAAGTTTTCCACAGCCCATGGAGAAAACCCTTAAGGAGGCAGCAGTGTTGCTAGCCTTCACTTTAAAAGTGGGGGGGTGGGGGGGTGGGGGTTCTGAAGTGGCCAAGCTCTCACTGAGTTCATTGTTAGTTCATCATTGAAACAGTTGTATTTCCTCTTTTATTCGATATAAGGAGGATGAAATGATCTTTGAAGTGAGTGTCTCTCTGCAGGAAGTGTCATTTCTTAGTGACTGCAGAGGTTTTAGGCTTTTTTTTTTTTTTTCGCACCAACACTTAGATTTTATATCAAGGCAGAGTTGATCAGCAGTAACTCAGCAACAGCAGCAATGATCAGTCAGAGTCTGTGTAGGGGTCTTACTGAACATAAGCAATTACTGCAGTCATGCTGAGCTGTAATCAGCAGCACCTGTCAAGTAGCCACCACTACATCACATCATAAAGTCTAGCATGTGAACACTTGAACAAGATACTGTAAATGAGCAGAAATTTGATTGGGGTGGTGTTGAAGAGGTTATTTTAAGATGTGAGGCCAAGTGATTCAAGTGTAGAGAGGAGAGTATGACCAAGATGTGTGTTTTTAATCTTAATAGGAATGAGGGAAGAAATAGAAAATAAAGTAGTTAATGCATGGTTATAATTACATCGCAGCCGGGAAGTCTATTAGAATTCATAGCAAAGTTTTGTCTGATTGGTCTGAATGTAAATCACTCTCATTTGATGAAGCTCCACATACAGAAAATGGATTTGATACGTGTTTCAAGTAAATGTAATTCTTCTCATGAACTTTCTACTGCATGTGGATAAGAAATGGCTCTATTATCTGAGGGGGGGGGAGAAATACATTTTCTCAAGGATTTAGATTAAAGGTTTAGACCTCTCACAGTTAAGCATTAAGCCGTTAAGCAAGGCTTTAGAGTTTCCCCACCAGGAAATATAGTTTGCACGAGTGAGTTTCAGCACGTTTTGCACAACTTCAGATGCTCGGTTGCTTTGGTAAGGGCCTTGGGAACAGGTCAGGTGTTTGTACAGTAAATAGAGATGATTGTTTTGGCTCTTTGTAAAGGTGGTAAATTTGAATTTTGGGATTTTGGATGTTCATATTATTTGGTGGTTATGGGGTTATAATCAGCTCAGGGTTGTTTTGTATTTAGTCTCTCCAACACATACCCCCACATAAAACAGCAAATAGTTTTTCTCTATTTGGGGGGGGGGGGGCACAGGTGAAGTTGGGCGTGCAGCAGCACAAGTAGCCCTACTAGCTGCCACAAGTGCTAGCAAGCAGCTAGTGGGTGCTAGCAGTGGATGCAAGCCGCCGCCACTGGTACCTGCTTCTGTGCTCACTGCGATGGCCCTACTTGTTGCAGCATATCCCTCGAGGCTCCTGTTGCCAACGATGGCCAGCGCTTCCCTCTGCATTTCTTTTTCTCTGCAGTCCTGACAACCACTCCTGCTCCTGCTACTGCTGTCAGGGGCAGGAGGTGTGCACAGTTGAGCCCGAGAGAAGGGGCCTAGTTTTACTGTTGTGTTTACAAACTGCAACAAACGAACCTACGGACTCTACCTTTAAACTACTGTAGTACTACTGACAAACACACCTTTGTTTGGTTCTGTCTAAAACCACTGATCTGAGGAGTAGTTGTGTGTCGCGTCTGTGCTAGTGCTCCCGCTGCTTCTCTAAACTGACCTGAATATACTGCAGCTAATACACTGATAGCTACCTCACACAACCCCACATATCCCCAACTATCACTTTCAAGATGTCAGATGAGATAGAGCAAGGATGATGTCTCTCCCCAGTTTCCGCTCTTTACGATGATCTAAGCGATGGGGTTTTCAAAGTCTGAGACTCCCCTAAGACAAACCTCTGAAGGAGATGCCCCTTTAACCCCACTTGCTTTGTTTGGTTCTAAATTCCTGGATACCTGTGGGATCATTTGATCCTATGGATACTCAACAACCGAGCCCAATACCACTGTCTGACATGACTCGAGATGAAATACATTTAAAAAAGTCCCTCTTTGAAAACATCTGACCTAAGCTAACCAGCGCTGGCTGCAGCCACTTAAACATGTTTGCTGTACACAAAGGAAAGTGTGAAGAATTCGTGAAGGAAATGTTTCAGAGCACTTTCCAAAGGTCTTGTGTCTTTACAGTGTGTACTTTAGAGATACAAAGGTCTAAAGATAAAATCTGTGGTAAACAACTAGGGTCCAATTAAGGGGATGACTACGATAATCTCACTCTGATGTAGAGGCTCAATGCCACTGATGGCTGGTTGTATGTGTCACGGTCAGTGGCTGAAAGAGATAGCGTGCTATACATCCAGTTAATTGGACTGATAATGAGGACGATGATTTATTGATTGACTCACATGTGGTTAAGTTAGAGATGCGATAGTTTAAAGGCCAAAAGGGCTCATAGTATAAACATAACGCGGTGGGAGACTGCATGGGAAATGGGAAGATGTTTTTATAGAATACCAAGAAAGAAAGAAAACCCACACACACACAAACAAACACACACACACACAACACACACACACACACACACAAAAGAAGAAAAGTTCTTGGGGATGGTAGGGGTTCACTTATCCAAAGCTATAGATCAGATGCAGATATGACCTGTAACATGAATTACATTCACCTGTCCAGGAGAAAAATGACCAGCTCAGCATTATTCCTTTGGTGTGACTCAGAGTCTTTCTTCTTTTAACAGCACCTTCCTCATACTCAGTGAAAAAAATACTTTGCATGGCATCCTAAGGATTTTCTGCCTTACAAACTGCAACTCACCCTCTCTCTCAAAACCCATTTCAAGGCAGCTTGAGCTGTCTGAGTTGTCGGCACTGGTTCCTGAGGTATTGAATCCTCCCCTGTGTACACTACATCAAAGAATAAAAGAAGTGATTTACTTGTGAAAGATTAGTTTGGCATTTTGGGAAAGAGGCTTATTTGCTTTCTTAGTGAAAGTTACAAGAGCATGTTGTGTATGTGGTAAATATCAAGTTTCAGTTTATTTAATTCTAGTGTAAAAATGACAATTTGCCATGCAATTTTAACATACAGAGAGTCGTATCAATCTTCTGATCTCACTCTCAGCAAGAAAGCAATTAAAGGAACATCCTGAAATGTCAAGCATTTCCTTCAGGTTGCCCTGTTATCCAGCATCACTAATTCTGACACTGACAATCCAGGATAAAGCTGGTAATCACATGGCTCTGTTACGCCAAGGATTCCAGCTGTTCACATGAAAGAGCAGCATATTTAATCAGTAACATAGCAGGGCTGTAACTCTCATTAATGATTACTGTTATCTCAGCAAAAACCCAAAACCTCAAACATGAATATAAAACGTGTGAAATACATTTTGTTTTTGTCTGGATCTTGGGAAATCAGGGGAATTACATGTGTGAGTGTGCATGTCTCTGACATCCTCACAGGAGGGGCACGTACCAGCCCACTCAGGAATGTCTTGGTGAACCCCACTAATGGGGGTGAGGGTGCTCATTTAACAGCCTGGGAGAGTCTCCTTTAATCCCACAGATGTGTCTTATCAGTGTTTTCCAGTTTTTATTACCTTACTTCCTCTGCTCTAAACTCTGTGCCTCCACTGGCAGTACAGATGGAAGTTGGGGAAAGAGATCAGTGATGATGACTGGGGTGTTGGCTGCAAAAGAGCTGCCTCATGCAGCACATTAATCCCACATATAAGTGACAGTACTGGTGGTGATTATAATATTTGGTATACTTGTTTTGTGTAACTCATTTTAATGCTAGCGCTCTTTGCTATGACATAAAGGCACTTTTAATTTCTTATTCTGTTTGGTTATTCATGTTCTTTTAATGTTATTCATAGGAAGGTATACAGTATATGTGGTTTTAAAGGTGAATTTGACTGATAAACTTCTTTTTATAGCCAATGTGATAGATCAATATCATGAATTCTATTGGAAATCCAATTATGCTCGAAATGGAGTCCCTGCATCTGGGACATGTTTAGGCTTGGACCCATCATTTTGCATTTTTTTTTTCCTTTTTAATCTCTATATCATGGCTTTTTAAAAGCCAATGGGTAAGGCTCAAGATTCCCATGGTGTATGAGAAGAGACTATATAGATGATATGATGGAATACAGACCCACTATAGCCCCTACTGCCTTAAATCTGGAGCAGTGGCTTCTGCCCTACTGTGGGGGGGGGGGGGGCAAGGCAGGCTGACAGACAAAAGAAGAGAAAAACTTCATATGTGGTGTGTAAGAGGGGATTGAAAAAGTGCAAGAGAGAGAGAGAAAAGCTGATGTGCTGTGAAGGAGCAAGGATATCTCTAAATGAGGGAGGAAAAAAAGGAAGCAGGGGTAAAGGGGGGAGGCAACAGATTGCTACAACATCTAACCTGGAAGTCGGCTTGGTTGTCATATATACCGCCGTATATACGTGCATCTCTCCTGGCTGGAAATACACAAGTGCAGTGGACTGCTCCTGCACAGGATTCATTAGCTGAGTCAGTGGCGAGACTGAACTGTGATTTTTGTTTTGCTTGTTTGTTTATGTCCCTATTTCTCATGGGTGGTAAAATTGCAGCTAAAATACAGTAAGCTCTTCACAGTGAAATATTAAAATACAAAATGTCTGCCCTGAACCAGACCTCTTTTTGAGATGCAAGTTCAACCAGAGTTTGACCAGTGGTCCCATCAGTGGGCGAATTACTGGCCCTAACTCTCATTTTAACCAGCATGAGTACAAGCTGTGGTCAATAATTAGTGGAAAAGACAGACCTTACCACTTAAACGAAATCAGCATCATTCTGACTTTTTCAGGCTGCAGTCAGGACAGCCTTTACAGCGGTAAAGGCTGTTTAGAGATAATTATTTAGATGGATTTTGATGGGTGCATCCACGTTATGAAATAAAAAAGTTTTCTTTTTCTGAAAATAAAAGTCTGACAGTTTTGTTTTCACATTTGATTTCGTTCGTCTCTCTTTTCTTTACATATGTGTCAGTTTCTCTTCGACCTACACTGATGCAGCATGCATTGTATTTAGAGTGCTGACAGGGAAGAACAGTGTGTAGGCGCAGAGAAAAGACCAGTTCAAAATTATATAATAACAATTCTGAAAATACATAGGCTATGGATGAAGATTGATGCATCTCACTTATTTGGATTATCTCATTCAGTGGTCTCCTTCTTAAAAAGGAATCGTCAAAACCCATCAAGTTCTCTGTGTGTACTGAGTGTTGACAAAAGGCGCCCCGTAGGAAAAGAAGAATTACATCCTGCCTTTTGAAGTTAATTTAGATTTAGGTTTATCAGCTTATATATGTAAAGTAGAGTACGTTAAATATCAATGGCAGAGAGACACGGAACAACGGGCTATAATCCTCAATATCACTACATGCCACCAATACAGCTCCATAAAATTCAGCTGTTGGCATTCTGCCACTTCTACCTCAGCTTAATGAAACATAAGTAAATGTACCACAAAGGATTTTTGAAAACCCCTATAAAAAGAGGTTTAGGGCTTGAACTAAACCAGAAAATCAATATAAGATGAATCATTATTCTATAGAGATTAATTTTGAACAAAGACAGCGAATGAAAAATCAGAAATAAGGCAAAGGCGGTGGCTGACAGGTGGGGAGGAGTGTGTTCTCATGGTACACAGAGTATTACACATCAGGCTTCGAAACTTTTATCTATGTTGGCTCCGTGATGAAGGATGTATTCAGACCTGGCTCATTTGGAGCAGTTGTTCAGAAATGGGGAGTGTTTGACCCCACAGATCGGTTTGCTTGGGCAGATGTGAACACAGCAATCACGCTCAGATGCAGGATAAAACAAGCTGACCAACTTGCTTCCATTTGAGCCCTGGAGCAGTTCGTTTGCAGTGGGAATGTAATTGCAACCGACACAACACGTGACATGCCGCTGATGTTCCATGGTTCTCAATGGGCTGGGCCGACCGGACACACTGGTTCAGGCCAAAAATAATACACAAATGACTCGGGTCAAGTCAGGTCCAGGCTTCAACCGCAGTTTGGGCCAGGTCAGGTTTTAATTTTCAAGCCCGTTGAGACCTCTGTTCCATAGTTTTTGTTTTTCCCAGGTAACCTCCCCCTCTCTCCAGGTGAGATTTCTGACCAAAGAGAGAACAGTTGGTTTGCTCATGGCATTTGTTTACAACCTTGTACCGCTACTGATACCATATCAACACAAACAACCCAAAAGAATAATGCAACAATTTTTGCAAACAATCGTTTTAGCTCCTGAATGGGTACTAAGCAAATGAGCCACAGAGTTTGTGTCCTCAGATAGTTCCCCCCTCCTACTTTGTCCAGTCGACAAGCGCCCCTTTGGTTAAAAGTCCCATTTTTACCTGTGGAAGCTGACTTCCATGAAAACCATTGTATTATCAGTGTTAAAGACGTAGTTTGGCAGGTTCTTCACTGGTTTAATAAAGAGCCATATAGTCCCCTCTGTACCGACTGATCCACTCAAGTGCCTGTTTAACTGTGGGCAATTCTGTTTTAATTAACATTAGGTTAATTGCTCTGAAAGCCTGCTCCCAGTATAACGTGGTTAGAGCTGCCTGACGTTTCTGCTGCTTACCAACCATCACTGAAATGTGTTAACAGATCAAAAACTGAGAAGAAAAAATGATGACAGAATAATTGGACACTAATTGGTGTCATTATGTTATGGCAGTCGCTTGAATTAAAAGTAGTTTGACTGGGTTTGGCTACCGGTTACCAAGCAACAGATCATGTGGACATGTACAATGTAGGACTACAGCATTAGATTGCTGCAGTTATACAAACACAAAAATGATTTTACATAGCCAGTCAATGCAAGGAAAACATTTTTTGGCTTAAGTACGATGCTTGTTTTGCTTACAAGGATGACAACTGAAGCTGAGCCCAAATTTGAACACTGGCTCCAACAGAGGAGGTGAGGAAAGAGGGTGCTTCAAAGGGCTTGGAGGACAAATCAATGTGAACTTGCACTGGTTCTGTACAAAGAGACAGCCTCTTGTGATTTCTTAATGTGAAACATTTCCAAACTTTTCACAGCACACTTCGACCAATACGTTTTACCTCATATGACAGTAAGTATTCTTCCTTTGGGTACCAGAAACATTTCCATAATGCAGATGAAACCCAGCTTTGCCACCAGTGTCTGGGCACGGGGGGAAGTCTGCTGTGGATGCAAGCTTCACATTCACTGATCTGTTTACAAAGCCAATCTTACCCCGGGTGTGTAAGCCCCAAAGTTGTCTTGGGCACAATAAATGTAATTTCAATTCACAGCCTTTCTTTGTATTCTGATTAGTCTGTCCTGATTCAAACACAGTCGTTCCTGGGTAAATGAGTGCAATGACCCCATGTTTGTGTTTTTGTATGAAAAAGTATTACATCAGATTGTTGCAGATTTGGGTAGTAACTAGTTTAGCTTGGAACAAGAGTGATACATTTATTCCTGGGCATTTTTACAAAACCACCCACACAGCAGGCTTTAACACCAGTCATAGGGATCAGACCCTTTGAGTCTTAGCTTCAAATACTTTATTCTGTTTTATACTCCTTCTTTTTTTAAACTCCTTTGCATTTTAGACTTGAAAATAAAACACGCACCTCCTGCAGACGTGAGACTCAGCGGGAGGCTGTTTAAAATCTGTGGTTAGCACTTTCAACTCTCTTACGCCTGTCAAAGAAATTTTGGCACCGAATATTCCCAAAGACTTTGATTTAAAAGCATTTTTGTGATCACTTTCTCAGACAACTTTTTTTTTTTTTATTTCAGTTTCATTGTTTTATTTCTCTTTTACACTCTCGTTTTGCTTTTATTCTTTTGTTGCTGTGTTTGAATTTCCTTCATGTCTCTGATTGGACAGTCCTCACACTCAGCTAAGTTTTCTTTCATTTTTATCCTGTTTCTATACAGCATAAAATAACAATTTTCAAACCATGTAACAGCATATGAATAAATTTCATTATTTTCATCCTCCCTCCTTACATATTTTTTATTTCCTTCCATATTTTAGTCCCCCCCGCCCCCTTCTCTCTGTTCTTGACTCTTGACTGAGTAATAAATCATTCAGTCCAGCTGAAGGAGCTTGGAGCACACTCACATGCTCTCTGTGACCTAGAAAGATGAGCAGCTTTCTTCTCCACATGGTTGGCTCTTTGACAGAGCTCCTTCACGTCAGCCCTGGCTCTGTGAGGTCAACTCTTATCTTCTAGCCACACACGCTGTGCTTTTTGCACGTCCTGCCATCCCGTTTGAGATGCCCTGTGAGGATCCGACACCACGTATGCACGCAAAAGATGAGTGCTTAATGTGGCCTTTATTAAGCAGGGGCACTTATGACTTGGCAGGTATATCAGTCAATTTCACATTTGATTAAGGAGAGCACTCTTTGGGTCTCAAAATACACATTAAAAAATAAGTTCTTATTTCCACTCAAGTCATTAAAGCTGCTTCTGCGCTAGAGAGGTGTTTGTTAATTACATCATAACACCTAGTAATTATGCTGAACAATGGCACTGACAAGTTGTTTCATATGTAAAATTAAAAGCAACCACCTGCCGTACAGTGGCTCTATGCAGGAAGTGGAGCATCAAGTCAAATTAGAGCAACAATAGACCAGGAGTGTGTTTAAAGTGGTTCAACCCACCAGTAATTTTCAATCCTTTAATGTCCGCTCACTCGGCCGCTGAAGTGAGGCTCTGCATAAATGCGATGTGCAATAAATTATGTTTGTCTTGAAGTCTTTCAGGAAATTAAGATATTCATCAGTGCTGCGCCAAAATTTTAATGACATCCCTTAATAATACACAAACTACTGGGAGGATAAGAAAACAGTTTTGTGAACGTGCCCCTAAAGTCTTTCATCTTGCAAGTGTCACTCAGGGTGGGGGGGGCTGGAGATCTTTTTTTTTAATTTTACCATTTCACTTTCATTTTCCAAGTTCACGCAACAGTAATTTTACTAACTGTCAACTGTATTTGCACTGAATTTCATTTCTGAACATATATTTTTTTTAATGTATTCAGCATCACGGATATACGGCAATTATTTTCAGGTGTCTGGTTAACTTTTTAATCCTACTTTGTAAAATGCTCCCTGTTCGGTGAAGCTCTAATGAGGACACCATTTACTGGATTACGTTACTATTCAACCCCCATCTGATTATCCTCAGCTTAATAAACCAAGTATAAAATGAGCCGAATTACAGTAGTGTGTAGTTGCTGTAGTGCCAACGCCATAATTAAGTGCAGAATAAAGAGCATTTTAATAAAAGGCAATCACTTGAAAGGCTGTAGCAGTACCTGTTGAGGCTGGCAAAAGACAGGGCAGTTGGTGATTAGACCTCATCAAGGGGAGCATTTTTATTAAATGAAGGTAATGAATGGAAAATCCTGCAGGTCACAGTGGTGACAGGTGATGCGGTTCTAGGCATGAAAGAGGAGGCTGTAGAGACTTCTCAAGGCCTTAAAATCACCTTCTTAGTAAGAGAGATGCGTTCTGTCAACACTGGAACAATCTTGTTTATGTCAAATGTGAGATTTTCTGCTCATCTGTGTTTTTGCCTGTGCTGTTTCCACTGGTTTGATATGGGTGAGTCTCAGCCAGAGAAAGATAATCTCATAATCAGTTCAGTGAAGTTAATGTTTAATATTAATATGAATATAAATTAATAATAACAATAATGATCAAATGAGAACGAATAAGACAGATACTGGTGGTGGTGACATTTTTTTTTTTTTTTTTTGGTGTTGCCCTCATTTCAGTCAGAGAGAGAGAGACAGAGAGAGGATGTCTACATCTACTGCTACAAAGGACCACAGGCCAGACTTGAACCTGGACCACTGGGTCAAAGACTAAACTCAAAGCGTGCCCAGGAGGGCTAACAGATCACCCACTTTGACATAGACTACAGTTCTTATTTTGTCTGTCGCACAGCTCACCGCCTCATTCTGGGATCCATGATAGTTTAGCTTTTATTGACTTCCAACTCTGGAACGCACCAGACTTTCATTAACGGCAACGTTTTTATGTGTAACTCCCTCCGTTTGATAAGTAGGGTTAGAACGAGGCCTTATTACCAATGACTTCTCTCTCTCTCTCCCCTCCAGCCCTCCTACTCTCTCTGCTCAGTTTGTCTTATGTGTAGTTATTCAGCCTCCTTCAGTCATAATGATACATGAATAGTTAATTTGCAGTAATGGAGGTGTGGCTCTGCAGACTGGCTGAATAAGTGGTCACAATATTAGTCACTCAGTCAGTCAGTGACATTTCAGATTATGATATATATTTGTTTTGTTATCTCGTTACAATGGAATCATTTATTGTCGAATGTGTTGACATGGTTGCCTAGCAACAGGGTTCACGGGTGGAATCACTTCTGCTTACAGAAAGTCAGCAGTTGGTTAGCCGCTGTGTGTTGGTAGCAGGAGGCTAATAACGCAAGTGGGCCGACTGGTTTACCGGCCCATGCTCAAACTGATTAGTCCACAACACTTGAATGAAATATATTTCAAAGGCATATATTTTAACTCAAAATGATTTATGCATTTTAATCTCTTAGCTATCTCAAACTAACCAGCATGTAAAATGGCCTTCACCAACTGAATATTATATTATTTATATATAAAATAAATACAGCTGAAGTTCATCAGGTTATTACGTGTGTGTTTTAGTATTGATTTCAATGTCCTGACCATTTCACAGCATTTTGTCTGAGTTCGGGGAAACAAACAGATTCTTAGCAGAGCTGCAGTGTGACATGATAATAAGAATGAATGCAATTATTATATGACAGATAAAGATTTGAACATTCAAAACAAGTATTTTTTTATGGGCTTTAAAGAACAGCAGACTGGCAGAAATCATTGAGCAGCTGTAATGAAAGGGACTTACGCAGAGTGAAGGAGGGGGAGTGAAGGAAAAGATTAGTGCAGGTAGAAATACCAGATATTCAGTTAAGAGAGAGAAAGATGTTCCCAATCGAGCTTTGGTCAAAGCTTCACTTCACACTATACATTACTGCCAGTGCACAGAATGAGTGTCTGACCAGTACCTTGCACTAGAAGGGCATTTAATTTAAAGTCCACAAACACACATTTAAAGTTTTAAATCTCTGCTCCTATGAACTACACCCACTTACACCACCACTGTGCTGAATCCTTTGGAGTATATCACAAAACCAGCTTGGTCAGCAAACTGGACTTAAATCTGAAAGTTTCATTTATTTACTGTGCTTTATGTGGTCAGAGGTTCAGCAGATTGTGGGCTATATTTTGTCGAGTTCACATGGGAGAGTGTGGTAGATAAGACATATGAAAGGAAAATGCCTTAGTATGCTGAGCTGTTTGTGAGTTTGGAGTGGCTGGTTTAGAAGGCCAGGCTGCGCCCTGTGGGAGCTGGTTGCAATAGGTCTGTAGTCCACCTTAACACCAGCAGTTGAATTGGGAATTCAGCAGCTGCGGTGTGAGACCCACTGGGGTTGGGGTCCTTTGACTGGGGCGCAAACTTACTCAGGCAGATACAACCTCAGTGATTTTAATTGGGAATGGGTTTGAGACTGCTGAAATTTTAATGGTCCAATGTGTACCAGTGGTAGTGTTTTCCTTTTGTTTGTCAGCTTTCGTTGACTCACAGCCTGCCAATAGTTATGAATTGTCATCTCTATGCTGTGGTTGAACAGAGGTTAAGTCAAGTAACAAGTCAAGATATGAAAATCAGCATTGGTACTGCATAATGTGACAGCTTTCCCCAGGTATCAGTCTGAAACATATAGGATGCTGTCCGTTGGTACAACTTAATATCCTAATTGTAGTGTGTTTAAAAGCCCAAACTGAATAAAAATGCTCCATATGGCCTGGACACCACAACTGGAAACAGGCCCAAACTATTTTGCAGAACATGATGATGTCACAGTGAAGCTGACCTTTGACTAGATTACGCACACTAGAGTTAACTCGTGCCATTAGTGTTTGAATTTGTAATTTAGTGACCTTTGTCCTTTGACCACCAAACTGCTATCTGTTCATCCTTTAGTCTAAATGAATGTTGGGGATGTAACGTTCACCAACATCACAAAAGCTAATGTCTGCAGCATTACTGACTGACTGCAGACTCTCACTGTCACCAAAGTGTTAGAATGAAATCAACAGGAAGTGTAGAAAAGGATACGTTTGATATCTGAGTTTGAATTTGTAGTTAAAACGTGTTTTTATTGAAATGTGGTGGTTTATCTTTATGTGTAAGATCCCAAGAGTCCACAGCCACAGCACTGTTGTTAAACTGTCCAACAGAAGATCATTATCTTGTCAGACGAATCAGCAATAATTATTACATTTCAACTCTGAGACCAAATTTCATCTTTCAATTGGAATTACACAACAAAAGAGCCAGCAATAAATAGCCCGTCATTAAAAAAAGAAACCTACAAATACTGAAAACAGTCCAGCTCAAATATTCGATGCTCATAAGGTATTCCCACATAATTTAACTTTGCTGTTTCATAAAGTATGGATAGGGAGAAATATAATTATACTTTCTATCAGGAACTATTGTAATGAATTATACATTATGAATCTGGCACTCATGTCGAGACTGAAATCATCCAAACCCCTTTTACTTTTAACACAATGTTTATCCAACTTTACAGACTTCTTAACACATTTCTATTTGCCTGAGTTTTATGCAAATTATATTGTATCACAGTAGAAAAGGAAATTCAAGATTTATGCAGACCTATCAATGATTAATTATCAGTGACCTTTTCATAATCAAAGTAAGGCAACTGCTGAATACAATAGCATTAAAATAAAGAACTTCGCCTTGTTTAAATCACTGCACTTCCACTGCTGTGAAAGCTATTTTATCTCAACAACTTTGGAGTTTGGATTAGATCCTTGAAGCACCTGCTACTCCATCACCTAATCTACATTCGTTTCATTCTTTCTGTGGCTTGAGCAAACAACAGAAACTAAATTTATGGAGGTACGCTGTGAGAACAAGGCAGACACAGAGAAAGAAAAAGGCTTGAAGTGCAAGTACCAGACTGTACGAGCAGCCTTGTCAGCCAAAACTGAACTTTGCTTGTGCATACGTGCTGTATATACCTGTGCTAAAAACTTGTGCATACATGCATACACCATTACTATATCACTCATGCAGACCATAAAACCCATAACAACAACAGTGATTTGAATCAGCAGTGGACATTGGTTGCATCTTGTTTTCTCCTCATCTCCTTCTCACATCTTGTCACATTTGTACTGCTCCTATAATAAAGGTATGACATCCCAATAAAAAGGGCTGTAAGCAAGTGTTTGGTATTACCCAGAAGCTGGGGCTTACTTCCTATGCCTTCAAATTAATGTTGGTTTCCTTTAACCATGACGACAATCTTTCCCTGAGCATTGCCAAGTACTTTAGTTCCCTAAACTTGAATATAATTCTGGTGGTGTCTGATGGAGATTCATTCTCAGCCTTAGGGACATATATGTGGTTACTATTCTAAACACCACGTCTACTTACTTAGCCATTCTGGAAACTTTTTTTTTTTTTTTTTACTGAGCCCTGAACTACTGTGTCAGTAGTTTAAAGGTGGCCTCACATCCATTTGTACAACCTGACGACAGGAGGCTCCCACCCATGAGAGAAAACTGGGGTGGTGTATGTGATCACCTGCAGTGAACTCTATACTGGTAGAATAGCAAGGCTTGTGGAGAAAAGACTGAGAGAGCAGCTACAGGGTCAAGGTCATCGACCTGGTGTCACTGGGCAACCAGAGGAAGAACAAAGTAGATATTCTCATCTGATGCCAGAGACCATCCTTGAATAAAGACAGTGGTTTTGATATTCCCCACCACCTCCTGCATCCAAGGTCTCATACCTGAGAAGATTCATTTATTATTTTACAGGGGTTTGGTTTGATTGACCCCATTATGAAATTGTGTTTTATGCTTGTACACATATTCAGGTGTGCGTAGACTTTTTAATTAGTTGTTGAACTTGACTGAAAAAGCAGCAAGACAGTTCGCTTCACATTTAGTATAACCACAAGTGTGGGGGGTGAGGGGGGGAAACAAAACACACTCCATTCAGCTGGAGGCTTTTTTGTGTAGCTCCATTGTTACTGTTTACAGTTCACTGTTTTGTGATTTGAAGAAGAACCTAGTAAGTCACTGCGAAACTAAAGCATCCAGAGATGAAGACGGCAGTGTGACAATATGATCCCACCAAAACATCCCTTGGGAGTCAAGCACAGAGGGGAACACATCAAGACTTTGAGGGGTTACACCATGATGTCACTTTCAGTCTGCAGCTGAGCAGTAAGGAGGCAAGAATGAGCAGAAAACAAAGTAAACTAAACTGACTCTGCAGGTAAACAGGCCATATAATTTAATATAATCTAACTCCAGTTTCTAAACGCAGCTCATTCACATTCACATTTAGTAGATGATGATACCGGGAAAATAAGGACGTTAAAATATCAGAACAGCACTGTACCGTTCCTCACTTTTCCTTCATTATTGTCTTTTTCGCTCCACTTCATGGCCAAATCCGCAACGCCCAGAGACATGCAGTATCTACTGCTACTTTTCACCCTCATTTACACCTACCTCTCTGTACATCCTATACTACACACGTATATACACCTCTTAGGTCTACATCTGGTGTATTTCATATATCTCACCAATATTGCTTCAGTTGTGTATTTTTGTTACTTTTTCAATTTACTTAAACCATATCACATTCAAAGGGGTTAATCCTCTTAAGTAAATCTCAACAGGAACAGGACAGTAATAGTGAAGATCTTTTCTATGTAGCGCTTCAGTCTTGAGCCTGTATTCCAACACAGTAAAGCCACAAAAAAAAACAGATTAACTCGAACAAAAGTGGTGACTCTACAGGGACCTGGGCTTTGTAATTAACTTTTGGTTTATTCAAACATTTTTCAGTTTTCAGTTTTTATGGGTTTTTTGTTTTGTTTTGTTTTGTTTTCCAAATTATGTTTCAGTTTTTCAAGTAGCAAGGCAGCGTTTCTGCTGCAAAATAATCTCTGAAATTTGTGTATTTCTCATTTGACTTGCCAAAATATACCAGAACTCTCATCAACTCATCAACATTTGTGTCAGTGGTAAGAAACCCAGAGGTTTTTATTTTACTTTTTACTATTTTTTGTGAAAAAAAAAACTTTGCTGAGAAAATGAATGTAAAGTGTTTAGTTTCATTATTCTACATGTTTGACATCCATGTTGACACATTGACAGCTGCCTCAAATGCATTTCAGATATCTCATTAACATCTTGGATTCTTTACTCTTTTTTTTCCTGAAATAAACACCTCAACTCTCAAACAGGTGAAAGACACAATCTATAATCAAATCCATAAAGTGAGACAAAATTGCAAGTTGTTGTTGCTGCTCAGTGTTTCTATTAAACTGAAGCAATTCGAGAGACACAGGGGAACATTGTCCTTGAAAGGACAACAGGAGAACATGAAACTAGATCAGATGTGAGACGTCTTCTACAATTTATTTGTCCCAGTGCCTGACTTGCAACAACATTTTATGTGGTGTCCCCCAAGGTTCAAGCTTGGGCCCTTTTACTTTCTGATCTAAGCGTGGTCTCTTTCACCATCTCAGGGTACATCATCCATTTGATTATGTGCATTCAACTCGCCATTATTGTTAATCAAAGTACAATCGCAACTATACTGTAATATTTATGTGGTCTGTGCATAGTAGACTGCAGAGGTTGAGATGCTGAAAAGACCATAAATATTTGAAACAGTAATATTTATTCGCCCTGCAAATTTATTTCTCACTCCCTTATGATTCAGTATGTGGATGGTAAATTTCAGGTTAGGAGAGTGTTTTTTTTTTCATGTTCAGGACTGTCAGCTGCACAATCCCAAATGTAAACACATTAATCCTCTATTGAAGTGTCAACAGTCACTGATCTCTAAGACAGTAATACTACTACTAGTACTGTCAACAGCCAGCCAAAAGTACCAGGATTACAACTATCTGTGTTTTGCCAATACAAATCACGAGGCACCACTTCTGACTTTTAGCTATAACCAGACCTCAGTGATGAGAGTGACAGATTTCACAATCAGCCTTAACTACTGCTGGGTTTCTTGTATTACTGGTTTTATCAAGAATGTGCCATCTAACCATTTTGAGTGATGGCCTATAACAAAACCTGATAGTATCCTCACTGATTTGACTAAATGTTTTACATTATGTGTAGGCAAAGTCATTTCATATCTAACGTGAACCATTCAGTATAATTAAGTTACTGTTCTTCCCTCTTGGTTTCTGTGAGAAGCTATCCATGAAATAGACAAGTGATCTCTAGAGATTCTGTCTTCACTGTAGAGTAGATTAACACATTATCTGGATGGAGATGTACATGACTGGGGGCAAAACTGAAGAGAAGGTTTGATGGAAACTGCAAAACTGTGAAATTATTTCCAGCACAGTCTCATCAGTGTTTATGGTGTTGAAGATGTGAGCAGTGACATTCAGTGGTATACAGCATATACTGGGGTGCAGACAGAACTGACACTCCCTCTAAGGGAATGTTCAAACATGGCATATATGTTTAAGAATAGTGGGCTTCAAAACTCTTTTTGATCTGATATAAGTTTATATGGCACAGTGAAACTATAAAGCATGATACATACACTATATACTGTATCGTGCACTTCATTTGATTTTATGTATCCATAAACTTTTCTCTTTTATGCTTTTTCTTAAAGTTCTTCATTCGTAGTGCCTTCTTTACAATTGTTTGTAACTTCTGCAAGCTTTTCAAGTCATGATACTTCATTTCAACTTTTTTATTGACAAACACATATGAACAGAAACTCAAACCTAAAGTACTGGGGATGTGTTTTTGGTCACTTAGGTTGCTCACATTATTCCCTGAGGGGTTTTGTATTGCCAGCATGAGCAGAGATATTAGGGCCTATTCTCTTATAGTCTGACTTAGGTATTGCCTGAGCTTATATAATGCATCACAATAAGCACAAAGCCTAAGTCTGGTTATGCCTTCTCTATTGACATTTCATTTCCCCCTGGTTTAGTGCTTTAATACCCATCTTCACATTATATTTTGCTCCTCTCACTGTCAATCTGACGACCAAAAATAGTCAGCAAATAGACTACACCTCTCAAAACTGACTTTTATTAGCCTGTTTTTAATTATGGTTTAATACCATATTGTTCCCTTGGCAACAATGTGAAATCCAGTGATGAGCAGGAAAAATATCTTTGGCCTCCAACATCTCACTGTTGGGTAGTTAAACACTGATCTCTAATAGGGTGTCAAGTTCATGTTTACATACACCACTGTAAACAGGCAAACCTGTTTTGGAGGGAAGTGTAGAATTTTCCATTTTTGTTATCACTTCCACAACAGGAGGCTCTGTCACATTGAATGCCACACTACTGCTACTCTACACATTGCCAAACAAGTTACACAGCCAGATCTATAATGAGCTGACAACAGCATGTACATATAGATTTGTCCTGGATCAAGAAACACAGCAAGTGGTCCACGGCAGCTTCGGTGCAGAGCAGCCAACAGTTTCTGCCTCAGCCTTTTCCTGGGAGGCAAATATTGGCAGTGTGTGAGCATGAGGCATCGTGAAGTCTTTTCTTTTAGAAAATAGGACACATGTCTCTTGTGGCTTTGGTGGACAGAGTTTTAGTAAGAAAAGTAGTTACATCAAGAGGGTCAGACTAGTAGAACAACAACTACGGCCTCCAAAATGACCATGAAGCTGACATTTTCATTGTCAAAATAGGAAAGGATCTACCTTGCCTCTTTGGGCACATCCACTGATCTACTGATCACAGTCGTTTCATTGGAATCAATCAGCCCATGCAGTGAAGCCACCCACCCTGCCCGCCCGGTCTGGTTCCATTGGTTCCAGTCAAAAAGGGATTCTTCCTCTCTGCTGTCATCAAGTACTTGCTCATTGTGGGAACCATTGCATTTCTGTCTGTGCTATTGTTAGGTCTTGACCTTAACCTGTAAAGTGCTTAGAGATAATGAGTATTATTTATGTTTGTGTGCCATACGGAGAAGACCCAAAGGAGCATCTCAGCAAGCACAAAACCCACTCATTTATGTTAGAGGATCGAGAATAAGGTTAAGATAAGTACTTTCTTGAGGTCAGAGGACCATTGTTGTTGTGTACAATAATAATGTATATTTATAAAAGTGCCGTTGAGATGGTTAAACCATCAGGCTTAGAAGAAATTAATACTGAACATCAGCTTCACATGGCAAACAGAGAGCGTGTGGAGAGCTCTGTGTTTTGTCGACCTGTGTATCTGAACCAATATCCTCCTCTGTACTGTGTGTGTGCTGTTTGTGTCAAACTGTTATTCATTGTCCACTGTAATTATTTTAAAACACAGTGGTAACCCTCCAAATGAGATCATGAATCTGCATAATAAAAAAAAAACATGGTTCAGCAGACCTTTAATTGCAAAACACCCAAAAAATAACTCAGACTCTTCCCTTCTATTTGAGTGGAATGATTTTTGGAGCCCATTGTTTGAATATGATTGCCCTCCAATGACATCTCTTCCTCTGAGCCTTCCTTTTCATCTTGCCCTTTCTCACTGACGACCACAATGTGAAGAGTGGAGGGAGTTGTAATGACTGTAGGGACTTATTTGAAGTCGGTTATTGGAAGGTAGTGGGATACTCCACTTCCTGCTCCTTTGAGACGCCTAAACGTCCTTTCAGTGACTGGACGACTGTGAATCTCCTTTTTTTGTCTCTGGAATACGTGGCTATATTTTCCCTGAACGGCATGATAAGGACTGTCCTGGATGAATGAGCAGTCTCCAGGCATTTTGTCCCACGATGATGGATTTTATGCAAAAATGTCTATGTATGGACATAGAGGGAAGACATGGAATATTGCTTTTGATGGAGAATGGGATGAAATTTGTGAATTCAAAAATGAAATTGGACGGTAAGAACAAATGCCACCGGTGATAGTTGGATGAAAGCAGTTCATTTTTGTGAGAGAGTTGTTGTGTTCTGTGGAGGAGATAATGTGTGTAACACAGAGTTCATGGGGTAAACTGAAAAGGCTCGTCATCCTCTTAATGAATTCACATTTTCTTTTTAACAAGGACCATATTTATTAACTCGATCTGTTTTCTTTGTGAATGTGCCCACTTTTGACCATCATGCTTTGCTCTTCAACCATAAGGGACTGGGTTTTTCAAGTTCTTCCTAAGTCCTAATTAGTTTATTTCATATCTTTTCAGTTCTTACTCTCCATTACTCATCACTCCATTATTTTTCCAGGGCCACCGATGCACTTCCTCATGCGTGGGCCCTTGGTGTATGCACACTGATGTCCTCTTTCACTAGTCATGCCAGCTAACTTCCTGTCGGCTCATGGGAATGTGATCAAATAATAGCACAGGTCGTCGCTGTTACTGGGTGGTTGAAGCTGAACTGACTTACTTCAAGCAAAGTATCTGTGTTGTAGCAATGTTTTATTTTATTTTTTCTTGTAAATTGTTTACACAAGTAATATCTGCTGAAATTGCTCTATGTGACATTTCCAGACATTTCAGATGGCTTTTCAGCTCTATATCCATTAATGCTCACAATTTACATTTTTAATAGCTCGCCAAATGCACATGTTAATTGGTAACATTAATTGCTAGTGTTAATCATTTCTAGTTTAGGTATAGTGCTAAAAGCAACTGCATTATTAAACATCTTCGCACTTACTTGTACATGACCCCAAGCGTTCTTTGGAGAAAAAGAAGATAAGAAGGAGAAACTATGAAAAAAAAAGGGATTTTATTGAATCTGCTGTATAAAGTTAATAGAAAGGTAAATAATGAGTCTAGTTTCAACCATTTTATCAATTTTTTCATACATGCAAATTTTACCTGTTATTATTTTTAAAATCTTTTTTCACAAGTGAGCACATCCGTTGTGTTTATTATGATATTTATTTCTCTCACATTGGTGCTTGTTTGGCTCCTGCAAACAAGGTCTTGGAATCACGATAGTGTGAAAAGTGTGGGGAGACTGTTTTGGCTTTAATTACAGTGGTAACAAGGTGATTTCACTTCCGACTACACACTCCTCTCCACCGGTGTAGGCACAGGTAAGTCCTCAAGAGAATAGAAAGAGCCATTCTGTTGTCATCCTTCCACAACTCAGCTCTAATAACACCTCTGACAATTACAGATTCAACCTTTTATTTAACTTATGTGTGTGCTGCCAGGGATATGGGCATCTATTGTGTGAGCTATTCCCACAGGCCCTGTCCCATTAACCTATCCCAGCATGGTGAAGTCTGTAGTTCTGCTAATGTGTATTTAGCTGTAGGCTGGCTTGAAACAAACATGTGCTTCTGCTATATCTGTCTCTTTCTCTTGAGAGAGGGAAAGAGACACTCATTAATGGAGTGTAATGTGCTGACATCTTAATGAACTTAGAGCAGAAATGATGCACAGCATGCAAGTTATCTGCTGATATGCTGACTACTATTAACATGTGTGTAATGAGTATAGACTGTGCATGCAGATAGTGCATCATCATTTCATCATTTTGATTATTATATTCTTCCTTTATAAATGAAGGACATTAGCAGAAATATCTGGTAGACTAACTCTTCGACTGCACTGTAATTACCAAGCATAACCTTTGTACATCTCATTTAAAATAACCGCTATGATGAGAAGCAGCTCATATGAAGAGGAGTGTGTGATTACTGCAGCACAACCAATGTCAATTTAACACATCAAGTCACAAGTGGTGAGCGCCTATTCTCAATTCAGATCTTGGCAATTAGTTCCTCTTAAAATCAAAGGAATTTCCATGCCGCATCATTATTGCATAGCTTTACATCAGGCTGTGTTTTGGCCTCTGTTGATGGCATCTGTAGAGCACAACATCAAACCTTGATGATGTTTAAAAGAATCATGGTCTTTCACATTGGGTGAACCCTTTTCGTAACATGAAATCCAAGGGCCACTCAGAGATTCTTTAAATTATAGAAATAAAGCTTAAACCTCTGTTGCAGTATGTGTGAGTAAAGCATTCAGTGAAAGCACACCTGTAGCACTCATCATCACCACATGGGTCATAAAGGTGTGATGATCAGTAGAGCATCGTGACATTATTTTCTCAGTTACACTGTGGGTTGTGCTTGGAGGCAACACCTTTTGCGCCGGTGGATTGGCTCGACCATCTGCCAGACAGGCGGATAGTTGAGGGGCCCTGTCGTCCTCGGAGAGCTGGAGACAGTGTGGCTTTGGGCTCCGCCATGCGCATTTTGTTGCATTGTTAAATGGGGAAATGGGGAGAGAGAATGGGGGACAGACAGAATATTTTGGAAACTTGTGCAAGTTAAAAACAGGGAGCAGTTCTGCTTAGTGCCCCGTGGCACTAAAAACCAAATATTAGAAAGAAAGAAAAAAAAAGTTACAGACAGTGAAATCTCAGGTGAGATGTACCTGCTTTAGGAGGGGAAATGGGAAGAAAGGCCTGGCTCTTTTGCAAACAGAGTTCTACTCCCAACCAGAGGATAGGATGTCATCTCTACCAATGTACTGAGAGCTAATTTTCACAACCAAAGTCTGGTCGTTCAAGGTAGTGACCTTAGTCTGCTTCCAATGGGCCTTGCACTGCACCTTGTACTTTCCAGACTGAACACAAAGTGAATATGTCAACTAAATCAATGGGAAGACACTGATGGATATCAAAAGATACAAGTACAAGAAGTGCCTGTACAAACTTTAAATCTCCGTCTTTAAGGTCCATCCTTTCAAAGTCAAAGTGAAAGTGAACTTTATTGTTATTCAAGACCACTATCAAGAGAAATGCAATTTCATCCTGCCGTGCACCCCCAACTTACTGTGCAAAAAAACTGATAAATTGAATAAACAAGGATGATGCATAAAATATATTTTAAACAGACACAGTGTGTAACAACAGATAATAGCAGCAGAGTGGACATACATAATGTATAAACAATGACAAGAGCATGCTTGCTGGGATGCAGGGATCCAGAGTTCATTTGTAAGTGTAGCATGTCGTCTTTTTTTGCTCATTTTCTTGTTTTCCTCTGAGTTTTCTGTCACATTTCATGGCTTTCATCAATGTTGTATATATGTCACACTTCTACAAATTTCAAGAAAAATCCACACTTATCTGGAATCTGCAGGCCTCACTTTGTGGATGTGCAGAGCTGTCACCAAAATAAAATATAAGCACAAGCTGCTTCGGTGGATTACGGGTTAAGACACCAACTGTGAGCAGCCATGTTGGAGCTAGTTGGAGAGACTTTGTTGAATATCTCTTTTCTTGTTTTTTCCAATCTTAAAAAGCTCTAAGAAAGTAATTTCATAAATACAAACACAGTCACACTTCACACACACACACACACACTCAGAGTCTGCTGCTTGTCAGTTATAGTGTATGTCCTCTGTGCCTGCATTGGGAGGCAATAAACTTGGATAAAAACAGTCGAAAGTGTTCAAAACACCTTCATTTATATCTTTTTAAGTCAGTGACTCTACAAAGAATTGACCTTGGTTGACATATGTGGCTCACACATCCATCAGCCCACAGGCTCTCTTTTCCCAGCCTATAGCACCAGGATGGGCCCTACCTCTGCACAGCATGGTTACCTTACATTACCTTTGGCCTGTCTCCACATAAGACCCAGTAAATCGTTCTATTTGGGCGCTGGCTGTGGACCGAGAACTTAATGCTTCTCACACTACTGCTTTCAGGGTCATGAGGGTACAGAAACCTCTCCACAGTGATAAGATGGTGTTTCCAGGTCAAGGTTTTATCTTTTTTTTTTTGTAAATCCTTCAACATTTTCTTGCCTTCATGTGAAGGAGAGAGGTTTAAAAAATGGTGGTTAAGCTGAAAAGAGTAAAGACATAATCTCAGCACTGTAGGAGATCCAAATCTCCTGATTTTACTGGGTTTGACCCAGATCTCAGGAATATGATGATGTAAGAAATGTGATTAGGTGCTCAGGATGTGTGGAGGAGGAGTAAACCAAACTATTTGGATTTTGAAATCGTGTTAAAGGTGTTTTCGGTCCTGTAGAGTATAAAGGTATATTCCAGTGTGTTTTCTGATTATAAAGCAGGTTAGGTTCTTTATGAATACTCTGTAAACTATCAAAGTGCCCAGTCAACATATTATGCTCACAGCCTGGATTCAGAAACTGAGCCTTACAATGAGTCATCAGGAATGCTGTAAGTTTGTGAAGTAACATCAAAGAAATCGTAGCACTCTACCACGACCCAAAATCCACCCACTTACAGCCTCCATCCAACATTGCATGATTTGATTTCTCTCTTTCTTAACGGTGAGCCAATCAGAGGACAGGACCAACCTGTTATTAGAGCTCCAGAGAGAAGCCAGAGAAAGCTGATGTGAAACTACTGAGATGGTTTTCAGTTCATAAAGCCACAATTATATCTTATTGTGTTTCTCAGCAGCTCATACTTGATTGAAACCTTGGTATGAAAGGAGGACAAGACTAGAAGCATGTTCACATGTTGACTGACAGCCACGAGCTCTGACCCCTGGCTTTGGCCTTCACTGATTGGTTAGAGGGGGTGACGCTTGCTAGAAAAAAAACTTTAGAGGGGAGTATGTCTGTATACTGCTGCAAGGCTGTTCAATGAGTAAAACAGTTACATGCAGCATCTCAATTTATGGCAAGTTGTGGAAAAACTTGTGACATCCACTGCAGTGCATTTAATAAAACACAGGAAGGGTGTAAAATCTGGGATCTTTCCAAAGTGGCTGGGCACCACACTATATTTCACTACTGCTGTATGATGATATCCTCTAATGTGTGCTTCACGATGCTATTATCTTAGCATTAGGGCTGTGCTGATCTACCTTTTCAGCCCAGATCCGGATTTCAAAATGTATTTTATCTTACTGTACTGAATAATGATTCAATACCACTGCTTTCCTTTTCCCAAATGTAAAACTTCCTTTTGCTTTGCTTCAACTTTTGGTATAAATAAGAGACTATTTTGCATCAGGAATTGCAGTGGTGCTAAGAAACTGCTTGGTTGGTTGGACGTGACTGAATGAATGATTGAAACCCTGAATTTTAAAACTGACTTTAATGAATTGACTGTTTAGTGTGTATCAAGTGGATTTGACCCACACCAAATCAGTTTTGCTGCGATTTAGACTGGAAGTAATGGGAAACAGCTAGCCTGGCCCTCTCCAGTGTTCAATACACCTGCCAACACCTATTACATCCTCGCTAATTAACATGTTCATGTTTGATGCTGCAAGGAGAGATATAACATTGGTGCTAAATTTAAGTGAAGAAAATCATGAGTATAGATGGAGGGATTTCTGCCTGCATTTCCCTTTGGAAAGATTGACACAGAAATGTCAGTGCTGATGAATGAGCCACCCCCATGTTCTTTCTTTCTTAACTTTACAAATGGCATTTCCGTGCCCATCATGCAGTTCTGCATGCTTCTTTTTTCTCTTTTTCTTTTCTTTTTTTTTTTTTTGACTCACAAAAATGTGTGCGGCAAGCAGGAATGATGTCAGCCTTTGTTTGGAAGGTGGAGCGAGATTAGAGGTGGCCTCTGGTGACAAAAGTAGCATCTGATCCTGTTAACCCTCCCGCAATTTGTCCTGCTCATTGTCAAGGGAGGTTCAAAGGCCGACGAGACAGTGACAACAGAACCCGCTAAAAGGAGATTGTTAGTCATTAACGTGATCCTCACCTGTGAACCTTAAAATGATGAAATGAAAGTGAATAAATGCTGTTTTGGCGGCAGTCTCCTCCTCCTCCTCCCCCGTTAGCTATGCTCCTGTGTTTTTGTGCTGTGAAACTCTTTTTAGAAGTGCCAAACATAAATTTGTGTGTCACAGATTTGCAAATCAACACGAGTGTTGACAGCAATAAAATTAAACGACAACTGTGTGTGAAAGAAAGAAAACAGCATAGATGATAAAATGCTGCAGTTCTGTACAGTGCAACTGCTGGGTAGTAAATAAAGCCTAATACCCCCTGTGAAGCTGATTCATGGTGTTGCATTCTCTCAGCAGCTTCAAGTTAAATATTTCAGAGGCATTTTCCATTTAGAAAAGTATAATTGATGTTCAAACAAATTCTTATCACAAAAAACAAAGCTGATCCACAGCAAAGCTACATTATCAGTATATAGTACATAGCTGACAGAAGCGTTTGAGATATTACGCTTGAGGTGTAGTTGCTGATTATGGACTCACACAAAGAGTAACTGCATTTCCCTGAGTCTTTAATCTTTCAAAAGCCTCCCTTTAAGAAAAAAGGTGTTGTTGTTATCAAGTCTCGGGAGCACATGGCTCGGGGCCGTTGCACAGGCCAGACAAAAGCTGCACAACAGAGAGATCTAATGTGAC
Organism: Caranx ignobilis; assembly: GCA_021432705.1. Taxonomy (NCBI): domain Eukaryota; kingdom Metazoa; phylum Chordata; class Actinopteri; order Carangiformes; family Carangidae; genus Caranx; species Caranx ignobilis. The sequence continues at coordinate 5,809,143 of MU269982.1, forward strand.
ACTCAAAATGCTCTGTGGCATCGGTGATGTGCCTCAGGTTTGATGATGCAGTTAGCTACAGATGTGACCTTAAGATTGGTGTGTGTGTGTTGCTTGGTGTATTGTCTGTGGAAGCTCTTGTGAGAGCTACAGGCGATTATGATGTTTTTGTATTTTAGACACGGGTATAACTTGAGCATCTGAAACGACGTCAACAGGGACAACTTTCTTTTTCTGAAAAGTCACAATGTAATGTCGCTTCACATCAGCTGTAGCAGTGACAACACAAGGCGCTACATTTCCAAGTTGCAGACACAGAATATGAATGTAATATGGGGGGGGGGTTCACTGAGCTCCCAAAGTCCTCAGGGCCAATTCTGTTTATCTTTACTGATGATGTTTTATTATCTAAGGTTCCTATGTTGTGTGAGCATGTTAATATTTTGTAAATATAGAGACAGTTGCCTCGGAAAAGTTCAAGGAAGCTGACATGAGGAAGTTCGCGGCATATGCCTGTGCACAATCAAACCAGTTAGTCATCACATCATCATCCTTCAAGCTGTTTTTAAAACACTTTTAATAAAGTATAAAAGAATAAATCTGACTTTTGTGTCACTTGTTCAACTAAATTTTCCTGTGTGGAAGGGGCTCATTGTTGCCACCAGGGTAAAAAAAAGAAGAAGAAGAAGAAGAAGAAAATAAAAAGCTACAACTGTCAAGTACCAGTATGGGTTTTCCACTGCCCAGCCTCAGAGGGCAGTAATGAACCTTTGCCAGCTTGAGGCACCACTATGAAGTGAAGGAAACATTGCACTTGAAAAACAACCCTGACAAGCCACACAAAGGTGAGATTTATGGGTTATTGGAAATGTTTTTGAAACAGTGCTTTTTGGCATTCATCAGCTCCTGAAGCTCCTGTGAGGCTCTGACAGCATGCCAGTGGACCAGTGACCTATGGCATAAATATATAAACAAGGCACAGAAATACCACCGGGTGGTTGTCAATAAGGGTATTGAGTAAAATATCACACACTGGACAGTGATGTTGGTATCTCAAGTGATTTGAGTCTTCCCACATATCCCTGGGTAACTCGGGTATGACAACATTTTGAAAAAGTTGTCAAGAATATGGCATAGTGGTTGTCAGTAAAACCATCCAACGGGGAGACAGAAAGAGAGACAGAGTGACCAGATGCAACCAGGTAGGCTGTAGTATTGTCAGATTGTACATAATTAGTGGTTCAGGAGGGACTCACTTGACGGCCTCTGCCAAGTAAACAGTGTCAGTGTATCATATGGTGGATGTCAATACTCGGGAGAGGACAGAGGAGTGGGCTGATAATTATCATAGTTGAACACTATGGCTTCCTATATTTTCAAAGGGTTCCTTTATTCCCCAGTTGGAAAATGCCAGCTAGATTTAAGTTCGGCATCTTTATGGCATTTTTTTTTTTTTCTGAAAGTTAATGAAGCTATACACACCAGATGGTGGCAGGAGTGAACTAAAAAGCTGCCAACAATAAAACACCAGAAGAAGAAATGTGATTTGTGTTTGTGGCTACAAGCAAGGCTTTACGGCGCCTGGCATGTGTCTGGTGCAGTGTTTAGTGCTGGCAATACACAGCCACTGGTGCTGCTGGAGTCTGTTCATATGAGCATTTGAAGACTTTCACAAACAAATCAGCTCAGATTCCAACACACACACACAAAAATCTCACCGTCGGGGCTGAATATACAGACACATTAGTTGCAAGCATTAGTTGAAGCGTCTGACAAGTCTTTAGAAAGAGAGTGCAAGCGAATGATGATCATAAGAAATCATTTACAAAGGGCAGGACCATGCACCAAGTTCCTCCGCCTGAGGCAAACTCTGAACATGAGTGTCACCTTTGCAAAATGAAATTTGAGCAAGTCAAAGGTCAAAGGTCAAAGGTTTCCTTATTTGTCTCGGATAGAGAGGGAATGCTGCACATACCATGAAAGACATAAGACCATATAGAAAAACATATAATAGAAAGTGTTACTGTGTAAGTTGTGAAAGTTAAACCTCCAGCTAACAACACTTTGCACTGGGGATTTTTTTTTTTTTCTTAATTGAAAATGCAAACAGTCAACAGTGTACAAATGACACTGGTCATTGATGTCTGCTCTTGCACATGGAGTCACTGCATCCCATAATTATTTTCTTCTAAAAGGGTTAAAACTGTGTGGGAGCTACACAAATCATTAACAAACCATTAGTTAGGGTGTCTGCATGTGAGGACCATAATCCATTCAGTTTATCTTAAAAAGCCAGAAAAGTGCTTAGTTTGGATCATTAAAAAGTTGAAGAGCCAGAAATCGACTATTGGAAAGTTGTTTTCAAATCAACCAGTCGACAGACTTAAGCAACCACTAATGGTTATAATGGGCTTATTTCAGAGCTGCTGCTTGAACCCACTGTAGTGACCACATGGATACTGATGGAGCAGAGCTGCCCAGTGGCTGCTGTGTGGATGATCATACAACTGCTGGATACTTTCAGAGCACAACTTTGGTGCGTTGTAATTTTTGTCTCCACTATTCTTTCATCACATTTTCCTCTTTTGACATGTGCTCTGTGCACTGCATTGATATTTATGTTACATATTCTGCCCATGATTTTCATTCTCTCTTTGTCCTGATGCTTAACTGGTTCTGTCTGATGTAATAGGGATATCCACCAATCAATATCCACCCTCACTTGGCAACAGGTGAGATGAAGAAAATGCAATCTGACCTTTCCTTTAAATATCATAGAATATCAGATTATGAAAGTTCCCCATTGCAGTGCAAATGCCACACATGAAGGGTTTGTGGAGGTCACAGTAATACCGCTGTTCCCACTGAGAATCAACAGCCCAGTCTCTAGCTTTTACAGATATCAAACACTTCCTATTTGACTCACTTGAGCCCTCATGAATGACTCAAATAAAAGCAGCAGTCAGCTGCCCCTTGTGCTCAAGTCTAACAGCATAATTTCCACAGTGCTGAGTGGAAATGTCCCCGTCAGTTATCAAAGGCTTACTTTTACCTGTAACATTTTTGTTTCATTTTTTTTAAAGATCTCTCTTAATATTTCCCTTTGGTTTATCCAGATGAGAGAAAAGATGTATTAATAAAAATGTTGATATGCTCCTTGAAGTTCAACAGTTAGTGCTCATAGATTAACAAGCAGCCATAAAAAGGTTCAGCCCACTTAGTTTTATGGGAAGTATTTTTATTTACAGTTAATAAAAGTCCTCAAGAGACTGTCAGGGGAGGCAGTAAATCACTCTGCACGTTAAAGCTGCAAATACAACAATATCTATCAGAAAATATCAGGTAGCCCATCTATTAAGTAAACTGAAAATATCGATTTTAAATGGGGTTGGTCCATAAAAAGCCCAAGAACCAATTTTAATCATGACTTACGCTTCCGACACTGATAAATAACAGATGGCCGAGGCAGACAGACTCTTAAGTAGAGCAGAGAAAAGTTTGCTCAGGAGTTGGTGGAGCAAATCAAAATGCCACTGACTGACTATCAGATTTACCAGCCGAGAAGACACAGGTTGCTGTGGTTCAGCTCAATATGTAAGAGAGGTTAATCAAGTTCAGCCAGAAGGACTCTAATAAGGTGATACCACTGCACTTCATCACTCACTGTGTTTACATGCACCAAAATACACTAGAAAAAGATGATGTTCCTTCTAAGGAGCTTATATGGCTAATGGAAAGGAAAATTCCTCTAATACTCCCATTCACATGCAGCCACGCAACCTCGGCTGTGAAATGGTGGAGGTCCTCTGACCTTCCATCCAGCATTGCAGGCCTCTCTTTGGGTTTACACCAGCCTCACAAACTGTTGTCTGCATCCAATTCACAGAGTTGACCATAAACAACGGACTGTAGACCAAAGAAAAACCCATAGATTGTCTGTGCAGCAGCTTATTATGGCCCTCAGCCACAGTAATGGAAGAAATCTAGTAATGTAGTGTAAAGTGCTACAAAGTCCACATCAGGATGTGTTTTTGATGGCTGGATGAATGGATGAATCAACAAAGCATGGGGATTTCACTTAAGAGGAGAGATGTCTGTTCTTTCTTTCATCCATATTTGTAACCACATTGTTATTAGAGGCTCATCGCAAAGAGCAACATGTTCCAGCATAACAACTATGTAGCTAAGAGGGTAAAATGGCTTTAGCTGACAAGACAACAGGACGTCTTACCTCCTGACTGTGCATCCCTGCATTTTCTCATTGAATGAGGGACAAAACCATTTGTAGTTCAACTCTGTCATCCTGGTCCAGCTCAGTGAAAAGGTGAAAACCCCCTTTGACCAAACAGGTCAATAGATCCACTCTCATTAAGTAAATGTCAGGTTGTACAGTCAGTTTGGTTCATGTTAATGTAATATTACTTAATGTAATTTCATATCAAAACAAGGATAATGAAAGAAAAACACACTGCAAAAATGTGCATCTGAGGTCAAGCCAATCTTCTGTTCATAATCTCAACCAAAAAAATCTTTAGTCTTTTCCACTCAGCACAAATTACCCATCAGCTATTAATGAAATCAGGTTGATCTTACATGCACATTTCAATAATTACATTAACTACCAGATCCACTTAAAAAAAAGTTGAGGCAACTTTGTGCATAACTTATCATGTAGATTAAGCACAATTACTCTTTGTTTAAACTCTTCATTTGCATTAGTTCATGAAAAAAAAATGTTGTTTAGATTCAACAAAGTTTTACTTTGTATTAATTATGAAGAGTGGCGAGTTCACCCGCTCACTGTCAAACCTGCGAGGAAGATATATAGTAACAGTGTTTCTGTGCTAGACCTTCATTTTATAGAGTAATTCATACGACAACAATACTGAAGTCATATTACTTGTTGATATTTTAAACAAATATGTAAAGATTAATCTGGGGTGATAAATAAATTATGCACAAAGTTTCCTCAAGTTTTTTTATTAGTACTTTATTCTTTATCGGTGCACTAGGCAACAGATTAGTGGGAGTTGAGGTTTGAAAAGTTTTTAGATAATAATAAATTGCAGCTTTATGATTTTTTTTTTTTTATAATAATCACAATGCTAGAAGAGAAGAGTATTTTCTTCCTTAGTTATTTCAACACAACTAGTTATTTGTTCCTAAATCAAACCAGTGTTTGTGCCTGAACATTTATAAAGCCTGCACAATCCATAAACTGAATCAAAACAATGCTCCTAAAACCCAAATAATATCAAAATATCCCACATGTTTCCATCATAAAATGCAAATGAAAAAATATTGTGGTTCTGCATTTTAAAAGATTTTACAGAAACTGTTGCAAAAAGTTTTCATTCGTCCTTTGCACTATCCAAATCAAACAAATCACACACCAAACGAGGGAGTGCTTGCCTCTGCAAGCAAAACAAGCATTCACCTTCTCTCTTGTCCCATTCTTCTCTTTTGTTGTTGCAGAATATCTGCTGTTTTTTTTTTTATAAAAAAAGGTGTTTTCAAGGTTGGAAGGAACAAAATATTCACTTTACAGGACTGTGGGAGACAGGCTTGTGTGAATGCTGCACCACCTGCTGCTTCTCTAACTTTGGGTCATGTAACCAAGGAGGTACAACATCCTATAAATACAAATGGATACACATACACACACACACACACACACACAGCTGCACTATTGAACTGTTGCAATTATTTGTTCCCGGTCTGTATTATTGGGATGAAATTTGGTGAAATACCAGCTTGGACTTGCAGTACAAAGAACAGATTGCAGCATTTATTTAATTTTGCAGGCACTGGAACATAATCACCCAGCCTGCCAACACTGATGAATGTCAAAATGTAATGGAATCATGACTTCCACGGTGCCTCCATCTCCTCTAAGGATTTGCTATCACTGTGTACTTTACTGTCAAAACCCGGTCCACTGTTACACAGCCGGTGCAGTTTGCTACAACAGCATAAACACTGGAGGTCAAAGATTTCCTCATCATCTGTCTGAATAGTCTGCTCAATCAATATGTTTTATTGGATTTTTACAGTAAATCAGTTAAACTGTCAATTAACCCCGTGTTCATTGATTCATTATCTTTGGCAGAGGCATGTTGTGTGTACTTTGCTTTGAAGTTGCAAACTAAACTAAATTGACAAAGATCTGCACAAAGTCTTTGCAGCACCTTTATCAGTGAGTCCCAATAGACACTAACACAACCACCAGCTCACACAGTTGACTGAGACAACATGATGAATGTATGTATTCATGTGCTCTTTTTTTCTATACCCCTGTCTTCTTATCAGCCTGGAACAGCAGGAAGCAGGATCAGAGCAGCCACTTCTATCACCCATGTTGTTTTTTTCTTTTATCCTTTTTTTTTTAATCTATACATTTCATATGTCTTAATTTATAGATGCCGCAACAGCCATCAGCTGCCACCCGATGTCAGGCAGGATTGGCCACCCTCACAAACCTGTAAAGATAATCAGCGTAGATATTGAATGGAGGGATGGACAAGAGTCATTTACCTCATTCTGTGTCAGCTGTAGAAAGAATCCTTCAGTGTTTCACGTGATCCACAATCTCTAAGGACCTGAGATGGATATCCCATGCAAAGGATGTACTTTCATGTCAGCTCAGGAAGTTCAACCAGCCTCAAGAGAAGCTGATCCAGTTCTACAGTACAATCATCACGTCTGTTCCCACCTCATCCATCACTGCCTAGTCTAACCCAGCCACTAAACAAGAACAGAATAGACCACAATGGACAGTCAGGGCTGCACTAAAGATCGGTTGGCACCAACCTGACCACCATCGGGGTTTTTTTTTTTTTTAAATCAGACTCAGAAGATGAGCAGGAGCATGGAAAAAGCACTGTGGATCCTTCACAGACTGGACATGTGCTCTAAGTCCTGCCCTCTGTTTGGCACTGCAGAACAATGTACACTGTACACCAAAACAGCCAATAATAGTTTCTTCCCACATGCCACTAGTCTGATGAACAATCAGTCCTGTAATATCAGACACAATTCCGGTGCAATTACACCCAATTATGTGCAAATTATGTTTATATCAGAAGTATACTCTCACCGTGCATAACCAAGCATTTATAATCTATAACTCTTGCAAACACAAGCTGTAAGTAGTACTGCACGTCGATTATAGAAGAGGCGACACTGTGTGGTCATCAGATGTGGTTTGGGAACAACATCAACATTTTGCTTGCTTGTTTTTTTTTTGTCCTGCAACTTTTGACATCTGACAAACTGAAACAGTTGCTACTCTGACCCCAGTTCATCTGAAACTCATGGTACACTTAGAAGTCCTGGCTGGGACACACACACACACGCACTGCAAAGCACATAACCTTCAACTTTTATAAGTGACCAAACAAATGCAATCCAGGTGAGGTGGGGAGGTCAGTTAGAGTATTTATAAAAGTGATGGAAGAAACTGAAACAGATCGATGTAATAATGAGAGAAGGCACAGCACAAACTGTCTATTGCCCCTCTGAGTTATTCTTCAAGGTGTCAAAGACAATGATCCTCTTATTGCGTAATAGTCTGCACCTTACATCAAATCCTCTCCTATGTAATGACCTCTATGAGATACAGGCAATAAATAAGCCTACCTCTTTAATCCTTTTAATGATGACGTGTTCCTGTCCTCTAATGCCATGCACACTGCAGTAATGTGAAATTTAATGTATTTTAATTCATGCTCGATAATGGCAGTTCCCACTAGATTAGAGGGCCTGGAGTCTGCGGGAGACGGCATAATAATCCAGCTATTCCTGTCTTTTGCATATAAGGTTAAGGATTCCAGTGTCAGTTCTGCAGGCTGCCGTTTCACAGGCGCACAACAAGTTGCAACCATCTGGAGTCTGTATGAGCTGGCGAGGGAAAATCCACTACTGTAGGTGCTCTGTAGAGAATCTCTTCTGAATTTTTATTTTATTTTATGCACCCAAAATAAACCTGCAGCTGCAGAGCAAAGCTTGCTGAAATGATCCCTGCGAGGATTATATTGATGTTTCCTTCCAGGAGATGGTGGGGACCTTTTTCCATGTGCTGCCCTAAAAAATATATATATATACATGTTCCTTTAAACAAGTGTTTTTCAGTGGTTTAGTGTTTGGTACCATATTCACAATTAATACAGCAGCATTTTAAAACACTTAAAAAACCACTGATATAAATATTGCAGAGGTTCAACACAGAAATGTTGGGTCAATTATGTAAAGTCATAATTACATATTGGTTTGTTTTGTTGTTGTTGTTTTTTACTGGGGGTGAAAATGCATCAAAAAATTCACTAAAAGTTGTTAAATGACTTTTTAACTGGCAGAAATCTCAGCGTGGTCATTTGTATTGATCAACAGGTCAATCGACCCCTACAGATATACTGCGCTCATTTTCTTCAGTTGGACGGTAAAATCACTGCATGTATGAATGGTAGAGAGGCACGATCGATGCGTCTTTTGTCTCAGGAAGACATTCAGATAAGGTCTAAGACCCTTCTTCATGTTGCATCTATTTACCGACTGTAACAGCAGCAGATTCTTCATGTTTTTCTTCACTAACAGGAAAAGGTCACAGGTCTCCCATCCGAATGACTCGATGGCTTAGATGAATATCACTCAACATTTGGAGAAATATAATTTATACCTTTATACATTTTGTTGCTATGGGTACGAGAAGACTGGTACCACATGTCTGTCTGTTTGCAACCATGGCGAGTTGTCTCCTGTTTCCAGTCTCACCTACGTTAAGCTAAACACTTCCTGATTCCACCTTCATACTTAATGGACATATCTGAGCTGCATCTCAGATCAGATGCTTCAGTCAGTACACCAACATGAAGCACACTGTCCACACCGTATAACCCCTGGTGTAGTGTGTGACTTTAAACATCTCAGTGGTGTCCCAAATCAAAAACTTTTGCCGTGCACTATAATTGACCATAATTGTTGCTCACCTACCATCTATGTTTTTCACTTCATATGAAAGTGTGTGTCACGTGACATAGAAATTAGGCTGCCTTTAGTGTTGACAAAATGCGGTTCTTTAGGATAACGAGCAGCCACCACAGGTAGTTCTGCTGTGCTGTGGCCTCCGACAATAATCACCAGCATTTGAAGTGTTGAGGAAAAATGATTCCTCATTATTACATCCTGATGGAGAGAAGAGCGGCAGGTCTTAAGATTACCCTCTGAAATCATCAGATAAAGTGATGTGATCTAACCTTGTTATCTAAAACAACCTGCAATGGCCTTGACTGCCAGAACTGATCCGAGACAGTCAGGATTCAAGAGTCATGTAGCATAAGGTCCCGGATGAAGCACAGGAGAAGTACTGTAGAACGAGGAATATAACGATTACCTTGTAAACGATGATGATCAATTACATGCTGATTATTGGAGAGAAATAACACCTGGTTCGTTCAAGCACTAAGATCAGCATGTGAGCATGAAATTATGTTCATTATCTCCATGCACAGTGATGTACAAGACATATTATCTTCCTGTCTCTTTTAATATAAAGGCCATCATTATCAAAGATTGTTTCCTTAGGCAAGACTTGAAATTGTTATGTCGTCAGAGCTTCTCCGACAAAAGCAGCATAAAGACTGTCAAGGCAAAAATAACCCATGTATTTCAGAAAGAAAGGATAATTGCAGTGTGTAATTTTGAAGTCCATCCAAACAGATGGATTGCTCTGCATCAAGCGCATGGTGTCTTCATATGCTGTTAGAAGTAGACCTACAAAAACTATAGGAGGGCACTGGTTTCCTCTGATGTCTCTGTCCAGGAGATCTGCTAATGAACTCCTACAGAGAGAAGAATCTGGTTCGAAGTCAGTTTTTTTTCTCCATTTCTATTGCATACCATTAAGAAGGACAGATGTAACATCTCATTTCTACAGTGTGTGTACTGCTCACAAAAACCTTCCAGCTCCCCGACAGACTGCAGCAAATCGTACAACCTATCAAGGCCCTGGAGGACCAGCTCCCATAACCTGGATATTTCAGTCTGTGATCATTCATCACTCATGAATTTGTTAAGAATATTGAAAAAATGAACTCAAAGATTGGTGGGCAGCTTTCTCAGTGAATTACAAAGTTTAAAAAAAAGAGGAAAAGGAGGTAAAGTAGCAAAAAAGAACAGGTATCACGTGCAAAAACACAGTCCTGTCCTTCATCTGGATTGAGTCAGTACAGCTGTCCCTTCAACAGAAGTTGAGACATTTCACTGTCTCCACATGTTCCCCAGATTCATCATCTGGGGACCATGAATATGTGTACAAAAATCAGACTGTGGAGCGTCATATAGCTCACTTGGTTGAGCAGGCACCCCGTATACAGAGACTATAGTCCTCACTGCAGTGGCCCTGGTTCGATGCCCCCAGCTGTCCTTTGCTGCATGCCATTCCCCCTCTCTGTCTCTTTCTGACTGTCCTGTCAATTAAAGGTGTAAAAGCCCAAAACATTACTTAAAACATCCAGACTGCGGTAAAGAGTTTGACCATTGATGCCCTCCCCATGAGCCATGCAGCTAACATAGCTAAAAGGACATGAGCTCGTTTGACCGAGGAGGGCTCCAATCAGCTTCGATGAAACTTTTAAGACCCCCAGAATGGTTTGAAAAAAGTGCCACAGCAAGTGAAACATGACTGTACACATGCTCTGCTGTGATATGGTTTCTCTCTCTTTAAATCCTATTTTAAAACCTCTACAGGTCCTTGATCCACCTACACAGGTCATTTTGACGTCATCTCACCTCCTCACGTTCGCCTTTTGCTCCCATTTTGCACAAATGAGCCCTTTGTCAATCTTTATGCTAAAACGGGTCTGGTGACCTCAAATAATTTCCATTTGATCCTCACTCAGCTTCAACCTGGGCAGAGGTCTTATCTCACATTATAATTGAAAACACCTGTGTGGGTGTTCGGAGCCTTTGAAGCTTGATTTGCTGCTTGAAAACACAGATTTTTTTTTTTTTTTTAATTTCCATATCTGGGAAATATGATACCAGGACAAACACCTTTGTCATCTCTGACATTAAAAGCAGGAAAAAGATGCAGCTGACAAATCATTAATCAAGATGCATATCAGAGCCAATAAACATATTTTGAATCAGTCTTTTGTCGACGGCTGCTGCACTCAAACACTCAATTAAAATCAGAGAGCAAAAGACTGATTACATTTGTAGAATTTATATAGAAACTTAAGTGCTGACCTTTGGTAACAGCTACATAATGAAACTGCAACAAAAACAATCTCGCTCATTAAAATTCATCAGCTCCACTGTGAGTGCATATGAACGCATTCATTTTAGTTTTTTAAAAAGTGAATATAAAAAATGCATTTTGTTTGTCGGTGGTGGGATCATCAACGTTTAGCTTCTTTTTAAATAATTTTTATGATAAAATCTTGTTCATCAACATTAGTTCATCAAAACTCACTTAATGCGTTATACAGTTCGTTTGGTTATGTTTGTTGTTGCTCATTGGGATTCGGCCCACCAAGAATTTCATATTTGCTTATTACTCTGTCTTTCTCACCCAGGGTTGTTTCAATCTGCTCATAAAGAGAACAACACGTTTTACACTCCCAGCATCTGTAGCTTGGGAGCAAAGAGCTGCACAGAGGTAACAGAGCAGCACTGGCTGCTACAATTTGTCTGAAAAGAGAAAAAGTGAAAGTACATGAGCTCAAATGTCATCAGCAGAAGATCAACATGATGGAGCTAATCATCAAAGATGGAGTCTAAAAGTGGGGGATTGTACTCAAGCACTGAATAGATTTCGTCAGTTTCTTGCTCATTTAGCACTTGTCAAACTATCTAAAGGAATGTGAAATCAGACCGTTACAGACAGATGACTGGTTGACGGACTCCAGCTCAGTAATCCTGTTCTTTCACTGCACTGACAAGCTTGTTAACTGTCCAGACATCAAGACTGCCTACTTGTTCCATCCAGTCTTCAAGTACAGTAAGAAGTTGCCACTTAAAAAATGAAAAAAATAAAGAAATTGGGCTCCTAATTAGGTCATTAACATTGAGCAAAGAAAACCCTGAGAAACAGCAAGCAAAAGCAGCAAGTAAAGGCACATCATGTACCATCACAAAAAGTGTTAAAGCTTGACACCCATGAACCTCTCACACTGATGCTTTCACTGTTTGGCCTCATTACACCCGCTCTCAGGATTGTGTGAAGCACAGCCCGGCTTGATTGGCATCTCCCTCATCTTTTCTGTTGCACAGGACAATTTACACCTTCATCGTTTTACTGGCAAATGCTAACAGCAGCAGCCCATAAAGATGTAATTTATGCAGCTTCTGCCTTTAACCTCCGTGACTTTCCTTAGCCGAGCAGCATCCCTCCCTTTGTTTTGCTGATTGTGTTATTTCACTGCACACTTGGATGAAAACGGTTATAAACAACTAGCATTTCCTCAATGAGTGATAATTCCCAGCATGTCTTGCTCAAAAAGGCTGAAAACAGCTGCGCAGCAGTTGTGCATGTCAAAGTTCAGTCTGATTGAACTTGAAAGAAAGCAGATTGCTTAACAGCCGGGAGCAAGTATGTCACCCTCCATTCCCAGTAGAAACAAGTTGGAAAGTGAAATCCTGTGTGACCGTCACTTTATTGCTTCGTTGAGTCGGATGACCCCAGTTGTTATTCTCCGTGTTGCAGCTTCTACTTGCAGCGCAGATGTGGGATGACCGAACACTGTGAATCTGTAATTTGTTAATTGTGTCGGTGGCCTTAGTATTAGCACCGACAACTTTAAACCCCTCGACGCTTCATCTAGCACCATCATAAGGTTATTCCCTCGCCTAATGTGAGCTCCGCTGCTTAGTGATAATTAGTTAAATGTATGCAACAAGGCAGGAAACTGAAAATCCTGAGTTTTTAATGTGTTAGCTGTGTTGGAAAGTAAGCTTGTCCTCACTGTACCTGAACCTCCGTTTGGCTGCACACTGTGATGTAGGTGGTATCACTGTTATTGTAGGTTTAGGTTGTTAAAAACTCATCTGGCTCAGCCATAAAGTTTATGGCACATGGATTATGGTTGTATGGGGTCTCGGGGTCATTTGCATAACTTACATCATCCTCATCATTTGCATTTAGTGGAAACCCTCTGGTACTGTTCTTAACCAAAGTTCTTGTACTTCAGCAAGAGTCACTTTAAAGACAAAATAACAAGAGATCTCAGTGAAACATCCTTCCCCAGACTCTACCTCGCTGTGCTTAGCTTTTTTTTTCCCCATCTTCTTCTGCCTGGGCTGCTGCAGTCCTCACTTTGACATCCTCCCAAAAGATTCCCCTTAACACCTACAACTCATCCAGAGTGCTGCACCTCAGCCTTCATTAATTGTCCGTCATGACTCTCCTTTTACACCCCCCACCCCCCGCCCCACCCCCCGCTCCCCCATACTACCTTGTGTTCTCCTTGCAGATGCCACTTAGCTGCCTTCTTACCTACTATATCTCAATGGATATTCACTGCTTTTCTCTCCGCGGCACCCCCATGGTGAATGACTGACCTTCTCTCTGGCCTTCCTGTTGACAACTCATTTTTTTCCAGAAGAGTCTCCCACCTTCACCTTCTCCCCGTTGAATTATTCTTGTCCCTGTGAATTTGAAATTGCTCCACAACAATTTCCTGTAGCTTTATCTGCTCAATAACACCCCATCTCTCATTTTAAATTACAGCTTGTGAATGAGTTTTAGATAACAGTTTATAATTTTACAAACAGCTGATGATATTATTAATATTAATACCTTTTGTTCTCTAGTCTGATCACTGACTGATTGACTGATGTTGAAATGCATGCCTGTGTGACATATGCACCACCACTCTCCAACCATTAAGAAACCATTAAAGCTGCCATAAAACCAGCTAGCCTTCTAGTGGTGTTTTTCAGTGGTAATGCTGATTGGACGGTTTGTCTGTCAGAAACATCTCCGCCTCCATTGAATAAACGGTCATAAATCTTTGTACAGTTATTCCCCAGAGGTTTTGAGTGGCTCTTTGATCACGTCAACAGCAAACAAAGAAATCAAACATACTATAACATACAACAATCCAAACATACTTTTTTATATCTAAACATCGACTTGATAGACTGAGACACAATTTTTGCACAGATATGTGTGCGTATGTGTGTTGTTGCAAACACTGGGACATACATTCACACTGTGTTAAATTGGACTATCATCATCAGGTCATCGCCCCGTCTCTGGTGGTGTACTTGCCATCTACCTAGAGTAGGGTTGTAAAGCGGCGGAAAATTTCCAAATTTTCTGAAATTTACCAGGAATTGTGGAAATTTTTCTGAAATTTTCTGAAATTTTGCAACCCTAACCCAGAGTCAATAAGTTAGCATTGTCATTGTGAGCTTGTTAGTATGCATTTAGCTAACATGTGCCCACATGATGTTATACTTAAGAGAATGGACAAACTCATCTGCTTCCTCACAAACTGAGGTTTCAAGTTTTCTGTGGTCCATCACATTCTCACAATAATTATAGTGGGAATGAGGCTGCACAATCTTTTGGGTCTCTTACTTTGCAAATAAGACCACAGTATGTAAATATGTTGAGAAATGTTTGTTTGAATCTGCACAGACAGACAGAGAGCAGAAAAAGAAAGTAGCCACACTGAGGGAATTACAACATGACAAACTCACAGTCGGTAGTCAATAAGACCATCTTTAAACATCTTATCAAAACAGTGAGACGTGTGATTGCTAAGATAAGGACTCAGTGAGTTGATTTGTTTCAGATTGCTCCCTCCATCAGTGCTGAGGATAATCAAATTTCCACATATATTAAGCAAGTTAATTCAAAACCTAAACCGTATTTATAGGTGGATGATAAATGGGAAGAAGTGCAACAAAGTCATGAAATGAAACATTAATTTATGTGCAACATATCTGCACATAGATCCACCCACTGAAAAAGCAGTGGATCACCAAAGTCTGAACAAAATGTGTTCTCTGGGTTTCATCACAACTCATAGACCAAAATTACCATAGAGCTGTGCCATTAGCATATTCAGTCATTTTTGCCATTAGCAAAATATAACGTTGTGCAGTGGCAATGACACAAAACACAAATGGCTTTAATCACCAATAAAGCTTCTTAAAGTCACACATTTAGTGGCCATTATATCACACAAATTACAGTCAACTACCAGAATGTGTCACAATAGCTTCTCATAACAATGAGCCATCTGCTTCACCTGTTAGTTCACATCAAAATTATTTTTTGTCTTCTTCCAATATTGGCCAGATGTTCCATAATTGAAAAGGCCTTCTCTGAATCATTGGGGATTGTGAGAGACATCCCTTTAATTTTTGCTTCGGCCTACAGGCGAATGCAACACATGCTGCCGGCTGTGCCCTCAGTCCTTTATTCTTTTCCCCACTGGCCACCATGTGTCCTAGTTGCAACCTGATGATACACATGGACACAGACCATTGCAGCGCCCAAGAAACCATTTGAAAATAACTGTACACAAACCTGACCTAAGAGATGACACTCTGTCAGGACCTGTTATACTGTAGGCTGAGGCCAGGTATATCGCAGTATTTTGTGTATATACACACACAGACAGGTGCATGTGTGTGTCTGTTGGAGTGTGTACAGGGCAGAGAAATGCCAGTAGTAAGTAAAGAGATGAAGGAGAGAGACCATTTGAATTATTCATCCTCTTTCCCTGCTACCTTCTGATTACACACCACTAAACTCCTATTTACATCCATTTATAGACACTTCACAGTTCACAGGCTCTGACCACAACTATTGGTGGGCACTTCGCCTGGCTTATTACCTATTATCCACACCACGTATTGTGTTTGCTGGCTGTGTAATTTCAGAATGGTGATCCTGATGTGTTTTTGATCTGCAACCTGTACCTCACCCACTCAGTCACATGCAAAGTCTCTTGTCTCAGTGCTGCTACAAAGACGATTCATGTGGAACGCTGTTGCACTGTGACAGGTGGCAAAGAAAGAAAGAAAAAAAACAGTGGGACTTCTGACAGAACCCACTGCTGTTTAAGTTTGTCTGTGTCTGTGCATACTGACGAGCGTGCAAGCAAATGTGGCGCTTCAATCTTCTCAGTGCTGCAGAACGTAATTAATGCATCCAAATATGGCTTCTTTTCTGTCGGTAGCATAAGTGCCTCATCTCATATCTGTAACACAAAGAGGAAGTGGAGGTGATGTGAAACTTGGGGCTGAGCAGAGTCACTTTTTCCATGTAATGATTGGCTGACTGGAAAATTGAATTAAAGTCATTTAGCACAGGAAAGGTCATTGCTTTAGTGCCTTGGTGGCTCTGTGATATACTTGAGTGTGGGGTAATATTTGAAAAACTACTCTGACCTTATAGCTGAATGTAGATGTTGTGCGGCCTCTGAAAACGGGTAATTTCTAATATTGTGGAAAAAGAAAA
This sequence comes from Caranx ignobilis, assembly GCA_021432705.1. Lineage (NCBI taxonomy): Eukaryota > Metazoa > Chordata > Actinopteri > Carangiformes > Carangidae > Caranx > Caranx ignobilis. Next base: position 5,825,596 of record MU269982.1, read on the forward strand.
AGCAAAGGAAAAGAACGAGGTGCGGTGATATTTGAGGGGACATCACGAAGGAACAGGGATTGTTAAGGCACGCCATCAACATGACACATAGGCCATATAGTGGGCAGAGCAGGACATTAATAATTCATTGACCCCCACCCCCTTTATTTTCAGTTTTTCCCACTCTGTCGCTGAGCTGACTCCATGTCAATAGCAGCTGCCAGAGGACACCCCCATTCATCAGTGCACAGTGTAATTTCTGCTCTGCTGAGGAGAATTAAAGACATAAAATATATAGCACGTTCTTAGTGCAGAAGAAGTGCAAACGAATGGCCGATAATTTACATTTGTGCTCTTGTGCTTCAGAGCGATAATTCTCTCACATGTAACGTGCTTATTTCCATTCAGCAAATTCTGTTTCTCTTTCTCAGACGTTCACCAAAGAGCCTCTGTTACCTAAAACCTGACAGGACTCTGGACGCAAAACCTGAGGCTAGTTTCACAAATATATTTCAGACTGCTCTGTAATGTCGATCCAGTCTTGATTATTCTCATAATGCATGTAAAAACACTTCACAAAAATCAAGTCTGACCAATTTTCAATTGTACCTTGGCTAACACAGGTCCAAGACTAGTGTTGTTTTAGTAACATAATACCTGTGCTGAGCAGTTGCACCAAATATCAAACGACAGGAAACATGGAAGCAATGACAAGGGAGACTGTAAAGCAGGCATGGGCAAACCAGTGCAGCCACAAAGGGCCTTGTGGCCGCAGGTTTTTGTCCCAACCAACCAAAAGCACACAGTTTGACCAATCAGTGTCTGAAGACTTGACATCAGTTCATTAAAGGAGTCAAGTCTGGTGTGTGTTTCTCGGTTGGAAAAAAACCTACAGCCATACCAGCCCTTTGTGGAATAGTTTTCCTGTATACCTGCTGTAGAACATGTTTTTCCAAATCTGAAATCCTCATGTAACACGTCCTTCTAACTATCTGAGTCTTATATTCTTATTTTACCCAGATACCATTGTGGCACAGTCCAGCTTGAGATAGTCAAGAACTAAACTGCTTTGACCCCTGTGCAATTTGTCCAGCCACTGACCACCGCCCAACCACACACTGCTGGAGACAGCCGCACTTCATTCATTCAAACAGCATGTTTCCAACAAAACATGTCTGCTGCAAAGGTTCAGGTGAATAGAAACCTCATCTCTTGGAGGTAAGAGTTGCTCCATTTATCATGATGATCACATTTTGCCCTTTGCTATGACAATGGGCGTTTTCACCCTGCTTTCAGTTGCGCCCATTCAGAGCAGCTACAGTCACTTTTTGCCCTTAGACCCACTTGCACATAATGTGGCACAAAGTGATAACTGTTGCTTTTATTAATAGCTTCTGTCTGTGTGTGAGTGTGTTTATGTGTGTCGCAGTTTGAGCACGTCTGGAACTGCGCACAAAGAAATCAATATTATTTGTCTTTTGACTTGTGTCAAGATTAATGCCTGTCAGAGGAAAGTGTGCGTTATCTGGGTCATTCAGATTTAATCACTGAAGTGATCAGACACAGTCCATAATGTTGGAGGACCAGTGCTGTCTGACCTCAGAACAGCTCTTATATCCTGAAGCTATTTTTGCTCCAATTATTCCAGAAGATTAAGTTTGTTGCTAGAGAATGATTAGAAATAATATTGATTTTTTTTTTTTAACAGACAAGCCTTAAGCCTTAAGGTGAAGTTATTCTGTTAATGAAAAAGAAATTAAAAAGACACGTTAATTACGGCATGTCCCAGAAGGATAAACAAGATGGATATATTGTATCTTCAAGGTAGAGTAGGAGATCCTGAAAAACCCGTTCCAGCAGGTTATACATTATGAAAATACAGGATTCAAAAGTCTGAGCCTCTTTCTTCAGACTTCTCTCTGAAGCCACGCCTCCAGAGCGCAGGAACGCACAGTGCTTGTTCTTTTCTGTTCATGGTCCAGTGAATTCGTTCGTTCTTCGTACTTCAAAATGATTGGATGGTGTTTTTACAGGATGGTCCGTTCCACAGGTGACTGCTGTTTTTGTTTTTGTGGAAAAAACTTTAATTTATTGGTTGCAATTAAAGCAATACAGTAAAAAATGATCCAGAAAAAGATCTCCTCCCCTTCCTTTAAGCTGCCATTAATATGTTGTAGCTGATATGGCTGTAAATCCAAAGCAATGAGCTGAAATATGCTAATACTCCTCAGTGAACTGAAGCTAGGACAGTTAGCTTAGCATGCTGACTGGAAGCAGGTGGAAACAGCTAGCCACAGTCCACTATCCGCAGCAGAAAATACCCCCAAATGTGGAACTACTCCTTTAAGAGTAGATGTCAGAGCGTGTGATTTAAGTGCGTCTTCCTTTTTCACAGTAAAAGTAATTACTACACTGGAGTAAATCTAAAGAGCAGGACTGGGCAGAAGCTGCATGGTTGATCTAGCTCGAGCCTCTGATCAGCTACAGTTTAATGAGTTGTCTGCCTTCTGTCATTTAACAGTGAATCAGTACAACGAAGCCGCCTCTCTGCAGCTCATTCCCATAGCAAACTAGTTCTCCGTTTTCTGTCTGAGCTGGAACACAATAAATCCCTTTGTTGAGCGTTAAGTCTTTCAGATGAAATATTATTTTTCCATTGACATTTCTGCATGACAGGAGATGTGTCTTTATCTCTTAGAAAAACAGAAAGATGCACCATGCAAGAAATTCAATTTATTTGTTTATGTAAAATGTCATCTTTCGCATCCTCATATCTGCTCACAGTCTTCCAACTGGGAGGAAGTGATTACAGTTTTCTTTCATGAATCTAAAGTGCACTTGCTTTCATGGCCCTTTGCAATTCAAATTTTTCAAATGCAGCACGTTCTTGACCTGACAAGTGAGTTTCAAAAAGGCACAGCAAAGAAGAAATTACCTCTGCAGATTAATTTTATTTGTCTCGCTGCATCTTGATATCTCAGTAAGGGGGTATTAAATAGTCACACTGGTTGTACTGTATGCTTTGAGTCAGTGAGAGCAGTGTTTTATGAATATACGCAAGGATTCAATTTGCCACTGTCTGATTCCCCAGGGAGATGAAACCTGCAAATACCACGCTGGTGACAATTTTCAGCACACAGAAAATGTAGATTAATTTCAAACTCTATAGGGGCTAAAGAAATGAGGTGAGCAGTCTGGCATTGCGGTAGCTTTTAAAATGAAAATGTTGCTATTTATGTGTCACAAGTCCTCTCTGTTGTGTGTTATATCTGTGGTTTCAACACAGGATTAGATACCCTGCGACAGTAAGTGGCCGCTCAAACTCTGATTCACATTGGTTTACATTAAGGACATAACGCAATCTGACACATCCAGACATGATCCCTACAGCCTGCTGTCCTTGGGTGAAGTTGAAGTACTTTTTTCTTCTTCTGAAGTACTTTTTCTCCTTTTCAGAGTTCGGCTTCATGGTCACAGAACTGATCCACATCTCTTTCTTTTTCTTTTTTTCTTTAGCATGTTCCTCGTCCTCTCCACTTGTCCTCATTACCAGTTGTTGTTGTTCTTTATTTTGCTGTTGATTGTTCTTTTGTCATTGCATTCATGGTCGTGTCTCCTCAAGGCATGAAGAAGACACCAGAGTAGGATACGGTCCTCTTCTTTGATGCAGAAACATGCGGCTGAAGACTCAGCGGAGCTCTGTGTCCTGGTTGCTGCATCTGTATTCTTGTGCACGTTGGTTGAATGTGTTTACTGTGTGCATCAGTGTGTGTCTTTCTACCTTTTGCTATATGTTTCTTTTTGTTTTGTTTTGTTTTTGTTTTTTTCCTGTTTATTTCAATGTAAGCCAGTCATTTTACTGTTTTGTTTGTCGCCTGCTTCAGGCTAACCTTTCCAGGGAGTCTATCAATTATATTTCTAAATAATTTCAAAATTAATTAAACCCTTACATCATTATTATGGATTTCACTTCCTTATGTTCCCCTAGGATATACATCAGATTTACGCAGCAAGCAGAGACAAGGTTTAAACAAACCCTTTTTAAGACAATCTTGCAACTATTCATTCACCAGTCTTGCAGAGGGCTTCAGCCATCATTGCATTTATATTTCAAGAAGTTATCAGCAGCTACTTCATCAGGGCAGAGACGATGCTACACTGACTCAGCATCTGAAAGTGTGATCTGGACCCACCAAGCCAGAGTTAGGTGGTTAGCATATTAACTAAAGGAGAGGAGCTTGCGCGTGCCTCAGAGCGAGGACTTACTCAAAACACATCCATTACTACAGGCCTGTAGGCCAACTTGCCTTATGCCAGCACATATAAGCACATATCACATCCAACCTCCACACAAGCATCAAGTCTGCATCAAATCTAAATCAAAGCCAACACATGCCAGTCTGGCTACAAGGAATCAAGTCTGCGTTAACATGCGCCGAATAACCTCTGGAATACTATAACACGTATCAATAAACCAATCAATGACACCACACACGCATGACCATCATAATAATAAAAAAAAAAAAAAAAAACGGCCAGGCTGCCGACAAGAGATTCAATCCTCAGCAACAGCATTTACAACACAGTGCAACAATTAATAATACAGTTGATACAAATCAGCCCTTACCTTAAAACAGCAGCGACCACACAGGCCTGGGATCAGCTTCCGTTGCTGTTGGTCCAGAGGCCCATGATGTGGACAGGCGATGACCTGATGTAATCCAGGGTGTGATGAAGGGTGCTGGGTCGACTCTCTCCAAAGGGGGTCCATTAAGATCCACAAAAAGGAGCTATGAGAGGCTGTTTTCACGCAGTCTACTGTGAGTCTTGCTGTCAGTGTCATTGACGGCAGAAACCCCCTCTCACCCTCTGATGAAGTGGGGAGATATGTCCTGCTTGCTGTACAAAGCTTGTAACTTCCAGTCGCGGAACTCAGCCAGTGCCTCTTTAGCTGAACCGGCAGGTGGAGTCACCGTCCTCAGCTTATGGGCTGTCGTTAACCCCAGCCTCTGTCGGCTCGTCCCGTACGGTCACCCCAGGCCCGGTTGTTGGCGGGCTTTCACCGGCAGCAGTCCCCGCAGGTGCAGCGGTGGTGTCGATTGTCCTGAAGCTAGCATCTGCCAAAGTCGCCTCTTGCTGCTCCTCAGAGTCATTCGTCTTCGATTTCTTTGTATATCCGAAATTTGCGAGTAGGTTTTCCTGTTTTCTTTTAGACATGATGAATGCAAAACATCGCAGTAAATACGATTCAGCACCGAAATTGAGCGGCCCAGCGGCTCCAGCGCAAATGGTCCAGAGCGGGTCTTTTTTTTTTTTGTTTCCGATGTCGGATTTTAAAGTGACATTTAAAGCATAGCGCCCCCACGCTTCAATGGTGAGGACAGGAATTGCATGCAGGCCGGCATCTTTATTAAAATGAAATAGTGATCAATCACCCTCATGCGCAAGTCATACATTAAAAATGGCCTAATTTTACATACGATCCATGATTATGATAATACAAAAAAAAAATGCATGGGAAAAAAACAGCATTTTGCCAATATTTTAGAGACCTCCCCCAAATTTCAAAAAACATGTTTTCAGCTCATAACCCATTATGGCGGGCTGAGACCCCCCCCCCCCTCGGCTCCCCCATGGTTCGCACCCTGATCTACACAACACCTTACTTTTAATGCAGATTAAGGCTTCATATAAGATATTACATCGCCTGACTTTCTCCGGTCATAACCACTCCAGCCACTAGAGGTCACCTAAGAGATAAATTGCAGTAAGCTGTGTGTATAAATGACCCAATGAATTTTTACAATATAATATAATTATTAGCATATATATATAGATAGATAGATAGATAGATAGATAGATAGATAGATAGATACAATGTTGATGTAAACAGCAGTTAATATTAGATTTGAAGTAGATGAGATGAAAATATGCAGCATAATCAAAATGTGCTGCAAGTTTAGCTCTTGAAGGTAGAAACGGTATCCTTACGCTCCACTACACCCCTGACAATGTGTTTATAGACTGAGCTACAGCTGCGGAAAAAATTACTCAGCAGTCCATGTTAGCACATTACACAACTGGCTCCGCTTTTTCAGTGCTTAAATCATCACTCGCACATTGTCTTGATAATTCCCTCCATTGCCAAGAGCATCTGACCTCTGACATCACAGCTCTCATGGCTTAATCATAGGAGACATTAAGCACTTCTGTCTGTTCAGAAGGTTAATATTGCCATTAGGAAGCCATTATTCACCAGCAAGAACCTGAGCTCATACCAATCTGCACAGAAACACACCAAATCTGTCTCCTCTGCTCTGGAAAGATAATTAGGATGAAAAAGGTTGAGGGTGGGATGTCACTGGTCGAAATTCATCACTAAGCCACATAGAAACTGTGGGCTCCATTAACCACATCAACTGTGAGTCATTCAAGATTGTGTGTTTTCGTTTCACAGAGGGAGAGGGAATGAGTGGCCTGTAGTTTGAAGATGCAAAACGTTCGAGGTACATTGCCTTTTGTTATTGAGCCTAATGAGCTAAAGTGCTGGAAATCCCTTCACCATTCAACTAAGAATAGAAAAAAAACATAAAGAGGTGTGTAAGTGGATTTTTATTTGCTGTTGATGCATGTAAAACGACGTTATACAGTTGATGAAACAGATTTAAATTAATGAAAACAGTAAAGCTTTGGGCTGAAAGAAGCTTCAGTTCTTTGTAGAGTTGAGGGGAAGTGAGTCAGAAGATAAATCTCTGTGGGTCCTCTCAGACCATGCAGCCTTATCTGACTCATCTTTAATATAGAAATACTGAATAGTGCAGATTTAAATTTTCATCTTCATCCAAACCTTTGGTTTCCAAATGGGACGAATTTCTGCTATTATGCAGTGCGTAAGAAATCATCATTAAAAATGACATTTGTATATTATTATCGTTATCATGTAGAAAAGATCTGCCACCAAAACCAGTACAATTGGTTTGCTCTATAAGTGCATCACGTCAGCACCAAGTATGTAGCTATACTGAAAAATTATAGTCTTCATATCTGCAGCAATAACAGCCATGCAGCTTTAATTGATTTTGCATTATCCAGCAATCCAGATGATGTTTTAAGAGGAAGACAATACATTATAATTATACCCCTATTACAAGAAAGGTCCTAGGAAATAATTAGGAATTTACAGACCCATGAAAAAAAAAAGCTTTACCCTTGATACCTCCCTGAGTGCTGGTAGACATACAACCTTATAATCCTAATAACTTTTTTCTGACACAGGTTTCTTATCTAATGAATTTATACTGTTTCTGCCATATATTATCAGTATGATATTTGCTGCACTGTAATTGACCTGTGCATGTTAGACTGACCATCTTTCTTTTTTTCTGATGGTCAGGAGACTTGCTTTGTTTCACACAGGGTGAATATTTTAAAACTTATCCCACGCAAATTTCCAAGGAGCAGATGTTTCTTGTTAGCATTTATCTTAGCACAATGGCCTTATAACAAATCCCATCTGAATAGGTATTCAATCTGCTCAACTGCTGGCTCTGGGCTCGTGGCCACACCACTGCTGTATGCCTCATTGTCAGTGTTTACACTCCGCTGTCAGCTAACAGCTCGGAAACAGCTGATGTCATACACACTGCGTGAGGCCATTTACAAAGACTCGACAGTCACAGGTGTTTTCAGTCATACAACAAATACAAGTCAAGGATGGAAATGATAAAAACTTGTCTCATGCAAATTATAGATACATAAAGCTGCAACATTATTCAGGTCAACGACTCTGATTGAGACAACATTTCAAACTCATTGCCAGTGTTATTTATCTGGCAAAAAATCTTAGGTAAATAAGATGATGCAAGGAGGATACTTGTTATTCTCACACAGTTGGTGCAAAACAAAATCAGTCAGTCACATGTAATCACACAGATAACAGGGCTTTACATGGTAATCAGATGTAACATTACCTTCTGCATTTTTAACTGTCACAAATTAATATTAAAATGAGATACAAGCTAACATAGACCATACGATCGTCTTTCTTATGTAAGTATGAGTTAGCAAAATTGATTTTCCCATCTCACATGGGATAGTGATTGGACCTTAATACATCCCAGTCCAGAAGGTGGATGACTGGACTTGAAAACGTTTAGGATTTCTGGATGGCAAAACAAAAGTCAAAATACAGGATAAAGGACATCATCTTCCCTCACAACTATAATTAACTACTCAATAAAAGTATGTGAGCTTCATCTGTCAAAGTTGTTTGACTTTGCCGAATAAACATTAAGTTACCATCATGTCGAACACGTCTAGCTGGTCAGGGCAAAACAAAAACAAAATATGATGACTGATGAATAAAAAAGTCAACTTAGTCCTATTTAATCCAATCGATCCATAAATTCATTTATTAGGAAGAAAATAAAGTTTTTTCTGCAGTTTCACAAACTGTTACTCTGATCTGGGTACCCACTGACTCCACTGGAAGTAATTTTGATGAATGGCTTCTTCTGTGCTCAGCGTGTCCTAAAACATGACCTCATTTAGAAGGAGGCGTTTTCATCCCCACAGGTTAAACTTCCCCATCTGACAAAATAAAGACACCGTTAAGATTTACTGTTACGACTCTGCAGTAGATTCACTTCTGCTGAAACAAATAAAAAAGAGCTACAGCTACAGTCATGTAGCCGTGTTGACTGGCTTTACGTGTCACGCCTCCAAAATGAGAGAGATAAATCATCAAATCATCTGTAATTCAATGATAAAACCTTTGCAGTGGATTCAGCAGTATCCACATTGTTAGCTGTACTATTGTTTTATTCCTAAATCCTTTTTTCTTTCTTGTATATTGTTTGTCATCTGGTGTGTCATGTTATTATATTCACAATGTGCCAGTAAACAAAGGGGGAAATAAAATAAAAACAGGAGCTGATCAATATAGACACACAGGTGAGTCTCACCCTCACCTTTGCAATTTTGCATTGCAGAAAATACACTTTCAAGAGATACAAGGATTTGTTTGAATATGGAAGAAAATACTGGGTTTTATCAACAGTACATTACAGTATACATGCAGTCAGTCAACTTGTCCTTTCATAAACAGTTTATATAGGCTACATCATGACGTAATGTGGTGCAATCTAACTGTTCTCAGTCACACGGGCAGAAAAACAAAAAAAAAAGATACAATACTCTCCACAGATAAAGAAAAGCTGGCTGAGTTCAACTTGTTTCTCCCTCATGGATCTTGAGCACAACCAGTCTTTGTACTCAGACCTTATACTATGATCCACAGGCTCCATGATGAAATGACTTCTCTGCCTTATATGATGGTAACGGACACAACACCACAGACATTCAGTAGCTCCTTCTTCAAAAGTCCATCAGCAACCACTGGAAGCCCTGAGGTGGCTACTCTCGGGAGGGTTTTTGCTGTTGTGGCCCATGTGTGAAGCTTTCCCACTTCAAGAGTCATTGCACTGTACAGTCACTGCATCATCTACCAACATAGCAGTGGCGTGTCATTTGATGGTCCTTATACTGGTAATGGCCTTCTTTTCAAGACAGAAAAGGGTTAAAACAAACTGCCTTGGTTCACTGAAAACAGTAAGTGCAGTAATCCAATACTTATGTAAATTAGAGTTCAAATATGATGAGGAAACATGTTAACATTTCCCCATCTGCAGCTGTTTCTGCTGTTATCAGCGTAAAACATCCTGTCCTTTCAGCGAGGAGGAGTCCCCCAACGTAGCCTGTAATAAATAAATATCAACATATCCTACAAACAAGTGCATGCGTCGCATGAAGACAAGGCTTCAAGGGGCATGGGGGGGGGGGTCTCGCACACTGGCAATGTCTGCTTGTGTCAGCCTTCGAGCGAGAGCTGGTTCCTCCAGTTCCATTACCACCCCAGTGTCTCCATTCTCACTCCCTCTGACAGGCAGGAATGAAAGCTCTGGCACTCCCCGCTGCAGGAGCAAGAAGGGAAAGAGAGTACTGCTCTGTGGTGGTGGGGGGAGAGTGACAGCGGGCCGCTCAGAGCCCTGCAGGGGATGTGGAGCTGGGAGTAAGAAGTGTGTGTGTGAGGGAGAAAGACACAGAGAGAGAGACACTGAGATAGTAGGAGGAATGAATGGGAGAGAATTCATATGCCAGTAGCATTGATGCACCATCTTTACATCTGGGCTGTTATGCCATTAAGTGAATGGAGCCAAGGCTGACTCTGTGTGTGTGTGTGTGTGTGTGTGTGTGTGTGTGTGTGTTATACTATAAAAAGTTGTTTGGTCACTTACATTTTTTTGTTTAATTAGTCAGTATACAACTGTTGCTTGAACTTGGATCATGAGCTTCGTTTACTGTACAAACTATGTCTGGTGTCTTATGTGCAACTTAGTCTATGTTGAATTAATCTGCATCTCATGATTTATTTACTAATGCTCAGTGTCACCTCAGCAATCAATGTGGCATTTATGTTGCAAGGTGTGACAAAAGAAAGCAGACAACGTGTGGAGGTGGATGGCTGTCTGGTGTCTCTCAAACACATAGCGTCTCACACACACTTACCTCCACACCTGTGGGCAATTTTGAAGTCACCAATCAAGCTGGTGTGGATGACTTTGGACTGTCGGAGTACCAGAAAAGCCAGAGGCCCAGGGGAATCGACCCACACCACACCATTGTGCTGCCTTTGAGTTCATGTATGTGTAATATAAAACAAAAATATATTGTGGAGGTGGGCATGGTCAGCTGTAAGAGAGAAAAGCTGGCTGGAGAAGAGCAGGCTCAGCAGGAGCAGCACCAGGTGAGATGATCAGCTCAGCTGGGGCGAGTTAATTAATCTACCACTCTTTATCTCTGCAGAACAGGCTGGACAGATAAGAGCTGCACACACACAGGCAGGCTGGTTCACAATTGAAGAGAAGGACTCTGAGTTTGTAATGTGTTGAAGTCTTCCTTGTTGTTGGTGGTGGCACTGTCACTGTGCGCAAGGCAGCAACACAGAAGCTAATCAACAGCCACATTTGCGAACAAAAAGGTCTGTGCTCTCTGTTGGAGGGGAAGCAACTGTGCCACATACCATTATTTCCACACATAGATACTGCAGAGAGTGAGTTTGCCATGTGGCCAAACAGCAGTGGTCCTATGGGAAGAAACTATTAGCAGCTACAGTCTTGGCAACAGCAAAAATAACAACAATGGGATGGTACTTTAACAGCACTTACATCAGAACTGGAGTGTTTCCTCTTTCATTTTCTTTGATGGACAACATCTTTTCTCTCCTGTCTGGCTTTGGCAAAACTTTTATTTACACGCTGACTCTTCTGACAGTGAACCATCGCAGCCTTCTGAGATGGCTGTGTGTGACAAACCACCACACACATCAAGTTATTTTCCTGGATGAAGTTAAAAGCACCTCTTCACGAGGAGAGGCACAAAAAGTTATGTTAACGTTATCAATTTGTTGTCATCAAACACAAGTTCCACAAAATATATAAAATTTATGTCCCAAACTCAAAAAGAAAAAAAACACACACATAACTTCCTTCTAACCTCTGTGAACAACAGCAGTGTGACTGAAGTGAATAATCTGAACACATGGTATCTTTGGTGGGTGAATTAAAAACAGACTTCGCTTCACTGGAGGCAAAAATGGATAAAGTCAAGAACACTTTTGCTGATACTGCAATCCTTTGAAACAAAGGAAGAAACGACTAGCCACTACAAGGAACTGCCTTTAACGACATTAAGTACTGATACTGCTGAGCTTGAAGCTGGAAATGGATCTGGAAGGAAGTAACCACGGCCACATCGACAGAGGAATCAGTTCAGTTTTGTGGAATCAGTCTCGAGTCAGCTTTCATCTGCAGGCGGATGGCTGAAGCTTTGGTGCAGAGATCTTCCCAGGTCATTTTGCCAGTGGAGTCTGACTAAACTGAGAGCAGATACGAGGCCTTAACTCCATTGTTAATGAACTACAGAGATGTTTTGTCAACTTTGCACAGATATACAGTGATCAGGCTGGAGGTTGTTGAGGAGCGTGGGAGTTCAAAATTGGATAAATATCAAAAAGATTTGCAAACAAGATAAGTGAGGCTTAACTGAGTTAAACTTGTCAAACTGTGGATTATTTGTATTTCGCAAAAATTGAAACAATACACCTTGGTTTACAAAGCCCTTAAATAATGTTAGTTACTGCTCTGCAGGAATACTCTTATGTCTGCAAAATATGCAGATTATGAATAAAACAAAGTTGTACTTAAAGCTGTCATTGAGTAATATGTGAAGCGGTCAAAGAACTGCACACAGTGACATATTAGACTGGAGAATATTGCAGCCCACAGTGGGTGACATGACTCTGCATGGTGGAAAAGAAGATGAAACTGGATCTGCATAAAAAGCCAGAGGCAGTGAGAGGAGCGAGAGCGTTTTCCCAAACCTCCGCTGAAATGTTGCTTTGCCAAAATATGGCAATTAACCCACAAATTTGACCACAGTTAACTGTGGTGATGATATGATATGGAGAATATTGATTACATTTTAGCTCTTTTTGACATATTATATTCTACTTTTTTTTTTTCCTTTAAAGACATGGCAACTCTTTCATTCTTTTTTTTCATGGCTCATTGGGAATGATCTGTATCACATGTGAAAGTTCAGAGGAAAGTTCTCAATGTTTGAAAGAAAGTGTTTTCTTCAACAACTCTATTGTGCTGCACAGAAGAGAGTCTGTTCATACAAGTGGTTCTCACTTGAGGGTCACTGTTGCTTACACTGCAGTTTATGTTGGTAGAATAATACACCAATACTATTCAGTTCATTGACAATTTAAAAGATCTACACTAAAGCATTTGAGTCAGTGCTTCAATGGTATGATAGGCTACTTTTTGTCAGGTAAGTACTAGCCACCATAGTGAAAATTGGCTTGATACCAGATGAATGAGGTGAAATACCTAAAGATATCTTACAAAGGGTATGGAGGAGAAAAAGAAGAAAAGAAGTTCAATGTGCTCTTGGAAAAGAGGAGGTTAGGTATTCAAGATGGTCTTGAAGTAGAAAAACTGAACTGATAACTAATTTTCATACTGGCTACCACAAGTTATTTCTTTCGACACTGCCATGAGCAGAGAGACTTCTCCTGCTGTTTCATCTCGTCTCCTGGAGTCATGATGATTCAGTAATAGCACAGTCATTTAACAGATTTCACAAAAATGTCATAAAAATATTTTCAACGAGTTAAACCAGGGAACAACATGATTTCATCTCTTCACCACAGGCTGTCACATTTTGTAATAAATTAACCTTAAAACTGTTGTTTCCTACTAAAGTAAGACAAAAAGAATGAAGGTTAAAAAAAAAGCATAACTTCCTTTTAACCTCTGTGAACAACAGCAGCATGACCGAACTGAATAATCTACTGAACACATGGTATCTTGGGTGGGTGAATTAAAAACAGACTTCGCTTCACTGGAGGCAAAAATGGACAAAGTCAAGACCACTTTTGCTGATACTGCAATCCTTTGAAACAATGGAGGAGACAACTAGCCCCTACAACGCCTTTAACTACATTAAGTACCAATACTGCCAACCCTGAAGCTGGACATGGATCTGAAAGGAGGAGGCCACGGCCACATCGACGAAGGAATCAGTTTGGTTTTGTGGAGTCAGTCTTCAGTCAGCTTTCATCTGCAGGCTGATGGCTGAGGCTTTGGTGCAGAGATCATTCCAGGTGGCTTTGCAGGTGGAGTTCAATGAGTATGAGGCCTGGATTCACATCAGGTTTTCCTCCATTGTTTGCGAACTACAGAGATGGAAACGGGCACAGTTAGCAGTGAATGACATACAATATCAAAGAACTAACAGTTACAAATAAGATAACTATCACTAAAAAAGCTTAATTAAGTGGGGGTCACTTTGACAAACATAGGCAGGAGTTTGCACGACAACCAAAAAGCCATTTAGTCATATCTTAAAATCCGCTGCAAGCAGGTTACCAGATGTAGCTGTTATATATTCTTTGGATGTTTGCACCACATATGCTCCCAGCAGCTGCATTTTAAATGTACCAATGAAGAAGGTGGAGGCATAAAAGAGATGTCTGGTTGTTGGAGGGAAGTCTAATTAACTGGTAAGCAAAGGTAAAGCAAAGGTTAAAGAGTAGATGAGGCTCCCAACAGAGATCACTGCCATCATTTGAAAACATCTAAGAGCCATTCTTCAAGCAGAGTTTACTCCCAGGGATGTGTTACAGAGCTGTGAGCAGCACCAGTCACCAGAGGAGTAGCATACACATACAATACTTGTGTTCAGCTCACATCAATCTCAATGTGTTAGAGAGAGGTTATCTGTCCCCCTGCTGAGCATTGAGAGTGACGGGTGATAGACTGTAGCATCTGCGAGCCTCTGCTCAGGCCTGGAGATGCCAACATGTGGTCAAGTGCGTCAACCTGTTTCCATCAACGCGATAATCAATGGTGTCAGAGATGTCTTTGGTATCCCCTCTGCTCTCTGCTCTGCTCATACAGTCTCCTTGACAACCATACCGTTATGTGACTGGCAGCAATGTCGACCGGTGGTTCACATTATCAGCCAGCTGCAGTAACATGGAAAAGGTCATGGGCAATACACCTGCAAGCTATAACCTGGTGCTTCTTCAACATGTCGGTCAAGAACACATTATCTCCAGCACTGAGTCAAAGCAGCAGCGATCTGTCAAAGTAATGGTGTTCCATAATCACTCAATTGCTTATGAGCGATCTTCCCTCTCCACAGTCATTCACAATGCATTCCCTGTTTTCTGAATCTTGACCCAGCTGACGGCTCAAATTTATCCCTACAACACGTTGATGAATTGTGTTTAACTTCAGAAGAGTTGAAATACACCTTGGACACTCCTCCATTGATTTATGATTCTCTGTGCTCTGAGGGGTGGGATTTTTGTTGTTGTTGTTTTGTGATGAAGTGCTATAATTTACCTTTTGTTGTACCCACTTTGCCCAGCCCGCCTCATTGACTCCTACTTTAGTCAGTGAATTTCCTGCTTAGAGTTTAAATGACTTTAAACAAGCCCCAGGGAGTGGATGTGTATCAACTTGTTGCTGAGATTAGTTCATGATCAGATTAAAATTAGTGTGATTGTGTTTTTGTGCCTAGAAATTGGAAACAGTTCATTTAAAACTCTACAGTGTTAGAACTGTCGTCGCCCTGTCGCACTGCCCCCCCACCGGCTGTCAGAGGGGGAAAATAATTTAGACCATTCATAACTTGTTTTGTGTGTCAAATTGTATTAATTCATATTCAGTTAATCATCAAAGTTTAAAATACAAAAAAATAATTTAATTTAATTTGATTCGTTACGACTTGTGTCACGTGACGCGAGCAAGTGGCGCACTGACGTTAGTGTGTTTACGTCATGGATGTATGATATGTATTACATATCATACATGTAATACATGTGTAATAGCCACATGGCAGCGGTCAGCTGCCCCCCGGCTCATGTGAGTGTGTGTGTGTGTCTGCGCATGCGCGGCCGAGGGTCCCCCCTGTCCGAGGGCTGGGTTAATATGAGAGTGTGTGCAGTGACGTGCGGTCAGGGGAGGCAAGTGAGGCCGTGCCTCACCTGTCATCATGGACAGAAAAAAATGTAAATTGAAAAAAATAAATGTAATTATTGTAGTTATCCTATGATTTGTACTATAATGTTATTTTGCTTTTAACTAAACCAGTTTTAAGTTATTTTTTATTCAAAATCACCGACTTTTCATATTTATCGTTCAAATACTGAGAAGAGACGTGCGGTGAGGCACCAGGCAGCTGAGCCTCACCAAGGATTGCGCAATGACTCGGCTAACTGTGCTGCCTGCTACGCAGTGAGCCCGTATTGCTGTCTCTTTCTATGTCGCTATTAAAATGTTCAAATACTTTTGCTATATAAACTACAATTCTATAGCTTAGCTGGTGAATATAATGTATAGTGTTTTTGTCGAAAACTGTATGTGTGTGTGTAACGTGTTTCTTGTGCTGAGCGATCATAAAACGACTGCGAAAAGGTGCCGGGTGAGGCACGCAGTTCTCCTGCCTCGTGGAGGAGGCGCTAGTGAGCCCAGGGATTCTGCTTGCGCCCCCTCCGCTCCGCTGCAGAATAAGTGACAGCGAGTCACTTATAAACCCTAAATGCAGTTTTTTTTCACATGTTTATGTGATTGTGATGAAGTCAGTGCCTCACCAGCCATGAACCTCACCGCACGTCACTGGTAAATCCAGTTATTACGATACGATTTTATCAATTAAAACGTTACGTTTAAGAATACGAGCTGACAAGAGACTGACAACAGACATTAAACATCATAAAGTTAAATTAACTCCATGTGTCCAAATGAAAACTCACCTGAGTCGGTTTTTCACTTTTCTGACTGGGTTTTGTGCCGAACAGAGTCCTCGTTAAGTTTCAGCCATCCTCGTTCCCGAGACACAACACGACCGCGCTTTGGGAGTGCCCGCGCACAGCTGTGACGTCACCATGGGGAAAGAGACTTTTCTGGGGCTTTTCTGGCCTTTTGAAAACTTTTTGATGGATGAAAAGTCCATGACTTAAAAATATTCAATAGAAAGATCAGTAATTAACGGTGGTTACAGCTGGAGGTGTCCTGTGAACAGTTTGACAGCCGTCTCTTTTACTATTGCGGTCTATGGCAAAAATGCTTTTTGGGCCCCATGGGGATTTTTTGTTGCAATACCACGAGTGGCCACTGGGAAAAATTGGCGTGTCGGCTGAGGGGCAGCGGAGCAGGAGCACTTTATCCCAGCGGAGATGGAGCGAGCAGCTAGTGAGCCGCCACTAGCTAGTAGCGACACAGAGGCACAAGCCCCCCCCCCCCAAATGACAGGTGTCCTTTGCCGTCACCAGCCCCAAGCTACAGCGGACTGTCCAAAACACAGGGTCATGGTGGCCTTCCGGATGATGAGCCAAGCCCGCTCAGGTCATTTTGGATAAGTTTCCTTCTCGCGTTTTCACAGGGCAGAAACGCTCTTTTGTTGCCCTGTGGTACAACCGTAGAGACTGTGTAGAGTATAGTGTTAAAGCCGACGCGACATTTTGATTTTACCTGAGGAAGTTTCCATTCTGTGTTTACGAAAACTGGCTATTGTGACAGGAAACACGCAGCAGAGCGAGGATTGCGCAAGCATGCGGAGTGTGAAGAGCACATGGAAAATGGCGGGAGAGAGCAGCTGGCCTTTGAAAGAGACTTAACTAAAAGAGTTGCTACTGAATGGAGGGGGGCAGTAATGAGGAGGGTCAACTCTGGGAGACGCCGACTGCAGCTCTACTAAGTGGTGAGTGGCCTAAGCTATTTATCTAAAGAGGGTGTGATGTGATTGTTGTCGGTTGTGCAACTGGTTTTCATGTGAAGTGAAATTTGTGCTTGTCCCGGTAAAATAGACCATTGCCATTTGTCTATTAAGTATGTATGTAAGTGCACATCTGTGGGAAATGCAACGCTGCGCCCCTGTGATCATCACATGCCCCCCTTACAATATGGTTCTGAGGCTGTAGGTTTCAGCCCTGGTTCAGGGTGCCCGGTTGGTTACCTTCCTTGCATTACAAAGACATGGAGCTGAGTGAGCATCTCTATATAATGGCACCCTGATAGACTGGCGAGCATCAAATCATGTGGCTGAAATGGAGTCAATATGGAAGCACTGAAAACTGAAAAATCCCCACAAGTATCCCTTGTTCCATTTTTGGCAGCTGTTTACCCACACAAGTGTTTTAGGACAGAGACTCCAGTCATGTCAGCATCTGTGAGACTGAACAGCAATGGGCTAGATATGCTAACATTGTGATGTTTATCATTGTGACTGGATTCATGCGTTAACATTTGTAGGTCTTGTAGGTATTGGAGGAGGTATTGTGAAGTGATCACCAAAATTAGTAGAATTCAGCCTGGTGGGAATTTAATGTCTTTTAAATTGAATAGAAATCCTTTTTATTTTTGGACAGAAAAGAACAAATATCAATCTCATGGTGCTGTTCAAAGGTCAGAGGAGCCTCCTAAGTCAGGCTTCATCCTCTGAAGACCATGCATACAAAATTGTTTCATTCCATAAAGGTGGTGAGATGTTTTACACGTTAAGTGAAAAAAAGAAAAGAAGAAAAATTAGCATGGCCAAACTCTCTAGGATACGTCTTTCTAGGGACCATGAACCAAATGTCAATTGATCCAAGAGATATTTCATTCAATATCAAACTTGTCAATCTGGTGATGGCACTACAAACAAATGGTCAGACTAAATAATACATCTGTGCATAGTACAAGTCTGGACAAGAGACAGCAGACAGAGCAACCATAGACCGGTATGACCCTCCATGACTTGGCTTGCAGCATGGCTAAGAAAAACAACCAAATGAGTCCAGTGCCAGTGTCTGTATTTTTAGCAGCAGGTTTTCCCTTTACATTCGGGACAAAAGTATCAGTACCACCGAGGGACCAAAAGTTGACTTAAACACAGTCTAATTGTGTTATTCAGGGCAACACATGAAAACCGTTTCTGTGAACATTTCCATCTGTTGTCTGTCAAAACATATGGGCTCATTACAAGAGAGAATTCAGTGTTTGGGAAGATTAATATATCATATATTTTAATTAGAGAGCTGACTGAGAATGCCATATGGTCATGGTTTTCCAACATTACAGGGGTGGATCTCGCAATATCCACCTGTGACGTTTGCCCGCATGCTAGAATTGTAAATAAATGCTGTCCTGACCTTTGTGTATCACACATGCTTTTATTTTATAAAGAAATACTAATAGAAATCCTGCCACGACTCTTCAAAACATGATCTGAGAGGATCAAACTGTACTTTGTTTATTCACGTTCATTGATGACTCCTGTTCTTCGGAGGGCACATTCCTTTTGAAATGAACTATTCATCCAAGCAGAGACGATTTACTGAAACTATTAGCAAACAGCAACTGAAGCCATGAGACATTGAAGACAACCTTGTTGTGTAGTGACAACATGCAACAGCATTTTATTGAAGCATCTGCAGCTCATTGAACTTGAAAGAATAAAATAATAATGATGTACTGTCCCTTCCATAGAAACATGTTGAGTTTGGTGGTTTTGCTTGTACAATTTCTGTTCATTTCCTGTAAATGCAGAATTAATCTGTCATTGAATGTGTTATTGTCAGAAAACAGCAAACAGAAAAAGCTTTTAAGCCTCGAACTTTCTACATGTTCAAGCTACTGAAATGATGATGGAGCACCTATAGAGCCGTGTGTGTAGTTGTCCCACCTTGTCACGGGCACACAGCTGACGTTATGACGGCAAAAACATGTATTTACTGAAATGAAATAATTGAGTCATTAGTGTTTTGACACTTTAGCACATAGATGGATATATGCTGTTATTTAAGCTACAAGGTTTTCTAAAGGTTCTGACATAATAAATATTGTCATGGTAACAAAAATATGCATGTTTTTTAAATGGGACATATTATGGAAATATCACTTATTGAAGGCTCTTTAACGTATATTTGGGTGTTTGTCTTGTCTTACAGCCCCAAAATGTGAGAGTTGACCAAAAATCTGTAATTTACAGGCTCCACAGGTTAAAATCCATGTGGTTTTACAAGCTGTTACCTCAGTTGTCAGAAAATGATGTCATTAGTTTTAGAATTTGCATAATACCACCCCTACCTGTGAGTACCAGCAGAAGGGGCGGGGCAGGGTGAGCAGTGGTTCATTTGCATTTAAAGGGACAGGCACTGAAACCAGCCATTCTGAACAGGGCTGTTTTGAGCAGATGAAAAGAGCTGTGATGTTTGGTCCTTGGGTTTTTTTGACCAAAGCATGTCACAGACATGTGTTTAAGACACCTTTAGTCTGACTTCCTTAAGGGACAAGGATCTTCATTGTCACAGGGTTAGAAAAAGGAACAATGTTAGTTTTCAGTTTTGGTTTCATACGAGAAAAGAGCAGCAGTGAAGATCTGTTATTGTGTTTACCCGTCCTGTCTGCTCATGCGAACTTTGACACTACACATCACCCAATTTCTTCCTTTGCTCCCGTTATGATCACTGCAGCCAGTAGAGGTCACTTAACAATAAAATGTAACTATGGGTCATAAGAGATTTTTACACAGACGACCCACAGGGGCCTTTCTTTTTTTACAGGACAGTCTCATATTTATTGGCAGCAGAATGGTGTGTGTGTGTGTGTGTGTGTGTGTGTGTGTGTGTGTGTGTGTGTGTGTGTGTGTGGGTGTGGGATCAAGCCAGGACAAACAACAGTGGCGATACTCCCTGTAATGAAGGAACATGTCACCCTGTGCGATGCTGTAGGTCAGTGATGATGTGTTTTTTTTTTTTTTTTTTTTGGTTTTTTTTGGACAGCAGTGAGAGATGACACAGAGTAATACGATATCAGGTTTTGACTACACACTGCATCCATTGTTGGTTTTCGGTCTCCTGGAATTTGTTGACAATGAGAAAAGCTGATGACGTGTGCATTACTGGTGATCATCTCAGTATATCTTGTTGTACACATTCAAATTAGACCTGTTTGTGAGCTGATTTACCAGAAAACATCTGTGCTTTGTGTGGACAGACAATGACTCACTCACTTAAATCCATGTGTCCATCATTAGAAACTCACAGTATGTTATTACCTGAGTCTTCCTCCAGCATTACTTGTGCCAACTTAGATCTGTTACTAAATATTTCTCAGCTGTGTTTATTTTGTTGATTTTTATTTTATTTTTCCTGTTTGTCTCCAATCCCACTCGGGATTCCTCACACAAATATTGTTATCAACATTTTTCATGATGACTTCTCTCGGAGAAGGCAAAGATAAGGCTTCAATATTCCTCCTGTTCGTTAATCAGACCGGAGCAGCCTCTCCTCCCTCTCATCGCCCACGGTGGAAGAGAGAGGGGGCGTCAGAGGCAATAGCATCTGTAGTTTGCTTTACTGCGGTGTTGCTAATTAGTTAATCCTGATGGCTGCCATTAATCTGCTACTGGCATCATTTACAGTTGGCATGCTGCATTGCTCCAGAGCTGGGCAGTGAATGTGGGCTGCACTGCACATCCTACACTCTAAATGCAAATTTCCCAGAGGAAAGATATGGAGGAGCCACTATAACACTGATCATATTTGTGTGGTGCTTTGGTTTGGCTGTTTGGCCGTGAGCTGTTATCGTATTTTCCCTTTTATGGTCATGCTGTTTTAAAATGTGGTCAGACCGTATTGGGACAGTGACACATTTTTCATTGTTTTGGCTCCCGCACTTCGTTCATATTAAACAACGACTGTTAGTTAGAAGTGCTGACTGCATCCACAAAAGATGAGCAGTGCAGGAATCCTGATGCTTTTTTATGTGCTGCAGAGCAATTGCAGGGGAAGGAAAGTAAATGAACAAGTTAACACCAACTTAAAGGCATCTCATATTAAATAGTCAGCGTCAGGTTGTTTACAGTCAGTGACTCCTGGATGTTTATGACCCCCAGACATCATCATCAGGCGTTTTTGTTTTGTCCCAGTTTCATCGTGTGCACAAACTCATAGTGACTCATAGTAAAGTAAGGAATACATGGCTATAATACACCATTTCATACTAACAGGGAATAAGAGGAGTTTGAGAAATGTGAAAATACCTATCTATCATTTAGTATCTGCCTCACAGCCATTTGCAGTTTATATTCATTTTGTGGTTAAAGATCAGTTCTTGACCTTTGAGACCACAGACCCTGATTCATCCATGCGCCTCACCGGCGCAACATCCTCTGTGGAAATTCCCACAGTTTACACGTAGACAGCAACATGGCAGTGTTTTTGCAGATCAGTCGGTTTTTCATAATAAGAAAAATCAGAAGAAGCTGCTGTGGTGACAAGCTCTACCAAACGTGGTGCCGCCGACGCTGTTGTTTGTTCAGAGTCTGCTGCTAACCTTACTTCACCCCCTGACATACTGTAGTAACCCCTGGCGTTAACGTCCTTAATTGCATCTTGCAGACAGTAGTAATTTTCTAGGAAGCATTCAGAATGCCCTCTGAAGGAATGCAGAACATGCAGAGTGGCGACAATGTGCACAAATACTTAACATGTTATCACAGCTGTTGGGAATGTAGAGCATTCTTGCACGCAGTGACATAACCAAGTCATCAGCATCATGTTAGTGCAACTTACACAACTGAGAAGGGACAGTTTGTGTTAGAGTTTAAGTCATAGTATTTAACTGTGTGCAGGGTTTTAGAAGATAAATACCTTTGTTGGACATCTGGAGTTCAGCCATCAGTTAAATGAGGTCCAGTGACTTACACCCAGGCAGAACATCAGACTGTGTGACTCTTAAACCCGTCTCTGGTTGTCTCACCTTGACATTTTGGATCAATATCCCATTGCATTTTCCTAAAAAATGAAGGTATCACATATAAAAAGACCTATGAGTGCTACATCTTTCCCCTGAAATGGAAGCTGTCAGCAGTTTTATCATCTTTGTCACTGTTTCATTACAAATGCATGGAGCCATTGAGTTGAGCCAAGGCAGTAAAAGAAAAATAAGAATAATAACATAAAATATTAACAGTGTAAAACTGTGGGGACAGTCAATGTCAGATGCCAGACAAAATGTGCTTAGTGGATCTGCCATCCCTCCCTGGTATTCTGATGTAATGATAAGACTTCAGCAAACAGTTCCCATGAAATATTCCCAAAAATTTACAGGCAGACTTTGGCTTGGCATTGACAATATGGTACCAGCTGGTGCAGACACAGTGTCTGTGCGGCGCGGACCTTGTCAGCACTGATGACAGTTAGGGTTGACAAGTTCCCAGAATCTGCCTAAAAGTTTCACAGCATCTGTGACTTCCTCTGTCTGTGGAGAATTTGTCATGGCTGATCGCTGTAGTCGCAGCATTAACAGACATCATCACCCCCCCCCCCCTTCCCCCCTCCCCCCAGTGACGCCATAAGCATCCTTTGATGCAAATATTCACTGAGCACATGAAGGAAATCCATTTTCTCTCAGACAGACCCCATACTGACACTTGGAAAACTACAGAGACTGGCTCTTCCCAGGAGAGGCTCTGTTCAGGAGGGAGAGGAGAATAGACAGACATGACCTTCTTCCTCGGCTCTGCTTTGCTGCAGCCTGAGGATCCTGTCAACATAAACTGTAGCAAAGACACTGGTAGCTTCAAACCAACTTTATATTTTTGGTCACCCTACTGAAGAACATGGGAGGTTCAGTTGAAATTATACTGAAAGCAGATTGCGGTTGCTCCTTGTAATCCTAAATCCTTCTGAAGACTGATCCCTAAATGGTGACTGCAGCTGTCAGGTTGATGAGCCACCTTCAGAAATCATGCTGCAAAGTCTCAGCTGATATTATGGAGCATCTGGGATATGACTCAGGCATGAAAATAGAAAGCACTTGTGGGACTAGCTTTTTAGCACAGGTTGTCAGAGGTATAATAGTTGTGGCAGCTGTTATTTATTTTAGCAAAAGTTTTGTGCCTGTTTACTCAGCAACAACAACAGCTCAAGTACCAAGACAACAACTTCCACAAAGAGTACATTTATAGAGGACCTGTGCAAGTCTGGTCACTTTTTTCGCTGTTTTGGTCACTGTTTTCTCCCCCTGCAGTTTTGAAATGCATAATTCCTAACCCAGAGCAGCCCGGTGAATGATTTGATATTTTTTTTACAACCAGCATCACAAGATAAAGAACTGTACAAACTAAACTTGCTCATGCAGCAGCTTGAATGCATGTGGCTGCCATAAGGCCCTTAAATTCTAGTTAATAAAATTACAGAAGTTCTTCAAGTCTCCTCCTGCTCTGTACAGATAAGACGGCAACAGCGACACTAATTAATAAATCTGCTCAGACCTACTCTAACTAGTAGCCTTATTCCATATTGTTACTGTGACGATCTGCTGTGGGTAAATTAAACACAATTAGCTTTATTCATCCTGTGGGGGCTTTTCCACATATAACCTCAGCCATTATGCAAGATGCACAATATGATGTGTGGGTGCGAATGAGAGCACCAGAATTATTACAGCAGCATTATTTATTAACTCCTGAGGACATGCGAGGTGAGCGTCCCACTGTGGTCCCACTCAGGCACCTTCTGTTTATAAGTTTACTGGGTTTGTGAGTTGTAGTCACAGCGGGGCAGCTGAAACTTTCGTGCTTAAAGAGATAGTCTTCCTGTCTGAACTTTCACTCAGCTCCATATGTCAGAGTTTCATTTCAGTCTACAGTATTAATCATCTGTCTGCTTATCCATTATTCTGCCTACTGCATCACTTATTAAATGTGTGAATTATAATATGAATATCACCACCACTGTCATTGATGGTGGTATCCTAGTCATCATAATGAAATATTAGAAGGGTTACGGTGTATACAGTGTATGACACTCACCAAATAGGAACACATCCACATATACTGACTCTCCTTGCTGACACACAAAATCATGCAAAATACATATGCCAGAATAAAAATGCAACTTCAGAGGTAATATTGTCTTCTTCTCTGTCGTCAGCCTGGATGTAAACACAGAGCATCGTTCCTCCCAGGATGTCTCATCAGCTGTTAAATCCATGCTTTCTTGGATGGCCTTTAAGTCTGTTTCAAACTTTGACTAATGTCACCAGTAACATCAAATGCCTGACAACTGATTTTGCTGTTGCCTAGTGACAGTGAAACTTTTTCCAGAGCAGGTTTGGCGACTGAGTGACTGAACGCTGGTGGTAATGATGCTGGTTCTAATAATTAAACATAGGAAAGACTGAGGTTATTGTAATTACAGCCATGTTTCATCTGGCAGCACTTATATTCATCACTTGTCATATAGTACAAATGCATTTGACCTTCAGTTTATTAGAAGTGTTTGTCATTACAGTTGAGATATAATACTATAGACAGAGACTGTGTTGTCTTTTATAATTGATCCCTGCCATGATTAAAGGAGACATATTTTGCATATTTTACTGCTTTTTTCTTACCATTGTGTCAGTTTTGAACACAGAGTAGTTCTGCATGATTTTCAGCTCCAAAAACGTCCTTAGTTGTCTCGTCAAGAAAAATCCCAATTTCAACTGCTATGTAGCCACTTCCTGAAACGCTTCGTTTTGGCTGCTCCTGCTTTCCTCCTGCTTTCCACGTGTTCTTGTTTACCTTACGTTGTTAAATACATACCAGTGGGCTTTATAAACATGGCCAACTACGAGGTGCGTCCGTACGTGTCGGACCCTGAGCCTGACCTATGGTTTTCATCTTCTATGGGGAAGGAAAACAGTTGTGATCTTCTGTACAGATGCCGGTTGGTGGCGGGCGTCGTGGGCATGTTTTGGGCAGATCCCTTGCAGTTTGAGCATTTGTCCTAATTGGGCTGTAAAACCTGATGTCAGGTTTTGTACAAATCTCGCGTAGATCTTGTTACCCAGCGTTCAGAGAGACTGGAAACCATGTGAAATGTGGTTGGTGGATTACAGCAGGACCCCTACAGCTCATGTTGTGCAACTTTGCAGAGGTTCAGCATGGACATATGACATAATAACATTGTAAGGATGTTCTAAAATATGGAACAGCATAATATGTCTCCTTTAAATGAATGGAAATGCATGTATGTGTTCATACACACCCATGGGAAGCACTGACAAAACAACTCTTGATTTTTTGGATATTTCATTCACTCTCATGTAGAGTGCCACAAACTACAAACATTTTGTGTTATTCAGGCACAATGCAAAAAAGAAATAAAAATAAAGTAGGTCTCTGACTTTCCATATTTCCTTGTTGTTTAGATCCATTCATTCACATGCTTTGTGTAAACTATGTGAAGCTTCAAAACCAGTGTTTATTCACACACAAAGATATCCTTTTCTCTTTCTCATTCTCAGTGTAAGTGCTCACAGTTCATAAAAAAAAAAACACAACTGAATGCCCTTGAGCCTCATCAGCAGTACCTTTGATTGCTTCACTGGTCTGAGAACATGAGGATCACACAAATTAAATTTATCCATGTGGTACGACAAAGGCTGACACCATTTCATTTCAGTGGGCCGCTAATGCCACCTTTCAGGACCCGTGCTCCATTTCAGAGCGCCATCGCTGCTCAGGGGGACGGAAAGTCACCTCCACCTCAGGTAGTAAGCAACACCTTGAAAATGTAATTAGCCATCAAGACTGAATGTGAAATTGCTCGTGAGAGCTCTGCTGTCAGCTGTGTGGCAAAATGACAAAAGTGTAGCACTGAAAATCTGACCTATCCAACTGTGTTTCCTAAATGATTATGTACAACAAAAGGACAACACAAGAACTATTTTTATATCATATGAGCATTACAGTGTGGGGATTTGTCACCAGACGCGTTTGGATCCTGTGTGATCCTTATAAAGTAATAAAATGAAAGTGTGAATGTGCTGCAGTTCAGCACCTTCACAATCCTTCACATTCACACAATCAACATGACCATAAAATAAAAATAAAATAAATAATAAATAATGTGATGACACACTGCGCAACCCTTAGTCAGAAGGGTTAAAAAATACAGTGGTGGATATACCCACCCGCTTTTGTCTCAATGATGATGAAATGACCGTTCCATACTTCTATTTAAATGCCCAACTTCCATGATATAACATCACTGTAGCGTGAACTTTTTACATTTCGAATATTGAATATCCCTGACTTTTTGTCAGTATTTGGGTGTGTGTGTGGTGTGTAGCAGCTGATGTGGACTGAAGCCTCTAGTCTCAAGCAGAGGTGAGGAGCAGGCATCAGAGGTCTAGTAATCTGACCTCTTTCGAACTGGACTCCTCCACATTTTTTCTTTCCTTTTCTTTCTTTTTTTTTTTTTTATTCCTAGGACGTGACTGAAGCTGCATCAATCGATTTATCAGACGTCACACAGCTCCCTGTGGAGCCACAAAAACCTCTACTTAACTTTTTCCACATATGAAAAAGTACTCCCCGATACCTGCAAGAGATGATGTATAGGGTCGGAGAAGTTTCACCTAAGGTCACATTCAGAGGCCAGGACATTTTCCTTAGCAGTTTCATTTTGTAGTATTACTAGTATTACTTCTTCCACCAACAGTTTTATCACTTCAGAAATAAAAAGGTCATCTAGTTTCCATTGGGGAGTAGTTAACCCTCAGATTCTGGACCTCCACAGTTATCTCCCGAAATTTGAGCTTTATGCATAGGTCTTATGATATGACACACATTGATATTTCATTATGACTCATGATACAATGTCATAATTCAGCTCATCCTTGGTTTCTAACTTAATGTCCAGAGCACAGGTATATATCATTTGTATTGGTGATCCTGGACTGCAGTTCTCTTTTTGTCGCTCCACACACACTCTCCTGAACTTTTAGTTTTCTTCTCACTGCTTCCACCCTCTGCGTTATCAATGGGACGCAGCTGAAGTAAAGACTACGTCTTCCACATAATTCTAAGGCAATCCCCAGTAGCAGTGATAAGCTTAGGGAGCAGATGTAGTTCATGAGCTAACTTTTCGCATTCACCTCACTGGAGGATGCCTAACAGGATATGTCTTGGCAAAGCTTATCTCCAGTCATTTCGACAGCATTTATGATGCATGCAGTAAACACTTTTCTCAATACTTTACTTAATGCTTTATCACATGTGAGTGAGCCAAAGCCTGGATTCTGAGTTTGCATTGCAAATAATCAGAGTTCAAGACACATCTTTGAAAAGGTGGGGCCTAGAGAGCTCAGTGTTGTTGGCGACAACACAGTTTAATACTAATGTTGGATGAAACTTGCAAATGGCTGAGACTTAAGGAAAAACAGATGATTTTCATTACCATGGCTCCATTCTGGTTAAGTATCACTGTAGGTGTTAGAGATATAAAGTAATTTGTACGAAGTGATCAGGACAAGCTATACTGTCACTTATGTTATGGCCATAATGGCAGTCCATTTGTACCATATTGAATTAAAGGCATTAGAGAGTAATTTATTTTTGTTTATTTTCCTTTTACAAAGTTTTATTCACGTCTCCATGAGGAGATCATTTGGTGTCCATTTTCCCAGAAGCCTCGTGTAACAAAGTTTCAGTGCTTTTTACCTGACAATAAAAATGGACGTAATGTATAATCTAATTTCACACAAGACTCTGCGGCGATCAAGATTGTACCCATCACAGTGCTTTACCTTTCAGACTGAAAAACAGCGCTGGTGCATCATTGTTATGTGATATACCTGTGTGTATGTAAACATGATTATTAGCTCCAGCCACTGAGTCATCCTGAGGCTCATGACGACACCGACTGCCGGTTTTGTTCAGTTTGAATGGAGTGACTTGCTTCAAAGTTTGCTCTCGTCTGTGGCTCCATTTGTGCTCCATTTCCTTAAGCACCCAGCGTCATAAAGAACATGCATTAAGTTGATTGTTTAAGAAGTCCGTGGCCCATTGAGGCTGTTTTATTATTGGAATTATTTAAATTAGCCCTGAAGATTTTTGTTTTCCACTTGGCACACTGTATTGATTTTACTACTCACTCATCCTTTCAAAGTCAGTAAGCCTGAAACACTTGTACATTTTCATAGTATAATCACATACATGTGGCTCATGACGACTTGTTTGGCCTAAATTATTAAATAATACCTCTTAATTGAGTTGTAATAAAGGTCAGACTATTTGTTTCATGAGTTTTTTCTTTCTTCTGCTCTTTCTAAATTCTAATGTGAGACAGTTTAATTATCACAACGGATTGTTAAAGATAAGCACATTCTGGCATTTACTGTATAATCATACCATTAGCTCACCCATCTTAGTGGTGTGGCTCTTAGCACAACAATGTCAGTAAGCTTTGCTTACTTTGCTTGATGCTCCAGTAGGCGTCTGCACATTGTGTTTTTTGTAAATTGGCAAATGCTCAAACATGGCTATCGACTCATTGTCTT
Organism: Caranx ignobilis; assembly: GCA_021432705.1. Lineage (NCBI taxonomy): Eukaryota > Metazoa > Chordata > Actinopteri > Carangiformes > Carangidae > Caranx > Caranx ignobilis. The sequence continues at coordinate 5,854,530 of MU269982.1, forward strand.
GTTCAGCTGTGTTATTTAAGATACGGTGTGTTTCGTACAGGTTAAACTTGTTATATATGTCTTACTAACTGATTCAGTGGTGTGGATTCTCATGCAGCACAGAGGTCTGTCGACATCCGCATGAAGCAGAGGGAAAAGAGGAAATGTTGTCTGCCGAATGAGCTACAGGTGCAAATTATTCCCCCATTTGCACTCTGCTAAAGCTGCTATGATTTCACATCCTATGTATCCCCTATGTACACCTCTCCATCCTGATCCCACTCTGCATATCATACCTTGGAGCAATTATACTTGTAATGAAAAATCAGCACTTGCATTCAAGGAGTAGCCCCTGACAGATGGGTGTGTACGGTTTCATGCTATTAGCATTTTTATTATTATTTATGTGTTTTGTTGCTCCTCTGTATCCATTATGCATTATTTAATTTTCCTCAGTGTATGAGAGCTGCGTTATGAAGTGGATCCATTGCAAAGCGTGCACCACTTTTGTCTCTGGACATATGATTGAATGCAAAATGAGCACTTAGAGGAAGTGGACGACAACGTATACAAGAGAAAGGATTCCAAATTAAAAATTTAACATTCAGGAAGCATGAAATACATGCTACCGATGGCTACAGTATGTGTGGCTACAGGCAGAGAGCCTGTATGGAAATCACCCACCCCCACAAAGCCACAGACTAATGTAAACGGAGAAGCATGTGCAGAGTTAAAGACTGAAGCAGCCCTAGAGTCTGCACTGAGGTGAAGCCTATTTAAGGAGCAGACAGCCTGACTCCTGCAGGAACCACACAGACAAAATGACAGAGTAACACACAGGAGAAGAGAGAAAGGCTCACACTACAAGAGAAGAAGAGAGCAGCTGGACACCAGGAATCACCTACTTGTATCATTTTGTGAACACTGGTGTTTACACTTTCTTCTCAGGTACACACATAGGTGTGTGTATGTGTGTGCATGTGTGTGTCTGGGCGCATGCATGTGTGTGCGTGTGTCTGTTTGTGTTCTTACCTACCAATCTGTGGTCATCCTCACTTGTAGACTGGTGATCCAAAAGGCCTGGCGCTGTGCTAAGACCGCACCAGTGACGTGTGGTCAGTGACGGAGTGGACCGGAGGCCCAGGGCAGTGTGGGCCCCATGCAGGCATGCGTAGAAATATTACTCTTGTATGGTGCTGATACCACGCAGTGCATGAGTATTTTCAGAAGAACCATCGCGTTTCAACCTTAAAAAGGATGTAGTCTTGAAAGAAAGCTTTTGTCCCTGACTGCTGCAGGCTGTGGAGGTCAGAGCAGCTCCATTATGCAGTTATATGCACTTAGATTATCAATGGAGAATGTGGCTGGCACTTTAAATCTGAATTGGTACTCATAAGAAACTAGGGAACCACTTCTATTGAAGGAAATTAGATTAAACAAATTAATCAGTCTTGCAATCAGATGTAGTAAGGCCTCCACTATTCAGGGATCTGTGTCTCCACTTTGAAAGAACACACAGGGCCGTGATTTGGCAATGAATGAGACTATTTATAGCTAAATGCCTATAGTCAACTGAATTAATGGGGCGTTATTAATGAACTCATAACAAAGAGGTCAGAACTGAATATATGAATGAAGTTGATCTTTGAAGGACAAAATGATTTGGTCACATAGTTTGGCAGAAGAAATGAAGTGTGCACGTCAGAGTTACCAGAGAACGATGGAGCACCAAAGGGTCGATCTATTTCTGTAGGACTTAAAATTAAGAGAGCAAAGCACTGACATCAGCTCTTACTGCAGACAGCAGAGGTAAAATGTTTGCTGTCTTTTGTAGCTATGTCCCTTTTTTTTGGACCCAAAGTGGTTCAGTTGCTTGGACTCACCGCTCCTTTCAGAGAGGCGACACACCACAGGATGTTGCCAGGCAACGGGGGTCAGACAGTGGGATGCTCAGTTGACAACCTCACTCCAGAGTGGACGGAGCAAAGCTTTGAGGCTGATGAGGATCTTTTGTGAGCAGACAGGAGTTGGTGGCTGCAGGCTACAGCCGTCGTTGACTTCTTGGTCGGGGAGAGGTTGTTGAATAAAAAACACTCACTTTCCTTCACTAGACTTGTTGATCAGGGTTTAAAGTCATTTTGTTGGCCAACATATCTTCCAAAATAACACTGATTCGAGACCTACTGAAGGGCAAAAGAATACAAACTCGCTCATTCAGCTTGTTGTTGAGTTACAAACTGAGTTTTGTTTCAGCTAAAGATCAACATGTGCACAGAGAAAAAGGTTCTAAGGATACAAATGTAGATGATGTGAATGGAGAATAATAAAAATGAGAACAAAGTAAAAAGAAAGTAGAACTGCTAAAAGAGAGTTAAAGTGTACAAAAGTGTTAGAAAAGATAAAATGTGAAAACTTCATCTCAAAGTTGATGAAATAGTCTGTTCAAACCTCAATTTGTCTCCAGGAGGAGTTCAGAGGAAGGAGGGGAGGGAGGTCAGTGCTGCAAAACATTACATCACATACAACTTCTGTTCCTATATTTTGTTTTATTGATTCATTTATTGTCAAAACAATAGAAATATTTGGTTCACAGCCCTATGTGTAAGACTAGGGGTGGGAGAATTAGAAGGAAGGCTAGAGAGTGTGTGTGCGTGTGTGTGTGTGCATGTGTGAAACTAAGGGTGGAAAAACTGGGTTGCAAGGCAAGAGAGCAGGAGTCAGAGTTCACATAGAGTTTAAGAGAGAGGGTGAGAATAAGACAATATCTTTACACAGTGGGGACAGTTTGACTGATGTTGTCTTCTTCAAGAGTTTATCTGTCCAGCTCTGTTCAAAGAAAACATGACCACATTTGCTACATAACTAATTAACATTTTATCTAAGCCCATCCAGTCATCGTGGCCTGTGGCTAAACACGATGCCGATGAGAGAAGTGAAACTGAACAAAGACAATTAGGTTGTCGTCCACAACAACTGAACAACGAGCCACAAAGCACTGCTGTGAGGCTCCACAGAGCAGAGCGGAGCTGCAGAGTGATTGTCCATGGGTTCATCACTATAAATGCCCCTTTTCACATGCAACTAGTCATGTGATTAATTATTGATTATGGTTTTGAATGAGTGTCCAGGAAATGCATTATGCATGTGCTTTAAGCGACGTCCTCATAACCATTTTCTCTCAACTGTGTTCATAGCCACATAACTGATGGAAGAGGTTCGTTTTATCCGCTGTGATTTGTCCCAAAAAAAAAAGCTTCATTTCACAGAATTGCATGTTTCACACGTGTATTTCCATACTGTATATTCAGTCCATAATTGAAACCCAACAGACAAATAGTCATCCCACTGTTGCCTTTGGTTTGTTTTGATCCGTTGGATTAAAAACGTTTACGCTGACAAGCACTAACAGTATGTGACAGCTAAAAAGCTTTAAATGGTTTTCATTTTGACAAAAGAACAAAGGATGTGCATTATAATTTATTGTCCATCATAACAGGGGAGTAAATTGTTACGGACCAACTGGCATGTGAGGGATAAAGCGGCGTTTACATGTCAGCTGTCAGACAGCCCCAGAGACACGGCAGATTTAGAGAAAGCACTAATATATAGACAGGGCTTCTTCATTTTTCAGTCTTTCATCTTGTGATATCATGTTGCCCACGAAGAGCTTTTTTTCCCCCCCATTTAAAGCCGAATGTGGGGAAAAACAGAGTCTGTCAACTGAGAATTGTGTTGAATTTAGAAATACTCTGACACTCTATTTGCACTTTTTTGTGAATGCAAACATGACACCTCTGCCTACAGAGAGAGGAGCTGATAAAAGCAGAGGTGACACTCCCAGCTGTTGATTGAGGAAACACTTGACTTATGCCACGTGGATCCAGAGGTGCACTGGCGTGTTTACTACTACTTTATTTCAAAGTATAGCTTTAACTTTAATTTACCAATCATAAGAAATAAGGAATTTTATAAGTAATTAAATAAGTAATTTTATTTTATTCAATTTAAATTGACAGGAAGACAGGGGTAGGACACAGACTTCACAATACAACAGGCAGTGAGGACAGACCATGACATGGAGACCAGTAAGTAGTGAGAAAAAAAAGGTTATATAAAGAAATAACACATTTTGGATCGTTGGGGCCGATTCAGGTGAACCTGTAGAGTTTCGGTTAGGCAGGTGGAGATGATGCCATGTTGCTCAGGTGTGCACCAGATGAGCACACTGGCACTGCCAGGAAACTGTTCTGCAGTGGAAAGTCAGCTGCAGTATTTGCTGTGGTTTAGCTGTGGAGCTGACACACCTTGCTGCTGTGAGTGAAGTGTAACCCCTTAAGTGTAAGGAAGCAGTATACAAATTCAACATCACCCCCCACAGGGACTCTCAGTCTTTCCCAAATGTTGGCAGCCTACACATGACGCTGTAACAATTTAAATGATTGCACTTGAACGTCTCAGGGCTGAACTCCCACAGGTTGGGAACATAAACTGTAAGTAAAGACGGACTCCATCTCCCCCTCCCCCATACCTGACTCCTCAACTGAACTGTCACTCATTTATGCAAAAAATTAAGCCTTAATGAAATTTAATTGAGTGCGTTAGGTAAAATTTGCATTTTAACATGCGAGTCTATGGGGACTGACTCACAGACTGATAATTGAAAGAGGTTTAGGGTTTGGTACTTTGGTCTGTGTTTGTCTGGGCGGAGACATGAGAAACATGTTGATGTCTGTATATATTGTTGAACGTTTGACCTGCTGAGGTTTTCTTTCTCTTGTTACTCTGTGGTCATCCCGTGCTGTCCACTCTCCTCACTAACAGCAGGTTTTCATTTATTCATGTTATAAACTGTGTTTGCACTATAAATTATAGAGCTGATTTTCACCAGTAAGGGAGATGCTGCTGGTGCGTCCACTGTTTCTCCTCCCAGTCATTAGTGACACAGTGACCCTTTAGCTGCCGGCCCTCTAACCATTAAAAGCCTCTGCGGTCTCACTCCAGCTTCTCTGTGGATTACTGCACACGGCAGTGAATTATGCAGGAGCATGAAGCCACTGTGTTTGGCTACGAGAGCTCGCACCCCCCACTTCTCTGTAAAGTATTATAGATAGCTTTGGAAATGAATGCAGGGACATGGAGCGACACAGACAGAAGCCGCTCTCACAAACACACTTTGAGGCCCCCGTACAAACTAAGCTCTAATAATTTCTGCGTTCGTTCCTCTCAGCTGAAATAAATACCATTTCCTCTCCCTCAGTCTCTACATTAATTTGCATTCTTTTTGCTGCAGCTCATTGTGGCTCCTAATGGAGCTCTGTAATTAAGACAGAGGAATCGGTGTGCCTATTGACACACTTGGTGTTATCTTTGTCGTTCAGATAAGTGGCCAATACAGTGGATCTAAACACCCATTTGTTTATCCTTGGTCCTGTCCGTGTTGCACGAAATTGCAGAATCATGCATGGGTCAATCAATCTGTTTTTCAGTGTGATAGAAGGGCAAGGTGGATAGGTTATTAAAGACAGATATTGAATGAATAAATCTGCACCATGTCTTCATTTTCATCACCAAATAAAAAAGAGGAGGCGCCATAATGAGAGGAGAAAATGGTTTTGTAATTCCTGCAAGGTCTGGGAATCCATCAAATGACTTTTCCCCCGTGAATCGGCCTCTGCCTGAGGTCCCTGTGCTGCTGCTGCTGGAACCAGAACAGAACACCAATTTACACACACACACACACACACACACACACCAACCCATCATGTCTACATGTCAAAGACCAACCACTGCAGCATGCTATCATACAGAATACAGGCAGTGATTTAAGTCCATCCGTGAAACTAACTTTCCCTGTCACCTCTGACGACTCTTCCCAGCTGAGTTTATTTTCAATTGAACCAGGAAAAATGAAGACTGCCACAGTTAATATTGCAATACTTCCTCAACTTTGAATTAAGAATAAATTGAGGGATGTTTGCATCACTTATCACTCAAAGTCTCTATAATTTTCCCCTGCAATTTACTTTTTCAAACACTTTTTTTTTCCAGCCTAAACACAAATGAGCCAGCTAACTGCTGTGACGCTGCAGGGCACAGGCTGTCAATCATCTGTAGCAGCAAACAGCAGCTCAAATGATGACACTGACTCAGCGACACGCTCAGTGGATTTATATATGGATTATTAGTCTGTCACCAGAGCTGGACCTTCATTTTTTGTTATCATTATTATTTTTATTTATTTATTTGGCAGCTGTAGTGGGCAGGGACTATGAACATCAGTCATTGGTGTGTGTGTGGGAAGGATCATTTCTCTTACTTCGGCATCAATAAATAAATAAATATAGAGTAATACTTGTTTTATAAGAAAGTGAATTCAAGTAAATTAAAGTAATGCAGAAGTGTTGAGTATAATGCCTTTATGCTGAAGTTAGTTTGGCTTTGCTCTGGCCTCTGCTCCTCCTCACAGCCTGCAGCTGCTCTCCTCTGTGATGTGTCCGGTAAAGACTGATGTTAGTGGGCTGACTGTTCTCCCTGCAGGCGCAGAAGCACAGATGTAGCAGCCGTGTTGCTCCGAAGCAGGTCCTCCTCTGCTGCCTGCTTAATATTAGACTATGAGGTCTTGGCGTCTCGGGGGTTCGGCACTACTGGAGGAGAGCTGCTGTTTAGTTGAGGATGTAATGGGAATGAGATCAGAGGACGCCTTGACATCTTTATTCTTCTCTGGGTGGAAATGGATGTAGCACATTAAAATTTGATGGCTATGCTGGCATGTTTGCAGAGAGTAAGCAGCAGAGGCTTTGCTTTGTGATGCTTTCAGACAGTGAGCTCTGCATCTACTGCCCACTGTTATCGTTGCTGCTCTGTATTTTCAATGGGGCTGCTGCTGCTGTGGATACTGGATGCATCTGATGATCCTGGGATCCTAGCAACAACTTTATCAGAGATTCCCAAGTTGATGCCACAGATCATTTGCCAACAGGCACAAAAAGATTTAGAATAACAGGTAAAACTTAACGAACTTAACTCAAACTACATACAGAGGAACATTGTGCTGATACAATACTGACCAGTTCCAACTTATACTTAAATGTAGGCAGAGTGGAAGAACAGAAGAAAGAGGAGAAACGAATGGCTTTTTTTTTTCGAAGGAAGGATATTAGGAAAGATGGTGTTAACATCCTGCAGCAAAGGGAAATTGCAGTCATGTAGAGACAAAGGAAGAGACTGCGGTGGGTGGATGGTAGTGTTGTGGTCAAGACCACCTAACCCAAGACTGAGTCAAGGCCAAGACTTTGAGGGGGTTGAGACTGAGTCAAGGCCAAGACCAAGGAGGTTAGGGTTAGGTTAGACCGAGGTCTCAAGTACCACAACACTAGTGGATGGGTCTTAAAATACAAGGATATGATACAGGAGAGCAGTGTGAACGTGTTGTGGTTCTTCAGGAACCTGTGGGTCATCGCCCAGGCTACGTCCATCCTTATTTACAGTCCATGGTCACATCAGAGATATTTTAAAATGTCACTTTGTGTGCATTGGTGATGCTGTTTGTTTAGTTTGTGTAAACCATTAGAAACCTTACATGCAACTTTGAGTCTTTGGAGGCTGAGTTTTAATGTGGTCTGTGATAAAAAGAGGAGACTTTATTGTGAAGCTGCCTCCCTCCGTTATAAGCTTGTACATGGTGTCACAGCCTCTGGTCACAGCTCTACATTTTACACTGTTTGGACTTTGGCTGGCTGCCATCTGGTGTGAGCTTTATGACATCCCCTCCTCATTTCAACTACCAACCAAAGATGGTTGCTGTCTTCTTCTTTTTTTTTTTTCTTTTTTGGCAAAACTATAAAGTTACAGGGAAAGAAGAAAATGCAGCCCCTGGCCCAGTTGTCTCTGACTGACAGTGCGGCTGCTCAGTCTGGTCGTGCTGTGAAGCAGTGCATAAAATTATGCCAGGAGAGATTATAATCCAAGTCTCTGTTCACCAGTGAACAACAACCAGTCAGTGTAAACACGCGTAAGCAGCAGACAGCACAAAGAATCTGGTTGAAATGAGCAGAGAAACTTTGCCAGGGCCAAATCCCCACAGAGTGCAGCAGAAAGAGAAATCCTGCTGCCAAACATTTGTTGTGTCTGTGATCACTTGGACGAACTCCTCACAGAATGCAGTCCTCCTTTTTTTTTTTTTTTTCAAAACAGCTGCTGAAAAAAGACCAAGCTGTGGAAAAAAAAAGTCTTTGCCATCATTCCAGGGCTTCATTCAAAGTGGGAGTTGCATTACACATCCAAAGTGACAGAAGGCTAATGATGTAAATAGCAGCAGCATTAACCTGTGATTATGCTGCTAATCTTGGGCAAGTGAGCACAGCAAGTAGTTTATAAGTTTAAGAAGTTTATCGACAGACTGCAGCTGAGTATTGAGTTGCTTTTAAGACTTGACAAGCTTTATTAGAATATCACTATCACCATATTTATGATTTAGCTCCTTCAGAGCAGGGACTGTGTGATAAACTTCCTTGGCCAGGTTTCAAAATGAGGGATTGTGCTGAAACATGAGGCAATTAGTACATTGAAATAACACTGATTAACCAAGATTTGTATTAGCTGAATGATTAATTGTTTTAGTCAGTGATGATTTCCTTTCTTATCTCATCACTATTATTGCACATTAAAGGAATACCTCACCATTTAATGAGGAACTATGCAAGTCCGGCCGCTCTTCTGCTGTTTTGCTAACCCTCCTCCTGGCCAAGTGCAACCCAGTGAGAAAGCAATCCATACAATGTGTGTATTGTATATTTGTGTAGTCTTATCTGTCATAAACTAGAGATTACGGGGTGTTTGTGTCACAGTGCCGCCAAGACGAGAGCTGGGACACTGGATCAGAGGCATTGATTTTGCAAGGTTGGTTTTCGGCCAAGAGACGTTAGGTGGAAGGCAGAGAGCCTCCATTCTCCATGTAACAAGTTACTAGTCATTTATTTAACACACGTTTCTCCAAAGCTGTTTAATTAAGGTAAAAATCCTGCAGGAAATATGCTCACTGCAGATGCTTCCTGATGAAGGATACCTGTGTGTTAATGATGCAGCTAGTTAGCTTAGCACAGCATTAAAACTGGAAACATCTGCCCTCCAGTGACATGCTATGTCTTGCTTGAGTTAAGCATCAATCCTCTCTCAAACAATCCCTTTAAATCTCTGTGGTTTTGGCCTCTTCAAGAGCAGAAAACAAGCAACATAAAGACTAAACAGTTAATCAAACAATAACTGACAGAGGCATGGCAGTACATTTACAGGATGTGGCACCATCCACTGAACTGCCATGGCTTCAGCGCCTTCACACCAAGCTTTTTCTCTTCCAACAAAGAGAAAATCTGAGAGAGCACAGTTAATGTTCCACGGGTGAGAGTACTTCTGAGCAAGCTGTTTAGCTGTCATGGCCTGGCACACACACAGCTGAGCACAAAGAGTGGGCACAGATTAGGGCCTTGGCGGGGCACAACCTATGTCTTGTCAAATTGGCTAAGAGTGCTGATACAGCATACTCCAGTGAGTTCAGTAAGACTTGAATACTGCAACCTTACCCACTCAATCACTGACGTTTTGGATTTAACACTTTTAACTTCCCAACTTGAGTTGAATAGACTCATTTAAAGGGTTTTCTCATTAGAATTGGTTATTGTGAGCTTCAAATGCAAAGGTTATGATCAGTTCTACAGTGTAATCTCTAAGTATCTGGAACGAGACAAAGACTATCAGGTTAAACGTCTTTCAGCTTTAATATAAAAGACTTCAAATCCTTCAAGCCTTGTAGTTGCCCTGCTGTGCTGTTCAAAGATTGAAGGCTGTATGAAAGTGCTTGTGAAACACTCGTAATGTCAGTACTTTAATATCATTATTGTTTAAAATCCAATGTGTTGTAGTGAAAGAAGCAAAAACATATGAAAATGTGCCACTGTCCAAATGCTCCCAGACTGCACTGTAGATGTTAATAATGTATGAAATGTAATTCTAACGTTTTTCTCTTGATTTCCTACAATTGCAATATGTGGCTTCACCACAGGTGTAGACATGGACGTCTCCTAATGCTTTTTCTTTTTCTCTGTTTGTGGAACCACTGTGCTAAATTCAACCAATTTTCCCTCAGTAAATAGCATAAGACAGATGGAGTGCTTTCATCCAGTCAGCAAATCATGTTGGGCAAGATTGATGTTCTCTCGCTTTCTTTCTCTGACACACACACACACACACAGTCCCTCTCTCAGCTCTCTCGAATTGTGTTGCGTTGTGTTGCGCGCTCATGTGGTCAGCAGAAGGCACTCACTACACAATGAGAGCTCGCCCACTCCAGTCAGTCCTTCTCCTCCATCTAATCATCACATCATTTAAACACAAAAGCAAATATTGACAATTCAGTCGAATATATTCTGTCAGAAACACTGTTATTACGTATTATTTACAGAAACTGCTCATTGTGGATTGAAAAATTGACTCAGAATATCAGTGCATAATTACATGTCCAAGAATAAAATGAAATAAAAAATGTATATAAATCACATTTCAGGTCTTAAGGAAGTCAAATCCTGTAGGGTTCGTGGTGGGTCAGGGTGGGTCAGGATGGGTCAGGGTGGGCAGAGCTTGAGGCTGAGGGTGGTGATTGTTTTTGTTGTGACATCACAAAGTTACAAAAGTTCTGACCGCTGGTTTTAAAGGCTAAGTTACTGAACAGAGACTTTGTGCACTTCTCTGTGGATTGATCACTAAAAGAACTTTGACCTGCTTTATGGTCTAAAACAACATGGAGATCTCACTTTACATAATATGGGAACTTCAAAATAAATAAATAAACTTCACAGCTGTTGGCTGGCTGGAGGATGCTGTCCTCTTCTCTAGTTTCTTTGTTTTAGAACAACTGTCTGTTGATTTCCTAAGATCCTGCAACTATACAGTATTTCCATTTCACTGTTGTAGCAGGTACTACAGTGTAAGTAATTGGTGTAAAATCCTTTTCGTTCCATTGTCTTTGGGTGACAGCTTGTCGATGATCCCCCACGCTTCCTCCTTTTAGCTGCAGGCATTTGTGATCCACACTCGTCTACAACAACACGGGTTTGGCAGTGAATTCTGTTGAGGTCAAAAAATTCTTCCGCTGTCAGCTGTGCACCGGCAGTAGCTACTTTTCTGGTGTATATAAGACAGTACCGGTCCACAGAGACTTTTAGACAAAACACTGGAACATCACAAGAACAGGCAAAGCCGGGAAAAAGAGCAGCGGTTTTACAGTGTGACAAGAGTCTACATAAAGCATGACTGCCGCTTCTACCTTTCATCCAAACAGGGCTCAGAATGTGGATTTGTTGTCAGTTTCAACACACCGCCTGCCCTGTGAAACCATAAAAAATATTAGCGTTGCATTGTCTCCAGCAGCTCAATCCAGACAATTAAAGCAGCTCTTTTCTACCCATGCAGCAGCCTCACGCAATAAAGATTATACTGCATCACCAGATGGCAGAGAACTTATGTTAAAAAGGACTCAAGGTCACGGCTTAGGGTAAATGTGTGTAAATATTTGCAGTGGTATGATTAATATCAATAGGGATTTACCAGGAAAGTGTACGTTGTATATTTAAAACACAATGACATCAATCACTTCAAGTGATTCATCCAGACTCGATATGAGTGGAGCGTGTGACCCCCGCAGGTCCTTACAATCCACAGTTCACAGCAGCAACGTCTCGCTGTTTGTTGTTATATCATTAGGAAATCACTGACTTCCTGATGTAAACAAACACAGATGAAAAAGTCACAAGAATTCTACAAGTTACAACGGAGAGGGGAAAAAAAAAAAAAAAAAAGGCTGACGCTATCCCTGAGGGAGACAATTAGCAGAAGCACAATCCTCCATTTCATCTCGGAAGAATCTCCACTTAATCTCAACAGTCTTTACCACCAGTGCCTCTGCTGTGGCTTAATTCACATTCTGAGCAGTGCAGATCTATCGCTGGCTGGCTTTCTTGTGAAAACCTCAATATGGATCTGTTTTTTTTTTTTTTTTTTTTTTTGACTGACTGACTGACTTTGTACTTTGGAAGGTCGCCTACAGGTTGAGACCGACAGTGTTTAGAGAAGAAAATCCTGCTTAGCTTAAATCTGTTATTACACCATCCTATTCTCAAGTAAAATCCCAGAGTTAGTTTTAACTTGGGGGCATTTTAAGTGTGACAGTTAAAACACTAAAGCACTGTGAGAGCAAAATGCAGATATTTTACACAGGTTTTTTTTTTTTTAAGGAAAGAAAGAAGGAAAGCTTTCACACGTCGTCCTCACCAACATGCGGATGGAAAACAAAGAGCCTCAGGAGTGCATAGCTTTAAAAGGTACACTCCCCTCCAGTAGCTCCCCAAATCCTCAGATTTCCTCCCACTTCACTGTTTATATTTTTGAGTTCTGAGCTGCGTTTGGGGGCCGATACAACTAAAACAGAAAGTGTATCAATAGACAAGTGGATTATGAGGTCAGCCTTGATAACCCCCATATAATCCTATGCAGCATCAACACCAACGCTTGGATCTACAATTTTAGATGACCCACAGAGGCTGTGCGTAGAACTGGGTCTTGATTTAGGCTAATCTTTGGGCAGATGACCCCAATACCTCTTTGATCTGAGTCTCTGAGGAGAAAGATTGCCAATAGTCAGCGGCAACACTTGCCAGCACAACACGGCATAAACCCCTAAGTTTGAAAACAAAGTAGTGTGAAACAGTGCGAATGATACTGGTGTCACGGTGGGAAAAGGACCAGTGCTCAATTCCCCCTAGCTTAGGAGAAACAGATAAAGCCAGTGAAAAGGCTTTGTGTCAGGCTCTATTAATCCGTGGCTGCGCTTAAGAGCTAGCTGTTAAATCATCTGTGAGTGTGCAGGAAGGTGGCTTTGTGCTGATGTTGCACCTCCCTCCACAGATGGGAATACAGCACCACAAGTGAAGCAGCAGAAACTCTGCTGATTTTTTATGCTCCAACTTCAGCAGCAAAAGTCTCAGCAGTAATTTCCCCCCTCAGTCTCCTGCATGACAACAGAGTCACGTGACTTACCAGAACAGGTACCGGCTCAGCGCTGTGTGAATGTTGTGCCAAAGTGTAAATACCACAAACAAGCTGCACTGCAAAAGACAGAATTTACTTGTCAAGAGTTTTGTGACATAATGTTCAGGATTTTAGGAAATGGGCTTAACGGATGAATCTGATGATGCTTTTGGCCTGGCTCCATGGATGGAGATTCTAATCTGATGATCTGATTCACCACCTTGGTCCAGACTCAAATATCTCAACAACTGCTGGATGAATTACCACGGGATTGACAGTCATGATTCGATATTTGTCTTTCCTGACGACTAATTCCTTTCATTCTAACACAGTGTCTCAACGACTAATTGTTTCTACTGGATGTACAATTACTGACAATTACAGGATCCCTTTAGTTTTAATCTAGCACCATCATCAGGTCAGAGTCTTCATCTGAATGTGTAAATGAATCCTCTAAAAATAGTGGTGGTGGCATGTTCTGCTAACAATCCCTTACAGACGTACTGTGTTCCATAGGTGTGAAGATCGCTGTTGTGAAACTTAACACTTGTCGTGATGAGGCAAAATTATCAGTAAATCACTCTATTGATCCCCAAGGAGAATGTGGGTCACATTACAGCTGCTCCATTGGAAGAGCAAAAACAAAGATCAGAGAATAAGAATGAAAAAATGATTAAAGTAAAAACATAGCATGTAAAAAAAATATGTCTTTATACTATGGTATATGAAATACGCAGCTGAAGCAGGGACCACATGACAGCGGCACACACCCCACCTCAGTATTTCACTGGTTGACCTGTTCCTTCATTATGATTAACAAGTGGCACTGTAATTTATTGTGAGTTAATCCTACATGCACCTTAAACACTCATGAGCATGCCAAATGAAAAGCAATATAAATAAATAAATAAATAATTAAATAAACATTATTAGCCTGCAGCATAATTAGCACCCAGTGGTCCACTGTTTTATTTGAGAAATGTTTGCTTAAAAACAACAGTATTTACAAGTGGTTATTGGTCTTTTGTGCGGCTAGACAACAATAATAATATTAACTATAGGTGTTGACTGGAAATTCAAATGCATGGTGTACAGCAGGGGTGCCCAACCAGTCGATCGCGTTACTAATTCTGAGTCGATCGCAAGAAGTAGCCTTGACAATGGTAAATAAAACTCTTTAATAATTAGTCAACTCTTGGATCGTATTTTTCTCTTGGCTGTGCTGCCAACCAATCAGCTAATCGGAAAATAGTATTTCTTGTTGCCGGGTAAAGTCTGAAAATAGGTTTCCTCAGCGCTGCAAGCACATGCACGCTAACCGCCTGAATGTGTGCACAGGTTGCACAGGCTGCCTTGGTTAAAGTGTGTGTGTCCATGGGCACTCTGTTCAGATGTAGCGACTTTTGCGCGCACAAACCCATTACTTTCAATGGAGATGTGTGTCATGCTCGCGAACCAAAGTGACGCTGTAGCGACGTGCATTCAGTGCTACGTGCTTGTTTTTTTGTGCATGTCCGCGGCGCGCAGCTCCGCTGACCTGCTTCTCCCTCCAGTGTTGTGTCAGATCCCGATTCACCCCCTGGGGCAGTGCCTCTCCTACTGTTTCCCACAGAGCTCTGTCCCATTTCAAAGGTAAAGGAAGCCCATATGTGGAAAGACGTCGCCTCCGAGATGTAGAATGTTTATTATAGAAGAGAAACCTCAGGACCGCTGACTTGTATCATCAGAACAGAAATGTCCTGTGATTTTCAGCCTTTCAGCAACTCACAAAATACTGGATATGTCAGTTTCTTCTGTGCATTTATACGTCACTGATAGGCTGTCGGCAAGCACTATGGATGACTGTGAACTATCAGATCTCGACGGACAAAAAACTTTTAAAGTTGATCTTGAAGGAAAAAAGGTTGGGCACCACCGATATACAGTATGTGTTGGGGACAGAGGATTACGTTGAGTACAAGTTGAACATCTTGTCAGGATGTGGTCCTGGCTGCCAGTCTGAGTGTCAGGAGTAAAATGGCTGAGCTGCCCTCACATAAATTACTCCTCTCAGGCTTCTACCTCCTAATGGCTGTTGCACAGTGTGATTGTAAAGAGAGGAAAGTGCCTCCGGGCCCAACAAAGATCCTTAATGCAAATATGAAGAGACTTCTATTAGAATTCACACCACCCATGTCCTTCAGCAGAGATTTCACGTTGCATTCATTTGGAACAAAATTAATGTATTTAAAAATCAATACAAAATTCTCTCAGAGGTGCCTAGTCTGGCCCATGAATCTATAAATATGTAATTTGGTGGGGAAACAGCTCACAAATTAAGACATAAATGAGTTATATTACCCTGCGTGTGTGAGGCTTGAGAAAAGGATCTGTCCATGTTTATCTGTCAGTAAAAAGACAATTCATGTCTCTATTTAAAACCCAGTGAATTTCTATGAATAATTCATGACTTCAGCAATGAAATACTGGACCAAGTGACAATATGCTGATTTTCTGTGGCAGTTATCATCTCACAGGACTTTACAGTAGGCATGGCTGAGCAAATGAAAATATAATTCTATTAAACATAATACATGAATTCATTTCACATAAATAGGCTGTGTGTCAACCTTATCAAAATAAAAGTCAATGCAGAACTGTCATGCACGTGCACATACAATAGAAAGTGGCTGCATGCAGGCAGATAATCGAGTCTCGCCGCACGCTCAGCTTTTTTTCTGACATTATGAGGATGCAATGAGGAATATTTTCCCTCAGCAGGGGCTTTCTAAGTAACTACATAAATATGACCTGGGCTCTTTGTATTTGCTCTACATATACTGGCATATAGGATGGAGGGAATGATAGATGCATTGGTTAGTATGACGCAATGCAGCCTCCAAAATGCCCATAATGCTCTCTAAAACAGTTTCAACAAAAAATGATCCAAACCCAAATACTGGATCTTTTTCTTTTTTTTTTTTCCAAAAGCACCAGGGATTTCTGCTTCAGTTTCAGCTAAAGATGAAAGATCTTTAGCTGAAACTGAAGCAGTGTAACTCATCCTGGTTATTATCCAGCCACATCCGTGCCTGAGTTGATGAAGTCAGACAAGTCAGACATGGCTTGTGTGCTATTAGCATCCTGGTCTCGGCCCCTCTGGGAAAATCTCAACAGCCAACGCCGGATCACCTCTGCACTCACTCAATACTTATTAAATATTCACAACACAGTGTGTATTTAATGAAACTAACATGTCTTACATACCACGAGTCAAATCCTCTGTTGTTGGAGACAATAGAGATGCTAGTTGAAGAAAATCTTTAATAGTACATGAAAGCATGTGATGTTCGTGGAGTGTCTTCAGGTCACTGCAGGGCAAAGACATGCTCCTCTTTCATAGTAATGACCAAATAATTGTGTTTAGCTGTGTACAAACCACCTGGCTACTAATGCATGTGTCACCCAGCACTCTACAGTTTGATCTGTGAGTTTATACTGTCACTCAGTGCTCACACTCTGTGGCCATGCGCTGCAAAGCTGGGGCTTAGAAAGAGGAAGACATGGCAGCCTGGCAAGGTCAGATTTCATCTAATATACATGCTGCCTCTACTGTGGCCACACTCAGAAACAAGGAAGGCACAGCAGAGAGAGGAACTTCAGGCTCGTTTTGATGGTGGGATAAAATAGACCACACTTGTCAGCCAGGCGAGGGTTTTAAATTATGGCCGCTGATGCTAGAGTCTAAAGCCCCAGTGAGCAGAGCAAAAGCTCCATGACAGACTAACTCCATGATATTCAGATATTTTCAGTTCAGGTTTGGAGTTGTCACACTGATGCCTCAAAATATAGCCAAATCACACAGCAATGTGCCAGTACCTTAGACTTGGTTCCAGACCTCTGAGTCACTGCACACATCTCTTTCTCTGAAGAGATTTACAGATATAACAATCACAAAGCTGCACATTTCTATGACTTAGGAAAAACTTTAGAGCAGTTACATCCTGCCTTTCTGTAACAGGCTATGACGTCTTTATCAAATGACTAACATAAAAAATATGTTAGCATCTTTTTCAGTTCTCGTTAACCCACTGTTTTAAGTTCGAAGTTACAGGGTGACTGATTCACAGCCAGGGTAAAGGCTGTATAGACACACATACAAGGTCACACATCACTTACAGACAGTATGGCATGATGGCCAGAGCAAGTTCACTCACCAAGGCCAAAGTGCAAAAGTCAAGTAGCTTAAGCAAAAAATCTGTCTCTCCAAATCAGTAAAATACTTTCTCTCATTTAACAACAGAGTAGCTGCAGGAAGAAAGAAAAACCTTTGTCTCTCGGGAACTCTTAACTGACAACTTGAGGGTTACAGTTCAGACTGGCTGCAGATGGTGGTCTTGCCACTCCAGAAGGGAGCTTTTCAGACCACCTGCCCGTTATAGAGGTCTGTAAGCAGGGCTGAACTCCTCCCCAAGATCTTATTGGTTATTTGGATGAGTCAGATTAACCCACCGAGGAACAGTGCAGAACATTAAAACTGATTCAGTAAAACTTATGTAAAAGCCATCATCATTATCATCATCATCATCTATGACCTGTTCACGTGCTCAATGTCAATACAGAGGAGTCTTTCTAAAGCTGATAATCATGTCTTTAGTTTTAGACACATATAAGGGAGAGGACTCATTACACCAAGATACAAAATCTTAAACCACAGGACCATGATTTTGGCCTACGCTGCCTGCCTGTAGCAGCAGAAAGACAAAGTCAGCGACTAGTTGGAGAACATAATGAAGCATGTAGCAGCTAAAGGGCCTGAAATTTCCCTCAGGATTTGGTGGAAAGAGAAACAGAAGAAAAAGGAGAGTGAATATTGGATTTACACTGATCACAAGGCCCCCAAACTCAGCTGCAAAAAGTGTGGATGGGAAGTTGTTGTTGAACTTCATAAACTGATCATTCAGTGCTGTGCATGTTTGCAGCTTGTTTTACTGCCTGCACGTAGCCAAAAAAAAAAGCATTTGTTACTCAAGTTTAAATGAACTGCACCTATAGGAGCAGAGCAGCTTCTGTGATACTCAGGTCACGGATACATCTTTCCACTTCCCAGCTAATTTGTCCAAAAATATCAACCTCTCAAAAGTACAAACTAAACACAAACTATTACGAGTGTGTCAAAAGTAAGGCGCACAGTACTAATGATACAAAGCAAGTTTACAGAAAAAACAATTAACACAAAGTGTGGTGGAGTTTGAGCTCAAGAAATACTCCACATGCACAACACAACTCCTGAAACTAACAAAATATATCACTCAATCTGAGGAGCGCGTCTTTATAATTATACAGCAGACTGACACTGCTGTCAAGGCCTAAAAGGGATGATAATTTTCTAATCATGCATAGTTGAGGGAAAGCACTTTATATCAATGTCACTGGATGACATGCAACATTTTCTTGTAAGGAACCTTAAAAAACATTATTTCATGGTGGTGGAATGTGTCATAATTACAATTTCAAGACGTTTTAAAGGTCTGGACAATTAAACCATTGTTATTTTCATTTCAGAAGTTTGTGAAAATGTCGTGCTGATAGTATGTGGCAGCTGTGCTCATCATGTCCTAATAGTATGACGCCCTCTCGTTCAGTCCTGTGATTGCTCAGATTACTGTGATATGAACGCAACCCTGTGGGTCAAACCATAATAAAATGAATAAGCAGTAAGTGTCGTGTCTCACAGGACGAGGTGGACTTCCACAGTTACTGCTGTACAGAGGAAAAACAAGCAATAGCAAACCTAGAGATGAACCTCCGTGATTTAGGAGGAGGAAACAGCGGCCGGTCCCTATACCGATAATTCAAGTTTAATCTGAGCTCCGCAGACGAGTGAGCTGTGCACCACTGCAGATTTACTCCCAGTAGTCTAATGTTATCAATCCACAGCAAACAAACACGCACACACACGGCTCTGCAAGAACTCTGGCTATAACTTGAATTACACTGATTGCAAAAGAAGTTATCCTTGATAAGAAAAGAATTGCAACAAAATTGTGTTTACATGCTGGGAGCTGATAGAAGGAACTATCTCCTTCTATAAAGAGCACGATACGAATCACATTCAGCCACCAGTGTGTTTGAAAGACATGTTCCCATGTCCTAGAAAGTGGAGAATGGCAGCATTACACACACACACACACACACAGAAAAGATTAGGTAATTGTTACCATGGTGACACTGCCGCTGAGATACAAGTCCAACCGTATTTAGATAAATATATGACACGATGACAGAGATAACGCAGACAGGCCGCAGACAAGATCTGTTTTTGAAGAAGTTTAGAAGTTCTGTTATCGTTTGTGTGGCACACATGAGCAACTGCAGTATTTTTCCTTGATTACAGAGAGAACAGTCTGTCGTCCTCACCAGACAGCAACAGAGTTGGTCCACCTAGATTTATGTCATCCTGAAAAGCAACCGTGTGCTCATGTGATTAATGACTTTTCTTTCCACAAGAATAACATGAAAATCGGTTGTTTATTGAAAAGACATACAGTTTGCAAATTAAAGGGAAACCCCTGAATAATACCAGACAAGAAAAGGCAATGAGAACATTACTTAAAGGCTTGAAAGTTCAAACACCTTCATCAAAACACCAAAATGAGGCATTAAAGGCGACAATATCCCAACAATGTTTGGGTTTGGGGACAAAGTACTTGAATTCAACACCATCCCTCAATATTTCTCAAAGGTTTTATATAAAATGTTTATAAATGAGCTATAACATAGTTTCCATACATTGATGCAGGCTCAGTATTTGGCAAGATCGACTTAAACCTTAATACTAATGTCCTGAGTCACAACCATTTCCAACAGGGGGGAGCATTATTGTAACTCTACAACGCATATGGCCTTAACAACGTTGTGACACATTTTGTATTTCTTGGAAAAAAAAACAGTTCCTCCAATTTGGACATAGTACTCCACCTTACTGTGGTTTATTTCAAATGATTGTGCATCCTACTTACTTAGTAAAAGTAATTCCTACAAACTGATGGTCATATAATCCTGTTACATGATTTTAACTTATATCTATTTACACTCGGTTGTACATATGTCATGTTGGCCATTTCAGATACAGACCTTAAACTTCATGAAATTAAGAGGCAGCAGCCTTCAAATGTCACCGTCCTGTCAGAACGCAGACACTAAACCTTAAACCATCGTGTCTTAATTGGTAGATGTGTAAACTCTTTCGTGCCGATGTTAGCGTGTTTGCCCTTGGGTAATGTCAACTGTTTCGTCAACAGCGGCTGATATAACTTGAGTTATGCCCTGTTGTGCTGATATGTCACATTTGGCAAGATGAATGATCATGGCAATATATTCATCCTCACTGTAGCAATCCATCAGATGTCAGCATTGTCAGGAGAGCAAAGCCGGCTGCATGAGTTTGCAGCTCTGCTTCCTCAGCCCTTTGAAGAAAATTTGAAAAAAAAAAAAAAAAAGAACAAACAGCATATGGATCACACATCAAGGGAGTTAGGTGTGTTCATTCAATATGATGCAAATAAGACATAAACAACATAAGACAACTGAATAATTTCAACTTCTAGTGAATTTAATCAAGCACAACTTTAATCTGCTGATCCTGCACAGTGGAGGAAGTCAATTCAATAAACAGAAAACTAAGCCGCTCATGTCATGACAAGTAATTATCAAACTCATCACACAGTTAATAAGCAGATTTATCACTGCTCATAACCTACACGCATGAACATTTTTTTAAATCATGTTTCTTTCTGTCTTCACTCGAAGACTATAAAGGCACAAAATTCAGCCATGTTGTGGAAACTCCATCGAGCCACTCGAGCTTCTGCTGGTACTACTCTGGGGCGTTTCACTTTTATTACTATTTATTCCTGAAAATTGGCTGCAGGCAGTGTAAAGTGGTTGGGAGAGTGCTGGAACAAACACTGAAGGCCATATTTTCTCTGCTTTAAAGAAAAGAGTGGGAGGTAACGCGGCCTTTTACGGGAATCAAACACCAGGCTTCAGAGAGGAGCCGCTGCTCTCAGCCTTTAGTAGGAAGTTGCAGGCTGAATATGACACTGCAAGGAAACTTGTGGAGGGTGTTTCGAAAAATTGTGGAGACATTTGCTTCTAGAAAAAAAAACAGTGTCCAACCCACCAAACCACTCGCCCCAGTGCTAGTCAGTGTTGCATTTGTAATTTTGCTCTTCAAGTCGAGGCTAGGAAACACAGAGAACTGAGTGTGACAGAGGATTATCAGAGCTGGGAACAAACGCTGCAAGTTGCCATGAAAAGTAATGCATTTTTTTGGAAAAATGCAAATCCATTGTACATTGAGGTTGAGGAGTATGTTTTGCATTTATTGCTAGTTTTTGCATGTGTGACATACTATTTGAGAGCTAAAGGCCTAGAGCAGCAGAATGTCAAACAAACCTTATAGATATACTAATGTTATTTAGATTTTTCTTAAAAAAGCAGCGATGGATTTGAAATCTGACCATCTGACCCAGTGATTTATTACTAATTTTCAAAATTTTACAAGAAAAAAAAGTGGGGAGTTCTTGAGAAAACTGCAAAGATCCTCATTGAAATCCTGATCCTGTAACAGATCCATTCGTCCTCGATAAAAATCCTGGTGGAAACGTTCTCAGCCTGCCTGGAAACCATGCTGTCTTACACATCTGCAGCCCCCTCAGTCGTCGAAACCTAAAAACTTTTACTGTGATAAGCAGTTGTGTAGTAATGAGTGTGATAAGTTCAATGAGCGCTGTGAATTTTTCTATTTACGTCACAATGCTCCAAAGGGCTCTGAATGATACCATTTTCATAGTATTATAACAGCATTATTTCAAGTCACCCACTGTCACTGAATGTTTCAGCGAGGAGTTTCTGATAATTGCCATTTCACACATTAAGTCTGAAAAACTTCCCTTTTGTTTGTTTGTGGCACTCATTTATTTCTGAAAGTGATGCACATGTTTAAAAGGAGAAATTATTCATTCCATTCACATTACGACACTATCAGCTGCATTTCATCACTGAGTTTAGTCCACTGAGCTCCCCACTGAACATCAGAGACGGATTTCAACAAAAGGCTGATAATTGGAAAATACATTCTGTCTCCTCTTTTTTTAATGAGCAGGAATGAACCTCCATGAATTTGAACTCATGGTATTTAAATGAACGACATTCTTTTTTTCTTCCTTATTATAGGTTGAATGCCTAATAATTAATGTCTAATCTACACACAGGTACCCAATTCAGTGAAAAAACAATATAAAGCACCACATTAAGGCTTGAACGTGTTATTGAACAGCATTAATGTCGAGCAGGACGTGTGGAGCCTAGGTTTCTCTCTGTGCTGAATTGTGGTGATGTTACTAATAGACAATACCTTGATGTGTCCTATCACTCAGCTCTCTGATTTATTACCACAGGCACCCATCATTGTGACTTGTAGCAGATGGCGGCCCTCCCTATAAATCAGACAAGATCAATGCTACAATCCATGAATCTATAAAGGGATATTCCAGAAATTACCACCAAGTATTTGTCATCATTCATTTTCCCGTAAGACTTTCCACTTTTGATACACGTTCCCAGGATGGATTGTCATTATATGTTCCAGCAGCAGATATTGATCTTTACAGGACAGTTTTTTGACATCACACCCCATTTGTGCAAAACAGCCGGCAACTCAGCACAGTGATAAGACGGTTCAGACATTTCATCAGATGTGGTACTGACTAAGAGTGTAACCGTTCGACTTGTCCATTTTTCTGACTTATAAATGAGCATTTAAGTTGTCATCTTATTGTCTACTTGGTTGCACATCATATTGCTTATATAAAAGCAATGAACTTCGGTCATAGTGAAACCATCTCTTACCACTCAGTGACATCATGTCATTATTTGAGCACATTTTTTAAAGGCTTCTGGACAATATTTGTCATTGTTTTTGGTTAATGTATAACACAGTTGCATAAAGCCATTATCAAACACTTGAAAAACATCCCTTTAAAGTGCATTATGAATAAATAAAACCCAAAGTTATCTCTGTCAGTGCCACTGTGCAGCTTAATGCTGGAGTTCCCTTGGGTGTTCCTGAGCTGCAGTCCCTTTAACAATCACCTTCATCACCTTCAAAGTCACTACTGCTGTTTCAGATCCTTGTTGATGAGTCTTGGAGACACAATGCCACCCTCACTCCAGTCAGTTCTGCCTCATTAAAGACAGTTGTTTCACCAGTGTAAGACCTCGTCTGTGGCTTGTTCACTTAGTTTTCTCTTCAAGCTCTTCCCATAGCTTTTCTTCTTCTGTGACTTTTGTGAAATTAAGAATCTGGTCTTCTTTTTATTTAAGCATTCATGTCTTTTTATATATAAGCCCAATTTGATATCCATGTCTATTTTCCCCCTCACATGCTGTTGCTGTTGTGTATAGGTACAGACGTTTTTGTATAAGAGTGAGAATAAGAATGAACTCACCTCACAAAGAGCTCGATGTAGTTCGGGAAATTACATTCAAAACATGAATCAAGAAATCTTCAGAAGTTTAAATTTAAAAAAAAAAAGAAGGAAAAACACATTCAGTGTAAGATAAGAGAGGGGAATCTTTAAAGGGGGGGGGGTTCAAATGAGAGAAAAACTCCAGTAAAATCAGGAAAGGTTCCTCGATGAAAGTGGGAGATGTGAAAGAAGTCGTCGACTCTGTCAACCTGATTTCCTCAGGCGGAGCGTTGCAGAGCCTCGGGGCCCTGGCTGCAAACGGCAGCTGTAGTCGCTGTCATAATGGGCCACCAGTCGGACTCCAGTGCTCCTTGGCACAAATTCTGCAAGTCTCTGGAAGTTTAATTCATTCATTCACAAGATATTCACTCATCTGACAATCTGATGCTAATGGTGGAGAGCACTGCCTCACGTGTCACTGCAGAGTGGTGGTGGAGGATGTACTGTGACAAGGGGGGGGGGGTAACAGACAGTTATTTATGTGTTAAAGCCCTTTACTTGTACCTGCACCTCTAGTTGTCAGTGTGGAGCTGATTTTACACTGTTGGATATTCTCATCTTTTACGATGTATAATGTCTAGAAGCTGTGACTTAGAAAAAAAAAATCACAGCTGTCAAGTAAACGTGTAGTAAAAGAAAACAGTATGTTCCCCACAAGTGTAGTTCAACATCAACTGGAAATATTCAAGCCAATATAAGTACCTTTATTTATTCATACCTTTATTCAGTTTCCACCAGCGTCTGTTTATGCCTGAGATCTGGTTACCATGAAGACCACTTTATTTTCACACATTTCAAACCCTGCAGTAACTCCTCTTGTCCTGACGAGTCAACCTCCATCAGGGATGAGGAATTTTAGATCTTTTGCAACCCCCCCCCATAAGCCTTTTTAATGCTGTTTTGCATGTTTTTAATTTAGAGGCTACATTACCTAGGTCTCTACTGTAAAGTCATCGGGTGTTTCCTTTAGTTTGTCACCTGCCTTTGTCTGTAAGTTGTTGCAGACAGGTGTGATTTCAAACTATGAGCTGGATTTTTCACATTTCTGCAGCATAATGCCCACATCATACGACCTGTCAGACTTCAGCGCCAGACAGGACACAGACAGATAAATGAGCACTCAAACCTGTCTGCCACCTACAGAGGATGTCTTGAGCCTTTCTAAAGCACACAGCACAAGGGCAAGGTAAAGATGATCGACAAACTTTTAAGAAACAAAAATCATTCTCGGGGGGAAAAAAAAAAAAAAAAGACTCAGGAGTGGAGTGTTATATAAGAATATACATGAACTTGGTGGGATGTGGGAAATATATGACAGGGTATTAGTTTAAAACTTCTTAAATCCCATGGCAGGCAGCTCAGTGAGCACTCTATCAGGAGGCTTACTTCACAAAATGTCAGGCTTACTTTCTTCCAAAGTGCAGTTGATCACGTCACAGCTCAGACTGTAAAACAGCAACGTGTCACTGTACTTTGGAGAATAGTTGTTCATGCAAAGTGCCTTTTGGAATAATATGCTTCTTTACTTCTTTTGGGGGAAAAACAGATGCGCAAAGGTTTTTGATGTGGGTCTAACACGAGACAAGTGAGCTCACTGGTCATCCAGCAGTTCCAAGTTTAACATCAAACCAAATAATGAGATTACTGATGAATTTGATTATAGACTATCTATAGAGGAAAATTCAGAGAGAATGAAGTGGTGTGTATACCGTGCATTTGCTACTGAAGCACTGATGCTCTCACGTTTGGTCTCTGGGAACTCAGAGACTTTTTATTCCAGGTTAGCAGATGGTTTCTTCTCAGTGAGATGAGTTGTATCATAAAAGCCACCTCATCCTGACAATAAAGTTGTTTCAGGGAGTTTGTCCTTTTTCCAAAGATAGACTGTACAGATGGCGAATCTCTTTGAAACAGTTTTGGAGTTTGTGATTTTGAAATGAAACTGACGTTACTTGTTTTCTAAAGATAAAAGTAATTTGAGAACTTTTTTTAAAGGATAAACTCAACAGAAACCAAGCAACTTGTCATGCACTGTGTTTAGAGAAATGCACTTTTAGGTTGGTTTTGAAAAAGCAAATAAACAAATATGTTTTGGCATGATTAAATCCAAAACCTGCTCGGTTAAACTGAAGACATGTGCTGTCAGTAAACATGTCATTTAGGCAAAAAAAAGTCAACTTTACCTTAAAAATAAGACATACACAGGGAGAAAGGCTCTGCTCTCAATACAGTCATCCAGGACTCTATCCATCCTGACAGCTTAGTTTCTTTTTAAGCTTTCAGTACTCCGTACTTCCTCCTCAGTGAAGGCAGCATTTGATAAATCTGAAAGTATTTTAGAGATCAGTGAATCTTTTCTTCAGTTAAAAAGATATAAATGAGAAGTGAGGGCAGTTCTGGTAAAGGGACCCTTTACCGTGCAAGAACGTCTTTACAACCCTATTGTGAATCTCCTGTTAATAACTCTGAGTTTGGTAAGGACGATATATTCTGTTCCGATATAAACTGTCACACTGTGCATGTGTGGATTTAATACACAGTATGTAACTTCTACTGCGAGGAGTGTGAGGGGAAAAAACTGTCTTCACGTATCTCCTTCATCAAAGAAAAGAAGTCTTAGCCCAACGGGTGAATTCAGGTGAAAGTGCTCTTTAATGTCAGTTCTACGTGTGCACGGAAAAAACGTTTTACACACAACTTCTGATGTCAAACGTGCGAAGGGTTCTGACATGACCTCCTCTCTTATGGCCCTCAGTCGACAACTAAACAGACAGTTACCCAGTGTGCCCTGTTGGACTTTTCACTGGAACATAGTTTGTGCAAACATTTCTCAAAAAAGATGTTGTTCAACATTTCAGCTTAAACAGCTGATGCAACTCACTGAGGACAGCGTCCTCACCAAGCCAAGGAGGTACTTCCTCTCCACAACCAACAGACCAGGGGAATTAAACTGTTAAAAAAAAACCACCATATAAAATAAAGCATTTTCACATTAAGAGTCTGTGATTCACAGAGGTTGAGAGAGGATGTCAGGGCAGGCTGGCAGCTAAGCTATTTAACATTTACTTGTTGTGTTTCTTTCTGTCTTCAGCTTAAGATCCAGATGTCAATGAAATTAATCATTTGGGACGATGTAAAATATATATGTGTATATATATATATGAAATAAATAAAATATGGCATATGCAATGGGTGTAGTCATTTTCAGGTGAAAAACTTGCATATTAAAGCCTTTAGTGTGTCCTTCCCTGCAGTAAGGTCAGAGAAGAGCAGTGCTGAGGTAGGCGAGTCAACAATTAGCAGCATTTGTGGACTTGACCGTTATCATAGTTTATGTTCACACCACCACCTACTCAGGCCAGGTCATGCTCTGTGGCATCTATTGTCATCCACCTTTTTTTTTTTTGGCATATTTAATATTTTTAATGTAAACCCCAAAATGAGGTGTGAATAAAATACTGACTTTCCATCTGTCTCTACAGCAGCTGAGTGTTTGCCACAGTAATTGGCACATGAAATAACAGTTGTGGCTGTGTCGTTTAAAGATATCAAGGTCTGGCTGTTGGATGGCAGTTTTCAGTAGCCGCTCTGTCCCCACAGTTCAGTTTGCCACCAGTTCTGTTTGGCTCGTTTCCTCATATCAGTGAATCACTGAGTTCCTATATTAGCCAGTGATTCTCGTTGGACCAGAAGAGTAGAGAAACCAAATGTGATATCTCCCCAAAAGCTGATTTAATTTGGAGCAACATATATTCCCTCTTGGCAGTTCTCTACTTCCCATACAAGCACATCAGATTTCACTCCGGAG
Source organism: Caranx ignobilis (assembly GCA_021432705.1). Lineage (NCBI taxonomy): Eukaryota > Metazoa > Chordata > Actinopteri > Carangiformes > Carangidae > Caranx > Caranx ignobilis. The sequence goes on from MU269982.1 coordinate 5,881,908, forward strand.
AAATGTCTGTGGCAGGATCTCGACTGTTTCTTCCATTACAAAGAAGCGTGCCAGTGCAGAGAGCAATGGATTTAAAGTGAAGAGAAAGCAGTGGTTTGACAGGCCATGACGAACCTTTTCTCAACCTTTAGTGCCTTTTGCTGTCAGTTCACTTGCACTCAAAATTGAATATTGGTTCAAAACAAGGAGGCAGTTTGGGACACAGGCAGCATGGTTCTCCTAATTCCACCTTTGCTCAGCAGTGAAAACCTAAACGGTGTACTCCACACATGTGCACTGCCATCGTGCTCTATTTACTGTGTTTTATGTAATTAGTGTTTTGATTCACAATAGAGGTGCTGCATGGCTCATTCAGATCCACAAAGCACACATCATGTAAGCAAGACTTACACCAAACTATAACAAATCTCTTATGTCTCTTTATTACTAGTCAACAGTGACTGATTATGTTTTCTATTAACATAGTGATAGTGTCTGAACCTGTGGTGTTTACAGCATCATTAAACTGTTGTATCTAGAGTATAAATGTTTATGTACTCACAGGACTTGGTTAATGTTACAGTTTGTGGTCTGGTTAATGACAGACAGTGCTCTAATGCTCTAACTTCATGTTTATGTACATTAAACAAAAACCATGATCAGTGCATAAATTTACCAAACCACTTATGTAGGCTAAGTCTTTAACCACAAAGAGGGGCCTGGCCTGGCAAATCCTGCTTGCTGCTGAGATAGCCCAATCCTCCACCAAAGAAACCTTGTGGTCACCACAGTAGCTCTTAAATCATTCAAAAACTACGTTGTGTGTAATTGATTAGGTTTCCAACAAATTTGATGTAACAGTTCAGGTGCATAAAAGTTTGATTTTGAAACAACAGATTTGAAGTTGCTGTGGAAAGTGGTTATTTAACCTTAATGTATCCTGCTCCTGTGATGCAACATTGCAAAAAACCTGCGCAAGGTACATGTCATCAAATTGTACTAAATGGACATTGAATGTTGACGAAACCAATATCAGGAATGTCCTGCAGATGTCTCGGGCATTTTTCTATCCTGCCACATTGGTATAGTTGTGTGTTGAATTTGAGGATTTCAGTCAAATCAAGTGTTTTTCTAGTGCTGACACAGTGTTCTGTTTCTCCACTGACTTGCTCACATTTGACAGATAATTATTTTTCTGCAGCACCACTTGTTTTTCCAACCCACTTGAAAATAATTTAGATAGCCTCATAGAGCGCCTTAGGAAGAAAAAAAAAGAAAGAAAGAAAATGTGTTCAAATATAGTACAAGGTTAAAAAGCCAAAGACATTCTTAGGACAAAGTTTTCAAATTGTCTCTGGAAGTAATTGCAATTCCAGTCTCCAGTTAACAGGGAAATATGGAACATTTAACTGCCTATAAAATAAATCTCCCTTAAGAAAAGCTCCACATTTTTTCCATCCCTTGGTGACTGGTATTGGACATCAAAGCAAAATCCAATTAAGAACTGTGGGGTGAATTAAATACCACAGCTTCCTTCTTCTGCCCCTGTCCCTTAATTCGTACCTCTTCAGGCCTGTTTTTGAAGGAGCTCTCTTGTACTAACTATACTTGACTTACTAAGTCAGACTAAGTTGAATGCCATGCTAAAGTCTTTTGTGTTGTTGGGGTTTTTTTTTCAGCGTGTCTGACTTTGGAGGGACTTGGGAATCACTTGAGGCTGTTTGCAAAAATTGGAACCAGCTGGTGGAAGAATGGTTAATCATTTGATATCTTAAAGACACATGCTCCAACATTAGATATTAGATATCATGAGTGGGGTCAAGGTCCTGGAGCACTATACCCCAACCTTTAGGAACTATTCCAAGAAAACATTTCTAGCAGAGAAATGCTGAATTCTTCATATGGCTGCCACTTTTTATTTTACAAATGAATACCACCAATCAAAGTGCAAATTATAGCCTACATTGACAACTGGGGTTGGGGGGTGATTTTTTTTTTCTGTGGGGTGAAAGGTAACCCAATACAGGGTACATGCTTTTGTGAAAAGAAGTGAATTACAGTAGGCCTATTGCTTGTTTAACTAAAGCTGTCAGATAAATTAGGGGAGAAAGTACAATATTTCAAGACATTGGTTAGTTAATGCAATTTGTGTGATACACAGGACATTTGAGGACATTGGCAACTAACAGCAACTAATGTAAGGTTTAGAGATGGTATTGTCCACTTTAGGAGCGCGTGAACTCATATAACAAGGCAGGCATAAATGAGAAGGGTGAAATAATGTTCAGTGGTCACTGCAACCCTGAACATGGAGACTGTATCTGGGCAGAAATATTCATTTATATCACAAAACGACGGAAATCCATGGAACATTTTGAGATCATGAAGATGTGATTAGGGTGCACACACCCTGTCATTCGCCTCTACTGTCTGCCCTTGGTTTGTTAGTACTCTGATACTCTACTCTAAAAGTTTTACAGCCTTTGTAATGGAAGACAGTGACATTATCAAAGCTTTACTTCACCATAAGGAGCCTCCATTTCCAGCTCATTTCTCCCAGTTTAATGGTAGTGAAGAGACAAGTTGACAAAGAATAGATTTTTTCTTAAATGCAGAACAGCTGCTCAAGAATGTAAAACCTTATCCCTCTCATCTATATTTTAGATAATAATTTGTCTATCATTACCACAGCTGGTTACTGTCATACATGTCTTGTAATGTTTTGGAAATCTTGTTCAATCAAACACCTCATCTGTTACAAGAAAGTGTATGAGTAGTTCCTTTACTTTCAAAGATCTGCAAATATAAGAAATATGATCTTGAGTTTCCATTGAGGCATATAGATTGATTCATATCATGTATTCTGTCATTTTTGCTGAGCTTTTTATATGAATCTACAAATCTAACTGCAGCATAGATGTTACCTTTGTCTTCATGTATGAGATATGTGGCTGTGCCTACATAATTAAACAGTTTTGACATCAACTCCACCACTGCTGGAGAATCTGGCTTAGCATTGTGTTTTCAGTGAAAGAAGAGCAGAGGATTCTTGCAGTCATTTTTGTGCAAGCAGTGAGTTCCCACTCTGACAGGTCCGCATGACTCTCCCGGGAATCTCATGAATATATTTAGGGCTATTAAACCTTTTTTAAAACCTATTTTGCATGCATAAGGCCTAATCATTACAATGCAAATGAGACCGGTGGGATGGTAAATAAGGTGTGAATGAGAAAATGGATAAGGAAAACCACTTGGATGCATATCAGTGGGAGCAGCAATATTATTTTGGATGCCCAAAAATTACAGACAACTCTTATTTGTGGTTTCATTATTTATAAATCTGCATACATATATTTATATATGGTCCTCATGACAACACAGCATCATTTTCCATAATACAACTTACCTGTCATACCTGTCAAACTGAACACTGTTGTCTGTCCTTTGCAAGGTGCTTTGCATTTGTTATTAGCTCTATTTGAGTTTGTCACTTTGATATATTCCAGTGGTTTCATTCACAAAATCAGCAACTGTGGAAATGAGTAGTGTGCTATTAGACAACCGAGGTGCCATTTTTCACTGTGGCAGTCTGTGATAGGGATCTACAGGGAGGGAAGACAGGTCTGTGAAGCGACACCTGAACTTGTCATCCTTATAATCCACCAGGGGTCCTGCCACACCACCTACACACTCAAACAAAGATGGGGAGCTGTGAACAAATCTTGCCATCCATCAGATTTTACAAACAAGGCTCACATGTGTGTGTGTGTTGGAGGGGGGCTGTGGAAATACACAGAGTCATTAAAATGACATGCAGGTGCTGTGTATGATAATAAATTAGAACAATGGACCAACAAAGCTCACAAGTAAACATCATGCAAAATATGTCTGCAATAAGAAGTGAAGGGCTTTGTTATAGATTCAGTTATTTCATTGTCCTGGAGGCACAGGTGGCTGCAGGTACTTGTGGCTCAAATGCAGTCAGGTTTGGACACCACTGAGGTCACTAAGGGCATTGTCTTGTTTCTTTTCTTTAGCTGCGAATCAGGTGGTTTTATCAAAATAAAATGATGGGTATTTTATTGTATATATTTTATGGCTGATCCCAGTGCATTTATATTGAATCAATTTAATTTTGGGTTAGTAGCTCAATTGAATAAGTGTACGGTGAAAGGAGTCACTGGTAGGTGCAAAACCACTGAGAACTTAACCTCTTCAACTCCGCGGGGACGCCGGCGTCCCCGAGCCGCTCCTCTTCTGCAGTTTCAGCTTGCGCGGGCTTACTACATTGGTAAACGTGGCGTATTTGGTATCTGTGGCTTCATTAGGTTGTTTTGCTAATTCAGTATCGATTTTATTTTGTTTCTCATTTATTTTTGCACAAGAATATACGGAATATCTACAGTCCGAAGCGTGATCGTTTTCCCCATTTCAACCGAGGGAGACGTTCCCTCGGTTTTATTTTGAAGTTAGTGTACGACACGGATGTTGAAGGGAGGGTGCTGGACATTGATGTATTATAATGGACAATGTAAATAAAGATTTAGCTGATTCAATCGTAAATGTGTACAAGATGAAGAAGAAGAAGACTCGTAAATATAAGCGCGCGAACACACAGAAGAAAGGGTTAGTTATGCCCATACTTTATGGGCATAATTTAATAATTGAACAGTTCAATATTGCAAATTTGTGTGATAAAAAAATGCATGAGAAAAACACATTTGGTGTCTCAGTATACCATTTGGTTATCATGTGTCCATTTGGACTCTCATCTCCGCCTGGATCTTATCATGAAAAAAACATTGCAGAATGGTCAGGGGACCCTCAGCCGCGCATGCTCAGTCACACACACACCCATATTAGTCAGCTGGGCGGCTGACCGCTGTGATAGCTACGGGGAGCCGGACCGGACCGCGGAGACTACAGTCAGCTGGGCAGCTGACCGCTGTGATAGCTGCGGGGAGCCGGACTGGACCGCGGAGACTACAGCCAGGCTAACCCAGAACCTCTGGCTGACCGGGCCGGACTCAGCAGAGACACTCAGCCACCCGTTCAAACACTGGGGCACACTGTACAGAGCAGGAATCAGGGGGGCGGGGGCAGCTGGCCACAGCCGCCGGCCCCCGGTGAGAATAGTAAGTGAGCCAGGCTGACCGGGCCGGACTCAGCAGAGACACTCAGCCACCCGTTCAAACACTGGGGCACAGGTTACAGAGCAGGAATCAGGGGGGCGGGGGCAGCTGGCCACAGCCGCTGGCCCCCGGTGAGAATAGTAAGTGAGCCACGCTGACCGGGCCGGACTCAGCAGAGACACTCAGCCACCCGTTCAAACACTGGGGCACACTGTACAGAGCAGGAATCAGGGGGGCGGGGGCAGCTGGCCACAGCCGCCGGCCCCCGGTGAGAATAGTAAGTGAGCCACGCTGACCGGGCCGGACTCAGCAGAGACACTCAGCCACCCGTTCAAACACTGGGGCACACTGTACAGAGCAGGAATCAGGGGGGCGGGGGCAGCTGGCCACAGCCGCCGGCCCCCGGTGAGAATAGTAAGTGAGCCACGCTGACCGGGCCGGACTCAGCAGAGACACTCAGCCACCCGTTCAAACACTGGGGCACACTGTACAGAGCAGGAATCAGGGGGGCGGGGGCAGCTGGCCACAGCCGCCGGCCCCCCGTGAGAATAGTAAGTGAGCCAGGCTGACCGGGCCGGACTCAGCAGAGACACTCAGCCACCCGTTCAAACACTGGGGCACACTGTACAGAGCAGGAATCAGGGGGGCGGGGGCAGCTGGCCACAGCCGCCGGCCCCCGGTGAGAATAGTAAGTGAGCCACGCTGACCGGGCCGGACTCAGCAGAGACACTCAGCCACCCGTTCAAACACTGGGGCACAGGTTACAGAGCAGGAATCAGGGGGGCGGGGGCAGCTGGCCACAGCCGCCGGCCCCCGGTGAGAATAGTAAGTGAGCCAGGCTGACCGGGCCGGACTCAGCAGAGACACTCAGCCACCCGTTCAAACACTGGGGCACACTGTACAGAGCAGGAATCAGGGGGCGGGGGCAGCTGGCCACAGCCGCCGGCCCCCGGTGAGAATAGTAAGTGAGCCAGGCTGACCGGGCCGGACTCAGCAGAGACACTCAGCCACCCGTTCAAACACTGGGGCACAGGTTACAGAGCAGGAATCAGGGGGGCGGGGGCAGCTGGCCACAGCCGCCGGCCCCCGGTGAGAATAGTAAGTGAGCCAGGCTGACCGGGCCGGACTCAGCAGAGACACTCAGCCACCCGTTCAAACACTGGGGCACACTGTACAGAGCAGGAATCAGGGGGGCGGGGGCAGCTGGCCACAGCCGCCGGCCCCCGGTGAGAATAGTAAGTGAGCCAGGCTGACCGGGCCGGACTCAGCAGAGACACTCAGCCACCCGTTCAAACACTGGGGCACACTGTACAGAGCAGGAATCAGGGGGGCGGGGGCAGCTGGCCACAGCCGCCGGCCCCCGGTGAGAATAGTAAGTGAGCCACGCTGACCGGGCCGGACTCAGCAGAGACACTCAGCCACCCGTTCAAACACTGGGGCACAGGTTACAGAGCAGGAATCAGGGGGGCGGGGGCAGCTGGACTCAGCCGCCGGCCCCCGGTGAGAATAGTAAGTGAGCCACGCTGACCGGGCCGGACTCAGCAGAGACACTCAGCCACCCGTTCAAACACTGGGGCACACTGTACAGAGCAGGAATCAGGGGGGCGGGGGCAGCTGGCCACAGCCGCCGGCCCCCGGTGAGAATAGTAAGTGAGCCACGCTGACCGGGCCGGACTCAGCAGAGACACTCAGCCACCCGTTCAAACACTGGGGCACACTGTACAGAGCAGGAATCAGGGGGGCGGGGGCAGCTGGACTCAGCCGCCGGCCCCCGGTGAGAATAGTAAGTGAGCCAGGCTGACCGGGCCGGACTCAGCAGAGACACTCAGCCACCCGTTCAAACACTGGGGCACACTGTACAGAGCAGGAATCAGGGGGGCGGGGGCAGCTGGCCACAGCCGCCGGCCCCCGGTGAGAATAGTAAGTGAGCCACGCTGACCGGGCCGGACTCAGCAGAGACACTCAGCCACCCGTTCAAACACTGGGGCACAGGTTACAGAGCAGGAATCAGGGGGGCGGGGGCAGCTGGCCACAGCCGCCGGCCCCCGGTGAGAATAGTAAGTGAGCCACGCTGACCGGGCCGGACTCAGCAGAGACACTCAGCCACCCGTTCAAACACTGGGGCACAGGTTACAGAGCAGGAATCAGGGGGGCGGGGGCAGCTGGCCACAGCCGCCGGCCCCCGGTGAGAATAGTAAGTGAGCCAGGCTGACCGGGCCGGACTCAGCAGAGACACTCAGCCACCCGTTCAAACACTGGGGCACACTGTACAGAGCAGGAATCAGGGGGGCGGGGGCAGCTGGCCACAGCCGCCGGCCCCCGGTGAGAATAGTAAGTGAGCCAGGCTGACCGGGCCGGACTCAGCAGAGACACTCAGCCACCCGTTCAAACACTGGGGCACACTGTACAGAGCAGGAATCAGGGGGGCGGGGGCAGCTGGCCACAGCCGCCGGCCCCCGGTGAGAATAGTAAGTGAGCCAGGCTGACCGGGCCGGACTCAGCAGAGACACTCAGCCACCCGTTCAAACACTGGGGCACACTGTACAGAGCAGGAATCAGGGGGGCGGGGGCAGCTGGCCACAGCCGCCGGCCCCCGGTGAGAATAGTAAGTGAGCCAGGCTGACCGGGCCGGACTCAGCAGAGACACTCAGCCACCCGTTCAAACACTGGGGCACACTGTACAGAGCAGGAATCAGGGGGGCGGGGGCAGCTGGCCACAGCCGCCGGCCCCCGGTGAGAATAGTAAGTGAGCCAGGCTGACCGGGCCGGACTCAGCAGAGACACTCAGCCACCCGTTCAAACACTGGGGCACACTGTACAGAGCAGGAATCAGGGGGGCGGGGGCAGCTGGCCACAGCCGCCGGCCCCCGGTGAGAATAGTAAGTGAGCCAGGCTGACCGGGCCGGACTCAGCAGAGACACTCAGCCACCCGTTCAAACACTGGGGCACACTGTACAGAGCAGGAATCAGGGGGGCGGGGGCAGCTGGCCACAGCCGCCGGCCCCCGGTGAGAATAGTAAGTGAGCCAGGCTGACCGGGCCGGACTCAGCAGAGACACTCAGCCACCCGTTCAAACACTGGGGCACACTGTACAGAGCAGGAATCAGGGGGGCGGGGGCAGCTGGCCACAGCCGCCGGCCCCCGGTGAGAATAGTAAGTGAGCCACGCTGACCGGGCCGGACTCAGCAGAGACACTCAGCCACCCGTTCAAACACTGGGGCACACTGTACAGAGCAGGAATCAGGGGGGCGGGGGCAGCTGGCCACAGCCGCCGGCCCCCGGTGAGAATAGTAAGTGAGCCACGCTGACCGGGCCGGACTCAGCAGAGACACTCAGCCACCCGTTCAAACACTGGGGCACACTGTACAGAGCAGGAATCAGGGGGGCGGGGGCAGCTGGCCACAGCCGCCGGCCCCCGGTGAGAATAGTAAGTGAGCCAGGCTGACCGGGCCGGACTCAGCAGAGACACTCAGCCACCCGTTCAAACACTGGGGCACACTGTACAGAGCAGGAATCAGGGGGGCGGGGGCAGCTGGCCACAGCCGCCGGCCCCCGGTGAGAATAGTAAGTGAGCCAGGCTGACCGGGCCGGACTCAGCAGAGACACTCAGCCACCCGTTCAAACACTGGGGCACACTGTACAGAGCAGGAATCAGGGGGGCGGGGGCAGCTGGCCACAGCCGCCGGCCCCCGGTGAGAATAGTAAGTGAGCCACGCTGACCGGGCCGGACTCAGCAGAGACACTCAGCCACCCGTTCAAACACTGGGGCACAGGTTACAGAGCAGGAATCAGGGGGGCGGGGGCAGCTGGCCACAGCCGCCGGCCCCCGGTGAGAATAGTAAGTGAGCCAGGCTGACCGGGCCGGACTCAGCAGAGACACTCAGCCACCCGTTCAAACACTGGGGCACACTGTACAGAGCAGGAATCAGGGGGGCGGGGGCAGCTGGCCACAGCCGCCGGCCCCCGGTGAGAATAGTAAGTGAGCCAGGCTGACCGGGCCGGACTCAGCAGAGACACTCAGCCACCCGTTCAAACACTGGGGCACACTGTACAGAGCAGGAATCAGGGGGGCGGGGGCAGCTGGCCACAGCCGCCGGCCCCCGGTGAGAATAGTAAGTGAGCCAGGCTGACCGGGCCGGACTCAGCAGAGACACTCAGCCACCCGTTCAAACACTGGGGCACAGGTTACAGAGCAGGAATCAGGGGGGCGGGGGCAGCTGGCCACAGCCGCCGGCCCCCGGTGAGAATAGTAAGTGAGCCAGGCTGACCGGGCCGGACTCAGCAGAGACACTCAGCCACCCGTTCAAACACTGGGGCACAGGTTACAGAGCAGGAATCAGGGGGGCGGGGGCAGCTGGCCACAGCCGCCGGCCCCCGGTGAGAATAGTAAGTGAGCCAGGCTGACCGGGCCGGACTCAGCAGAGACACTCAGCCACCCGTTCAAACACTGGGGCACACTGTACAGAGCAGGAATCAGGGGGGCGGGGGCAGCTGGCCACAGCCGCCGGCCCCCGGTGAGAATAGTAAGTGAGCCAGGCTGACCGGGCCGGACTCAGCAGAGACACTCAGCCACCCGTTCAAACACTGGGGCACACTGTACAGAGCAGGAATCAGGGGGGCGGGGGCAGCTGGCCACAGCCGCCGGCCCCCGGTGAGAATAGTAAGTGAGCCACGCTGACCGGGCCGGACTCAGCAGAGACACTCAGCCACCCGTTCAAACACTGGGGCACACTGTACAGAGCAGGAATCAGGGGGGCGGGGGCAGCTGGCCACAGCCGCCGGCCCCCGGTGAGAATAGTAAGTGAGCCAGGCTGACCGGGCCGGACTCAGCAGAGACACTCAGCCACCCGTTCAAACACTGGGGCACACTGTACAGAGCAGGAATCAGGGGGGCGGGGGCAGCTGGCCACAGCCGCCGGCCCCCGGTGAGAATAGTAAGTGAGCCAGGCTGACCGGGCCGGACTCAGCAGAGACACTCAGCCACCCGTTCAAACACTGGGGCACACTGTACAGAGCAGGAATCAGGGGGGCGGGGGCAGCTGGCCACAGCCGCCGGCCCCCGGTGAGAATAGTAAGTGAGCCAGGCTGACCGGGCCGGACTCAGCAGAGACACTCAGCCACCCGTTCAAACACTGGGGCACAGGTTACAGAGCAGGAATCAGGGGGGCGGGGGCAGCTGGCCACAGCCGCCGGCCCCCGGTGAGAATAGTAAGTGAGCCAGGCTGACCGGGCCGGACTCAGCAGAGACACTCAGCCACCCGTTCAAACACTGGGGCACACTGTACAGAGCAGGAATCAGGGGGGCGGGGGCAGCTGGCCACAGCCGCCGGCCCCCGGTGAGAATAGTAAGTGAGCCACGCTGACCGGGCCGGACTCAGCAGAGACACTCAGCCACCCGTTCAAACACTGGGGCACACTGTACAGAGCAGGAATCAGGGGGGCGGGGGCAGCTGGCCACAGCCGCCGGCCCCCGGTGAGAATAGTAAGTGAGCCAGGCTGACCGGGCCGGACTCAGCAGAGACACTCAGCCACCCGTTCAAACACTGGGGCACACTGTACAGAGCAGGAATCAGGGGGGCGGGGGCAGCTGGACTCAGCCGCCGGCCCCCGGTGAGAATAGTAAGTGAGCCAGGCTGACCGGGCCGGACTCAGCAGAGACACTCAGCCACCCGTTCAAACACTGGGGCACACTGTACAGAGCAGGAATCAGGGGGGCGGGGGCAGCTGGCCACAGCCGCCGGCCCCCGGTGAGAATAGTAAGTGAGCCACGCTGACCGGGCCGGACTCAGCAGAGACACTCAGCCACCCGTTCAAACACTGGGGCACACTGTACAGAGCAGGAATCAGGGGGGCGGGGGCAGCTGGCCACAGCCGCCGGCCCCCGGTGAGAATAGTAAGTGAGCCAGGCTGACCGGGCCGGACTCAGCAGAGACACTCAGCCACCCGTTCAAACACTGGGGCACAGGTTACAGAGCAGGAATCAGGGGGGCGGGGGCAGCTGGCCACAGCCGCCGGCCCCCGGTGAGAATAGTAAGTGAGCCAGGCTGACCGGGCCGGACTCAGCAGAGACACTCAGCCACCCGTTCAAACACTGGGGCACAGGTTACAGAGCAGGAATCAGGGGGGCGGGGGCAGCTGGCCACAGCCGCCGGCCCCCGGTGAGAATAGTAAGTGAGCCAGGCTGACCGGGCCGGACTCAGCAGAGACACTCAGCCACCCGTTCAAACACTGGGGCACAGGTTACAGAGCAGGAATCAGGGGGGCGGGGGCAGCTGGCCACAGCCGCCGGCCCCCGGTGAGAATAGTAAGTGAGCCAGGCTGACCGGGCCGGACTCAGCAGAGACACTCAGCCACCCGTTCAAACACTGGGGCACAGGTTACAGAGCAGGAATCAGGGGGGCGGGGGCAGCTGGCCACAGCCGCCGGCCCCCGGTGAGAATAGTAAGTGAGCCAGGCTGACCGGGCCGGACTCAGCAGAGACACTCAGCCACCCGTTCAAACACTGGGGCACACTGTACAGAGCAGGAATCAGGGGGGCGGGGGCAGCTGGCCACAGCCGCCGGCCCCCGGTGAGAATAGTAAGTGAGCCACGCTGACCGGGCCGGACTCAGCAGAGACACTCAGCCACCCGTTCAAACACTGGGGCACACTGTACAGAGCAGGAATCAGGGGGGCGGGGGCAGCTGGCCACAGCCGCCGGCCCCCGGTGAGAATAGTAAGTGAGCCAGGCTGACCGGGCCGGACTCAGCAGAGACACTCAGCCACCCGTTCAAACACTGGGGCACACTGTACAGAGCAGGAATCAGGGGGGCGGGGGCAGCTGGCCACAGCCGCCGGCCCCCGGTGAGAATAGTAAGTGAGCCAGGCTGACCGGGCCGGACTCAGCAGAGACACTCAGCCACCCGTTCAAACACTGGGGCACACTGTACAGAGCAGGAATCAGGGGGGCGGGGGCAGCTGGCCACAGCCGCCGGCCCCCGGTGAGAATAGTAAGTGAGCCAGGCTGACCGGGCCGGACTCAGCAGAGACACTCAGCCACCCGTTCAAACACTGGGGCACACTGTACAGAGCAGGAATCAGGGGGGCGGGGGCAGCTGGCCACAGCCGCCGGCCCCCGGTGAGAATAGTAAGTGAGCCAGGCTGACCGGGCCGGACTCAGCAGAGACACTCAGCCACCCGTTCAAACACTGGGGCACAGGTTACAGAGCAGGAATCAGGGGGGCGGGGGCAGCTGGCCACAGCCGCCGGCCCCCGGTGAGAATAGTAAGTGAGCCACGCTGACCGGGCCGGACTCAGCAGAGACACTCAGCCACCCGTTCAAACACTGGGGCACACTGTACAGAGCAGGAATCAGGGGGGCGGGGGCAGCTGGCCACAGCCGCCGGCCCCCGGTGAGAATAGTAAGTGAGCCACGCTGACCGGGCCGGACTCAGCAGAGACACTCAGCCACCCGTTCAAACACTGGGGCACACTGTACAGAGCAGGAATCAGGGGGGCGGGGGCAGCTGGCCACAGCCGCCGGCCCCCGGTGAGAATAGTAAGTGAGCCAGGCTGACCGGGCCGGACTCAGCAGAGACACTCAGCCACCCGTTCAAACACTGGGGCACACTGTACAGAGCAGGAATCAGGGGGGCGGGGGCAGCTGGCCACAGCCGCCGGCCCCCGGTGAGAATAGTAAGTGAGCCACGCTGACCGGGCCGGACTCAGCAGAGACACTCAGCCACCCGTTCAAACACTGGGGCACACTGTACAGAGCAGGAATCAGGGGGGCGGGGGCAGCTGGCCACAGCCGCCGGCCCCCGGTGAGAATAGTAAGTGAGCCACGCTGACCGGGCCGGACTCAGCAGAGACACTCAGCCACCCGTTCAAACACTGGGGCACAGGTTACAGAGCAGGAATCAGGGGGGCGGGGGCAGCTGGCCACAGCCGCCGGCCCCCGGTGAGAATAGTAAGTGAGCCACGCTGACCGGGCCGGACTCAGCAGAGACACTCAGCCACCCGTTCAAACACTGGGGCACACTGTACAGAGCAGGAATCAGGGGGGCGGGGGCAGCTGGCCACAGCCGCCGGCCCCCGGTGAGAATAGTAAGTGAGCCAGGCTGACCGGGCCGGACTCAGCAGAGACACTCAGCCACCCGTTCAAACACTGGGGCACACTGTACAGAGCAGGAATCAGGGGGGCGGGGGCAGCTGGCCACAGCCGCCGGCCCCCGGTGAGAATAGTAAGTGAGCCAGGCTGACCGGGCCGGACTCAGCAGAGACACTCAGCCACCCGTTCAAACACTGGGGCACACTGTACAGAGCAGGAATCAGGGGGGCGGGGGCAGCTGGCCACAGCCGCCGGCCCCCGGTGAGAATAGTAAGTGAGCCACGCTGACCGGGCCGGACTCAGCAGAGACACTCAGCCACCCGTTCAAACACTGGGGCACAGGTTACAGAGCAGGAATCAGGGGGGCGGGGGCAGCTGGCCACAGCCGCCGGCCCCCGGTGAGAATAGTAAGTGAGCCACGCTGACCGGGCCGGACTCAGCAGAGACACTCAGCCACCCGTTCAAACACTGGGGCACAGGTTACAGAGCAGGAATCAGGGGGGCGGGGGCAGCTGGCCACAGCCGCCGGCCCCCGGTGAGAATAGTAAGTGAGCCACGCTGACCGGGCCGGACTCAGCAGAGACACTCAGCCACCCGTTCAAACACTGGGGCACACTGTACAGAGCAGGAATCAGGGGGGCGGGGGCAGCTGGCCACAGCCGCCGGCCCCCGGTGAGAATAGTAAGTGAGCCACGCTGACCGGGCCGGACTCAGCAGAGACACTCAGCCACCCGTTCAAACACTGGGGCACACTGTACAGAGCAGGAATCAGGGGGGCGGGGGCAGCTGGCCACAGCCGCCGGCCCCCGGTGAGAATAGTAAGTGAGCCAGGCTGACCGGGCCGGACTCAGCAGAGACACTCAGCCACCCGTTCAAACACTGGGGCACACTGTACAGAGCAGGAATCAGGGGGGCGGGGGCAGCTGGCCACAGCCGCCGGCCCCCGGTGAGAATAGTAAGTGAGCCAGGCTGACCGGGCCGGACTCAGCAGAGACACTCAGCCACCCGTTCAAACACTGGGGCACACTGTACAGAGCAGGAATCAGGGGGGCGGGGGCAGCTGGCCACAGCCGCCGGCCCCCGGTGAGAATAGTAAGTGAGCCAGGCTGACCGGGCCGGACTCAGCAGAGACACTCAGCCACCCGTTCAAACACTGGGGCACAGGTTACAGAGCAGGAATCAGGGGGGCGGGGGCAGCTGGCCACAGCCGCCGGCCCCCGGTGAGAATAGTAAGTGAGCCAGGCTGACCGGGCCGGACTCAGCAGAGACACTCAGCCACCCGTTCAAACACTGGGGCACACTGTACAGAGCAGGAATCAGGGGGGCGGGGGCAGCTGGCCACAGCCGCCGGCCCCCGGTGAGAATAGTAAGTGAGCCAGGCTGACCGGGCCGGACTCAGCAGAGACACTCAGCCACCCGTTCAAACACTGGGGCACACTGTACAGAGCAGGAATCAGGGGGGCGGGGGCAGCTGGCCACAGCCGCCGGCCCCCGGTGAGAATAGTAAGTGAGCCACGCTGACCGGGCCGGACTCAGCAGAGACACTCAGCCACCCGTTCAAACACTGGGGCACAGGTTACAGAGCAGGAATCAGGGGGGCGGGGGCAGCTGGCCACAGCCGCCGGCCCCCGGTGAGAATAGTAAGTGAGCCACGCTGACCGGGCCGGACTCAGCAGAGACACTCAGCCACCCGTTCAAACACTGGGGCACAGGTTACAGAGCAGGAATCAGGGGGGCGGGGGCAGCTGGCCACAGCCGCCGGCCCCCGGTGAGAATAGTAAGTGAGCCACGCTGACCGGGCCGGACTCAGCAGAGACACTCAGCCACCCGTTCAAACACTGGGGCACACAGGTACAGAGCAGGAATCAGGGGGGCGGGGGCAGCTGGCCACAGCCGCCGGCCCCCGGTGAGAATAGTAAGTGAGCCACGCTGACCGGGCCGGACTCAGCAGAGACACTCAGCCACCCGTTCAAACACTGGGGCACACTGTACAGAGCAGGAATCAGGGGGGCGGGGGCAGCTGGCCACAGCCGCCGGCCCCCGGTGAGAATAGTAAGTGAGCCAGGCTGACCGGGCCGGACTCAGCAGAGACACTCAGCCACCCGTTCAAACACTGGGGCACAGGTTACAGAGCAGGAATCAGGGGGGCGGGGGCAGCTGGCCACAGCCGCCGGCCCCCGGTGAGAATAGTAAGTGAGCCAGGCTGACCGGGCCGGACTCAGCAGAGACACTCAGCCACCCGTTCAAACACTGGGGCACACTGTACAGAGCAGGAATCAGGGGGGCGGGGGCAGCTGGCCACAGCCGCCGGCCCCCGGTGAGAATAGTAAGTGAGCCAGGCTGACCGGGCCGGACTCAGCAGAGACACTCAGCCACCCGTTCAAACACTGGGGCACACTGTACAGAGCAGGAATCAGGGGGGCGGGGGCAGCTGGCCACAGCCGCCGGCCCCCGGTGAGAATAGTAAGTGAGCCAGGCTGACCGGGCCGGACTCAGCAGAGACACTCAGCCACCCGTTCAAACACTGGGGCACACTGTACAGAGCAGGAATCAGGGGGGCGGGGGCAGCTGGCCACAGCCGCCGGCCCCCGGTGAGAATAGTAAGTGAGCCACGCTGACCGGGCCGGACTCAGCAGAGACACTCAGCCACCCGTTCAAACACTGGGGCACACTGTACAGAGCAGGAATCAGGGGGGCGGGGGCAGCTGGCCACAGCCGCCGGCCCCCGGTGAGAATAGTAAGTGAGCCACGCTGACCGGGCCGGACTCAGCAGAGACACTCAGCCACCCGTTCAAACACTGGGGCACACTGTACAGAGCAGGAATCAGGGGGGCGGGGGCAGCTGGCCACAGCCGCCGGCCCCCGGTGAGAATAGTAAGTGAGCCAGGCTGACCGGGCCGGACTCAGCAGAGACACTCAGCCACCCGTTCAAACACTGGGGCACAGGTACAGAGCAGGAATCAGGGGGGCGGGGGCAGCTGGCCACAGCCGCCGGCCCCCGGTGAGAATAGTAAGTGAGCCAGGCTGACCGGGCCGGACTCAGCAGAGACACTCAGCCACCCGTTCAAACACTGGGGCACAGGTTACAGAGCAGGAATCAGGGGGGCGGGGGCAGCTGGCCACAGCCGCCGGCCCCCGGTGAGAATAGTAAGTGAGCCAGGCTGACCGGGCCGGACTCAGCAGAGACACTCAGCCACCCGTTCAAACACTGGGGCACAGGTTACAGAGCAGGAATCAGGGGGGCGGGGGCAGCTGGCCACAGCCGCCGGCCCCCGGTGAGAATAGTAAGTGAGCCAGGCTGACCGGGCCGGACTCAGCAGAGACACTCAGCCACCCGTTCAAACACTGGGGCACAGGTTACAGAGCAGGAATCAGGGGGGCGGGGGCAGCTGGCCACAGCCGCCGGCCCCCGGTGAGAATAGTAAGTGAGCCAGGCTGACCGGGCCGGACTCAGCAGAGACACTCAGCCACCCGTTCAAACACTGGGGCACAGGTTACAGAGCAGGAATCAGGGGGGCGGGGGCAGCTGGCCACAGCCGCCGGCCCCCGGTGAGAATAGTAAGTGAGCCAGGCTGACCGGGCCGGACTCAGCAGAGACACTCAGCCACCCGTTCAAACACTGGGGCACACTGTACAGAGCAGGAATCAGGGGGGCGGGGGCAGCTGGCCACAGCCGCCGGCCCCCGGTGAGAATAGTAAGTGAGCCAGGCTGACCGGGCCGGACTCAGCAGAGACACTCAGCCACCCGTTCAAACACTGGGGCACACTGTACAGAGCAGGAATCAGGGGGGCGGGGGCAGCTGGCCACAGCCGCCGGCCCCCGGTGAGAATAGTAAGTGAGCCAGGCTGACCGGGCCGGACTCAGCAGAGACACTCAGCCACCCGTTCAAACACTGGGGCACACTGTACAGAGCAGGAATCAGGGGGGCGGGGGCAGCTGGCCACAGCCGCCGGCCCCCGGTGAGAATAGTAAGTGAGCCACGCTGACCGGGCCGGACTCAGCAGAGACACTCAGCCACCCGTTCAAACACTGGGGCACACTGTACAGAGCAGGAATCAGGGGGGCGGGGGCAGCTGGCCACAGCCGCCGGCCCCCGGTGAGAATAGTAAGTGAGCCAGGCTGACCGGGCCGGACTCAGCAGAGACACTCAGCCACCCGTTCAAACACTGGGGCACAGGTTACAGAGCAGGAATCAGGGGGGCGGGGGCAGCTGGCCACAGCCGCCGGCCCCCGGTGAGAATAGTAAGTGAGCCAGGCTGACCGGGCCGGACTCAGCAGAGACACTCAGCCACCCGTTCAAACACTGGGGCACAGGTTACAGAGCAGGAATCAGGGGGGCGGGGGCAGCTGGCCACAGCCGCCGGCCCCCGGTGAGAATAGTAAGTGAGCCACGCTGACCGGGCCGGACTCAGCAGAGACACTCAGCCACCCGTTCAAACACTGGGGCACACTGTACAGAGCAGGAATCAGGGGGGCGGGGGCAGCTGGCCACAGCCGCCGGCCCCCGGTGAGAATAGTAAGTGAGCCACGCTGACCGGGCCGGACTCAGCAGAGACACTCAGCCACCCGTTCAAACACTGGGGCACACTGTACAGAGCAGGAATCAGGGGGGCGGGGGCAGCTGGCCACAGCCGCCGGCCCCCGGTGAGAATAGTAAGTGAGCCAGGCTGACCGGGCCGGACTCAGCAGAGACACTCAGCCACCCGTTCAAACACTGGGGCACAGGTTACAGAGCAGGAATCAGGGGGGCGGGGGCAGCTGGCCACAGCCGCCGGCCCCCGGTGAGAATAGTAAGTGAGCCAGGCTGACCGGGCCGGACTCAGCAGAGACACTCAGCCACCCGTTCAAACACTGGGGCACAGGTACAGAGCAGGAATCAGGGGGGCGGGGGCAGCTGGCCACAGCCGCCGGCCCCCGGTGAGAATAGTAAGTGAGCCAGGCTGACCGGGCCGGACTCAGCAGAGACACTCAGCCACCCGTTCAAACACTGGGGCACAGGTTACAGAGCAGGAATCAGGGGGGCGGGGGCAGCTGGCCACAGCCGCCGGCCCCCGGTGAGAATAGTAAGTGAGCCAGGCTGACCGGGCCGGACTCAGCAGAGACACTCAGCCACCCGTTCAAACACTGGGGCACAGGTACAGAGCAGGAATCAGGGGGCGGGGGCAGCTGGCCACAGCCGCCGGCCCCCGGTGAGAATAGTAAGTGAGCCAGGCTGACCGGGCCGGACTCAGCAGAGACACTCAGCCACCCGTTCAAACACTGGGGCACACTGTACAGAGCAGGAATCAGGGGGGCGGGGGCAGCTGGCCACAGCCGCCGGCCCCCGGTGAGAATAGTAAGTGAGCCACGCTGACCGGGCCGGACTCAGCAGAGACACTCAGCCACCCGTTCAAACACTGGGGCACAGGTTACAGAGCAGGAATCAGGGGGGCGGGGGCAGCTGGCCACAGCCGCCGGCCCCCGGTGAGAATAGTAAGTGAGCCACGCTGACCGGGCCGGACTCAGCAGAGACACTCAGCCACCCGTTCAAACACTGGGGCACACTGTACAGAGCAGGAATCAGGGGGGCGGGGGCAGCTGGCCACAGCCGCCGGCCCCCGGTGAGAATAGTAAGTGAGCCACGCTGACCGGGCCGGACTCAGCAGAGACACTCAGCCACCCGTTCAAACACTGGGGCACACTGTACAGAGCAGGAATCAGGGGGGCGGGGGCAGCTGGCCACAGCCGCCGGCCCCCGGTGAGAATAGTAAGTGAGCCACGCTGACCGGGCCGGACTCAGCAGAGACACTCAGCCACCCGTTCAAACACTGGGGCACACTGTACAGAGCAGGAATCAGGGGGGCGGG
This sequence comes from Caranx ignobilis, assembly GCA_021432705.1. Lineage (NCBI taxonomy): Eukaryota > Metazoa > Chordata > Actinopteri > Carangiformes > Carangidae > Caranx > Caranx ignobilis. Next base: position 5,900,955 of record MU269982.1, read on the forward strand.
GGCAGCTGGCCACAGCCGCCGGCCCCCGGTGAGAATAGTAAGTGAGCCAGGCTGACCGGGCCGGACTCAGCAGAGACACTCAGCCACCCGTTCAAACACTGGGGCACACTGTACAGAGCAGGAATCAGGGGGGCGGGGGCAGCTGGCCACAGCCGCCGGCCCCCGGTGAGAATAGTAAGTGAGCCAGGCTGACCGGGCCGGACTCAGCAGAGACACTCAGCCACCCGTTCAAACACTGGGGCACACTGTACAGAGCAGGAATCAGGGGGGCGGGGGCAGCTGGCCACAGCCGCCGGCCCCCGGTGAGAATAGTAAGTGAGCCAGGCTGACCGGGCCGGACTCAGCAGAGACACTCAGCCACCCGTTCAAACACTGGGGCACAGGTTACAGAGCAGGAATCAGGGGGGCGGGGGCAGCTGGCCACAGCCGCCGGCCCCCGGTGAGAATAGTAAGTGAGCCAGGCTGACCGGGCCGGACTCAGCAGAGACACTCAGCCACCCGTTCAAACACTGGGGCACACTGTACAGAGCAGGAATCAGGGGGGCGGGGGCAGCTGGCCACAGCCGCCGGCCCCCGGTGAGAATAGTAAGTGAGCCAGGCTGACCGGGCCGGACTCAGCAGAGACACTCAGCCACCCGTTCAAACACTGGGGCACAGGTTACAGAGCAGGAATCAGGGGGGCGGGGGCAGCTGGCCACAGCCGCCGGCCCCCGGTGAGAATAGTAAGTGAGCCAGGCTGACCGGGCCGGACTCAGCAGAGACACTCAGCCACCCGTTCAAACACTGGGGCACACTGTACAGAGCAGGAATCAGGGGGGCGGGGGCAGCTGGCCACAGCCGCCGGCCCCCGGTGAGAATAGTAAGTGAGCCACGCTGACCGGGCCGGACTCAGCAGAGACACTCAGCCACCCGTTCAAACACTGGGGCACACTGTACAGAGCAGGAATCAGGGGGGCGGGGGCAGCTGGCCACAGCCGCCGGCCCCCGGTGAGAATAGTAAGTGAGCCACGCTGACCGGGCCGGACTCAGCAGAGACACTCAGCCACCCGTTCAAACACTGGGGCACACTGTACAGAGCAGGAATCAGGGGGGCGGGGGCAGCTGGCCACAGCCGCCGGCCCCCGGTGAGAATAGTAAGTGAGCCACGCTGACCGGGCCGGACTCAGCAGAGACACTCAGCCACCCGTTCAAACACTGGGGCACAGGTTACAGAGCAGGAATCAGGGGGGCGGGGGCAGCTGGCCACAGCCGCCGGCCCCCGGTGAGAATAGTAAGTGAGCCAGGCTGACCGGGCCGGACTCAGCAGAGACACTCAGCCACCCGTTCAAACACTGGGGCACAGGTTACAGAGCAGGAATCAGGGGGGCGGGGGCAGCTGGCCACAGCCGCCGGCCCCCGGTGAGAATAGTAAGTGAGCCAGGCTGACCGGGCCGGACTCAGCAGAGACACTCAGCCACCCGTTCAAACACTGGGGCACAGGTTACAGAGCAGGAATCAGGGGGGCGGGGGCAGCTGGCCACAGCCGCCGGCCCCCGGTGAGAATAGTAAGTGAGCCAGGCTGACCGGGCCGGACTCAGCAGAGACACTCAGCCACCCGTTCAAACACTGGGGCACAGGTTACAGAGCAGGAATCAGGGGGGCGGGGGCAGCTGGCCACAGCCGCCGGCCCCCGGTGAGAATAGTAAGTGAGCCAGGCTGACCGGGCCGGACTCAGCAGAGACACTCAGCCACCCGTTCAAACACTGGGGCACAGGTACAGAGCAGGAATCAGGGGGGCGGGGGCAGCTGGCCACAGCCGCCGGCCCCCGGTGAGAATAGTAAGTGAGCCAGGCTGACCGGGCCGGACTCAGCAGAGACACTCAGCCACCCGTTCAAACACTGGGGCACACTGTACAGAGCAGGAATCAGGGGGGCGGGGGCAGCTGGCCACAGCCGCCGGCCCCCGGTGAGAATAGTAAGTGAGCCAGGCTGACCGGGCCGGACTCAGCAGAGACACTCAGCCACCCGTTCAAACACTGGGGCACACTGTACAGAGCAGGAATCAGGGGGGCGGGGGCAGCTGGCCACAGCCGCCGGCCCCCGGTGAGAATAGTAAGTGAGCCACGCTGACCGGGCCGGACTCAGCAGAGACACTCAGCCACCCGTTCAAACACTGGGGCACACTGTACAGAGCAGGAATCAGGGGGGCGGGGGCAGCTGGCCACAGCCGCCGGCCCCCGGTGAGAATAGTAAGTGAGCCAGGCTGACCGGGCCGGACTCAGCAGAGACACTCAGCCACCCGTTCAAACACTGGGGCACAGGTTACAGAGCAGGAATCAGGGGGGCGGGGGCAGCTGGCCACAGCCGCCGGCCCCCGGTGAGAATAGTAAGTGAGCCAGGCTGACCGGGCCGGACTCAGCAGAGACACTCAGCCACCCGTTCAAACACTGGGGCACAGGTTACAGAGCAGGAATCAGGGGGGCGGGGGCAGCTGGCCACAGCCGCCGGCCCCCGGTGAGAATAGTAAGTGAGCCACGCTGACCGGGCCGGACTCAGCAGAGACACTCAGCCACCCGTTCAAACACTGGGGCACAGGTACAGAGCAGGAATCAGGGGGGCGGGGGCAGCTGGCCACAGCCGCCGGCCCCCGGTGAGAATAGTAAGTGAGCCACGCTGACCGGGCCGGACTCAGCAGAGACACTCAGCCACCCGTTCAAACACTGGGGCACACTGTACAGAGCAGGAATCAGGGGGGCGGGGGCAGCTGGACTCAGCCGCCGGCCCCCGGTGAGAATAGTAAGTGAGCCACGCTGACCGGGCCGGACTCAGCAGAGACACTCAGCCACCCGTTCAAACACTGGGGCACACTGTACAGAGCAGGAATCAGGGGGGCGGGGGCAGCTGGCCACAGCCGCCGGCCCCCGGTGAGAATAGTAAGTGAGCCAGGCTGACCGGGCCGGACTCAGCAGAGACACTCAGCCACCCGTTCAAACACTGGGGCACACTGTACAGAGCAGGAATCAGGGGGGCGGGGGCAGCTGGACTCAGCCGCCGGCCCCCGGTGAGAATAGTAAGTGAGCCACGCTGACCGGGCCGGACTCAGCAGAGACACTCAGCCACCCGTTCAAACACTGGGGCACACTGTACAGAGCAGGAATCAGGGGGGCGGGGGCAGCTGGCCACAGCCGCCGGCCCCCGGTGAGAATAGTAAGTGAGCCACGCTGACCGGGCCGGACTCAGCAGAGACACTCAGCCACCCGTTCAAACACTGGGGCACAGGTTACAGAGCAGGAATCAGGGGGGCGGGGGCAGCTGGCCACAGCCGCCGGCCCCCGGTGAGAATAGTAAGTGAGCCAGGCTGACCGGGCCGGACTCAGCAGAGACACTCAGCCACCCGTTCAAACACTGGGGCACAGGTTACAGAGCAGGAATCAGGGGGGCGGGGGCAGCTGGCCACAGCCGCCGGCCCCCGGTGAGAATAGTAAGTGAGCCAGGCTGACCGGGCCGGACTCAGCAGAGACACTCAGCCACCCGTTCAAACACTGGGGCACAGGTTACAGAGCAGGAATCAGGGGGGCGGGGGCAGCTGGCCACAGCCGCCGGCCCCCGGTGAGAATAGTAAGTGAGCCAGGCTGACCGGGCCGGACTCAGCAGAGACACTCAGCCACCCGTTCAAACACTGGGGCACAGGTTACAGAGCAGGAATCAGGGGGGCGGGGGCAGCTGGCCACAGCCGCCGGCCCCCGGTGAGAATAGTAAGTGAGCCAGGCTGACCGGGCCGGACTCAGCAGAGACACTCAGCCACCCGTTCAAACACTGGGGCACAGGTACAGAGCAGGAATCAGGGGGGCGGGGGCAGCTGGCCACAGCCGCCGGCCCCCGGTGAGAATAGTAAGTGAGCCAGGCTGACCGGGCCGGACTCAGCAGAGACACTCAGCCACCCGTTCAAACACTGGGGCACACTGTACAGAGCAGGAATCAGGGGGGCGGGGGCAGCTGGCCACAGCCGCCGGCCCCCGGTGAGAATAGTAAGTGAGCCACGCTGACCGGGCCGGACTCAGCAGAGACACTCAGCCACCCGTTCAAACACTGGGGCACACTGTTACAGAGCAGGAATCAGGGGGGCGGGGGCAGCTGGCCACAGCCGCCGGCCCCCGGTGAGAATAGTAAGTGAGCCAGGCTGACCGGGCCGGACTCAGCAGAGACACTCAGCCACCCGTTCAAACACTGGGGCACAGGTACAGAGCAGGAATCAGGGGGGCGGGGGCAGCTGGCCACAGCCGCCGGCCCCCGGTGAGAATAGTAAGTGAGCCAGGCTGACCGGGCCGGACTCAGCAGAGACACTCAGCCACCCGTTCAAACACTGGGGCACAGGTTACAGAGCAGGAATCAGGGGGGCGGGGGCAGCTGGCCACAGCCGCCGGCCCCCGGTGAGAATAGTAAGTGAGCCACGCTGACCGGGCCGGACTCAGCAGAGACACTCAGCCACCCGTTCAAACACTGGGGCACAGGTTACAGAGCAGGAATCAGGGGGGCGGGGGCAGCTGGCCACAGCCGCCGGCCCCCGGTGAGAATAGTAAGTGAGCCAGGCTGACCGGGCCGGACTCAGCAGAGACACTCAGCCACCCGTTCAAACACTGGGGCACAGGTTACAGAGCAGGAATCAGGGGGGCGGGGGCAGCTGGCCACAGCCGCCGGCCCCCGGTGAGAATAGTAAGTGAGCCAGGCTGACCGGGCCGGACTCAGCAGAGACACTCAGCCACCCGTTCAAACACTGGGGCACAGGTTACAGAGCAGGAATCAGGGGGGCGGGGGCAGCTGGCCACAGCCGCCGGCCCCCGGTGAGAATAGTAAGTGAGCCACGCTGACCGGGCCGGACTCAGCAGAGACACTCAGCCACCCGTTCAAACACTGGGGCACAGGTTACAGAGCAGGAATCAGGGGGGCGGGGGCAGCTGGCCACAGCCGCCGGCCCCCGGTGAGAATAGTAAGTGAGCCAGGCTGACCGGGCCGGACTCAGCAGAGACACTCAGCCACCCGTTCAAACACTGGGGCACAGGTACAGAGCAGGAATCAGGGGGGCGGGGGCAGCTGGCCACAGCCGCCGGCCCCCGGTGAGAATAGTAAGTGAGCCAGGCTGACCGGGCCGGACTCAGCAGAGACACTCAGCCACCCGTTCAAACACTGGGGCACAGGTTACAGAGCAGGAATCAGGGGGGCGGGGGCAGCTGGCCACAGCCGCCGGCCCCCGGTGAGAATAGTAAGTGAGCCAGGCTGACCGGGCCGGACTCAGCAGAGACACTCAGCCACCCGTTCAAACACTGGGGCACAGGTTACAGAGCAGGAATCAGGGGGGCGGGGGCAGCTGGCCACAGCCGCCGGCCCCCGGTGAGAATAGTAAGTGAGCCACGCTGACCGGGCCGGACTCAGCAGAGACACTCAGCCACCCGTTCAAACACTGGGGCACACTGTACAGAGCAGGAATCAGGGGGGCGGGGGCAGCTGGCCACAGCCGCCGGCCCCCGGTGAGAATAGTAAGTGAGCCAGGCTGACCGGGCCGGACTCAGCAGAGACACTCAGCCACCCGTTCAAACACTGGGGCACACTGTACAGAGCAGGAATCAGGGGGGCGGGGGCAGCTGGCCACAGCCGCCGGCCCCCGGTGAGAATAGTAAGTGAGCCACGCTGACCGGGCCGGACTCAGCAGAGACACTCAGCCACCCGTTCAAACACTGGGGCACACTGTACAGAGCAGGAATCAGGGGGGCGGGGGCAGCTGGCCACAGCCGCCGGCCCCCGGTGAGAATAGTAAGTGAGCCACGCTGACCGGGCCGGACTCAGCAGAGACACTCAGCCACCCGTTCAAACACTGGGGCACACTGTACAGAGCAGGAATCAGGGGGGCGGGGGCAGCTGGCCACAGCCGCCGGCCCCCGGTGAGAATAGTAAGTGAGCCAGGCTGACCGGGCCGGACTCAGCAGAGACACTCAGCCACCCGTTCAAACACTGGGGCACAGGTTACAGAGCAGGAATCAGGGGGGCGGGGGCAGCTGGCCACAGCCGCCGGCCCCCGGTGAGAATAGTAAGTGAGCCACGCTGACCGGGCCGGACTCAGCAGAGACACTCAGCCACCCGTTCAAACACTGGGGCACAGGTTACAGAGCAGGAATCAGGGGGGCGGGGGCAGCTGGCCACAGCCGCCGGCCCCCGGTGAGAATAGTAAGTGAGCCAGGCTGACCGGGCCGGACTCAGCAGAGACACTCAGCCACCCGTTCAAACACTGGGGCACAGGTTACAGAGCAGGAATCAGGGGGGCGGGGGCAGCTGGCCACAGCCGCCGGCCCCCGGTGAGAATAGTAAGTGAGCCAGGCTGACCGGGCCGGACTCAGCAGAGACACTCAGCCACCCGTTCAAACACTGGGGCACAGGTACAGAGCAGGAATCAGGGGGGCGGGGGCAGCTGGCCACAGCCGCCGGCCCCCGGTGAGAATAGTAAGTGAGCCAGGCTGACCGGGCCGGACTCAGCAGAGACACTCAGCCACCCGTTCAAACACTGGGGCACACTGTACAGAGCAGGAATCAGGGGGGCGGGGGCAGCTGGCCACAGCCGCCGGCCCCCGGTGAGAATAGTAAGTGAGCCAGGCTGACCGGGCCGGACTCAGCAGAGACACTCAGCCACCCGTTCAAACACTGGGGCACACTGTACAGAGCAGGAATCAGGGGGGCGGGGGCAGCTGGCCACAGCCGCCGGCCCCCGGTGAGAATAGTAAGTGAGCCACGCTGACCGGGCCGGACTCAGCAGAGACACTCAGCCACCCGTTCAAACACTGGGGCACACTGTACAGAGCAGGAATCAGGGGGGCGGGGGCAGCTGGCCACAGCCGCCGGCCCCCGGTGAGAATAGTAAGTGAGCCAGGCTGACCGGGCCGGACTCAGCAGAGACACTCAGCCACCCGTTCAAACACTGGGGCACACTGTACAGAGCAGGAATCAGGGGGGCGGGGGCAGCTGGCCACAGCCGCCGGCCCCCGGTGAGAATAGTAAGTGAGCCAGGCTGACCGGGCCGGACTCAGCAGAGACACTCAGCCACCCGTTCAAACACTGGGGCACACTGTACAGAGCAGGAATCAGGGGGGCGGGGGCAGCTGGCCACAGCCGCCGGCCCCCGGTGAGAATAGTAAGTGAGCCAGGCTGACCGGGCCGGACTCAGCAGAGACACTCAGCCACCCGTTCAAACACTGGGGCACACTGTACAGAGCAGGAATCAGGGGGGCGGGGGCAGCTGGCCACAGCCGCCGGCCCCCGGTGAGAATAGTAAGTGAGCCAGGCTGACCGGGCCGGACTCAGCAGAGACACTCAGCCACCCGTTCAAACACTGGGGCACACTGTACAGAGCAGGAATCAGGGGGGCGGGGGCAGCTGGCCACAGCCGCCGGCCCCCGGTGAGAATAGTAAGTGAGCCACGCTGACCGGGCCGGACTCAGCAGAGACACTCAGCCACCCGTTCAAACACTGGGGCACAGGTACAGAGCAGGAATCAGGGGGGCGGGGGCAGCTGGCCACAGCCGCCGGCCCCCGGTGAGAATAGTAAGTGAGCCAGGCTGACCGGGCCGGACTCAGCAGAGACACTCAGCCACCCGTTCAAACACTGGGGCACAGGTACAGAGCAGGAATCAGGGGGGCGGGGGCAGCTGGCCACAGCCGCCGGCCCCCGGTGAGAATAGTAAGTGAGCCAGGCTGACCGGGCCGGACTCAGCAGAGACACTCAGCCACCCGTTCAAACACTGGGGCACACTGTACAGAGCAGGAATCAGGGGGGCGGGGGCAGCTGGCCACAGCCGCCGGCCCCCGGTGAGAATAGTAAGTGAGCCAGGCTGACCGGGCCGGACTCAGCAGAGACACTCAGCCACCCGTTCAAACACTGGGGCACACTGTACAGAGCAGGAATCAGGGGGGCGGGGGCAGCTGGCCACAGCCGCCGGCCCCCGGTGAGAATAGTAAGTGAGCCAGGCTGACCGGGCCGGACTCAGCAGAGACACTCAGCCACCCGTTCAAACACTGGGGCACACTGTACAGAGCAGGAATCAGGGGGGCGGGGGCAGCTGGCCACAGCCGCCGGCCCCCGGTGAGAATAGTAAGTGAGCCAGGCTGACCGGGCCGGACTCAGCAGAGACACTCAGCCACCCGTTCAAACACTGGGGCACAGGTTACAGAGCAGGAATCAGGGGGGCGGGGGCAGCTGGCCACAGCCGCCGGCCCCCGGTGAGAATAGTAAGTGAGCCAGGCTGACCGGGCCGGACTCAGCAGAGACACTCAGCCACCCGTTCAAACACTGGGGCACACTGTACAGAGCAGGAATCAGGGGGGCGGGGGCAGCTGGCCACAGCCGCCGGCCCCCGGTGAGAATAGTAAGTGAGCCACGCTGACCGGGCCGGACTCAGCAGAGACACTCAGCCACCCGTTCAAACACTGGGGCACAGGTTACAGAGCAGGAATCAGGGGGGCGGGGGCAGCTGGCCACAGCCGCCGGCCCCCGGTGAGAATAGTAAGTGAGCCAGGCTGACCGGGCCGGACTCAGCAGAGACACTCAGCCACCCGTTCAAACACTGGGGCACACTGTACAGAGCAGGAATCAGGGGGGCGGGGGCAGCTGGCCACAGCCGCCGGCCCCCGGTGAGAATAGTAAGTGAGCCAGGCTGACCGGGCCGGACTCAGCAGAGACACTCAGCCACCCGTTCAAACACTGGGGCACAGGTACAGAGCAGGAATCAGGGGGGCGGGGGCAGCTGGCCACAGCCGCCGGCCCCCGGTGAGAATAGTAAGTGAGCCACGCTGACCGGGCCGGACTCAGCAGAGACACTCAGCCACCCGTTCAAACACTGGGGCACAGGTACAGAGCAGGAATCAGGGGGGCGGGGGCAGCTGGCCACAGCCGCCGGCCCCCGGTGAGAATAGTAAGTGAGCCAGGCTGACCGGGCCGGACTCAGCAGAGACACTCAGCCACCCGTTCAAACACTGGGGCACACTGTTACAGAGCAGGAATCAGGGGGGCGGGGGCAGCTGGCCACAGCCGCCGGCCCCCGGTGAGAATAGTAAGTGAGCCACGCTGACCGGGCCGGACTCAGCAGAGACACTCAGCCACCCGTTCAAACACTGGGGCACAGGTTACAGAGCAGGAATCAGGGGGGCGGGGGCAGCTGGCCACAGCCGCCGGCCCCCGGTGAGAATAGTAAGTGAGCCACGCTGACCGGGCCGGACTCAGCAGAGACACTCAGCCACCCGTTCAAACACTGGGGCACAGGTACAGAGCAGGAATCAGGGGGGCGGGGGCAGCTGGACACAGCCGCCGGCCCCCGGTGAGAATAGTAAGTGAGCCACGCTGACCGGGCCGGACTCAGCAGAGACACTCAGCCACCCGTTCAAACACTGGGGCACACTGTACAGAGCAGGAATCAGGGGGGCGGGGGCAGCTGGCCACAGCCGCCGGCCCCCGGTGAGAATAGTAAGTGAGCCAGGCTGACCGGGCCGGACTCAGCAGAGACACTCAGCCACCCGTTCAAACACTGGGGCACACTGTACAGAGCAGGAATCAGGGGGGCGGGGGCAGCTGGCCACAGCCGCCGGCCCCCGGTGAGAATAGTAAGTGAGCCACGCTGACCGGGCCGGACTCAGCAGAGACACTCAGCCACCCGTTCAAACACTGGGGCACACTGTACAGAGCAGGAATCAGGGGGGCGGGGGCAGCTGGCCACAGCCGCCGGCCCCCGGTGAGAATAGTAAGTGAGCCAGGCTGACCGGGCCGGACTCAGCAGAGACACTCAGCCACCCGTTCAAACACTGGGGCACAGGTTACAGAGCAGGAATCAGGGGGGCGGGGGCAGCTGGCCACAGCCGCCGGCCCCCGGTGAGAATAGTAAGTGAGCCAGGCTGACCGGGCCGGACTCAGCAGAGACACTCAGCCACCCGTTCAAACACTGGGGCACACTGTACAGAGCAGGAATCAGGGGGGCGGGGGCAGCTGGCCACAGCCGCCGGCCCCCGGTGAGAATAGTAAGTGAGCCAGGCTGACCGGGCCGGACTCAGCAGAGACACTCAGCCACCCGTTCAAACACTGGGGCACAGGTACAGAGCAGGAATCAGGGGGGCGGGGGCAGCTGGCCACAGCCGCCGGCCCCCGGTGAGAATAGTAAGTGAGCCACGCTGACCGGGCCGGACTCAGCAGAGACACTCAGCCACCCGTTCAAACACTGGGGCACACTGTACAGAGCAGGAATCAGGGGGGCGGGGGCAGCTGGCCACAGCCGCCGGCCCCCGGTGAGAATAGTAAGTGAGCCAGGCTGACCGGGCCGGACTCAGCAGAGACACTCAGCCACCCGTTCAAACACTGGGGCACAGGTACAGAGCAGGAATCAGGGGGGCGGGGGCAGCTGGCCACAGCCGCCGGCCCCCGGTGAGAATAGTAAGTGAGCCAGGCTGACCGGGCCGGACTCAGCAGAGACACTCAGCCACCCGTTCAAACACTGGGGCACAGGTACAGAGCAGGAATCAGGGGGGCGGGGGCAGCTGGCCACAGCCGCCGGCCCCCGGTGAGAATAGTAAGTGAGCCACGCTGACCGGGCCGGACTCAGCAGAGACACTCAGCCACCCGTTCAAACACTGGGGCACAGGTTACAGAGCAGGAATCAGGGGGGCGGGGGCAGCTGGCCACAGCCGCCGGCCCCCGGTGAGAATAGTAAGTGAGCCAGGCTGACCGGGCCGGACTCAGCAGAGACACTCAGCCACCCGTTCAAACACTGGGGCACACTGTACAGAGCAGGAATCAGGGGGGCGGGGGCAGCTGGCCACAGCCGCCGGCCCCCGGTGAGAATAGTAAGTGAGCCAGGCTGACCGGGCCGGACTCAGCAGAGACACTCAGCCACCCGTTCAAACACTGGGGCACAGGTTACAGAGCAGGAATCAGGGGGGCGGGGGCAGCTGGCCACAGCCGCCGGCCCCCGGTGAGAATAGTAAGTGAGCCAGGCTGACCGGGCCGGACTCAGCAGAGACACTCAGCCACCCGTTCAAACACTGGGGCACAGGTTACAGAGCAGGAATCAGGGGGGCGGGGGCAGCTGGCCACAGCCGCCGGCCCCCGGTGAGAATAGTAAGTGAGCCACGCTGACCGGGCCGGACTCAGCAGAGACACTCAGCCACCCGTTCAAACACTGGGGCACACTGTACAGAGCAGGAATCAGGGGGGCGGGGGCAGCTGGACACAGCCGCCGGCCCCCGGTGAGAATAGTAAGTGAGCCAGGCTGACCGGGCCGGACTCAGCAGAGACACTCAGCCACCCGTTCAAACACTGGGGCACAGGTTACAGAGCAGGAATCAGGGGGGCGGGGGCAGCTGGCCACAGCCGCCGGCCCCCGGTGAGAATAGTAAGTGAGCCAGGCTGACCGGGCCGGACTCAGCAGAGACACTCAGCCACCCGTTCAAACACTGGGGCACACTGTACAGAGCAGGAATCAGGGGGGCGGGGGCAGCTGGCCACAGCCGCCGGCCCCCGGTGAGAATAGTAAGTGAGCCACGCTGACCGGGCCGGACTCAGCAGAGACACTCAGCCACCCGTTCAAACACTGGGGCACACTGTACAGAGCAGGAATCAGGGGGGCGGGGGCAGCTGGCCACAGCCGCCGGCCCCCGGTGAGAATAGTAAGTGAGCCAGGCTGACCGGGCCGGACTCAGCAGAGACACTCAGCCACCCGTTCAAACACTGGGGCACAGGTACAGAGCAGGAATCAGGGGGGCGGGGGCAGCTGGCCACAGCCGCCGGCCCCCGGTGAGAATAGTAAGTGAGCCAGGCTGACCGGGCCGGACTCAGCAGAGACACTCAGCCACCCGTTCAAACACTGGGGCACACTGTACAGAGCAGGAATCAGGGGGGCGGGGGCAGCTGGCCACAGCCGCCGGCCCCCGGTGAGAATAGTAAGTGAGCCAGGCTGACCGGGCCGGACTCAGCAGAGACACTCAGCCACCCGTTCAAACACTGGGGCACAGGTTACAGAGCAGGAATCAGGGGGGCGGGGGCAGCTGGCCACAGCCGCCGGCCCCCGGTGAGAATAGTAAGTGAGCCAGGCTGACCGGGCCGGACTCAGCAGAGACACTCAGCCACCCGTTCAAACACTGGGGCACAGGTTACAGAGCAGGAATCAGGGGGGCGGGGGCAGCTGGCCACAGCCGCCGGCCCCCGGTGAGAATAGTAAGTGAGCCACGCTGACCGGGCCGGACTCAGCAGAGACACTCAGCCACCCGTTCAAACACTGGGGCACACTGTACAGAGCAGGAATCAGGGGGGCGGGGGCAGCTGGCCACAGCCGCCGGCCCCCGGTGAGAATAGTAAGTGAGCCAGGCTGACCGGGCCGGACTCAGCAGAGACACTCAGCCACCCGTTCAAACACTGGGGCACACTGTACAGAGCAGGAATCAGGGGGGCGGGGGCAGCTGGCCACAGCCGCCGGCCCCCGGTGAGAATAGTAAGTGAGCCAGGCTGACCGGGCCGGACTCAGCAGAGACACTCAGCCACCCGTTCAAACACTGGGGCACAGGTTACAGAGCAGGAATCAGGGGGGCGGGGGCAGCTGGCCACAGCCGCCGGCCCCCGGTGAGAATAGTAAGTGAGCCAGGCTGACCGGGCCGGACTCAGCAGAGACACTCAGCCACCCGTTCAAACACTGGGGCACAGGTTACAGAGCAGGAATCAGGGGGGCGGGGGCAGCTGGCCACAGCCGCCGGCCCCCGGTGAGAATAGTAAGTGAGCCACGCTGACCGGGCCGGACTCAGCAGAGACACTCAGCCACCCGTTCAAACACTGGGGCACACTGTACAGAGCAGGAATCAGGGGGGCGGGGGCAGCTGGACTCAGCCGCCGGCCCCCGGTGAGAATAGTAAGTGAGCCAGGCTGACCGGGCCGGACTCAGCAGAGACACTCAGCCACCCGTTCAAACACTGGGGCACAGGTACAGAGCAGGAATCAGGGGGGCGGGGGCAGCTGGCCACAGCCGCCGGCCCCCGGTGAGAATAGTAAGTGAGCCAGGCTGACCGGGCCGGACTCAGCAGAGACACTCAGCCACCCGTTCAAACACTGGGGCACACTGTACAGAGCAGGAATCAGGGGGGCGGGGGCAGCTGGCCACAGCCGCCGGCCCCCGGTGAGAATAGTAAGTGAGCCAGGCTGACCGGGCCGGACTCAGCAGAGACACTCAGCCACCCGTTCAAACACTGGGGCACACTGTACAGAGCAGGAATCAGGGGGGCGGGGGCAGCTGGCCACAGCCGCCGGCCCCCGGTGAGAATAGTAAGTGAGCCAGGCTGACCGGGCCGGACTCAGCAGAGACACTCAGCCACCCGTTCAAACACTGGGGCACACTGTACAGAGCAGGAATCAGGGGGGCGGGGGCAGCTGGCCACAGCCGCCGGCCCCCGGTGAGAATAGTAAGTGAGCCACGCTGACCGGGCCGGACTCAGCAGAGACACTCAGCCACCCGTTCAAACACTGGGGCACACTGTACAGAGCAGGAATCAGGGGGGCGGGGGCAGCTGGCCACAGCCGCTGGCCCCGGACTCAGCAGAGACACTCAGCCACCCGTTCAAACACTGGGGCACAGGTTACAGAGCAGGAATCAGGGGGGCGGGGGCAGCTGGCCACAGCCGCCGGCCCCCGGTGAGAATAGTAAGTGAGCCACGCTGACCGGGCCGGACTCAGCAGAGACACTCAGCCACCCGTTCAAACACTGGGGCACAGGTTACAGAGCAGGAATCAGGGGGGCGGGGGCAGCTGGCCACAGCCGCCGGCCCCCGGTGAGAATAGTAAGTGAGCCAGGCTGACCGGGCCGGACTCAGCAGAGACACTCAGCCACCCGTTCAAACACTGGGGCACAGGTTACAGAGCAGGAATCAGGGGGGCGGGGGCAGCTGGCCACAGCCGCCGGCCCCCGGTGAGAATAGTAAGTGAGCCAGGCTGACCGGGCCGGACTCAGCAGAGACACTCAGCCACCCGTTCAAACACTGGGGCACAGGTACAGAGCAGGAATCAGGGGGGCGGGGGCAGCTGGCCACAGCCGCCGGCCCCCGGTGAGAATAGTAAGTGAGCCACGCTGACCGGGCCGGACTCAGCAGAGACACTCAGCCACCCGTTCAAACACTGGGGCACACTGTACAGAGCAGGAATCAGGGGGGCGGGGGCAGCTGGACTCAGCCGCCGGCCCCCGGTGAGAATAGTAAGTGAGCCAGGCTGACCGGGCCGGACTCAGCAGAGACACTCAGCCACCCGTTCAAACACTGGGGCACAGGTTACAGAGCAGGAATCAGGGGGGCGGGGGCAGCTGGCCACAGCCGCCGGCCCCCGGTGAGAATAGTAAGTGAGCCAGGCTGACCGGGCCGGACTCAGCAGAGACACTCAGCCACCCGTTCAAACACTGGGGCACACTGTACAGAGCAGGAATCAGGGGGGCGGGGGCAGCTGGCCACAGCCGCCGGCCCCCGGTGAGAATAGTAAGTGAGCCACGCTGACCGGGCCGGACTCAGCAGAGACACTCAGCCACCCGTTCAAACACTGGGGCACACTGTACAGAGCAGGAATCAGGGGGGCGGGGGCAGCTGGCCACAGCCGCCGGCCCCCGGTGAGAATAGTAAGTGAGCCAGGCTGACCGGGCCGGACTCAGCAGAGACACTCAGCCACCCGTTCAAACACTGGGGCACAGGTACAGAGCAGGAATCAGGGGGGCGGGGGCAGCTGGCCACAGCCGCCGGCCCCCGGTGAGAATAGTAAGTGAGCCAGGCTGACCGGGCCGGACTCAGCAGAGACACTCAGCCACCCGTTCAAACACTGGGGCACACTGTACAGAGCAGGAATCAGGGGGGCGGGGGCAGCTGGCCACAGCCGCCGGCCCCCGGTGAGAATAGTAAGTGAGCCAGGCTGACCGGGCCGGACTCAGCAGAGACACTCAGCCACCCGTTCAAACACTGGGGCACAGGTACAGAGCAGGAATCAGGGGGGCGGGGGCAGCTGGCCACAGCCGCCGGCCCCCGGTGAGAATAGTAAGTGAGCCAGGCTGACCGGGCCGGACTCAGCAGAGACACTCAGCCACCCGTTCAAACACTGGGGCACAGGTTACAGAGCAGGAATCAGGGGGGCGGGGGCAGCTGGCCACAGCCGCCGGCCCCCGGTGAGAATAGTAAGTGAGCCACGCTGACCGGGCCGGACTCAGCAGAGACACTCAGCCACCCGTTCAAACACTGGGGCACAGGTTACAGAGCAGGAATCAGGGGGGCGGGGGCAGCTGGCCACAGCCGCCGGCCCCCGGTGAGAATAGTAAGTGAGCCAGGCTGACCGGGCCGGACTCAGCAGAGACACTCAGCCACCCGTTCAAACACTGGGGCACACTGTACAGAGCAGGAATCAGGGGGGCGGGGGCAGCTGGCCACAGCCGCCGGCCCCCGGTGAGAATAGTAAGTGAGCCAGGCTGACCGGGCCGGACTCAGCAGAGACACTCAGCCACCCGTTCAAACACTGGGGCACAGGTTACAGAGCAGGAATCAGGGGGGCGGGGGCAGCTGGCCACAGCCGCCGGCCCCCGGTGAGAATAGTAAGTGAGCCAGGCTGACCGGGCCGGACTCAGCAGAGACACTCAGCCACCCGTTCAAACACTGGGGCACAGGTTACAGAGCAGGAATCAGGGGGGCGGGGGCAGCTGGCCACAGCCGCCGGCCCCCGGTGAGAATAGTAAGTGAGCCACGCTGACCGGGCCGGACTCAGCAGAGACACTCAGCCACCCGTTCAAACACTGGGGCACACTGTACAGAGCAGGAATCAGGGGGGCGGGGGCAGCTGGCCTCAGCCGCCGGCCCCCGGTGAGAATAGTAAGTGAGCCAGGCTGACCGGGCCGGACTCAGCAGAGACACTCAGCCACCCGTTCAAACACTGGGGCACAGGTTACAGAGCAGGAATCAGGGGGGCGGGGGCAGCTGGCCACAGCCGCCGGCCCCCGGTGAGAATAGTAAGTGAGCCAGGCTGACCGGGCCGGACTCAGCAGAGACACTCAGCCACCCGTTCAAACACTGGGGCACACTGTACAGAGCAGGAATCAGGGGGGCGGGGGCAGCTGGCCACAGCCGCCGGCCCCCGGTGAGAATAGTAAGTGAGCCAGGCTGACCGGGCCGGACTCAGCAGAGACACTCAGCCACCCGTTCAAACACTGGGGCACAGGTTACAGAGCAGGAATCAGGGGGGCGGGGGCAGCTGGCCACAGCCGCCGGCCCCCGGTGAGAATAGTAAGTGAGCCAGGCTGACCGGGCCGGACTCAGCAGAGACACTCAGCCACCCGTTCAAACACTGGGGCACACTGTACAGAGCAGGAATCAGGGGGGCGGGGGCAGCTGGCCACAGCCGCCGGCCCCCGGTGAGAATAGTAAGTGAGCCACGCTGACCGGGCCGGACTCAGCAGAGACACTCAGCCACCCGTTCAAACACTGGGGCACACTGTACAGAGCAGGAATCAGGGGGGCGGGGGCAGCTGGCCACAGCCGCTGGCCCCGGACTCAGCAGAGACACTCAGCCACCCGTTCAAACACTGGGGCACACTGTACAGAGCAGGAATCAGGGGGGCGGGGGCAGCTGGACTCAGCCGCCGGCCCCCGGTGAGAATAGTAAGTGAGCCAGGCTGACCGGGCCGGACTCAGCAGAGACACTCAGCCACCCGTTCAAACACTGGGGCACACTGTACAGAGCAGGAATCAGGGGGGCGGGGGCAGCTGGCCACAGCCGCCGGCCCCCGGTGAGAATAGTAAGTGAGCCAGGCTGACCGGGCCGGACTCAGCAGAGACACTCAGCCACCCGTTCAAACACTGGGGCACACTGTACAGAGCAGGAATCAGGGGGGCGGGGGCAGCTGGACTCAGCCGCCGGCCCCCGGTGAGAATAGTAAGTGAGCCAGGCTGACTTGGCCGGACTCAGCAGAGACACTCAGCCACCCGTTCAAACACTGGGGCACAGGTTACAGAGCAGGAATCAGGGGGGCGGGGGCAGCTGGCCACAGCCGCCGGCCCCCGGTGAGAATAGTAAGTGAGCCACGCTGACCGGGCCGGACTCAGCAGAGACACTCAGCCACCCGTTCAAACACTGGGGCACAGGTTACAGAGCAGGAATCAGGGGGGCGGGGGCAGCTGGCCACAGCCGCCGGCCCCCGGTGAGAATAGTAAGTGAGCCACGCTGACCGGGCCGGACTCAGCAGAGACACTCAGCCACCCGTTCAAACACTGGGGCACACTGTACAGAGCAGGAATCAGGGGGGCGGGGGCAGCTGGCCACAGCCGCTGGCCCCGGACTCAGCAGAGACACTCAGCCACCCGTTCAAACACTGGGGCACACGGTACAGAGCAGGAATCAGGGGGGCGGGGGCAGCTGGCCACAGCCGCCGGCCCCGGTGAGAATAGTAAGTGAGCCAGGCTGACCGGGCCGGACTCAGCAGAGACACTCAGCCACCCGTTCAAACACTGGGGCACACTGTACAGAGCAGGAATCAGGGGGGCGGGGGCAGCTGGACTCAGCCGCCGGCCCCCGGTGAGAATAGTAAGTGAGCCAGGCTGACCGGGCCGGACTCAGCAGAGACACTCAGCCACCCGTTCAAACACTGGGGCACACTGTACAGAGCAGGAATCAGGGGGGCGGGGGCAGCTGGCCACAGCCGCCGGCCCCCGGTGAGAATAGTAAGTGAGCCACGCTGACCGGGCCGGACTCAGCAGAGACACTCAGCCACCCGTTCAAACACTGGGGCACAGGTTACAGAGCAGGAATCAGGGGGGCGGGGGCAGCTGGCCACAGCCGCCGGCCCCCGGTGAGAATAGTAAGTGAGCCACGCTGACCGGGCCGGACTCAGCAGAGACACTCAGCCACCCGTTCAAACACTGGGGCACACTGTACAGAGCAGGAATCAGGGGGGCGGGGGCAGCTGGCCACAGCCGCCGGCCCCCGGTGAGAATAGTAAGTGAGCCAGGCTGACCGGGCCGGACTCAGCAGAGACACTCAGCCACCCGTTCAAACACTGGGGCACAGGTACAGAGCAGGAATCAGGGGGGCGGGGGCAGCTGGCCACAGCCGCCGGCCCCCGGTGAGAATAGTAAGTGAGCCAGGCTGACCGGGCCGGACTCAGCAGAGACACTCAGCCACCCGTTCAAACACTGGGGCACAGGTTACAGAGCAGGAATCAGGGGGGCGGGGGCAGCTGGCCACAGCCGCCGGCCCCCGGTGAGAATAGTAAGTGAGCCAGGCTGACCGGGCCGGACTCAGCAGAGACACTCAGCCACCCGTTCAAACACTGGGGCACAGGTACAGAGCAGGAATCAGGGGGGCGGGGGCAGCTGGCCACAGCCGCCGGCCCCCGGTGAGAATAGTAAGTGAGCCAGGCTGACCGGGCCGGACTCAGCAGAGACACTCAGCCACCCGTTCAAACACTGGGGCACACTGTACAGAGCAGGAATCAGGGGGGCGGGGGCAGCTGGCCACAGCCGCCGGCCCCCGGTGAGAATAGTAAGTGAGCCAGGCTGACCGGGCCGGACTCAGCAGAGACACTCAGCCACCCGTTCAAACACTGGGGCACAGGTTACAGAGCAGGAATCAGGGGGGCGGGGGCAGCTGGACTCAGCCGCCGGCCCCCGGTGAGAATAGTAAGTGAGCCAGGCTGACCGGGCCGGACTCAGCAGAGACACTCAGCCACCCGTTCAAACACTGGGGCACACTGTACAGAGCAGGAATCAGGGGGGCGGGGGCAGCTGGACTCAGCCGCCGGCCCCCGGTGAGAATAGTAAGTGAGCCAGGCTGACCGGGCCGGACTCAGCAGAGACACTCAGCCACCCGTTCAAACACTGGGGCACACTGTACAGAGCAGGAATCAGGGGGGCGGGGGCAGCTGGCCACAGCCGCCGGCCCCCGGTGAGAATAGTAAGTGAGCCACGCTGACCGGGCCGGACTCAGCAGAGACACTCAGCCACCCGTTCAAACACTGGGGCACACTGTACAGAGCAGGAATCAGGGGGGCGGGGGCAGCTGGCCACAGCCGCTGGCCCCGGACTCAGCAGAGACACTCAGCCACCCGTTCAAACACTGGGGCACACTGTACAGAGCAGGAATCAGGGGGGCAGGGGCAGCTGGCCACAGCCGCCGGCCCCCGGTGAGAATAGTAAGTGAGCCACGCTGACCGGGCCGGACTCAGCAGAGACACTCAGCCACCCGTTCAAACACTGGGGCACACTGTACAGAGCAGGAATCAGGGGGGCGGGGGCAGCTGGCCACAGCCGCCGGCCCCTGGTGAGAATAGTAAGTGAGCCACGCTGACCGGGCCGGACTCAGCAGAGACACTCAGCCACCCGTTCAAACACTGGGGCACACTGTACAGAGCAGGAATCAGGGGGGCGGGGGCAGCTGGCCACAGCCGCCGGCCCCCGGTGAGAATAGTAAGTGAGCCACGCTGACCGGGCCGGACTCAGCAGAGACACTCAGCCACCCGTTCAAACACTGGGGCACACTGTACAGAGCAGGAATCAGGGGGGCGGGGGCAGCTGGCCACAGCCGCCGGCCCCCGGTGAGAATAGTAAGTGAGCCAGGCTGACCGGGCCGGACTCAGCAGAGACACTCAGCCACCCGTTCAAACACTGGGGCACACTGTACAGAGCAGGAATCAGGGGGGCGGGGGCAGCTGGACTCAGCCGCCGGCCCCCGGGGGGAAAAGTAAGTGAGCCACGCTGACCGGGCCGGACTCAGCAGAGACACTCAGCCACCCGTTCAAACACTGGGGCACACGGTACAGAGCAGGAATCAGGGGGGCGGGGGCAGCTGGCCACAGCCGCCGGGCACACAGGGTGAGAATAGTAAGTGAGCCACGCTGACCGGGCCGGACTCAGCAGAGACACTCAGCCACCCGTTCAAACACTGGGGCACACTGTACAGAGCAGGAATCAGGGGGGCGGGGGCAGCTGGCCACAGCCGCCGGCCCCCGGTGAGAATAGTAAGTGAGCCACGCTGACCGGGCCGGACTCAGCAGAGACACTCAGCCACCCGTTCAAACACTGGGGCACACTGTACAGAGCAGGAATCAGGGGGGCGGGGGCAGCTGGCCACAGCCGCCGGCCCCCGGTGAGAATAGTAAGTGAGCCAGGCTGACCGGGCCGGACTCAGCAGAGACACTCAGCCACCCGTTCAAACACTGGGGCACACTGTACAGCCAGGCTAACCCAGAACATCGGACAGGGGGACCCTCAGCCGCACATGCTCAGTCACACACACACACCCATATTAGTCAGCTGGGCAGCTGACCACTGTGATAGCCACGGGGAGCCAGACCGGACCGCGGAGACTACAGCCAGGCTAACCCAGAACCTCGGACAGGGGGACCCTCAGCCGCGCATGCTCAGTCACACACACACCCATATTAGTCAGCTGGGCAGCTGACCACTGTGATAGCTACGGGGAGCCGGACCGGACCGCGGAGACTACAGCCAGGCTAACCCAGAACCTTGGATGTCCGAGGAAGATAGCACAAAGTATGAATACTTTGTGCTATCTTCTTCAAATTTGAACCAGGTGTTCACTGATAGTGTGCTTACAGGCCTATACTGTCATTTACCTATATGGATAAAGCCACACAGACCATTTTTTGTTTTTTTTTAATTATTTTTTTTTAGGCGGACAGAAAATCTGAATTTTTTGCTCACTTACTGGCCCACTGCTCTGTTCCAGTAATACCTAAAGTGTTTTTGACACTTTCACAAGAAACTCTATAGTGTCCCCTTTCTGGAAAGCCCTCATTCATGCATGTAGTCAAATTGGTTCAGAAACTACAGCCATTATAATATGAGGATGGAATTTTAAGCGTTTTTGCTTCAAAATAGGGTGGGAGTGGAAGAGGTTAATGCTATCTACATGACACAGAACAGTTAATGTAACTGTTAACTGTTAGTCAATATTGGACTTAAATCTTCCAGGCCAACACAAAAATACTACATATATAAAGTATATACTACATGCATTGGTAATATTAACGTAGTTTTATGTTGTACTGACAGCTTGTTGTACTGACTGCACTGATACACAATGTTGTGTACACCCCGAATGCTTTGGGGCCTTGAACCTTCATGATAAAGTTCAGTATTTCACCATCAGAATTTTAAACCAAGCTGGGTGAGAAGGCTTTGAAACAACATTTAGACCTTCATGTTGGGAAACAAAATGGACAGAATATGTAACTGGATAGTTAATGGAAGGAATAAAATATTTAAAATCCAAATCCCTTTAAAAGAAAATAAACATATTTGAGATGTGGACATGGATGCATGACCTTAGTATATCTGAAATCCTGGCTCCAGCCCTGAATCCAGTCTGGGCCAATAGTTACAAGTCTTGCAACAAAGCACCATGTTTAAATGTTCTTAGACTAAAAGCTACATTAAGGTACAAAGACATAATGGGAGTTAATAAGTTCTTTGTTACAGCCATATTGTGCTCAGAAGAGAAACTGCATTGACTGGTATCCACAAAAGGAAGCTATACTGATAAATAAGTGATACATCGTGTGTCAGTGTGCAAATAGATTCTGGTGATAAATCAAGGTGGCAAGTGCTCCCTGCTCCATGTGCCCAGGACACCATTAATTAACACTCTTGTGCATAACATCAAGCCAGTGATCTAACCCTTTTTTTATGAACACCTATTTTAATTAAGAGAAATACTGCTGTGTGCAGATTAGCCACGTCCCCGACTCTAACCTCTTCTATCAATCTTCCTCTCCACATTGGGAGTCATAACACAGTGTTTTGGTCCATTTGTTTTGATCATATTGTAAATGCAATCATCTCTCTGCACTTAGACGTGGTTGACTTTAATATATGAGCGGCATTGAGACGCTCATTCTGTCAAGTCTTTTTTTTCTGGCATGAGAAATGGCTAACAGTCGTGTGTGTGTGTGATAAATATATTGTACTGCTGTCCCGTTTAATAAGCCACAACTCATCCAGTTGTTTTCTCTCTCACTCAAACTGAGTTACTAGCGTTTATTGGCAGGGTGGCCTCTATTAACAAGGTTCTGTTACCTCTGTTCTGGTTCAGATCTGATCATGAACCTGTGTTGCATGTTGTCCCACACACTGTAGCAAACAGTTTGCTGCCATATTTTGTTCATGGACCTTCGTAAGGCAAATGGTTCTGCAACAAAAGTGAGACACAGTATATAGGAACAGCAGACCTCATCCCAAGTGGAAGATATAGTTGTCTCATATAAATTAATAAAAGGTCCACAGCTTTGTGCAATATCAGTATCCCATAGCTGAGGTTACATCACAAAGGGAACCAGGAGTGGCACATGTATTCATATTCATACATCAAAAACATCAACATCAAAAATCTGGTTGCATGAAAAAGGGAGCCAGGAGGTTTGTATACATATTCATACCGAGAACTGGAGCGAGATAGAAACAGCCTCAAGTGAATCTTTGGAGAGGGACCTATTGAAAAATACAAAGAAAACTATGTTCAAAAGATATTTACAGAATATTCATGTGAAGAATCATGGAAACATATTTCCATCCACAAGTTTATAATTTAGTGCCTTAATGTTTGTGGAGTTCAGATCCGTCCATCTGTACTGATTTAAATCTGTCAAACAAAGGGAAAAATGGGAGAAAAACTTTAAAGGCTTAAAAACTGAAATGAATAAAACAAAAACATTGTTAAGCCCTGTAGGTCAGACTGTGATGGATGTTTATCATTGACAGTCTGGATACTAACATTCATGTTCATCTTTACTTTTTCTTTTATATATAATTACAGAATAACCGGCATTATTATCTGGTTGACTGAAGAGAAAAGGAAAAGGAATTTGCTGTTTGGTTGCTGCTCACTGCTCAAGTTAGAATATACAGGAAATTACGCAGCTGAATTTCTCTATGTGAGCCCATCGCTACCGATAATTGATGATAATAAGGGATATAACGCTGGGAACATCTCAGTCAATATTGTACTTGATGGTGATGCACATCACAGTTGGACTGAAAAACTTTCTCTGACACTGAATCTGAGGTATGTTTTTTTTGGGGGGGGGGCCTGGAGGTCTGGGGCCCTGGAGCAGTTGTTGACATTGCTCAGTTGGTGATCTAGCTTTTGATGTTACCACCTGCAAATTTCTCCTTGAAGGCAACAACGCCAGAGGGCAAAGTTTTTTTTCCCCTGCAGAAAGAAGTTCAAGAAATATTTAATATATAAATATATAATATATAATATATAATCGAAATAGACCAAGCAGATAACTTTTAAATGGAAAGAAACAGCCATCCACTCTGCATGAGAGTAAAGTCTGCTTATTGTGTTCCAGCTTATACTCCTTTATAACTCATTTCCTGCAGATGGGCTGAATAATTTTTATTTAATCATCCATCCCATCTACAAAACACAAGCAGATGGACTGAGTGATCAAGTAATGAACCATGATGGATGTTTTTCTGTCTTTTATTTTATTTTTTTATCATGTTACCCATTTAGGTTCTGCACCTTTCTGACAGCCTGGTTGATTCCCCTCACGGTGCACTGTGCTTGTTATCCTGTATTAACGTCATGCTTTGGAAAAATACAAAGACATATATTCACACATACCCACATTTATGACCCACTACAGGCAGTGATTGCTTCTGTCACCTTCACGCTCTTCCCTCTCCCACACTCAGAGACGACTCCTCGTCTTCCACCTACAGCTCTGGCCCTCTTTAGTATCTCTTCACACCCAGCTGAGCAAAAGTCCTGAGATGATTTGGCCCCATCAAAGAGTTAGAATTATTCACTCTGCGCCTGTGGGATTGTTCTGCATACCAGATTCACAGCGTGATTGAATTTTCCACCTACACACTCGCCTCCTCTCTAATGTCACTCACACCATACTAAAGCAACACTGTCATACTCTGTTAGCCAGCTCAGTGTTCCCCCATTGTCATTTTCTGCTCTGTCTGGAGCAGAGGAAGAAGAAGAAAATCAAGAGAATATTCCTCTGATTTTCAGCCAGTAGTGAAGAAAGCAGCAAAGCAGGGTTTTGTTTTGTTGACAGAAATACAGAGTGGCCTTTCCCTACAGGGAGTCGACTGTCATAGCATTTTGATACAGGTACAGCCGCATTACCAAGCACCATAGCAAACCGCTAGCAATCATCAATTATGTTGCATCTCACAACAGCACCAGAGGCTTATTCACTCTCCTGGGAACACTCAATATGAAGTGCCTGTTCAGTTAGTGTTGTTCCCTAATGGCTGTACCTGCAACACATAGTTTTCTCTCTTTGACTGTGGAGTGTGCTGAAGTATGTGTTTATGTCTCTCTGTGTGGGTGGAAGTAATTTGGCACAGACTCTGTGTTTCACTAAAGGATAGATACCGTACATAACAAAACTGTACACCCCTGGTCAGCACCACTAGAATAATAGGTAATTACAGTAGTAGGTGATACATATGTACTTGCTTTCAGCCGGAGAAGTATGAAGACCTTATTAAAAGG
Source organism: Caranx ignobilis (assembly GCA_021432705.1). Classification (NCBI taxonomy): domain Eukaryota; kingdom Metazoa; phylum Chordata; class Actinopteri; order Carangiformes; family Carangidae; genus Caranx; species Caranx ignobilis. Next base: position 5,925,493 of record MU269982.1, read on the forward strand.
TTCAAATTTAATGACATAACACAGACAGAAGTGCATCAAGAGAGTCCATTTGTTTTTGTTTGTAGTTTGTCCACCTTTCTCTTTGGTGACAGTCTCGGTGTACAGGTGATATCAGGCTTGCGTACATCTGAGGAGAGATGCTCTGACATTTCTCATTGATGATTCTTTTAAGCAGCTCATTGCTGGAGGGGTTTTGTTACTCTATCTTCGGCTTTTAAATGCTTTTCCTGGCAGATCCAAATCAAATCTGTGTTGCTTTTTAGTAGCGATTAGCGTATCGTTTTAGTTTTACGGTCCACGTTTACTAAGTGGTTCAGCATCAGCAGCTCTGATAAATAATGTTAAGATGTAAATTTATGAGGATTATACTGCAGTTTTGAAAAAAGCGATACAAAGAGCTATGCAAAACATAAAAGTTAGCAGAAGAATAGAAGAATCACAAGACAGGGATGATAATCAGAAAGACCATCAGATAAAGAGAGATGAGCTTAGATAGTGGAAATATAATTTGAAAACAGTAATAAAATGAATAAATAATAATAAAAAATTCACGTAAAGGAAGCCCAGGGGTCGTGACAGCAAATGGTTAAGGTTAAGACTACGGCTCCTTTGTGTGGGAAGCAACCAGCTGGGTCGGTCTGGGGCATCTGATGGAGGTGCCTCCGGGACACTTCCTTTGAGAGGTTTCCCAGGCATGTTCAACCCGTGTTCACCTGTGGGAGAAGACCTCAGGGCAGGCCTGCAACACAATGGAGGGATTACATTTCCCATAAGGCATTTGAACACATCCTAGAGGAGCAGGATGATGTGGTTGAAGAGAATGATGTCTGGTCTACCTCCCTTGTCTTTCTGCTACTGAAATCCAACATGTAAACACAGTCAAGCAGCTTAGAGTGGATGGAAGTTATGTGTCTGTCATCTTCAGTCAATGTTTTGCCCCCTGGTGGCCAAATTTGTATCAACACATAAGCCAAAGGAAAAAAAAAAATTTCTGCAGAAATAGTAGCCTCGTCACACAACTTTTTTTTATATGAGCTTCTGTGGCTTAGATGTATTTTACAAAACTCCACTGAGATTGGTTTGAACGAAGAGCTATCTGTTGAGGGGGGGCACAGTGACCTCTGTCTGTGACCTGACTTGGGGCTGTTTGGCTTTGCACCTGCATGTTCATCACATCTTCAAATGGAAAGTGCTGCACTGCCTCGCGTTGATAAAACACTGGCACAACTTTAACTGTCTCTTTGAGGAATAATACCAAACGATGGAGAGGGCAGGCGAAATATTTCATGCACACATGAGAGCACATGCACTTACTCTCTCAGTTACTTATGTAAAACTTTTTCTTTTCTTCTCTTCCTCCTCTTTGACTCTGTGCCACTCGCCCCCACTCTGTCTTAAACCATTTCTCTCTAGTGCTTTACTACAAACACATTTATAGTTTATCTCTGTCCTCTTTACTTACTCTCACCGTCACCGTTCCCCCCACTGCTCTTCTTTCCTCCCTCTCTCATCTCTCATCTGTGTCTGTCTAATGCCTTGCCAATCACAGCAGCACCATCAGCATACTGAGAGGGTTCAAGAGAAACGGGAGGGAGACAAGACAAGACTGATTCGGGGAGACACAGGAGACACAGGCAGTCAGAGGACATCTGGAGCCTGGTTGTTAATTCATTCACAGATGATAAGGGAGGCATTTTGTTCTTGCTAACGGGTGAAAGAGGTGGAGACAAACAATAAATGGATTTGCTAAAACACATTTAGAGTGACTGGAAATCTTCCTTTGCTCTCTGAGACATTTGATCCTAAGATTGAGTTTAAAAATCAGTAAGTGACTGAGGTGAGTCAGATAGCGTGCAGGCTGACTGACTGAGCTATGAAATGGTTCAACAGTTCAAGGAAATGCACTTTGTCAATTGGTGGCATTTATGCTGTACTTTCAGCCAATTTTCCTTCTCTGGCACCCATTCATACACATGCAGCAAGCTACCAGGCAAGGTAGCTACAAGCCTAACCACCAGGAGTCATTTGGGGGTTTGTGCTCAAGGACACTTTGACATGTGGACAAGAGGAGCTGGGGATCGAACCCCAATCCATGCATTTCGCAGACAACCCACTCTACCTGATTAGCCTTATCTGCCTTATTTGCTTTCTATCCACATGGAAATTCTGGAGCAAGAGCAAGGAGATGCTCGGCTTATCATGAGGACTGGAAGCAGGCAAACAGCCACTCTGGGCTCTGGACTCAAAACTCCACCTGCCAGCTCCGCTACTACTGATTAGCATGGTGTATCTCATTTGTATAATCTGTCCACAGTCATGTAAAAAAAAAAAAAAAAACGTTTTTGAGGGTTTTGTGCTATAACTATTTGTCTGTTGTTGCAGTGACTTCCTGGAGTTATTGTTATCATATCACAGCGGGGTTGCCCGGCAACCAGCAGAGATTCAATAAAGAGGTAATCAGAAGTTGAATATGCAGTGGCTGTAGACAGTCGGCCTGTTCACACCCCTTCACTTTCTGCACATTTTATTGTGTTGTGTCTTAAATTTTAAATAGATAACTCTCTATTTGCCACCAACTGACCCTTGGTTATGACTATTGACAACCTTAAATATCCCAGAATGTGATGTTTCCTTTACAAAAGTATAAAGATTTTTAACTGTTTCAGACCATTTTCTTTGATTAAGAGAAAGATCAGGATAAATAAACTCCAACAAATCTGCATATCAGGACAGAAACCAAGTTCAGCTCTCTGTAGACCACTCTGATATACTTGGCTTAGTTTTGATAGAGCAACCTTATAAAACCACAATGACCTCAAATAGTTCAACAGGTCTAGTTGGGTGTCTGGCCAAACTGAGTAACCAGGCAAAACGGGACCTTTGTCAGGAGGTAATCACGAACCCAATGGCCACTGCAGAGATGGAGAACATGCTGGAAGGACAATCATCTCAGCAGTAGGACTCCAGACCTTTATTTGTAGAGTGGTTAGATGCCACAGCTCTGCTGGATTTTGTCAGAATGGCACTTAAATGCCTCACAACACAAGAAAATGCATGAAAAGTGGAGACGTCTGAATACTTTTCTTAGCATGTTGTTGTTCACAAACTCTTTTCATCATGTCCTAAATTCACAACTTACTGTACCGAAGGTGCAGGCTAACGATTTCCCTCTGTAACAGCCTTCAGGCTAAACATATAGCAACATCTTGAAATATGCTCATTGCCTAAAGTCTAAAGTCAAATGAGATGCCTATCCTTAATGCACAGCTGGAGCCAGCAGATGATTAGCTTAGCGTAGCAGAAATAGGCAGGGAAAAAGGTAACTTGACTCTGTCCCAAACCAGCTGTAATTTATATGTCATAGCTTGTTTGTTTAATTCAGACAAAAGAGGAGAAAAATGGTTTATAATAAGGTCAACCCTTTATGCTAAGTTAAGCTAACCAGCTGCTGGATGTGGCCTAAAGCTTTTTAGTTGCAAATTGAATTATTCCTTTAAAGCAACTACAAAGAACTTTTAACTGGATATGCAAAAGTCTCTCGTTTCTGCTGATGTCTCTGTGTGACCTACAACAGCAAATGAAGCCATCGGTGGGAAGATAAAATATTTCTAAAGAGTGTAACTCTTTACCTTCGGGAGGAAGTGGTCGGGTCGGTCTACTGGCTGAAACGATTTATGGCACTCAGACTGGAAGAGACGGCACACACCTGACGAGGATTTAAATTAGCACTGAGTTGTTGCTAGCGGGTAAAAACCGAACTCAATTTCGTTGCTATATTTTCGTCATGGCTGATATTGGGACGGGATGCACAAAGAGAAATCTACTGCTTTTGTCCACAGTGGTCACCAAAATCAGCAAAATGAAAGTCAGACTCCCTGCCTTGCACCTAAATTCACTTTTTATACTTTTAAAATTGAATCATGGGCTTCAGTTGTGACTCCCCACTGTCTGATATAGTTGTAAAAAATAATGTGTTTCAAAATCTCTTACGCTGCAAAAATATCTCAGTTTTCCTATTTGACCTGTTTCATCTACATGCGAGTTCTTGCAAGATCTTTCTTTCTAAATGCAGCAGACTTGAAGTTGTACAGTGTGAGAAACTGTAAAGAATGAGTAACCAACCTGTGGCCCGTGTCATGCTGTCTCGCCTCAGCAGATGCTAATGAAAAATATGCCCTGCATCATAATCACCAGTGACCCTCATGCTAGGACTTGATTGGCTCCTCCGTTGGCCCCCCTGGGTGTTCTCTGAGCAAGGTCCTGACCGGCCACTGGTCCGGACCTGATGAGAATATTCATGACTGTGTATGTTTGAAAGCTGAGAGGCTTTCATTGATTTGCCTACAATAACGCAGGGTGTTGCTGCCAGGGATGGAAACCAGGATGAAGTGAAGATATTTGATGAATAGGATAGGGAGTTCAACTTGTGCGTGTGTGTTTGTCTTGTGTGTATGTGTGTGTGCGTGTGTGTGTGTGTGTGGTCTAGCCTGTCCATAAATAAATTCCTATATATCACTGTGTATTTATATATGTATTTATTAAAGCATTCAGTAATACTTCATGTTGAACATCAGTCATGATCATATTTTAAACATGCTGGTTATTTTTCTCTCTTTGGGTAAACATTACAGTGTGGCACGTTATTCACATTTTGTGCAGTTAAATACAGCTCAGCCGTTATGAAATTCCCACAACCATTACATTGTTGCACAGTGATGAATACAAATGCACTGTGTCCGCTACCCATGGAGATGCTGTGAACCATGATAGGAATTGAACATCCAAAGTATATTTGGTCTTGCAAAGCTCTCTGAGTTCACAGCAGCACAGCAGGGTCATTTCTGTGCTGCAGCATTACATGGTATGTATTGATGAGGGTAAAAACCATATAAGTAGCAATTAATATTTCATAATAATGGATTAAATCAATATGTGTAATATGAAAGACATGACTTGCAATGACAAACCCGCAGGGAACTGAGGACAACACACACACACACACCTGAAGTGCACTGACCTGCGTGATCCATGTCAGGGATGCAGCACGCACTGCGCCACAGCAGTGATACACATCAGCTCCCCGGAGAGGCACCTGTTTTATCACCATTTGTCCACTGATCAGCACACGCCAGATATCAGTGTTTAAACAACCTGAGGGGATGACATGCTTCATGCAATTTAAATATTCTCTTGTCAGTGTTTTCATATTAACAATAAATCAAATGACTGTGATGTGAAAAGCGTCGCTCATGGTGACAAACCCTCAGGCCCCCCTCAGGTATGATTGATTAACTGATTGGCTGATTGATCGACTGTTGTGCACCACAGTGGAAAAATGCATACAACCCACATAAAGCCATTAAAAAACATACATGTGCAAAGAGCAGGTATATGTTGGAGACGAAAACTAACAAATATAACAAGACAAGTATTACCAGATAGAAGTACGAGCAATGTTTGGCATCTTTCAGCTCATCCACAGGTTTTTGGATGAGTTTCACCACTGCCAGCAGCAGAAGTGGGCACCGTTCAAATAAACCAACTGCACACCAGGTGCCCAGCCCTAAAGAGCTGACAGCCTAGGTTAGCAGCAGCAGAGTGAACACGGAGGAGCATCTAGAAACAAGTGACTTTTTTGGAGCAGGTGGAAACTTAAAGCAGATCAAGAGTGAACTTTGTCAGCCGGTTGAATACATTACATGTGCAGTCTATGTCCTATACACCAGTTAAACCACAGGTTGAAGACTCCACAGGTACGATCAACGATCTGACATTATATCCGCCTGTTCCTGTGCCCACATGTGGCTAACAAATAAATGCAGCTTTAAATCAGAGATTAGTCTGCCTGTCCAGCCGCAGAGAGCTCATTATCTCCAGCCTATATTACCCACAATTACAGCAGTTATCAGCCTTCTTTTAAGTGTGATATATGAACATACTAGGAAGTGAGAAGTACATGTCTAAACAGTTCTCTTAAGCATAAAATGGCTTTTTTTCAGGATTTTCTTGATTGACAAGACGAGAAGTGAAATCAGAGCATGAGATTTGTTAAGACAGGGTATTTATGTATGTCAAAGATCCAATTTTTTGCTCGGTCTGACTGTAATAAACAAAAGTATGGCTCACATTGTCACACAGCAATGGCTGCTATAGTGACATCTGCTGCAGGTGCAATGTGTGCTTAAACGGTCCAGGTTACTCATTAGCACATCATCATGATAATGAAACTGAAGAGAAAAAAGTGATGAGAAAAAAAAAAGTTGCATTTGTGTTACTGAGATGTGTGACTTTCACAAGCCTGTGGTTTCACTTTCCACAGAATGAACTAGATGTATTTGAATGTGCCACACAATCCCGGAGGGCACCTGGCTTTCCTCTAGCAAGTGTTGCGAGAAAACATCCAGTACGAGATCTCAAGCAGCTGATTTTTCACACTTAAATTGAAATTATCATTATAATTTGTATTTTCTCCTATATACTCATGTAAATTGTGTTTCAGATGTATTAAAGATCTGGCTGGGTGTCATTATGGGGTACAAGCAATGTTTGGCTCACTCAATTTTCTCGACGCCTCAAATGCAAATGAGTGTATTTGATCTAGTGGCTGTTGTTCAGACAACACTGGAGAGGCAAGGAGATTGGCTACTGAGGTTGATAATTAAAAAAGGGAGGCTCTTGCCTCTGCTTCCCACATTCATAAGCAACAGAACAAATTTCTCCTAGCAAGAAATTATCTGAGCTGGCGCACAAACAGATGAGTAATGTCTGGTAGTTAAAGGCAAAAGCAACCAGGCGTCGGTTTAGTGTGTGTCTCAGAACAAGATGGTGGCTTTCTGCAAGCCTCCATTACAAGGCTTTACTAATCCAAACATGCAAATCTGTGTCTAAAAAGCATCTTTTGTGCATAATCCTAACACAATTTCTATGGGATTAGGATGGGGCAAGAAGAAGAAAGACTGGTTGCCAACACAGTATCAGTAAGTCAGTTCTGTATTTGAAAATAATAGTGAAACATAACTGCAGTCGACTTAAATTCATTTTTATCTTTTTAAGGGCATGTTGATATAAGAGTGGAGGAAGACACTCAAATGTTATTTTTACAATTCAACTGTGCCACACTAGCTCCAATTTAGAACAAATAGTCATGATTTGAGTGATTATCATGGAGGATCCTTTGCTTGGATGGAAAATGTTCAAAAAGATTTAAAGTTTAAAGTTAAAATGTTCAAAAAGTTTAAAGATAAAAAAAAAAGAAAGAAACTGCAAGGGATTCTGCATTGATTTTCCACTTGAACTGTGTCAGTAGAGCTTATTATTTTCTAACTGACTGTGAGGAAGAACATGACATTGCCAGCTCCCGTCAATACTCATGCTCCTCTTTAACAAACATGCAGCAGCCTTGATTTAACTAGTGCCTTCACCAGACATCATTTATGTTTGGAGCCTAAGTGTGCAAAGACAGACAGTGCCTTGGAGAGTTGCTTTTTGATATACAGAATAACGCTCTTCATAAATAAAACCAACTCAAGGTATCTATGAAGTGTGTTAACAGCAACGCAGCCAACAACCAAATGATCCTGTTTTCACTTGTCAGCGGGTGACAGATCTTGCCCAAATTTCATCAGTTACATTAATTTGGACCTTATAAGTCAATGCTGGTAATATAAGCACCAGTGGTGCAGATACAGAGATTGCAGGGGAAACTAATGGTCTGATTGTCGATGGTCATAAACACCATCAGTGTGCTCTACTTACCTTTAAAGAAACAAAACAGTAAAGCATTCATGTTAGGAATAAAGTTTTTTTGTCAGTGTTTGATCAGAAACATTCAGCTCAATAAAACAGCACATGCTGATGCAGCTGTAAACCTGAACTACATCCACATTACATGTTATTGACTAAAACATACTGCAAATGTATAAACAAAAGTGAAATGTTCCATATTCACTGTCACTGATAAATTTATTTAATAACAGTGTCACTTTTATAGAGAGATGATCACCAGCAACAACACTCTGAGCCTCTCTGTGTTTGAAACTGTGTGTTTGAGTGATTCATTGTGAAAATAATCGTGTGTGTGTGTGTGTGTGTGTGTGTGTGTGTGTGTGTGTGTGTGTGTGTGTGTGTTGTAGATGGCCATTTCCAGCACAGTATGAACAGACCCATTGCAATATGTCGGGGAGAATACCTCTCAGAGAGCGCAGCAGACAACAGTTCATTATCGCATGATTACCATATGCTTGTGAGGCTGTGGGTTCAAACCTGGTTCAGATCCAGCTGGTGATTCATGTCCCACCTCATTCCATCTCCTCCTGTACACAGTACACTGCATAATAATCACAGGTGTCTTTAATTGAAGAGACAGGGCGTATTTAAAGCTTACAAACGATATAGAACGGCTGATGATGAAATCTTTCATTTTTTTTCTCTGCGCTGGTCATTTTTTGGAGCAGATTCAAAAGCCGCTGATGAATTCTTGCCAATTTGCAGCAGGTGATGTCAAATTGAGTAACTCCTTTCTGTTAAGAAAGACGAGAGAAAAACAAGAGGCCATCTGTGCTTGTGGAGGTTTAGAAGGAAATGAAAACAGGCTTACAAATCTCACTTTGTACAGATGTGTGTGTGTGTGTGTGTGTGTATGAGTGCATCCCATGTATTTGCTAACTGGTGATGATTCGCCAATAAAAGCCCACAGAGACGTGCAGACACTGAAAGATTAACAGTGTGTCAGTGTCATATGATTCAAATTTCCCTGCATTATAAATGTAAGGATGAGTTTAAAAATACACAAGACTGTGAATTATTCAGCCACTCCCCTCACATTCAGAGAGGCTTTTTGACTTGATGCTGCACAGCCACAGCGAGTATAAGCTACAGTGGCAAAATGACCGAGGACACCATCGGAGAGGTTAGATACCAGTGGTGAAGCATTTGATGTGAAACAGCATTTTAGATTATGCCAAAGTACTACAAAACCCCCTCAGCTAAATTTAATTCAAAGCAGAGAAAGGTGCAATTAGTTTATTAAGGGCAGAGGAATAATTAGGGGGTGAGAATACACCACCCATCGAGTGTGCAAATAAGGCCGTTTATTTGTGCTCCAGCTCTGCTAAACTCACTCTCATGTTCTGCAATGTCAAAATCACAACTTAAAATAGCAGCAAGTGACTCTTGGAACATGTCGATGACGAATATTCAGCTTTACACGGTTAAAAATGGATAAATGTTGGATGGGGGGTGGGGGGCAGGGTTTTCAACTTTTGTAAGAAATGCTTATGTTTTTGATATTTAAAAATGATAAATAAAGTTGTAAAAAAAAAAAAAAGGATAAATGAGATTTTAAAGAACCACATTCTCAAGGCAAAATAAAAATCTCACTGCTGAATGTCTACTCTGCTCATCTGAATTATACATATATGCATGACTCAAAAATATCTAATCTTGATTCATTATAGGATCCTGCCTAAAATTCACATTGGCAAATTGTGATCAGTGGGGAGCATATCATGCTGGGCTTTGGGTGGCTTGTGTCCGATGCACACAGAGCCGTGTGTGAATACTGCCACCGTGTGAAGACGTGCAGAACTACGTGACTCGATGACTCATTCATGCAGCCCGAACTGCCTTCCTCAGCCCTGCTGCAGAGGGACCCGGGCTGGATAATAAATTAGTCTCTTTTAACGTTCACAGCTGATGGAAGGCAATCTGAAGATCTGTGAAGATGAGCTTGAAAAGGCTGTTTAGATGGTGTGCTCACAGAGGCAGGAGAGAGCGGGAGAGTGACAGAAGGGGTGAAGCAGGGATTTGGGATGCTCTGAGGCAAGAACAAGACTGCGTAAGCCAAAAGAGCAGCGCCACAGACGCGAACCACTCAGAGCAAACACCACAGCCGTTGTCAACGGGACATGAGAGCAAAAAGAGAGACAGCGAGAAAAAGAGGGGGGTCGTCATCATCTTAAATGTGGAAAATACATGTTTGCAACAGTCCTGCAGTCTATCTGTAAAGAGAGTTTTTGCAGAAAAAAAAAAGTTTCAGTGGCTCACAAAATGACATGTTTCAGAGAGTTTATAATTAGACAGAAGCCAGCATCCTTTTTATAAAACCTGGCACTCAGCGTGGTCCTCAAGGGCAGCGGGCTGTAAAAGGCTGTAAAAGTTTTCAACATCTTTTATTTCCTCTGTAACCTTGATGAGTAACATATGTTTGAAAGAGGTCATTGAAAGCATGAAGGTTTGTGTTTTTACACAACTTCATGAACCCAGGCAGTGCACAACCGTGTATGTGTATGTCTCTCATTATGACACCATCTGATCACGCGCTCTTTACCTTTGAACACAGTATTCTTACTAAATATGCGTGAATTTACATCACGGTTTTTGTCGTGACATATCAGTCAGCTGTAACTCAGCTGTGCCATGAAGTCAAAATCTACATTAGAAACTACACTATGCCAACATCAAATTGCTTTATATTAGTCATGTAACGTCCTGTACACAGAGATCTAGTACAAAACGGAAGCATTAAAAATCCAGCAAGACAGGAGAGGGTAGAGCAGGAACTGTTACCTTGAACATAGTGCTGAAAGGAAATGTCACAGGTGTTTATCCACTCTCTGAACTCCTCTCTTCCATAACCTGCAGCTAAATTGCCATAAGACCTCTAAATGACTGTAGACTGTAGTCAATTTCCAGACCCAGAGCTCCATGAAGTCAAGTAATACTGCAGTCCAGTCCACCATGAAAGGTATTAAGGCAGGCACTCCATTCATCCGAGGATAAATAGCTCTCCTTGCGCTTCTTAAGTTAATCTTTTTAATTGTGTGTCTTTTGTTAATAAATGTTTTTTGCAGCCTTCATTTAATAATACATGAGTAAATATGCATGTTGGGCACTTTCTCATACAAAGAGGCTTCGTTTTCACCCTGCGTTCAGTCACAGGCCCAGATGCATTATTCCATCACATAATTACTCTGTGACAGAGTCATTTTACTGAAGTGAAGCCTGAAGTCACTGTAGAAACTGTCATTATATCACTAAAAATAAATGCTATTATGTGATGATAAATAAGACTGAACGACTGTCATTCATTACACTTTCACATGGACCTTTATAAACTGGTTTGGTTACATCTTGTCACAAGTTTAGTGAACTATCCGCTGGAAACAGAAAAGTAAGAGGCTTATACAGGCCACACATTTAAATTCTCCACCTGTCCAACGTCTCCGTCTCCTCCCTGGTGTCACTCTCAGGAAATTACATCATTACACCATTTTTAACTAGGAAGCCCCCTGGGCAGGAGCTTACTTGATCCATCTTCATCAGTCTCCCTGCTCTCAGATGTCATCCACATCATAAACCCCGGCAGCTTGTACAAACACACACCATGAAAGCCGAGGAAACACATCGTGACGGAGCGGTGACATTGACAAAGCGAGAGAGCGGCCATAGTGCAATGTAACAGCACGCCGGCACTTATGAAAACACCTGCTCCGCACTGTCAGCAACTTAACCTTCTATCACCTAAATCCCCAGAGGAGAACTGCACGTGACAGATGTAGGACAGGAGGGGTCACGGGGGTGGGGGTGACAGGGTGAGGTGAGGTGTGGGGTGACAGAAGTGACTTCATAACTAAAAGTTTTCTGGACAGGAAACAAACAGCTGCAGGAGACTCAGGAACAACAAACAAGTCTGTGAGGGAAATCATTAGAAGAGGTGTGAGAAGAGTGTCGAAACCACGCGCTTCATTAGCTTGTACAATATGACAACTCGTAGTAGGCTACTAAAAGAAACACGTATAAAATAACGTTGTTCCTGTTTGTGACGCTAATTAAAGAGCAAATTTTATAATTTCATGCATTAAACAGGACGTTCAGGGTTTTTGACGTGAGTTTGTGACACATGAGACCACGGGACAGTAACATGTTTAAATGTCGAATGTTTTGAACAGTTGATCTTACAGCACTTCTCCTCTGGCTCTATAGTTTTTCAACCACTAATCCATATTCCTTCACACATGTGTGAACCCACAGACTGCACTGTATCATGCAGCTTATACCTGATTCACTGAACTATAAATAAGAGAAATGTACGATCCTTCACAAAGACGAGTGTTTATTTCATGGGCTTATGTTACATGAAGCTCATTCATCATCAGTTTCCATGCTACTGTCTATTGATATGTATTGATAGTGACCTTAAAGACTTAAAGAATCAGAGATTCACCACATTACTTTGGATGCATGTAAACATGAACGACTGGACGATCCAACCAATATTATCAAGATATTTTTGGTCAAAGTGTGTGTGGCCAGACCAACATGTAAAAATCTAAAACAAATAAGAGATAAAACTCAACTTCTTTCATCTTTTATCTTTTTGCTGCGTTGGGGACAAAATAGTATTTCACTTCAACTGGAAAGAGTTAATTCCCCATCAACACAGTTGTGGGTTTTGTACAGTATATAAAAGGATGATAAATGTGTTTTTCACAGTTGAAAGGCAGCTAATGGAGCAGGCAGACTTGTTAGACAAAAGGCACTTTAACAAGGACATGAAAGACACAAAGGACATAGGAGTGTTCCTGAATTAACTCATCTTTCACCAGATGACAGATCTACCATTTAGACTGTGAGTGGTGTCACACTGTATCTTATATCATGCCACACGTTGCGAGGAGGATTTTCAGTCACTTTTCTTTGTGATGGCAAAATAAAACTGCTGAGGGGTGTTCACAAAGTGATTAATATATGTCAGTATGTATGAAAAACTGTTGTTTCTCATTTAATGTCAAAGCATTTCTTCTCTGATGTGTTATTTATTTTGTTTGGAAATAGATTCAGGATGTCACTTTTATTGGCCCTTTCAGTCCAAAGCCATATGATCCTTGGATCTTTGTTAGGATGTCATTTGGTTGGTGTCACCCTCACTGATTGTTTGTGCATGCTTCAGAAACAAGTTTAACTTGCCATGTTGTGAAATATGTCTTTGGCTGGAGTGTACATCTAGATCAACACCTGTGTTACCTTTTAGCAACCTTTTTAATTCAACTGGCAGACCCAGGCTTTAACCCTCTGGGAAGGCATCCAGACCAAAATCCATTTCCACATCTGAAAACTTGAAGGGTTATCAATTATAAAACTCGTCATTAACTAATAATCACAATGAATCTAATTGATTATGAAAAACACTGTGTATTACAATGTAAAGGAAACTTTATTAGCACCATTGTTTGACAACAGCAGTCATTAGTGTTTTATCACCAGTCGCTAATTTCCAGAACATGTGCTTCAGCTGGTAGCAGCAAAGTCTGGTCGCTCTCTTACTCAACCTTTGCTTTATCTTTGTTATCTTTTTTGTATGTTTGGTCATATTTTGTCAAGTACTGAAGAATATTTCTGTGGGGAGAGGAGTTTGTTCAGGAGAGGAGCTTCTTTCATTGAAAAAAGAGCAGGTCTGGAGGATGTCACCCTGCTCCAGCTGAGATGAAGAGGTGTTTTCATGGTTGTCGTGTTGGTGCAAAGGTGAAGGCTTGGAAGTGGAGATGTACTGTAGGTCCTTTCTTCCATCAGTCATCGTGGGAAATGTCAACTCTCTGCCCAACAAGAGTGATGAGCTGGAGATATCGGTGAAGACTCAGAAAGTAGACATGTTTTCAAATCATAACAATACTTCTGTAGCTACATCTCACCCACGGCAACCGCTGAAGTTCCATGTGAAGTTCTCCATGAAGTTGTTGCTAGGATACAGACTAAACATCCTGAGGCACTTTTAATAATATCAAGAGACTTCATTAAATCAATCAATGTTTCCCTGATGGATTCACGCAGAGATGCAAGCACACTGAAGATGGTAGAGGCCATTCTGAACAACTGGGATCATCCATGTCATAACACCATGATGGACTTACTGGGCAGAGAGATATAGAAGATCCTTTGTACCTACAGCCATCAGGCTTTTTAATTCTTCTGCAAATGGTAGATGATCTGCCAGATAAATGAATTTCCCTTTGGGGATTACTAAAGTAATTCTTATCGTATCATAATGGTGGCTAATATACCAGACACCTGTGTAGCAGCTTGCTAACACAAAATGTTATCTTTACCATTATCCCTTTTTTGTGATGTGCTACACTCACTGCTGTTTGGCAGTTACATCAAATAAAAACCACCATAAAAGTCACACCAGTTGAATTCCTGTGTGCGAATGGGCAGCAGCAGGAGACAGCTGATTTGCATTAGCAGCATCATAATACAGCACTGATATGGTTGCACTAGAGTGAACGGGAAACAGTGAGGCTAATCACACTGAGATAACGTTCTTAAATAAGCAACGATAGATTTAATGTACGCATCATTTCCTGTGAATCCCTCCTCTATAGAGGCAATTTGAATCCAGTGAGCAGACTCTGCCACGTGTGATTAAAGCTCTTCTATGGAAATGTAATTACAGAATATAGATACACAGGGTGGCCGATACTGAGAAAAGGGTTGGACATATCAAAACTGATGTGCAAATCACCCATATATAATTTATTAACACTTAATTACACCATTAGTCACAAGACTGGGGCGTTCTACATTATAAGGTCACAGCTATTTATATTAATAACCTTAAGTGGGTTGCTGCTGCTACCTGTGTCCTTTTCGCTGTCACTTTTTATACAGAGGGCCTGATGTCTCATGTTCTGTGTGTGTTACCATTTTGCTTGACGCTGTCTTCCTTCAGCTCTTTTTTAAGAAGTCAGGGGGCTTAGCCACTCAGCTCTCTCTGCACGTTATGACTGTTTAATCCCATCAACAACAGGGATTGCTGTCAAAGCATCACTGAATTTGCCAAATGACAAGAGTACAAATACAGTTTAGTGGAAAAAGTGTTGATTCATGGCTTCTCAAAATCCCACCGGCTAACTTACTGAAAGCCTCCAGGACTTTTCGGACCACACTGATCTTCCACACTCAGACTTTTTCTAGCCTCGTCCAGCACAGCAACACTATAGGACTCTCTCGCTTGGGTGCTATTACTGTAACTCCTTTCCTGTATCAGTTAAGACGTTTTTTTGTGCTGGAGCTGTTATGGTGACTCTGCAGTCTTCATCGGTTTTTCTTCCGTCCTGACTCTTTTTTCTGTTACATGATAGAGTTCTTAATGGCTGAGTTTTACTGCAGTCGGCAGATAACACAAGGCACTGTCTAATTTATTTTACGTCTTGACACTGTCCACAAATGATTTATTACCTCCTGTCACAGGTTCCTGATTGGGCCATTCCTGTTTAATGAGGCAACATTAGCATCAACAGTTATATGAGGACACCAGTCTTGAGGTCACCCCCTCCTGCCTACCTCACCAGTTGATTGGTGTGACTATTTTTGCAATTGAGAGGAGGGTCTAAGTGTGTGTGTGTGTGTGTGTGTGTGTGTGGCAAGAAGAAGACACAAATGCCATCCTCAGACCCTGGCATGATATATAGAAGGAAATGACTTGTATGATTTATCATCTGCTATGATTAAATTCTATATGACAGCAGTGATTATCCTCCTGTATTTAACTTGACTGTGTTGTATGGAAGATTCCTAAATCACTTTAAAGTGCAGATTAGGATGAAATGTGTGTGTGTGTGTGTGTCTGATATAAGGGTTGGATACTCCCTATCTGCTTCAATACTCACCACTTCCTATCCACTGGTCATGGGTCAGCTTCATATATCCTAACCAAATTTATTCAAACCCAGCAAAGACACAGGTCAGGTAATTCACATGGACTAATGAAAACTTTAAGCATGTGGTTTCATGTCTGCCCTAAACTCTAACCAGTGTTGAATAATATTATCAACAGTCATATACAGTGTGGAGTGATGTTAGAGTGTAGAAATAGACTGGTTAGTGTTTTGCATTTCTGTGCAGCAATTTCTTAACACATATTGAAGCTGAAGCTTATACATTGTGCAAGTAGCTGATATAGAACCATATACAGTGTTATGTGATTTATTGGTTTGGCTCTATATTCCACACACACACACACTTTGCAGTACAATACAGTGGTCGTGATAAGAGCTACAAGAGAGACTTTAAGACTTTATTTTTTATAATATATGTGTGATATGGAGTACTGTGACACAAATAAGGGATATTTTATTTCTGATTCACGTTATCACATTATCTTGGGTAGGCAGCGTAAACCATTCATATTTAGCTTTAGCGCGGAGACTGGGGTTGTCCCTGTGCAGCCGCCGTACTTGCACTCGCCTCAGTGTTTGGTGTTTACACTCCGTGCTAACTACTCGCGTTTGCGAAGTAATGGCGGAATATTCACACGTTAAATCAACCAAACTGGTTTTGAAAGGTCAAAACAAAGGGTAAGTTGTTTTCAGACCTAGCAGCTTTATTCCCTACCGCCTGCAGTATCATTAACGATTAACGAAGTGGATTTCTGCCACCTGTGCTAACTTATGCTACATTAGCAATGACTAAAGTGAGGTCTTGACGATGAACGCTACACTACTACTCACAGAGTCTCCTCACGATTTGGCCATTCGTCGTTTCATCCTTAAGTAAAAGTGTTAACACAGTGATGATTAAAAGATAGACGCAGACCGTTGAGTTCAATTGGTTGTTTGGGACTAGCCCACATTAGCACTTTCATTGGCTGGAAATGCTAATGCTAACATATGAACCATACTGTAGTTTTGGATATTCACGGGTTATTTTATGGTGCTGAATTAAAAAGATGCCACACATCCACTGCCTTAAAGCCATTTATAACGCCCACAATTTGAAACTATTGAAGACATGGCCCCCAGAACAGCATAATGGTGTTTACATGCGTTTGAATTCATTAACAATTAATATATTGTAGAAAAAACATTTGTACGGAAGACACATGAGACCAGTCCATTGTGAGCTCCATGAATCTATTCAGAGATATAACTTCCAAGTCATCTTGTGAAATCGACAGAGTGCGTGTGTGTTTGTATTCAGAGGGTTCAATCATTGTGAAATATAAAAACTGATAAAGTACCTTGATTTGTAGAAGTTTATGACTGAAAAATTAGTGAATTGTACTTAACACTGTGTCCGAATTTAACCCATGTTCACCACCAACTTGTTTTTGCATATTCTCACATTAATAAAATAAGTACAGCAATTGTTGTTATGGGCCAGTTTGATGTAACTCAACACACATGGACATGTTGTTACAGCAAAAGTCTTTAGACTCAATGATTTGAAGAAGCAGCTCTGGAGTCTGATTGTTTGGTTAATTTTCACAAGGTCTGCCTGTTTAATTAATGAAATTACATGTTTTCCTTCATTTTAACATGACAGCATGTCTTTTATAGGAAAAAGAAGAAGCACAAGGACAAGAAGAGAAAAGCTGCTGATGGAGAAGAAAAACCTGACATTGTTGGTATGTGTATCTAATGTAGCTCAGCAATGTAAATAGATGCAAGCAACAAGGACAGTTAATTGATTTGTAGACTTATTAGTTGTTGTTGTTGTTTGAGTTGATGTGGATGTAAAAAGGAGAAAATAAGTTCAATGACAGCTTTTTTTACAGTCTTCAGTTGTTGTCTAGAGATGGTTTTGTATGACCTCGATAAGTAATCTTCCCTAAAATACAGTTCCACTAAGATAAACTTCGCTTCAGCTGAATCAACTTCCAGGATTTTTGTAAACTGGAATCCTGAACTCTCATCACATATTTTATATCAGTACACTCTAGATGAGAAATTGGCCTCTGAGTGGAGATTGCACCTCAGTGTTTCTGTGTGCTGTGGAGCAAACACAAATGCCATGTGCTATTACACCTTTTGACACAAATCTTTCTGCTCACCAGGTGGGTGGTGGGCCATCAGCGGCTTTGGGGAAATCACTGGAACAGTTGCCATAGAGATGCAGAACAACTCTTACATCCATGCCCTCGATACTGGACTCTTCACGCTCGGTGCACCACACAAAGGTAAGCAGACACACTGAGGTGACCTCAAGATCTGCAGTCAGCTCCTCATTTAACCCCTGTTTACTCAGCGCGTGCACTTTTTGTAAACACAGAAGAAAATGTCTGTATTGAGGGGAATACCTGATACCTATCAACTGTTGTTGATAATAAATAAAGTAATTTAATTTGATTTGATCTGAATTTATTTTAAACAAAAAATATTAGCAGCTATTTTTTACTTTCATACATCAGTTTTTGTTGGTTGGAAATTTGTTCAACTTCTATCAACTACCTACTGAGTAATTTACAGCTTTACACTTCTATACCTGTGCATTTCTTGCCCTTTCTTGTACAGGGATGAACAATTCATCAAAGTGTTGTTGAAGTCTTTTTTTTTTTTTTTTTTTGTTTTGGTAAAGGTAAAATGTGTAAACATGTTGTTGATGAAGTAATCTGGTCCTACAGCAATGACCCAGCCCATATAATGACGCTTGTTTGGTAGAATGCGATAAAACATAGGGTGCAGTGATCTGATTTTTCTGATAATCATAATGATTATCATAGTCATTGTTATTCAGCATCACCTTCCAGTGGGATCGTGTTGTGATAATCTGTTCATTTTGACATTTAAATGAAGTTCTGTTGTCTAATTAATGATTTCAAACAAAACCTAATTAAAAGGGAACAAAGTTGCATTTTAGGTTTTTATTTTTAACTGTGAAAGATCAAAAAAAACAAGCTATTTGACTCATCGCCTCAAGCTGTGGGAAATAAAAAGGTGAATTTTTCAGCCTTTTTGACATGTTATTGGCAAAAGCAATTAATCAACAACGTACTTGGCAGATTAATTAAAGATGAGAATCATAGTTGCTTCCCTGGAGATCTGTGCATGTGTGTCTGTGTGTGTGTTCATTTTGTCTGCATTTCAAATGAATATGAAAACTCTGCAGCCTTATCCCACAGTCGCACAAACCTGAAGAACTTAAAACTCAATTTTGAGGTTACATTTACTGTAGGCTCCAGGCGTTTTGGGATGAAGGGGGTTTTGCCTTCAGTCCACAAAGCAGTAAGTATTTAAGTAGTAAATCCAGACACCAGACTGAAAAGGCTAAACAAGGGTTGAGTTGAGGGGAAGGACAGAGCTAACTCAAGAGTTTTCACTCACTTCTGCCTTCAGGCACTTCTGAGGGAGTGGTGCTCATTGCAACAGTCTGCCCAGACTAACAATTAATTCAACCCATGTTTTGTGAGAACCAGTGAAAATGGTTGGAAGATTTAAACATCGCAATTCCCTTAGTGGGCCCTCATCCTCTGCATGCACTTGAGCTCATTTCTAGGAGATGAAAGAAGACGCAAGCAAGCAGTATAAAAAGAGAGATTAGAGCTTTTCCCCTCTTTACTGGATTTTCTGCACCGATGGCACACTGTGGATGATACAGCCTTTTTAGCAAGCTCCAAAAATATTCACATTCACCTCTAGGTCGAAGGGAACATGCTGATGTTCTTTTAGACAACTCAGGGGGGCACGGTCTGACATATTCCAAAGATAATCAGCCTTTTGAAAAAGCAACGTCTGTCACATTTTGCCCTCTGCTTTCTAAATGCTTTCCCCATTAATGTCTCACAGTCTGTACTCTTCCTTGACCAGATGCCTGTGTGACTTACTACAAATTACACAAAGCTTTTGATTTATGGTAAAGGTCGGGAAGTGGCCTAATCATAGGCAGGTCACAGTTTCATTAAATTATGAGGAGTCTAGGTTTCCTCTGTAAAATTTAGCATTTAAATGCAACACAACAGTTCCCTCTGTATCATCTGTGCTGGTGAACTGGACATAGTTCTGCAAAGAACTACTTAACCAGAGGCTTTGCATTGTTAATTTCAAGAATACATCAGTAAAACATGAACCAGGTTTGTTGAGATAAGCACTTATGCACATTTTAATAATAATACATGATTGCTACACAATAGTTAATTAAATGTTAGGTTATTCTTTGTCCTTGGCAAAAGCTTATTTTGTCAAAAATGAAAGATCCCTGATTAGACTTTAGCTAAAGGTCAAAGAAATCATAGAAAGTTTTAATTCATCTGTTGGCTCATTTAAAAATGTTTTAACTGGTAGACAGAGGCGCAATTATTCATCCTTCTACCTTTATTTACAGTGTGGTCTGAGGTGAGCAGTTCACTCTCTTTTGCATGATTGCACTGTGCACACAGGTTGATAAAACTCCCAACATTTATTAGTTAATAGTGAGCTTTAAAAAGGGAGAATCAAACCACTGTTAAATAATCAAAATACCACATATGTATACAAATACATATGTGGTATAAAGCCAGTATCATATAAGTCTGAAACAAATAATATGGGATTAAACAAATCCGAAAAACACAACAAAGAAATGACACCATATATACAGACTAGCAATACTGGCACCCATAAAATGTTTAAAAGGCAAACCTTGTTTTATGTGTTTCAGATGATGAAGGACCGGATCCTCCCGAGCAGTTTACTGCCATCAAGCTCTCAGACACACGGTGAGTAAAAGACAAAGTGCGCATTGTATTTGCATCCACAGATAATCCTTCACCCACAGATTTATTACCTCACTTGTGCATTTTATATGACAGATCTGTTTATATTATCTAAAGGTACAAAACTAATTTACGCTTTGATGGGCAAACCCTCCGTGAAGAGGCGCCGCCGGCTGTAGAGCAATTTCTTATGTGCTATTTTCAGGTGCTGGATTCACCTTTCCTGTCATGAAGAAAAACATTCTCCAGGAAAAGCTAACATATTTTGAACATTAGATTGGCCCTCCTTGCGTTGTCTCCTTTTGAAGCATTTCAAAGACAGTGTCAGGGAGGAATTTATTTTGTCTTTTTTTTTTTTGCTGTTGCAGAGTCGCCTTGAAGTCTGGATATGGCAAGTACCTGGGGATCAACTCTGATGGTTTGGTAATGGGGCGCTCAGATGCTATCGGTGCCAGGGAACAATGGGAACCAGTCTTCCAGGAGGTGAATAAATCTACAAATGCTTCTTTCTCTTATTTTGACCCTGATCATCTGTGTAGGCAACCAGTTAAATCCTGAGTGCAGAAGCCTCTTGAACTATGGGTAATCAGGGAGTTAATGCTGTGAATGTTGTCCCTTTTCCAATGTCATGTGATTATTTCCCTCCAGTTTCTACAAGAAGAACCACTTAAGGCAACAAAAATAACAGCTATTTTACAGTTTTGTTTGTAATTGTCTGCATGATCACAGTGACAGCTCAATAGACCCACTGGCACTGCGTTTCCACTTCCCTTCACTGTGTGGCTTTGTTAGTCTTGCAAGATATTTTGATCTACATTTGTTTTGAACCTGGCACAGAGCGCTATTTTACTCATTAAATTGTGTTTTAATGTGTCAAGTTTCATTAGACGTAGAATCAGTAGGAAGATCAGTGGGCCCAAGTACTTTGACAATTTAAGGTGTTTTACAGTTGTCAGTCCCTCTTAATATACAAATTAACACCACATTATAAAGATTTCATTAAGATAAACAAAGAATAAGACAAAGCTGTTGTGTAAAGACAGGAGTTGTGCAGCATGACAATGACAGTGTTACCAAAAGAAAAATCATCATCAGGTTTGGTAACAGATTCACACTTAGTCATTTTTCATGCAAAAAATGTGACTGGTTCCAGCTTCTCGTATGTTACAGGTTTAATGGTTTTGTGATATGTCACAGTAAACAGATTGTTTTGGGGTTTTGGTTAGATAGAATAACACATCTATAAATGTGACAGTGCACTAGTTCTTAGAGCTGCAACTGGATATTTTGATTAGCAGTTAATTTGCCAGTTATTTTCTCAATCATCAATATGTATTTTTGTCTATTAAATGTTATTGCATAAAAAGCACCATACATATTCAAGCAAAGGGTTTATTCCCATGAATGCCTGTATGAATAGTGATTAGTGTTTGAAATAAAAACACATTTACCGCTGCTCTCTGCCTTTCACGCCTCAGCTCATGGCTGATTGGAGTTCAGCCCATGAGAGATAACACTTAGCTGTAGTCATAAACAATTAATTCATTATGCAGAATGCATCTACCTTGTCACTGTAGCACATAGCTCACCTTGATGCTTTGTTGAACCTATAAACAACCTGCCCGGCACAACCTTGAGACTCTTTTACATCAAATACGAGGCAACCCTTCATGCCTGTCACAACAACCAATCCCAGTGCAATTCTATCTAATCTACTGCCTTCCCCTCTGTTTTCTCTCTGTTCTGCCTCAGGGCAAAATGGCTCTCCTGGCAGCAAATAGCTGTTTCATCTCCTACAGTGACAGTGGGGACATCGTGGCCAAGAGCAAGACAGCAGGGGATGGCGAGATGGTGAAGGTGATGTGTAAACTGTGTTCCTCCACAAGGTTGCATCTTAATCCTTTTTTTGTTTTTGTTTTAAGCATGCAATCACTGCAAGGACCTGACTCCTGAGATGGAAAGGGGGAAATGTTTGTGACCTCACTTCAGGGGGGGGGGGTTCAAGGGGATGAATGATATTTAACACACAACCTCTTTTTCTGTTTTTCCCTCCTCTGTCCTAAATGATGAACAGATCAGATCCAGTGCTGATCGGGAGGTCAAGCGTAAAGACGACATTGCAGATGAGGACAGGGGCAACGTGAAGTCCTGTGAGATCAATTACGTGTACGTAACCTCCGCTGTGTATCATTTAAGTGTTGAATTATTGTACAAACAGGTAATTAAAGACTAACGTGGGAAACCCATGTTGGATTCTCTCAGAATATAACTTTCAAATGAACTGCTGGTCTCTGCTTGGTTCACTAGAGCTTTTTGCCTTTAATGAGCAATTTAAGATTAGAAGTCCATCTATCCATCCATCCGACCATCCTTCCATTTTCTGCCATTTATCCACCGTCGGGTGAAGGTTAAGTTATTTCACCCAAGTACTTGCAAATTAGGGCACTAATGTATTTGTTAAATACACAGATTGACCAGAGTGCACCAGCCCTGCAAGGTATTAACTTTGCTAAACCTCCATAGTGAGGTGGATAAAATATTAAACAGCTGTGTAACCAAACGGTGGGTCAGGGTGCACATGAGTGGGCACAAGATGAATATGAGGTGCTTAAATATTTTTAATTGGACAGGAAAGCAGAAAAAAAACATTTTCCTTCACAACATTAGTTAAATTTCACTTATTTCACAGTTCATGCATGATCTCAAAAAAGTGAAGTAAATGATTTTTAAATATCAATACACAAGCTGACAGGCAACCAAGGCAGGGACTTATCATACTCATACTCATGTTTCACAACAGTTTGACATTTTACAGTCAAGCAGTATACCTCCCAGAACCATCTGACAATTTACTTTATTCTCACTGAGGGGAAAAAACTGTGATTTCCTGCCCATTGTATCACTCTGCACTCTAACCATACCAGAATAACATCCCTGGATGTGAAATCACGCCTTTAAGCTACCACCTCATCAGTCCGCCACCTTTAAGATAGAATTGATGGTCTGCTGTTAGAGTGGGATGAGAAAGCAGGCAACACCACATTTTAGCTTCCGATGCTGCTGAGTGTTTTATATACGGCCCGTCTAAGGCCTATTAAGTTCCAGGCAATATGTCTGCAGCTGTTTTTCTGTCTGGCGTGCTTTTGCTTGGTGTTCCCACTCTATTATTTGTTGTAGATGAATGCTGGGGAAATGGACACGTCATGTTGACATGTTGATAATGGCTGCCCTTGAGCGCGTCTTGATGTAGTGTTTAGCATCTAAAATGTCTTCGGGGATGGATGCATCTTGTGAATCGTAAAACACAGGCAGAGCAAAGGAAAACTAAATATCAAAGATGTTTCTGACAAGATGCCTCAGTGGTTTATAGTAGCGCTGTTGTGCAAGGTATTTAAGTAAAGTGCTCGGATAGTTTACATCGAAATAACATTATTTTAAAGCGGTTTCATATATCAGGGAAAATGCTAATGGGGGAGGATGAAGTCTTCACATCATCTTAATGTGCCAGTTCCTCTATTCCCCAGAAAAACCCTCTTGTCTTAGAGGAACATTTAAATAATGGCCTTTTCCCTATTAGCTGCCACTGTCAACATTTAAACACTCTGCTTTAGTGTGTTCCTGAGCTCATTACCAAGGTTTTTTTTTCTAAGATGTAGCTACTTAGAAACACGGTGCCAGTTCTCAGAAAAAAAAAACTGGGAAAGCTATGTAATTATGTGTCTGTGTTGAGCTGTGTGTGCTTGTGGCATTGAGTCATTTATACCTTTGCACAACCTTCTGTGATTGTCTCATTAATGTTGCCTTGTAAATTACAGGAAGAAGTTTCAGAGTTTTCAGGATCGGCGGCTCAGAGTTAACGAGGACGACCCCAACACGTTAAAGAAAGCCCGAATGGATGGAAAGTTTCATGAAACTTTGCTCGACAGGTATGAAATTAATTTATATATTAATTGTCAAACGTTCAATGTAGTTATATTTGCCTAAAGAGAAGTCGGTCACAGTTGGTTTATGGTGGATGTGGATCTTACAGTTGTTTGATTTTGTGTATATATGTTGATAATGAAATAATGCACTGATTGCATACTGTGAATGTAAGATGTCATCTGTTTTCATTACAGGAGAAGCAAAATGAAAGCAGACAGGTACTGCAAATGAAGACTGGACTTTGTAGATTCCTGTCATGTCTTGTAAATGTCATCACTTCACAGATTTGACCTTTTTGTCTGATATAAGATATACTTTTTCTGTGTTTTTGTTTTTATGTTTTAATAAACATTTTATGGTGAAATCAGTTTGGCTGGTTTGTTTTTATTTTCTGTAGCCAGTTGGGTTCAACTAATTATCTCAAATCATTGCACTTTGCAGTGGGTCTGTTTTTTGTTGTTATTTCTGTGCCTTGTTTTTGGAATGACCCTGTGAAGGTCAATAAATTGTTCTATAATCTAGATCAGGACTAAGTAGGCAATACTTTTAAAGTGAACAGCTACCAATATTGACCTTTGACTAATCTTTTCTCAAAGGCCACAATGTATTATTTATCCATTCTGTGACTAATCAGTTTGAAAGTACATGGTGCAATATTTACCATTAGTTAATATCATGAGGATAAATGTCAGGTGTACAAAAAAAAAAAAAAAAAAACATAATTGACACAAATCAGAATGTGGGAAATATATTTTACCCCTCTCGTCTCTTACTGTTTATTGTGTTGTCAAAGGCATGTGGGCATACACACATAAGTGGTTGTTCTACATATAAGTTAAGTTCATACAGTATTATCTGTACAGTAGAGATTAAATGCTTGTTTGAGTTTTGAAATCATTTTTGATCAAATAAGTGGGGAGAATAAAAATGTGTGTGTTTTACAATTGGAAATGAAATTGAATATTATAACAATACAGTCATGTTTCTTACACCTTTATAAAGGTAAATAACTTGTACTAGAAGCACATCAAAATGTGTTGCATGAAAAATATGAATTCACTGTGGTAATTAGTGAAGTACTAGTCTACTAGCCTATAAAGTAGCATTGGTGGACTTGAGCACTTGGTTACTTTTCACCATTGCGTGCTGTGAAAGAGATTAGTAAAGCAAACATGCTGACACTCCTTCGATGTCTGCAGCTGACGCCGAAGTAAGAAGTAAACGTAATCAGCTGTGTGAGCGGTCACGTTATTTATTTTCACTTCCGCATGGTAACGACCACTGGAAACCTGTTTCGCGGGGGTGTTGATATCACTTTGTCTCCTATTGTGTTCGCGTGTGTCGTTTCAATGACAAAAAAAGATTAAAGTTTATTATTTACACATTTCGTCGTCGATAAGTGTAACTATTTCCGTTTATATTCGTACAACCGTTGTTTTATTTTTTTTTTGACGACTTCCGGTTCCCCCTACCCCGTATACTAAAGTCAGGCCAGTGTCCCGGGTAAACTTCATGTAACACACCAACGGTGGACAACAGACAACAGCTGGGGGGAAATCTTACCTGAAAATGGGTCACCGCGTTTTCCTCATTTTAGCGACTTTATTCGCTGTCACATCGACACAGTTTATACCACCGGTAAGCGACGTTTGTGCCCAGTCATTGTGCTGTGTAACGCTGAGCGTGTTGTCAAAGTGCTGCTTCATTGTGACCCGTGTTGATGTTTTCACTCTGGAGTTACATCAAAAACGTTCAAAGCTTTAATTTCCTGCTTTACGTCTCGTTTATGTACAGTATACAGAAGACTGCCGGACAGACATGTATCCACCAAACGGTCCCACGTAAGTAACATTAGTCTGTGAGCGACATTGTTGTCAAAAATAAAGCTGAGTAATCATTGCCATGTCTCATAACTCCAATGCTTCTCAGTTGAGCTCTTGCTGCCTTCACTTACTCCTCGTTAAATCACTCAAATGCTCCAGTTTGTACCTGCCGTGTTTGGTTAGCATTGAAGGAAGCACTGCTCCTGCAGAGGCGTTTCACTGTAAGCAACAATAACACAGTGTCGTCTGTTGCAAGTACATGCATCCGTAGTTACTAAAGTAAAAGCAATCAAAGTGTACTTACTCATCAGAGAAAAGTTCATATCATATTGTTTGATAATGATTATAAATGTTTGCAACCAATGTTTGTCTTGAGCTATAATAATTATTATATAATGATGCATCACAGTTTTATTCTTTTAGTGTTTATTATATTTTTTGGATTTGAGAGGATTTGGAGTTATTAAATATTTGTGTTAAGTATAAATATTCATCTGTCGGTTGGTGATAAACATTAGTGGATGTATGTTTTCACAAGAACTGCAGTTAATGATATTTATTATCAGTTTCTCATCTTTTATTTCAAATATGAAACAATTCATCAAATAATATAATCAGTAGATTAAGTGCAATTGATAATAGTCATTAGCTGTGTCTTATAAACTCCAGATATGTAATAGAAAGCCTGCATTACTGAATGGGGGCATGGGATTTTAAATATATGAGTGTCAAGCAGGGAGAAGTTTATAAAGGAAAAAAAAAAGTCAGGATATCTTGCTGCAGTTATAACGGGTGAGCAGCACATTTGGTTTTGTTTTCCTTTTATCATCTGACATTGGCAAGGATATTCATACATACCAAGTTCTCATGTGTTGTCAATAAAAATATCCTCTGAGAGTCTCTCTGTATAATGCACAAATATCCTGTTTTATTTTTTCATAAGGGAAATAGCCTTCACTTCATTACAGTGGTCATGCTCACATCTCTAACCACACTTGAAGACACCATACCTTTCATCAGTTTTAAATCGGTTGAAGGTCAAAATTGGTAGTTATTTATCTTACAGGTGTTTCCTCCTCAATTCTATATGATATTGTAGTTTATGGATGAAAAAGTCACAGAGTCTTTCCAATCATTAAAGACTCCAATTATTAGATTTGCTGGGAACTGATTAATCACCTAGTTGTTATTTGCACCAGCTCAGTGATTTACATCTTAAGTAGAGTCATTGTGCTTGGCCTCAGATGGTCCAAGTGCATTACATTTTAAGTTTCCTCAGAACAGATGAATAAATATCTCATCTAACCAGCGATATACATCAATTGGGTGTTTTCCATTAGCATCATTATTACAACTTTGTGTTCCTGTTCAGGTGCAGAGGAGCTGTTGGCTGGTACACGGTGGACCTGGACTTACCACCCAGCAAGAGATGGACTGCTCTGATCACTGACAAAAAAACAGAAGTAAGAAGCAGCCAAGTACTTCAAAGTACGATGACATGTTCCCAGTGTCACAGAAAATCTCGCCTGTTTGTAGTGCACTCATGATGTTTTTCTTTCAAGCTGGTCGACATGATCCAGGCCATCAAAGACTTGGCTGATGCATTTGTGCCCAGTGGAAGGCTGATAGAGCTGGTTGACATTACACTGGTGAGTGCCATCTCTCCTTTGAAATTGTATCATTTTTATTTTTTTCTCATGAAAGCTTTTATGATTGGACTATGGTTTCTAATTTTCTGCAGCCTTTGATGGTGGACACGCTCCCAAATCCCTTCAGTGATGAAATTAAAGGAATTGCCACCGTTTCAGGGATTCCTCTGGGTAGGAAAACACAAATGTTATCAACCCTCTATTTACCAACTCTATCTATATATTTATAATTTTATTGTTTTTTTTCTTCTGTAATTTAGGTGAAGTTGTCTTGTTCAACATCTTCTATGAGGTGTTCACTGTGTGCACATCCATTGTTGCAGAGGACAGTAAAGGTGAGTCACTGTCCAGAATCATGTTGATCAATTAATGGTGCTCCACCAGCCCTGAAATGTTTTTTTTTTTTTTTTTTTTTTTTTTGCTTTGCACTCTTACAGGCAACCTCTACCATGGTAGAAATCTGGATTTTGGTTTATTTTTGGGGTAAGCACATCATTTTCTAGCTTGATTATTTTGACTAAGATGTGGTAAAAAAAAAAAAAAAAAAAAAGAAACATAACATCTCATGAGGTGAAGCTGTCCCTCTTCACAGCTGGGATGTGAAAAACAAATCGTGGATCATTAGTGAGAAGCTGAAGCCTCTGGTGGTCAACCTGGACTTCAAGAAAAACAACCAGACTGTCTTCAAGTCTACAAACTTTGCAGGATATGTTGGCATGCTGACTGGCATTAAGCCCGTGAGTCATTTTAGCATCAAGACGCCTAAAACATTAATGAACATCACACGAGCTGTGGAGCTGTGTATACTGCCTCCAGACTTCTAAATGGAAGAAATATTGAACATCTTGTTTTTCCTTCTTAGAACATTTTCACTCTGACCATGAATGAACGCTTCAGCCTCGATGGAGGATACATCGGTGAGTGAAACTGTTTTGCTTGGCACTGAGGGAGATGATCTACGTGATTAGTAAACGATCTGTCCACATGCAGGAATCCTGGAGTGGATCCTGGGGAAGAGAGATGGGATGTGGATGAGTTTTCTCACTCGCTCCGTACTAGAAAATGCTAACAGGTATTTTTTCTGCTAAAATATTTAGTTACCACTGTGAAGGCTTGACCATACGTACATGCATTAAACATGCATGAGTTAATGTGAGGCATGTTGAAGTTTGGTGACAGTAATTTGACGTAAAATGTTGAGAGCACAGGGCGCATTCAGCATCTTGAAAAAATCCTGAAACCAGTTTCAAAGGAAGTTTATTTGTGGAGCTTTTCAACATACAAAATTAAATGGTATAGAATAAA
The DNA here is from genome assembly GCA_021432705.1 of Caranx ignobilis. NCBI lineage: Eukaryota > Metazoa > Chordata > Actinopteri > Carangiformes > Carangidae > Caranx > Caranx ignobilis. The sequence goes on from MU269982.1 coordinate 5,954,658, forward strand.
ATGGAAAATAAAATAACAACGCAAAATAAAAAGACAAATAAATGGGAAAGGCTCAGTGAAAAAGGAAGATAACATAATAAATTGGCTAAAATAAAAAATCCGAATACAAATACAGCGAAGAACCATTTTAACAAATTCAATAAACAGCAGCAAAGCTTTAAGTGCTGATCTAAAAGAACAAGTTGGACTCCAGGGATCCTAGTTGGTGTAAGACATATGGTGCATAAAAACTGAAAATGTGTCTTCTTCTCTCTTTACTATCAGTTATGAGGAGGCCAAAACTCGCTTGGCTCAGACAAAGCTGCTCGCTCCAGCCTACTTCATCCTGGGAGGAAACCAGACAGGCCAGGGCTGCATCATCACCCGGTCCAGACTGCTCAGTATTGATTTGTTGGAGTAAGTGCTGGAGCTTATACTGGACCTTAAGAGCATGGTTTTGGATATAGAGCAGAGTCTGTGAAAGCTTTTTAAGATTGTCTGTGCTCAATCATCATCAGGACTGACTTACAAACAGTCCCACAATATAATCTGCTAAACCACAGTAAAATGTAATATTGGCAGTGGCTCAAAAGTCACAGTGATTCAGCTTTGCCTCGTGTTTGTCTTGTGAAACACTGTTTGCTCTACAAGGAACTGATGACCATTGTGGTTACTGATCACCTGATTTATCTCGACTTCACAAATCAGCTGTGTTGTACAGCTGCATGTCACATGTTGAGGGATTTATTTTAATTATCATCATTATCAGGATCGACCTGAAGCTGGGCCGGTGGTACGTCCTGGAGACGAACTACGACCACTGGGAGGAGCCTTTGTTCCTGGATGATCGCCGAACTCCCGGCATGAAGTGCATGAACCAGACCACGCAGACGGTGAGTCCTCCTGATCACACCCACCTCCTGTACAGAACTGGACTTCTCTGTGTCTGATTGGAGGAGTGAATGTTTGCAGATGTAAAGTGATTTCAGTCATGTGGTCTTTGGTCTGACGTACAGGTTACATTCCTGTTGTATCAAATGCACCTTTGCTCTGTCTCTTTGTTTAGAACATTTCTCTTAAGACCATGTATGATGTACTTTCAACCAAACCTGTGCTGAACAAGGTGAGTCTTTTCATCACATGACTTTTACTGTATATTACAAGTTAGTTTATAAATAAATAACTGTTGCCCCTTTTTCAGCTGACCACATACACAACACTGATGCAAGTGTCAGAGGGAAAACTGGAGTCCTACATCCGTGACTGCCCTAATCCCTGCATGCCCTGGTGATCCCCTCTGCCCTGAATGATGAAAATGAGCTCAGCTGATTTTGGGACAAAATGTTAAATTGTCCCCATGTTTGCACTGCTACTAATCCTCAGAACCAAAGTTTGTCTCCCTGATGTCATTCTGACATTTGTCTTCCCTTTTTCTCTCACTTCAGTAAAACCTACCGAGTCTTTTTTGTTCTGTGATGAGGGAAATTTGTATGAACGTGGATCAAAGTTGTAAATGTATTTCCTTTTTTTTTTTTTTTTTTTTTTTTAAATCTTATTGTTGTGGATCTCAACAAAGGCCCAAGGATCCCCATGAGATGACAATGTTAGAATTAATGCAAAATTAGGGTACATTGTTTCTGAAGGTTCTTTAATGCAGCCCATGCTCACCATTTTGTGCCTGCACACTGAGACAGCTATTTGTTCTTCCTCCCTAATCAGGGTTTCAGACAGCTCTAAAGGTTAAAGCTTCTGTTTCGCACTATGCCTACTGACTATTGAACAGAATACTGATAAATGTACCTCAATGTCGACCACTATCCTTTTTTCTTTTTAAAGATGGTTATTAAAAAGATTCACACATTGAACACTTCTATTTGCATTTATTCTATTTCTTAAACATAAAATTCATGAATCTGTTTCAGTGGTGGATGGGGTTAACTGAACATTAAGTGTATTAAAAACACATTTAGGATCCACCAGACAGGTCTGACAAACCTCTTCAGCTGAAATGCAACCACCCAGCTCCAGGTCTTCTATTCAATAGTAAATAAAATTATTTATGCACCAGGTAAGCACATTATTACTCCACTAAAGCTACTAAAGCTTTTCAAACTAGATGTAGACACATCGTCCTTCTAAATGACTGGACAAAACATAGATTAGTTTTCATGTACTACACACTTAATAGTAGCTGGAGGACACCTAAAGAAGACAGCAAACAAGTTGAAAATTCAAGCATTTTATTAATTAAAACTTATTACTGTCGTTAATATTTTAATTACATGGAAATCAGTGGAGACTAACCATTAACAGAACAAAACATCATATAAAGATGTGTCTGATGGGATAAAAGTTAGGTCTGAGCTCTGAGCTCTGATATAAAGGAAAAAGTCTTCAAGCCGGAGAAACAATTAGCTGAAGTCAGCCAGGCTACAGCTGAACTCCCATCCTACCGTAATCTCTTTATAATTAGCAATCAAGTGCAGAAAAGACAAGCTGTACAACAGTAAGGCAGGGCAACGACAAGTAAGACGTTTAAAAAAACAAACAAACAAAAAAAAAAAAACAATCACAACTGATGTCAAACTGATCCCAGAACCAAGGAAGAGACTAAGGCAGATCTGAACATGAGTTTCAGTACTAAAGATTCAAACAGAGGCTTAACTGTCAAAACTCAGCAGCATAGAGATAACCCCACCCGAGATTAACACTAAATCACATTAAACCTTCACAAATAAAATGAACCGAAGTGTTATCTGTAGAGATTAAATGTTTCTGTTTGTTTGTGTGTGTGTGTATATGTTGACTAATGTGTGACCAATATTTGAGCTGTGGTTCCTGTTAAACTATCAGATTAAGAATCAACAATCATACATCCAGAACAGGTTGAGGGTGAAAGCATAGTGTTGCTAAAAACAGTAGATTTTGAAATATTGGTACAATTCTTATATACTGTGGTCACCAGCAGCGTCTGAAAAAGAAGAAAACACACCATTTACTCCAAAAAGGATCAGAGTATCAGTTTATAGATGTTGTTGGACTTGTGTGGATGCACACATGGTAACAAGAGACTGTGGCTTGGCTTTCTGTGGGGTTGTTTGGCTACAACGCAAACAAACCTGTAATCCTAACTGACAAAGACTGTAATCCATACCTGGTTCCTTCAGTGCCTGTGCATTTCCCACCAGCCCAGTCAGCGATTCAGTGTTCCCGTGGAGGATCTCTACAGACAGGTTGTTATTCTGCTGCTCCTCCACTATTCTCTTCTGAAGCTCCTCCTAAAATCACAGCACACAGGATATCCATTTGATCAAAGACATGTCTTTGCACTGGGATTTTTTCTTTTAATCACTTTAAAAGCTTAAAAAAAACAGGTATGCATTCATTTTCCATTGGTTTGATGTTACATACCTCACACATGACTGTGAGCTGCAACGGCAAATCATCCACCTTCACAAAGTCTTCCTCATCAGACTTCTGACTGGTGTTACCTGACCCCACTTCCTGCATTGAGATCAATACAAAACAGCAACAGCTCAAGATTAGACATTTATTTCACATTTAGGTAAAACAATAAGACAAAAATCTAATTAGAGGATAAAAACAAATATCCTTCAATTAAACTCTGGTCCTCTTGCTTGGACTTACATCAACATTGATCATGACAGGTGAGTCTGTGTCAGGGCTGCTAGTAGTGGTTGGTTCCTTGGGAGTGTCCTGATCGTGAGAAACTACAGTGTTTTCCTCTGAAGCAGCAGCTGCCTCAACTTTACTCTCCTCCTCCTCCTCCTCGGGACTCTGGCACGGCTCTGTGGTATGTTCACTTGTCGTGGAAGTTGTAGGCTCGACTGGCTTGTTGGTTTCTGCAAGACAAAGATTTTACATCAGTGATAACAAAGTCTGAAAATACAAGATGTCTACCACACAAGTCCCAGTCTCAAATTTTGCTACTTTTCCTGCTAAAAATATTAAAAAGACCTCACCATCATTATTCCCTGAACTCCTATGTTGAGTTTCTGTCTCCTGGTTTTCACTGGCTGCTGTCGCCTAGAACATGACAAAATTGCACAGGTGAGATTTTGACAACAGACATTTTTGTAAATTAATGAGAAAATAATAACCTTTATTTTCATACACAGGAAGCAGCTCAGAGTTCTTTGACGAATATAAATGTGAACAGGAGTTCAGACAGAGAAATCAATGGTTGGTTCTGGAAAGCTCTGTAACTAACTGTGGCACTGACCTCCTGCTCCACATGTCCATCAGCAGAGGCCTGCAAGGAGGTTTGGACCTCAACCGGTCCGGCTTCAAACTCATCGACCTCCTCCTCCTCATTCTCATCCTCCCCACTGCCGTAGTTCGTCAGGGCCTGAGTCTCTGCTTTGGACAGACCTGCACAAAAAAACAAAGGTAGCATGAGAATGAAATGTTAGTGTGAGCGAAGTAGCATTCATGTCAATGGCATGTACGAAAGAGGCAAAAAAGCATTACACGTTTTTTTTTTTTTTTTTCATTTTAAAGTGTGCAATATGGATAACACAGAATTCAGTGAGCTTCTTTGATTACTCATACACTGTCCTCAATTTGGACAGTTGTTTCTTCACTAACACAAATAGGTTGTTTAAAAATAACCTTTACTCACTAATTGACATAGGCATTCCCTGTCCATCTCCTTCATCCTCATCCTCCTCCTCAGCCTCTGAAGCTTCAGTGCTTCTGTTGTTCTTCACCTCTGTCTGCAGGTAAAGATCCTGGAGTGTTGAATCACCTTCCTGCACAGCCTCCTCTTGGTCCTAGAGCAAAAGTGTGTGACATTATTGTAACACAAATTACTGATGAATTAAGTATTGACAACTCTATTATCAGTATTAGAATAACTTGCCTTGGCTTCATCAGAGTAGGCTGGAGAAACTGATTTATGACCACCAGGCTCTGTATTTTCCTGAAAGGAGGAATAAATTGAAACCAGGGGTGAAATCAGATGAAAGTCAGTTTGTTTACAGAGTGTCAATCCTTTAATCACTCTTTTGTCATTTACCAAAAATACAGAGTGGAAAGTGATAAAATAGAGGCTAACCTTAACACCGGGTTTTGCTTTACTGGGTTGATCGGCCCTCTTCTTATTTTTGTGTTTGGCTGCCAAAGCGATGCTGCTGTTGTTGTCCAAATCCTGCATGAGCCTGAAGAAGGCTAATTCATTGAAGAGGATTTCTGAGATCTCCACCAGAAGGTCCTCCCCACAGTCCTTCAGAGTGCGGCCAACAAATTTACTGAGAGAGTCCTGATGCAAGAAACAAAGCTTGAAATGTGAGAGACTGTTTTTTACTTGATCTGCTTAAACACACATGGTCACTGTCTGAGAAATCTGGCACTGGACGTACCTGCAGGATGCCTCCCAGCTGTCTATGGAAGAAGCGTACAAACTCCTTGCTTTCATCATTTTGTTGGGTCAGAGTAAGGACCATGCGGCGCACAGATGTCAACAGCTGGAGTGAGCACACCTCATCCATGTTCTCCTGAATAAAGAAAATATGTAACTCTTTAATAACTGTTCCCATTACAGGCACTGCACTCAGTATTTAAGGTAAATCCCACTGGGCCACAGGTTAGGAACCCCAGCCATTAAATCTCATACGACAAATATAACATTTAAAAGGCTGGAAATTATCTTTATTCAGTAGTAGACTTCAAACTTGACGAGCATGTCACTTTAATTCAGTAGTTTATTTTGAGAAACCCCAGTACACTCTCCTGCAGCTCCCTGTGATGGATAGCGTACCTTCAGGAAGGGAATGACTTCTGTCATAATGGCTTTGATCTGACGATCCAGCTGCTGTGTGTCAATCTGAGGACACCGCATGTCGTTAGCTGCACCTCCTGTTCACACACAAACATTTTCTTCTTCAGAAATTCTGCAACATTTAACAGCATAGAGAGGCAACGGTTCTTTTGCTACATGTTGCACATGTTGCAATCAGGCAAGGTTATATGATTGTGTACCTTCCGCTTGCTCAGCAGGGTTAGCAGAGGGATATTCAGCGTGAGAGACATCAGAGTCAGCTGCACCTGCAGTGCTGGCATTGCAGGGGTTAAATTCTGCCTTAAGCTTCATGCGCTCATATTCCCTAATCCTGGCCAGAGCTTTGTCTAAATGAATCACCGTGTTGCCTATCAGAGCAGCAAAGAAAGGAGAGCAAGGAGAGACAGATATGGGATATGAAAATTTCAAAAATCAATGCAGCAAGAGAAAAGAGAAGACAGTAATGGATATTAATGTTTCTGCCACCAGGTTCACACAAGAGGATCAAGCAAAGTAGGGCAGACTTCGCTGCTCTTAATCTATGATACCAAAGTTCCCCAAATCTGTGGGTCCACTTTCCCACTGCCATACAATCCCTCCTGTAAAAGCTATTCTTTAATTTGTCCATATAGTATTGATCCTGATGTGTGAAGTGGTTGGTATACCAAGACAAGCCTTGGGAAGCCCTGCAGGAAGAAACCTCAATTTGCTACAGTTAAAGGCAATAAGCAAAGCAATTCAGGTGAATTCCCAGGATGTGGAAAAAGATATGAATAGAAAAGTCTAAATCAAATGCTCGAGCAAAATGAGCACAACTATACCCAGGTCATCGTTAGCAAATGGTTCCAGGTTGGAGGAGGTTGACATGGTGCTGTCATTGTCCACTGATTCTGCATCATCCCTCTTCTTCATTGTGTCCTGTGTGAGCCTCAAGTTCTTCTCCACCACCTCCTGGAAAAGATGAGCAATGTTGTGAGGTGCACACACACTAAGAGCATCCTGCGAGTCTCTCAAACATAAGGTAATGGATGGGCCAACTCAGATCCACTTTATTAACAGCCTAACACCTCGTTAGCGAGTTCACAGAGAAAAAAGGAGATTTTAGCACATACTATAAACAACAGCTACGGTAGCTCCACTGGCCATTCTCCAAACATGGTAAATTAGACATCTCATCCATCATTCTTGAACAAAGGCATTATTTAGACAGACAAAAGACCTGACTTCCAATTAGCAGAACTCTAGGGACTTTGGCCCAGAACAAAGCGCACATGTCTGATCTGGAAAAACAGACATGGAGCGATGAGGGTCATTTTTTTTTTTTTTTTTGAACAGACAGGCTTCTGAAGTCTTGCTGTCAGGTTAGATTCAAAGACAATGAAGATGGGGTGAGGGAACATTAAAACCATGGAATAAAGATAGACATGGTAGGATGACAAAAGACACGGCAGCAAAGGATGAAAGGAGACAAGGCTGAGAAACTAATCCAAAATGTATTAGGATGTAGACGAGGAAGCAAGTTAAAACAGAGTAGTGAAAGGATGTCTGTAAAGTTTGACACAGAAACTGAGGAGCGAAAAGCTTCGACACCAAGACATGACAGAAGACAACCATCTGGGAGGCAATAATGTGTCTCTTACTGCATCACTGGTAGCCAGACTCTCACTGGGTGTCAGCTCAGACTGAGAACCTGCAGTCCACACCACAGGACCGAGAGGGGGCAGCTGGTCTTCTGCTGCACTTTTCTCTGCCAGGTGCCTGGTCACTATATCCTGAGAGAAACACAGGGGAGAGCCCACTGTTAGCATGTACTGAAGCTGTCAGGGAAACACTAAATTGATAGCCAAGGCCAGGGTTTGTTATTCTGTTATCAAATAAGATTTGATACATTTTGGATGATCCCAAGCATCAACTCAAGCACAGGTCATCCGAATATAACTGAGTTGGTTATATTAACACAAAATGGCTGCACAAAGTACGATGCTGTGTCTTTTTTTCCTTATGTGATTCCTCTCTGTCTTCATTTCCTCCTTAACTTTAGGCCATCAAATTTTAATCTTGAGTGATCTATTACACCTATTGTCTATTGTCCTCATGACCATCCATTTCAAAATGCCATCTTTTTACTAATTGTCGTTCATTTTCTCCTGCAGATCTGATCAGCACAGAGAGCAGACACTTGAACCAGAGCCACTCGAGCATGACCATGGTTAAAAATGATCGACACAGCCCTACGGGCATAATGTTAGAGATCAAAATCTTATCTGTAACAGTAACCAGATATGCTGCACCAAGCAGCTGCTCGGACCTGGAATTCCATTAATAACTTCACCAAAGTCCTCTTTAGGGACAGAGCAAGGGGTAAATTAGATGACATACCTTGTGAACAATGTTGTTTTTCATGCACATTAGCAGTAAACAGTTACATGTGTCTTGGTTTACCTGGAGGGAATAGAGCGCCCTCTGTCGTAAATAGTCTGTGTTGAGCAGCTGCAGCTCATGGAAGAGCTCGATGAGAAAGTGAGGTCGGGACTCATTCTGGGATATCAAGGTAGCCACCTCAGAGTAGATTGTCTCCCTCAGTGCCTCGAACAGAGAGAAGTCGCTGCTTGCATCTATGGTTTCAAGATGAATAAACAAGCATTTGCATTATCTCATCCATAGATGGAATCAGTGGTCTGCCGTCAGACTTAGAAGCTTTGGTTTAGGTTAAGACATAAATAGCCCATGCATGCGATGTTTAGGTGACATAAAAACCAAAAGATGCTTGGATTTGCATTGTGAGTTTACCTGGTGCTTCTGTGCATGCAATTCTGTTAGAGAGGAAGGGTGTTCTCCAAGCATAGGCTGTGAGTAAGATAAATTAAAGTGACAAAAAAATAATTTTACCCATAATTAAAATTAAACACGTAGTCATGACAAATGTGCAAAGAAAAGCAAATTAAAATTTTAACAAATGATAAGATGTTTTAATTACATAAAACATTCTGACGTAAAATAAGCCCAATGGAGACATTAAATGTAAACAAAGAGAAATTAAACACACAGACACAAGGGGAGTGAGGGTGGGTGAAACTTTCACTACAAGTAGTTTTAACCATACCAGAGGAGAGGTCATTTCTTTTATTCCCAAGCTTTGTCTTGCTGTCCAGTTTCTCTTGAGTCAGCTTGTCCAGCAGACTCTGGTTCTGATCCTTATGACGAGACGGGGGTGCCCTCTCCTGGGCAAAGTCCGCAGTGCTGCTAACACTATCACTCTCATGGCCTGATGAACAATTTAAGAAAACCACAAGTGAGATTTGCTTAATTAAAGCCTTGTTATTATGGATACAATAAAAAGGAATTCAACTTTATTTTGATACCTTCACTGTTCTTGTTGTGCCCTTTGCCCCTCTTGCGGCGACTCTTAGAATTGGGAGTCTTGCTTCGGGAGGCTAGGTTGGCCTGTGCAGAGGCCTTACGTCCAGCCTTGAAAGTCTTTGTAATGGTGGTGGGGTCAACAGGGTTAGGCATGCTGCTGAAGCTTTCCTGTGATGCCTGATCAAAGTCTTGGGATCTGGAATGACGGTTGATAAAAGTGGGAGAGGAGGGGGGCGAGTCTTGTGGCTGAGCTTTAGATGGGTGATGCTGGACGGTGTTGTTTGCATAGGGGGTGTTAAGCCAGGTGGCTGCTCTAAAAGGGTTGAATGCAAAGAAAAACGTATAAACAACAATTCTGCAGAGATATATCCAAATGTGTTTTCAGGCAAAATTGATGGACATACTCTCTTTCTGTTGTCGTGTTGAGGGGAGAGCGCTGCAGTGGAGGAGGGAAACTCATGTACTCCGTTTTGATGGAGGCGTTTGGGTCTAATTGCTGCTTCTGATGGTCAGGCACAGCATGACCTGCTGTACTCTGAGGGAACTCACCCATGGCAGGAGGGAATAGTGGATACAAGTTAAAGCCTGCAAAGTAAATGGAAAAGACTTAATTAGCTTAAGCTAGTGGGTTAATGATCCAAAAAGGCAATTAAATCATGCTCGTAGGACTTCCAGCCTTTCACAACTGAGTCAATTTAAAATACATTTATTACATCAAATTCAACAAATTAAAAAGTAATACCTATATCAATAAGAGTAACAACACTGATCAATGAACAAAAAAGTGCATGAACTGAAAAAGAACGTTTTTTGTGTTATCTTGTGTTTAATTTGTTGAACAGCTTGATTTCTGTACTGCAAAAAGGCACTGCCAAGACTTTCACAAATGTGATGACCCAATTATGGTCACGCTTTGTGAATTTAAAGTAGCTGAGGTGTTTTTTGTGCTCTGTATTTTACCCAAAAACAATCAGTAGCTGGAATAGAAAAAACAGATTTGTGTTTGAATTAAGCTCAAGAGCTGATGATTATGCGGGTCATACTGGGAGGGAATGGGGATAAGGCAGCCGTTGACATGTTGTTGGCTGAAGGGTGCATGGTAGAGGAGAAAGGGAGGAAGACACCAGGAGAGGCTGAGGGACCAGAGCTGGATTCCTGCGATGAGCCCTGTTTCTGAGTCTGCCAGCACGCTGTTGAGGAGGAAGGCTGATGCTGCTGCTGTTGATGTTGTTGCTGGCGTAGGAGGTCGCTCAGGACCTGCTTTAGTCTGCTTTGAAGGAAACATATGACAGAATGTAGAAAATGTTAACAGCTGTGCCACTTGATACAAATAAAGTGGCATACTTTTATATATATAGAGATATATGCCGATGCCTTCACCTTTGCACATTGTTTTGCTGCCAAGCCAGCAGGGTGTAACACTGGTTCAGTTGGTGCATGACCAGGTGGACCTGTGGTGATGACAGGTTGTTGGGTAACATGCTGTACTGACCAGTCAGCATGGTTTGCAACATGTATGACAGAGTCTGCGGGAAGAGGTGAGAGACAACAGAAATAATATTTAGTGTCTATTTTGTTTTAAAATAGAAAATCTGAAAAAAAAAACCCAAATCAAATGTGACTGAACAACCAACCTGCTGGTCCTGCAGAAGTGTCTGGCACATGCTGGTGCTGAAGTCCAGCTGTCTCTGCAGCTGGTTGACCTGTTCCTGCCAGTGGCTTGAGCCCTCAGCAAATGAAAGCTCTGACGCCCAGCGCAGGTTTTCTTGCCGTCGCGTACCTCCATTCTGGCTTGCAGATTGGTTCAAACCTCTGGACTGTTGCTGCTGTTGCTGCTTGGCCTTAGTCTTGTTATGAAGATGCGCACTCCCCTCTCCTGAGAAGGCTGCTGGAGGCTTCAAGTTGCTGAAGACACAAAAAGGTAAGCACATAATCTCAAGTACATCTTAGAGATACAGTATTATAACCCAGTTCCTCCTGCCTCCACCTTTGTCTTACCTTCCTTGGTTGTTTCTGTTAGTATAAGAGCATTGGTTCCTGCTGGAAGAATAGATGTGGATGTCATCATCACTGCTGCTCTCTGCACATTCTTCCTGCTCTTCTTCCTCCTCTCCACCCATCTCTGAGTGGTATTCATCATCATCATCATCATCATCATCGTCATCATCATTGTCATCAAGGTGGCAAGGAGTGGAACCCCAGGTAGCCATTGTCCTAATGACAAATGTTTAAAATTATACAAAATTCAATAACTTCCACTACCAGCTGGATGAAGTGAGGAGTGCACTGCTCAAATATGTAAATGACTAAAAACCCAAACAATGTATAACTCGGACATTCATGACACAGGCTCCTGCAACAATATACAGCATCTCCTACCTTTCATCCCTACTGATAGGTTGTGAGGGTGTAGCAAGGCCATCTTGGTCACCAGTCCGGTGGGGAGAGTCACTAAGACCACTACGCCTCTGGTGTTCAGCCATCAAGGACTCCAAGTGCTTTCTGCGTTGGCGCAGCTCTTCTCGAAGGATTTGGTGGCGACGCATCTCTGTCCAGAGCTGCTGACAACACAAGAACAGAGGGCATCAGTTTACAAATCTGGACTATTCTGAACATGCAGATCACACTGGGTAAATCAAACTAAAGGTGGCAGTGGTTCTTACCTCATTGTCAGTGACTGAAGAAGTAGCTGCTTCTGGAGGAGTGGGTTTGAGCACAACTGAGTTGGTTTTGGGTCCAGCTGATGAGGAGGCCTGGATAGTGGCTGGAGTGGAAACTGTAACCGGGACCTTTTTCAGCAAACCCTGCTGACTCACTGGGCTGGACACAGATGACTAGAACGGAGACAGGAAAGAATATAAGACTGTATTCTTACAGTGGGCAAAGAGTCTGAGGCAAACTCCTTAAGTGATCGTAGACATGTTGATTCCACTTCGTCTAAAATCCTAGTTGAGATTTTTGGCATATTATTGGTGTAAGATATTAAAAGACAACCTGTGTGTGTATAATACCTGCAGGTCAGGGCAAGCCCACTGGAGGTCCTGGATCTTGCCTTGGATTTCAATGAGTCTCTGGCGCTCTTCATGGAGCTGCTTCAACTCCTGTTTCTGCTGAAGCAGCTTCTCCTCATACAACTTCTCCCTGCATCCAGAGTAGTGTTAAAAGACAAGAAAATAAATAGAATCAAATCAAAATAATATTTTGGAACAACCGTCATTGGAGTTTGAGACCTTTCATATGCTGTACCTGGCCTTGCTGGAGAGAGTGAGGTCTCTGGGGTTCTGTTTAGATCCAGTCCCAGGTGTCCTAGCTGCAGCGGCTCTGGTATTGTTTGGCTGTTGGTGTAAAGCTTCATCTTCATTTGCTGTTGTTCCATCTGTGTCATCACTCTACAAAGTGTCAAAAGCACATAGTAAAGTACCTCAAAGACTTGTCAGTAATTACATTCCAGATAAAAAAGTCTGTCATTCTTCATGTTGCACAGGAGTCAGTTTTAATTCTTACATTTCTCAGACCTACAGAGGGGCATTATCAACTTTTGTTTTTTCTCTGCTAATCAAGAACACCTACAACCACACTACAATGTCTCACCTGAACCATGGCCATCAATTCCTGCAGCTGCCTCATTTTCTGCTTCGCTGAATGGACCTCCTGGGAAAGTCCGCCATCGTTCCCCAGGCTGCTCCTCCGACTAGACCCTGATGCCTCACTGTCTGCTGCCACACCATGTGCCCCTGCATCATTGTCAAGACAGTCCTCATCTTCATCCTCATCCTTCACTTGGTTGTAGGGCGTGTCCCTGTTGTACTGGCACTCTAAGCATTTTAATATACGGTAATCATAAGGTAATGTACCATTTGACAGTATCAGACATCATACCTCTGAATAGCTGTGTACCTATGCTGCCATGTATTCTACAGTATATACAGTATATTTGTGTTGATGTAAAGTTAGTGGTCTGGATGAGAGTACCTATAGCTGAGGGGATGTTGAGGCTGCGGAGGTTGGCCGCTGACCGGTTGTTGATTTCACACTCAGTGTTGAGTCTGCCATCCCGGTTGTTGGTGCCACCACTCCTGACACTGCGCCCGTTGGTCAGGCTGTTCAGGTCTGTCCAGTTGCCGCTCCGCTGCGGGTTTCTAAACATACAAGTAGGTAGTCTGTTATGGATACAGTGTCATTTGCTGTCAATGACAACAAAAATTCCCTTTTTTCTTCTTTGGCAGCATTTCAGTGTAATTTAGCCATTTAAACAGAAGCTGTTGAATCAGCTCATAATGATTATACCTCTGATAAAAATCCAATTGGAGATAAGCATTCTCATTTTCCTCATTTAACTACCCACCTGATGTTAGTTACAGGCTGGCGGTTTTCCTGCTCAGAGTCAAACATGGCCTCAAACATAGAGCCGTCCTCTGTCTCATCTTCCTCCTCCTCCTCCTCCTCCTCCTCATCATCATCGTCCTCTTTCACATTCTCATTGACCGCATCCACCATCATATCAGAAGTCTGCTCATAGTACTGAACCAGCTCCCTCAGCTCATTCAAACGCTTGTGGACCTCCTTTAGCTTCCTGCAGGGAGTAGAAAAAAAAAAATTATACATAGTCACCTGCAGAAGCATCCACATTAAGGGGGCAGGCTGAGTGTCATGTAAAAAACAGTTCAGCAGGCTGAAACTTGTAAACAGGAGGCTATATAACAGGTTTTGTGGGTACAAGGTTATATTATATTACCCTGTGTTGCACTCTACAACACCCAGCTGCTGATATTTGACCTACCTATTTAACAGCCTGGAGCTGTGTGTGTTTTGTGCATACCTGAGCTTGTCTGTGGAGTTGGAGCTATCCTGGTGTTGTGCAAGTGAATGATGAAAGGAAGTGGAGGCTGAGGCCCCATTAGAGCACAGAGCAGATGGACATTCTGAAGACCCTCCCATACTCAGACTGCACTGTGTTGACAGGCCACGACCTGGAGAGAACCACATGCATTTTACCAACAATTTAGAAAGGAAAGATGCCACAGATTGATGAACTGCTTCTGAAATACTTACATGAGCTATTATTAAGAGTCTGGTCTCTGAGTGAATGCAGTTCCCGCAAGATTTTGTCCATGGTTTGCTTTTTGTCTTGGAGTTCTTGGAGCTTGGTAAGTTTAGCACTGGCAGCTGTTGCTCCGGTGTCTAGCCCAGTGTGTGGGCCAGAGGCAGAGTGGAGGAGCGGCCTGTGTTGAGGTGGGCCAACAGCCTGGGGAGTCCTCGACCAGCACACCTCTCTTGAGAGGGAAAGACTCTCTGCCTGACGACGGTTGTCTGGCACTGCTTTAGTCTACAGGACAAAGGTAATGTAAGACTTGAACTCTTCATCAAATTAAACATTTAACATACACTTCCTGACATAATAAAGTTTTTCAAAACATTGACACCACTTGCTAAGGGAAAGGCATACTCATCTCTTTATCAAATTGTACAAAGTGCACATCCTCACATGCTGAAACTGAATTGTTACTGCCATGATCAGTAGATCAGTGAGTGTATGAAATAATTGTAAGTGACATGGCTCTTTCATTTATTGTATCATTTATGGAGAATATGGTGGCTTAGTTGAGTGCCAACTGTACCTGAGAGTCATGTAGCTGGTTATGAAACCGCTGTATCAAATCATTCAACTCATCATTCAGCTCCGATGTGATGCTCAAGCCTGAAATGCTGCCTGTGGTTTCTGTGACAACTAATGACAACAAAAAATGTCATAGGAATTAAACAGAGAACATTTGAATATTTATTCATGCTTATCCTTAACTGTAACTTGAAGTAGTAAGTGCATAGTTGTTAAGATATTTACCTGAAACATATAAATGAAAAATCCAGTATAATCAGTTATGTCAGTTACAAGTTCATCAAAGAGATTCCTAATGTGACTGATGCATCTGTGTCTACAAGAACAGAAGATGTTCTACACTAGGTGTGAATGACCTTCCTAAACTCTGCAGTCCACACACAACTATTAGTCAGGACTTAGCTGTGATCACATCTGTGACTATGTGTACATCTCACCAGTGTCTTCGATCACAGCAAGTGCCTGCTCTGCACTGTGCTGCATGGCCATTAGAGCTTCCTGCTGGCCCTGCAGGGCCCTGAGCTGCTCCTGCTGCTCCAGCATCTTCTTCAGCAGCTCGTGCTGTTTACGCAGATTCTCCAACTCTTCCTTCTGGTCAGTGCGTACAACTTCTGGCCTACCGCCCTACAAAATTCACACCCACATACTATTACACACAGAACCTACAAACACAGCAACAACAAAAGTGCATAGCTACTCAGCAGAAATGCTAGAAGAGAGGGGGGACTTATTGCTTGGCTTTTATTTCCTAATTTGAGAATGTGAAGACAACATTAATTGATACTTATAAGCAATACATATCAATATACAAAGGGATAGATTTTTGGCAAACATTTCACAAAAAATGTACACACCACTGCATTTGAGGCATCTGAAGAGCGAACCTCAATGTTAAGAGAAGTGCTCTCTGCCAGTGAACCTGAGCCCACTGCAGAGTCCAGGGTCCCCACATCATCCTCTTCATTCTCCCGTGCCTATTAAAATAGCAGAACAGCCACTGACTCAAAGATAGCCATACAGTGAATTATGCAACAAAAATGGCCTGTCCATTAACTGCTTGCCATAATTAAAGAGTAAAAAGACAGCAACTGAAAGTGATTAAAAAAAACATAGATAGAGATGCCTCCATGCATCAGCTGCTGGACTGTGCAGGAATCTAGAGACAACAATCCCCCAGTGAATTTAAGTCTGATGAATTAGAGCTATGAGATATTTCAGAATAAAATATACATTTACAATTTATTTTCAAAATAAAGCTTCAGTTGAAGAACAACGATTTGAAAAACTATCTCAGAGGAAGTAACAGTATCAGCCTATGTCCCAATTTTTCAATCACATGAAACATGACTCCGCTGTTGATGTGTTTCAGGCCATAGAGAAAGACAGCCATTAAAAATATATGTGTGGCAGGCTTCCAATATGCAAACAAAAACAGGTTCTACCTCAGTAATGAATCAGCTAAAAAACATATTTTGCACTTGACAAAGTTTTTTTTTTTTACCATGGTTAAATGTGCTGTGAGAGCATGAGAAGAGCAGGAAAGTAGATCTTATAAAGAATATGAAGGCTGAGGCTAGAGAAACGTTACACACACTTACCAGCATTTTCTGCAGGAACCGTAAATAAGACTTCTCCTGCTCCCTGAGGTGGTCAATGAGATGAGAAAGACGCTCCACATTGGCCGGCACATCGTTCTTCTCCACCAGGTCATCCCGCATGGAGCTGGCCTTACTGATGTACTCCCGGATCTGTATCAGTTTGCTCACCACCTGAGACCATACACAGAGAGAGAGGGGAGTGGTGTATGGGTGTGGGTTTCAGATGCGCAAATGAAGAGAAGACAAGAGAAAGACGTAAGGAAAGGTGAGCGAGCATCTGTAGCAACAGCTCAGTCTGGGCTGAACGAGGGCAGAAAGGGGGTTGGGCACAAAACTCACTGGGCACCAAGGGTGGCATATTTATAAATTGCCCTAAATACAGCCTAGTTTCAGCTGCGCTAACTCTCCCTCACTTTCATCCTAGTTCTGATTTCACAGTAGTGTCTGAGTGCAGTGATACAAAGAAGCCATATATACGAAAGAATTATACTCATTTCAATTAAATGTGAAATTATTGTCTTTCTGATAATTATGGTTAAATCAATGGTTACAATCAACAATATTTTAGTGCATCTTTGTGCAAAATGACCATAATACCGGTATTATAGAGGTTTTGTCAATGTTTCTGATCAATGTCAATTACACTTTGCTCCTAAGCAGTCAAACCTTTGATGAAAGCTGTGTATACTCTCTGGGAATGCTACACATTTCCAGGCCCCCTGAGCCAACCATCATTTTCTATGACCCAGGTTTAATTTCTCAGAAACTGATGTGGGCACACAGGACACAGAGTTAGTATTATATATTAAAACTTTATTTATAGCTAATATCTGCTTCACTAGGCTTTCACAATAGATGGATTTGCAGATTTTTGCAGTATGTTTATTAGGTAATGAAAGACTCATCTTATCTATGACAATGTTGTCTGACTAAGCGTTGGTGGTCCAACACTTTAGCTCAGACTGAAATATCTCAGAAAACAACTGGATGGATGAAATTGGCTATATTTATTCAAACTGCCTTGAAGGTAAATTGAAATTACTCAGGTGATACTCTGTTTTTCTGTAACACCATCACCAACTTTTACCTTACTCAATGTTCATTTCATTCATTTCTCCTGACTACAAGGCATCAAAACTAAACTCTAGCAACAACAACACCAAACAATACCTGGCTGCTGTCTATTCTCTGCTCTTCTCTCCCATATCCTCTGTGCACCAAGGGCCCTCTCTCGGTGCTACCATGGCTGAGCCTTGGAGATTCCTTGGTTGGAATCACGGGGGTTAACGTATCTCTGAATCCTGGGCCCTGCTTCTTGGTTTCCTTGGTGATAGCTGGGGTGGCTGGGGCAGAGGAGGAGGGAGGGAGCAATTCCTTGCTTTTGTTAGTATTTACATGCAGAGGTAGAAAGTTGTAGGGCTTCTTGTTTTCTCCAGCTAACTGGCGCTGGTTGTTGGCAGCTGTGACACGCCCCTGGGAGTCACTGCCGATGCTCCTCTGAGTAGGAAAAGAAGATGCAAGTCAGATAAATCACCACTCAAGATGGTCATTCTGCTCTGAAAACTGAAATGTGTGCTTGTTATTGCAGTAATTACAATGACAATGCACTAATAGAAAAAACGGACTCCAACTTTGTCCACTTCTACTAAACTCTGACACATTTTAATTCTGCTATTTTGCTTCTTAATTCCAAGTTTACACTTTCTTCTCAGTGTTGTCTATTTTTGTGCAGTGCTCTGCCACCCTCTATGCAGCAATAGAATAAGGTCAGGCCAACAACTCCATACTAAACTATGAAAAATATTCTGCTATCACTTCCACTATTGGCTGTTAGAGAAGAACAGCGAGGCACTGGCATTTAATCACTGAAAAAGGACTGTTTTTTTGTTTAACAGTGTGATAAAATCTTTTTTATTTTGTGTCCTTAAGATTCTAGAAGAAACTATCAAACTTGATCTGTGAAAGGAGTAGGAATCTGTAGCTGGCAGAAGTGAGCATTACTGTACTTTGTTGCTTGTGAAGTGCATATGTGTCCTTGAACACATGCTGGTTAAACACATTTTATCTGTTCAGATCAAGGTTTCTTCGCTGTAACAGTGTTGTGTTGGTGCACAATAGCTTGTTTGTCAACAGCAGCAAATGTTGGCTCCATCTTCTGCTCATTATTTCTCATAACAAATGGGTCACAACACAGTTGACCTATCAAAATCAGTAACTCACTCAAGGCACTTCATGTAAAATAAATAAATAAATAAATAAACCTCTTTCTATGACTGAGATACAAAATGAAAATGGGTACTGATCACAATGGACAAAAAACTTTGAGATGCTGCAGCTTTTTACCTCGTCTAGGTCTGTGAAATTGATCCTCTGACGCAACTTGTCTAATTCAGCTTGGTCTGGGACAGACATCTGGGTGGTATATTTGATGTGAGGAAAGGAATGAGGAGTGCGTGCTCTCCTGCGACCAGCCCCAGGGGTGGACTCTGGTGAAATATCATTAGTCAGGCGGCTCTCCACAACCGCAGCTGACAGTTTCTTCTTGTTCTTCTCTGAGGATCGGTTGGCTTTCTTCTGCTGCACACCCCAGTCCTGTTCAAGAAAAAAAATAGATTGTCACTGTCTGTAATGATGTTTGTTTACTTGCAGGGACACATATAATGTATATGGATCACATCAAATATATCATAACAGCAAATTAATAGCTACAAGACACTGAGATATATTATATGGAGCAACATGTGCTTGAATTACTACATTTTGGTCAGATTAGCTGTACACACAATGTTGAGTCCTTTCAGTGTGATATTATGTGAAAATGAAACTGCCAGTCATGTGTATGTAGTTTGTATCAGTGCTAACCACCCCTTACCATGTTGTTGAGTCTATCTTCCAGACTGCCATTTGATACAGCCCAGTTGTGCAGCTCTTCTGAACTGTCATCAAAAGGAGTGCCACCAGTTGCCATATCACCCACTCACAGATTTCTGAAATTCACAACAAAATGCATTATGGGCACCTCACAAAAACCACACTACAAATCTACATTAAAAACACTGCACCAAATTGACATTTTGTAGCTGGAAATAACTTGTGGAAGATAATTCATACTGTTCACTAACCAAAGCATAACAACCCAGTAATTATCTTAAAATGAAAACACTTCACAACAGAAGTGGCGTGAGTTAATAGAGAAATTCAGGCAGTTTTGCCTAAATTAGGTGATGCTATCTGTCACTGTCACTCTTGCCTTAAGCCGATGGTGGTACCTACAAAACAACAAAAGAGTTGATGACGCTAACCAAACGAAATTTGTTACTTAGCTTAAAGCAATTGGCTATTACCAGCGACGACAAACTCACCATGTGTTACAGAACGATATTACGTTAAAATAATGCTAAAGCTAATGCTGCATTTACGTCGATAGTATAACGTTACCGAGTAGCTTTGTCGACCTGTCCGTTCGTGTTAGTTGCCGTTGGGTTTTGTGAGTGTGTGGCCCGCTCAGATTCCCGGGGAAAAACAATGAGACATTCCCTCCACCACGCAGCGGGATACTGCAGGCTTTCTGTCACTGATTCCCGGGGGACACAAGGGTTATCGTTAGCTTAACGGACTGAAAGTGCAGCGACAACCGATAGAAGATCTGAAGCTAGCTGAAGCAAACGTTTACTGCGTTCTTGATTTCAGAACTTTACTAGCCCATCAACTGTGACCTAGTTCCGTCCCACAATCGCCATGGCAACACGCGATAACCCCGATCTGCATCAGCTAACTCTCCGAATACCATCACTTTAACGATCCATCGATGGACCACCACACCGAGTGTGATTTAAATCTGTCAAAAAATAAACAAATTGCATGCTAATGAGTCGCCTAAGTTGACAAGCTCGCTGGGGTAACTGGCTAGTGCTATCTTGCTTGCTAAATGCTGCTTAACATTGAGCTAACTTTAAATGCCTCGGGTAAAAGTTGAAGCAAACACGCACCTCAGCTGTTAGTTATGTTAGTGAGTTAAGGTTTACAAATTATCAGGGCTAACCAACAGTGACATCAGTTAGCTATCGAGAAACGCAGCAGGTTGACAAAATACTGGCTTTTAGTCATATTTAACTATGCGCTAGCCAAGTTAGCTTACATTTTAAGGCAGAGGACGTTGTCGTTACCATCCAGAATGAAAATGGAGGGGATGCTGTTGCCTAGCAGCTCACACAGCGCAGTAACGGCTCCACAAAATCTCCCAGAATCTGGTTAAAAGCCATCTGATTAATGATATCGTCTTATGGGTCCCACTTATGCAGCAACTCATCGATGTGGTCTTGGCCTGTTTTGAACACTCCGATACAACAGGGGGCAGTATACATTAACTTTTGGCTATTGTTCCACCCACAGGAAGGAAACAGTAATATTGACGATGATCGCTGGTCGTTGAAGTGTCGAAATTGTGTGCGTAAGTGTTGAGTGAAACAGGACTGATGTAAAGTGGAGAAACTGCCAAACAGTTTTTTAAAACCTAACTTGTCCTCGGTCAATTTTGAAGTTCGCATGCAAGGCGATTTTTTTTGGTCCTCGTCGAGTGACTTTTGTCGTCTGTTAGCCATTAGGCCTGCAGAGCTAACGTGGGCTAGTTAGCGGAGGGAAGCTAGCTGTGTTTTATTTCCATTGAATTCATCAAACTGAAGCTGTACACGCAGATATATATAAACGCTGCACAGACTTATTGGGTTTTCCTGTGGTGTGAGCAGAGAAGATAATGGGGTCGTCCAAGAAACACAAGGAAAAGAGTCGCGACAAGGACACGGAAGAGCGCCGTCGCGAACACAAGAAACATCGCCACAAGGATCGAGATGCTTCGGATCGGGATGGGACCCGCGATAAAGACAAACGAAAGCGGTCCAGGTCGAGGGAAAGAAGCGGACGGGACAGCCGCAGCAAAGGTGAGAGGAGCAGTGGAGAGCCACGGGTGAAAAAGGAGAAAGTTGATCCTGGATATGAGGAGAGCAACACAGAAGTGGAGCCGCAGTCTGCAAGTGGAGATGCATCTCTCAGCATCGAGGAAACCAACAAACTCAGGGCAAAACTGGGTCTGAAGCCTCTGGAACTAAATGAGAACAAGAAGGAGCTCGGGACCAAAGAGGAGCCATTAGTGGCTGCAACCATCAACCCTGTTCTCATCCAGCAGCAGAAAGAGATGAGGGAGAAGCTTGCTGCTGCGAAAGAAAAGCGCATGCTGAACCAGAAGTTGGGGAAAGTCAAGACACTAGCCGAAGATGACTGGCTAGATGACACGGCTGCTTGGGTGGAGAGAAGCAGAAAAGTGGCGAAGGAAAAAGAAATGGCAGAGAAAAGAGCCAAACTCCTGGAGGAGATGGATGAGGAGTTTGGTGTGAGCAGTCTGGTGGAGGAGGAGTTCAAACAAAGCAAAAATTATGCCTACACATCTCGAGATCTGAAGGGACTCAAAGTGCAGCACAAAGTGGACTCCTTCACAGAGGGTCAGACTGTCATCCTGACCTTACAAGACAAAGGTGTTCTTGAGGAGGAAGAAGATGTGCTTGTAAACGTGGGGCTGGTGGACAAGGAAAAAGCAGAGAAGAATGTTGAGTTGAAAAAGAAAAAGCCAGATTACAAGCCCTACGAGGAGGAGGAGAGTGTGGATGACATGGTCACATTTAAATCCCGCTCTGTTCTTTCAAAGTATGATGAGGAAATTGAAGGAGAAAAGAAAAAGAGTTTCCGGTTGAGCACTGGGGGCTTTGCTGACGGGGAGCGAGAGCGGGAGCTCCAGGCAATGAAAGAGACTCTGCGAAATCAGGCCCAGTCCTTGGAAATGCCTGCTCTCAGTATTGCCTCAGAATATTACACACCTCAGGAAATGGTGGGCTTTAAAAAGACAAAGCGTCGCGTGAAGAAGATCAGGAAGAAGGAGAAGGCAACTGTTGATCAACTTCTCCTTGATGACACTCGCAGCTCTGATTTTGGCTCCAGGACACGTGGCCGTGGCCGCAGAGAGGAGGATGACAATGGTGAGGAAGTAAACGAGGAGGAGACCAGACTGCCACATGACATCCCGGAGATGTCTGATGACATCAGGACAGCAGAGATGGACATAAGTGATGACGAAGACTTCACGCCTCCTGAGCCAGCTGTAATTGAAGAGGACGAGGCAGAGCAGGAGCTGCAGAAACAACTGGAGAAGCAGAGGAAGCTGAGACAAAAGCAGCTTCTTAAAGACTCTGGTGAGAAAGTGGCAGAGCAGATTAAAGTGCTTGGTGATGGCGACAATGACAATGATCCCGAAAGGAGAAACAACATTGTTTTCAATGCCACCTCAGAGTTTTGCAGAACCCTGGGTGATATTCCAACATACGGACTTTCAGGCAACAGAGAGGACCAAGAAGACATAATGGACTTTGAGCAGGAGGAAGAGAAAGACGACGCTGGAGGTTCAGACTCCGAAATGGATGAGAATGTTGGATGGAGCACAGTGAACTTGGATGAAGAGCAAAAGCAACCTGACTTCTCCACAGCCTCAGCCACCATTTTGGATGAAGAGCCCATTGTCAACTCCGGCCTTGCTGCTGCCTTGCTGCTGTGCAAAAACAAAGGTCTTCTGGACACCCAAATGCAGAAGGTAGCCCGTGTCAAAGCACCAAAGGGTGCCTTGCCCAACGACAACTACTGCATTGAGGACAAGATGGGCTTCGATGACAAGTACAGTCGCAGAGAAGAATACAGAGGCTTCACTCAAGATTTCAAAGAGAAGGATGGGTACAAGCCTGATGTTAAGATTGAATATGTGGATGAGTCTGGGAGGAAGCTCACTCCAAAGGAAGCATTCAGGCAGCTTTCACACCGATTTCATGGGAAAGGGTCTGGAAAGATGAAGACGGAGAGGAGGATGAAAAAGCTGGAGGAGGAGGCACTGCTGAAGAAGATGAGCAGCAGTGATACTCCCCTGGGGACTGTTGCCTTGCTTCAAGAGAAACAGAAGTCTCAGAAAACACCATACATTGTGCTTAGTGGGAGTGGGAAAAGTATGAACGCAAACACCATCACTAAATAAGTGAATGGGGGAGAGTGAATTATCCTTAGTACATACACATTTATACACAGGTTGTTTTAAGTAAAGTAAATGCTATAATGTCACCATGCCATAGTCAATACAAGTGTTGTTCTAGTGAAATTGTTGAATAAAATGATTACAAATAAGAGAAGAAAAAAAAAATTATTTCTGTGTTTCAAATTTTCAAGGTGGAGAGTAGATTCAGCAGGTGATCATTAATATTTTAATGAGAGCTCACATTTGTTCATCTTATGTGAACAGGACCAGTATGTATTTGTTCACATATCATGACAAGATTTTGTCATTTTGTGGTTTAGGCAAAGAAATGGTTTAAGTGGTAAAGAACAGGAAGAACAAAATTAGGGTACAACACATCTGGATTATCATTCAGCATTTTTTTTAATCTCTTATCAGCACAGCTCATGGGGTGGTCCATAGATAGAAAACAAAAGAAGAAACCCACATTAAATCACAACAAAATAAATAGGAGAAGTAGAGCTGAAACTCTGAAAAGGTTTTGTACCGCTGTACAGACTGTAAATAATGTGATTCAAATTTACCCCTAAGTCCTTTTCACTTGGTTTCATGCATTAATGCACAAAATTGTAATTGTTCCTTGAATTGGGGGAAGTGGCAGTGGACAAGGCCCTCTGTATTCTACCTCCAAAAATAGCATTTAATCTTTATCCAATAGAGGGCAGCCTTGTAATGGTTCGTCGAGAGAGTAATGACCCTGGTGGAGAATTATTTGCACAATGTCTATCTTGTCACTTCTAAAATTGAATATTATTGAATTTCATCCTAAAATACAGACTTAATTTTCATTTGAAATAGTGTATTGTGCAGAGAACTGTACTTAGCAGTTGTAACTGTGCTACAAGGCATTATAAGAGTTGTCCACACTGTCAAGCAACACTAATTTTGTGTGACAATTGATGGATTATTGTCATCTATATTAATAGTATTTTTTTTTTATTTATATTACTATTAATACCCATTTTAAAATATCGCCTTTAAGCGGAACTGAAGTCGAGGGTCAAGGAGCTGATCGGCCGCTGTTTCGTTGCACAACCTGTAGCAAAGTAGTTAGCAAAGCTAACGCTAGCAAGCCATCATCGCTTCATCCGACAAGAGATGCTCAGCTGATGGCTGAAGACTTTCACGGAGAAGGTGGGTGTGAGCAAAAATATGAAGACATTTTAATGCCTGATGTCGGTTAAAACTAAGAAACACCGAGAGAGTTTCACTGTTGATGATAATTTGCTTCGTCTACGACGTGTCAGTTTGTTTGACAGCTTCCTGTTGTTTAGCTAGCAGCAAGCTTAGTGACGGACGCTGTTTTAAGTAGCTTTGATGTTTGGAAATGGCCTCTTGTTTCCCGAAGTATCTCGTTATACCCGGGTTGTGTTTACGAAATATATCTGGCAGATTGACATAACTTATAGTTAAATGTTTTTTGTTGTGTTCTTTTAAATTTGATAGTTGTCGTAAAGGCGCAATAGCTAAACAGTGAGTCATGTCACCTCCACCATTTATGTTGTTGTATGCAGATTTCACTTTAAGATTCAGTCCAGGCTAAAAAAAACTATGACAGCGACCTACCAGGAACTGCTCATTATTAATCACAGATGCATATTTGGCAGCATTAATGGCTGAAGCATTAGTAAACATATGTCAAATGTGAGCCACCCACCAGTTATTCATTTCACATTTATAGTAAATGAATTCGACTAATGTTAGCAAGCACCAAGAGTTTAGTTTTTCCTATGTGAGGATTTAATGTTTATTTGCATGACATGATGAACCTGTGAATTTAGACTAAAGGTGTTAGCGTGACAAGTCAGTGTACTTTGTGAAATGGCTGTAACAACCAGCAGACCAGTTGTCGTGTACACACCCCATGTATAAACTCAACACTGAGCGGCATGTCCAATGTGATATGTAAATGTTGATCTTGATTATGGTTTTTCTTTTTCCTCAGGCCCTAACCTGGCTGTTGTGATGTCAGAGCCTAAGCCCCCAACTCCAACCCCTGGAGACACATACAAAGGTTGGCTCTTCAAATGGACCAACTACATAAAGGGTTACCAGAGACGATGGTTTGTCCTTAGCAATGGGCTCTTGTCATATTACAGGTAAGTTGCATCTACATCATTTGTGTTTACAGGATATTCCTGGACCCAACCTTAGCCTAAGGCGATGCTAAGAGGGGGGTGGGTGTCACATGTCAGAGTTTGGCAATAACCCTGATTATGAGTATCATAAGTTTGAGGTGGGGTGGGTGGTAAACAATTAATTAGTCACAATTTTATTAAGAAGTAACATAATCTATAATAATAATCTAACAATCTAACAAAAATACTCTGTACTTAAGAAGCAGTCTTTTCACCTCAAGTAAGCAGCCTTATGAAAATGAAATGGTGTGATAATGTTGTGATAATAATGCTAGTTCAAAAACCTGTTATTTAGATCATTGTGCTTCATTCTGTTTGTCCTCAGAACCCAGGCAGAGATGGGTCACACGTGCAGAGGCACCATCAACTTGGCCACAGCCAATATTGCTGTGGAGGACTCCTGTAATTTTGTAATTTCCAATGGTGGAGCACAGACGTACCACCTGAAGGCAAGCTCAGAGGTAGAGCGCCAGCGGTGGATCACTGCACTGGAGCTCGCAAAGGCAAAGGCCGTCCATATGCAGGCTGAATCAGGTGAGAGGGAGGAAATGTCCTGTTGGACCTTATAAAGTGGCAGTTATCACAGGCACCAATGTGTTCAAAGGTCTTGTGACATTTATTTTGGTCACACTGTCTTCCCTTTTCTCTTCTTTAGATGACTCAGGTGATGACTGCCCCGCAGTTCCCCCTACCACAGGGCAGAGTGGAAGCTGCCGTAACTCTGAAGTCCAGTCCGCACTACGCACACTGAGCAGTAAGGTGGAGGACCTCACCACCTGCAATGATCTCATTGTCAAGCATGGGTCTGCCCTTCAAAGGTATCAGTTGTCTAAGCAGTGTGACAGCTTTAGAGGCCCAATTCAGACTGGTATTGTTTGTCTTCAGTGGTCAAATCACAAGAGAGAAGTCCAGAGGGGTTGAGCAAATCAGTGCACTGTGAATTCGTTACATGAAGCTTTACTGGGACTAATTAGACTGTGGCACAGGACATCGGTGGAGAATATGGTTCTTCACTGTGGCCAGGACACATTTGCCTTAACACTGCCTAAAGCCACATCTGCCACTCTGAATGTGTGTATTCCTACCTGAACTTAAGCTGACAACTTGTGTTTGCATCACCCAAGACACATGTTAATACTAGGTTTGAAAAGAGCCACAGAGAAACAATATTGTTCAAGGAAAATGAGGATGGCAGTTATGGTAATTATTTGTTTGTCTTCTCTATTCTCTGATGTATTTATTTACTCTACAAACAGGTCTTTGTCGGAACTGGAGGCAATTCGTGTCGGAGGGGACATGGGAGAAAAGATCAGACAAGTTACAGAGAGGGCCACACTGTTTAGAATCACCTCTAATGCCATGATCAATGTAAGTTACCACAGTGTAAATCACAACAGAGAAACATGCTTCACTGCTACTGACTGTTTCACTAACATGTGCTCATGTGTTTGCATGCTCCACAAGGCATGTAGGGACTTCCTCTCGCTGGCCCAGAACCACAGTAAGCGCTGGCAGAAAGCCTTACAGACTGAAAGAGACCAGAGGATACGGCTGGAGGAGACTCTAGAGCAGCTGGCTAAACAGCACAACCACTTGGAAAGAGCTTTCAGAGGAGCCACAGTTCTCCCCCCTTCATTCAGCAATCCTGCCTTAGGCAACAAAGGTAAGTCCCTTCATCATGCTACATTCTAGCGTTCCTCAAATATGGTAAAAAAAAAAAAAACATAAAATCATCTTGTTCTTCTTTCATAATGTAAGAAGACAAATTTGTAATTGAAAATAAAATTAGATTGATTGCCCAGCCCTACTAGACACCACATTCATTCTTTCACTGCCTTTCTCCACTTTAGGTAATGTTTCAGGAAAGGGTGATGCCAGTGATGAAGATGATGACAATGAGTTCTTTGATGCTATGGAAGACCCAGCAGAGTTTATTACTGTCCCTGCTGACCCCAAGTATCACAGGTAATTAACCGTCAGTGACTCCTCTTTTGTTATTTTCTCTCCCTGTGTACTGTGTTGTCTTATTTTCTGCTGTCTTATTTCTCTCTCCTACAGAAGATCTGGCAGCAACGTTAGTGGATTCAGCAGTGAGACTGGAATGGACGATCAGTCTGTAAATGTGTGTTAAATTTATTTTTTTTACAAGAAAGCTCTGATTTGTATCTGTATATATCTTGCATCTTGTCCTCTTTTGCTTGTCAACACACCAGTCAGCTGAATTTCATGTGTGTGTGTCCACTTTCTTCCTTCAGTTTGATGAACTGTCCTTGGCATCTAATCCCGAGTCTCCTCAGCCTCTCGAGCTAGAGCCAGTTAGACAAAGACGGACTCGTATCCCTGACAAACCCAACTATTACCTCAATCTGTGGAGCATCATGAAGAACTGTATCGGAAAAGAGCTCTCAAAGATACCAATGCCTGTAAGGAACCTGTTCACCTGATGACACCCATGTGTTTTTTTTTTTTAATTGAGAATATTCAGACATATTCAGACTTCTCTCTTGCTTTGCACCTGCCAGGTGAATTTCAATGAGCCCCTGTCAATGCTGCAACGTCTATCAGAAGACCTGGAGTACTACGAGCTGCTGGATAAGGCTGCTAAATGCCAGAGTTCTCTGGAGCAGATGTGTTACGTCGCTGCTTTCACAGTCTCTTCCTACTCCACCACTGTGCACCGCACAGGAAAACCCTTCAATCCTCTGCTGGGAGAAACTTTTGAGCTGGATCGACTCAGAGAATGTGGCTACCGCTCCCTGTGTGAGCAGGTATGTTGGAAAAACCATCCTAACTAACTGTGAAACAAAGTTAACAAGTGGCTTTTCACAGTCATTTAGATTATTCAGTTCCTTTCACAGGATCACATTCAGGTTTGACCTGATTCCAGTTCTGCAAAACAAACACACATTACATGTGTTTATGTAACTGTGTTTATTTTCTTGATTTGGTTCCAACCATCACATGACTATAATGATTATATCTTGATGATTATTTCTTTTCTTTTTTTTTTTTTTTACCTGTTCTCTCTCTTCAATTCATGCTCTTTTTCTCAGGTGAGTCACCACCCTCCTGCTGCAGCTCATCATGCCATCTCTGAAAAAGGTTGGACCCTTCGACAAGAAATTACACTGGCCAGCAAGTTCAGAGGAAAATACCTCTCTATCATGCCCTTGGGTGAGTCCATCTGTGTGTGTGTGTGTTCATTAGTCGGCCCACACTGTGTCTTATTTCTATGGAGTCTCTCATTTATAAGCCAGAACTTAAATATGTAGACATGTGGGAAATATATTTTAGCTAAGCAGGATAAAAATGAAGTTTTTAACATGGATCGCGCTCTCTCTCCAGGTTCTATCCAGTGTCTATTTGATAAGAGCAACAATCATTACTCTTGGAAAAAAGTTACTACAACAGTGCACAACATTATTGTGGGAAAACTATGGATCGATCAGGTAACTCTTTAGGCTGATGAAAAGGGATGTCTGGATCATTAATATCAGTGATCAGCTGCAAATCAACCACGACATCCCTACTGATGAAGAACCAATTAAACTTATGTTTTCTTCTTCCAGTCAGGGGAGATCGATGTGGTGAACCACAGGACAGGAGATCGCTGCCACCTCAAGTTTGCACCTTACAGCTACTTCTCCAGAGATGTACCAAGAAAGGTACAAAGAAAGGCTTTTGTGTTTTTTTTTATTTTTTATGGCAAAACATTTACTATAGTAGTCTATAGTAGTCTGGGTTATTATACAGACACATTTTCGGCATACCAGCAAATTATTCCATTTTTTTCCCATGACTGGATTGGGCTGTTTTGTTGCTACTGTTGTTACTATATAGCAGTTACTTCAATGAACTCTTGTAAAATCTTCTGTCAGATTTTTGATCACATTTTTCACTGAAAGCTGTGACTGTCCCACAGGTCACCGGAGTAGTCACAGATAAGGATGGAAAGGCCCATTACGTGCTGTCGGGAACATGGGATGAGAAGATGGAGTTTTCCCGGGTCATGCAGAGCAGTAAAGGAGAGAATGGCACTGAAGGCAAACAGAGGACTGTCTACCAGACCCTCAAAGCCAAAGAAATCTGGAGAAAGAACCCTTTGCCGTATGTTGTCAGTTAATAAAATCTTAGTAAATAGCAGAGTTAGCTTTGATTCTCTGATCATTTATGGTCATGACTTTCCAGAGAGGGAGCAGAGAACATGTACTTCTTCTCTTCGCTGGCCTTGACTCTTAACGAACCTGAGGAGGGCGTGGCGCCAACAGACAGCCGGAGACGCCCCGACCAGCGATTAATGGAGGATGGCCGCTGGGACGAGGCGAACGCAGAGAAACAGAGACTGGAAGAAAAACAGCGCACAGCCCGTCGAGAAAGGGAGAGAGAAGCTGTTAAAACAGCCAGCTCGCCTGAGGAAGGTAGGAAAAAAACAGGGCAGCGTTAAATTAGGAGCTTATCTATTTGTCCTGTGTTTCAGTCCAATGTTTTTCTGTCCATTCATCTTTTGTCCACTTTGTCTGTCTTCGTATACTTTGCCTGCTTGTCTCTATCTCACCCCTAAGCTGTCACTGAGGATTCAATCAATGACCCACCCTTGAAAAGCAAGTACTTGTCTTTTCGTCTTTACTAGAATCCCTAGGATCAAAAGCACACATACATGTTTCTGTGTGTAATATGAAGGTGCTTTCTGTCTTCTATATCATCTTGATAACAGCTCATTCACATTTTACTGTCCCTTCATCCATTTCTGTTCCATTTAGCTGATGCACAAGAGACTGGCACAGAAGCAAGTGAAGTTTCTGATGAAAGCAAGTATCACTTCACAGTAAAACAACGTGTGCCTTTAAAGTTGCTCTGGTGGCATTTTAACAAATCATCAAGTAAAGAGAAATTACTTCAGCACATTCACAGGAGGGCAATGGGTGTGATTCACAATTCGAACGACTTACTCGTACTAGTGGTGATATTTATGAAGAAACAAGCCATTTTTGTCTATTTTCTGTTTGCCACAAGTCACATTTCCTCAGTAGCCATTTTTCAGCTGGTCGTGTTTATTATACAACACTTAGTTTTCACGGACATTTTGAAACATAAGTATAATTCCCTTGAACAAATAAACCAACACAGAGTAGGTGTTGTAGAGATAGAGTTACAGTCTCTCCTGCACAGTAAGTCTGATTAAATAGGAAACTCCCTCTTGGTCTCATGGCAAAAATGCATCGTGGGAGATGACTAATGTGCAAAGGGCTGGTCAGTGTAGACAAAAAAAACTTCAACTGAAGAAGTAAAGACGCCGTTTGTTTCCCAAATCAAAGGCATTGATAGGAAATGTGGCCCTCATGTCAGTGGTCTTGTCTGTTAAGGATGCTGACACAGTGAAAAGTGCTCAAGATGCCACAAACAGCAATTTTAAAATGTACACAAACAAAAAGAAATTGGTGTGGATTTGGGTCTCTGAGTTGTGGATTTACATTTACTTTTTTGTGCTGCTGTTGCTCAGCTGACACAGAGGACTCAACCCCCCACACACCTGTTGCATGCAAGTAGCTCCTTTACATTTTCACTCGCTATTCCTCTTTGTATCATTCATTTTCATTTCATAGCCATTCTCTCATTTAACTCCTGCACCATCCCTCATTCTTCTTTTTCAGCCCCTTATGGACCATCACACTTCCCTTACTTAAGCAAGTATTCTGGTCTTGATATGATATATGGTGCAATTATTTCAGATTTTTCTAGCAGTTTAGTAGAATTCAGATTTTTTTTTTTTTAAAAAGTTCATCTTCCGTCATTTCCTCTTTACATCTTTTGCAACTTGCTCTGTCATAGTGGAAGGCAAGGAGGGTCCTTATGGAGCTCCAATCAAAAGCAAGTAACACCAGTCATGCCCTCTGTCCTTCCATCCCCTTGTTACTGTTTTTATTTGTTATTAATTTGTGTAATGTAGACTAGTGTTTAGCTTAAACTTGCTGTAGAATTTACTGTAGTGTATTTTGAAGTAGTTTTTTGAGTTGTTTATCAGTATGCTTTGGTCGTGGATACAGGTGCATTAGGTGTCAGACTTGCTCTCTCCACATGAAAGAGAACTTAATTGGTGTTTCCTTCCAGTGAAAATCAATATTTCGCCTCCTGTGTTTGGTTTGTATGAGATGCATCTGAAAACCAAGGAATCTGTAACACTTAATACATTTATTTCTTAGTACCTGAAAGCACCACATCAGGTACTAAGAAGGCACCACTTCAGAGAGCATATCGACTTCATCTTAGCATGATATATTGGTCTTGATGCAGTGACTTCCTAACCCTCACCTCAGGTTTCCCTAAAGATTCTTCAGTAAAAGATTTTCTTTCTTCTTTCTTTCTCCAGGTACCCATCCGGACAGCTACCAAGCACTGTGGTTCGAGAAGATAGACGATGCTGCGTCTGGGGAGACCCTGCATGTCTACAAGGGGGGCTACTGGGAGGCGAAGGACCAAGGCACCTGGGACATGTGCCCTGACATCTTCTGATCACAGCTGAATCAGCCTGGTTCTCCTCAGCGGTGTACAAATGAGAAGATGGCAACCTTAAAATAGCTAACATGGGGAAATCAAGCCTGACATCAACCTGTCTTCACTGTCCGTAGCCTCTGCCTCCTACTCCAGCAGAAATTTGCTCAGGATCAAGGGCATGTGGATTCCACACTCAATGTAGATACAGTGACATTGCGCATTGTAGTAACATTGCATCTGGTTAGTGTTCAGAAACCCCTCTCACTGCCTCTCAGACCCTTAAATTTTTATCCTGGGTTTGCTCTGCTGCTTGTTCTCAGTCCAGGACCTGTGGTACAGAGTTGCATCTAGCAACAGTTCTTCTGGTCATACTTTCTGAAGCACTACCTTAGAAGATTTGTTTGAACAGAGTGAGTCACTTCCTGACATGAAATTTACATGTTTGTTGTGTATTCCCTATTTATTATTACTTTGCATATATTGTGACAACTTCCCCAACACAGCACCACAAGTTTAAACCCTACCCAACATGTGCAAAGGATCACACAGTAAATATTCACACAACAGACAGAGTTATTTCAGCGATTATACACTGGTATATTATTTCAACAAATACTCCAAATAATGACAGATACAGAGTTTGCCTTTGAATTTATGGTGAATTGCGGTGCTACTTTATTTACTGAAGTCCACATATTAGCCTTTTTTTCCATTTTTGCTCTCAACCAATCTCAGAATGTTTGTGATTTGTTTCCCCTCTGATAACTGTAAAATACACAGCAGTGATGATGAGTAACTTTGGCTTAATTAGCTAAGAGTCCCTAATTGTGAGACTTAAGTATCTGCACACTCCATCTGGTTTAAAAGCTCCTTTTTCACTCTTGGAAGAACAATATTTCCTTTTTATTTATTTTTTGTTGAGGAATAATTTCAGCATGTGTCATATTAGTTTTATTATTTCACATCTTAGCATATTGAATTCTGTATAAACTGAAGCATTGGTACCAAACAAATAACAAAAATATGACATGGAAATATTTAATGGCAGTCTTGGGAGCAGAGGAATCAGGGTGTGTAGGCAGTTGGACCTGTCATTTTGTTTGTTATGTTGTTTTTTTCATTTAAGTCTCTGCTCATATTGTCTGATTCAAGGTTTTACACTTATCCTTATGTCTGGTCCGAGGTCTGCCCTGCTTCTCCATCCAATTATGTGAAATCAGACCTTTATTTTCATACCCACATTTTTGGCTCATGTTATTACTGGGATCACCCATTTCAATTGTGCTGTCTAAAGTAGATGCTGAGGCAGCTCACTGTTTGAACACTTGTGATTTAAATGAAAAGCAGCAGGACTGTGCTCTAAGCTGGATCGCTACTGGCTTGATGATAAACCAAGTGTTTTTGTCTTCCTGGTTTCCTTCAAACTTACTGATCATAGCTTTAATCTTTATTAGGATATTTTAGTCTCTGTGTGTTCTGAGTGTAGATTTTTAACAGACAGCAATAAGAGTGCCTCAGTGTGTATATACACGTGGCACAGAATGAAATACAAGGCAGTGTGACACAAGAATGCTAAAACTGCAAAAAAGCTGAATCCTGTCTTCGTATTCGTCTCTGTTGTTGTTTGTTACTTGAGTGGAAGGACTGTATGGTTGCTGAAGGTCTAAATTTCATTTTATATTCAAGTGTACTTAAAAGGAGGACACTGAAAATGAAGATCACAAAATGTAATGTTGCAAATATTTCTGTGTAAATATATGAAATAGTAACGTAATTGTGATAATAACCGGTTATGTTGATAGTGAATCTAAAGGCGGTGATGCACTTTTTTTTTTTCTTTGTCATTTTTATTTACTTAGATCTTGATACATTTTCACTGTCTGAGCTGAGTGTACCCTGTTACCAGAAGTCACCCTTTCCCACTTAGGATAGCTTTATATTTTAAATTATATGAATTTGTTTTTGACCTTAACTATTTCTTCCTACTTTCAACTTTTGCTTTATACATTATTTAAATATATATCTTGATACTACATTACATCTCTATTAATTACATAATTACAGAGTGAGTTTACAGCTTTCTTTCTGTCCTCTGTCTTTTTTTTTTTTTTTAAGCAGTACAATGTTTTTTAACCATTGGTCTTAATTATGTACCCCCCCCCCCCCCCCCCCCCCCCCATCCCCCATCACTACATGTGTGTTTTTAACCTTTTTCTCAAGTTTCTACCTTTTTTGATTCCATTTGAGTGTTTCCAGCTGTGAATTTTATTTCCCTGCCAAAAAGAGACTGAAGGTGTAATTGCACTTTAGTACAGTACATCAGTGATTTAATTTGCTTGACTTGATTTGACTGAGAAAAAGGTCGACTTTAATGAAGCTACTGAAGAGTTTGTCACTTTGTAAGTTTGTTTTGAAAACTTTCCTAAACCATATTCAGTAACTGCAAACATATGTACATACATAGATATATACATATGTATTGACTGACAGCCTGAGCAAATGTTTCACCTTTTTTGTCCCATCATTTCAGGTTTTTTAGCGGGATTGTGTTAGAAGTTGACAATATTAAAGTCTGTATAGAGATGAAATGCTTTTATTTGTTGTTGTTGTTTTTTTTTTGTTATTTCTTTTCAACAATGTACCACAAGTCATCTTAGACTAGTTCGGATTTATAAAGCAAGCTTTACTGCTCGAGGTTGTTACTATACAACTTGACATACAGGTTTGAAAAATTTCCATATGGTGTCAAACCACATTCTCATTGCTCAGTCGAAACAACGTCAAGACAATTATGAGCCATGCTTTTGAGTGGCTCAAAGCTGCTCTTATTTATTTTTCATTAATTTAAGCAAACCTATGCATTCACAGTGAAAAGATCTAGCATTTAACATTATGCCAAAGAACATAAGTAGTATCAGAAACTCTCAATAAAGTAGCTATCCAGACAGACAGTCCATGGTTTATTGGATAATTACTTAAGCAACAATGTGTAATCGGTATTTATCAAGTTACCATATATTTGCTTATGTTTTTGTGACAGTCGACTAGAGTTTTGTGATTTTTAAATTATAGACGCTGGGATGAGATTCAGAAGATTTTATTTAGGAGGTAAGCCAATTGAATTTGGGACACTGAGATAAATTTGTCAAAATCAGGTTATGTGGAAATTAAAATCTCTTGACACAACCGCTCTCGTAACAACAGCTGGAGACTGGTGACCGTTTTTCTGGGAATTTAAGGGGTTTCTTACCACTGTCAATATGATACTGAAACTCAAGCGTGTGAACGTGTTTAAATTCCCCCCCCCCCCCCCCCCCCATATTTAGGACAGCGCGTGGCAGGCTGTCAACTTTAACGTGGTGAGATGAGTTCACTAGAGAAACGTTTATGTTTAGTTAACTCAATACATACGTGAAAAAAAATTAAATAACGTTTATGAGGAGACTTTAAACCCCCCGATATTTTTTTTTTTTTTAAAAAAAAAAACCACTGGACGTCAGTGGAGCCTCTGTGCACTGTAGCCGCCTCTCCTGCGGTAGGCGTGGGCGTTTAAAACGAACGCATCTCTCTTCGTGACGTCATCATCTTTGTTTACTGCCTCAAGCTAGTTTACTGCCCCAGTGCTTACAACACGTCTGCACAAGTTGTCCGGGAAGGCTGCTTGTCTCTTGTACTCACTACACTCTGTGCTTTAAGGTTAATTAGCTGACTATAAAACATGTCGGCCAACGGAGAAGACTCCACAGACGCACGACGGGACGACGGACAAGGGTGAGTAACTGCCATAATTTAGCTAGTTAGCTTCCGTCTCCCATTGTTGTCGGCGGACAGTGATAAGGAAACCGCCTTGTCACTCGGCAATTACTATTTCAGCCGCCATTTACTACATAGTTTTCTGCCTGCCTTCCTGTGACTCATTTCATAGTAGCACAGTACTTCCCTTTCGTCGCTAACTTCTCTTTGAATTCATAGACCGTGTGTGTGTGTGTGTGTTGTCCTGCAGGTCAGGGGGGCCTGCGGTGTCTCCCACGGTCGTGGACGCCAAGCCTAAGTCCCAGTCCCAGTCCCGCAGCTTCAGATACAGCCTCGACTTCCCCAGCATGGGCCAGTGCATCATCATCAACAATAAGAATTTCGACAAATCAACAGGTTTTTAATTTTGTCTCTTTCAGCTGGTTCGGGTGGGACAGCCGTCGCCTTGTTATATGGTGACAAATTCACACTGAAACTGAAACCGTTTTTAAGAACACAAAACCACAGACTAAATTTACACTACATGTCAAGTGAAAACCATTCTACCAGCGACACTGTTTCACATTTCTCAATGAGTGAATGAATGGGTCCATGAGTCAGACATGTATTGAAACTGAAGAAAAGAAGCACCTTTTACTCAACTTGCTTGTCTTCATCTCAGTGTCATTATAATTCAAATAGTAAATACATTTGTGGTTTTGAATCTGGTCAAAATAAGCTGCTATGAGAGGCAGCATTGGGTTGTCATAGGCTCACAATTTATTGCATTTTATACCAAATTAGGATCTTAAATGCTATGTTGAGAGAATGAGACAGTTTTATCTGCACTAAACTGACCAGTGAATGATTCATTTAGCTCAAATATATGGCAGTAAAGCCTTGATTAACTGTTAGAGGTTAGCTGTCACTGAAGCAGTGCTTGCACTTCTCATTGTACAACAATGCAAATGTTTCATCTAATCAAACAAAATGACGTGATAGGTGTGCAAGGGGGCTTGATGGATACTATTAAATCACCTCCCATGCAACTGAATTAGATGTTCAAGTTCAGTGCAGGGGCCTTTCCTATTTGGCTTTAGAGAATGAAAACAAGCAGGTGGTTGATAACAATATAATAGCTAGTAGAGCATCATACAATCAGTGAAAGTCAAGTACAGTGAGGAAGTGCAGGAACCTACGTGGCCTGCAGTCATCAACGGTTTGTCTAGTTCCTCCTCAAAGTCTGTCCCTGTCCACAGAGATCTGCATATATGAGGAAGTTCATTCTGACCAGGTAACAGCCCACACACATGGATACTGCTGCTGCAGCCTTGCTTTAGTGACAGTACTCAGACAGACCACAGATACCTCGGATATTATGTTACATGACCATTAGGTGTTCATAATCTTTTCATGAAGCATGACCATGGATGCCCCGTAAAAGTCTATAGCTTGCTTCACTGAGCATATAAAAGCTTGATGTGTACAATAGTTGAGATACATTATGAAACCTTCAGTTGACCTTAGTCCGTCTCTACCCTTTATCGGAAATGGGGACATTTTGCCTCTAAACTTGAGGACATATGTCTGCTTGTATAGAAAGAGCCTCGGATATCTGCCTGAGAGCTTGGACATAAAAGCAAGAAAACTGGAGCATCAGTCTGTGATATTGGTGAACTGCTTCCTCACTTATGTTTCTCAAACCTGTCTGGCAGGTCTAACTGAATACACATGATTGCTTGATGTTCTCTGCTTGAACAAGTACTGTGCATCATATGAGGGGAGTAAACAACAACAGCAATTAAGCCAGCCAAGTTCATATAATTCTTTCCAACCAAGAAATGATTATTGTTACAGCAGATTCGTGTGAGCTCAAAATTCCCCTTCCACTGTCTCCCAGAAAATTACAGCACTTTGAGCAGGAGGTGATAAGATTTTGTGATGAATTTGGGCAGCTCATTGTGTTCAGAGTAGCCGACCATAGCTACTGTAGCTAACATGCAAGATACTTTCAAATCCTCCAACCGACATTAACTATGGGGGACATGTACAGACACTGTAAAACCAAAGAGAGCAGAAATCTGACAGTGAGCCAGCAAATGGAAATCAGCCATCATTGTTTATATTATTTACACCTGTTTAGGCATTTTCTGGCTGATTGGGTCAAAGATGGGTGTGAGGTCCTGTACATTATGCATTAACAACAATGGAGTGCAGTCACTGAGGAAGGTGTCATTTTTCCCACGCTCACTGCACTCGCTGTACGGCAGATGTCGGGCAAAATTATGTGTGTTGCCTGTTTGGGCTTGTGATATGAGTGAACATGACGTTTAAGCACCAGTTATGAGGAAGCAAAGATTATTATTTGCTCATTTCTTTTTTTGTTGTTATCGTGCTGGTCAATTAAGATGAATAATTTAATCTTATCTAATCTTTTTTTTTTTTTTTTCAGGCATGAATCAGCGAAATGGTACTGACGTAGACGCAGGAAACGTGATGAAAGTGTTCGCCAAGCTGGGTTATAAAATGAAGATTTACAATGACCAGACAATGCAGCAGATCATGCAGCTTTTAACTGCAGGTAATTATCCTGCCAAATCAATACAAATCACAGATACAAATTAATACTTAAGTTAAAATATTGAATGTTATCCTTTTTTTTTCAGTTGCAAAGGAGGATCACAGCAGCTCGGCCTCATTCATCTGTGTTCTGTTGAGTCATGGAGATGAGGATGTGTTCTATGGTACCGATGGCCCGCTGAAGCTGAAGGACCTCACGTCACTTTTTCGAGGTGATCGCTGCAAGTCCCTGGTGGGAAAGCCCAAACTCTTCTTCATCCAGGTATTTTTAACAGATTGCTTTCTCTTTCACACCAACTTCCTTTGGGCTTTGGTCATGTACTTCTTACAGATTATTTCAGTCTGTAATCATTTCTTGTTTTGTTTATGTGCGCATTGTGAAGGCTTGCAGAGGCACCGATCTGGATGCAGGCATTGAGACAGACAGTCCAGAAGAGGGCACCACCAAGATCCCTGTGGAAGCTGACTTCCTCTACGCCTTTTCCACAGCACCAGGTCCACACTCAAACACACATGCTATTGTATATGGATTGTTACTTTCTTTTATATTGCATTGATATACCTTGTACAATGTTCTCATCCATCTACAGGTTACTACTCATGGAGAAATACACAGACCGGCTCCTGGTTCATCCAATCGCTGTGTGAAATGATCAGCACATATGGAAAAGAATTGGAGCTCATGCACCTCATGACACGAGTGAACCACAAGGTGGCAGTAGAGTTTGAATCTGTCTCCAACACCTCATTATTCCATGCAAAGAAACAAATCCCATGCATTGTGTCTATGTTGACCAAAGAGATGTATTTTTCACCTTGATGTCATCTCTGTATCAGAAGACCTCAGCTGGGTATGCTTTCATCTGCAGGAGAAAGGCTTAAGGGTGTTTGGGGATGTCTAATTGGGGATTTTTTTAGATTACACATCATGACCAAATCTCTCTTGACACCTAAGCAAAGTGAATTTCTGGCAGAGTAGATGCAAAATTGCGCCATTCGGTTCTCAAGCTTGCGATCCTAAGTGTCGTTTTTGTGTTAGCTGTGTTGTTGATGTACAGCATTAAAATTTGTATCCCGGCAGCAGGTTATTTTTATAACACAGTTAAAATGAAATAAAAGCATTGAAATCTTACAATCAGGAAAATCTGCAGGGGGAAAAAATGTATCTGAACTTTTTATTCCAATCTCACAGTTTATTACCAGTAGCCTAGATGTCTCTCTGCTGTTTACACTATACACATTTCAGGGGAAAAACATTTTTGATAGGAAGTTTGTACTGTATCTGTTTTTAATCATGAAACCTTAGGAGAGTGTACTGCCTTCCAACATCAATGTATGTATAAGCACTTTAACTTAAGTGTAAGGGAGATCTATTTGGTCTGTTGTGAAGGGATCCTATGTGTGACTCTGTGCCTGGTTTTATAATTTCCATCTTTTTATATTCTTGTACGATACAGTAATTCCTTCTGGACCGATGAGTTGTTTGGAAACTACTGTAAACAAATGCATCACTTGCACCCAGTAGGTAATTTAAGTTATAATTTTGTGTACTACGGCATATTCAACATCATCCACTAAGCTATGTTTTTTTTTTTTTGTTTTTTTTTGGTCATTTGTCAGTCTATGGGTTAAATCATTGCTGTTTTTTTCAGTTCCTGCTGTCTTAACACAGATTTGTGTTACCTGTGAATATTCTTGTATTAGTGGGAACACAGTTTTCTCCATAGCATGCATGAGTAAAGCCAGCCAGTCTGCATGATCCAGTTATTTCAGGCACATTTTTGATGAGTTATTCATACTTGAACTCGGCTTTATGTTTCATATTTAGCTGTGGTGCATGTATTTTTTATGGTTTTTAAAATATGTAACAGCAAATGGGATGCCTTTTTTCGCTTTGCTTTGGAAGTCACAAGCTTCATTTTTTTTTTTTTTCAAAATAATTTCCAATCAACTGATATGAAACTGAGTGACTTATATATGTAACCTTCCGTAGGACATATAATTATGACAAAGCACAAATGTGACATTGTTGTTGTTTTTGGCATATCACTGTTTTGTAGCAGTTGCACTCTGATTGCTGTGATGTTTTTTTTCCCCCTGAAGATTAAAGGCAAGCTTTCACGAAGCTTTGCTATCCCTGATTTATTTGTGTGAGTCTTGCTCTGTAAAGATTACCAGCTGATATATTACCAAAGTTCAATTGCTAATATTTTGTTCATGTGGTATCGCAACAAGAATTTAACCTCTACAAATGCTGAAAAGGGTCTATTTGTGTACACTGTCTTGAGTGTAAACAGGCAGGATTACTCCAGATTTGGCATGCCTGGAGGTGTGAAGAACTGGGCCACCAGATCCTGAGGCCCAGGGCCAAATAAAACTGGGCCTCAGATTCCTTCACTGCCAGCACTGAAGCACTTTACCTAAACCTGCTTTCACAAACAGCAAGCCCTTTCCTACATGCTGGATGTTTTGAATACAAAAAAACATCTTCTCATACTTTTACGTATGCAACAAAATATACCTTTTTGAACGAACAGTTGTCATCTCGTGTTAAACCACCAGTTAATAAGCATGGCATGCATCCATTTTCTTCACCCCTGTTCATGTTGAGAATATAGACTCAGGGCTGCATATAGTCTGCAGGATACATAGTCATTTCTTGCTGTTGTGATGTATTAACTACACTGATTGTTGTTTGTCGAAGGTGAGACTATATTACTATTCTTGATTGATATATCAGTTACCTACCTGTAGCAATGTGCCAACAGATAGGTGCAACAGAGTGTGCATTTGTTGTGGCTGATTTGTTATCTACTGCTTCTCATGAGGCCAAATACAAGTCAAACAGCCACTGTGTCAACACTCACCTGGTCTGAACCTTGTTTTACGATTCAAACCCCCCAAACATCCAATGTACTATAATAAAAGACTAAGAAAAGCTGGAAAAACAGAAATCCAAAAACGTTTTATTGGTAATTTGGTTAGTTATTATCTAAATATTTGCAAAATTGTTGATTTACTCTTACTCAAAATCAACTAATAATTAATATAGGGTTGAGTGCAAACTGCATATCAGATGTGAGTTGCTTCAGGTGGAGGTGCTAATGAACTAAGAGTCACCTGTATTCAAGTACCTGCTGTTTCAAGGTTGTGGGACTGTATTTTGTTAAGATGTTATGATCCTGTCAGATGTTTACAAAATGATAGCTTCTGCATGTTTGTAAATGAAGTGGACAAAACTACATGAATTTCAAATTACATGATGTTCAGTGCAGCTGCAGCACCAGCAGCTTTACAGTAAGCATCAACAGAAACTGAAAAAATCTGTGTAGCCATCAGGCTTGTTGGTTTTTTTTTTAATGTCATGCAGTGTAAAGCCCTTTGAACTGCCTCTGCATGAGTAATGTGCTATGTATGGATAAACTGCCTGTCCTTATTTGAACTGTTGATGATTGGATACAGTGGTGATAGCTGAATGTGCACCAGACGTTGTCACTGATGTACATTACTTGTGTGAGAGAGTATATACTCACATATAATACTGCAATAAAACTGCTCATATCATATTTTAAGATTTAAAAAAAAAAAAAGAGAGAATGTTTTTATCACTATATTTATCTCTGAGATCTGTGTTGCCTTCCAGCGGATTTCTCCTGGGGAAACAAAGTTACAGGTGTAGTTCATGTTGTAGCATACAGGTGTTTCTATTTTTTCTGGCTACTTTTTATTAGTCAAATGAGTGTTGAGCAAACTCCTTTGCTAGACTTCTTGTGTGCTTTTTATTCATTTGCACTGTGAACACAGCCCTTGACAACAAAAGCGCTGACTTTGGCAGACTTCCAAAGTGGAAAGTAGGAGTTTACGAGTAACACCTGAACGCAGCACAAGTCCTCGCCTCTTTTGTCGCTGGAAATAGGCCTAATACTCTTTGACACTTGGAGATAGTTGGCTGCAGTGGACGGCGTGTCAGGTTGCTAGTTTCCCCGGTTTTACATGTCGCACCTGTGCTCCGCACTCCAGCGTCGTGCTGCATTTTAGTTTTTACTTTACACTTTACTTTTTCAACATGTTACAAAAAAGCCTAATGTTATTAGGCAATCTTGGATAGACGTAAAAGATAAAGGAAAAAACACATGCGCGGTATAAACAATGTCGTACAGTTGAAAAGCAGCAGTTGTCCTCCACCTCCATGTGGGTAAAGTTTGGAGAACATGGAGAAGTTGCTCCAGATAGCCCCGCACTCTCTGGCTCTGGTGCTGTCGCAGGTTTGCGGGGAGGAAGATGTTGGAGACGGGTCGCAGCCGACGCCGCCGCCGTCATCACCACCACCACCGGCCGCCGCCGCCGCCACCGCCGCCGTGCCCACTGTCAACCTGGAGCATCACAGCGGCTACGAGGTCTTCGCCAACTTCAAAGCCGTCAACATGCAGCATTTCTGGAACAAGGCGTTGACACACGCGCTCTCCGAGATCTTCTTCCTCGGCTGGATCGATGAGCATGTGCTGCTGATCCAAGGCAAAGAGGTTCACCTCCAAGTGCTCAGGAACGGCTGGACCAGGCGGACCCTGAAACCACCACGGGGCTTTGACATCAAGTGCATCGGTGGGTATGTTTGTGCCAGTGAGTCTGCATTTATTACAACAAGATTAATCTAGTCTGGAAAACTTACAGTGGCATCAACAAAACAGTGGGTGATGCCATGTAATCTGTATTCCACGTGGATCTCTGTTGAGCTCAGGGAAGGTTGTTGGGTCTAAGAGACAAGACAAGGTTGGAAGCAAT
The DNA here is from genome assembly GCA_021432705.1 of Caranx ignobilis. Classification (NCBI taxonomy): domain Eukaryota; kingdom Metazoa; phylum Chordata; class Actinopteri; order Carangiformes; family Carangidae; genus Caranx; species Caranx ignobilis. The sequence goes on from MU269982.1 coordinate 5,997,838, forward strand.
GTTTTGTCTGTTGTTTAATTTAGGAAATTTGTCTTTTAATGTGAGAGAAAGCCACATGTCACAGACCGTGCGTCAGGAAACAGATCAAAAACAGTACAGAGTTTGATCAAAATGATTAAATCTAGGCCCCTGAATGTGACACCTGCAGGGAGTGAAGTCAAATTTGAACCCACCATATTCATATGCATTTTACTTTATCACTTGCAACTGACTTGTACTGACTTCCCACTTAAGATTTTAAAGTTGAAAGTCTTAATTTCCACCATGTCCCAGTCCAGTAGAGTAAGAGTGAATAATAAATAAAGCAGCAGCAGTAAGTTTCACAGTTGCTTATCTATAGATTTTGTCTGTGCATTGAAAGTGAATGCAGTCGTTCTGTGATATGTACAAAAACAGTGACACAGCTTCTTCAGCTTCAAGGAACGTGATAGAAAGATGTGGCTCTGACTTGCAGTTTGCTTATGAAGACTCGAGACTTGAGACTTTTGGACTTGACCCAAGAGATTTAAAAATCAGTGAATGTTGCCAAGCGATGCACAGATCCAACTTCACCGCTACTGATGTGTGGACTCAGAATCTCAGTGTTGTTTACGACCTGTTTACCTCTCTGCTCAGAGCTCCCTGGAGTCACTCTCATGTACATCCAGATTTCTTCCGATGGTTGTTTCATGCAGATGTCCACACCTCTTTAATTGCTGGCAAAATGCTGATGATTGGCATTGAACCTAATATGACCCTCCTTCTCTGTAATTGTGAGCTAAGTACTTTCGCCTGAGGTTTTCATATGACACCACGAGTCTGTGAGTTCTGCTGGCAGGTTGCGTGAAGTCAGTTGAAGTTAGTCTGAGGATGGGGGGGGGGGAGTAGAAGCAGCATCCCTCTTCATAACCTCAGCTACTTCATGTCATGTGAGCTTAGTGTACGCTCATTGAGAAAGAAGAGCCAGCACTGAAGCCCAGTCCTGCTGCTGCTCAACATTCCTACACTCATACTCATCAAGATAATAATTCATTGTATGTGCTGGTACAGGTTAGGACGACTTAAAAGTGTCAGCAAGTCTTAACCATCACACCCATCACACTGTCCTCACAGCTCTCTCTATGAGTGTGTGTGCACATGTGAGAGGCCTGCACGTAGCAGATCATCTTATTTATGTTGGTCCCACAGCAGAGCGTTGGTTTAGTTAATCTGTTCCATCAGGGAGCAGAGAGGAGGGATGATGAAGTCTAGATTTTCAGACCTCTTCCATGAGGGCTGACTGACACACTGCGTCTAAATGAAAGTATGTCCAACATCATTAGAGTTCACTTGACGCATTAGTCCTGCAATTGAAAGGATCAAAGGGGAATTAACAAGGGTTCAACCTGCATGTTACTTCATGTAGTGTATTTGAACCTGCACTAATCACTGTTTTTATATTAACAAGCCACTTTGTATTTGTGTCAACACAACCCGCACTCTTTAACTTTGAAGGTCTACATCATGTATTGGACTTTCAAACTCTTCTGTGGCTCTGTGCATGTTATTAGATTCCTACATTAGAGCTGATTGTATTGAGTAGAAATGTTCAATACCTTTTTTACCTCAAGGTCTTTTATAAGTCCAAAGTATATCTTAGGACTGATGAGTGTGTGCCTGCCCATCAGAGGAGGTGACGTAGCTTCACTGACACTACAGACGCAAACGCTGATAAGCTCAGGAATGTTTGTCTTATAGCTAATAACTCACCAGACTCACTCTATATAACTCTATAACAGCTAAACCAACGGAGCCGGTGTGCTCTTTTTGTGCAGATGGAAATGAGATTCTGATATTATTTTACATGACATGTATCTCGGCTCCATGATCTTGGAGAGGAGATATTAACCTGGAAATCTTTTGTTGTGCTGAAATGCATGTAACACTCAGGAGATGTTTGTCATACCACTCATCACTCAAGTCTAACAGTAACTTCATGTGAATTCAACCAGCAGTTAAACTTTAAACCTTTTTGCCTCTTTGAGATCACATGAAACAGCTCCCACATGCAAAACATCCCTATAACTCAGAATACTCTGGTGGATATTTTTTTTTTTTACATCTTCAAGACATCCTCATGTTTTTAATTCCAGATGAAATCCAGTGCCGTGTTGATTTTCTAGTGAGAGCTGCAAGTTGTGGTGTGACTCATTTTCTCAGCTGAGCAGTCGAGATGTTAGCTTGTGAGGCAAGTTCAAACAGAGTTCACACAAATTCTCACCATATATTTGTGCTCAGTATTTGTAGCATTACACACTTGCAAAATAACAAGATATTTTCTTTTATTAATAATAATGTTTTAGGCAAATGAATCTGAATGTTTTTTTATGGATACGCCTCCCTCCTATGATTAAGGCTGCAGGGAAACAGGATTAAAAGCTTTGTCATTTAAAAATAAAAACCAGTCGTTATAGTTTTGCAGGGACAGTGATATTGTTTTGAAGTGCATTTTGATGCAAGACTGCTACACACATAACTACAACTACACTTTCACATGGTCCAGATTATCCACCAAACTGCCTGAGAATGTTTGATTAGGGCCGAGAGCCAAAGAAGTAGCTGGATTAATACATTTGCACAAAAAGTGGTGTATTTTCTACTGTGTGGAAACAAAGTGGGTTTTTTTCAATTCTGACAATTCAATCTGATTAACTGAGGGACTTTGTATCCGTTAGCAGCCTATAAACAATGGGCTGGGAGGAGTGTGTGCTCCGAAGGAAGGAAAACTGGAGCATTTGTTCAGGAAAACACTATTGCACTACACTGCCTGCTATAGCCCACTCCTCCATTGGAAGGAAAGGGAGGTTCCCGGCGGAGAATGGGGGGAAATGTTTGACGCAGCTGAGAGATTTGTCGTTGTATATCTTTATGTCAGATCAGGATGTGTCATGTTGGCTGCTGTGGCAAAAATTCTTTTGTCTTTTTCTTCTGTGTTTGGGTTAAAGACAGGACTTTAAAAAAGAAAAAAAAGAGGCATGCTGGTTAGCGCTGTTGCCTCATCGCCAGGAGGTTCTGGGTTCGATCCCCAGGCCTGGGGTCTGTCTATGCAGTGTTTGCATGTTCTCCGCTCTGTCTGCATGGGATTTCTGGCTTCCTCCCACAGTCCAAAGACACAGACACTGGATGGATTGGCAACTATTAAGTGTCCATAGGTGTGATTGTGAGCATGTGAGGTTATTTGTCTCTATATATAGACCCTGCAGTTGGGATTGGCTCCAGCCTCAACCTGCAACCCTGCATGGATAAGTGGTCCAGCCAGTGGTTGGATCATGGATGGTTGAGGTCGTAATGTGGCACGAATCCTTCAGTGCTGGACTGCTCATAAACAGCAGGATACAGTTATTCATGATCACTAGAAGATGAAGCTCACTAACTTTAGAGATCCTCCGTCTTTGTATCTGATGTTGTTATGAGGTCAGACTGTCAGTTTTATCCAAGACTTAAACCAGTGACATGATCCTGTCTAACACCTGCTGCTAAATTCTACTATAATTAATAATGATTGTATGAGTTATTTCACCAGGACAAATACAGTTACCTTTAATATTATTGTTTCTTTATTATTATTGCATTGTGGTTGTTTCCTCTTTTCTCTCTCTCTCTCTCTCTACTTTCTTTCTAGCTCTTGTTCTCTCTTCCACTCCAACCCAACCAGTCGAGGCAGGTGGCCCCGCCCACCCTGGGTTTGGTTCTTCTCAAGGTTTTTCCTTCTACTGTTGCTGAGTGTTTGCTCCTGGTGGGAAATGTTGGGTCGTGTTGGGTGTTGAAATGTGCCTTGCAGTAACTTCTGCTGTGAATTGGTGCTTTATAAAAAAAATAAATAAATAAATAAAAAAAACTGGCATTTACTTGACCTGACTTAGCAGATATTAGCATGCTAACACACAAACAATGTTGTAAACATTAGCCATGTTAGCATTTAGCTCCTTGCACAGCTGTGGCTAAGCAGAGCTTCGGGGAGCTGCTGGTGCGCGGCTGAACACTCTTAGTCTCATTTTTAACTAGGTCATGGACTCTAAGACCATGACGCTTGGTAAATCTATGATGGTGCACATTAATAATAAATCGCTTTAATCTCCTGTAGGGCTGCAGCGAAACAAATTATTTTTTTTCATTTTCAAAGTAAAGTGCTGAACTTTTACTCAAATAATTGATTGATGTTTTTGCCTGCAACATGTCATATGATGGTGGAAAATACAAATGATAAGTCCCATAGCTCAAAGCGATGTCTTTGGATTGCTGCTTTTAATCTGAAGAGCATAGCATTCCTAATCTCAAAGACATTTAGTTCACAGATGATGATTGAAATGGTGAATCTGTTATTAAAATAGTTTCATCTGATCGATTTTTCAATGGATCCACCAATAATTCCAGCTGTAATTGAACATTTGCACATTTGGCGTGACCAGGATGATTTTTTTTTTTTTTTAGCAAGAATTGAAATCCTTTTATTCACTGCACATAGATTAATGTATTATTCTTTTAACGTCTTTGGACTCTCTGTATTTGTGAGGCTGTTTTGTGTGTTGACGGATTACATTTTGCAGCAGCAAGTGTTGCAGGAGTATTTTGTGTCCATGTAACAGACAGTCAGTCCTCGTCTGTGTGGTGTCTGTCTGCTTTCTATCTATCTTGAGTAACTGGCTCTTTAAGGGACCAGCACTCAAAGGTAACAGCTATGAGATCATCGGCTTGCGTCGTCATGGCAACAAAGGCTGTTGCAGCACTACTGAGAAATAAAATGGCTGGCGTGGTGTTGCTCTCCCTCCACCTCCTCCTCCTCCTCCTCCTCACCCCTCCTTCCCTTCCCCTCCTCTTTGGTATCAGTGAACTGGAGCAGATTGGTTGTGACACCGGCCCTGCCACCCCACCCCACCCCACCCCCAACAACCCACCCACCCACTCCTCCACCCGTGCCCTGTCCTGCCCTCTCACTTTGCTCGTTATTCTGCCCCCCCCCTCACACGCACACACACAAACTGTCCATTCACACTCGGCACATGTGAGTCAGCAGGAGTCTGCAGCGAGCAGGAGCTGCCACTCTTGGACATGATTAAGGTGATGCTCTGGGAGTTCAGCTGTTGTCCCAACAGTTTAGTTAGTGAATCAACCGGTGGGGACGCAGTGATGAGAGAGGCACAAATCAGCACCTTCACAATGACATCCCTCCCCGGTTGTGGCTCTGTCAAGTCTTTAGATTCGGTCTTAGAGTCATGCAAAAAGAGGTAGGATGGTGGTGTAAGGGGCCCCCCTCACCCTTTAAGAGCAGAGCTAGTGATACGGGGGGGGGGGAATAAGAAGGGGGGAGGAGGGGGAGGATGGAGCTCTTTCTATTCCTTTGACATCACCTTAGGGCCAGAGAATTTAAAATCTTTTTTTTTTTTATCTGTGTGTGTGTTTCAAGCTGTTGATATTTGCTCTCCTCTCTGCCTTATGTATGTATGTCCTCGATCTCTCTCTTTCTCTCACTCTCTCTCACTCTCCCTCTCTCCCTCTCTCTCATGCCCCCCCCCCCCAGCCTCAATCACCCAGACACAGACGCATGCATGCTCACGCAGAATCGCGCGCAGCAGGCGGATGCGCGCATACACACTCTCCCTCTCCCTCCCTCTCTCTCTCTCCATCTCTCTCACACACACACACACACACACACACATACATACACGTACACACACACACATACACACACGCACACATACTCACACACCCTTCCTGGAGGTGCTGGGAGCAGCTGCAGCATTAGCGTTGAAAGAGATTTGCCGTTCACTGGAGTTTGCATCCCCCCCCGTTAATGAATGGATGCTATGGCGATCGGCTCTGGAGCCTCTTCCGTTGGATTGCGGGAAACGGTGGATATCTATTCTTGAATTTATTTATTTATTTCTATGCTCTCCATTTTTTTCTCCCCACCCTCTCCTGGTGTGCTGTTGTCGAAAGGACGATGGGGTCTTGTGCTTGATCGGATAAAGATGGAGGTGAACGTGGCGTCTCCGGTGCTTGGCATACTATTGAGGTTTCACTGCCCATTAGGGTGAATGGAGCTTTTATTTCTGTTTTTTATTTTTTTTCAAGTGGGCTCTTTTGTTTTCCGGGGATCGGCCGAGCACTCCTGTGGTGAATTGAGCTATTGTCGAAGACTGGGCCTCTTAAAGCTTTCAATCTTTGACCATCCATCCATCCCCTCCCTCCCTTCCCCTGGTCCCTTCTCCTCAAAAGGAACAAGCGGATCCCAAAACCTCCACTGAAATCTCTCCTCACCGTCCTCCTTGCTTCCAATGCCCCATTTCCCTCATCTCTACCCGTGCCCCCCCACCTCTCTCCTGCTCCCTCCTCCCACATCAGAGCGGCTACGTAATGTGCCTCCCTACGCATGCAAATGGGGATGCTACAAATGGTGGCTGGGACTGATGCCGATGAAAGGGTGATGCCTCGCGCAATCACCTGCACCTCTGCCGCCGCTGCCACCGCTCCAGATCAGCCTGGGAGAGCCCAGCAGCCGATGACAACCACCCACAGTGTGAACACAGTCGTTTGTAGCTTGCTCGTGGATGTAAATGAGACGTGTGTATGTGTGTGAAGGTGCACACTGGTTCCTGCCATGTCTGGTGTGTGATCGCTCTAGCGGGACGTTCTTACTGATGCGGGGGAGGCACTGAGCCTGAGGTTGGTCGACCTCCCCCTGCACATCCCTCCCCCTTTCCCTCCCCCACCTCCCTCCTTCCTACCCCCCCCCCCCTTCCCTCCCTTCCTCCCCATTCCACCCTACCTTACCCCAGAAGCCCCCAGGGGGGTGAAGGCCACCTGGTAAAGGGGTCACGATGAAGAAGAACCGCAGCAGCAATCTGCGGCGGGCCTGGCCCAGCTCGGAGCTCACTGAGCGCCCGCTGGAGCACAACCTCTCTCGTAGTGAGAAAGACATCCGTGTGCAGAAGCAGCATCTTCCTCCCCCTCCTCCTCCTCATTTCTCTCCGTCCCCACCAAGTTATCGTGCGCCAGGTGAGTCAGACACTCCCACCAGGACAAGCTCCACCCTCTCCACGCAGAGTTTGCAAAAACACCGTTTGATTTTGGGGACAGAGTTCAAAGAGTTTTCAAGTCAGGAATGCTGCTAACTTTCCCACTGTGTTTAATCCATTGCTGTGTTGTTTCAAAATTCATTTAGCTGGATCTCAGTGGGTCCATAATCTCTGTAACTTTCTCACTTCAGGGCTCATTTTCCCGTTTGTTTCATCTGCACTGATCCATATTTAAAAGATATATAAACACAACGGCAAAACACTATGCAGAGATTTACATTAGTCAACTGTGTCCTGTTTAAAATCAGGTATAATATTTTCCCTCATTCTCAAAAGTTCAGTGGTTAACGGATTGCTTCGCCTTTGCACCATATTTTTGTGACAAATTCATGTTTTGCGTTTGAGATTGTAAAAGGGTTTTAGGGTCATATGATCTGTTCTTCCCGTCATGATATGAAAATGTGCTCCTTTCACCTTTTTCTGTTGTCTTTCTTTCTCGCTTTGTTGTAAGCTGTGAAATATAAACACAGCAACCTCATTCTCACACTCCAAGAAGAATCTTTTATACTCCAAACCATTACAGCAGAAGACAGGGTGTTTTTCTTTTGCACGGATCTCTCTGGCAGATCCAGCTTCTCTCATGTTTACAAGAAACTGTGTAAAGCTTTGTAAAGCCACATAAGGCTTGAGGGGCTGTGATACTAAGCAGAGATAACGTCATCGTGTTGCTTAACTGACCATTCAGCAGAGTGCGGTGAGGAGGCCGGGCCCTGCACACACAGCACAGGTAACAGAGCTGTGGGCATTAAACGGACAAGGAAACTTTAAAAACTGTCCATCAATCAGGCAAAATCAAATCTGTAAAATTCCCATAAACATCATTAGATTGTTGTGAGTTATTATTATTGACAGATTATAAATCTGGGATAAATGGGATATTTGATGTTACAGTGCCTACGTCGTGTGGTGTGATTCTCTATCGATTACCAGATTTAGGTCAGAGCAGAGGGTCAGTACAGCACAGATGCTGCAGCGGCGGATTCAGTGTGTCGCTTTACAACCTTTCAGTAGGGCAGATGTTTGCTCTCAGAGGGGCTTGAAGCCGGGCCGGCTGGTTGTAGGATGATCTCACTACTCACTACTGCTGACAGCAAAGCCAGCTTAATTCAACAAAGGCAACAGAGAATTTCTGTGTGTAAGCTCTGAATGTGGCGCTGAAGTCAGTTGTATTTTGTCACATTTCAAACATGTCGACTCACTGAGGGATGGGGAGGAGCTTCCTTCTCTGTTTGTCAGATGATGGGAATCGGATAGGAGAGGAGGTGGAAAAGATTCAGGTGATCTCACGCTACGGATGCTGCTGCTGCAGCTGCCTCGTTTTGCTAACCTACGAGAAACAGGAGGAATGAGTGGCTAAGGAGGCACAGAGAGAGGAGGGGTGGAGCCATCCAGGCAGCATGCAAACTGCTGCTGTTTGACCATTACATCATAGCTTCACACGCTGCGCCTGCTGTTCATTCATGATCTAACATTTGTGCTTGTGCCTCCTCCTCCTCCTCCTCCTCCTCCTCCTCCTCCTCCTCCTCCTCCTTCTCCTTCTCTTCCTCCTCCTTCTCCAGGTGATGTGTCTCCGATCAGTATGTCACCCATCAGCCAGTCACAGTTCATCCCGCTGGGGGAGATCTTGTGCCTGGCTATCTCTGCTATGAACTCTGCCCACAAGCCTGTCAACCAGGAGGCTCTGGTGGAGCACCTCACTGCCAGCTTCCCAGGTACGGTCCTCCTACCTTGTCTCTGAAGTGGGCAGCACTAAAGAATGCAGAAACTGTCCTTTGATATATGTAGTTGGAAAAGTGCAATTTTCAATAGAAACTGTAATTTGTTGTGTGTTGTACCTCGGCTTGTTGCCTGTTACCAGCTTCTTGTTCGTCTTCCTCTACCAAAGATTTAACCACTTATATTTCACACATACCTTCTGTAGAGGCCAGATTTATGGAGCAAAGTAAAGCTCTATGTAGCCTTTAAATATCTATTGAGCACATTTAATGGGCTCCTGGCATATTTCAGAGATTAATGAAGAACTGAGATACTTCAGCATCATAATGTTTCAGCAGGAATAAAGCTGAAATGATAAGTTAATGAACCAGTTATCGATAGAAAATGAACTGGCAACTACATTGACAATCATTTTGTCACTTTTCAGGCAAAAAATCTGGCTCCAGCTTCTCAAATATTTAGAGTCTGACAAATCACCATTTGAACATAAGTAATATTTTATGAGTGATTTTCCTAAAATAGTAAAATTTAGTATTATTTTCAAACAATATCAATGAAATAGCCTAAAATGCACAACAACACAGGGATTGTCTTCAGCTCTCAAACTTAAGGTGTAAGAGCACAGTATAACCACCACAAGGCCACATTCAGTTTGTAACCTTTGTCTGTACAATACCAGAGTTGAAAGGAGGTGAACCTATAGGTTGCATCATTTATGTGTAAAAAAAAAAAAAAAAAAAAAATTACACAGAGGTGATGTAATGTCAAGGCAACACATGGTCTTGCAAGACAGTGGTTATGAATGGGGGAATAAAATAAAAAGCCATTATAAATACAAACATTTAAAAAGGGGATATTCAAGTAAAAAGCTGTGAAGAAGCTCCGATGTTCCCACCAGGGTGTTTTATCTGTGTCCTGTGCAGCTTAATTTCGTTTAAACAAACTTTTTAGTTGTTAGTGAGATCCCAGCATTTCCAACATGATACTAAGACTGAGAAGGTTGATAGGAAATAAATATATAAATTCTTATGCATGTATTTATTTATTTTTTTAGACAATGACAGCAATGAATTTATCCTATAATGTTGCATGAGATGTGAGATATATTTCCAAGTTGGACTGTAAATTCAAATAAATGTGGCAGCTTTGTTATGACAGTTGGACTCAGTATTGGCATGGATGTATTTACCACACATATACAGTATGTGATACTGCCATACAGTTGGTTAAAACAGTCTGTCTTAAAGAGATGTGATGGTAATTTAAGGGGAAATTGTTTTCGAAGTTCGAGATGGATCATCAATTTTGCATGAGTGATCCAAGCATTTAACAGGTCAGATTAAACTGTGGTACTTTTTCTGGAGACCTCAGATCTCACACAGAGAACTGTCTAAAATTATAACCTGTCATTTATTTATACTTTTTTTTTTTTCAAATCTCCATATTGCTCCAAGGCAGCAAACAAAATGTTCTGATTGTCCTGTATTTAAACTGTTAGTATAAATCCCATGCTTTTAAAAATGAGTAGGCTAAATATATATATATATCTGTGCATCAACTTAGTCTAATCTGTCTCCTGCAGGCGTGCCTACACCCAGCTCAGAGGTTTTGCGACATACCCTGAACATGCTGGTGCGAGAGAGGAAGATCTACCCAACACCAGAGGGCTACTTCATTGTCACTCCACAGACCTACTTTATCACTCCCTCCCTCATCAGATCCAACAACAAGTGGTATCACCTGGATGACCGGCTGCCAGAGCGCCAACCGCAACAACAACAACAACAACAACAACAACAACCGCAACAACAACAACAACAACAACAACAACAACAACAAAGCAGCAGCAGCAGCAGCAGCAGCAGCAACCTCAACAATGCACTTCGCCTCAGTCTGGCAACGCTACACCATCCACACCAGGCTGCCTAAGAGAGAGGCCTCCTCGCAAGAATCACAATGACTCATACAATTCCTATCGAGAAGACCCCTCCAGACTTCACGCCTCTGCGCTCCAAAGTAAGTCACCAAAGGAGCACAGGGGAGATTCCTATCAAAGTAAGCCACCCAAGGATCACCACAGCGGGGAACCCCCACCGAACACATCAGCCAAGGAGCACCGAGGAGAACCGCCTTCATACCCCTACCCCCCACTTCCCACCTCCCCTCCTGTCCAACAGCAAACTCCGCCTCAAGCCGATCCAGCCGATAAGAGCAAAAGCATCACTTCTTTCCCTTATAAAACTGACACTCTGACCAAAAAGAAAGAGGGAAGTGGTGGCAACGGAAGTGGCGAGAAACAATCCAAAAGGTTTGGCCTCAGGCTGTTCAGACTGAGCTTCAAGAAGGACAAAATGCGGCAGCTGGCTACATTCTCCGCCCAGTTCCCCCCAGAGGAGTGGCCTCTTCGTGATGAAGATGTGCCAACTACACCCATTCCCCGCGAGGTGGAGATGGAGATTATCCGCCGAATCAACCCCGACCTAACAGTGGAGAACGTGGCGAGGCATACGGCCGTGATGAAGAGGCTGGAGGAAGAGCGTACGCAGAAGAACAAGGCAGGGTCTTCCGCCCAGCACAGTGCACGCAGCAGGAGGGGGAGGGGCCACAGGAGGGCTCTACACGGTAAGTCCCGATCTCATAGTAAACCCCGGACCTCTAGGGGAGACCCATCTGAGGGTTCAAATTGGGACCTGGTGTTCATGGAAAGAGATTACCGCTTCTTTAGCCACTCGTTAGTTCGCTCGCCACGGGAGGCCATGTACACCTTGGAGCGCCGGCGAAGTGGAGGTGCCACATACCTGGTGCACAGCAACCCAAACATTACTGAATCGTACTGCCCTGTTACCCCAGAGTGGGACGTGTCTGGGGAGCTGGCCAAGAGACGGACAGAGATGCCCTTTCCTGAGCCGTCACGTGGAACATGTCAGTCCAGAGTGCAAAGAAGTCACAGTCACAATCAGGACAGGAAGTCGCGGCACGAGAGGTCCGATCAAGCTAAAGAACGATCTCGGTCCATGGACAACTCCCTCAAGGGCCTGTCACTGGGTGCACCGGAAGAGTTTGAACCCAGTCTGGAGGAGCGCAGTCATTACTACACTGATGACGGCACCCTGCGGGCCACGCAGAAGTCCTCCCACTACTCAAGGATTATGTTCTCTGCTGCTAAGTTCCACTCTGATTTCAATGTGCCTGATTTGGGGAAAGGGAGTTTGGATGAGTCAAGGATCCGGAGTACGATGGAGAGGAACAAGAGCAGAGACAGCTTGCCAACGTACAATGAGCTAATGGGACTTTCTCCTAAGCCCTCAACAGATGAGTACTTCCAGTGCAATACGTCAAATGAAACAATCCTAACTGCCCCTTCGCCTCAGGCAAAATCAGAATATGACACATTAACCTCATCAGGGGGACTCCGAAAGGGCTCTCCGGCTGACCGCCAAACGCCTCACCTCACCTCTCCACATACGATGGAGTACAAAGAGGACTTGTCGGCAGCAAAGGGACAGAATGGCTCGGTGCGACTGACACCAAGCCAGACGCCAGAGCCGGCGCAAAATGCCCGTTTGACGCCACACCAACACAATGTAGATCCCGGAGGGGGAGGAGGCGGCATGGTGATCAAGAGGAAAGAGATCTTCAGCAAGGACACTTTGTTCAAACCTCCACACAATGCCTTGTCCACAGGCTACGTGGACAGCAGCTACACCAAGTCCGGCACATTGCGGAAAGCCTCACATGCCAAATCAACAGAGGCCCTAGACAATCCTGAGCCCCAGCAGCCTTCCAATTCAGCCACTTCCTCAGCGTCACCTGCAGTTTTACAGGGCTGCTTAGAGCCAACAGTCCCCTCCGCCTCCTTTGACTATTATAATGTATCAGACGATGAGGAAGAGGAAGAGGCAGAGGAGGACTCGCACAAAGAGTTGGCGACAACAGAGGACAACAAAGACCACGGGGAAGGGGGTGGTAATGGTGGAGGTGGCAGTGGTGGTGGTGGGGAGGGAACCATGCAGTGGCTCCTTGAGCGAGAGAAGGACCATGATCTGCAGCGGAAACTGGAGACCAATCTGACCTTACTCAGCCCCAAGGAGACGGAGAACAGCAGCAGCCAGAAGTCGGCCCACTCTGCCCGTTTGGACAGCATGGACAGCAGCAGTGTCACAGTGGACAGCGGATTCAACTCCCCCAGGTATGTGCCAAAATGACCTGTGCATTACACAAAACTGCTTTAGACTAGTGACCAGATCTGAATGTTTGGTTTGTTCTTTGTTGACACATGTGGCCTTTGAACAGCCCTTTGTTGCACCTTACAGCTAAATGAATGGTGTCATGGTGGTAACTGTGAAGGCTCTGAGGTCAGACTTATTTTCCTTGTGATAATGTAATGTTTTATCCACATGTTAACCTGCATTCTTACAAATGTATCAGTATTTATTGGCGATATATCCAAACTGACACAACTATCGTAAATGAGGATAAAGATAAACAGGCTGGTTTTTGTAGTTACAGTAAAGTTCAGGGGGCAGTTTTACAAAGATGGAGCTTGACTGTGGCCTTTATATCACAAATAGTGAGACTTAAGACAGACGTCTAATCACACAAATGAATTCTAGGTAAAGTAAGACTTTTTTCAACATTGACTGAGTGAGGATTGGCGTCCAACTGCTGAGCTCCTTCTCTTTAGGAGGAATTTAACAGTTACAGGGACATTTTATATGAGTAATTCAACAAAGAGTGAAACAATAAGAAGAAAAATGTGATGTGAAAAAAAAAATAACGGCTGAGGTTTCCAAAATAACTTTTAATCTGTTCCCTTCTCATTTCTCTCTCTGTAACATTGTTAGCAACCCACAAATTAGGAGCCATGTTTTCCTGTATTTTGGTTCTTTGGTGCTTCTCAATGCAGGTGTCATTGATGGTTACCATGGTAAAGTTGGTCTTAGGTCTGAGGTAGCCTAAGCAGTCTTTGGTGCTAAAATTAGTCAGGCTTCATTTTTGTCTAATCAGACAAATCTGGGAACAAAATGAAGACTGAACCAACACCACAGACCAGTATGACATATCTTTGTGAAATCAGTTCCAATTAATAATAATTGATCATGTCTTATGGTACACAGTCCAGATGTGGACAATGAATAGGCAGAATTTTACATCTGGATGTCATTGCTGTTCTCTCCTGCTGTGCCATTTTTATGATATTAACTGGTCAACCAAGGCATCCTTGTGGCCCAGTGGTTAGGAAGCGTGTCACAATGTCCATGGTTCAACTCCACCCAGCGACCTTTTTTATATGTCACCCTCCACCTTTTTCCACGTTTCCTGTCCACTCTGCTCCCGCTAATGCAGAACCAGTTTCCTGCTATAACAACCACCCAGTTCAGACAGCAAAGTCCATCTCACAATAGTTTGTTGTTTTCTGTCAAAGGTCTTTAGCAGCAGTTTTGTTTTTTTGTTTTTCACACTCACACCCCATCACACCAGGCTCCATCCTGGATTGTGATTTGTGTAAAGCACACCTAAAGCTGTATATATGTAAATGAAAGTGTGACCCTCACCATGTGATTCACAGATTCTGACTGCTTTCATTGCAAATCTTTCATAACCACCAGATTCATGATGAAAAACATTAAACCAGCATACGACCAATTGATGAACTGCACTGATTCGCTTGGTTGGTCGGACTGGAATGACATGTTAAATCTCATTAGTGACTTTTTTTTTTAATTTTGCATTTTCTACATCTTTTTCCTCCTCCCTATACCTCTGTCTTTGTAGGAACTGTTGGGTCTCTCTCTTTAATAAAGTAAGATCTTGACCTTAAGTGCCCTGAGATAATGTATGTTACGATTTGGCCACCACACAAATAAAGTCAAAATTTTAAATTGAACTGAATCTTAAATGGAGAAGAAAATAAGACCAGAGTCAAAGAGGGAAAGTAAGGTACATATGAACCCCTGGTTATCAGACAAAAGTACTGGCAAGATATTTCTGCTCCTTTAGTGAAACAGGAACGCAGTGCAAAAGAGGTCTGACAGATATTTCCCTCAGGAGGTTGTAGTGACCAAAAATAGAGCAAAAAGAGAGAGAATTAAATTCACCTTGTGGTCAGACACATGACTCCAAATGAATGATAATGTTCTGCTCTGTAACTGCTGGATGTGGAAATATACCAGTGTGATGTTCAGAATATGATCACACTGACTCGAACTGGTAAAAATGTTGTTATTCCAGGTTTGACATTTAGGCTGAGAGACTTGCTTTAATCTATTTTTATCTCATTTTTATGGGTTTTCAATGTGGATAACTTTAAAGAAAAAACACATTTTGTTCTGCATCTTCTCTCAGCTCTCAGGAAAAAACATTTGCTGCTTTGCTCAGTCAAAAATAAGTTTTAAAGTACTTTTAATTGTGTTTTAGTAGAACCCCTCCTTGCCAAGCATCACTTGAAAAAAAAATTGAAAAAATAAAACCCTTGACTGAGAAGTCAAGGGTTTTATTTTGAAACCTGATGTTTGAACTGATGTTGACTCTTTTTCGTGCAGGACACGTGAAAGCCTTGCATCCAACACATCCAGCATTGTGGAAAGCAATAGACGGCAGAATCCAGCACTGAGCCCAGGCCACATAGGCACCAGTAGTATCGGACTGCCATTCAGCTTTCGCGCCATCCCAGAGCCCCCCACCACGCAGCCTGAGAAACTCCAGAAGTCATCGAACTGCCTGGCCTCCATCACCAGCGTCTGACAGGCAGCACAGACTGAGACCATGAAGGTGGTGGTGGAGGAGAGAGGAAGAGAGGCGTTTTCACCGTTTTGACCCTCGCTTTCCTCAACCAACCAACACACACACACATGCATACATACATACATGTGAAAAAAAAACCAACACACTCTCACATAAAAACACACATCTTCAGACTCCTGAGAATCCATTTACTGGGACTGTTACAAAAACAGGCATGGCTTCAAGAGACTGTTCCCACAGCTTCAAGAACTTTACTGCAAAAAAAAGAGAAGAAAACTACAGAATATCAAGACAACAGTAGGTGAAGAAACCTACCTGAAGTACTTTGATTTTGGTGACATGGACTCTAGTTTGGCTTATATCAAGATTCTTGATTATTGGTATTGGAAAGTAGTAGACTATAGGATTCAAGTTACATTTGGAAATATCAAAAAAAACTTTTTATATTACTTAACAATACATGTCCGATTAAATGTTCTCCTTCCTGAAATAGCGTCAAGTTCTTCAGGACGATTCAATGTATCAGCACAATGTCAAGACAATAAAAGTTGATCCTGAGAACAACGAATGAAAGATATAAAAACATAAATCAGCTCAGATTTGTGTACCGCAATGCAAATGATGTATGTATACTCGATACTTTTGATATCCTAATTATTATAATGGTGGTATTAAAGATGCTATGTGACCAAAATGATGTTTGGACAAAATGAGCTGCACCTCACTCACTCATCACATGTACATGACAACAACATCACAGGTACATCACAAAAAAAAAACAAAGAAAAACGTCAGTTTGTGGTCTGATCTGGAGCTTTTGATCACATCTAGTGAACTTCATCAACAGTTTCCTCTGTCGTCATGGTACCGTAGATACCATGAGACTGAACCTCTCAGTATCATCAAGTACTTGTTTATAAAGACGTCTCAAGCCTGGTGTTAATGTAATTCTGAGCTCTTTGCTTCTCTTTAATCCCTGGTCCCTATGCCTCCTAACACAGTAGTGCATTGTGGGAACTGTAGGCACAATGAGTGATGAAGAGCAGTTGATTTATTGATATATATTGATTGACAACTATGTTGATCATTGATTAATTTTGAAGCATAAAAATCTAATTAAATATTTTCAGCTTCTGTTGATGGTAAATTTGGCATTTTAAGGAATCACAGCTGCCAACCTCTAGCAGGTGTGCAATTTGACATCTCTCTCTCTAAACTATGCAAAATCACAATGCTAAAACTAAATCTAACAAATCTGCTGAACCTAGAGTGTTATAGCCTTCTCTTTTGTTTGTTTTTTCTTTAACTAACGTTAAAATAGGAAAAGGCCTACGTCAAAATCTTACGTAAGTACAAAATCGTGTTGGCAATAAATGTACTTAAGTGTTTCAAAGTGTCCATACTCATGCAAACTGACCACATTAATACATTAGTGAAAACATAAATAAAGTGCTTAAAATGGAAATATTCAAGTAAAGTACAAGTAGGCCTTCCTCAAAATTGTACTCAAGAACAGTATGATTATATCTGAGTCAATGTACTTACTCATTTTCCACTCTGGGAGTATTTTAAGGGAATGAATCCATGGCCGATTGAGTAGGCCTACATATATAAGGAGGGGTGTGATTACAGTTTGAACATGTAGACAACAGTTATTATTTTGCAGCAAGTTTAACACTCTGCATTAGATGGAGATATAATTTTTCAATTGAGAAATTACCATGTGCAAAGCAAAGTAATTGCGAAAGGCTGTGAAAAAAGCTGCATGACACTACTCAAAATATTTTTGCCAAAGTTGGCAGGTCTGGAATCACCATGGGCTAATGAGTGAATAGGCTGTTGCAGACAGTTGCTGATGTGAGGTCAAAGGGTCAGTTTCACTTCTATTTTCTTTAGAGGAAATAACTCCTTATCACCTGATGATGCTGGTGTCTGTGCATTGTTCACAGTTACCAGGATGATTTTTCCAGGGAGTTACAGATTTTTTGAGCTAAAGAAATAAGTCAATCAACAGAAGATTCATCTTTCAAGCAACAGAGTCAGATATTTCCTGGATCCACGTTCTCAAATGTGATGGTTTCCTTCTTGTCTTTGTCTTTTCTTACAATGAACTGCATTTCACTTTACTTGAACCACTGGCTGGACAAAGCGAGGCAAGTAGAAGTCACTGTGGGTTTAGGAAAACTCTGATTCACACACAAACATTATATTGACTACACCCTGAATAAGATAAATAGTGCAAAGATCAGCTGGTAATTATAAGACTCAGTAAACAAATGCTAGTGCTGCTGAAGGTTTATGACAAAGTAGCATAGTTCATACACTTGTGGATGGGGGGGGGGGGGGGAGTAATGTAACACTGAGCTCAAAACCTCAGTAAATAAAGCTAAATGATATTGATTATTGGAAAATTACAGCGATAGATATGATAAGATTTGACTTGTGCCTATCTGACACACTGCTGCAGCATTAGAGCATCAGATACAGTCAACAATACACAATATAAACCTGTATGGGTAACAGAACACTGAACAAAAAATAAACACCTCAAAGCTTTCTTTAATACTAGAATAATTTCTAATTAAAACAGGTTTGTGTGTCGGGAGTGTTACATGTCAGTTCTGTGTTCATATCAGTGAGATCAGTATCTGTTCTCATGATAAACAACAACAACAACAACAAACCTACAGTCAATACTTGTACTTTCAGGCAGAAACGGTTTCTTTTCAGAGCACTGACCTTCGAAAGGCTCACAGGTGGCGCCCTCTGCTGGATAACTGGTGGTGTGACTGTAGTTTTTGACAGCTGGTTGTGTGTTTGTGTGTGTTGCACTCAGGTTGCACCAAATGTGCGACAACTGAAGCTCATCAAACTGATCCTATAAAGGTAAGTGGATTGTCCTCATGTTCTAATAAGCTGTGGTGTTTGAAATGGGTCAAAACATTACATGTTCACAGAGAGGATGAAGGCCAACAAGGTAAGAAACAAGAATTTAAACTGTAAGAATGAGAAAGAAGTTGTTGATTTGGTTTTGTTTTTTTAATCAGCTGCATGCCCAACATATTATAATATGATTAAAACCTTCATATATTTCAGTATTTTTAAATAAAGAGTAATCCACCTGGGTTGAAACAGTGAGTGCTGCAGTAGTGCCTGGTCTCTGGAGTTAAACAATTTGATGGTGTTAAATCGTAACAACTAATAATGCTGTACTCAAAAATTGGCTGTTAATTGATTAGTAAACTGCATTTCAAATGGAGGAGCTCTGATTGGACGGAGCTGACCCATGGTGATGTGATGTCAGAGCTCTTTGGGGTTGGATAATATTTTACTGTCACTGTTTAATTACAATGAGCTGTGTTTTAGATTAAATTCAACGAGTATGTTGAAGTGGCAATTTCAAAGAGCTCTGGTTCATTGTCTATGGTGACACCGGTGGTGAAACATGGTAACTACAGGCTTGTTTTTGAACCACATACCACACACAGCTTGTGTTTGCATGAAGAATATTTTGTAGCTCCAAAGGTGAAAAATGAAGTCACGTGCCCCCAGTTTTGTTTTTGTTTTTTTAAGCCATCGTGGATCAGAATGGCAGAAAAATAGAAACTTGAACATCAGCAGTTCCCTGGAAAAAAGAAAATCATGTGACACAATCAAACGACCCAGAACAGAACTAAATAAATATAACTACGATAAAATTATATGAATTCATCATTTAAACACGAACTATGAAAACAGAAATATCATTTGGAACAAGTAATCTTTTTATTTCTTTTGAGTTTTTTAATGCATCATTTAAATGTTAAATTTAATAACAGCTATTAGTTTATTAATTAATCATAATTTAACAATGCCAAAAAAAAAAAAAAAAAAAATTCAGATGGCACTCTCAGGACTCCAAAGACTCAAAGAGAAACACACAATAATTGTAGAAATAAATCCATAGAAACAGGAAAATAAAAGTCCAACAAAACACTCAGAGGAGCTTTACACTGTTTTTTTTCAGAGTAGATTCTTTTACTTTGCTAAACAACTGGGAAAAATGAGTGACTTTCATTTTAATCTGAGCCGTCGACGTCCAGATTTCATCATCACGTAGACAACACATGATAATTATCACAAAGGGAAAATGCCAGGATTTGATTTATGGATCAATAGTTGGCACTTGTAGTATATGTCTCATCTAAACAGGCTGAAAAAGCAGAACTCATACACAACAACAAGTCTAACAACAACAATATATGAACCACGCATGTAGTAGTGTTTTTTTGTTTGCTTTTTTTTAACCTGTGTGTATTTGAATGACTGATGCAGAGGACTTCCTGTTAGTGTCTCTGGACTACAGACACAAAGATGATGATGAAACAAAAGGTGGGATGATGAAACAAAAACTGGGGGTGGATGGGGGGTCACCTAGAGCTTGGCACATACAGCAGTGAATGAGTCAACTTAAAAACATGCAGCTTACAGACACACACGTTATTATCTATATTTCTTCCTATAACACACACACTTACACTTAATGCATTTAACACAGAAATGACTGCGGCCTGTGTGCACCTGATACTGAGTGCTTTGCTCTCCACGCTCCACATTTACAGAGGGAAAAGTTTGTTTGTGTGTGTTCAGATACTGGTTAGGGAAAATGCACAAAAATGAGATGTGTATGGGTTTTTTTTTTGTGTGTGTGTATGTGTGCGTGCGTGCATGTCTGAGAGTAGCTACAAAAATGACACAAACACACATGCACTGTAGACACTACCTCACACGCAGACTACATTTCCCATGTTTTTTTGTTTTGTTCTTTGTCCATTCAAGATCTTCAAACAAATGAAAATACGCTGCCAAAAAACCTCGAAAACACTTCGCAGACACAAGACACCTGTGCAAGAGCATAGGAGCGACCTCCAGTAGCATACATTTGGTTCTAAGGCAAAAATTGTAGTTCCACAGGACTAGTGCTGCTGACGCAGTGCGCTTATCTGCACGCTGACTGTGTCTCCATTTAAAACACCTTCACGCAGTCATTCAGTGTAATTTTGTTTTGTTTATTTTAGCACCATGGGAATCTCTCCTTCAATCAGATCAATCGTGTTACTCCGAGAGACAGCTGTGAAAAATATTCCCTTCTGATATCCACTGAAAAAATTAAAAAGTAAAAATAAACTCTCATGGTTATTGTGGTTGAGGAGGAAACTGGAAACATCCATGAAAGTTGCTTGGTTTTGTTACAAGATGGTCAAAATGAAAAAAAAAAAAACAGGACACACACACACAACATAATGCAAGGCTTAACATTAACATCACAGATCATATGGAAAGTCTCCATTTGTGTTTTTTTTTTATTTTCTCTTTTTTTCTCCATTCAACAGTGGTCGTATGCATAAGCTTTAAGCAAAAAAAACAGGGGCAAAGGAAGGACTTCATCCTTTTTGTTTGTTCTTTTTCTCTGTACACACACGCACGCACACACAGTCTCACACACACACACACACACATACATATGCACATACATACGCACACATACGGTAAACACAATGGATTTTACAATAAGACATGAAATAAAATCATCTGCAGCCGTTCTGAGCTGGGTTGAAGAGACCAGTTCCCAGGCATCAAAGGCAATAAAAACGTCTGTTTTTCCTTTTCAGTTACTGTGGGTGATGAGCAGCCGTCTGATCACAGTAAGTCGCACAGTTCAAGGATTAAGGAGCCACAAAAGACTCCTGGATGCATTTACCTTGTAGCTTTTTAGTTCTTTTAGCATCCATAGTTTATAGTTAAGAATATGAATCTTGTGTGTGTGTGTGTTTGTCGTCTTTTGTTTGCACTTGTGCAACCGTTAGTAGCTCAGTAAACTGATCTGGGTCTTCTGTGGCCCCTCTGTCCGCACTGAAGCTGGATGTGCAGTAAATGAAAAAACAGGTTCCTCCTTGAGAAGGGCTCACTTGGTTGTCAGCATGTTGTTTCCCCACGTTTTGTTCAAACTCATATTGATATCTCGTTGTGTTTCCTGTTTCGTCTCAGGGTGCGATGACCCGCACGGAGCCACGGACGGAGACCAATGTTCACCAAAGTGTTGTCTTCCTCCCGTGGCTTGGCCGACGTCCACAAACATCCACACATCTGTCTGAGAAGATGGGGAGTGGGGAATGGGGGGTGGGAGGTTGGACAGGCTGTACTTTTCTCGTTGCCATGGCGAAGGTCAGGGTTAACAGTGGCGGGGCTGCACAAGAGGTCAGAGGTCATGGGCTACGTGTGAGGTCATTTCCTGGTGTGAAGGCTCTCCTGGAACTTGGTGCTCGTGTAGCGGATGTGGAAGCCCTTCTTGCTGATTGTGTCGTCGCTATGGAAACGGATCAGCATGGCGTCTCCGGGGGAGTAAATCCCCTCCCTAGGCTGAGGAAGGGAAGATAGAGAGACATGTGAAGCGTCTCTTAAAGGTTCACATAAGAGCTCTGGCATGTTTTAGCTCATTTTACAAATCAAACAGCAGCGGATCTTTGGGGGTAAAAAAAGGGCAAATTTTGTATTTTTTCCACCTTCCAAACAAGTTAAAAGACCAAAAATAGACCAAAATCAACAATACATTAGTCCCTGCCTCAGCTGGACACTGTGACTCAGATTGGAAAAAATGGTGCATTTGTTAAGGACATTTTTTTCCACAAATTAACAAGCATGTAGTGTGTTAATGAATATTTATTGCAGCAGGACAGGGACATGGAGTAGGCTCAATATTAGCTACAGTTCATGGTTATGAAGGATCACATGATGTGGATGATATGGATGTGTTTTTAATAGTGTTTGGATAAAAAGGAGCTTTATCACTGAGAAAGAAGTGATAAGATATATGAGATCTTTTCATGAATTCTGTTGTTAATAACAGATATACTGAAGTCTGCAAACACATAGGATGTGGGATCAAAAGGAAATGAATGGAAATTGACAACTTCCTTTCCATCATTTGGCAACTGGCGACTCTAACAAAGCCAGAATGTACCATGTTAAAGCTTCAGCTCTGTACGAAGTCACAACATCTTACCCCTGAGCCACAGAAGCGGCCGAGTCGATGTGAGTTGGCGTCGTACCCGTTGTACAGCTCGATGTAGTCATAACCACAGTCGGCTTCCTCCTCTACCTCAAATGTGATGAAGCTCAGCTCGATGCCATAGCCCTGTTCAGCCATCAGCAGCCACTCACAGTCGGTGTGACCCGGGTAGTTGTTGTCACCAAACTGGGAGTGAGAGTAGAGGTTCTTCTGGCGAGCTTCTGCCTTCAGACGACCCCCACACTCTGAGGAGAGACAGACGGAGGGAAGAGTAAAACATTAAATTAAATTTTGATCTGCTAAACTTGGAATTTACTCATTTTTGTGCTGATCAAGAGAGTCGTAAAAGTTCAATCAGGTTTCTTGAATGAGTTCTCTTGTATGTGCTGTTAGGAACCACTAGAGGGAGATGGTGCTCTTAAAAACCTTAGAGAGTCAAGCTGGTGACTGTGAGTGATGCTACTGTTGTAAAATACAAAAACTCACCAACACAAAGTCCTTTTAACGTCAGTGACAACACACACAAACTCAAACACACGTCCACACAGATACACACCTGTGGAGTGTGTAGCTTGGAAGCCCTTCCTCTGCACTGAGGCGTCAGAGATGAAGCGGAGGTACATCTTGTTTCCAGTGGAGACCAGAGGCTCTGGGATTTTACTGCCACACAGTCGACCCAAGATGGCCGCCGTGTCACTGTCACCGTCGAAGGCCTCCAGGTGGTCGTACGCACACTCCTGGTGCTGCTCGATCTCAAACTCGTTGAAGGTCTGGAGAGGTGGAGGAAGAGAGAGACAGTGTTGAAGCATAACCTGTTCACCTCCACTGAAATATGTCATATGAGAATCACCCCGAATAATCAAAAATTATTTATAAGTAATAAAAAAATAAATGCATTTCTGAGACGACACTTTGCTATTGTATTTCTACTTGCAGAAGTCTTTGAAATTTGGGTGAAATTGCCCTTTAAAACCTGCAATAATGAACTTAATGCAGGTTTTTTAATGAATAAAGGCAACATCCTCCTCCCTGGTGTCTCTAAAAACATCAGTTATGTCACATGAACACATGAAATAATAACAGTGTTCAGAGGCCTGTCCAGTCTTTCCAGTGATTGTTTTCACTGTTTACATGGAATCAAAGTAAAAGCATCAAATTCACAAACTATATGTTCAGTCTAAGAGAAAAAGATCTGAGACCAGTGGGTCATGAAAGGACTCGAAGCAGAAGAGTGAGGGAGAGAGAGGGACACTAATGAGGAGAGTGTGTCCTTTGCAGCAACCATCGTTATATTGTGTCTTCATTAAACGCACTTTTCTTCATGGTGTCAAAGTATCACTGCACAAACAAGCTCAGCCTTCAATTAACTTTAACACAACAAAGCTCTGTCAGCACTAACTCAGCTGGAACAAGATGAGAGTCTGTTTCTCTCCAACCATCTCTACATCATCAAACCTCACAAGCAGAGCATCATTTTCTAATAACATATATCAAACCCTTTCTAATGTGGTAGAAATTATATTTTTAAGTCAATCTGTGTCTTACGACATGAATGTTGCAAACTATCTATTTCTTGACAGTGTGGAAATGGTGACGACGACTGGATATTAGTTTCCGTCATTATTTTTTAACCTGATTAGTTGGATTATGATGTGTGGAGATAAATGAAACTCCGCTCTTTCACTGAGAGTTAGACGTGTTTTAAAAATATATATATACGTTCTGCATTTTTAATACATCAGAGGAGGAACCCGCGG
The DNA here is from genome assembly GCA_021432705.1 of Caranx ignobilis. Taxonomy (NCBI): domain Eukaryota; kingdom Metazoa; phylum Chordata; class Actinopteri; order Carangiformes; family Carangidae; genus Caranx; species Caranx ignobilis. The sequence goes on from MU269982.1 coordinate 6,022,197, forward strand.
CCTCGCTCCGTCGTTGCCTACACATCGCTGACATGCATGTACAAAGAGTCACGATTCATAATCTAATCAAGTCGCTGTGAGCTGACTCATAACACCTTGCAGGCCTCTCTCCCACGCACAGTCACACACCCCTCCGACTTGTCTCCTGAGCCGCGCTCCATCACGCCACCACAAATCACCATGCCGCACCGATGAACCAAGCGGAAGGAGATGGGGAGTGTGAAGATGGGCTGGATGTGCGAGTGTTCGATTCTGAGGACGGCGATGTCTTCCAGATGTTTCTAACAGTGGCTAGGGGTGAGACACTAGTGTGTGGATCTGTTTACTGTTCCCAAGTGAATTGTGTGTGTGTGTGTATATGTGTATGTGTGTGTGTGTGTGAGTGAAAGAGTGAGCGTGAAGAAGCAATAACAGAGTGACCTTCATGGCTTTGTGCAGATTTCTGGTATTAAATTTATCCTGCTGTGATGTCATTACTGTGGAGATAGAGAGCACCCCTGCTAATCTCAACAAAAACACACACTCACACACGTGCGCTTTGCTGACTGTGGATAAAAGATGGCAGCACCCAAAGTACCCATCTGCTGAACCTGTGTATAGATCACATGTAGTCAAGGTGTGATGACACGGTGTAAAAAAGTGTCAACGTTGTCATCATAACGTATGTGATGTAATATGTTTTTGGTGGTTACGTAACCAGTAATAAGAGATTATCAAAACTAAATGACGGCTGATGACAATTTTGATAAGATGCAGCGAATGAAGAGCCAAATCCTAATATTCTGCAGACTGTGTGTGTGTGTGTGTGAGACACTACTTGCATTTGGGAACATGAGTAGATTTTAGGAGGATTATCTGAAGCACGCTTTGTAAATGTGAGCGTGTGTGTGACTGTGTCTGTGTCTGCATTTGGATCTTTGCGAGGACACATTTGAGTTTTGTGTTTGTGCAGTATTCAAGTTTTACATGAGTTGATCAATAGTTTAATAGTCCAGTTGACAACCAATGAATCCGTACTCAAACTTCAACACCAAAGTTTAGCTGCCACAGTGGAGTGTGGATATGTTCATGTCACCATCAGCTTCCATCAGCTGGGATGGTATTTTCCTCTATTCTGATGTTTTACACACCAAATGATGAATTGAATCATTAAGGTAATAATCACCAGATTGATCACTATTGCAGTTGCAGCTGTAGTACATTTAACTGTGCATACGCAGGAGTGTTGCTTGCATGCTTCTGCAGAAATGAATATCAGATGCCTTGGAGATCACAGTTAAGCATGTGAACAAGTGGGAGCAGTGGTCTGGTGTTAACTAAAGATGGTGAGATTCTGCCCTGATTAGCTGCGGTGGGGAGACTTGTATGTGCAGGTATGTGAGTAATGTGACTCAGATTGTAGCCAGTTGTTTGTGTGTAGCAGCTGATACCAAGAAAGCCTCAGATGTTAACAGGGTCAACTTGTCTGGCACCCATTTCTTAGATGAGCTGTTTGAGGGCATCGGGCATAACTGCATTACTGCAAAAAGTAGTGGAATCATAAATACAGAAGTACATACATACACCTCGACCACTCCAGGTTAAGTGCAAATAGTGTCGAGCATCGCTTGTGAACACAACACACACCTGAGACAGGAGATTATCTCTTCACAACCTGCTCATACTGTCAGTCAAACAACATCCGTCTGAGCTGATGTGTGTCACAAAAGTTTAGATCATCTCCTCTATTTCAGTCTCTGTCTCCGTCTCTTCTTCTGACAAATAAACAACAATGCAAATCTGGGCTGGAACCCTTCAGTCTTGATTATCCATAAAGCACAAGACACTGAAACAAAGCTCCAAAGTGGTAAATATGTTGTTGGGTTTTTGAATCATAACCGTGTTTTTAATTCAGTGTATTAATAAATAAGTAGAACTGCAGTAACTAACTAAATGTGTCGACACACAAATGCTTACACACTTAAACGTATGCATGTGTGTGTGCACATGCAGCCTGCACAAACACGCACAGAAAGACACAAAGACACAGATGGCCACTGCCCAAGGCCTCTTTCTAACGCATGAGCACACGCTTGCAGTTAGCCTGAATATACAAACGTACTCTCTCTTTCTCTCCCCGGTTCACATTTGGATTTCATATGTGGAACATGTGAAAGAGAGATCATCGTGTAAGAAGGAGGGGGCAGCCTGAGGGTTTTTACACAGCCCACAGACAGAATAATGCATTGTTATGAGGGAAGGAGGAGGCATCCCAGTGATTCTCAAGTAAATGTGTAGACTGTGGAGTGAGAGTGGGAGAGAAGCTGCTTCGTTTGATGAACACTTACGATCTTGACTCGGTGGCCCGGCGTGGCTGTGATGTCCCAGGTGCACTCCTTACGGCTGGGATACTTGTCCGGCCAGTTAGGGCTGCTCAGGGTCCCACTGGGGCTGTGGATCTTATGCTCACACTCAGCTGGACACACACACACGTAGAAACACACAGGCACACACATGAAGAGGAAGTTAAAATCGTGGCTGCACAGGAAAAGGTCAGAGGAAATGGAAAGAGAACAGGAAGGAGAGAAATGAGAGAATGAAACTAGAGAGAAAAGATCTCAAAGAAACACATCCTGGTGACAAGTTCACTGAGAATTTCATGTGCACAAAGACTCTGTATTGATGCAGTTGCTGTACTGGGCAAACTTCATTCACAGACATCTTAAAAAAACATAATGAAATGATAAAATTTGAAAATAAAATGTTACATTTTCATTAGTTTTATCAGTACCAGGAGATGACGCATATGTCAACCATTAACTACAGTACATACAATATTTAAAGGGAATCCTATGTCATTCTTTGAATGTTTATATAAGCAAATATCCAATAATATTAATCTATTATGGACTAATGAAATATATCTTTAAATATTCGTACAAACACTGAATTTACTGCAGACACTGCAATTTAAAGTCCTGAGCCTTAGTGACACTGATTGAGATGTTTTCAGTGGCTGTGTTGCAGTTTTTTTTCTCTGTATTTGTAGCTGCACAAAGAGTCTGAGCACTCATGCATATGCACCTTTACTGTTCCTGCATAAAATCTTCTTGACCCATCAATTCAATTACATTATGGAAACAATTACTAAGTTAACAGCGATTTATCTCGGAAAACTTTTTGGGCATCTCAGATCATCTCATGATCTGACAATGCACTACTAGAAACCCTGCTGAAAAAACCAACAAGTTAAAAGAAAAACAAACAAACAAACACTGAGATTTACTGTAGCATAGCAGCAACACATCTGCTGCAGGCTACCATCTTCGCATGCTAACAACTGTTTTGTGGCTGAAGTTGGACTCCTGGAAAGTTTGCATCTGTTCCAAAACTGCACCAGATAAAGGAAATATAGCATGTGTGTGTTTAGTGTGTGTGCATTTGGTGCAGGCTAGATGAACGTGGCACAATGAACATGATGGGATGCAGGAGGCATTCACAAGACAACACAATGTGCTCCAGAGAGACAGCTTTTTTATTTAGAGTCAGAGGAACTGGACCCATGTACAGAATGAGACGATGGATTATTTACAAGAACAATGTAGAAATGTAAAGGGGAGTTTTACAACATGGAGTATAATGAATACAGACGTCATATTCCACAGAGACTGTTGCCACAGGAGACTCTACAGACCCTCAGACTGTCAGCAGCCAAAAATAAGCTACTTGCATGATATAGATTTTATCTCTGACATTGAATTGTGTCATAATTATCATGCCTGACAAAGCATCAGAGGCAAAAATACTCAAATCTTTCACATTGTCAAGTTGATGACAGTAACATAAGTATAACTGCATGACAATATTAAAAGAAATTAGGTAAAAAAAAAAATGTCAGCTTCATGAAATTAAGATTTTAAATTAACTTGTCTTTCTTTCATTTTCTCATGTCTCTGGCAGGTGAGAGACATCACTTAATCCAACATGTTAACAGCACAGTCTGTGCAAATATCTCTCCACACAATGGTCACACACACATGCAGTATGTACAGTATGGATGTAAACACACACACACACACACACACACACACACACACACGCACACACACACACAACACACATACAAAGGAAGACCACTACATGTGACGCTTTCAAGCTCCCAGATGTTTGAAACATGAGTCTTTTTATGAGCGTCACAGTGAGCCTTTAGTGAGGTGTGTATGCGAGTGGTGATGTGGTGTGTGTGTGTACACGTTCAAAAGTTCAACTTCAAAGAGATGACTATAATATGTCAATTCAACAGTTGTGTATATGCATGTGTGTGTGCACATGGGAATGCACTCGTGGCTTTTAATAAATAATGTTTTATGTCAAACTGAACCCCCCCGTGATTTGTGTTTCTCACACGCAAACACACATCACAGTAAACACAGCTTTGGTGACTTACAGGCAGAGCTGTTTGTCTTTTGAAGCAGGTTCAAGTCCAATCCCAAATCGTGTCAGACAAGTTCATGTTAAGGTTAAAGTCTGTAGAAAAGCAGTGATTCCCAACACTTGTGCTGCAGACTGGTACCCATTAACAAACCAGCTTTTCTGAGGGGACTGTGAGGAACTTAATGACGTTATATATTGAGCAGATTTTCTTCCAGCGGTAAATTTGAACTTGCGCAGTCTTTTGCACTGCATGTGCCAAAATTTTAAAAAACAAGTCTGCAGGACACGAAAGGTAAGGAAACACTACTTTAGTGCGAGTGCAATCAGAGTCTTCCAGAGTGAAGGCCTCCGTCATACTGTGCAATTTTAACACAGGGTACACTGCTGAGCTAGCATAATACTGCTAATGCTGAAAAAAACTATTAGCCCAAACTCGCTTTGCAGAATCTCATTTTTCCCTTTTCCATTACTGCTTTATGTTTGTGGGTGGTATGGCGCGACACAGCTCCATTTATGTTGTGCTTTTTTTATATTTAGGTCTCTGGGCTACGATTTACTTGGCATTCATCGCAGCATTTGTCTCGCTTGAAAACAGTTTACACAGATTATGACTAAGACTGTAAGACCTGTCTTGTGCAGTGTGACATGTAAGATTGTTGTTTTTGCACAGTTTACATCTAACAAAATGCAAGTTAAGTCTTAAATCTCTCAAAGAAAGGTCTCTAGCGGACATTCAAGTCAAGTCTCGCCATTAAGATCAAGTTCTTTAAAGGACCAGTTTGCAGGATTTAGTGACATCTAGTGGCGAAGTGTCAGACTGCACCAAAATGAATACCCCTACCCTTTTACAGGGGGTGGGAGAACCTGCATGAAAGACTTTCTCTAGAGCCTGTGTTTGGTTTGTCCATCATGGGCAACAGTAGAAACACTGTGGGCTCCATAGAAGAGGCTCCACTGCCTATTCAGATATAACGCGCTAAATCTAAGCTAACAAAAACACAGTTCATAGTATTACATCCATTAGGGTTATGAAATATTTATATATTTTTTTTTATCTAATTTCACCAATAGGTCCCTCTAAATCCTACACACTTTCATGTCGAGTTGACTGACTCCATGTCCTTCACTGCACAGGCCTAATGATTAGGATATATAATATAAAGAAATCACATTTAGTATTAAAAGTGAGCTGCAAGGCCCGTCTGGCATATTTTTTGTTTTTAGGTCAAGCCTTGAGAGTTTCATGTTTTTGTCTCAAGTCTGACTTGAGCCTGACTCCGGCCTCAGGTCGCCAGTAGATTTAAAAAAACAAAACTAAACACCAACCTTTCCTCAAATGGAGAGGGTCAGTCTGCTGTCATGCGGACTCTGATGCGGGTACACAGAGTAAGGATTGTACGATGGACGATGACTGTTTTTATGAATGAGCACATGCTTGTGTGGGTGTGTCAGGACATGCATGTGTGCTCCGACGTTTTTGTGCCAGTGTGTGTGCGGATGTGAATGTACGTGAAACCCACCTTCCTTACAGTCATGTTTGTTCTCATGCAGTACAAAGCCATGGCGACACTGACAAACGTAAGAGCCCACTGTGTTGATGCACTCGTGCTGGCAGCCGCCGTTGTCCTTGCTGCACTCATCTTTGTCTGTGAGAGATACACATGCAACACATCACTCATGTGGAAACAGCAAAGAGACTGGGCGGAGGGAAGGAAGAGGTCAAGCTGGGGGAGAGGAGTGGAAGGATGAGACCTTAAGGACGAGGGGGTGGGGAGGTGGAGTATGAGAAAGAAAAGATTATCAGTAAGTAAAGGAAGGGAGGGGGAGGGAGTCAGTGAAGGAAGAAGGTGCTGTAAAAAGTAAGGAAAGTGACAGAAATGGATGAAGAAAACCCAAGAGTATGAGCTGACACGTTCACCCAGATCATTATTCAACTGTCAACTCAAAGTTTTAATTATGAGGCCGATCGTTAAAGCCCAACACGATGGCCAAAAAGGCAGGACCAGCTTTGAACACTGTCTGCAGCCCAAACCAAAACCATACAATGCCTTAAGTTTTCTCAACAGGGTGAGGTGAGAGGAAAAATCAGTGTCAACAGGGAGAAAGACAAACCACCTCAAAAGAAAAAGACGCCTCCGAGGAGTTAAGTTTGTTTGTGTGTCTGTGAATGTTTGTGTCTGTGTGTGTGTGTGTTTGTGAATGTCTGTCTGTGTGTGTGTCTGTGAAACAGTCTTTGTGCTACTCGGGGTCATGGTACAGCTGCTCTGTGGTCAAACGTCTCTTGACCTTAAAAAGCTGTTTTCAGATCAGCTGTGCTGTCCTCGGGCCAGACCACCACTGCTACGTCGGTCTGATGTGTTCACAGCGCCAGCTGAGGAGAAGCTGTAAAACCTGACGGGAGCTTCAGTCTGTCTTCACATTTTGAATCCCAGAAACCTCTCCACAGCAACAATCAGAGCTCTGAAGACCTACTTCTGTGTGATGTCCTGACATCACAGTACATGGTAGGATATGTGGGACATTAAGTTGCCATGGTGATGCCGTAATGTAGACCACAAATTCTCCCTAAAAATAAACTGATTGGATTTTGAATAACTTTGCTCCATAAATTTGCATACTAACAAGGAGGACTGATTCTCTTCAAAGTACAATAGCAGCTTACTGCTGTATATGAAATGAATGAAACCTGTTTTTTTAGTCATTAAAAGCTGCTTATACTGTGTTGTTATGATGCTGTTACTACTACTGAAGCTACTGTACACGTTGTACAGTCTGTGAGAGCTAAGCTTGAGTGAGAATACTTTATTGCAGTTATCCGCTAAATATGAAGCCATATGCTCTCCCTCATCCTCTAATTGTTGGCTTTCCAACCACATGGCTCCTCCACCAGGATGTCTGGGTGATGACAAAGCCCCCGTAGTGAAGCTGAACACTGGGGGAGCAGAATGGATCACTGAGTGGAGGTGGAAGAAGCTCTGTGTGGGGCAACCACAGTGTCAAAAAGAGAGAGAGAGCAGGAGATGGACAGATGACCGCACAGGAAGACTGAAGAGTGTGGGAGACAGCAGTGTGTGTGTGTGTGTGTGTGTGTGTGTGACTATGAGGGACAGATTCCTGTAAAGAGATGTGAGATTAGACACAGACTCTGAGTCTCACCTCAACTCAAGAGCTTGTGAATCAAACTAGATCTGCTTTTAATGAAACCACTAAATCCCTCTCTCTCTCTCTCTCTCTCCTACTCTGTGAGTGTGTGTTTGTGTGTGTGTGTATGTCTGTGTCTGATGTGGTATTACGGTGCTATTGTGGGCTCAGTCTCACCCTATCACAGGCTAAGAAGCTTTGCGGTTGATGCTACACAGTGTTCATTGTAGCTTTCTTCAGGTCAAGCACACAATGTCCACATGCACACACACACACACACGCATGCACACAGACGCACACACACGCGCACACACACACACACACTCACTCACTCACATGGATTAGTAGTGTGTGGGAGGTTTGAAGGGACCTCCCTAAAGCTGCTGGCCTGTCGCCAAACAAAATCTATCCCTGGAAGTTTCTGACAACAGCTGAGCCGCTCACAACAACTTTTTACACATGCACTCAAACACATCATCTGTGTCTGACTAAGTCATTTCTACACAGCCACACTCCACCAAGCACCTCAGCCATGTGCTCCAGGTGCTCTGCAGGTAGCTGACAAACCGGCTGACAGCTCTACACCATCTGAAGCGGGAGCAAGTCGTTAAAAGCTAAAATTAAGTTGCCTGTGTGGAGCAGGGAGAAACCGGCGTCTTAAAACTGTTATTATAACCGATAATCTTCATTATCTGGTGTTAGCATCCAACAAATTCATCCGTGCTACAGCATGTAGAGGATATTTGTTGTGTTTTGACCAGGAATCACAGCTGTGTCCAAATCCCACACTATGTACTAATTCTCTTGGTGTACACTGTATTCACATTAGATAACATGCATATGATGTTTGCTTGATTTTTCAATGTGGTGCTAATGGGCACTTTTATCCCATAATGCAGTGCACAAGAGAAGCGCTTCTCACAGCAGCAAAACATTGAGACACTCCTGAAACATCACGAAAAATACAACTGATTTTGTAACTGCCTCTTCATAAGTTGGCTTGATTGACATCTATTTGTGCACATTATGTATGATTCCCTTGTATAAATAACAAAGTATTGTAGTACAAATATGTAAATATTTTACTGATGTCTGCAAAATCACACAAAATCAGAGCAATGATGGCTCCATTCATATCCATTACATTAGACTATAATCTTCAAAACAAAACCTCTTGATGACAGCTGACAGAGAGAGAAATGTGTGTATCAATAATGATTTATTCTTAAATATGACTTGGTTTGGCATCTTGAAAACAAAAGAAAGATCAGAGACCTTTGGAGTATTTATATTGGCTGGTATGGAATTGGGACACAGCACATGTTTCCCTCTGGAGGAGAATGGATTGAACAACGATCCACACCATGAAGGCAGGATCCATCCATTCCCTTAAATCACTTAGTAGACCTGAGCCAATCAGAGATGCCGATTGTGAGGTCATGTTACCTCTGACCTTTGATGAGGCCGGCAGCTTGTTGTTGATGCGGCCGCGAGTGGGAGAGCGGCCGTGCTTTATGTCCTGGCATGACTCAAACACAAACATACGCTCCTGACACAGAGCCAGCCTGTCTGAAGGAGAGAGGGCAGAGCGTGGGGTGGGTGCAGGACGACAGGGAGGGGGAGCAGCAGAGCACAGACAGACAGACACAACACAAGCAGACAAACTGATACTGTACGGACACAAACATATGCATATGGACACTTACACAAATGCAAGCAAATGTACACAAACACAAAGCAGAGGTGGGTAGACATGAAATGTAAAACAGGCCTCCCTATGCTGTGGATGAATTCTCCCAAAGCCAGCAAAGAAATGAAACTTAAAAAATCAGCCTGGTGTCCACAAAGCTCTGTTCATGCACAACACAATGAAGTTACAGCAAAAATCATTTTCCACCTGTTACAAACCTACTCCACCCAAACTGTTCTGCACTCTCCTGGCTCTCTACAGTGTCTAAGTGCAGATGGCACAAGCTGTAGCAAACTGCCCAATTCCAGTGCAGCCCCCACACCCTCCCACTCTCAGTGAGTTTGCATGTTCCTACGAAGGGTCCAAGAGTCGCTCTGACCTGATGACCCTGAACTGGGGGGTGGGTTATAAAGCCACCCAACACCAACATGGATGCAGGTTTACAAACCTCACTGCCAGATGAGTGCAGCGTCGCTTCTGAGCGAGATTACCTCACCTCAGACCATTCACGTGCACACATGAAGAAATTACCTTTTAGATCAATATTGATATAATTACAATATCCTGTCTGGAGTATTTTGGGTAAAAATTTATTTCCTGTTTCAATCAGAGAGCGGTGGGGACATCCCACAGCTTGCCAGTAAATTTATACCTTCCTATATTAAAAACTCGTACTCCATCCCTGAGCAGTAGCTGTGTGCAGGGACTGTATTGAAATTGGGCCTACTTGTGTTTGAAATGTCAGTCCATTGAAACTTCTCAAATTGCTCCTGCAGAAAAATCAACGCATCTGGTGTCTGTATGTATGCTAATTATGCTCCAGACACTCACATGTTTGCACAGATATGGCTCCATTGGTCCACCCACCATTGACAAGGACATATAAACCCACACACACACACTTGTCCTACCTGAGAAGAAATGGGCCTTGAAGCCTTTCTTGGAGACAGTGTTGTCGGACTTGAACTCGATTCTCATGTTGTTGTACTGAGAGGTGATGACTTCAGGGACCTCGGTGCCACAGTATTTCCCATGCAGCTTAGAGTCGGATGAGAGGCCGCTCCGTACCTCCACATAGTCGTATTTACAGACCTAAACATACACATAAAGGACTCTGTGACACACACTCAGTCTTCCTTTTTATTGTGATTAACATAACACAGAAACACAAACACACTCACCTCATTTCCCTCCAACTCAAATGCCTCAAACTGCATGGAGATGCGGTACTGAGTGGGAGCGACCACCTGCCACACACAGTTCTTGTTTGGTGGATACTCTTTAGGCCAACCAGGAGTGCTGATGGTCCCATTCAACTTAGAGAGGAGACCGCCACATGCCGCTGCACACACACACACACACACACACACAGACCATTCAGAAAGAAACAAGAAAGAAAGAGCAGGAATCTTTAGGATCTATAAGTCCCTGCCTGCTCTCCCCTCATCTCTGGCCACTTCTATAATATCTGCTGTCTTTACATGTATTTAAGCAAATCTTTAAAACACAGAAAATATTATTATGTATTGTATCATAATAAAACTACATGTTCAAAAGCTGACAGCACACAGTTGATTGATGGACATGAAATACTTCACCAATAATTGAGAAGAAGAAGAAGCTGGAGGAGCACAGCTGTTGAAATATATCAGTCCAGCTCCAGACAGATGGACAAATCATGTATGGACAGCTGATTAAATCCATAGCACAAAATCACTAGGTTCTCTCCACTGCAGAAAACTCTAGTTGGGATGTTCATCCTCTTAATTTATCAGCATAAACTGAGCCATGCCTTCAGACTTTATTCCATAGTTTGGTTTCTAACATCTTTTGTGCAACGCCTTCCATGATGTTGGGTAAAAAAAAGGGAAAAAGCTCTGAACTCTGAGAAAGCAGAGAGAGGTGAGTGTGTGCACTAGCGTGAGAAACTACAGTGTTCGCATGTGTAGCCACCTGCAGGGGGAATCAAAGTTGAGTAAAGTAGATAACGGCCACCTGCAAGATAGAGTGGCGCCGAAGGCACAGAACTTAGTGAACTCAGCACGTGGCAAAGTGTGACACAGCTCAGATGAAGGCGGAGATTATGTCGATGAAAGATTACACCTTTATATTTGGACAAAGGGGTAAACTTGGGAAGAAGGGTCATTTTCACCTCTCATTTGAAACAGAAAGAAGGGCTTTTAAAGTAGGTAAAACAAAGTCACAGAGATAAGAGTTTTGTCTGGTTTAGAACAGGCTTGAGTTTATGTCCATTTTTGGGGGGTAAACTCTTATGTACCAAGCTTCGTCCCCGTCTTTTTTAAATCATTTTTTGAACACAGAAAAATTTAAAACTTGATTTTAACGGTGTATTGTGCAAGTGTTTTTATTTCAAGGAAATCTTAAGTTGGACTTAAGGAATGACTCTAACTTTAAGATGCTTTGTGCCACTGGCTCCAGGACTCTCTGACTAATGCCACAGCCAACAGCGCTGATAAAAGCAGCCATTGTCATTTTTTTTTCACCAGTTTTGGTTTCAGATTTACTAGTGTTTAAATTGTGAACCATTGCATTTGCGACTGAACAGACTCCAGCCCATCTTGTACACAATTTCTCCAACAGCTGTGAGTCATCATGGTTGAGCAGTTAGCTCTGTGCATGGGATTTTACTGCCACAGCTGTGTGTAGCGTTAATTTTGGTCAGGAGGGTGATATTCCTGATACAGTAAAGGCTGGAATGTGGAAAGCCTCTGCTTCCATCAATCTCAGTGGGAATATTTTTTCCCAAGAGCCCCTGGAGTCTGCAAAAAAAGGAAACGTGCTTGGAAAGTCATCGCCACTGATGTTTGTTAATTTTTTTTTTTTACAGGAAATGGGCAATGTTACTCACAAAGCACCTGTCCACTTCACCTCAGCTTCTCCTCCCTCACACACATTTCCTGACAGGGTCCAGCTATTTCTCCTGACCCCGTTCTCACCACCAGGCTCAGCATTAGACAGCTACATACCTAAGGATATTTTCAACCTTTTTGTTTTGTGTTTCTTTTTTTGGATAATCCACTTTCTATAACATTTTCTCACACTTTTATTTAAGGTGGATGCCAATGGTAACTACTGCTCTTCAAAGAAACACAACACAATCTGGATATTTCACTAGCACAGCTTTTTCTCTGTGCCTCTGATGTGGTTTGCTCAGTTGTTTCAGTATGTGGGTCATTACGGGTAGTTAATCTATTTTGTTGGGATTAAAGGACGTTCACAGCGTTTGTGGCACAGGAACAACGAGGCATGTGGCTTTGTGTCAGAAAGATGTTTTTTCCTGTTGATGGAGGTCGGTCGGACGTTGTTGTTTTTTGGTTTCTCTTGATTAGTTCGACTCATATCCGACAGAAACAAAGGAATGCACACGCAATCATGAGTTTAGCATACCACACACACACACACAGTTACCTTCACAGCTCTTCTTGTCAGGAGCTAGTTCATAGCCAGGGTCACAGGCACACTTGAAGCTGCCCAGAGTGTTTACACACCTCTGTTCACATCCTCCATTGTCTGGTTTGGCACACTCATCCTCCTCTGAGAAACACACACGTCAGAGCATATTTTCACGCACATAAATAAAAAAAAACACTTTGGTCCATGTGAGAAAACACAAACCATGCAATTATATACACACACCTTTGAAAAAGTTTGCAGCAAAGCCGGCCTTGTTCACCGTCCCGTCTGAGACAAACTTCATCCAGAGCGTGTGTGACGTGGAGCGCACGTCCTCTGGTTTGTCGTAGCCGCAGAAGCGACCAATCAGGGGGCTTGTTTCCAGAGGGCCGTCCCGGACCTCCAGGTAGTCATACGCACAGCTGTCGTGCCTCTCGATCTACAAAAGCATTCATGAAGGTGAACACAAACACACATCACTGTCAGCTTCAAATACCTCTGTGACAAAAACATCTTAAGAGCTGCATGTAGTATAAAGTTTTCATTACATATTGTTCTTGTGAAATTATCACAAACACAGGTTCACTGGTTCACAGTTTGTCCAGGAAATCTAATAGACACTTAAATGCAAGGTTGAGTTATTACACTTCTTCTAAGCTTTGTTAAGTCTAATTTATGATGAAAACTGTTCACCAAGTCTGATCACCAAAACAAACTTCATGCCAAAAGAACAAAACTTAAAACTAGATAAAAGACAAAATTCATCCGTGCTTGAAAACTAGCAGGAAGAGACATCCAGAACGTTATCACGTTCTCCCGAGTGTAAATGAATGATATAAAGATTTAAGTCCAGTGAATCACAGGGAGTGTGTGAGGCTGGCGCAGTGTTTAAGAGGTTGATCTTAGCAGCAGCAGTGAGACGGTGAACTTTGACCTTTCACGTGGGGGTACAGATCAAGTCATTTAGCACGTTGACAGTTTTAAAGCGTAACGACGACAAAACTACTCCTCAACTGTCTGCTCTGTGTCTCTATACGCTCTCTCTCTCTCTCTCTCTCTCTCTCTCTCACTCACAAACACACACACACACACACACACACACACACACACACCATCTTTATTAACTTCCTAGCAGTTATACGAGCGTGAAATTTGACCCAGACATTCCTACACACACACACACAGACACACACACACACACACACAGGGAAAGACTAAGTAAAGAGAAATTGAGAAACGCACACACAAACATGAGCATGTGCACGTACATGTGCGCGTGCACACACACACACACACATCAAGTCACCTCAAAAGCCTGGAAGCTGAGCCCGACGTTGTAGCCCTCTGACACTGTGATCCTCCACACACACTCTTTGGAAGGTCTGTAGTCATCGGGGTAGTTTGGAGACTGAATCTGTCCCGAGTCCTTGGTGATCTCGCCCCCACAGATCGCTGCACACAGACAGACAGAGACAGAGGGACAGAGAGAGAGACAGAGAGACAGTGAAAGAGAGAAGGGCAGATGGGATGTGTTACCTCTCACTGCACTGATCCAACACACCTGAAACACATTCTGTGTTCACTCTGAATAATGAAAGCCCCGAGAAAACATCACACCAAAGTCACCAAGCTGAGCCTCTTCTTGTTTCACAGTGTGCAGCAGCTCTGCAGTCTGTGGATTATTCACGTTGTGTGTATTTGTGTATTTACTTATTAATTGATCACTGACTGAGTGAAGGAGGTTACCTTCATAAATAGCAGCGAAGCCTTTTCCCACCCAGTTGCTGCTGCTGCGGAACTCAATCCACATTCGGCTATCAGTGGAAATCAAGACGTCAGGAACTTTATCTCCACAAAACCGGCCTGTAAAACACACACACACACACACACACACACACATACACATTAACCCTCTGAGCACCGTACTGTTGGCAATATTATAGGGCATCAAAGTGAAAGTTTCTGTAGTGAAAATAAATACAAATCTTCTAGCATGGACAATGTAGCATTTTGTTAACTCTGCTGTTCACTTTGAGATGAAAAGTACAAAAACTGCTATAACGTTTAAGAAAACTGCTATAACTGCTATAATGCTGTGCCTCTCAGAGGGGCATAACAGCTGTGGAGCATCTGGGCATCTAATAAGTCAACAGTTGCAACATTCAAGTCCAATATTTTCTACTGAATTGCAGTGGATAAAAGTTGGAAAGTTAATATGGTAGTTATTTGTATAATTGATACTTGACTACAATTAAACAAGCAGTGTAGTTAGGGGTGTGCTGGCAGGTCGAGGTGTTGATTGTGTCTTAACTTCTATAAACCTCCTATGAACAATTACACAGCTGTTTCCTCCTTTAATCAGTCGCTCGATGTATATTGGCCATTTAAAGATCCATTCCTAATGCATTTGCAGTGTATGTATGGTAGCCATTATTCTGTGGAAAGCTCATCTGCAGTTAATATGAGGCTTCAGCAGTCTGAGTTAAACAGTTGAAAGGAGAGAGCGAGAGCCTCATACTAAAACTGCAGCATATGCATCACTATGAAGGGATGATAAGAAGAAAAAGCTGTTCATGTGGGCACCTGAATGTTTTTAAAAGACAGATATGAGAAACTGTGAGGCTATGTGTCCCTCTGCACCCCCCCCCCGATCACCCCTGGCTCACTCTGTCCTGATCTTACCAAGCAGTGGAGCTTTCCTCCAGTATCCATCCCGAACCTCGATGTAGTCATACCAGCACAGGCTGCTCTTGTACAGATCCATGGTGGTGAAGTTCAGAACAATCTGGAAGAGGAAGAGAAGAAATTTGTTTTTTAAAACAATGATTTAATCCAAATCTATTCACATCAGAGACAGGATGAGAGGGGGGGCAGAGGTCAGACCTTAGGAAGAGGGTGGTACCTGTAGTGTTAGGACTTAATCAATATACAGTCATTCTGTCAGCAGTCTCTTATTGTTACTGGCTAAGCATGCACATTCAATGCACTGCAGGGTGCTACTGCTGTGTGGGTATGTGTGTGTGTACCTTCTCTCCGGGTGTAACAGATATTCTCCAGACACAGTGAGTGTATGAAGGGTATCCGTTGGGGTAACCAGGAGACGAGAAGTTGCCCGTTGACTCTTGAAGCGTCTCTCCACACGCTGCAACACACACACACACAGATGGAGTTACATTTTTGTGGTAACTCCTGCTGTTGAGCATAATCCCCTCGACTGTGTGCTGATGACTTCAGATCGGTATGTTACTAAAGAGCACATGGTTCCAACGTCTATTATTATTGTCAATCAGCACAGAACTATTATTTTTTACTGCCAATTTACCTAAATAAATACACATCACACTATTTTGTCAAAGCAACAGCCTCACACATTCTTTTGTCCCAATGTCTGTGTCTACATTATCCCATCTGTCCATATGGAAACTGTTATAAATGTATTTTGAGTCAGAAAACAGTAAAGGAATCAAAATTACCCTCCCAAACAAACTCATGTTTCATGTTGTCTTTGGCTTCTCTTAGTTTTGCATGTAGGAGGCTTCAGCCTGTGTGTTTGTATCCCTGTGTGTATCAGTGTACTTGTGAGGTCCGACCGCAATCATTAAGCCCCGTCACCATTATCGGCATGAAACGTACCCCAGCAGAGTCGTTTCCTGTAAGTGAATGAGAGTGATGTGCCTTTAATTCACCACAGTGAAGACAACAGCAAAGGAAATAAGCAGCAGCACACAGCTGAGTGGGTTTTCGTGGAAAAATATCAGACAATATTGTTCTCTTTATGCTTCATTTTGAGTTTAACGCCGTCGCTCCCTTTCAGAAGGAGGTTAGCCAAATGTGCCCCTCCTATCCCATCATGCATGCTGTTTTCCCCCCACAATGCCCTGGGGCTCTGTTCATCTGTCAGTGAATATGGTATCACTCAAATATGACCTTATAAGGTTGAAGTTGTTTCTATTTCCAGCTGGGACACACTAACACAGTCTTCTTCTCTCTCCTGTATTAAAATGGATTTAGTGGAATTAATATAATTCTTGATTATATTCAGATTTATGGCATTTAAATAGAGCACAATCAGCCAGAAGGAGTGAATACAAGAAAAACCCCCCACTAAGGCTTGTGTGAATCTAACTGCACCCGAATTTATTACGTCATTTAATCGGTTTGACTCACTGACAATACATCATGCAAACACGATGAATGAGTGTCTGAACTCCTGCTGGGGATGTAACTGTACGTGTGTGGGCCTGACAGGGATGGCAGCCTCTGTGATCGTAAATGTTTGCAACATTAACTGCACAGCCTGGTTTGAGAGCAGCTCCAGATCACGTCAGAACAACTCACAAGGGACCAGAGGGACGCCAGCACAGCAGGAGTGTACGCAAGAACTGATGGGAAGAGTGTGTGCGTCTGTGTGTGAGACGTGTTTGAGACCTAAAAACAGAGGGGCGAGCGTCACATGGAAAAACAAATTACTCAACTTCACCTCTGCGCCTCTGAGAGTGAAGGGGTGGGCTGATTTCACACTAAAGATGTGAGCGGACAAACAGGGGTCGTCTTTTTTGATTCCTAGCTATGACGACAGCACACACACCCACATGCACACTGTGGTCTCATAATAAATATAGCAGTACCTGGACATCTATACAGCTTCCTTGCCTGTGCAATGTCTCCTTTACTGAGCCTGGTCCGCTGGCCAATAGCAGGCCGGACCCCATTTTCATCTCTGGATGGAAGGATGGTGTCGAGAAACATCCCCCTGCAGAGAGCACAGCAGAGATTTCATAAACACACCCTGCTCCGATTTCAGGGAAATTAAATGTGACCCAACACATGGCTTTATCTGGAAAACAATAATCATTTGATACGCTGTAAGAACAAACTGTAATTCTGAAATGCCAGTGACCTCCATGCAAATGCTGTTTCCCTCAACTGTTGTTGTGCTGTGTGTGTGTGTGTGTGTGTCTTATGTGAGAGTTAGGGCTGTGTGGGGAATGGGAGAGGTTCCTGAGAGGAGATATGGCAAAAATTTTAAAAGCATGCTCACATGAAAAGCATGTAAAGACAACACATGACTGGTCTCAAAGCCAAATCTTCAAAAATATGAAATACGGAAAAAATAAAAAATAAAAACAAAGTCCCCATAAGCACGAGTGTGTTTAGAGCACAGATATGTGTCGTAATCTGAATCTGAATGACTCAAATGATGAAGGAACATATGTTTGCTGCACAATATTGTCTTTATTTATATTTTCACCTAATCTTTTCCTTTTGTTGTGAATGACGCATAAAATTTTCAGGTTGTGGCCACATGTTGACGAGTGGTCCGAAGCCTAAAAACTTGACAATTACACAAATCTACACAAATAACACCTACTCTGTTTTCATTGTCCCATATTACTTAATAAGAGCCAGGACATGACGACTTACAAATCTGAGGAGAGTTAATGATGATGTTGATCAAAGTATCTCTAACGATCGGTTCCACCCAACAATAAACCACATGATTAAAAAATCCCCATCAAGGTCTCTGGTTCCCAAAATATGGAGCAGACTTAACAGTTGAGAAAAATCTGTTTTGGCAGACCGTGTTGTCTGATGTTGTGAGTTCAAATCAAGTGAACAGATGATGAGACTTTGCCGCTGCTTACC
The DNA here is from genome assembly GCA_021432705.1 of Caranx ignobilis. Classification (NCBI taxonomy): domain Eukaryota; kingdom Metazoa; phylum Chordata; class Actinopteri; order Carangiformes; family Carangidae; genus Caranx; species Caranx ignobilis. Next base: position 6,040,501 of record MU269982.1, read on the forward strand.
GTGAGAAGGTGTTCCTGGCGTAGTGCATGATGCTATCAAAATCATATGGCTCCCCAAGAGAGTTGACCTCCCCTGGCTCCATCTTGAGAAAGTTATACTCCTGGCCTGGGAACCACATAAATGCACACACACAAACACACACACACACGCACACACACACACACACACACACATATATACAGACAGCAGCATGAGAAAGTTGAGTTTCATCACATGTTCAGAGTCTTATCATTTAGATTTATTTGATTGAGTCTGAACATATGAGACGTTTTGAGGGCATTTCTTTAAGATGTAGTTTCTAAATAAAAACTTGGGTCACGGCTGATTCCCTGATACGTCATTTGGTTTAACACCTGTCAGGTGCTGAATGCCTTCTGGTGCTTCCGAGCTTATGAGAGGGAACATGGCCGACACTCTGGGGGTCTAGGTGACTTCACAGTCATTAAAAGCCTCATTCACACCCACACACAGCCGGACACGAGTGTGAGATTAAAAACATACACACATGTTGTCCACTGTAGTGTTTCCTTGTCTTCAGATACAAGATGACGTTGAACCATTGAAGCAGAAACCCAGGTGCATCTCGGGCATAAAGCCCCGCCTCACCTGGTTGGATGTTGTCCCGGATGATGGTCACATGATCATCACGGTCGGGCCGTGTGTGCTCATGCCAGAAGCCAATGACGTGGCCCAATTCGTGCACCACGATGCCAAACTTGTCACAGTTCTTGCCGATGGATATAGCCTGGGGCCCGTTGCCACGACGACCCACATAGGAACAACACCTAATAAGGATTAGTAGGAAGTTGATAGCAGGGAGATAGGCGGATGACATTTACTACAGATCTGACAGTGGAAAAAGCATCAGCAGCAGTGTTGTATTCAGCTTACACTGACCACACACACACATGCACACACACACACACACAAACACAAAGTCTTTTCAGGATTTCCTGCCACGTACTACATCCAGCAGAGGAAAAGTGGCAGGATTTGTTTACATACAGCGTTCCAATAACGCTGCAGTTTCATAACCCAAAGTGAGTAAGCTGTGAGAATTCACATATCGCTGCTCACAGAACACACAAGCACACACACAAACACACACACACACATTCATTCTCTTTTTCTGGTTAGCTGAGACATCCGTGCCAGGCTAACAAATCTGATTAAAGTTATCCAGCGAGCTGATTGCAGAGTAAGGATCAGGAGTCACTGGAGTAGATAGAGTCTTTTCTTGCAGCATTTGCAGTGCCTGTATCAGTACAACTACTTCACACACAAACACACACAGATAAACACACACACACACACATACAACAGGTGCCAAAAAATTAACTGTGTCGTACTTCAACCAGCAGCACTTTGCTTTTCTGTCTCTCTTGCTTTCTGTCTTTGTCACACACATCACAAATCCAAGCTGCAGGATATTTATACAGCAGATTAAAGTGTCTAATCTCTGATGCAGCCGAGCCTATCACAGAACACGAGACGACCGGCATCATCAGTTAACACGCAGATCTGTGGCTCATCTACATGCCTGCACCTATCTGCGTTTTTAAAAAACCCTAATCAATTACTCAGAGAACGTCTCCACCTGCAGCATTATGACATGATGTTGTGTACTGTAACTACGTGTTGGACTGAAAAACAGAGGTATGCACATCCAAGGAAACTATTCAACAGGAAACAGGAAATATAAAGGCAAGAAAAAACATGCCTCTTGTTCCAACAATAATTTTCTAATCACAGTTTCAGTGCGATGTTTTGATTATATAGATCTTTGTCAGGCACCAAATATTATTGTAGGAGAAAAGATACTGTGTGAGACTTTTGTCTGTTTTACTATCATTGTTCAGTTTGCAGAAATGCTATCACATTTTTATACATCACTGCTAGGGTTTTAGATTATAGCTTTTAATTTGAGAAATAAACTAAACTGAATCACAAACCTGACCAGACATTCAATGACAGATTTCAGTACTTGACAGTTTTTTGATGATTACCGGTGCTCTGGACACGTCATCACGAACAGTAGGTTTTGACCACAAACTTCTGGTCAGGATCTCAAGGTTTTTAATTAAACATGTCAGCGTGAATGATGGACAAGTGTGTACAAAAAGAAAAGATAAAGCTTCAGTTTTGAAACAAGCAAACACTGAAGAGTTGATCTGTCAAATAATGTGAGACTTTCAATTGGTGAGTGGAGACAGAGAGAGATTTTCCCCTACATATTCATGGCGCAACAAATTATTATTTTCATCCATTTTACCATCCACCTGAAAAAGAACAAATAGTTTTTCTGATTGTTAGACGTGTGTGGTGAATGTAGGCACCAAGTTTTTATATTATTATTATAATTAAATCTTTTAATTGAACAAAATGTCTCTTTGAGAGCGAGACGTCTGTTTGAAGAGAGCCTTGGACATGAACAATTTACACACTGACAGAGACAGACAAAGAGGGTCTGTGCATTGTGATCAGATTTTTTTTCTTTTTTTACATCAATGAACTTGTTAACTACAATAATTAGATAATGATAATCTAATCTATCAACAGATATACAAGAACTATTGTTGGTTAATTATTTTACTGATTAACTTTATTATCTCAGCTTCTGATACTGAAAGTTCACAGATGCAGCTATCCTGCTCTTTCAACCATCTTCATGACTCAGTCCAGTTTATCACTTCAGTCTTGGAGAGATAAACCCAAATGTCCTGATCTCGGCCGTTCTGAAACCTCACCTCTCACAACCAGTGAAGTGCCACCACTGTACAAACACACTCTGACCCCACCGTGCTGCCACTCAACAGAACAATGCGACTTCTGCAGAGTATGAACAAAAAAACTGCACAAACATACAAACACTTAAACCAAGCTGCGTGATTGGTGGGATGGGGAAACAGGAGGAGGACAGGAAGGAAAGCGGAGCCATTGTTGAGTGACCATGTCGTCTCTCGCTGTGACAAGGTCACTACTGAACTCAAGGTACGCACACACAATCACAGACACAGTCACACATGTGCACAGAGATCATTCAAGCTCACCCGCAGGGCCTGTAGGTGAACACTATGTAGCTTTCCTCGTCCGTCTTCTCAATGAAAGTTACGCACGTCTGTTTCTCCCAGTGACGCATGGCCTGTTTAAACATGGCCCTCTGACTGCCTGGAACACACACATTTTACATCCTACTTTTACACAATCGCACTCGGTGTGTGTTTTACTGCTGAGCAGCACGGGCACCAGTCCAGAGGAGTTGCTTACCAGTGAAGTTTCCTCCTATGACGTAGGGGATGACTCCTCCAGGCCATATCCTCTCAGCCCGGGATGTGGCCGCTCGAGGAATACGGCTCTTTGCGAAACTCGTGCCTCTTCCACTTTTCCCATTTTGACTCTTGGGACTGGCAGCTCCCTTGCTGGTATTCTTGGATTCTAACAGAGTTGGGGAGGAGGGGGGGCACAGTTGAAAAATTACAGGTCTGTTAATATAAGTATCAGTTCATATTATTTGATTACACCATTTCTTATTATAGGTGGCCTTTCAAAGTTTGTTCTCAGATCTGAGAGTAATAAAACTCAGACAGAAATAGTCTGTTTGAGTAAACATTAATTTAAAGAAGGTTATTATCTAAACTGCAGGAGCTACACACACAGAGACACGTGTAGTATTGTGAATAACCTCATGATAAAAACCTTTCAGCCTGCAGCCGTCATCATCAAAAACTTCAGACATACACCGAACACCGAAACTTTGATTCAGTTAAACAGACATTTACCATGAAATTAACAGAACCAGTGGTTTGCATGACATCAAAATGCAATAAATACCACTGTGCAGTTTTCTGCCTCCCTTCAATCCCTGTTTATCTAGAATAACACAAAATATTAAAAATATGTGTGAAATTTTGACCATGAAAGTCTGATCATTTTGTCTTTGAGTTCAAGTCAAGGTTTTTTGCCAAATGTGAAATGTGATTTCTTCTGAGCAGTTCTCAGGACTTTCAGTTCTGAGGCCAAAAGCACGTTTTGTAAGGCCACTGTGACATTGACCTTTGACCATTGACTGCTAAAATGCAAGTCCTTGAGTCCAAGAGTATGCTTCTACCAAATTTGAGGGGGTTCATTCATTGTGTCACTGAGATGCCATGTCCCCGAGAATTGATTGAAACAACCTGGAAACAATCTGCTTTCCGTTCTGTCACCGAGACACAACGAGGCTCTTCTCAGAGGGAGGTGATCGACCACTGGGCCATTTGATTTATATCAAGTGGCAAATGCAGTTCTTACAGAGTCTTAAAAGAGGCCAAAAGTGCAACAGTTAAACCACATGTTCATATTGTTGCAGTTACAGTGGTTGGATCACAACAGACACTCGAACTGGAACGAGATTTAGCAACTAAACGTTGGCAGCTGAAAGGCTGACAAGTCAATAATTTCATGAAGTTCAGTTTCAAATGATTTTTTATTGTATTTATACAAATACCCCCTGTCTTTAATCACAACAGAGAGGCACTCAGAGGGAAAAAAATGCTTGAGATGATCATATATCACAGTGAACATGTCATCATCTCCATCATCAAAGTTTGAAAAGCTGCAGCTGCAACACAAACCAAGGCTCTAGTTGGAAATTCAGTAGATTTTGTTTTTAACTTGACTGAAATGAATGGAAACCAGCTGACTCCCAGGATATTTAGGATGCCACTATGTCAGTATGTGTGCATTAATGGAAGATATAGTATTTGTGGTGAATTAGCTAAAACAAGCAGAACCACCAGTGTGTTTTTGGTATTCAGGATCCTTACCGAAGCCAAATCTACGTATTCTTTCCAGCAGCAGGTATAACGAGCCTCTCTTCTTTGCAATTTCGTGTTCCTCCAGGCCACCTGTCACACACAAACACACACACATGAACAGCGTACAACAACAAATGCTGATATTCTCAGGTGGCTTGCTCTCTACTTCCTGTCCAGGTTGTTTCACCCAGCAGCTGATGTTGTGATGAGAGCGTTTCAGTGGGAAACACCACAGAGATCTTCGATTACGTGTCAGTTCGTACAGTGAGAGTGAGATGCTAGGGGTCCACTCACCAGATGTGTGCCCTTGTCGGGAGTGTGTGCGCATGTGTGTGTGCTGTGTGAGGTCTATCGTCCTGTCGATCTGGAACATCCGCAGATCCTCCTCGTCTAAAGCGATGTCGCCCCAGAAAACAGCTAGAAGAGAGAGAAGAAGCATCACTAACGCCATCATCATCATCAGCTCCATTACAGCTTATTACATCATCTTTGGAAATGATCACGTGAAAATATAAAATTCAAATATTTCTCTTTATCCAATGTGTAACTATGTAGAAGAAGACCTTCATTTTGCAGTAAAGCCATTTAATTACCATTTGAATGCATTTTAAAAGCATTGATAGGTTTAAGGTTTCACTGTCACACTTGCAATCGAAGCATCAGACGAGCTGTGGTTTATTTAATCACTTTCTCATCATTATTGAGTATTTATCACACAGAATTTTATCTTACATTAAGTTTGACTCACATGATTTCTTATGTACCCGTATTGTGATGTACTTGTGCAAATGGCAATAAAATTCTAAACTACTCTTCTATATAAAACAATGATCAGATGTCTGGAGCATGGTTTGAGTCAGACATGGCGACAAAAATAAATCCTCCCCCAAGAGGCTGAAAATTAATTGTAAGCAGTGCCTTCACAAACAAAGTGCACACTGTAGTAACCACAGGAAAATGGGGGCATTGAAACCACTGGGACAAAAAAAAAATGTATCTAATTAACGAGGATATTTTTCAGAGAGAGGCTGATGTCTTGTTTTCTTCTTCTTAAGATTTTCTATCTGGAATAAACTAAGACCTCCGGTGCAGAGCCATGAGAAGTGGAGCTGAATACTGAAGTGGGTAGAGGCAATAGCTACTGTGGATATCACACCAGTGCAGCCCTGGTGTAGATCACATACCAGGAAAAAGTGCAGGTGTTTAACTTTATCTGAAGTGCAGAATTTGCCAGGTTATAACTGAATCCTCTGGTTATTGATTCTCTGAGTTATAACATTACAGTCATACCACAGCACAGAATCACCGGAGTTTCACTCACTCCACTCATGCATCCAAAACTCCACCCAAAGATGTAGAAACTCGTGTTTAATATCAACAGAAGGAGATAGCTCCGCACAGCTTTGTCTCCCCCTCCCTCTCTCTGTTGCCCACACACACACACACACACACACACACAGAGCCACCAGCCCCCAGTGGTCTTACAATGGTACGATATCAGGCCATGTATAAGCCTTTTGGCAAGTGACACTCCCACCGCTGTTCCCTCCACTTCTGCCCCCTCCCTCCCTACCTCCCTGCCTATTTGTACCATGCAAGTCTCCCCCCCCCCCTCGTACTTCGCTCCATAGCACCTGACTAAAGGTGTCCACACGCTGTCCACATCCATTAATGTACACACTGCAGCGCTCTCAACCATGCAGCAGCTACAGTAGCACTGACTCACTGGGTTGCATAGAGGACATCATCTCAACCTCTGAAACTGGAGGCAATGGCCTGACCTGTCCTGGCACTGATGTTGGAGCAAAGGTTTTTTTTTGTAATTTAGCCAAATCTTAGCCCAAAGCTAAGAATTAGCAGATTTGAATTTTTACATGTGCCTTTAAAGTAGAAGTCAATAGAAAAAGTACAAAGCACACTACTTCCACTGTCTCTTTTCTCACTGGGATGTTTATGAGTCCTGCAACAACCACAGATTAAAAAACCGTTTCTTCTTCACAGCTTGCCAACACTTTTTTTGTAGCAGCTTAAAGTCTGTCTGTGTGTTTGTCTTTGAGTTTTTTTTTTCCTTTAGACCCTCAAGTTCTGGGATATTTTTAGACGGCTCACACTAAAGAGCCAGCATGTTTAGCTCATGTGTCTTCAGAGTAATGATAAGCATCGGCCCAAAAGGCACAGAAACTGCCAAAAAACATTAATTTAATTGAACAAATATGAGATGGACAAAAATAAAAGTTGTGAGAAACACAAGCTAAGTTGGACTATAAGTCACAGGCCAGGAATCGCAGCCATCGGTGCATCACAGTGTTTAAACTATTAGTCTATAGGCTGTAATCAGTATCAGTGGGTTTGCAGCAGCCTATATGAGAACAATATGGATCAGCACAAAAAGAGTGCAGCGCTCATAAACCCACAACCCCTCTGTGTCTTCATCATCCTCCTCCTGCTGCTGCTGCTGCTGCAACCTCCTCCTTCTCTGACTCTCATGCATCATAACACAAACGCTGTGTACGTGGCTGCAGCATCACATAAAGCACATCGTGGACCTCATGGTACTCTGCCCCCCCATATCTACAATATCTGTCACAAGCGTCTAACAATGCACAACTGAACGATAACCATCACTAAATGATTAGCCGAGCAGAGTTATTGCCCTCCACGGGGACTCTAGACACCGATACATTAACAATGGCATGGGAGAAGCTTGTTACTTAGCTAATTAGGATTGCCACTAAAGGAAATGGGGGGTCAGGGTGCCATTGTGCTCAACTCTGTGCTATTGTTGGAGAGAGGAGCAAACCACAATGACCACAGATGGTTTACAAATCAGGATATCAAATATAGACAAGGAGTGTGTGCTGGTGAATGGTGGTATATTAGATTTTGATGGGACAGATAAGAGGCTAATGTCTGATCTGGAGGGTGGAGCTCCAGTAGTCTGTTTATTATTGCGTATAATGTATCTATTATGTAGACAATAACACTGAATGGTTCACTTTCACATCTAAAAATAACTTTAAATGACCACATGGCAAAATGCATCACATTATTACACATATAGAAGAGAGCATGAATATTTATGTATAATTAACTTAAATGTAAACTGATTTATTACAGTGGCAGTTGGACTGATGAATACAGTTGCTGCAGGGAGTTGGATTAAAATATCAATCATGTTATCATATCTATATGACACAACATCCAGTAACTGACTAGCGTATGTTAGCATAAAGACTGGAAACAGGGGGAACCAGCTGGCCTGGATCTGTCTAAAGGTAAATATTTGGTCTGAAAAGTCTGAAAATCTTCATGTTTGACTTTTGAATTATTTGATCATAACAAAAGTTGCAGCTAAGTCATCAGACCTTTTGTAAATTATCTGATTATCTGATTCAACAGCAGCATTTTGATTATTACATAATGTGAAAGAAGATGCTGTTGACACATGGTTAGAAACAGATTTTCTGACATATTCAAAAAGGTGGCACAGGTGCAAATCAAACTCCTCACTCTCATTGGCTGTTTGATTCATGATGTCACCGCAGTGTTTTCAGACAGATTTCACCACTTGGAAAACACACAATAATTGAATCCTCACAAATAGTAAACTTTGTGGTGTAAATTCAAAAGTGTTTTTCATTGTGTTTTGTTTTTAATGTCAGACATTTGAAGATGGCGGCATCCAGTGCTGTATGGCACATGTGTAAAAGAAGTTTATGTGAATCTGAATTGATTCATGTGGGTGTGACTTTGCCTTATAAAGCAACAAAAATAACACAATGAGACCAACATGTGCACTAAGATGTGGTCTGAACATGCTCTGGAACAACTGTTATTTCTGACAACAAATTGCACTATGGGCAATATAGTGCCGGTCTCTGCAGTCACTCCCTCTGCATCAGTCGTGTCACACTGAGCCACAAAAACCAAATAGGTGCAAAAAAAAAGAAAAAAGAATCCACTTATGCCTTTGGAAACTTCTACTTCAATCATATCACATTACACCTGCATTAGAAATGATATTCCCTCAGCTTTTGCTCCTGGTTATGGGACAGTGAGTTTGTGACAGTGCACCAGCTCTACACTGGTGTTTTAGGACAACAAGCAAAAAAACAAAAAAACACACAAGGACTAAAAGTTTTATAGAAAAAAAAAAAAAAAGCTGACACAAGCAGAGATACAAAGCGAGAAGAGGAGGAAGAGTACAGTAATAGTTAGTTTGGCCCATTGATTGTCGGGGTCCTCAATCCATAGAGATACCATAAATAGCCCAAAGTCAAGCCAGTGGGTGAGGGGGGTGAGGACAGTGAGGCAGGGAGATGCAGGAGGAAAAGTATTGATCCAAAAAACCCCAGGACGTCCCGGGGGACCTACATCATGCTGACCAGGGCCTTACTGCATGCCCTTCAGCAGGGGCACTGCAGCAAACACACACACACACACACACACACACACAAGGACACACATACAGGAGTAATGCACCAAACACAAACTCAGAGGAAAACTTCCTTCCCACGCAACCAGCACCTCCCACCATGCTCGCTGTTTGGAGAACAAGGAGAACAGTTTGAGGCATATTGATCAAGTTCCCCAGACTAATATTGGCTTTCTGCATGTTCACTCCGCAGCTCGGGAACAAATGTCAAACACTCGCACCACAGTGTGGCTCTGTGTGGAAGATGAATATGTGGATATATGACCATGATCTTGGCCTGAAACTTTATTGCACCTGACAAATGTTACTTATTAAAATGCACATGAGCCTGATCCGAAAACTTTTTCTGTACTTAATTCTCATCTGTCAATTAACTTGTAAGACACAGCAGATGCAAAAAGTAAAAGTTTTATTCGTCTGCTTCAAATTTAGACTATTTGTTTCTGATAAATTCAAAGAACAAGTAACGTATATCATTTCTAATATTATAATATCTTGTGCATTATTCTGATGTACTGATGTAAGACAGTGTTGATGACAGTGTGTGTGTGTTTTTGTTGCTTCCAGAGTTTTATTCTCATCAGACAGACACCATGCTGATGTCGAGGGTTTCTCTGATACTCTCCTCCATTATGTGACCATTAGTTCAGTTTGCAACCATCCAGGGTCCAGTGCTGTGAAATATTTTCTTTCATACAGATCTGTATTCATTTAATGTGTGTTCTTACAGCTGAACTGGTCCCAGTTGGTGGGAGAAAAGATGCTCAGATAGATGACTTTTTTTTTTTTTGCTCTATAAGATTGTTTATAGTTTCCCTCATTATTATTTACTGCAGACTTAATCTCTTTTTCTTTTCCTTTTGACATTTTATAGACACTACAGCACAGTACAAAAGAGAATTATGCACTGCTGAATTCATGCTGTAGTCAGTGGGGTGTACTAATACACACACACACACACACCTCACTAAGCTCCTCATTAAGCAAATATAAGGTCACGCTGTAGGTGGGCTAAGATGTGTGCAAATGTGTGTGTGTGCATGTGTGTGTGAACACATGCACGTGTACAAGTCGAGCCACCTGTGTAATATTATTACACTGTATATAGCTGTGACTGTGAGCGTACCGTGATATTAAAAAGAGATTATCTCGGCCATGTTGGCAGATTTTCTCTGAAACTAATCATTGTGCAGGTTTGATCCACATTAACACTTTGTGAGCAGGTTCAGTGGTTTAGGTTCAGAGGTACCAAAAGCACCAAAGACTGTGCAACACATCAATACACACAGCACACAGTCCAGCTGAGTGGACCATTAATATGATACTCTACCCAAAAATCATTTCACTATGAAACACTGATCTCTCTAAAAGGGGAACGTGGTTGTAAAAAGTCTGTACTACAGGTTATTTATAAGTGCCTTTGAAGACACCCAAGGACACTTTGATTGGACATATACAAACAGCAGCAACAATGACATAAAGATACATAAAAGAATTATATATACACATGTGTAGTAGGACAATGGTGTATTTTCACCAGTCACCAAAAATGGACGGTTTCTAATGTGTCTTTCCAGTGGTGATGTAAAAGAAGCAACAGATGTGCACTGGTACAACCCCTGAGGGAGAGCATTCCAGAGGTTAGGGCCTGATACACTACAGACCCTGCTGCTGCACCCATGTTACAGGGTGTGTGTGTGTGTGTGTGTGTGGGGGGGGGGGGGGGGGGGGGGGGTTAGAGATGGACATCAGATGAACATAGCGATGGAGCAGCTTTACAGGGATAGAGAAAACTGGATCGGCAGGGAGGCGCTGAGGCACGGGGGGAGATTTGTAAACGAGGAGACGTGCTTTAAAATGAATGCAGCGGGATCTAACTGGGAGCTGGTGCTGTTGGTGAAGGGTGGTACATGCAGTCTTCGTACTGTAACCCCTGACTGGCTACAGAGAGAGAGATTTAAACAGCAGCGAGTAATTGTGATGGTTATATATGACCAGGGAGTTGTTACAGGAGGCTCTCTGCCTTCCATGTAGTGTCTCTTGGCCAAAAACCAACCTTGCAAGATCAGCACCTCCGACCTGGTGTCCCAGCTCTCGTCTCTGTGGCACCACAACACAAACACGACATGTAACCGGTAATCTCTTGTTTATGACAGGTAAGACTACACAAATATACACATCATAACACAAATGTGATAAATAACGTTATCCACTGCTCCGTGGATTGCTTTCTCGTCGGCTTAGTTGAAAACAAATGCACATGACCGGGAGGAGGGTTAGCAAAACAGTGGAAAAGCAACCAGACTTGTATAGTTCCTCTTTAAAATGATGACTTCAGGTGTGGACGAGAGACTCCGCAAACAGAAATCACTGTCGTATCAAACCGAGGTTTCGTTTTTCTTGAATTCACAGTTGTTTTTTTTTATGAATTCTCCTAAAGACAAGTTCAAGGACGTCACCACATCATGCTCCTCTACTGGTCACAACTGCTTAAGGTTGCAGAGAGGTCATGGTTACAGTTAAGGGTGAATGGGGACTGCACATTTGTGACCTTATGTGCTACACTGTCATCCAACACCTCCCACCTCCACAGAGAGGGGGTTACTACTCTCTGTCACATCAGAGCCGGACGTGCATAATCGTAGCTGATTGATGCCATATGAGCGGTTTCTATGAATGGATACAAAATCACTAGGGTCCAAAATAAAACTATTGTCCATTGTGGTGGAAACTATCGCTTAACTTTGCATTTTAAACTTGAAATAACCTTCATATTTTTCTTTTGAGGGTGGAATAATGATGTGCTGCTTCACTCTGTAAGGTGTTGGAATGTGAAGAGATGCTGGAGTCGGTCATGTCACTGGTCAGAAATGTGCTTTTAGAGGAAAAAAAGAAAAAAGTAGAAGCTTAGGCCAAGTTCAAAAAGTTCACACCCCCGCCCTCCTGTGAGCATGTGTGTGAAAGAGAGACAGAGAAAGAGGAGACGGATGATAATGACAAACTTTACAAACCACCAGTGACATGGACAATCTCAGCTTTGACTTTTATCACTATTTTTCTTTACCAGATGTTCAGAGCACATCTGAGGAGTTAAGCATAATGTGTGTGTGTGTGTGTGTGTGTGTGTGTGAGATGTCACAAGTCCACAGACCCAGAAACAAACAATTGCACACACACTAATCATATGTTTTTTTTTTTTTTTTACTGGGTTAAACACAGTCCCAGACGCTGCCAAAGACCCAATTACACACCTCTACACTGACACATCACTGTGTTTACCTCCAGCACAGTGTGTGTATGTGTGTGTGTTTGTCTGCAGACTCGCACAGGCTACATTTCCTCATGCATGAACAGATAAAAACAGATGGTGAAGCAGTCAGGCGGAGGACTGGACATCTCAAACGACCCGGAAATAAAACCCAGACTGATCATAAACAAATCCAATTAATTAATGAGAATGAGAATATACAGTCAGACTGTCATCAGTATCCGAGCAGAGCTGTTCACCTTTTTAATTACACATAAAGCTGAGCGTCCTCTCAACCAAATCACCTGAGAAGACACAGGATATAGAGTGACTATTGGGAGGGGGGAGGAAAAAAACATGTCCCGTGTTTCACTGGAACTGAAATAAAATGTAGATAATTATAAGATTCAGGGCAAAGTAAAAAAGAACATCTGTAACTTCAAAAGCACTCCACACTTAAATGGAGCTCTGCCACTTAAACTGGAGGAGATAACAGGCAAAGAAATGTTTGGTATGAGACAAAATAACATAATATCAGATGACACACACACACACACACACACACACACTCTCTCTCTCACACACACACTCACACATAGCACTGGTGTAAACTCCTAATCACATTACTGTGACACTGAGATTCTTCTCCAGCAGGTCATGGGTTTGGCCAGACATTGTGACGGGACACGATCATGTCTCGATTTACCACCATGGTGCCCTGGATGTGCACTCGTCAACAAGCTCTACCAGGTACGAAGATCAAATTAAAGTTATATAAGAGAGTTATTTTTGTGAAGATGGAAGACAGTTCTGCTCTGGAAGTCACCCAGTGGGTGCATCAGGTGTGACTGCATGTCTCCACTCACTGCAAGACAACATTTCTTTTTTTCTTTTTTAGCTTTGACGCAGCCTTAATGTCAGTATAAATACTATGAGGAGTGAGTTTCAGGTTACAATGTATAATGAATGAATAAATCAAGTTAGGACATGAAATGTGACACAGCTGTGTGACATTTCAACGGTTTCAAACCGCAGCGGACTGAAGACTCTCATTCAATGACTTTTTTTATTTGTTAAGATATTTTTCAAATTGCAGGTCAGGTACTGAGATACTCTACTTTGACAGAGCAAACACACCTGTTACCGACTCAACATGATGTTGTTATAGTATCAGAAATACTGTGACTACACTAAGCTTGGACATAGAGGAGGGATTGTAGCTTCAGAATAAGTTTAAAGAGGCAATCAACATCGAAACATCTCAAACTAAGACTCCAACACTTTTAGAGGAGCATCAACCAATTCTGTCTCAAAATCCAGATGGTGATCGTTTACATCGAAGTGTATCCTGTAGCTGTCCAGAAGCAACATGGTTGTTTGTGGGATGGATAACACTTAACATGAGGCTCTTTCTACGCTAAACTTTCTGCAAACTTCAGTGTGAAGAACAAGCTACAAACACATGGTCTGACGCACTGATATCAAGGACCAACACATGCTGTTTGGAAACAACAGGAAACACTTATTTCTTGCCTCCAACTGAGGTGATTTTCTTGAATTATCTTAAGCACTTTCAACAGAAGAACCTGAGCAGATCACCAACAACTCTTTAAGGACTTCTCTAAACTGCAGCGCCTTGAAATATTATCACCATGAGTTTGGTATTGAGCTAGTAGATAGAAACATATTTGTGTCAAATGAAGGTTAAACCTGGTCTAAAAGCACCAATTATTTAGTTTAGTTGTGCATCACCTGTACCTTGCACACAGGTAGAGCTTGTTCCTTCTCAAATGTTCATGACTACATGAGTTAAATGACGTAGCAGACCAAGCTAAAAGTGTGTAGCGTCGTGTGACAGCTGAGTTCCTACAATGTTTAAAAAAACAGCTTTAAAAAACAGTCTGACTGTAAGGAGACGGCGACTTCTCCTCAGCCAATAACGGTTGTTTGCGAATGACTTTTGCTTCTATAAATACCATGAGGAAAAGCTAGGTGACATAAAAGCACCCAGACATTTAATAATTGAGCAATGCGAGGCAGGTGGGCCGAGTGACGGCGGTGCTGACTCATGGCTTCTGCAGCTCCGGAACAATGACGCTCCAAAACAAACAGTGGGCTCTCAGCACCGGCCGCAGAGTTTGTGCTGAGGCGGGAATCCTGAGGAAGACTTCGGAAGCTCAGTGGCAGGACCACTCTGCTCGGGAAAATCCTGTTTAATATAATATGAGTGAGACCGCTTGCTCTCTCACTAACACACACACACACAGCGCAGCCACAGTGTCAAACACACGCACACGCACGCACACACACACACACACATTGCTCTAGTTTCCTTCCTACTGAGGAATGGGGGAAGGGGTGAACAGTAGCTGCAGCTTACTGTCACGACATGGTGGGCTTCGGCCTCTGACTGAGAAGCCCCACAGCACACACATAGTGGACAAGGGCATAGGTACACATACAGTCACCTGTCTAGGATACATTTGAGTACCATAGTGATAGTTAAACTTCAATGGAAACACCTGGATAAGCACCTGACAGTCACTATAATGACACCCGGATCCAGAAAAGAGCAAAACACTGGTTGTGTGTTGTTTCTGTAAAGTTTTCCTTCAACAAAGTGAAGCTCACAGATAAAACATCCAACATCCTACTTAAGTCCACCAACACCAGATCTCACTCGCAACAATAAAAACACTTCTATACTGTTCATAGTGTTATCACAAGCATTTCCCCAACAATTTACAATGCATATGGTCCAGAATCAAACTTACTTTTGCACTTTTCACTTACTTTTTAAACCTACAATGGAGCCTGAATACAAAGTAAATGTTGTGCAAATGTTTGCATGAACCTGTGCAGATTCATGCACAATGTTAAAGAGGAACTGTGCAAGAGTTTTACCTTAATTAAACAGTTTTGTGATGGTTAAATGATGTGTTAAGGGGAGAATGGAGGCTCTCTGTCTTCCACCTAACGTCTTTTAGCCAATAACCAACCTTGCAAGATCAGAGCCTCCGACCTGGTGTCCCAGCTCTTGTCTTGCGAGAAACATGGACTGTAATCTCTTGTTATCGTTAACACCTTGGTAGATATCGCTCCATGGATTACAACAGTGGAAATATGCAACTTTAGGGGGAGCTCTGTAGAGAAAAAAGCAACTGGCATAGTTCCTCTTTCACTAAAGCAAAACTCTTTGAGCTGAAAAATGTGTTATTCATAACACTGTATGATTCAACACAATCATTAAAGCACAGATAAGAGAAAGAGGAGGAGAATATGTGAGCTGCCACGCCAACAGCTCTGAGGCCTCCTCTGTGTAGTAACTCCAAAAACAGCCAAGTGGTCAAATTAGTGCAAATAAATCAAGTCCCAGTGTTTGTTTTGTGTTAAATGTGCAACCTATAAACAGTTTTCACACACAAAATATGACCTCTCATGGAGATTTATACTGTGTTTTTACAGCAGTTACCATTTAAACAACCATAGGCAAAAATTATATCCACCAGACTGAAGAAACAAACACACTGACTGAAGTTAGCACATCTGAATGCGGTGGACTTCTTGCTGTCAAAAGCTATGCACTTAAAAAGACTTTTCTTAGATCTGATGTGTTAACGAACTGCCAGTGCACAAACACTGAGTCACCGACTGAGACACAAAAGCCTCCAACCATAATGAAAGTGTAACAATACCCATCAGAAGAGGCACATGAATTTTATCTGCACATCACATCAGAATGAGCTTCGGCCGATGTGAACCACTTCATGTTGGCAGCAGGGCGGAGGTCGTCCCTCAAGTGGAAGGTCCCGCTTCAAGCTGCTTCGCAAGGAAACTCTGATCTAATGTTACTCAAGTGCTCATGAAGTTCACATTAAGTTAACTCTTTACCCAACTCTTGGATACCTGTTGGGTGGAAGAGTATTGCAGTCGTATTGCATCAATACTGTCGTGTCTGAACCAATAAACCAAATAAAACATCTGCCCTAGGATAACCATTATTCACTGCTCATCTTCCTGGAGTCCACATAAAAACAATCAAACACAAACAGTACATAAAGATAAATGACAACTAAATCTAAATACAGTAATCTAATGCTGGGGATTAAAACAAACAACCTGACAGGTGATATCATCCCTGATCTCTTTCATCTGTGTCTCTTTGGGTCGTTTGTTTTCAACAGGGAGCATCAGCCTCTGATCTGATTTATATGTGTTGGCAGTGAACAGCCACTGACTGGAGACCCAGGATGACCCGTTTTCTGTCTACAATTAAATTACTGACAAATGTGAGAAGCCTGGATGTTAATTTAGCCTCAGCAGTCGACCGTGACGGGCTGTGCCAGTGCATCTTAGTGACTTCAGTTTTAAATAAGCAGATA
The DNA here is from genome assembly GCA_021432705.1 of Caranx ignobilis. NCBI lineage: Eukaryota > Metazoa > Chordata > Actinopteri > Carangiformes > Carangidae > Caranx > Caranx ignobilis. The sequence goes on from MU269982.1 coordinate 6,057,361, forward strand.
ATTTTTCATTCCGTGTCCTGGATGAAAGAGAACAAGTGCTCGTGTCGCCTGATTCCTAAACTGATGGCATGACTTAAGAGGGAGCTCAGAGAGATGTGAGACCATGAGAAAATATACATTACGTGTTGTGTATACGGCGACTATACATTCCACCATTGTATCTGCAGAGGAGAGCAAGCAGTCAGTCTCTGGGGTCGCTCCTGAAGAAACGGCCCCCAGCTTCATTCGGACACTGAGGTTTGTTTAGCTTTCGCTCCGTGTGTGTGAGCATTTATGAGAACAGTGATTTGGAAGGAAGCATGAATGACTCTTGAGTGAGCGTAGGAGCCCGTGCACATCTGTATGACTGTGTGTGTGTGTGTATGTGTAAGTGTGCGCGTGTGTGTGTCATCTCCAGCTGAGTAGCAGGATGCAGACAACCAGGAAGAGATAAGCGCGGGTGAATGGAGGGAGCTCTGCGTGTGTGTGTGCATCGAGTGTGTGCGTATGTGCGCCTGTGAGTGTTCGCATGGGGAAATCACTTCACAAAGGCCTGGAAGTGTGTGTTCTCCTGTCTACCAGTGCGGGACTCAGAGGAGATAAGCAGCCAGCCAAATATTCCCCTTGTGTTTTCCCAGCAAAAACAGGAGGCGGAATACCAACCACTCAGACTGATGCCACAGGGTCAGGCCTGGAATGAGCCGCGCTTCCACTTCTTACAAGCGGCACACACACACACACACACACACACACACACACACACACATACGTAACGACACAGCCACCAAATCTTTACACAATGACAAACTGTATAGGTTGATGATAAGGATGCAACTAATATTTTTTTGTCACTTACTAGCCAATCTGTTCAAAGAACACTGAAAGTACATTTGATTGTTTATCCACAGATATCTATCACATTTAAGGTTTACATTAGTTATTTCTTTTGGGTGGAGGAGGCGGTGGTGGTGGGACAAGGTTTTGCAGATGTGGGATGTGTCTAAGATGGTATAAGACATTGATTGGACTGACATCTTTTTTTTTTTTTTTTTTTTAGTATATTTTTTGGCAGAGGAGGCAGAGAGAGGGGGAATGACATGCAGTAAAGGGTGCCCGATGCGGGATTCGAACCGTGGCTGACTGCAGTGAGGACTATAGCCTCCGCATATGGAGCGCCTGCTTAACCCACTGCACCACACGGCGCACCTTGACTGATATCTAAACAATCATTTAACATATTGTCTATAATTATGCTGTTCTTACCGCTCAAGTATTCAATCTGCAATTTGAAGCAGAAGATTCAGCAAATCCTCATGTGAGAAGCTGTTATCAGCAAATGTTTTCTCAACATGGTGGAACAAAGCAAGCACTTAATCAATTAAGAATTGACAGTCTATATATAACATGTCACATAAATGAGATGTTACACATTTGGTCAAAATGATAGATGGTGTTAACACCTCTACTGTTCCACAGAAATTTAACAAAACTCTGCAGACAGCTGCAGATAAGGACCCTGGGATTTCTACCATGACAGCGACTAAAGAGACCTTTAGATTAGACATTATTTTCATCAGATTAATCTTCTGTCAGTAATCATTTCAGCCACAGTCCTTGCATGCTCACATGCAATGAAGTCACATAATTCGGAAGCTTGTCATGATATAAGATGTGAGAAGATAAAAGTGACTAAGGTGAAAATGAAGTGAAAACTGGGTGAAGTCACAAAGTCAGGAGAACTTAATGTGAAATGTTTCAACTAAAGAGAAATATTAGTGAATATCCTGATGTGAAGTGTTACAATAAAACTTTTGAAATGTCTCGTGTACAGATGTGCATGTTTTTTTTGGTACAGTAGCTGCAGCAAACGTCTGCACGGTCGGTCGGTCAGGGATCACGTCCCTTGGTTGTTGTTGTAAAAGCACAGGCTGCCTTCAACCTTTCCAACTGGCTTGAACACATGGAGGCTGACATTTGATTTGCATTTAATCTGAACAAAACATGTGTACCGTATAACACTGATGTTCCCGGTTCAAGTCCAGATCCAGACAGGGACCTTGGCTGCATGCTGTGCCACTGCACACCCCACTTATGAGATATTGGTTGCTCTCTGAAACAGGTGTGTGTGTAAAATGGGATTCTCATTACATAGTATAGACCCTTGGGAATGATCAATGACCTGGTTTTCTGCATTAATGTGACCTGATCTCAATCTTAGTTACAAATATAGACACCGATAATGATATTACTGCATATGCAAATAATGCATATAAAGTAATAGGTGTCACAGAACATTCACTGTGCTCATAGAAAAAGTAAGTGAACCCTTGTATTTAAAACTGGGACAGGTCCTCTGTCCTCAAATAAGTGACTCCAGTCACTGCTGAACAGACCTGTGCAAACATACAGGAGGGATGTTTGTACGTACTTATGGAGCTGTTTCAGATCAGCGATACTCTCAGCATGTCTGGTGTGAATATTTCTCTTCAGGTTATTTCACAGCATCTTAATACTATGTGTGTTTTGAGATGCAGTAGGTTTAGATGAAGATCCATCTGACCCTATTTTATCAATAATGTATATATAAATACAGATTAATTTCAATTCACTGACTTTTTCTTGCATTTACTGTAAATGCATTCCTCATGTCAGCTGATATTTCCAGCAAATAAAAACACTTGTGTGCGTTTTTTTCACTCTGTTATTTTAACCTACAAGAGTTGCTCAGTTGGCCAAATATATGTAGACTGACTGTCTCCCTGTAACCTGCCAGGCTCCCATCCAACACACACACACACACACACAAGTTGAGAGTTCTTAGCATAACTAAAAGCCACAGAGTCATGGGACTGCAGTATCAACATAAAAATCACCCACACAGAGATCACTGTAACATGCACATGAGCAAACACATATATACACACACACACACTGGCCAGTGTCCAGGGTTTTCAGGTTTGTGTATTTGGTATGTGAGGAATGCGTGTTGGTCACTGTGTGGACGCACACTTCTCTGGGTGGAGCTCTTATCAGTCCAATGTGTCATCACAGACAACATTAAGTCCCATTAAAACACACATGAACGTACGTGTGCACAATCACATATGCACATAAGACAGGCCAAGTCAGAGCGGGTGTAACCAAAACAAGAATCTAGACTTAGAAGATGCTTACTGGTCTTAGCAACACCACAGTATTTTCCCTTGCAACTTTCATGCACACACAGAAGAGGAGGAGAGGAGAGGAGAGGAGAGGAGAGGAGAGGAGAGGAGAGGAGAGGAGAGGAGAGGAGAGGAGACCTCCATCTAACATGTGATGTAACATGTCGAGTATCAAAAGTTTGACATTGAACGCTTCATATTTTTGTTCTTGTTTATTTATTTTGGCTGATATTTCCTGATCCAAATCATGACATGATGCTAATTTTGGCTTGCAAGTTTATTTACGCAAAATGCTGGACCATGTTCAAATGAAACACACTGATGCACTGAGAAGTTTCACATCTTTCATTATATCATATGAAGAATTCTTAAGACGATGGAAAATGAATATTCTGGTGTCAGTACAAACCCAGGTAGCAACCCTCTCACACCGACGTTTCAGATTCACAACATGACACCAAAATCATCCAATCAGGACTTTCAGTGTCTACTACAGATGTACAAAGGCCACTTTAATACAAGGACTGTGTGAATTAAGTGAATCTCCAGGCTTTGTGTTGGAAGTATGAGTTCATATGGGTGGAGTGTACGGACACACAACGCATGAAATACACACACTGAGGAATATATGGACGAAATAAACCATGTCTTTCATGTATATGACATGCTTTACATCAGTGTGGGCAGGTTGTCAACACAATGGACACATTATAATGAAACTGCGGGGATGTTGCTTCTAACATATGCACACACACACACACACACACACACACACACACACACACACACACACACACAAAATTTACTATATGTCTTACTAGACCTAACAGCCACCAACCTGCCATTAAATGTTCTTCAAAAAATGTATCTCTGTGTGTGTGAGTGAGTGAGAGTGAGAGAGAGAGATAGAGAGTGATTGAGCATCAGCCCATGTTTTGGTACAGTTGAATCCAGCTGTTTCTCATCTTTGTTGATGGTTGATTTAACATCTGGTCTCACACACACACACACACACACACACACACTAACATGTGCACATGCCCATGTCAGTCCATTTTACATTCCGCCACTATCACAACCTAAATTTCGCCTACTAGTGATGCACGCGCTGCTGAGTGTGTGTGCGTGCAGACAAAAGTGCGGACCGTCACCGGGCTGCACGTGGCATCCACCCACAGGATCACCACACACACACTGACTTATTGGTTATGAAGGTTGGGGATAGAGGGACATCTGGACCGGTGCGCGCGCACGCACACACACAAACACACACACACACACACAGACTCACGCACGTACGCACGCGCGCTGTCATCTCTCATACACTCATACACGTGCCACCTCCAGGCGCTGGGTAAGAGGACAGGATCACAGTGACCGGACGCGCATAAAAAAAGAAAAGGAAAGAAAAACCTTTTTTCTCAGGTTTTGTAAATAACTAAAAACAGAGTGAAGTGGGGACTCACCGGCTTTGCACGGGTCCTTGTAGTCAATGGTCTCATCCCTCTCCTCCTCATAATAGTCATAGTCTGGCTCCTCGTAGTCGAAACAGTTAGAAATAGTCACTTTGCCCCAGAAAGTCAAGCCGGCAAGCACCAGCGTGATCCAGCGCATCTTAGCGGCCAGTGCCGAGGGCACTCGGTCCATCTGAAGACTGAAAGAAACGAATAAAGGCCTCTGCTCGTCTCCTGTGCCGTTAGGAGATGGTCAATCCGCTCTCTAAAGAAAGCATCGGCGGCAGGAATTTAACGGGTCATTGTGAAGCTCGGAGTCTCCTCTCTGACAGTCTGGCTCTCTGGGACAGTGGAGGCTACTGGAAGTTACTGTTCCGGGCTCTGCTCCATGGTCAAAGTAGCACTGAGGGATCTGCCTGCCCGCCCCGGTGCCTCCCGGTCAGCAAAGTGTCCGCTGAGGAGCTCCGCTGTCCTCCGCTGTGGTGGCTTCGCAGGTGAGGCTGTGGTGGGACAAACGAGAGAGAGAGAGAGAGAGAGAGAGAGAGAGAGGGAGGGAGGGAGAGGGGGAGAGAGGGGGAGAGAGAGTGAGAGAGAGAGAGAGAGAGAGAGAAGCGGCGAGGGGATCAGGAGCGGATGATCTCCGAGCGTAAAGACGCACGACGGCGTGTCTGCTGCTCACACAAGAGTCATCCGCCGAGCATATTCCCAACCAGCACTGTTGTCTCGCACAGCCTGATCTCTCTCTCTCTCTCTCTCTTCTCACCCCCCTCTCTCACACTCGTGTCCGGACACACACAATCTCTCTCTCTCACTCACACACACACACACACACACACACACACACACACACACACTCAGCCTACCTGCACTGTTCGACTGAAGTGGCGCAGAACCGAAACTTTCATTGTTCACTTTCCTCCCTTTCCACTGATCTTATATGCAAAGACCCCCCCCACCCCCACCCCACCACCTCCTCTCCCTCCTCTCCCTCTCTGCACACAAGACGCACACATAACTTAAAGAGCGTAAAGCAGCCTACAGAGGAAGCGCGCACGGATCATTGCAGGTTATTGGACCTCAACTGGCCCGGATCCGTTCAGTAAAGTGGACTTACAGTTGCACAAACCGGTAGCCGTAAAAGTAACACGGCGGTCACAAACTTGCCTGTGGGTGTTTAGTATCTTTCAGCCCTTACAGACCCGGTGCATAGTGGGAGTTACCAGGTTATTAAGAGGCAGGTGCCAAGTAGGTGACAGCTAAACCATAAATGCCCAGGGGTATGTTGCAGAGGTGACTAATGAGCCTTTTATGATCAGGACATGACAGGTCAGTCCTTACAGCTTCTCCTGACTTTCTGTACTAGATAGAGAGAGGTGGAGAAACTGCAACTCTAGACAATTAATCTTAATCTCAAATAAAAGAGGCACTGTGAGTTTAGCTCAGATGATGATCATTGACTTCCTCGTGCAGCAGCCTGACTGCACAGTGTAAAGTGCAGGAGACACAGAGATTAAAATAAACTCCAACAATCAGTGGGTAATTAGCACGAGCCAAAACAGAAGCACACTGCAGGGGAGACTGAGAATGATCACCAATCAATTAACCTAATTTGTAGATAGATAGACAGACAGACAGACAGACAGACAGACAGACAGATAGATAGATAGATAGATAGATGGATGGATGATGTCTTCTCTAATCTGTCATAAATACCTTTGCCAGCAGTAGGTCAGTCAACAACAGATGAGTGAATTGAGTTCATGTGGGTTCATCCTCTACTGCATCCCTGACACCCACAAGTACAGTGGAGCAACTTCTACTTTGTATGTGTCTGTGTCTGTGTGTATGTGAAGCCCACGTACAAGGTTTGGATCTGCAGAAAACATTGTTTTCAATGACTTTGACTTGGCGTCTCTCTCCTAATTTTGCACGCACTGCAAAGTTGTCAACAGCCGCCCATAATCTCCCAAGTGCAGCCTCTACACGAACACACACACACACACAGGGCGGACACAGGCAGTAAAAATAAAACAGCAGCAGTTGTTGACAGACAAGCAGTGCAGCCTGTGAACACCTTGCAAAGGTAAATCCTCCTGAGACGAGTTCACCCCGCGTCTCCGCAGCTTACCTGCTGCGTTTACCTGCCCGGGGAGCGTCGGTGTGCTGCTGCGGCGACGTGAAGCGGCCCATCATGGCTCAATGCAGGGATCTTGTCGGGAGTCTCCGGTGGGGCCCTCCGATGTCAGCCGGTACCGGCAATTCCGAACGTGCGCGTCTCCCACCATATATTACCGGGAGATTACCGGAGCGCTGTCTCTGCTGCTCCCGACTAATCCTGCCCTCGGGGAGAGGTAGCGGCGCGCTGACGTCACTCCATCAATCCAGCAGCAAGCTGTCCACTATACACGCCCCGGGCCACGGACGCAAATCCCCTGGCACGCGCGCACACACACACACACACACACAGAAACACACAGAAACACACTACAGGTTCAGTGCACGTCAACACACTGCTGATTTTTGCTCCATAGCTGACCACCTGAACCTTATGGCATGAAGGAGGCAGCTGTTGACCAGCTCTGATCCCAAATCAGCAAGTTGACATAGATTCCTTTTACAAATATCCATTAGTTTTGATAATTACACTGGTCAGAAAATGTTTATGTGCAGTTTTACATGTCTACAGCCATGCCTATAGACTTATACGTTAACATGCTTACAGATCTTGTTTATGTTTACAAAAGTAAAAAGTAGTACAAAAAGTAGTTCTGCAGGTGTCTTCTCAGCAACCTTCATGGGCCTGTTGCTTGAACTTGATCTGATGTTGGTGATGAATGAAGAGTCAGGAGATCATCACAGTTACTCCTCTCCTAATGATCACCACAGTGACGTTTCATTCAAAACCAAAAAAAAAAAAAAAATGTGAACATCAAGTTGCCACAGGAGGAAAAGTCGACTTCCACAGATCTTCAAAGCCAATGTGATTCATCCCCTGGGAACCATGAATATCAGTGGTAATCCATCTGATAGATATTTCGTCACCATTTAGAGCCTTTAAAGTCTTTCGAGGTAAGAGGTCAGCTGGCGTAACAATAAAACTGTCAATCACAGGAGCATGATTAACATATGATTGGCTCTATAATTGATTTGACTTCTGATTCATTATTAAAGGTTTTGGAAGAAAAAAAACCCAAAGAAGTTTAAAAGTGTACTTCAGGTCGAAGGACAATCCCTGATTTGTTGTTTCTTCTTGCAAGAAAAGTTGTTTTCAAAGTTGGTGGTTTCATTTGTTTGCTTTCATTAGATGTAATTTCATATGCATTAGTTGTTTTATTGGTTCTGTTTTCAGGTGAACCTCTTATCAATCGACCTTTATCAGCTGATTAAATAAGCACACAGTGATTTAATACACTGTGTTTAATTTGTGGCTGGGTGTGTTCCTAAAGTGACACTGGTGTCCTCAAATATGTGTTATATATATATATATATATATGTGTGTGTGTGTGTGTGTGTGTGTGTGTGTGTTAGTAGCAACAGTTCTTGTGTTTTCATTTATTTTTCATATTGCATCTTAAACTAGTTTACAATCTGTGGATTAAACTCAGTTCCACCAGGCAGAAAGTGTTTCAGTGTGTATCTGTCACACACACACACACACACACACACACACACACACACACACACACACACACACACACACACACACACACACACACACACACACACACACACACACACACACACACACACACACACACACACACACACCTTCAAAGCAATTGCTAATTAACACTGGGGAAGGCAGTTGAGTGGCATCTGGGCTCCTCCAACCACTTACTGTGGCTGTGTGTGGTTGCCATCCAGCCAATCTATTCAGCAAAATGCTTCCTTCTTAAATAGGATCCAGCTATTGAGATTAATGCTGTGTGCAGGTATTTGTGTCCCTATTTAAAGCATTTATTGATCAGTGCGTCTCTGAAACTCTGTGAAAGTACCTCGCCAGCATTCTGACCCAGCACACCGACCACCTCCCTGAGACCGCACACACACACACACAAACACACGCACACACACACACCCCTAAACACACAAGTCAGGAGGAACCCTCAATCTGTGCAGCAGCCCCTCGAGACTCCGCCAAGTGCTGTGGTCTGCAGGTACTGGAGAACTATTATTAGCTTTGTTTTCCTCAAACACACAAACCCATCAATTCTATATGCAGCAGTTCAACTCCACAGCGTTTGCACTGCACTTGTTTAACTTGAAAAAGGTACACGTTGTCCAAGATCTGTCTTCTGACCAATTGAAAAGTGGTCGTCAAAGTTTGTAGCGCTCTCACGCTGCTGTACCAGTTCACTGTGGTGTTCACAGTAATTTTTTTGTGTACTTGAGTCTAAATATGAAACCCTTATAATTTTGCCTAAATATAGCCAATTACATTGAGCTGCGCACTTGAGACTTGACTCAAGACAAGACCGTGACTCAGCTGACAACCTGTAATGTGCAAGGAGTCACTCTTAGTGATGAACCCACACTGAAATGACATGGTACCCAGTTATTGTCACGGCTCAGCTGCATTTCTAGGGCATTGACTTCCAGCGTATTGTTTTGATTTTATGGTTCGCTACGTTACTGATTTGGTTGAGTCCTAACTTTTACTTGTGAGGGCACCAGAAACATGACTCCAGATGAATATTTATGGCTAATCAACTAAATAAATGTAAGACCTTTGCATGTATAGTGGGGTCAAGAAGTCTGAAGCAAGTATAAAAGTCAGGCAGTGGGTTGTTTCTAGCTTGTTTTGCTGCCCCCAGGTGGCCAAAGTAAATAAACAAATAATGCTGACGAGAGCAGCAGATTATATATAATTCTCATATTTCCTGACCTCCACTGATTTACACTCTCATGTATATGGAAACGCAGTGTGATATCAGTGTGAGTGTGGCTACAGCAGTAACAGAGCGCACTTCAGTCCCCACCCAACCACACCCACCATGGATACAGGGTGTGGTCACAAGTGAAACAGAACTGAAACTGTGAACCAGAAAGGAAAGCGAAACACGGCCTCTCGGTCTGTTATCTGTTATTTGGATTTGGAAGTCTTAAAGATTTCATTTACTTGATTCACTAACAGAAATCAGACTGTTTCCTCATTAGGCCGGTGCACTGAGCGAGTTTTTAGCTGTTAACACAAAGGTCGGTGAAATTTCATTGTGACAGGTTGCATTCAGAGACCTGAAAAACTTGCAACTTGACTCCTCATGCAGGCTTGTGGCAGGATTTAAACTTGCCCTAAAGCGATTTGCTCTTGAAATACAACTTGCTTTGACAAGACTTGACACTTGACTTGGACCTCACAAAATTTAATAAAGTGCTCAGCTAAAGACTCAGCCTCCGTGGGAAACCGTTAAGGCCCACCTCGGACCGTGCAGTGTGATCACTCCCTGTGCAGCGATGCCTCACAAAGTAAGGGAACTGGCACATGAAGGGATGAATGGATGGACGGACCTGTACGCTGGTGAGTACACAGTTGTTATAATGTTGGATGGGATTCTTTGGTTTCTCCATCAAAACCACTGAGCTGAGGGTAAGAAAGGAGATGAGATGAGGACCTATGTTTGAGCATGGGTTCTTTACAATCAGTGGTCAGCAGCTGTGCCCCTCGAATCTTTCTTATATAGGATGTGCTTTGAAAGAAAAACACTTAGACATATGAAAAAAAGACTGGGACAGAGGAGTCAGGGCAGGCCAAGGAGGGAAAATGAAGACAAAGCTGAAATGATAAGAACACCTGAGGTAAGAAAATAAAGGAAATATTATGTTTTCTCTCAGACCTGCTGACTCCGATAGGGTCTTAAGTGTTTTATGAAATTCCCCCAGAGGTAGCAAAGAGGTGGCCAGAGACATCCATCACCTTTTGGCTAAAATGCCACAGGAAGACAGTCTGCTGACACCACAGCAGAGCAAAGGATGATAACGCATGGATATTACTTAGTGGCTCCAAAATTGTCAGTGTCATTTCTTAAATTTGATTTGTGCCAAATATTTAAAAAGGAGAGTTTAGCAGGATTATAAATTATAAAATCGTCGAGTCACACCTGCAGTTAAATCCATGTGTGAAAGTTTATCTTTGGATTTTCAAGATTATAAATGATGGCTGTTACTAAGAAGAGCCAACACATGTGCACAAACACACTCTCGGACACTCAGACAGGGGTAAGGGTTAGGGACGTGTGATGTGAAGTGATCTCTCCTTATGTAAACAGAAAGAGCAGAGGGAAGACAAGGTACAGAGAGGATATCCTCTGTTTAAATGCCAAGCTGTGCTTGTCATTCTCTCTCTCCTGTTCTTATTTCCTCTTTTTTGGCCCTCTCAGGGCGGCTCCGACTCTCCACCTTCATCTCACCTCCGCTGCCTGCTGTTGTGCATTCGTGCGTGTGGGCGGGACTATGTGGGTGTGCACGTGCCAGCTCGGGGCTCACATTCATGATCCTGGTCGTGCGTTAGGGAAAGATGACACGGACCAGTTTTGTTTTCATGCCATCAGAATTTACCGACAGGGGAGAAGAAGAATGAACGCAGGATGCAGGCTGGCATGAAAAGATGGCAGCAGCTGCAAAGAGTAGCAGATGGAAAAACATAAAGAGGAATGATGGAAAAGGTGACAGGGACGATGAGACGGACAGTGACGACAGCGTTTAACATTCTTGTCATAAATGCTGATTGTAAAATGACCCTTGACCTTTTACACCCCTTCACACCTTTTATACCCCTAAACCTCCTCCGTTTATCGTTTCAGTCGTTCATTCATAAACCTGATATTTTTGAAGGTTGGACTCTTGGTCAAATCAAAAAAATACATCTGAATACATCATTTTGAATGGATGGTGCGACATCATAGGACTTTGTTCATTACTTTCTGACATTTCATAGACAAAGTGGTAAGTACAAAAAAATATTAGTAGGTTAATTCTCTCACCCGCATCGTCCAAAATTTCCCCATTTCCCCGCTCACTCAGAGTTTATATGCCTCCAGGGACAGAGAGAAGCTTATTTCCACTCAGTTCAACAACATCCCATATATCTCCTGTACATCGCTGTTTAAACGCTTTATTTAAGCTAAACTACATATAATTTACACTGTGTAAAATATTCAAATCAAAGACGCCTTTCTTCTCTTCAGCATAACATCAAAAGGAAAATTGTAGGTGTCTCGTGTTGAAACGTCAGCCTGTGCTTCATGTGACATATTTAGCATCTCTGGAAATCTTAGCTCATGTGGGGTGTAAACTGTACATTTGAACTCACAGCATAAGTTAGTAATGTTCATCTGGACATTTTGTTTGTGCTCATGTTCATATAACCTCGCTCATTTACAGATTTTAGCATTAGAGGCATAAAAGAGTGTAAGACTAGAAGCTGTAAGACTGAATTATTTGTTGATCAGGGCAGTTTTTCTTTGCTGCAAAAGGAGGGAAGCAGTTAAATAAAAAAAACAAAAGATGCTGAGTTAGATTTAAGTGAATCTAAAGTCTATAACAGACCAAATCCTCCTGTCCGCACCACTCCACTGCTCTGAAAGCCGAAGATGCTGTGCGTGTATGTGTGTGTCAGTGTAAACAGTAGCCCCTTGCTGACATAGCACTTCTCCAGGAACTTGGGATTGTGTGTGTGCCCTGGCCTCTGCTCCCTGCAGATATGCTTCCTCTCAGAGAGACTGTAGAAATAAGCACTGAAGACCTTAGACTTTGTGTGTGTGTGTGTATGTGCATGTTTGAAAATTGATGTCTTCCTCCAGTTCGTAAAAAAAAAATTGACATGACTGAATCAGCTTAAAAGCATTTTTCTTTATGCAAACTACCTCTGTCCTTGTAAATCGCTCCCAGGTTCACTCGGTCGCGTGTAGCAGATTCTTGACAGGAGGACAGCTGTTCTACACCTGTTAATCTGCACCACCTGCAAGAAAAGAAGGTATCATCAGGGACAAGTCAGACCCTCACAGTGTGCACTCACACATACAGCTAAGAGTCACGCTAGCGGACTTCTTTGTTCAGAGTTTATAGACTCAAGCTTCCTCCCAACAATCTATTTAACTGTTGTTTTTCTGTTAAAGCAATGGCAGCTATGAGGCTCCAGTTGCTAGCTGATATTCAGGTAAGGCAACTGAGCGCTGGACTTCATCATTGATTGCTGCTCTTTCAAAATTCATTTTATGCCAGCAGCCAACATAGAATTTGTTTTTTTTTTTTAGCAAAACTGTTGTTTGAATAATGTCCAGAAGAAAAAAAAACACCCAGGGGCAAATTCAGCAACATTTACAACAAACATTAGCTGCTTTCCGTAGAAGAGAGTCAGTACTGTGTGTGAGGTCGGGTTTTCCCTCTGTAGCCACTTCTCCTCATGCTGACCGCACGGCATCTGACATGAAAGAGCTTCTAACTTTTGGTCTGTGGGATTATTTTACAAGTAAATAGAGCTGAAATCACAGTACAACCGCTGCGGTGTCCTGACATCCACACTCATTATAGATCATAAACTTCTACACATAAATCATCGACACTGAATAAAGATGAATTCCCAGAAACATGAGCACTAAGCCCAAACTATTTAACGATAAAAAAAATCAAACAAAAGATGATCGCAGCTATTCAAACGGGTTTCACTTTAACTTTTTACCTTTGCTTTGATGACTTTGTGCTTTTGTGATGCACTGTCTCATTGTTTGTTAGGCAGTTTGCTCCACTGATCCTTGGCTTTAGTTAATTCTGAATTGAAACTAAAGCGGCCGAGGCACGCATGCACACACACACACACACACACACACACACACACACTCTCACTCAGCACTGTTGAGAGGAGAGAGTGCACTGTTTGGTGTTCTTAGTGTTTGTTGCTGTTCTCATGGCCACCGACTCCGCTTCATACATCTTCTCTTACATATCAGATGAAAAAGATTACATGTGCCTTCTTGCACAAATAAGTACAATTTTCCAGTTATTCACGAGGCTGTAGCCTGGGGACACTTTGAACTTGTGGGAGTTGGTGGGATCTGAAGGGGAAACCAGACTCTAATGAGGAACATTCACAAACGCCACAACTAACAACAGCCACTTCCCATGATGCAAGAGCTGAAATCCACATATGAATAATGATCCGTGACGAGGAGTTCGATGCTGCAGAGACTAGCTGTGATTGTCAGCTCGTCAGCACACTACTGTCATCTGCAGGATTAAATGAGGAACGACAGTTTCAACTGAGAGCCACGAAACCACAGCACTTTTGTGATGAACTAAAAGACAGATTTCTGATGTTTTACACTTTCAAAATTTTTCTTGTCTACAGTCGTCTGTGTAAAGCTGCTGAGCACCGTTGCCATGGAATCACTGTCGTGCCTGTGTTAGGTTGTGTGGCCATTAACTATACCTTATCTTATTTATCATTTCTTTTTTCCACCTATGGCCTTTTATCTGTTAAAATATGTTTTATTAGTTTATATTATATTTCATTAAGAACATTATACTTCTTGAATATTACATTTTTACAACCTTTTTTTGATACATGTGAACAACACTCCTGGAGTCCAAGCAGATGTCTTGTTTTTCAACTCAAACACCTTTGATTGTCAGAGATTATCAATTAACTGACTAATCAATTAGGACAGGGTTTCATTCATTAATTGAAGATAGAAGGAAAACCTTTATTTTTCAAAGACGATGACATTACACGATGCAGACTTGTTATGTCACTCTGTAAAGCTTCACCTCTTGTACTACCAGACGTGACTGATGTCGACCGTCTGATCAGATTAATGTCCTATTCTCTCACTGTGTACCCCACTCCCGAAGCCAGAGCAGCTTGATCAATGGTATTGATGAGGAGATGCTAATAGCAGATGCTAATAGGGCCAGTATGACTAATAGAGGAGGAGGGCCATTGATCTGCAGAGTCAGCATCTAATGTTAAAACAGCTGATTCAACCGCATAGTTGGACTAAAAGTGCCACCCTTGCTCAGTGTGTGTGTGTGTGTGTGTTTGTACACACTAGGGAGTGAGTAGTTAGGTAACAATGCACTTCTGTTTTAGGCCAAAGGATACACATGGATGTAGAAGTCATATGTATCATATGTATAAACCAAGGGTCAGTATCAAAAAGACCGACTTTGATTGTGCCTGAGTTTTAACATTCAAATCAATATCTAAATTCTTCCCCTTAAAAAAAATAATTTTAGTTCCTGATTGACTGTGGTACAGTGAACTCTGAGTAAATTAAGACTCTAAATGAAAAAAGAAAATGTAAGTTACCTTCTGCCTGATTATCTGCTATATTTACTAGTACAAACTAAAACTTTCTCTACACTAGACTTGAATTAGATCCTAGATTCAACAGTATGGTCGAGCAGTGTTAAGTCTTGTTTCATAAGGGAATCCTACAGACCTGATATAAAGTGTTTTTCTTCTTCTATCTTCATTCATTCATTCACAACACACGCACACAATCAGGATATTCATAATAACAATAGCTCTGCACTAAGTTTTCCAGTAAACCACAAGTGTGACCCAGCATGCACAACACCAGGCTTCATTAACGTCATTATTCACACCTGTGGTTTCCCCACATAAACATGGGGAAAGCCATCTGTGGAGAGGTTTATATGGTTTTTTTCAGCGCAATATAACGTTTCTCAGGCTGTATAAGGTATGATGAACAGCCACACACAAATCAACATACTCACATGTCCATTTGTATTTACTCCAGGCTCTGTGACCATACACACTTAACACAAGTTAATGAGTGTATCTTACCACAGTGTGTTCCTCACTGGTCACTGCTGCATGGAGTCTGCTGTAAAGCCCTGCACGCACTCACACACAGGTGTTTCCACTCATTCAGCCTGATTAGCTGCTTGTTGGAGGTATGCTGGGAGTCATGTGGAGTGGCTGGGCAGATAAGGGCGTTGTATTTCGTGCCTAAGAAAGCAAACAGATGTCAGTCCGACCAGTGCTTATCAACCAAACTATATGACATCACCTGTGCAAAATGAACCACAGGTGTGCAGAGCCTCTTAAGTGTCTGGGCTTGGCATGGTGTCCTCTCTTTCTTATTTCTTCACTCAAACACTGTTTTACATTCACTGACTTCATTAAACACCAACTTTATTGTTATTTCAAACTATTTCTATCTAATATTGTCATTTCACTGCCACTTTTTCAGCGGAAAACAAATGTAAAAACGTGTAATGCTAAAAAGAGATTTACACACAAACATCCATTCAAAAATACAGACATGAAGTAAGATCTGAAACTGCAGTGTTACAAACATTTTTGTTGATTCATTTGATGATACCCACCGCCTACTGAGCCAAATTACCTAATTAAATACTAAATTAAGTGACGTTCATAATTACATTACCTTCATTTCATGACATGGATTTAGCCTAACGACAACTTGGCTAGCTTACCTAGGTGCTAGCTTCCACTTAGCTAACTCGCTACAGTCATTTGGTGAAGACCAAAACAGGGCTATAAAGCAGAGACAATACTGGACTTACATTCTTTGGGTGGACAAATATCACAACTCTTGGTGGCTATAATGTCACTTTTTATAACTTAATGAGATCTTGTTTGTTCGTGTTAGCGGTGTCGCTTCTTGTTGATCTATTTATACTCTGCTCTGCCCCCTAGCGGCCGGCGACAGAAGTGACCGTATGAAACAACTTCTCCCAGAACATTAAAGTTTTTGTCTGCTTGATGCTTACATTACATGTATCCAGCTACTTGAATCGTTTGCCTACTTTTTTTTTCTTAACGACATTAATACGTTATTTGAAAGAATATAAGTTTTTATGCCTTTCCCCAGTATTTATTAGCCTTCATCTATCTATAGTCTTCTGCATCTACAGGGGAACTCTTTCAGTTCAAGTATGGTCACATCAGGTATTGATTTAATTAAGGTTTACACCGTATGAAGTTAATCATTAGACTGAAAATGATGTTCTTGGTATTACTTTTGAAAGCATTAACACACCTGTGTCTGTCTGGTGTAGCTCCGGAAATAAGAGACAACAACAATGCAGTTTGACAACATAAAGAGGGGAGTTTTTATTGATCAGTTCATTCTTCAAGGTTTATATCAGTTTCTGTCGTTATACATTCAATAAATTCCTTCTGCGGTCTCAAACCGGGTGAACTGCATCCATGCAGTCAGATAAACGCTCTGTATCCACTCAGAAGATTAGTGTTAATATATCATTGAAAAACAACCTCTTCCACAGTTTCTTAAGTACTATAGTATTCTCTGTGTAGTGCACATACAAAGGAATGGCTTTGGGTAGACTGAGGTGGACAGATTTATATGTATTATACGTAACCTTGTTTTCATTGTTTTTCTTTTGTTACAAAAACCAGAGAGTTCTTGCTATGCCTACTTCATAAATACAGTATGTATTATAACCATTCACCTTGTGCTAAAATCAAAGCTGTGCTGCAATCAGTTAAAAAAAATCTCAACATCAATAACATACAGGGAAATAAGCTTGCCTGTATAGATTGTTTACAATATAATGTTTACAGTGGTTTTACAGTGTTTTTAATGTCCCTGATTATCTCAAAACCATAGTTGTATTATTTTTATATTACAGGAAAGAAACAGAGTGTTTGTGTGTCTGTGTGTGTTTACAGGTACTTGGAAGTGAGAAGGTGTGCACCAGGGTAGTCTTTGTGTTTGTATCTGCACTAAAGCCTGGAGAAACAGAGACATTTAAAACAGGAAAAATTACAAATTCTTATGAACAGAGCCATGTGGTAATGATGTAAACAGCTCTTTTACATCCATGATCACTCAGTCACTCATTGGTTATATAGATGGGTGCTATGGTTATCAATCACGTGTACAAGAAAGAACACAACACCACAGAAATCAACATCAATCTCACTGCCATCAAACTACCTGCAAACTCCTCCTGTGTCCATTCGTGTGTGTGCAGGATACTTAGACAGTCTACAGGAGTATGAAGCAAACCATTACATTAATAAACAGTATAATTAATTAAAATAATGATTGAAAGAGAACAAAACAAATAAGAGACAATATATTCTTTTTTTTTTCTTAGAGTGGACGGGCACACAGAATGCTGAATATATTACATCGATGTGCGAACGGTCCGATCTTTAGAAGTTCAGTGTCTCTGACATCATCTTCCACCAGTCCATCAGCTCCTCCCGCTCCTCCTCCTTCCTCTCCATCAGAGACTCCAGCTCAAAGTCCACCTGAGGTAGGAACACAGAGCGGCACGGTCTCACATGACAGGTAAGAAATACAAAGACTGCCACAAGAGACTAGAAGTAGACATGGCTTTGTTTTAGAGGTAGAGAACCATCAACTTTTACCCAGCTCTTCATAACACATTGACACCACAGTGCTCTTTAGCAGTGTTTCCATTGGCTTATTTGTTTGTTGGACTTACCCTGGTTGCAGGGCTGTAGGGAACAGCCACCTTTTTGATGACGGTCAGGTATCCTGGAGCAGAGGCCGCCACTTTGTAGTTTCCTGGAGCCAGCAGGCGCCAGTAATCTCCATCTTTGGCTACGAAATATAGATCATGTGGTTAATAGATGTGATCGAACAAATGTAATGATTACATTCACTTCATTATCGCCATGATATACTCTGTGATGTATGCAGGTTCAAGTGAGCCTCACATGTGACAACAGAAAATAAGAAATAGTGCCATACCCACTACGTCCACAAGATGGAGGCATCTTACAGCATCTTACCATTTCATGTATCATTTTACAGGTCTCTCATCCATGGAAAGTGGTGTAATGGACTTGTAATGTAATGGGGTGTGTATATCTTAATTTGCACTGTATGCTGATACCTGTGGTGATGTCATGGTCAATACCCTCCACAGAGATGGTGGCATTGGATATTGCGTTGCCCTGGAGGTCACGCACAAAGCCCTTGACACCACGGTGAACCTACGCACAATACACACATTGACACACAAACAAACAAACACACACACACAAGCATATTCAGATTTGTTGAAAGACAGGGATCTTTGTTTCAGCTTTAAGAGGAAAATGGCACAATGCTCTTTGATTGTGAGAAACAACTGTCTCACTGTTGGGCACTTAAATCGACCAGTGTTGTGTCATCTTGCATTTTGGACCATTTACTCATCAATCAAAGATGTAAGTGGTGTTATGTTACCACAAAATCTCTGAGTGTGTGGAGGATGGTTGTGTCATTGACACTCTGACACCATGGACCTATAGTCCTATCACCTTACAACAAGTAATGTTGGTTTCTTTTTACCTTTGAGGACCATTCCTACAAACCTTGATCAAGTAGTTTACCATCTTGTAAAAATAAAGGTGTCATACCAGAAATACATCTTTTTGCCCTCCCTTTCTGTTGTGCTACATCAAATACACCAATGAGAACATGTCATTTAGTGGCATGCTGCCTACCTGCTCAATGTAGTTGACGAGCGAGTTGCGGTTCTGCTCCCAGTAGGTCTTCAGTGTGTCCTCGTTGGGGAACTTGTCACAGCTAAGCTCCAGGGTGATCTCAAAGCAGTTGCTGCTGAGGTAGTTGAAATCCTGCATTCCTGTAATGTGGAGAGGGAGTATATACGGTTTGAATAAAAGGGGCCCTGGAAGGGATCCCTGTCGGGCTCCTTATGGCATAGTGGTTCCTTCCTTCTAAGTATGCCCTGGCCTGAACCATGTGAGGTAACAAGAATAGAGCATGCAGTAGAGAAATGCTAAAAATATGCCATTGCTTAAACTGTCCACCAGAGAGCACTGACAACTGATTTTCCAATCAATATCCCTTCATTGCATGTACTGCTCAAAGCCAAAGCCACTCATACTATGAGTCAGTTGTTTCCTACCTCCTGGGACGCTGTACCAGGCCCCTCCATTAGTGATGCCATCTTTAAAGCTGGAGTCGTCATCGTTCTTGCGGCATGGGGGTCGGTGTGGGTCGGACATCACTGGGTTGTACATGGAGTAAGACCTGGCCAGAGACTTGAACATCACGTCATCTGGACTGGCACTGTACTCGTGAGTGGATCCTGAAAGGTGAAATGAGATGGAAAGGAACAAACAAGTGCACAATGTTTAGACAGTGGCTGTGATAAAGTATCAATTGAGCACCTGCATCTGCAACACATTAAACCTGTGCTTGTGCAAACACACTTTGGTTTCTTGGAATAATGATGTACAGGAGGCCATAGAAGGAAACATTTTCCATCTGATGTGAATTAAAGTTACGACACTCTAAAGAAAAACTATTAAAGTGTTTGTTTCAGTTACAGGTAAAATATTTGGCTCATTAAATCTGTGGAAAATGTCTCTTATAGAAGAATAACACAGTTTATATACATCCAAACAAGATGTGTGTGTGATTGCATACGCATGTGTGTATTTGTGTACCAGTGCGGGTCTCATCATATGGGTAGTTGGCCACCACGTCTCCTCCGTGCAGGTTTGCTGAGAGCACAAAAGGGATATCCATGATCCAGTGGATCACTGCCTTGGTCTCTGGGGCCAGCTGCAAAGGCAAAACATCATAAATTACTAACATATAAAAACACAACACATGCTACACATCAGAGGCTACACACGGCAACTGTCTTATGAAGCATTTTTAGTATGAAGATAAACCATATTAATCCTGTAGTCTGATGTAGTCCTTTATTCTTCTATGGTAGATTCTTTGTTTCCAGTAATTATAATACATGTTAATGAGCCACACAAAAAGAAACGCATTATGAGCACAATACTGGAATATAATCACCGTTTAACACGACATCAACTACACATCCAGCAGTTACAGAGCAGTATTATCATCCAGTCCAGTCCCTGTGCACCTGGAGAGTGCAAGTCCAGTGTGTTTTTGATCTCTGCCAATAAGTTAGAATAAACATCTGGCCCTACGGATGTTAAATGCTCCACTACATTCACCAGGTCGTCTCTGACTGTCACTGTGCTGTTTATTCCTAAGAAGACACTGTACAGTGGGGTTTACAGTCTTCTTTGCTCAGAGAAGCACCGCCAGAACCAACACTATGAGAATCATCCCAATTTATCCCAGGAGGGCCGATTCTTTGCAGCTTTATCAGGCCATACACAGAACTTAAACTCTCACAGGCAAAGTAGTTGTATTTCAGAGGAAACTGTACAGTATACCTCTGTTACTATAAGGAACAACAACCAATAATACACAAAGTAAATACTAAAAAATACACAAATGGCTGATTTCAGAAATTTGAATGCATGTATTACAGTCTTTGTAAATGCCAGCTGTCAGGGTTAAGTAGCTTCATATCACAAAGACTTGGAGCACCTTGTAATGCCGAGCTGAGGGCAAAACAATCAATTCAGATTACAATGAGCTAATGTGCGCCATAATGCCTGATAATGCAGGAGGAGAGAGGAAATCTGCAGATTTGGGTGATTCACCGAGTGATTCATCACTGCAAGTGACCCCTTTTCACAGTGTCATTTAAAACACTGTCATTATGAAATGAAATAGAGATTGTACCCTTTAGAATCAGTGCATCATAAACTATCCAGTGGCTTTAAATACTCACTAGACTAGGGAACCAAATATACATCAGAGAAGTCATAGAGTGTGATGTTTTGTTGTTTTGTTATATATATACTGACTTTATCTGTGTGTCTGTTTTCGTACCTTTGTGTTTTCATCCACAGCTTTCTTCATGTTTTGCAGCAGGTGGTTGTTGGATCCGCCCTCCCTCTCATTGATGTAGATGATTCGGTCCAGATCAGGGAAGTTACGGTTCAGATCCACACCCTGTGCGTTACTGCGGCCCACAAACCAGTCCTTGATCTCTCCAGGCTGAGCGAGAAACAGAAGAGGACATGTCAGTGGATAGAGATTGTGCTGAGCTGGAATAATTGCTGCTCTCAAACGCTGCATATGTGTAATTTAAAACCAGGAGTTGTAGTGTCTGTGGTCTTATGAGCTCAACCTATCTGGTGTTAAATCGATGGGTGTTTTTATTGTTATGCTGTGTTATCACCTGTGATGCGGCCTTCTCAAAGCCGTCTGGGTTCATGGAGGGCATTAGGTGGATGCGGGTGTTGTGGATGAGGTCGATGATGGTCTCGTTGCCTTGCTGGTACTGGTTGCAGAGGTACTGAGCCAGGTAGATGAGCAGCTCTCTGCCCACCGCCTCGTTGCCATGCATGTTGGCGATGTACTTAAACTCTGGTTCGCCTGCAGGGGAACAACGACACATGACACAACAAGACACATGCGTTGTTAGTGCGTCACAAATGGTGCTATAATTTGACATTAACCTTTAACTGTGCAGTGGTGCGAGGCTGAACAGAATTTAAATGAGAGACACAGGATTGATTTTTTTTTTAAACCAGATTTATGATTAATGTATCTTTGACAAGCTTAAACCAATCACATTTAGTTTCAGGAAACACAACTGGCAACATAATCCCAAAGAAAAATGTCATGATAACATCACACTCTTTGTAGAAAGAAGAGATTTTAGGCTGTATTCATGGAGACAATCTCTTCCTTTATCTCTATTGCACTGAGAGAAGGTCACTGATAAGACGCTCTCATTGGTTATGCAGGTTACCTTGGACACAACCAGACAAGCTATAACACTGGACCTTCACACTCCAGCAGTAACAAACTCACTGACTCATGAGCCGAAGGGGTTAAATAGGAGTGAACACTGCAGCCAGGGATTCCATTTGGACAGTAATGACTGCGAGACAGAGGATTATTGGTCGACACTGTCACAGACCGTTCTGTCTGAATCTTGCTGGAGTGACGGGATCAGATTCGACTAAATCACGGCCAGAGTTTAACTCCAGGACCTGATGTGGCAAAATTAGAGATCCTCAGTCCAATTAACGACCTTTAAATCCATCCAGTGACTGCCAATCGTAATGCAGCTCATCAGTCACTCTCTCAGCCTTCATGTTGGGAATTACCTCACAAAACACAAAGAAGACAAATGAGAGCAATGTGAAATTTTCTTTCACATCATGCTAACATGTCACGTCTTACACAAAAGGCACAAAAGCAATATGCCTACATGAAATTTTTTACATATGAAATGTGGGATTTAATTTGATATACACATGGGAAATATGCTTTTTATGTGTGGAGGATAATGCAATGTGAACAATGTGAGGTATGGATGTGCAATGGGTTTACACACACTATGTGTTAATGACCGAGGCTCTCACCATCTGTTTGAAATGCTAATTAGCTCTTCATTTATACAAGCAGGCCGACAAAATGCACACTCACACATGATGAAGACAAGTGCAGCTCAGTAGCTGTAAAAAGTGCTTTAACAAAATGACAGAGACGATGACTAAATATGAGCTGCAGCACACACTCTTTTGATTAAATACAAACCAGAGATTAGTGGCTTTCTGCGTCTGTACGACAACAAAGAACGTCTCTGAGGACTGAGAACAAAAAAAGAAAAAAAAATTCTGTTGTTCAGATCAGTTACGAGTTATGAAATGTAGCTCCAGACCGGCAGATGGTGAGGAGTTTGTGTGCGAAGCCAAACTGCAGCAGGGGTTCTGTTTTATTGGGGGCTTTGACTGTGTTTCTATTGTTTTTTCTTTCTTTACTTCTACTCTGATGGGACCACTTCAAGGTTTTTTCCTGCTTTATTAAGTTATTAAACTAATAGCCTGATGAAACTTTCACACTGCATGTGTGTCAGTATCCTCACATTTGCATCATTTTTTAGCAGATTCCTGAGTGTTTGCTGTATTTGTAAAATAATCCCAGAGGCTTCATGAGTGAATAACACCACACACACTCACACAAACACACATATACGCACATACACACCGCCCAGCACACATCTGGTAGTCAGGTTATTTTTAAACACTTGAATCTGGTCCCTCTCTGAGTTGCTACTAATGATTTCAAGACTACAATTAACTCTTTCCGTCCTGATGCTGGTGAATGGTTTTTACAGGCCTCAGAGGCCTGACGGAGCTGTCAAACACATGCACTCACAAGTTCACACACATGCACACACACACACACACACACATACTTTGAAGCTACTATGATTCAAGCTATTACACAGATGCTCGACATCCAGAGACCTTTCCTTTCTCCCTTCAGAAACATATTTTCATGTTGTTGACTGCCATGTTAGTGTGAAGGAAAACAGAGCTGTGCATGTTTCAGACATGTCGAACAGTGACCTACATAGATGAGACTAAACTGTATGGGCCGACACATGTATTGGTCTGTTTGGGTACAGTATAAGAGGGGCAGCATGAATAACATCATTAATTTCACTTAATATCATTCAATGATTTTTTTCTGAACTCACTCTTATGTAACAGCTCTGTTTGCTGTTTTTACACACACACACACACACACACACACACACACGTTATTGACCAGAGGATGTATTTTGCACAAAAGCAAGTGTAATGTGTCAGTGCGTAGGTAACGGACTGTTGTCTTCTCTCTTTTTTCTAAATTTATCCCTCTCCTCTGTCAAACTGTGACTGAGTTTTTTCTTCTTTTGGACACTTCCTCCTTTGAAATGTATAAAAACAACATTTCAAAGGAGTTGAAATGTTTCACTGTTTGAACATTTAAAGCAAAGAGATTGAGGACAGTGTGCAGTGCAAAAGTGTAATGATGCAACCTTTTTGAAATTCAAGGCAGACGTCCGCGCACAGACATGGGAGCAGTAGTACTGCTTTTTTTTACTCCATGGTTTTTTTCTACCTCAGTAGTAAGCAGGGTTAAAGTCAAGAAAAGCTGTCAGTCTATGACAGGGCTGATTTACAAAGACGAACAACGATAGTAGTTAATTAGTTAACATAACCTGAATGCAACCATGCCTGTCAATCAACCAAATAGTAAATTAAATTAAATATCTCAGCTCACCTCTCTTTTTCATATCAGTAAACATACTGTCTGTAAACACCTGCATCTCTTCTGCTTTTTGGCATTGGATCCTCTCTTTAATATATATATATATATTTACTGGTATTCCTAGAGAACTGTTGAGATGACACAGGTTATATCATAGGTGCCCATTAACATTATTTAGCCTGAAAGCTTTTGTGAAGGTTTGATAAGTTGTGCTTCATCTTGTATAACTTTGACATCGATGTTTTCCTTTTGTTTTTAACTGTAATTCGTTTTATTTCTGTAAGTTACATTGTAACTTTGTTGAGAAAAGTCCTGTATAAATAAAGTCTATAATCTTTATTGAACCATCGTATTGTTATTGTCTCTTCACAGTGTGGATCTGTTTCTGCTCTCCACAGATTAACACAACTCATCTGATGCTGACAAAAACCACTGTGTCATCCGTACGCTTTGTCATGACTTATCAGAGGTGTGTGACAGGTGCTTAATACAGTCTCCTAGGCGACCACGTCATAATGAGTGCACGCAGCTGCAATGTCATTAAGGAAGCACCACATTAGAGGGCTCTCCGTCGTCGTGGCAACTCTGACAGGGGCAGGTGCTCAGGGAGACAAATCAACTCTGGGGTTGAGTAAACATACTCGTCTCACATACACACACACACACTCACACTCACACTCACACTCACACACACACACACACTCACACTCACATACAACTAGACTATTAGCTTTGAATGACTGACAGGTTTTTTCATCTGATATTATGAGATACACACACACAGCAGAGACAAAGTGGCAACACAGGTGGAATAAATTTGCATATCTGAATAAAGCTGAATGCTAACACTTGAGACACCGAAGCTGCAAACAACATGGCAAAGAAAACACTAAAGAAATATGCTTCATCAGTGTCAACAACGTCTACAAGAGCCATTGGGTGAGAGGCCTTGAGAGCCTTCGTTTGTCTACAGATTGTAATGGCGAACACACAGCATGATGTGAGGAGACATCCCACATCATCATGAAGCAGGAGGAAGATGATGTATAATAGATGACTTCTGGCTGATGCCTCTGCCTTCCTCTCATCCTCTTTCCGTTTCTGCCTCTCTGTTATTGCCTCTACATTCTTTCACCCGCCTCTCATTTTCCCGTTTTTTCCATCATCATTCCTTTCTTTTTTATCTCCCTTTTCCATCAGCTCCTCTTTCCTCTCAACTATCTCTGCAGGATACGTTTCTCACAGCCAGACTGTCCACACATCTACAGGCTTTTTCAACTCTTCTCCATTTCTCTGTTTCCTATTAGGAACATCTTTCATTTAAAAGCGCCTTTACATTCAATATACCACATGTCATTTGATATGACTGTATCCCACAGAGTGTATAGTTGCTATTGACTTAACTCAGCATCTGTGTGCGTGCTCACTGGGGTTTACATACTTCCTCCGTCGTCTGATAAAACAGTTCAGTGTGGAGTCTTATGACAGTCTCCACCACATGAGATAGTCTACAGCTGATTGGTTGAAGCCTTGCTTTATATTCACTTTTTTTTCACATTCAGACACACTCAAACCTATTACAAGATAGGGTTTCTCCTCATATTAGAAGCCTCGTAAGTAGTTCCATACATGAGAGTCAAAATGGTTTAGGATGAGGCGAAGCTCTTTTTTCAACTCTTGTATGCTCAAATGTGATCCAGCTGTGAGATGTAAACACTCCCTACAGATGAAAAAACCTGTCACCCATGTTCAGTGGTGGAAAAAGTAACAAATCCACACTTTGAAAATATGTGTTTGGATGTTAAAGTCCAGCATTCAAAATCCAACAAAAGTAGGCTACATATTTATGTGTGAGCGAGTCCTACAGTATTACCACTATAAGCGTCAAATGAAAAGTTATGCAGCATTGAAGGATGTATAATTGTATGTTGTTTTTTAAGTACATTTTTGGGGCTTTTTGCCTTTATTTGATAGTATAGTTGAGAGAGACAGGAAATGGGGAAGCAGAGAGAGGGAATTACATGCAGCAAAGGGCCGCCTGATGCGGATTTGAACCGGGGGCCGGCTGCAGTGAAGACTGTAGCCTCCGCATATGGGGCGCCTGCTTAACCCACTGAGCCCCAAGGCGCCCCATGTTCATGATGTTTTATTGCGTAAAATCATTTTAATCTTGCAAATGATGGATAGAGAGCTAAGTACCAGATATGGTAGTTTCCTTTTTAGATGAGACAAATAATAGTTTCTTAAGCTTTAAGCAAGCAAGTAAGTGTTAACAAGCTGTTAGATAGGTGTAGTGAGTAAAAAGTGCAAAATGTAGAATAAATAGCCAACATATGGAGGATACACTCACGTTCACACTACACTATTATAAAGAAAGCATCTTAGTTTGCTTAGCTCAAAGAATGGGTGTGTAAAAGGTAAACTAGCCTGCTAACAAACTAGCTAACACTTAAAACCATGTGCTGGACTACTGAGCTAATAGGGTTGGTAGATAGATTTGTTACGCTGCCACTGTTTGCTTTAAACCTATAATGACAGTTTCCCTGTGCACTTGGGAACAACAGGCTTAGAAGCTGCCATTTTTACAGACATGGAGCAATATTAATATTCATTTGGGGTCATGTTTGCATTCCCCTGATGAACGTAGCCTACACTTTTACATCACATCATTCAAACTGTGCAGGTGATAGGTCGTAACGGTTTATGTCAGACTCCCCATCGTAATTCAAACTTTGAGATATCAGGGATGTTTGACAGGGATGATAGGCTAGTCCCACTTGGGGAAAAATGCCTGCTAACACTGCATCACTAAAATTAAATCTAATATTAACAGCTTCATGATGAATTTAACTCATTTAAAGGCTGTTTGGAGTAAGACCAAGTCCCTTTCTCATGTACTTCCCAGCATACTGTGAGTCTAACACTCCCCTCCTCAGCCTGGTTTTGATCTCCACCAGTTTCTTCGGGGTAAATCCAGCTCTTCAGCTGCAGTGCCCCATTTTCTGCACTTGCTGGTTGTTAGCTTTGTGTGCTGCTTATTGTTCTTCTTCTTTTTCATTTGTATTTTTTGCCTGGATACAGTTGCATCTGATCATACTGATGAGAGCACCAGAGAGTAGACTCTAAAGTAAAAAGACACAGCGGCTCTAAATCTAAATCTCAATGGAGCTGAGGAACTGCAAAGTTGAGTGGTAGTTTTGTTTTTATGGGTTTTCTCACTACCATTGAGTCATATGATCCACGGTTAATAAAAAAAAATGACTATAACTTCTTTAAGTGCAGCAGTTGCGTAAATGTCAGTTACTCTCCACCAGGACAGCACTGGGGAGAAAGGTACAACAATTTTAGGGGCCCTCAGCCCAGTAGGCCCCACGAAACCCCCCAGTAGCCTAATCTTTCTACGACTAAATTATTCTACATATAACCCTGACTATTAATGCTGCATCAGCAACAAAACGAAACCACAAAACATGCATGAAATAAGTTTTATTTTCATGCATTAACCCCCTGCCTTCTTTTAAAAAATGGTTTTGTCCATGCCGGAGCAGCAGTACCTGCTTCATCCTGCTTCAAAGCTGTGATACAGAATTGTCTAAAACATGATTTGACATGATGAATAACCTGATATTAACACTGGATCATCCAGTGTAAAACGTGGTCGTTCTGTATTAAAAAAACAAAATGCACTGTCCTTTACTGAATCGATACAGGATGGTCACCCTGCGTTTTCACATGTCTGGCATGACATTAGAAACAAGAAACCAAAAGTTTCATGAGACAGTGGGGAAGTATGAATCAGCCACATTGTCTGTTACTGTCACTCATCATCGTCATGGTTAAAAGTCGGGGGGGGGGCTCACTTCAGTATTTTTTCAGGGGGCCCAGAATTACTAGCAACGGCCCTGCTCTTCGCCATTTCCCATGTCCTACACTACATGTACTGTATATTTAATATGTAACCAGCGTGTTTACACTCTTGGCTATAGGCACTTCCTGTGTCACAGTGTGTGACAGATGGCTGCTTACTGACAGATGCATGAGCTCAAGACCGTCGTCCTCCGGAGTCAGCCAGCCAGTCAGCAAGCCAGCCCATCCAGCCAACCACGAGCTCCCAGTCAGCTCAGTGCACTAAGCCGATCTGTTGCCCCGGCAACCGCTATTTTGGCTCCACCTTAGGGTTTCGACACATTGCAGGATCAGATAAAATATTAGGTAGGGCGCCTTAAAGGGAAGTTTTAAAGATGTCTCTGGTCTCTGCAGATTTCACCCTCCTCGTCTCACACACTCATTTATCATTTCTTTCCCCCGACACTGAAACCATCATCCTTTTTTCTCTCTGTCTCTCTCTTTCACTCTCCTTTGCCCTGTCAATGTCTGGAGCTCTTCTTCCCTGTTTCCTCCTCTGTTTCATCCCCCTCCTTTCGTGCTGTGGATGTTTTGCTCAGCAGAGATGGAGGGAGAGGAAGGGAGAGGAGGGGGAAGAGGAGGAGAGGGGGGGAGGTGCTACCCCTGTTGGTGAGGCAGCAGCTTGGAAACTCATCTGGTAGTAATAAGGGCTCCACAACGCTACTGTGACTCATGCCTGCGCACACCCACCAGACTATTACAGGCTTATTTAGTACGTGCGTACGGTCATTAGGCTCTGTGACCATGCGAGCTGCAAAACACACAAACCCAGTGGTGTACCATGAAGACCACACAGAGGAGAAAATACACCTTTACGGAGAAAACACTGCACGCAGGACGCATACAGCAGAAATGACACAAACTACAAAGCAAACAACGGTAATCACAGGCAATGTTTTTTTCTTTCGTCTGAGGATTACTGTGATGAAATTAATCACTTCCTTCCAGTGCATGGGTCAGTTTCTGTTTGGGGAGTTGGACAGGAACCGCTGACCTGTTCCAAGATGTTCATTAAAGGCTCATCTGAGAGGTTAATCCACTGATGGTGAGCAACAGTGTTCCTCTCACTATCAGGGGTACACACATGCATACCTTTTTCACACTTACGCTCCTGATCTTTTTGGGTTTGAGTACAGTTAAATAGCTGGAGTGTTGATGTTTTAATATATCTACAACATATCAGACTGAAGCTCTGGACTGACTCCCTTCTGTTCATCATTTATCAAGGTGGAGTCAGGTATTAAATGTCAAACAGTAAGACACAGACTGTAGACACAGCTGAAGAGCAAGAAAGATCTCATAAATAGGCCAAATCAATTCCCACCTGAGAATAAAACACAAAAGAGAGGATCTCTATAGGCCCATCCTCCACCATCAAAGCTTTTGAAGTCCTGACATATAGAGCCTTTTCTTTCTTTAAAGGTATATGGAGATATTGTCTGGTGTCTATTGTGACTTTGAAACCATCTGGTGAATCTAAAGATACAGCTGCGCTCCTGAAATGAACTTTAAAGACAGACTGTGGATTTGTTTTATCAGGTGTGACTTTAGGAGGTGCCCTGTGCGTCTAAATACAGCAGTGGTGGTTGCCCACATTTGCATTTATGTGGCCAGTGTGTGTGTGTGTGTGTGTGTGTGTGTGTGTGTGTGTGTGTGTGTGTAAACTGTGCATCTAGCAAGAAGATCTCACGTTTTCTGACATCACTATGGTTCCTTCAGGTCTGCAGTCCAGCTGGAGCAGTGTGATGGAGACAATGGGATGTCCTGACGTTGCTCATCACAATGTCCACTGTCTTAACTGACCCAAAGGCACGAGGGACCTCCACGGGTTCATTTAATATTCAAAGGGCTCCTCCTTTTGATGCTAGGTGTGACTCTTTACTCTGATATGTTTCAGATTGTCAAGGAGACTTAATTAAAAAAAAAAAAACGCTACCCATTGAGCCGGGGCCTGCTCCACCGCCTTCAGGATGTTTCCTCGGTATCACGACTCGGGATAAGCACGGACAGAGATCCTTATCAACCAGCAAAATGGCGGCTTTGCGTGGCAGATCCCCACAATCTATCATCTAGATTCCTGTGAAGTTAACGCAGCAGGCCCTGCGACCACCGCTTTTACGCACACCTGCGCTCCACCTCGGCTGTTTTCTGTCCGTTTGGAGCAACAACCAACAGTCAGCCACATGTACGGACCGCGTTTCTGAACAAGCCTCAAAACGCAACATGAGAGCATCACCAAGTTGCAATGCGCAATTGTGCGTGATGTGTTCGTGTGATAGCTAACAGCGTGAGGTGATGGTGGTGGTGGAGGTGGTGGAGGAGTTTCCTACAGCGGGGACAAAAGGGTGCGGGGATGGGATACACAAACACCGCAGTGTGAAACAGGCTGCGTGTGTGTGTGTGTGTGTGTGTGTGTGTGTGCGTGCGCGTAAAACTGACCAGGCTCGTGCGTCCCGGGGTTGTCGGACATCTCTAACACCAGCAGCTCGCGGCCCTCGAAGCTCTCCCCGATGGTGTAGATGCGGGTGATGGTCGGGCACTGCAGCCACACCGACACCAGCGCTTTCCGCATCTCTTCATAGCGGTGGTACTCGAAGGAGATCCCACCGTCGGTACCGGCTGCGCTCACCAAGGAGACCACTGCGGCCCCGAGTAAAACTACCGAGATGAACGGTTTCATTTCGACGTGTCCTCTTTTCTCTTAAGCCCTGTCTTCCTGCCTGTCTGCCCGCGGCTTGGTCCCAAGCCTTATCTCTGTGCTGCAGCCTCGCTGTAGGCTATAAATATCACTCCCTCCTCTCTCTCTCTCTCTCTCTCTCTCTCTCTCTCTACCTGAGCGCAGACTCCCAGTCAACCTCCACTGTGAAGACAGACACAACAGGAACATATCCGGCCGTACCCTCTTTCAAAATAAAGGTAACTTCTAAAAAAAAAAAAAAAAAGAAAAAGAGGATCTACTTTCAGAGCAGACGTTATGAAGGCCTGAACAAAAATGATAATATATATATGGACCAATACACAATATAATTAAGAACATTTTTTAAAACTCATTGACACTATTGTGAACTGTGCTCACCCTGTTTGACTAACAAATAAAGATTTAAAGTGTCTTTGATCGACAGGGCCTTTTCAAAATAAAACTAGAATTGTGATAAAATTGTGTAAAACTCATGTAGTTGTTTTTCAGTGCAGTGTTATATTAGCCTGCATACTTTGTTTTTTTCATTTGGCTTCATTCATGATGTCTTCTTTCCTAATTCTGAACACGTTGATTGATCACTGGGGTGTTTATGGAGGAATATTATACTAGATTAAGAGTCTTTTTCCATTCATCCACTTAACATTACGTGTGAGGTCATGTCAGTCTGCATAGTCTGATGCAGGCCTTTTGTTGCATGTCACGTACTGAGCATGAAAAAAATCAGCAGTTCAGAGGTGTGTGACAGTAACAGAGTTATTAGTTAGTATTTGACTGGTTTATTTCATTTTATGTTTGATCATTTTGCCCATTCTCTCATTAGTGTGATCTCTGAGAGCAGGTCTGTAATTCATCACTTCCTGTTTGGTACTGGCTGCTGCAAGCTGACTTGATGATGCTGAGTGTGCAGGATGGAGCTGTAGGGGTGTGTCCACAGTGCAGCAGAGAGGAGATGGAGGGAACCTACTGCACAGACACCCACTCACCCACCAACCCACACCCACTGCGCGCGCATGTGTGTGCATGTGTATGCACAGCAGTACAGAGATACTGACAGAGATGATTCTGAGGTGTGATGTTAATCTGAACCATCATTGGACCCAGGCAGTGGGACAGTGGGACACATATTGTCTCCCCTGATTACATTTAGTAATAAAAAACACTACTCATCACAAAACTCTTGTTTAATTTTGTTCAAATACTTTATTCTAATATGACAAAAACAGAGAAATAAAACATGTCCAAGGTTTCTTTCATAAAAATTATAACAGCATTCAATTATCATTACAGTCTTCAACAAAATAGCCTTGAAGAAGAGGATGTTCCACATGAGCCAATCCCTCTTTCATCAAAAAAATGTACACCTGTTTCCATCCAACAGGCCTGACTAGTGTCAGAGGTCAGCACTGAGTTTAGACAGCTCCTACTGAACTGTGGCTTGACAAGAGTAAAAAAAAAAAAAAAAAACCAACGGTGTCACGGTGACTCGGGTTGACTCGAGGGGAAGTGTTAAAGTGCTGAGACATTCAGAGGTATACAGAAGCTCACAAGAGAAGTCGCTGTGCTACTTCAATGACAAAACAAAGCAAACAAATCAAAATGAGGATGTTGATGGTTTTTATTCAGCTATCAGAAGCAGATAATAGGTAATAATACCTCTTTAGCAGAAAGGCACATATGGTGGATTGAAGTCAACGTGCAGTCCCATTCAGAATCAAACCACAGTAGAGCTGATTCATTTAAAGCACACCTTCAGCGTGTGTGTGTGTGTGTGTGTGTGTGTGCGTGTGTGTGTGTGTTAAGTGTACTGAGAGGAAAGCAGCAACTGTTCACTGTGAGACTCACTTCCTTCCTCCTGACAAATCTGGTGTGTGTCTGTGTGAGGGTGCGAGTGGTTTACTTCTCCTTCTTCTCTCCCTGTTTCTGCATGTACTTGTTGTACTGGTTGTCTGTCTTCAACAGCTTGTCCCACCAGGTGAAGGTGGAGGCGTAGTTCCCGACGAAGTTCATGTGGTGGAAGTCGTGGAAACGAGCGCCGGCGTAGAACGGGATCAGGTGGAGAGGATTGAGAGGGATGTCGTAACCGCTGACAGGAAGAGAGAGACAGAAATTAATGGGTAAACTCTCCTAACATTCAAAAATCATACAAGAAAAGACTCAATGTTTACAACAACCAAAAATAGTCTTTTCCAACAAATGCTTTTTAGGTTGGATATAGAAATTAATCAAGAGTGCCATTATTATGCTGAAGATACAGTGCATTTATTATGTTTTTTTTCCTTGTAGAAATAGGTAGCGCACACACTCATAAATGCACACACGCTAAATGCTCACTAAATGATTATGTGAGGAAATAGTGAAAATTAAAGCAACAACAACAACAACGATAACGATAATAATAATAACAATAAGGTTTTGTTTTTTTACCTTATCAAAAATGTGTGATTTGGGATATTATTTAAAAAACCATATTGTATACACTTGTCTCATGTCTTGTATGACGTCTTCCAAGTTGTTTTTCAAATGTAACACATATATCTGTATCTGTATATTTCCATATAAACATATTTATAGAAAAGCATAATAATGAGCGTATATGATAAATGGGTTCAATCAGTTCAATCACCTGACAGTAGTGGACACTGATATCTGGTGTTCTCTTGCTCCCTCTTGTGGTCAACCTCACAACTTACTGGCAAAGTTCATGTGCTGAGAAACGTGCAGGTTCACATGAACCATCATCTTGCTGCGCATTGTTATGCAGTGATGCAAATGCTGCTCTTGTTGTGTTGCTGTTGCGTTTGAAGTAAATGTGTGTGAAATGTAAAAGTCTGGGGAATTAAATTTCAGATATTGTTGATTTCAAAGGGGATTTAGCTCAGAGGCTTGTTGAAAAGGATGGAGAGGGAGATGTACAACATTGACACACACATATAGAGCCTGTTACTGTGTCCTACCTGTGAACGTCAATGGTCTCCAGCAGGCGGAAAGCCACCCAGGCCCACAGGAAGAACACGTGGTTGCAGAAGATCATGATGCCGATGAAGAAACCAGCTCCCAGGATGAGAGTCTCAGCTGGATGGGCGTATTCGGCCTGCATGCCAAACGGAGCCTGAGGGAACAGCGGAGAGACAGTCAGGTGTCACAATGTGTTTAAGTACTCATGCTTCCATGAAAGCAAACTGTCACATGATTAATAAGTAACTGTACCGTGAAGAGAGTGACCACACCGCTGTGTGTTTGTGTTTATTCATCTTATCACTTGTGTGTGTTTTACTCACAGTGAACTCGTGGTGCACTTTGTGGATGTATTTGTAGATCCTGCGGTGATGCAGCAGGCGATGGAGGAAGTAGTGCCAGGTGTCTTCAACAACAGCACAACCAAAGCACTGAGCCAGGAGGTATGGCCTGGAGGAGGAGGGAGGGAGGGAGGGAGAGGAAAACCATCAGATCAAACCAAAATAGTAAGTAGTAACAACTTGGAACAAAATAAAAAACATGTAGATATAATGGATAACATGTAGGGTCATTGCTAATATTATGTGTCACATGTTTAGAAATGATCTCTCTCTACTGTCCTGTCACACTGACCAGCGCGGCATGGAGTCCCAGTCATACGGGATGTTGAAGAACTCAGTGAAGTAGTAAGTGCCACAGATCAGAGGCAGTTGGATACAGAAGTGGTTGAAGAGCAGCATCTTGAAACACCTCCACTGTTTCTCCCAGGTCTCTGGCTTGTCCTGCAGTGGGGAAGGTTTATTACGCAACTGTAACTACTCAGACAGTAGAAATAAAATCATGTCTAACGATCACATGTGCACACAGACCTGTTGGATCTTGTATTTCTGCATGAAGGGCAAGAACTGGAAGAGGAAGCCAGGTACGCAGAAGAGGAAATAGATGAACTCATGGACAATGAGCGACCCCCAGGTGGCAATCTGGAACTTGGTGTAGTTGTCCAGCATGTAGCCCCAGGCTTGTTCCAGGGAGGGCTGGAAGGGGTTTTTAGGTAGCACAGCGTCCACATACTCCACCGCGAGGTACGCTGAGCTCAAGATGTCTGCCGTGCCGTTCACTGCCATGATGGATTCCCCGAGGTAACTGCACGTCTGGAGAGAAGACTGGACAAACATGAACACAGTGTTAAAAGTTATAATATATTATAAAAGTCTTCTCTCAGTTTTGTCTTTAAAACTATAATATGAGAAAGAAGAAGGCAACAGAAACAAGCCTTGAAAGTAGGAGCACAGGGAAACTACACTCTTCAGCATAAAGCTTAATATAGATATAACTGGTACAATATGAGTTGATTAAACTTATATCAAAGAAAACATTAAACAGGAATTAATGAGGAAGGTTATGCTGCACATATACATTGTATATACATACATGAGCTATTTTAGTTGAAGTCAATGTCAACGTGCACTAATTCAATGACACTGTAAATACAACAAAGCATATAACTCAAAGGAATAAAGCTTCTTGATTATAAATTGACCACATACTCTCTCTGGCTAATATTATCTAGTATGTTACATTTTTATTTTTTATTACTTTTAATCCTTTTTTAAATAGCATTTATAACCTGTCCAAGTTTTGTTTTTCAACACTGGGTACAGATATCGTTTGGCATTGTGGCACAGACATAGTTGCCTATGCAGCTGCAAGTACCGATATGTTGATAAATACTATTCAGCTCAACAAACGCTGCTTACAGGCCAACATAAGTGCACAAACAGCAAACTGTTGGTGCTAATACATGTATACTTCAATGCTACAAGATGAAAATATGATCTCGTACAAATGACTTCGGCATATAAAACATCCCACTGCCTCTCTCCGCCACCTTAGTGTGATGTATAATGGTTATGATAAAGTAATACAATAATAGTAATTCCCACACACTGTCCTGGATAAGTGTTTTTAAATGAAAACCTGTCCGTCTCAGATAGCAAAGGCCAAAGTCTGTTTTACCTGATACCACAACTAGCAGCTCAACTTTCTGTCTCTATTCTCGGTTCTAATGTCTACATAAGAACTATAACTTAACCGCTGCGACTGCACATTTTGCAAAATATAGAAATTACAGTGGAAATCATCGTGAGTCTCTCACCTTCCGCGGTACGTCCCGTCTACCTGAGCGAGAGGCGGACGGCCCCGGTGAAGTACAGAGCTATCCGATGATCCGATTGGCCGAGGGGAGAGGACGCTGACGTCGGGGGGCCGAGCGTCTTCTCTGATTGGTCCGCGGGATGGAGTGATGATAGTGAGACTGGAGGTTTCTACAGCAACAGCCAATCGGAGGCCAGATCTGCTTTCATAACGTTAGCGGTGTTGAATGGAGTGTCTGAGGGAAGAGATGGGGTGGTCAGACAACTTTTGAGTCATACATGTGTCCTTCATCTTAAACTTACATGACAATAGACTGTAACCCCACCAGAACGTGGTGTAGAGCTGTTTACACCTGAAATGTGATAGTTAATCACCATGTACCTGAACGTAACATATTTTCGAAAGCAGCACTAAACTAGTATGTTTAAAAGGAAGGTAAACTTACATTAGCATGTATCAAATATTACATTTTGAATGCACTAATTGTTATCACAGAATGGTATCTATCATTTACGTATTGAACGAGGACGATGCATTTTCTTCTGGAATGAATCAGGTAACTTATAACCATATCAGTCAAATAAGGTTAGTGTTTAGTAGGAAATAACAGAGGTACGACCTCACACCTGTTCTTTTGTACAGTACTTGATAAAGTGCACTTTGCTGTTTTCTCACACTACAATGAAAAGGTTTTTTTTTTCAACTATAGCAGCTAAAAAAGTCATTTGTCAAACATGAGCAGAATTACTGGAAAGGAAATCCAAATAAACACGATAGAATATGTACAGAACAATTTTTCATCAGCAATTTGGCAAAGATTTGTGATTTAAAAACCACTACATGAAGGACAAAACAGAGAAACAGAGCGAATTACGCAAAATTTACAAAGGAGACATTATGGCAGGTATCAAAAAAGAAGAGACAGATTGTTTTATACATAAGTTAATGTAAGACTATTAAAATATATCACACATGCACTTTTCCATTTCAATGTTTTACTGATTTGGCAAAGTTTTAAAAACAGATTATATCATTTCACAGCTTTAAATACAAGAAGCATATTTATTAATGATAATATAAAACAAATAATGAAACATTATTCAAAGTCATTAGCCTACATGACATTCCTCAATACACTGACAAGAAACAGCGATAACCAGTTACTAGTATAGCAGTTTTCAATATAGGAGCAGAGGGAAGAGAAAGAGACTGAAGAGAAAAGAAAATCGAGAGTAGGTTTGGTCACTTTCCAGAGAGAGAGAAAGAAAGAGAGAGAGAGAGAGAGAGAGAGAGAGAACAGATTAGTAGAGTAATAAAAAGAGACAGAAAAGAAGAGACATATTAAAGTTGGCACATTCATAGTACGTCAGGGTGTGCAGTAATTAATAGGGTTGCTACACCGAGGGAGAAGAGGGTACGGTTGGAGGATAAGAGGGTGGAGGTGGGGGACCATGCAGTGAGTTCAGGCTGTTGTTGTCATTAGTGGTTACAACCACAGTGAAGACGGCTGCCAGGTGACAGTAAAGCACTGATACATCCATCCAGCAGCTTCTCTCTCTGTCTGTCACTGGTTTTGGCAAAAAGGAAAACGAGGCCTCTCCTCAAGCTCTACCAGAAGAGTGAGTACTCCAGTGAAAGTCTTGTTCTTTTTTTTTCTTGTTAAGAAGAAATGTACATTTTCTGCAACTGATTCTCACAGAGCTGTTCTGAATTCATGCGGCCTTAATGCAACCAAAACACTGATCTCAAGTCAGTTCTCCTTAAGTGTTTTTTTCTTTATCCCAGAACGGCGGCCGAGTCCAGCTGTAGGTGTGTGTGTGTGCTCCGTCCAATAACAGTACTGTTGGCAATGACAAAAGGTAGGAGAAGAGGGGAGCAGGGGTGTAATTTGACATTCAGGCACTCGTTAACAGCCACACTGCAACACTGTAAAAGGTCAGAGGTCAGACAAGAGTGCGGTCATGCGGCATCGGACCAGGCGTCACCACACAAGAGACTCAGATGCGCACAAACACACATGCTCACATATGCAAGCAATGGAGCACCTTTAAATGCAAGCGCACACACAGACACACGCCCGCACACATTCACTCACTCACTCAGACACACACACACGAACGCACACACGTCTCAATAGGATAAAAACGAAGGAGAAACAAAGATTTCAGTCCCGAGTGGTCGTTCTCTGCCGTCCTCTCCCGCAGATCACACCAGTGGTCTTCCTCAGAGCTGGTTCATGTTAACTTTAGTAATGTTAAAGTAACTTTGCAGTTCTAGTAGCTTCATTTCAGTAGCATTTCAATGGCACTGCATTGGTACAGTGGTGCTTCAAACTGGTTTGTCCAGTTGCTGCTGCAGTCCTGCCAGGAGGGGGAATAAAACATGGGTTTCACCCACCTCCCTCCCTTCCTGATATTTGTTACAGCTCCCCCCTGTTCAGGTAAGTGCAAAAATCTTCAACATCATCAACATCATCATCATCATCATCATCATCCTCCTCCTCCTCCTCCTCATCATCATCATCATCAACAATAACAACAATCTTGTTATTTCCTTCATCTGCGTCAGTGCCGGTGCTAATGCTGCCCCAACATCCAAGCACTGGCGTCATAAGACAGATCCAAGACCAGTATTCAGCAGGAGAATACATTCTGCTCCGAGTCAGTGGTGGGTGTCAAGAGCAGTCATAAGGGCTTGTCAATGACAGTCACACCTGGAGTCAACAACAACAACAACAACAAATAAAAGATTATCACTCAGGTACATCACTCACATCAGAAATAAATGTAGAAACTAAGGAGAAATAGAAGCGTGAATGATATAGTGATATCAGTTTTAGTCTGAATTGTAATATTTGCCTTTTTATCACTGAAAAAAATATAAAAATGATGATGTCATTTTTTGTGGGCCTTGTACCAAATAAGCATGCTGGGCCATTGCTGCAGCAGCTCGACACGTGCCACATTTTACCAAAAATTGCAGCTCCTGTCATTCTCTTCGTCTTCCTCTATGTTGTCTTTTATTTGGTTTACCACATAATACATATGACCTCAATGCTTTCACTAATAAAAACTGAATTCTTATCAACAAAGTTTTCCGTCTAAGGTTAGCAGGTTTTTTAAACTTTAAAATATTTCTGTCAGTATCAGCCCCCCCCCAAAAAAAATCCAGCTCTATGACTTAAACCTGACTTATATGCCAAGATAAATTTCCGCTGCTGGATATATACATATATATATTTAGATATTTTCCTGCCCACACACAGTCTCACATCAGACTAGAGATCAAGATACTGTCTCCTGAACAGCAGTAAGGCAGCAAATGCTGGCTCAGCAGGATCTGATCTATTGCCTTCTGTGTCCCTTTGGTATCATTTGGTAAACATCAGGATGCTGTGTTCAGTTCACTGACGCTACATTTCTCTACATGAGTCCTGGGACAGCGCTGGGCAATAGGGCTGAAATCAGTTGTGAGAATATTTATTTTTAATACTGCTATATCACTTTATAGTGGATGTGTTCAACTCCACTGTTATTCTAGATCAGACGCAATTTAAAAAATCAATAATTAATGTTAATGTTAATTTTTAATGATGGATTTGTTTGCCGCTACTGGAGTGAGCAACAGGATAGAGGCGGTAAATCATCCTGTCTCACCAGAAGCATAGTCAGCTTTTTTAAAAAGCTTAATTAATGAGGCTTGTGAAACAAATACACACTTCAATGGTTTAACATAATGCACACCTGCGTAACTTCGTCCTGTG
Organism: Caranx ignobilis; assembly: GCA_021432705.1. NCBI lineage: Eukaryota > Metazoa > Chordata > Actinopteri > Carangiformes > Carangidae > Caranx > Caranx ignobilis. Next base: position 6,097,362 of record MU269982.1, read on the forward strand.
CTCATGCAGGTCGGCAGCAGCGTCCACTTGTCTGAGTTTGGGTTGTAGAACTCCACAGAGGCCAAGTTACAGCTGCCGTCATCTCCCCCCACCACGTACAGTAAGTTGTTTACAGCACACACGCCTGAAAACACACACACACAAGCACATACATACACACAGAATGAAGATTCATGGACATCAAATGGGGGAACAGGAGAACATCTCACACCTGGTGGACACTCCTGGTATCTTTCTCACCTGCATTACGTCGACACATGTTCATATCAGCTACTTGTCTCCAGGTGTTGGAGGCCGGATCGTAAACTTCACAACTCTTCCTCACCAACGGACCATCATGTCCCCCCACAGCGTACAGTAAACCTTTTAACACCCCCACACCTAAGAAGACATTAGACACATGGTTAATAGTAATACTTGTGGCAATAGTCATTTTGTAACTATGCTTCTTCTTCCTGGCTCCTTAATGTCCTATAAATATATGATATGTGTATTTTTTGTGATGATATATTTTATTTTTTGTATTGTTTGACACTAAATCCTAAAGAACCATTTATCTATATTTTGCTGAACATTTTCCAAAAATATCTTTGCAGGCAACCAACCACCATGCTCGTAAGGTTACACACACAGACACACACCTGCCCCACTGCGTCTTGTGCCCATCTCAGCGATGTAGCTCCATGAGTTGCTTTTTGGGTTGTAAGCTTCTACTGTGCTCAGACATTGCCTGGTCGCTCCATCATAACCTCCAACTGCATAGAGGATTCCTGGAAAACCACACAGCAGGGTTGTAATTCATAACGTAAGAGTGAGGCACAGTGGTGGTCAACATGAGATAAATGCAATAGTAAAGCAGCTGTGCAGGGAATATGAACTGACAGAGATGTTGATGCATCTCTAACACACTTTTAGTTTTGATGCCAAGTATTTTAACTAGTTTGGTATTTAAAAATTTTAATATTTATCTTAACTTGGCTTGTTTTATATTTTGTCCTGTTTGTCAGGAATCAGCTAGGTTGCTTGCTGAAGCATCTTTCATTTTATGTGTGAATGTTTTATTGGGAAGTACGTTTTATTATGCATATAATGCATTGTTTTTTGATTATTCTGAGTAATAGTTTGGATTTACACCTTGCCATATTAATTCAGTTTTCAGACTTTGTGAAAAACTGTGCCTGAAATTTTGAAAATGGCTATAAAATCATAAAGTAAATGAAACATAATTATGACCAAACAGGGAAACTGCACTGGGGCTGAGGGAAATGTTCACTGGACTAAATTATATTTAAAAGTCACATCAGATCACAAAATTGACAGAATCAAATAACATAGCATCATATAAACCTCAAAACAAAAACATTTTTTATTTTAATAACATTATTATCCATTCTATTTTCTGTTTTACTTTATTTAACACAAGTATACGGTATTACAGTGTCGGGTGTCTCTATTATTTTGTCCATCTCCATCAGTCTACTTCAAAACGCTGCCTGTAGAACCAAAGTGGGAATTGTACTCACCATTTACGACACCCACTCCTACACTGCTGCGCCGAGTGCTCATGGGTAACACGTGGAACCACTCGTCTGTCTTAGTGTTGTAAACCTCAACCGTTGACAAACCTGTAAACCCCCCAAAACACAGATAAAAGGACTTTTAAAAAAAGATAAAAAAAGGCATTTTTAAAAGCCTGTCTCACTAACACAACTGTACCTGTGCTGCCGTCAAAGCCTCCCACAGCGTACAGGAGCCCACTGAGCACAGCAGCTCCCAGCGTTGACCGACGGTCCTGCATGCTGCTCACACTCGTCCAGCGGTCCATCATCGGGTCGTAACAGTCCACCGTCCGCACACGCAAAGAACCATTGAAACCGCCCACTGCGTAAACACATCCACCCACGTACACCACACCTGAGGACGCCAACAGAGGAACATTAAACATCAATGAACATTTACAGACATAGTCATAAACAGCAAAGAGGTCGAGGCCAAGATCTGACCTGAGAATTTACACACCTCAAGTAACCAACGTCAGCTGCTGTGTCCCAGTTAAAGATACACTAAGGCCTGCTCTATTTTCAACTGCTGCTGAGAAATAGACTTCCTTTTTTATACATGAATTTCAAAGGTAAGAAAAAAAAAAAAAAGGACGCCAGCAAATATATCAACAATACTAGACCAGTGTAAAAGCCATTATAAGGACTAAATCAAAGTAAGGAACAGACTGCAGAGTTACAGGAGGTATTTACACTCAGTTCACGATTTAAATGAAATGATCCAGTAACACACCTGAAAGTGTGTGATTTCAAATCTGAATGGATCATTAGTTTTGTACATAATTGTGATGTGATTTATGCTTTTGTTGTTCAGGTTTCCCACCTGCTCTGCACCTTCTGGTGGGGAGTTCAGCCACCTGGTACCATCGCTGCTCCTCAAAATCGTAACATTCAACACTGCGGATAGCTTTGGGAGCCTGGCCTCCGACCACCACCATCACCTAAAAACAACCAACACAGCAGTGCCATGACATGGAGGACTGTAGATCAGGTGTTGTGTCTCCATTATTTTAGGCCTCTGCTGTAGTGGATTGTGTTTTTATACCTTAGGACAACAGGCCGGAGTCCTCATACGTGTGCGTGCAGTCTTCATCAGTGCTCTCTGGTCGGCTGGCAACAGGTGATACTTCATGGCTTCGATCAGGTAGTCTTTACATGCACTGCTATTCTTAATCAGAGACTCCTCTTCTACCCGCTGACACAACCACAGAGAGAGAGAGAGAGACAAAGTGAGAGAGAGAGTGAGAGAGAGGGAAGGGAGCCATTCAGCAGGCAGGATTTACAAAGTGCTTCAGTGTGATTCTGACTCAGCAGCTCTTTACTCTTGTGACATATTTAAACTAAAAGCAAATCAAACTCTGAATTTATTCTGCATCATGAACAAAAAAATGAAGCACTGCCCCAATTCTTACAGAGTAAAGGGCCACACAGATTAGAACAAAACTGAGCATAAAGTTATAATATTGAAAGTCATAAAGTCATAATTCTGAGTCATAAAACTCAAATAAATTAAGTTATAATGTTTAAAAATGGGAAAATTACAGGGGAAATTGAGGGGTGTGGACTCTCGTCTGAAGTTATACATCAGCATATATTTCACTTAATCTTTTAGCACTGCAGCATCACATCATCATCAGGACACTGAAATGACTGTGGTCAAAACTGAGGCCATTCTGTTTCATGGTTCATAAGGTTTGTCTCCTGAGCTTTTACATGTTTAATTCTCATAATATTACAAAAGTTTTTTCTTGAAATACTATGACTTTTATTGTACTATTATTATTTCATTCTCAAAACGTCAGATTTGATTTTTAGTTCTAATACACCACTGTAAGAAGCATCGTCATCATAACAACCTGTTCGTATATGAGCGAGATGATCCACAAATTCACCCTGTGGATGTCAAATTAAAAAACACATCTGCTCTGCTTGTAACTAGCTTTTGTTCATACCCAAAAAGATTAAAGATTAAATATTAAAATCCGGATATGTCACTTCATCACTTTACAATATAGAAATTCTTATCCTTCAAAAATATTCACTTATTCTTATATTCTGCTACTTACTACACTGTGCATTGTTTTTAATTTTGGGGTTGTTTATCTATTTGGACAAACTTTGCTTAGTTTTGTCAGAGTAAAATATTGATATTTGAGGCAATCTATATCTATATCTGCAATTACAGACAAAAGACATGAATTTACTTGACTAGGGATTTTCATGTTGGAAATATTACATGACATACTTCCCTATAAGTGTAGAAAGCCGTCAGCTGATGTTTTTGCAATGTAATCTCTGATTCAACGAAAGCAGTGAAAAACTTGTTTTACCACATCTATAACAGGAGATGTAGCAACATACAGCTTAGATTTATTATGGCCACCTTGTTTGTGATCTAGTCACAGACCTGTTGCCTCCTACCATGAAAAAGTTTAAGTAAGTCCGTTTAAGAGAGGTCCAACACAAGCATGCAGACGCATCCCCTCATACCTGCACTAGGTACTCTCTGGAGAGAAGAGGCAGGCGGACATGCTCCATCAGATGAGCCAAGTGTTCCTGGCGGACATCTTTGTCATGGTTGACCCAAGCTATCACTGCTTCAAAAACCTACACAAGAATTAACACACACACCTTAACACCTTAAACACATCACAGCCAATAAACACTTAATCTATACTGAGCAATGTGTGTGTGTGTGTGTGTGTACCTTCTCTTCAGTGGGGATGGTGAGCTTGTCGCTGGCAATGAGGCTTGACACCTGCTCCATACCCAGATTAAGGAACTCTTCACTCCCAACAACCTCGGTAAAATGTTGCTCTGTCAGCAAAAATAAAATAAAAACATAATGATTGCAGGTAAAACACAGTTTTAGTTTTCTGATTAAGCCTGTTCTTATTCTGTCTCATTCAGTGCCCCACATCCTCCAACCAGGAAACACACACAAACCTGCTTTAGTGGAGCAATAAAAAAACCTTACTCTTACACACACAAAAACAGAGGCTGTGTACACACAAACCTGCATAGCTGTTTGCCTGTGCGAGGAGCTGAGAGCAGGCATGGAGGTCAGCAAAGGCTCGTATTCCCAGACAGTTGGACGGATGAAGCTGAGAGCTGAGAAACTCACAACAAGCCTTTTTCACCTCATTCAGCTGGAGCAGGCCCGCTGCAGGCAGCAACGCCTGTCACACACACACACACACACACACACATACACAGAGTATCCTGCATAAAGTGTCTTGAGAAGTTCAATCATCCAAAATGGCTGCTACAGTTTCCCTGAGAAAAACACTTTGTTAATAGTAAATAACAGTAGTAACACAATCCGTTTTGTTTTGTTTTGTTTTCATTTTGTCAAAAAAAAAAGAGTGAGATTTGCCATTGATAAATCAAGTATTTAAAATAGCCATCTTTCAGTGATAGCTATGGTTGCCAAATTGCCAGCGTTAGCATTAGCAGCTGTTCAATTCTTGTAAGGAGCTACTGCCATCATTGTGTTAACAAAACAATAAGTTGTAATACAAAATAAATGTGATAATATTTCGGGGCGATAGAGTGACTTGGTATTGGAAAATAATGAAGAGTGTTTGACTGGGCAGAAGCTAGCTAATTAGCATGCTATCTTCAAGTCAAAATAAATGGAAAGAAATATGGAAACGACAGAAGTAGATGCACAACAAAGAGGTTGTTTTCCACCTCTGGAGACACATCTGCTGGTGAATAAAGGAGTGAAGCTGGGTGCAGAACTCACAGTGTTTCTTCTACACTAGTAAATAAACAGCTGCTAATGCTAACGTTCGCTATGTAGCGACAATGAAACTTATAAATATGTCCTTTATTAACTAGCTTTTGCTGAGAAAGTCAGTTATTTTACTTGACCATATAATGACCAAATGTTTCCTCGCTGTGTTCCAGTGGATGGAAAATATTTGGACCAGGAAAGTATTATCATGTTGGTGAAGTATGCACTAATGCATATGGTAATACATAAGACTGGTTATGAAGTAACACTAGAAGGAAATTAGGAATATGTTTTCCAGGTGTCACCTTTAAAACTGACTGATCAGGTTTTTGGACAGGCTGACCAGCTTCATGTCAGCTTGGTTTTAGCATTATAATAGCTGACAACAAAAAAGGTGTAATACTAAAGAAATTTGCAATTAATGTATTATTCAAAGATTTATGTTAAAAACGAATAGTTAGTGTGTGAATATACACGTGTGTTTACCTGCACGTTATCTTCTGTGACCTGTATCTCTGCTGTGTAGATGTAGTCTACCAGCAGGCCCAGAGTCCAACCATCCATCTCCTTTATCCTCACTCGTTTCGCCCTGCTCTCTGCCATCTCCCCTGTTAGTGCACATACAAAATGCTTAAACAAAAACAAGCAAGACAAAAAAAATCCTGCCAGGTGTCATGCAGCAAGGATTGAGGATCGTTATTACCAGTGAACATAGCGTGAAAGTAAGGGCTCCCTGCAGCCAGAACCACTCTGTGAGCCGCTATTTCTACATCCTCTGCCACTATGGTCACATCACATAAGAGATTCTGGCTGTATTTGCATCCAGGACGTGGTGAGAGAGAGAAAGGAAATACATCCAGTTAGGATTTGAACAGTGGTACAACAAAGGATTTATAGATGATGAGAGAACAGAGAAGTGAAAGAAGAACATGTATCACCTGCGTAGCTCGTTCATGACTCTGAACGCCTTCCTCATGTGCCGATGGTTAAAAGTGACTGGACCTTGCCTCTCGACTCCATCTTCTTTGTCCAGACTGTGTGGACAAAGCCTAGTGCACCTGTGAGAAGGACAGTGCAGATGAAGCAAACACAAACATGAACATAATAATAGTCCAGACAGAGAGCGCTATGACAGGACAGATAGAAATAACATATGACATGACGTCAATACCTGACAGTTTCCTGATGTATGAAACCCGGTGTAAGGACTTCTTGGGGAGTAATCTTGGGGATACACCACAGCACACATTGTGTTTAAAGTGTCATCCGCTTTTTAAAAACTGATTTCATTTGGACGCTAGTTACATCTGTCTTACCAGTGAGAGCTGGCTCATCTGTTGGTAAAGAGGAACTGTGGCAAATACTGTTGCGTTGGATACCTGGAGTTCAATATTTGGTCTCACTGAAAAGAGGATTTCTTCTCCCAGACTACATTAAACATATACACACAGAGGGCAATTTATTAAGTCTAAGCTGGATCATCAATCAGGCAAATAAAGGAACTACCTTGGGAACCCAGACCTCCAGGTTCACTGTCTGTCAGCTGGTTTTGGCAAATTGATTTATCGCTTGTTTGTTAAAATCAGCTATAGCCAGACCTGTGTTATTAGCCAGCGTTGTTGACCCTGCATGTCAATCTGTTTTTAACATATTAATTATTAGTTTATATCAGGCTCACATGGCACAGTTCCCTGATAGCAAAATGATGTTTGATCAAATGACTTATTGACTAACTCCAACTCATCTCTGGTCTATACAGTCTCTCAGGTGTTCTGTACTTAATGGTAACTTGAAACAGCAGACAGTGAGACTGTGAGAAACACCTGCATTATCTAATACACTTTCATGCTGTGCAATAAATAAAGCTTTATGAAGCTCACTATGCAATATACAGTGCAGTAAATGTAAATGTGTAGATGCTGCACATCTGAAGTGCGTTAAACTATAATTAGACAAACACACTGAACAGTATCCAAAAATATCCAGCTCCTAATAAATCAATAAAAAAAAATAATCAATTCAAGTAACTTCATTCAGTTGTTAGTACTGATGCACCAAGAAGCCCTTTACTGTTGTAACTGGTTTTAACTACTTTATATAATGTTAGATGGTTAAGGGCAGTGGTTCTTTTCCAGGGCATCCAGCCTCTCCTAAGAGTCACAAGATAAATCACAAGATGAAGTTGTACTACACAGATTTCTCTTATATTTCATTGTTTGACTTTCTCATATCTTAGCTGCCTTTTTTGAAACACTGGATTAGGGCTTCAGGTATGGATTATTTTCATAATACATCAATCTCCTGGTTATTTTTTCAATGAATCATTAAATCATTCAACATTTAGTCTCTCAAATGACTGAAAACATGTAAACTGTCCCTCCCACGTTTGCCAGAGTCCAGGTTTAAATGTTAAGATGTCTTGTTTTGACCTATATTCCACCTGTCGTCACTGAATTGCTTCAGGCTCCTATGGATTCAGAGAGGCACTTACATTTCCACCATGTTTGTTTCTCTGTAACTTTGGTTCAGAACCTCCTCCATTCATTCTGATCCACACTGACACTGAAATTTTCAAGCACTACCTTGCAAATGACACCAGGTTGATGACTGAAAAACGAGGCTGAAGAGCAATAATCTTCTTATTTGGGGAATTATATTCTAAGGCAGAAATGGAGGTGTCTGTGAAGAGGTTAGTGTTATATTGTAGTGTATCATATTAATATTTTTCTATGTGAAATCTGCAAGGAATTAAAAATGCAATAAATGCACTGGAGTAAATAGTATAATATCTGCCTCTGTAGAGTATGAGAAGAAAATGCAAACACTTAAGTTCAAAATTTTAGATGCACTTAGCTGCTCTCCATCACCTATGGCCTGTCTTCCATAACAAAATCATCCATCACTTCCAGATAATTATGTTTTCCTATGGCAAAAAATCACGTGTCCCCTGTTTTCTGTCACAAACACACCCACACACACGGTGGCTCCATAGCAGTGAACACACACACACACACACACACACACACCCTCTGTGCTGCAAAACAAAACACCTCCGTTATCCCCACCACAAGCAGAACCAAGCTATTCCTCCAGCCTGTTCCCTGCATGCGGTGCACCGACAAAGGCTCGGTGTCAGTCAGTCAGTCAGTCAGTCAGACCCCCACCCCCCCGGCCGGACCACCCCATCCCACCGGTCAGTGGAGCAGCCACACCGGGCGGGCTGGCTGGCCGGCCGGCTGGCCGCTGTCTCTGTCAATGCGGCACCATCAGTCAAAGCAGCAGCCACTGGGAAACGTCAACACACACACAGTGAGACAGGGTTTATTGCACTCACAGCGGATGACTGTCCATGATTCCGGTGTTTTTCAGAGGCGGAACACTTGGCCCAGCGGCATGCACCATTCCATATCCACGATGTCGTCTATAATGGCTCTAAATTCAAGCGTGAATCACGGCGACCATCTGTCCAGAGGCGGTGAGGCGGGCTGACGGCAGCCCGATCACAGCTGCCTGCTTCATGTACAAAAAACACACACACACTCACACATACACACACACAGCTCCGACTGCGGTGACTCTCTCCGTTACAAACACGTTGCGATTCAACCCGGCTGTTGTGCCCAGCGGACTGCTCCCTTCTGTCGGCCACAGACACTGGAAAAAACACGGCACAGGAACAGGAGCCTCCAGCCTCCGTGTCAAATATGGAGCTTATTTAGATTTCATAGCGACCCCCCACCCACCCTCCCACTCCTATATTTCCTCCTGGGTGTCTATGGGTGCGAGAGGCAGACGGACAGGGCTACCTGTTATTTTCCAATCGCTGATTAAAACGCACAAACAAGGACATGACGGCAAAGACGGTCCTCAGAGCCGCCAAGGCGTCCCACAAGAAAGCACTGTCTCCCTCTAGCTGTGGAAGACTGGCCGGGGAGAGGCTGGCATATGGTCAGGAACAGATACACAACCACGTTAGAGACTACTACTACTAATAATAACACATCTGGCACAGCTGTATCTCAAATCTGACTTTACATTTTCATATCTCATAATTTTACCACCACATAAATGAATGAACTTGATGTTTCTATCTCTTAGATACAGCTTGTGAGTAAACATGTTCATTTACTCACTGTTTGACAAGTATAGTAGTATACAGTATTATAATTAATAGTTTTCACAATTACAACTAATTCAGTAAATTTAATATTATCTCAAAACGGGAGTGGTAAGAGAGAATGGGGATCTGCTAATGAAATCCTAGACCCACAGTTCCCAGGTTTTTAATGTCAAGACCCATGTGTTTGTAGAGAGCTTTGTCCCCCAGAGCCCCTCTGTAAAGGCTTGTGTCTGTCTGTACTGTCAGCGGACAGGCGATAGCTGTGAAACTGGGAAGAACAAGTCTGTTGATTTGTGAAGGCAATGAATGCATTAGAGGCAACCGGCTGTGAGGAAGCTCAGTCTCTACAGTGACTTCTTTGTCCTGATATAAAGCAAATAACAAAGACTTAAAACGGTAGGCAAGTTATTTTCACTCATAATTTCAAGATTACACTTTGAATATTTCAAAAAAGGTATCATAGATATAATGTTTTCTGTAAACAGTGCTATATCTGGTGTTCTTTTACATGAGGGACAAGATTGTGATCAAAAGAGTAGTTGCACTTTTGGGCGAGTTGTAGGAAACAAGATTAAATACAAAAAAGGAAAAACTGAAGCGTATGTTCTAATTTTTGTTGAAAATGTCTAAACTGTATGCACAGTAGGAACTACAAAAAACATTATTAAGACTTCACTTCATATTCCAAATACTCAGATTTTATTTTTTTTAAGTAAAAAATAGAGAAATATTTACATTAATCAAAAATACTGAAAATAGGTGAAACAAGACGACGAGTGTCAAAGATTTCCCTGGAGAGCAAACTGTTGACCAGTCTCCTCACATGTTGACAGTGGATGTACATGGCATGTAGTTTCTCACAGCGTTTGGTGTGTCAGTTTGGTTTTAAAGGGGCAGGGGGCAGACTAGCTGAGGCCTGCTCCAGGAAGGCCAATGGTCCAGGAGGAGGAAGGTCTGAGGGTTTGCGATGTTGAACGCTCACATCCTCCAGCACTTGTTGCCAGTGGTGTAATTTGGACAAATGTTTCTGAACAAGCAATTCTTTTCTCTGTAGCTCATTACGCAATTCTGACACATCCTGGAGAGAGAGAAAATGCACATGAAAAGAGAGACAGACTTTCTCAAACTGGAAGAATGAAATAAATCATAGACAGTGATAACTTGTCAGATGATGATTTGTTCAGCGCTCAAAAAAAGGTGCTCATGTACGTTTTACCAAAACCAAAACCAACAACTATAAAAATACATAAGTTGGTATAAAAAATTAGGAGGTGGAGATTGAAAAAGTCAGTTTAATAATTCACCTCTTTCACCACCTGCTCTGGTTTCTGCACAGATAACTGAAGCCTTTTCTGTAGGAAGAAGCACTCTGTCTGCCGAGCCACGTCCAGAAACTTTTGTATGCACTGGTCAACACCTGCAATCAACAGACAACACATGCAACCATGTTCAGCATGTACAGCAGTACGCACAATTGTGCAATATTCCTGAAAGTTTCAATGATTTAAAAAACGGACAATTTTATTTTTAAGTTGGGATGTAGGGCATTCAATACTTCTTATAATTCAAAACACACTGGTGAGGTACAGGCCCCAAAGAGCAACATAAGCGTAACAAACATGGTACACCTGTGATGACCGCAAAAACTGTGTCTCTACTCAAGGTTGATTAAAATAACCAGTGAATGCTAAAGCTTCCCCAGTTTTACTGTGGGCTGTATGAGACATGGTAAGGCATGTCTGAACATGTGAGAAACCAGTTTGTAAGACTACTTGAAAAAGGTAGAGGATACGATGGTATAAGTAGGCTAGCGTGTATAACCTGAAACACATCTGCAGCACTAATTAGGAGACATATACTTATACATACATTTTTAAGCAACCTAGTGTTGAAAAACAGTGGGAACCCATTTTGAAGCAATTGGTTCATTAATATGGATTCTTCTCTGTTTCAAATTAACAATGTAAATAAACATTTGTAATTCCCTGATATTGACCAGGGTTGTACTATTTAGTATACTGTAAATCAGAGACAGCAATATGACTAATGAAAAACAACAAACAAAACAATTCAGGGTGTCACTCACCTGTCCGAATCTCCTCTTGGTCTGTTCCATTAACATAGTCTTGACTCACCAGGGACGCAAAACATGCCTGCAAAATAACCAGGACAACAAAAGTAAATTTGATTTTGTCTATAGTGGATTTCCTCTTTCTAAGTAACCAACTTAATAAATCTGAATTACAAAATATGGACAAAAGACAGCATGTCTCAGGGGACAAGGCATATTTTCATCCCTCACCCCATACAGCATGCCATTTACTTTATTATTTCCTGATAAACAATCTTGCTCATCAGATTTCCCCTTAGTACCAGATCATATCTTTGGCCTTGTTTTATTCCAGACTCCTGAAAATTGAGAGCAAAACTGTAGAAGAGTATGAAAACCAGCATTATCAAACACACACAGCACAATGTTTGTGTCTTCCTCCTTAGAGATGACTCCAAACTTTCTATTGTCGCTGCTCTGCGCTACAACAAAGTCAATTTATTAAATACACATCTGGGCAACTTCATGCTGAGACATAGTAATACTTACGATTAGGGTCTGAGCCCACACTTTGAAAAGCCAACAGGACCATATGTAATTCCTGCTGTGCGAAAGTAAAGAGCTGCAGCATAGTGAGTGAAGGAACCCAGACATACAACTGAGATATTAATGCCGTATTTCTCAATATAGCATTTAAGGTTGCAAACGATTAACAGGTGACTTACAAATGCAATCCGCGTGTTTACATTGTCATAACTGGTTTACAAAGGAGAGGTTGACTACTTTTCGTGTAGTAATGAGTACAGAACAACACTAGCTAGCATTAGCGCTAGCAAATTCTCCAGCTTTATGAGTGTGATTTCCTTAATGGGGTCGTTGTAAGAAAAACCACAGGTGTTTCAAAGTCCTTTAACAGAGACGCTGCTGTGACATTAGGCAACTAACGAAACAATAAACCTCACCTGACGCCGGTGCGGCTAACAACAGTTAGCAAACACGCAGCTAACGGAAGCTAGCACATTAGCATCCTACCTCGAAGGAAGCTTCCAGTTCATCCACCAGCGTGTTGCTTCCCTGAGGTCTGGGAGCGGTACCGGGGAAACCCGGCTGGCCCGGTCCACCAGGACCACCGACGGGATGTGCGCCGGGCGGCTGCTGACCGGGAAACATACCACTCATGGACGATGCCATCTTGATCTGGGCGATTCTTGTTGCTACCCAGTGTGGACCTGCGCACAAGCAGCTACGCTGTTTGCTTGTTATGGCCAAAAGTATATGGACACCATTGTTACCTCATACTATACAATTGTATGTTATTTAAATAGGTGTTTCTGATATTTTGTCCAAGTTAAAAAAGAGTAAGGTAAATCACATCTTTGTAGTAGCTACTTTAACAACACCACAACCCAACCTCATAAAAATCACTGTGTGCATTTTTGTTGGGTTGAAGCTGTTTTTCACATTTTGGGCAAAACCTGCCTCAAATATGAAAAATGGAACAAATATAAAAGTCAGCAGTTAATCTTGTCCATAAGACGTTCAGGTTAACTATTTATTTAAATTGGATCAATAACAAGAATCTTGAAAAAGGACCTTCTCTGTTCAGGAAATCACAGTGTGCAAGCAGTTAGCTGTAACCACCGATCCAGAAAAAGCGAAGTGTCTTCACCCGTGTCCGCAGGAAAGCCACACTGGATGAGTGTCGATGAGTGTGATCATCTTGGCGCATGTTTCACTGGCATCAGAGCAGGTATGCGCACCTCTGTCCTTCCTCTCACTCAGTGTGCCCTAGGGCGCATCGGTGTTACGGTTCTCTCTTTTCTGTTGTAGTGTGTCTGTCTGTGGTGTGGCCGGCTACTGTGTGCCGTGTGGGCCGTGTTGCCCCGCTGGAAGCCCTCGCTGCCTGACCTGCTGTGACGCGGCGCCGGTGAGGTCCATTTCATTGTTAATGCATCGTCACGGCTCCCTGGACGACGCTGCTGTTTTGGTTCTTCGTCTTTGGTTTTGATTCTTTTCTTTTGGTTCAGTTTTGGGTTTTTCTTTTGTTCTGGTTTGGTTCTGGATTTGTTTTGTTGTTCCCTTTTTAGGGTTTCTTTAGTTAAGTTTGAGTTCAGCATCCCCGTCGCAGAGCTGTGGGTTTTCTGGTGGTGGTGGTGCTGCTGCTTTTTGTTTATTGATTTGAGCAAACCGTTTGATTTATTAATTTGTTTATTGATGACTTTTGTATTCTTTTCATTGTTTTGGAGTTTAATTGTATTGGGGAGATTTAATTATTATTATTTTGGGTTATTTTGGTTTCTTTTCCAGAATACTTTTACTGTGTGTGTGTGTGTGTGTGTGTGAGGTCCAGTCTGTGTGGCCATTTTTAATTCTCCCTCTGTCCCTGTGGACAGGTGCTGTGGGCCCAGAGCGGCGACCCCAGGTTCTTCACTTCTCAGTTGCGTCTGTGTGCAGTGTCACGGGTGATAATTTTATTGTTTTTGTCCCCCCCCTCATTGCTTATAGCCGCCGTGGCTAGCCCGGTCTCTGTACGCAGTGTCCATAAACAAATTGGTGTACATAGCCAGAGCACTATTTATATTTTGAACACTGTGTCCTGCCCAGTTTCCTGCGCGGACCTACGTCAGTACTTTTTTACTGCTATTGAGAGATCTACCACATTGTCGTGTATCACTTCACATACGTTATATAATTGTGATATGATATTGGGGGGATTGTGGTGCTGGTTTGAATTACTGGGTGGGTTGCTAACCCTCCCCCCCCCCCCCCATAGCTCTACGCCTGGTGTAGTGTACCATAGTCACGAGCGCTCTAGCCCGGTCTCTGTATTACGCAGTGTACTGTGCCCAAGTCTGTGGAGGTGTACAATGGCCACAAGCGCTCCAGCCGGTCTCTGTATTACACGGTGAACTGTGGCTAAGTCTGTGCCGGTGTACCATAGTCACGAGCGCTCTAGCCCGTTCTCTGTACAGAGTGTATCAGTGAGGCTAACTCCGTGTTGGTCTGCTATGGTCATGAGCGCTGCAGCCCCGTCTCCGTACAGAGTGTGTATGAGTGAGGCTAGGTCAGTGTTGGCTCTGACCATCTCTGAGCCCAGACCTGAAGCCCCGACCTCATTCTCGCCCGAACCCGCGCGTCCGATTCAGTTAGTCGGACCGGACCACTACTTGAATGCAGAAAGACAGGAAAGAGGCAGGTGTGTGTGTGTGTGTGTGTGTGTGAGAGAGAGAGAGAGAGAGAGAGAGAGCCTATTACATGAATAACCCCAGTTTTAGAAGAGTTAACCTGTCTTTGTCATTGTAATGTACAAAAATTAGCAACTTGTGTCACTTATTTTGGTCTCCTTGGCAGCTTGGCTAATGTCAACAGTCATGACTCATGTTGATGTTTACAGTGCAATCATAATAAATGATGAATGAAATAACAATTCAAGAAAAGTAAACTCAACAAACAAACAAACAATGTAACAATCAAATCAATTATTTATTAAAAAAAACATAGAAATAATCAATTAATACTGCAGTCCTAATAACATCCAAGCAATAATCATATCAAAGGCACAAATGTGAGCAAGACCTTGTCAACATTCAAACATCAAAATAGCACCAACCCTGTCCGAACAGTTCATCATGGGGGGGAAGCCACCCTCCTCCAAGAGGACTAATAAGAGCCTCCTGTCACTTGCACAAACATGGCAGATGAGGGATTTGGAAGAAAACTACATACTGTGTCCAGGTTGTAGAAACATCTCTGAGACCCCACAGTCATATGATCTGAGGAGGTGAAAAACATTATCTTGTCTGACTAACAGTTCCTTGGAAAGATGATTGTAAAGTTGTTTGAGACAATAAAAAGCTGCCCTGCTAAGCCACCCAGTGAAAATTAGCTGCAGTAGACCTATTTCAGAAAGGTATTACACATATGGGTGAAAGAGAGTAGTCTGAGCTCTACTGGAGGAACGAACACCATCTTTCCAAAATATATTCCCTGATTTGGACTTTTGGTGGTGCTGAAGAGAACCACACAACCCATCTCTCCAAGCTCTCCCTGTGGATGGGTGAATTGTCGTTCTGTTCCTCCATTCATTTTTCAGATGATCCTGTCTCACCCATCTGTATGTCTGTGGTTTAAACTCCCCAAAAAATGATCATATAAACCATGTCAGAAGATCAGTTGTGTTAAAGTTGGGGTAAGGTAGGTGACACACTATGTCAAGAGCTGGTCCACATGAATACAGTTAAACAAAGATTAGGGCATGACTGTCTGCTCTGCAACCTCAGGTCACACTGCCAACACTCAGCGTAACGATGCATCCTGTGACTTTATCTCTATGATTACATCTCTGTGTGTATGCACACGTGCATGATTATATCTGTGTGTGTGTGTGTGGATGTTAATCTATTCTCATATTACTGTTGCATAAAGCTATGAAATATGCCCAGAGAACTTGCATGAAAAGAAAAGGATGTAATTCATCCAGGAACTGTCAAGAAAAGACACAAAGCGATGAGGAGTGTTTGTGTAGTTGCATCATTAAAAGCAGCTGTGTCTGTGTGTGTGGTCTAGTCAAACAAATCTTTAATCACCTTCATAATGTTATTCTTTTGTTCTTGCCTAGTGTACATATTTATAAAGTATCTCATTACTTGTAATATTCTTGTTTTATGTTATCTGCTCAGGGACAAAATGCTGCAGTCCAGTATTTTATACTGATGTTCACTGACATGCGATGTCCCTAAATAGATACAGTAAAACACATGTCTAATGTCCACTTGTGTAGTGGTGGTGTTTGACCATGAGTGAATCTAAACAAAGGCTTTAAATGCTGCGAGACCCAAGGCCAGCAGCACAGAGCTCATCCTGACACTCCACGGTGCTCCACATGTGATATCAGAGTTATCACCAAACAAGGCGTTCAGGATAAGAGGGGTGCTGCAGAGGTTTCTGGTTAAACAGCCTTGTTGCAAAATATCTACACATCTGGTCGAGGCTGCAAAGAAAGAACACACAAGAAGGGAAGAATGGATTAACACGTAGGAAAAACAAAATGATAATGAAGTATATTTGGTTGACCAATATTTACTACAAGAACTCACTGTTGCCACTGAAGCAACTGTCCTCAGCTCCCACACAGACCAAAGTTGCATTGCAGGTCCCCGCATTGCTATCAGCTGCGCTTGCACAGGCAGGACACACTTTCCCATTCTCAGTAGTACTGGGAGCTGGTAATATATAAGAGAAGGAGGTCTTCACATGTTTGACAACTACTTCTACCTCAAGACTCAGAAAGAACACAACTCATGTAAAGTGTATCTCTCAACATGTTGAACTCCAGAGACAATTAAGATCAAGGATCAGATCGTCATTGATTACAGAAGCAGCAGATCTTACTGGCCAGTGTCTGAAAGTTGCAGTTGTCAGAAACGCAGCAAATCTGATTGTGGGCTGATCGTATGAAACCTCGGTTTATAGACCACTCAGTCGCCATGTTGACAGGAGTGATGCAGGTCTGCAGTGTTGAGCAGGTTTTATTGACTGTCACATTCGCAGATGAGCCTGTACCCGTCACTGGATAAAAAAAAAAAAAAAAAAATTGGAACGACAAAACAAAAATCAGCTTTATCTCATCACAAAAGGATAAAACTGTTGATTTAATTTAATGATACTTTATTATCATTATCATAAAAGCTCTGGATTCACCCACCTGAGGTGATGGTCTGGCATGCTGTGCTGGTGGCAGGACACTGGACTGAGGTTGTGTTGGTACACATGTCGTTGCTGCAGGTGTGGCATCGTAGCGACTCAGCTGAGAAAGAAAAAGAAAATCATTTACGGCATTCAGTAAATTTCTGTTTTATCTCAAGACAGACACACAACAGGCAGAATAAGCTTCATCTCTACTCCACCTTACAGGCAACACACAGTTGAAAAATCAGAGCCTCATTATGAACATTTTGCTGTATGACTCGAGGCCACTCACTGTTTGTTAAACCAGTTGACCCTCTAACAATTTTTTTCTCTTTCACATTCAAAAGTTCAAATAGTGGCAATACATTAGACTCAGACTCATCACATATATAAAATATACATTTGATTACCTGTTGCTGTTCTATGTCTAAGAAATTGTAGATTTATTTAGCATTTAGATTCACTGTACATTTCATGAAGGTAACTCTTATTTGTTCTGTCCATTTACATGTGCATGAAATGATCTACAGGTGCAATAGGAACAACAACAGGACCCTGTGGCCCAGTGTAAACCACACCATGCACTCTATGATGTGCAACAGAACAACTACAATTGTTCACATTTGCAACAAACCAGTTAGTTTTCATCAGTAAGTATATATATATATAAATGATAATAACGATAATAGAATAATGATAATGAAATAGAAATGAGGGCAAATCACTTAACCAAAAATATTCAATGTACAAATATTTAAAACAGAGAAGCAGCAACATTTGCATTTTGTTTAATGTCTGATTTATAATTAAAAACCATTAAAATTATGTTGATCATTCACATGCCATCACTGCATGTTGTAAAAGTCAAACATGCATGGCAGTTGATTTGTGGTCCAGTTTCTTAAATACAGAAATCAAGTCACTTCAGCAGGTAATACAAGATACAAAAAAAAATGCAGGTTCAACAAAGGCTTTGTGTAAATAAAATATCATACCCCAAAAACATGGAGCATAAATACTGAGGAAAAAAAAAAAAGAAAAAAAAAATTCTTTGTTGAATATAAGACACAGAGAGAGTGAGTTACCTGTGTGAAGCAGAGCCCAGGTCAGACAGACAGCCAGCAGCAGCTTCATGTTTGATGGAGGTTGGTGGGAGTCTGGTGCTTTGAGGCAGAAACCCTGCAGCTTATATACAGATGTGCAGTCCTTCAGAAGTACAACAGGTGGATCACACACATCCTGGTGAGTTAAAAGAAAAGATCTTATCATGTTTTTTTTTCTAATCCAACGAGGAGGAATGTGTAGAGACGTCCCTGGACAGCACCTGAGCACCTGAACATTATGTCAACTCTTTCTGCTGTGGAACCAGTTAAACTGCTGTTAATCTGATTTTGCTCTCTAGGTTTCGTTATACAGCTGTTTTGCGTAGAAGTGCAGAGGCAGCTATGCCACTAAAGAAGGTCAATGGATACTCAGTTCAGGTTTTTCTGGACAATATATTCATTTCTTTCTTATTGTTTCACAGTAAAAGCCTTTAAGATTGAGTAAATGTGACATACAGTGATGCATAGATAGACCTGTCTGAGGCAGATCTCACAGCAGTGATGCCATGCCCTTGTCCTGCACATACCCATCATGCTTTTGAACTTCATCCCCTGACGCAAATGAGTATCACTCAGGATTCCTTGATAACCTCTGTTTTACCCCAATCTTTAAATGAGCTTGTTAACAGGAAATACACGAAGGACTGTTCTGATGGAAACTCTTACATATTCGAGGCTGATGGAACAGCTCTATAGTCAAGGCTGGCCTGAACAAGTCAGCACAGATCTATATAACATCTTTATGTTGGTCAGCCACAGCCACATCCGCCCAGTCATCCCAAGCTGTTCGCAGACCAAATGGTGAACATAGTATGATCATTCCAGCTTGTTCTGGCTCACAGGCTCTCCTCAAAGTGGGACCAATCTGGAATAACCCCATGTACTATGTGCTTTGAGCACAACAGACAGCATTGTCTATACTCCAAGCTCCTAACCTGATCTTGGTGGTTTAGTCCAGCCATCCAAGGAGGGTAACTCATCCTGGTTGAGTCAGGTACAACAACATCTCTGCCTCTGCTCTGGTCCCTCAGTCTGTCAGTCTTGTGCTCCATATGACCTAAACAGTGAATATGAGACCACCTCACAGTTGGCTGCAAAATGGTCCTTCATGGAAGTGAAAGGATGAGAGCTCTACATCATTTTCCATCATGGGGCAACCAAACCTCCATCCCTGTACTGCTCCCATTCATCAGACAAGTTACAACCATGGTGCAACCCAGTATCTACAGAGAATATGAGAATACATCCACTTCTGGGATGAGATGAAACTACACCAATGCAAAATATGAGATGCAGTTTAACATCCCTATGAACAGATTGGCCAGAATCTTCTTACCTTCTCTAATGATATTGAGAGATTTGCATTGGGTTTTGTGATTTTCACTCAGCATCATGATCTTCAGTTTGTGGTTGGACACTGAGAAGAAACACGGAAGAGTCCAAAATGAACTGAGCAGGAAGAATCTCATAAAACATCTGTCACAGTAGAAAGCAGAGACACGCACACACTATGGGATGGTTAGTACAACACATACGTACACAGCACATGCCAGAAATGCGACAGTATCACTTATCACTGAATGAGACGATGAATGATAGAGCCGAGTTGTTAAACTGCATTCCACTGTGATAATGCCACGTGCGTGTCGCACACTGTAACCTTTCACAAACGGGTTCATGAATATTCAGCTTTTAAAACAGTTAAATGATGACTGGGTATCAGAAAAGTTCAGCAGCTGCATCAAGATAAAATACGTTATCACAATCACAATTCATGAATGTCTACAGTGTCTTGTCTGAGTGTGACTGCAGGAAATGCAGTAATTTTGGAGAATGTGTTGTATGGTTCCAATACAAAACAAACACACCATGTATTTTAGGCTCTGCCAGACAGTTTGTGAGCTCAGGGATGTCTCTGTCAACTTGTTCCATAGCACAGCATCACAAGAGCAGAGCCATTTTGGCTTTATCTGCGTGTGCTTTGGCCCTGGCTGAATGATTTTTTTAGTGATGGTGATGGATTCAGGCGACAGCTCAAAATCAAACTGTAATTTCATTGCTTGTGATGTAATGTCTAGGATCACTTCCTTAACTCCTCTCATGCCAGTCTCAAGGAAATGTTCCAGAGAGACCTCAATGATGTGACGATAACATAGCAGATATAATATTCAAGAGATAAAATCAAACATGAACATCAGATTTGCTGCTGATGTTCTACTATCCAGGAACTACATTCACCACCGGGCTACTAAACAGTTTTTTTTGACTTTACTTCCTTTGACGATCACAACTTTGTAGACTATTTACACTGACCATTATAAAGTTCACTGTAGGAAAGAGAAAACTCATAAGTTCTTATTAATCAATAAGTGGTAATGTGATTTTTAACTCAAAATGTCACTAAAAGTAATTTCTATAGCATCACTTCTTTTTACATGTCATGCCAAGTCATGTCTGGTTGTCCACATACTTTGTTAAAGTCAAAAGCACCAAAGAGATGAGATCGTCATGATAAGAGCTAACTGTCTATGTGACAGTCTTCTCTTTGTCACACAGACTCAAACACCAAACTAAAACATACAGTTTATTTATACAACATATAAATCATCTGGACTGGTTTTTCAGCTGAAATCACAACCATGTGAGGAAGTAAATGTCAACTACATCGAGGTCCAAAATATATAAATATTAGACTGATGTATTTGTGTGTGTAATCAAAGGTCCATCACTCTCACAAAGTAGCTATACTTTACATTTCTATCATTAGTTTCTCCAAGGATATTATACTGCTTTATCATGTGTTTAACCCTTGGCTTTAAGCTCTCTGTCTCTCTGAGGGAAGATCACCGTTGAATCCTGACAGAAGACATCTTGTCTGTCTTTCAGATTTTGTGTCCATCTCTCAGCTGCTCTGAGCCAGTCGAGCAGCAAACTCCACCAATGTACGTGTCGGTCTTCCCGACATGCCTTTCCTCAGATAAGGAATTTCATCTTTGTTACTCATCACGCCAGCGATGTCCAGATGAGCCCAGTGAGGAGCCGTGACAAACTCTCTCAGGAATGCAGCTGCTGTGCACGCGCCGCCAGAGCTAGAGAGAGATTAAAAAAATCAACAGGAATCAAAATGCACGTAAATAAAGTCAGAAAGGGGCGCCGTGTGGCGTAGTGGGTTAAGCAGGAACCCCATATGCAGAGGATGCAGTCCTTGCTGCAGTCGGCCCTGGTTCGAATCCCGCATCGGGTGCCCTTTACTGTGTGTCACTCTCTGCCTCTCTACACTATGCTATCCAATAAAGGCAAAAATGCCCAAAAAATATACTTTTTTTAAAAAAGAAAAAAAGTCAGAAAGAGACGTCCTCTGAGCTGTGGACGGACACTGAAAGCAGTGGGACACGTACCGGCTGTATTTGCCGATGTTGTTGAGGTCGGCCAGCTGGCTGTCAGTCACCTGTCTGGTGTAGTGCTGGAACAGTGGCATCCGCCACACTCTGTCACCTGTCACAACACTGGCCTACAACACACACAAGACAGACACATGCCATTCGTCAACACAGGAGCTGACAGATAACAAGACGTTGTGTCTGTGTGTGTTTACTGTGTGTACACAGTACCTTGTGCAGCTGCTCCCAGAGCCAGTCAGAGTTTGTGAATACACCAGTCGCTGCTGAGCCAAGAGCTACATCCATCGCACCTTGAAGACACATTTTAATATTAATGAATTACACCAGCATTCCTGTCATTTACAATAATAGAATCACAATACAAATGGAAGTAGGGGTAATTTAGCTTTTAGTCACTCTTTATGTTTTTGTGTCTTTGTGTGTGTTTGTGTTTTTATGTCACGTTTGTTTTCACAACACAGAAACCAACCACACCAGAATCAGATAAGAATCAAACCAATAAACTCACAGTCTGGTGCTCTGAAACCAGATGTGCAATGTGCACTTGTCACCAAATAGTGCCAGACAAGTGCTGTATGCAAACCACTGACCTGTTAGAGTAGCAACATTGACAATGGCCCTGGGGTTGAAGGTGTGACCATAACAGAGTGCATCTGCAAGAATCAGTCTACCCTCTGCATCTGTATTATCAACCTGTATGTGGATGGAAAACAGATAAAAAAAAAAATCACAAAAATACAAATGAACACACAAAATTTACCACTTTCATCATGAGTTCACTCACCTGGATTGTTTTTCCATTCTTGGCCGTTACGACATCACCGGGTTTAGTGGCCTTTCCACTGGGCATGTTCTCACACAGAGGAGCCAGACCTGATAAAATGACACAGCAGACAGACAAGATGAGACGTTTCATCCCCTTTGATATCTACAGTAAATATTTTACTGTTTAATTGGTGCTGAAAAAGCATCATCACCCACTGTGGCTCAGCCTAAGCTGGGTGATTACTCAATTTTATCAATTAATTTCAAATTAATGCACACTCACAGAACAATGCATCACTGTGCATGAGGCCAGCAGACAGAATGTGTTTTGAACACTTCCAAAAGATACTTCCTGTTTATATGTGACGATAAAGCTCTGAATATATTCTACATGAACTGTTAATAGTTTCAGTGCACACGAGCACATCACTCTGCTGCTATGCTGGTGCTCTGGTAACTGGCAGCATGCTGTTTCACACCTACTGCAGGTAACACACTGACTATGCAGAACTACGACCCCACGTCAAATATCCTGAACTGTCTCTTTAGCATCCTGACACTCACCAATAATGTTGACTGGCAGTTTCAGAGCAGCTGCGGTGACGATGGACGCACACACAGTGGCAGCTCCGCCCATATCGGCTCTCATAGCATCCATCGAAGAAGAAGGCTTCAGAGAGATACCACCACTGCAGCCACACACACACAGGTACCAGGTGATTGTAATGAGAGCACCATGTTGATTAGGTGAAGTGAGATGTGTGGTTATATTTACCTGTCAAAGGTAATGCCTTTGCCCACTAACAGCAGCGGGGCCTGTGTGCTGTCAGGTGAGCCGTTGTAATGTAGCTCCAGGAAGACAGGGGGCTCCTCTGAGCCTTTGGAGACACTGAGAAATGCTCCCATCTGTTGCTCCTCTATCCAAGCCTGAGACCTGTATAAAAATCATCATCCACCTCAAACTCAACTTTCGTGTCAACTCCAGTGATCTAGCTAGAAACAATCAAGCTGCTAACATGAGCTGCAAAAAGAAATCCCATTTATTTGAATACACAGAGCAGAGGCCTGATTGAAGATGCAGCCTCACATTCCTCTGTGGTGTGTTTGAGTTGGGTTCCTGAAGGATATACACAAATCAACTCAGAGTTGACTCATAAGTGCCTCCACAGCAGCCTGAAGCTGTAACAAACACCAAATCTACTCCTCTTTCTATCTCTATAATGTAAGAAAATTGTTCCAAAACCACAGCAACAACATCCAGTTGCCACGATAGAAAGACAGAGCAAAGCAGCAAATCCTCACAAGTGAGAAGCTGGAACTGGAGGATGTTTGGCATTTTAGCATGAAAATTAAACATGCTGACATGCTGAATCGATTTTATTGCTTGCTGTTACATTTTTGTTTGTTGTTAAGCTCTGTACTTGATGGTCTCTTTAAGCTAACGTCTTCTCCTGTTCATCTCTGCTAAAGGACGGAGAAGTACAATTGTTTGCTCTATGGTTTTTTTTTATCTAATAGATTTTTCAAAAATGATTAAATAAATTATCAATACAGTCAGTGATTTATGTAAAAAATGACTCATCCACTAATTATTCCAGCTCTATATTGACAGTTTCTCGAGCAATAAATGCTCATAACTTCCAAAATATACAAACTATTTAAAAAACTAATTAGTGTATTTTCCCAAATTATCCTAAACCAGGCTGATTCATTAATTATTGTTCCTGCCAAAAACTTTTCCCACAACACACCACAAAAATAGCCCAAAATCTGGCAACACCATGTGAGGCAGGTGGCTATGTGTGTCCCACAGTGGCCTGAAACTCATGATTAGAAAGTAAATAAAGGTGACTAATTAAAATTCTCCTCTCCTTAATGTCCTTAGTTGCACTTACTTACTCTCTGACCATAGTGTTAAGTTTTGCATCATCAGTAATGATGATTTACAAACCTCTTGTTTATTGTGACTCGTTCAGCATGTGGTGCTAGTTTCTCTTCAATGGTGTTGGCAAAAGCTGTGGGAGTGATGTGATTGGCCGGAGCTTCCATCAGTAGCCGTGCCAGGTTCTGGCCCTCTGCGTACACCAGTCCTCTCTTCCAGCCGGCCAAGTCGGCGCTGAGGGGAGTAACACACAGCAGTGATATTAATTTACCACAGTGTCAAAAACCTTGTCCTAGTTTTTAGGTTATATTTATCCGTGTACCTTCCATGAAGCTGCGCTGTTACTTTGGTCTTCTTCTTGGATTTGAGTTGGTCATAGTGAAACAAGCCCAGAACAGCACCTTCAGCTGCTGACTGGGTGTCACCGCAGCCGTCCACCTCCACGTGGTTCACCTCCAGGTCCTGAAGTAACCGGCAGCCAGCTGAACACACACACACAGATATCCAACAGCTCCAGCAACTGCTCCACAGAGCCAGCGATAACAACAACAACAACAGAGAAGATCTGTCTCACCTGACACTGCCTGTCTGATGTTCTCCTTGCTGATGTCCCAGTTCTCTGCCCCACATACTCCTGCATCGTTCTTCCCCAGCCCCACCACTGCGACACAGGGAAAGTCCTGGAGAAGACAGAGAGTACATGTCATCACTCTGATGTTGTCATAAGAGTCACAGACTTCTCCTAATCTCATGTCTCTTCTTGTTACCTTATGGATTCCATAAAATATTCTGCTCTTGCCTTTCTTTAGTGCAGGTCCAGAGCTGGAAAATTCAAACACACAAGTTCAAGAAACAAAAAAACAGTGCACAGAAGAGACAGAGCAAACTTCACTCTGGAACAAGTTAGTTCAAGATCAGCACGTGGTTAAGTCTGATTAAGGTGTCAGTCAGGCGTCCATCAATAAATGGCTCTGATCCCCAGTAATATCTCTGATTTGTTGACATGATGTGATCTGTGGAGGGACACCTAGTGGTCACCCCAAGGTCAAGGTTTTAGAGCCCTCATACTCTGTCACTCTTTACAGACTTACAGTAACTGTGGCATACAAAGGGTTGTGCAGCATACTGAATTAGATGGGGACATCTTCTCTCCTTTTCACTTAAAAAAACAAAACAACAACAACCAAACACGTGATTATCCCTCATGAAGACTCACATGTTCAGCAGTTCAGAGAGTTTTCCAGACAGAGTTTGGTCAAAGCCTGCAGCTGCCTCCGTCAGGTGAACTCCGCCCTCCTCTCCCTCCTTCTCAAACACTCCCAACACCAGACCCTGCACACAAGAGGATAAACACACACTCACGTGAACAAATAAAGCTCACAGACAAACCGGACAGAGCTGAACGGCGCCTCTGTGAGTCACTCTTGTCTGTCATGGTCCTCACCTTCCTCTCGTTCAGGTGAGTCTGTGACGCGGAAAACGACCGGCTGTGGTTCGTCCTCGTGCGCGCCGCCGCCTGCACCGCTCTCCTCACAAGAAGCATGGTCATCTGCTGAACATCAATCGACTGACATAAATTATAATTGATTCAGTCGTTAAAGGTCGCAAACATGTGCAGAACGCAGCCAAATTGACGTAACGCCGTCCCGTTATTACAACGTCACCAATGAGCGACGGAGACGGTTCAATCTCGCCACCTCGCGGCAGAAGCGAGTTAAGACTGACTTCAAATCCTTCAGACTTGAGACTTTATTCAGTGAACCAAATCTGTTATTGGACATACAATGAAAAAAAAAACATCATACATGTACACATGCAGCTATAGACAGAATATACAGCAGGAAGTCCAGAGGTCAAAGGCTGAGTTCAGGATGTGGGGCAGTGTGTGAACAAGGGTTAGTCAGTCCAGTCTCAGCAACAACAAGCAACCAGTGATTTGACATTTGGAGATGATTGTTAATGATATTGTAAAATCATAAAAGAGTTCAACTGTGATTTCATAGGATCCACAGCAGGTCTCCACCTTGACTTGTCCACCATAGTCTTTGTCTGGGTGATCAGTGTCTCTTGTGACCCCTCTGGAGGCACAGTAGCTACATTGGCATAATTTCAGAGGAAGCATATCAGGGAAAGCAGCTGATTATATTGTTTTTCTAAACGGATAAATGTGTCTGTTGAATGTTTGTTGAAACAATAAAACCATCATTGGCTTTTTGTGGGTTTTGTGGGCCACATGCTACAAATGCTTCGTGACATAATCACCCATAGCCTTCAGTTCATATATTTAACATTATTTACATAATATTTGTGGTCTGTTTCTCATGAGAGAACAATCTCTTCTGTGAATGTTTCTCTTTGTGGGATTTCTTGGGTGAAACAGTGATTATATAATGAGCCAAAGGGTCCAACCATTTGTAATGTAAGTGCTAACATGATGGTCCTTGTGTGGTCTTTCAGTAGAGCAGGTCCAGAGCAGAGATGGTGGGCTCTTCAGGTTTCTTGATTTCTGGTTTGGGCAGCTTGATCCGGCTCATTGCGACCACTCCGCAGATGGCAAAGTGAGTAGCGATGCTGCCTACGCCCAGCCAGAAGGACCAGTCCAGGCTGTCATCCAGGACGACAAGGACAAAGAGTTTCTCCTGATAGTTTGCCACCCGGTCAGTCAGACTGTGGTGCCTCATCGCCGCCAGGAAGCACAAAACACCAGGGCACCAAAAAAAGCTGAAAGGAAATAGATAAATGTAAATACATTGCTCAACAGCCAAGCACTGGGCCACAACAGGCTAGTAAACTCAGTTGCATACCAGCAATGAAGTTCCACAGGTAGAGTCCTTTGTGCCCCTTGATGCTCTGGTAGGGAACCTTGCGTGCGTTGTAAATACAGAAAGAGAGACTGACCAGAGCGAAGCCGATGGCCACCAGCAAGAAGAGGATCACCATCATATGAAGGCCACTGTTTAATGTTCGTATGAGCTTTGGGAAAACTGCACAGTCAGACAGAAACAGAGAAACACACAATATCAGTCCTGCATGATGGTTTGTACGAGTCAAGAAAGACACTAAAAGTCATCAATTAGGCCGATCGAATAAACTACGTTCTGGCAGTTTCTAGTCATGGAGTATTTTAAAAAGCCTATATAATATATATTTATAATAAAAAGATGAAATCTGCACCTTAATGAAACATACCAGCTATTCCAGTCTAAGCTACTGGTGTGTGTGTGTGTGTGTACAATAATTAGACCTTAGACTTGAAAAATCCTTTTATTCCACTATAGGCCTATATTCTGCAACTCTTCATTGCAGGTACTGTATGTTTACATTGAATTTAATCCTCAAACCAATGCTTTTTAAGCTGCACTATTTCATCAACTGGAAATAGATGTTGTTTGTTGTCTTGTGAATCACGTTATAAAATGTTTTCCCCAAATTCAGCCTGATGTATTTGGTAGTTTGGGGAACTCTGTTGGACTTGTTTGGCTGAATATCTAATGCTGTTGTTGCAGTAGTGGAATATCAAATAAAAGACTCTGGATTAGCTCATTTGTTCTTGATGACACTTAAGGTCCCAACAGACACTTGGATATTGTTACTATTTGAGCTTACTGTATATCTTGGTGCGCCTCTTCCCGAGTCCGCACTTTTTGCTCTTTCCTCCCTGGAACAAACCATAATAAACATCCCCGATGAACTGGTCCAGCTCCG
The DNA here is from genome assembly GCA_021432705.1 of Caranx ignobilis. Lineage (NCBI taxonomy): Eukaryota > Metazoa > Chordata > Actinopteri > Carangiformes > Carangidae > Caranx > Caranx ignobilis. The sequence continues at coordinate 6,125,374 of MU269982.1, forward strand.
GATGTGAGGCGTTCACTATTTCCACTCCGGTCTTGCACAGGATCCGCCCGGTGACCCACCGCTCCGTGGACAGGGCCACGACCAACAGGACGACCGATAAGACACAGAGCACCGAGGCCACCGTGAACGTTATCCGTTTCCACAGAGAAGGCATCTTACGAGCCCATGGTGCCTCGACGGTGGTAACACGAGGCCCGGCAGCGACCGCGGAGCCCACTCGGCGATCACCATGAGTTTATTCTAGAGTTTGAAAAGTCGAAATAAATCATAATACGACAATTTTAACGTCGTTTCTCTAGATGCAGTGTTGCCTGTGTCGACGCAAGAGCCACAGTGGAGAAGAAACCGAATCTATGGCGGTCAAAGAGATCTCTTACCGGGAGAAACCCTATCCCTGCCCTGGGCGCCTGGTTTCTGCTCCCTCTCTCCCACACACACTCCTCTTTATTCAGGGGATGAATTAACCTTTGCGACTTGGTATTTGGAGCAGGGAATGTAATTGGTGACCTTAGTGGTTGCTACTATAAAATCATGTATGCAGAGTTAATTGTGTCAGAGAGACAGATGTGGTTAATTAAAACAGCCCAAAGGTCAGGCTCTGGTACCCACGAGTTTATCATATTTAGGCTTTAAAGTCTTAATCTCACATGTTATTGTCATGCTCCATCTGTACATTCACCAAGTTCTGTAACACTGTCCTGACATAGGCCTAGCACTTGTTCACCTTCATATTATAACCCAATTGTGTGGTAGAAAATTCTCATTATTATAATTTTCTATGTAAAGTACAAGTAATAAAACATGCAAAAAAATAGAGGTGACTTAAAGGCTAGATAAGTTTACACCCCTATTTCAAACATATAGCTTTTCTGAACCCACAACCTACAGCATTTTGATGTTTCTATTTTGTATAACTCGGTCCTTTTATTCTTATTGTTGGGTGTGCAACAACAAACATCTGGTACAATATGGTCTTATATTCTGGGTACATGTACATCCTGTACAATGTACATTCTGTACCACGCACAGAGTGTATCCTGGCACAGCCAGATCTTCATCAGGTTCAGTGCACATAACTACTCCACCTTTTTGTATTTTGCCCAGAGCTAAGTTGTTAATACAAGATTTTGACACGGGGACCATGCGCAAGATGAGATGTCTCAAAATGAGAGAGGATCAGTTTCTTATGATTTTTCAATTATTAAGCGATTTAGTGGCTCAAATTATCTAAGTCACCCTATATTCATGTTTTTCCACATTATTGTTGTATTTTTGTCATTTAAAGGAGTGAATTAACTTACTGGGCCTTTGGCGACACCTGCCGGCGAGTTGCTGATACGGGGCGTGATGGCGTCACGGCGTGTGACGCAGATGTCAGTCTCCCAGGCAGCAGCTGAGACCGTTTGGCGAAGATGGCGGACTCGCTGTCGACAGGTCTGGGAGAGGAGAAAGAGAAGGAGAAGGAGGACAGAGAGAGGGACAGAAAGGCTGCGAAAACCGACAACAAGAAGGAGAAGGACGGAGTCACGGAAACGCTAGGGTTCAGCGATAAAAATGGAGGCAGTAAGAGCAAGAAACGCAACCTGTCAGGTGAGAGCTAGCCACGGACCCCTTCAGTTTGACAGCGCTAAGCTAGCTGCTGAAATCCTTGTTTATTATTATAATGATGTATTCACTGGCAGACAGGCAGGGGTTAGACAACACCACTGCACGGTAAGCGTGTTTATCGGTGATAATCAGGTGTCTCGAGCACGCAGTTGCAATTTCAGTCAGTGGAGTCTGCAGCTTTGGGCGCCGCTCGGTGTTGCCAGGTTTGCTTGAAAAAGTAGCTCAGTCTAAACCTACAATCCACCCAGTCGTCACAAAATCAGCCCAATCTATATTTTTCATGTAGGTTTTATGTGCACCATAAATGCACGCATGTACATATGAGTTAACATTTATCCGGTAATGGGTAACGGCGGTAGCTAAAGATACAGAGAGTATAATGTCAGTGGATCTACTGAGTTAAGTGGTGGGATACAACTTGAGCCCCTTGTATTAGCCCTCTTGTTTACATTTTGTGCAGTGAAGTACGCCCAATTTGCAACTACTAGTTATTGATTCGTGTATACTAGTGGATGCACGGACACCGGCCAAAGAATAACGTAAAGACTGAAGAAAACATGTAAAAGCACTGACTCCATGGTTAGGAAAGGAGTACTCTGTGGTTTTTCGGTGGGTTAATGGGCATTCATTTGCAGGATACATCAGAGATAATGATAACTATACGCCCTTTCGTCACGTTGCACCTAAAAGTATCATTATCACGTCTTTTGGTTTTGCTCCCGAGCTACCGGCATGTTACACAACTCGTGACAATCGGGCACTCTGGGTTTTACAACCCATTTACGACTTAACTGCTGCTTTTGCAAATGTCGATCGTGTTGATAAGCGTGCAAAAGTGAAAGGACTGTCTGTTGTGCATGCACCTGTGTCCCTTTCCTTGTACGCATCTGTAATGTCTCACGGAAAACCGACGTAGTCTGGCAACACCAGCGCCCTGCCTCTGTTACTGATGAGTGTCAAACACTGAGCTGGATTAAAGAAACGTTTGGTGTCTGATTTATGTGACATGTACCCATGTTCATACTGGCTGTACAGACTGCAGTGGTGGCATATAACAAACTGCATAATCACTGTGATTTTGAGCATGTACTATACTTCATTTTTTACCTTTTCTGCTTTATACTTATAGTTAATTGTGTGAGTTTGTGGTTTTGCGATATTACAGCATCCTTTTAGGTTTTTACATTTGAAATATATGGATACAACCTAGCTAGAATAAACAGCGCAAGAGGAAGTGCTGTGGTCAGTTTTTTAAACAGTCATCCTCTGTGATCCATATGTCAGCCACAGGGTCAATTCACTTACTTACTTACTAACTTACTTACTAAACAAAGCTCCTCCAGAGTCCTAATAAGAACATGGTTTTCACTGACTGAGAAGTCCCTGTGACGTTGATACAGTAAATTGTTTTGTTTCATCAGGAAAATTAATGCTGTGGGATACAAAAATATTCCAGTCGATCCTGTGCTTCCAAGTTAAACATTGTTCCCAATTTGGAGTGGAGGAACTTGGTTGACCTGCACAGCGTCCTACCAACTCTGGAAGCTCGACTGTGAGCCAGGCTTTATCGCCTGATATCTGTGGCCAACCTCACTAATGCTCTTGTGGCTGAATGAGAGCAAATCCCCGCAGCCGGGTCCCAAAATGTTGCTGTAAACCTTCCCAAAGGAGGGGAGGCTGTTATAGCAGCCGACAACTAAGTCTCAGTGGTGCTAATTCATATTTCTAGAGGGTCTTGATGAGTATGAATTGGAAAATCATTGGTTGATGATTAGCTAAGGACTTATCTTTGTTTGCAGTGGGAAAGCAGACGCAGGCAGCCACTGTTAACCCCTGTATTATGTCATCAAAGCTTTTAGGATGGTAGTTATTTCTGTCACTGTGTGTGTGTGTGGGGGGGGGGCATCACTGGAGGGTGAGGTTTCCTTATATTAGACAGGTGATGGTGACAATAACCTTCATCATTGAGGCTTGAGAAAGAATGATTGGTTTAACTGGTGTATGTGTAACTTTTCAATACCCTTTTCCCCTTCTTGTGTTTCTAGACCTGTCTCTGGTCAGATTTATAACAACTGAGCTCACCAGAGGCTACTTCCTGGAACACAATGAGGCCAAATACACGGAGCGCAGAGAGAGGGTCTACACTTGCCTCCGCATCCCCAAGGAGCTGGAAAAGGTAAACGCTCAAAACATTCACTCTGGAAAATTATAAATATCACACAAAGAAATAAATTCATTTTCCTCTCTGTCTCTGCAGTTGATGACATTCGGCTTCTTCCTGTGTCTGGATGCCTTCCTCTACGTGTTCACGTTGTTGCCCCTCAGAGTCCTTCTGGCTCTTTTACGACTCCTCACATTGCCATGCTGTGGCCTCAGGTAAAGTCTTACAGAAGTGTCAGGTGTGCAGGTTTCAAGCAGTTTCCCTTATCAATGTAGGGTCACCTTAACGTTCAGTATTACATTAATCAGTAAAAGCTACATTCATGGACAGTTGGTGTCAATGTAAATTATGTTGGTACACTTTAGCGCACTTTTACAACTAGTACATTATCACTACAAACCACTTCAAAACCTCAAGAACAACAACATTACAGCAGAGCTGGATTCGCATCTCTCTGACACATTGATAAGAATGATAATTTCCATCATAATATGCATATTTGGTGGTACACATGCTTTACAATATCTGTGTCCTGTGTAAATTGAATAATATGAGTCACTCCTCTGGATGTGTGCATGTCTGTACATGCGTACAGATACGTTCAGGGGCCAGATGCATAAAAATCAGTGTGCAGATTCATGACTAAAACTGTGTGTATGCACAAAACCAAAGATATGTGTATATGTTCTTTCCATCAGAATTATGAAGCTGTGCATGCTCTGTTTTACTCTGAGCTTTTTTTAATGAGAAAGGCCTTACTGAGGCTACCAGACAAGCATTACTGTTTGAGATCTCTAGAGGGCAGCAGAGCTCTGTCTGACTGCTCTGGATTATAGTGGATTATATCAACCTGCAGTCCGTTGCCCTCCTGTTGTGTTTGAGATTTTCGTGTATGAATATTGTCCTCATCTCTAAATATGTGTGTGTTTGTGTTTTTTAGTGGCTCTCGCGTGCTTCAGCCAGCTCAGGTGTGTGATGTGCTGAAAGGCTTCATTATGGTGTTGTGTTACTCAATGATGAGCTACGTGGATTACGCCATGATGTACCACATCATAAGGGGACAGTCTGTCATCAAGCTGTACATCATCTACAATATGTTAGAGGTGCGCTCTGATAATACCTTCCAGTGTTTATAACTCTGTATAGGCAGCTACTCACTCATTCACTTACCTCACATTGTCCTTGTTGTGTTGTCAGGTGGCGGACCGCCTGTTCTCATCATTTGGTCAGGACATCCTGGACGCTCTGTACTGGACAGCAACCGAACCCAAGGAGAAGAAGAGGGCGCATATAGGCGTGATTCCTCACTTCTTCATGGCTGTGCTCTATGTCTGTATCCTAACTGAGAGGAAGCTGCGGGTGTCGTTGTTGCCAGTTTGTGTAACTTTGTGTGATTGTGTGCTTCTGGTAAAAAAAAAAAAAAAAAAAAAAAGGAAGGAAAAGAAAAACACTCATTTATAGCCGAACAACGTTAATGTGGATTTCTGGAAAAAAAAATGTTTAAACACACAAAATTTTAAGATGGGTAAGGAGTGCAGTGCATGGTGCTAGAAAGTAGATACACTGATTTTGTACAAGGTTGTAAGGTGTTGGCTTTATTTCCCATCTCCAGAGGTTGTCGCTTCGTAGTAACCAATTAATTTTAAGATATTATGATACTAAACATGTTTTGATTTTAGACTGGTGGTTTGAATAAAAAAAGTTATGTGAAGATAAAGAGAAGAATTTAAAACAGTTTTAGTCATTTTATACAAACAGTTAGTGAGTTAACTGAAAACAATCAACAGACTAATCAATCATGGGATACCCTACACAGCTTCACTTCATAGTGTTGAACACCAGTAGATGTGTATCAGAACACAACACAGTGGCTCCTGTGGTTCTTGGTGTTTTTTTTTTCCTTAACATGTTTGTATTTAGTTCTTCATGCCATCCTCATCATGGTTCAGGCCACAACTCTCAACGTAGCGTTCAACTCCCACAACAAGTCTCTGCTCACGATCATGATGTCAAACAATGTGAGTGTGATGCACACAAACACATCAACGTCGTAGACCCAAGTGAATGCAGCAGCAGAGATCAGTGATGATGTTGTTTCTTGCAGTTTGTGGAAATCAAAGGAAGCGTCTTTAAGAAGTTTGAGAAGAACAACCTTTTCCAAATGTCAAACAGTGGTAAGTGGTCAATGATTCATTTAACAGCCAGATATTGTGCCACTGAACTCTGAGATTTTTTTTAGACATTTTATACCCCAGCCTTTGAATTTGGTGATTTAGTACAAGGTAAATTTATGGAATCAAACTCGGCCACAGTGAGTACAAAGTAGGTTAATCCAGGATTGATTTGTTTGTTTCCCACAGACATAAAAGAGAGGTTCACCAACTACATCCTCCTGCTCATCGTCTGTCTGAGAAACATGGAGCAGTTTTCATGGAACCCAGGTAATGAACACTGACGACGTGCAAATACTGAAACCTCCTCAGGTGGTTTATCGATATGACGGTGAGATGTTAACGAGACTGTGCTCCTCATGGGTCCAACCCTCAGGTCCTGTCAGCGTGGATCAGCATTTCACTGTCACTGATTCACTCATATCCATGTTATAAATTATACAAATACACGCTGGACATGGACACTGATCCGTTTTTAATGTGTTTATTTCTAGACCACCTGTGGGTGCTGTTTCCTGACGTAGTCATGGTGATAGCATCAGAGGTCGCTGTGGATGTTGTCAAGCACGCCTTCATCACCAAATTCAATGACATCAGCGCCGATGTGAGTCCACAGTTTATCAATAGGTTGTAGAGCTGTGAGCGAGGCAGCTGACTGCTGCTTTAAAGCCAGTCCACTGCAAAGAGCAGATAAACTAATCTTTTGTTCTTTTTATCTCTTTTATTTTACTGTTTTCATTCACAGAAGGAAGTTACTCTGTTTTGGGGCTTCACTTCTCTCTTTTTTTCCTCTCTTTACATTTTTCTTGCCTTTTTCTTTCTTTTTTTTATACTTTAGGTGGAGTCAGTACATTTATTAGACAGCCATGCCACATATGTTGTTTTTTCAAATAACCTTGGACACTTAAAATGACATCAGTCCATATGGTTTGTAATATACAGCAGTTTTCATGAACAGGAAAATAGGTTCATGTGAATTGTTATTATTCAGTTGGTGCCTGTGGGTTTTCACCACCTGTAGAATATCTGTACATACCGACAGTCTTACTGTCATGTCAGAGACATGCTGCTCAGACATTATGAAACCCAGTGATGTCAAAAAGTATTGATAGTTATATTGATATTATATTGATTCTGCTGTGTTATGTTTATTTTAATGGCAGGGGTTAATTACTATGACTGTGCCAACTCCATCCTCTCAAGCAGACTGTGAGATGATGTTGAAATCTCAGGGAAATGCTTATAATTGCACCTTGAGTTAGGATTATCTTGTCTCTCTCCTGTGTCAGATATCAAGAATGAAGCCTCAGGACTTGACTGACTCTTCCCTCCTCTCCTGTCTCACTCCACTGACCCACACCTGTTGTTTTCCTTTTTGCCTTTTACAAATGTATGGTTATTTTACTTTTCTCTCTTTAGCGCCCTCACACCCTCCCACTCTCCCACTCACAGCAGATTCTCTGTGCTATCAGAGAGAAGCTGTCAGGCTGCTGAGTCTTTCTCTCCTTTTGTGCAGACCTTGTTCGCTTCCCTTCGTCTTCTTCCCTCTCATCCTCTTTTGTTTTCTTTCAAGGAGTTGTAACCATGGTTATGTAACAGAAACCAACTCCACAGGAAGGGATTAACCCCTTTATCTCCAAACTGTCAAACCTAATCAGACAGAACTCACTCAGATGAAGTTGGTATTCCAGATCTTGACAAACCTGTTTGTTCTCATTTAATCCACGTGTGCACATTTTTGGTTGTCTTTTTATGCCATCTTTAACTGGTTTCTCCTTTAACAATCCTACCCTTACTCTCACCTTTATAATCACCTAAATATTTCTGTTTGGGCTGACTGTTGTTGTGTTACTGTCTCATTACCCAGGTGTATGGAGAATATCGAGCCAGCCTCGCCTTTGACCTTGTCAGCAGTCGACAGAAAAATGTGAGAAAAATAAACTTAAACATCAGCTTTGTCTCCACCAAACCGTATGGCCAGTGCAGAGGATATCTTAATGAGTTTTATTTTCATCATCATAATTTAATTTGGAGTTTGAGAATAATTCTGTTTTTTAGTGAGATAATGAACACCCTGTTCGTCATGCCATATCAGTAGCCATTTTTAAAAACAGATTAAAAACGTATCTTTTTCGATAGCGTTCTGTTGAATTGCATGTGTGTGGTCGTGTGCACATGTGTGAGTTGAAGTGTGTGTGGAGATCTGATTGTTTACTTGCATTTGCACTTTCCGATTGATAATTTATTGTAACTATATTGTAATTACCTGTTGTGAAGCACATTGAGTCTGCCTTGTGAATGAAATAAAATTTGAATTTGAATAACGTGTTAAATGTGTCCTCAGGCTTACACAGACTACAGTGACTCAGTATCCAGGAGAATGGGCTTCATCCCCCTTCCCTTAGCTCTTCTGGTGAGTCATTCTTCTGTTCATTGCTATTACTACAATGTAATGTGTATACAGTATAAACCTACCATTATGTTTTTGTTTGTTTCAGTTGATCAGAGTAGTGACCAGCTCAGTGAAAATCCAGGGTTCGCTCTCCTTCATGTGTGTGTTGCTGTTTTACTTGGGGTAAATATGAAGTTTCCAAGCTTGGCATGCACGTCAGGTTTTGTTAGTTCTGCATTTCTCTGTGTTTTGTTAAATCTCTCTTTTGCCCTGTTCTCACTTGAAGTCCTCTGTGTGCACTTGTGAACAGGATGATCACTCTGAAGGTGCTCAACAGCATTGTGCTGCTGGGGACGTCCTGTGTGTTTGTCAAAGAGGCCAACATGGAAGAGAAACTCTTTGACCCACCACCGTCTGCCGTCTCCAGCCGTGCGAACTCCAGGGCGCACCGGACCAAACACGTTCACACCTCACCTCAGCAAGGTAACACTAAATTACACATTATAGAGCAGCTTTACACCCTTGACGCGCTTCACAAATTAAGTATATGCATTCAAACCTGTCCCCACGATCACTGATGATGAAACCACCCTCACATCTCTGTTGTTATTCCACCCTGTCTGTCCTGTTTACCTCCTATGGCAACATGTTTCGGCTGTTTTTTAACTTTTTAAATTAGATTTTGGTGGCAACATATTATCAAATCATATTATCATCATATCATATTTATCCTGGTCAGTATCAGCTTGATCCTCAGCATATTTTTAAACAAGTAAACAGTCAAAACAATGACCATCCTCAGTGCTACAGGACAGATTTCTGGATTTATTTCTGGGAAAAAAAAGTTAAATAATGTTTTTATCAAAGACTCTAATTGGGACCAGGATCAACTGGTTTTGTAATAAAGTGGTTGACACAAAATGAGGTGAAGGTAGTGCTGTCCTCATCATGTACACACACATATACGTATGTACCGGCGCCTTCAACTGGCTCAGCTGACTTTTAATAGGCAACGTATTTCAGGAGTTTCTAAAATAAGAGTCCTACCACCTCTCCTTGTGCACTGTGCCAGTTACTATAGATGGCCAACACATTAGTGTAATACCTCAGTTGCAGTTACACATGAGAGAAATCCACAGAGTGCAACATTTAGATTAGTTAGATCATAGTGCGCCCCATGAAGAGAGTGACATTTGATGGAGGCAGTGTCCTCATGATTTCCCCATGCAGGTATGCTATACCGCAAAAAACTGATTCAGTGTGAAGTTTCCTTAAAGTTCCTCATCAGCTTGAACTAATCTCTGTCTCTCTCTTGGACACAGAACCTGCACCAGACAAAGGAGGAATACCACTGGTATCAGACAATTCTCAGCCCGCCACCGTCGCCGAGAGCGCTGCCCCCACGCTTCCCAAGAGCGACTCGGACACATTCCTGACGACACCCGATGAAGAGGACGACAACAAAATTATCAACGCCGACACAGGACAGGAGGGAGACGGTCTCAAAAACAGAACGCCCAAGAAAGACTTGCTGGAGATAGACCGCTTCACCATCTGTGGCAACCGCATAGACTGACCGCCATAGGAACAAGCAGTCAGTTGTCCTGGAAACACGGCGGGGTTCAGGGATCAGACACGGGTCATGGAGCGTGCTCAGACCGGACTTATTCTTTTGCGTCTGACCCCCCTGGAGTATTTATTTATTTATTACTGACAAAACCAGCCAAGGCATAAAGCTGTTACTACTAACTTCAGAGGTCACTTCAGATGTTTTCCAGCTGGTCAAGTCCACTTCCCGTTAATCAGGTAGACTCTGATGATGGTCTGCTGTTATCACGGCAACCTGCAGAAATGCACGTTAATCACAGCAACGTGGAAAACTGGAGCGGCGTGCAAAGAGAGAAACAAAAGCTACATATGTGAAATTGTGTGCGATCGTAGGAACGTAACAGCTGGACTGTGCAAGTGGGTGTTCAAAAGCACAATCATATGTACAGAGAGGAGTTGTTTTTTAAGACAGAACAAAAACTTGTCAATTTTTTAAGTTTTTTTTTTTTTATTATGATTTCAAATGTCTGGAAACTTCTAATATTTCAGAGGAAATTTTTGTGATAAATATGGAAAATCTTTTTTTCTAAAATGCACCGCGTTCAGCTGCAGGATTAAGACTCACTGTCACATGAATACATTGTCAAAATCTCAAAAGTCACTCTGCGGACAGCTCTCACGCACCAACACAAATTTAAAGAGATCGTTTTAGGATTGAGTTACTGTGATGAGCTCAGATGTCTTGTAGCTTATTAGACATGGCAGCAGTGACACTACAGTACAGTCTGGCATTAGAGCATTGTCTTTGGGTTACACAGTTTGGACTTTTAATTTTAGACAGCTTATAGTCTCACGCCATTTGCGTTGCTATATGAAGCACTGAGACAGGACAGTGCCTGTTTGTGAAAGCGCTAGTATTATCTTGAAGTGACCTCCAAGCCAGACAGGTTTGGCAGATGTTTTCTTTTTAAAGTGATTTTATTTGTTTTTTTGTTTTTTTTTTAAGTATGGTTCATGTGTACTCTCATCGCTTACAGCATGCATCGGATAATCATTACAACAGCATAGCCATATGTCAGTTTTTTGTATTGGAAACTGCAATCTTGGTGAAGTACCACTGTGTGCTTGTTAGCATTTCATTTGGTATTCATGGTGTTTCTAACGCCAGCATCATCATCTTAACTAATTTTCAGTGCTTCACCATTATCTTGACACTGATAAAGATAATTAAGATTATGTGTGGGTTGTGTCTGAAGGCTGAGGCAGTGGATGTAAAAGTGTGGGTCACATCTTAACAACAGGTGACAAGTATATCATGTAGTGTATTAACGCAGCAAGAGAAAAAAAAATCAGGTTTGTGGCTTGTTTGATGTGATTGGCCCCTGGCTGTGAGCATTGGAAGACACTTTTTGCAAAGGCTTAACTACACAGTCTTGGATGCTGCAAAAGTTCGAGGTGCTGTTTAATCACTTAAGCTTATCAAACAACTCCGTCTGCTCTGAAGTGCCAGGATTTGCATGTCCTGCACAAAAGCTAAATTCAACCCAGCTCCGATTTTTGCCTCTCATGTATTATCATTTCATCGTTTTGTTTTTTTAAAAAAAACATATGATTAGGAAGACTTCAAACAAGCTGAACGAATAAGTTTGTCGCCCAATAGTAACTATTTTAAGTAGCAGCTCTTCAGCAGCTTTACTTCATGAACCAAAACATACGCTCTGCTATTAGATCCACACTATTCGTCTATATTGCTGTCACTTTATATTGTGTTAAGTTTTTGTACAAAATACCAATTTTTATTGTATTTATTTTTATTTTGTGTTGTGCAGAGTGGGAGTCCCCCAGAACAGAACAAATTTGTTGTTAATGGGTCACCAGGTGTTTACTGTTGAGACCAATGGATGCCAAGTTCAGCTGTGACTCAGAGGCAGTGGTTGTACATGAGAGGCACAAACCTGGTGCAAGTGGAACCTCACTATGGGAGGACAGTCATTACAGTGACATAACTTGCAAATGAAGGATCAAGTGTGTGTGTGTGTGTGTGTGTGTGTGTATGAAAGAGAGAAATTGCAGTGCATGAATGGTTCTCACTACTTCTGTCTGGATCAGATATTTGATGTGTTTATTTTTCATGTACAACAGCCCATCTGTGTAATGCATCTCCTCACATGGTAGAAGGAGAATAAAACAAGATTTTGTTTTGTAACCCTTTGTGATTTGAATTTGACTTGACTGTTTTGTGTGTTTGACTCTGTGTGTGTGTGTGTGTCAAAGCAAGAGAAAACAGTGGCAAGTGTTTCAGTGAAAGGAGTCACTTCATGCTCTCTGCACAAGGCAAACACTGCCGTCCACTGTTCCCCCTGAATGGGCATTTTGAGGGGGGTGTCTGTCATCACAGACATTCACACACACGGGGAGGGGGTTCCAACCCTGATAAATGATCTGCCTCTGGATACATGACTTGCATTTGCATCCTGATTATGTAGACATATTTCACGTTCACCTGTTACCCATGTTGTGCAGAGTGACTGAGCCATGTGAGCAGGTGAGAGAGGTTGGAGTAGAGGGCCAAAGCATCAACGACTTCAAAGCTACTTTCACAGACTTACACAGCCAAACCAGGCTAACATTACTCTGTAATTGAACTTTGGGTCCCCCCCCCCCTTTTTTTTGTTTTAACCTAAGTCTTCTTTGTTTGTCCAAACTTTCACTAGCCTTGTCCATGTGTGTGATCAACCTCAGAGCTGAAGGTCAGCTGCTCAACTCAGTGACGAGGAGATGGAGTCAATGACCTGCTGCTTCACGTACATACGGACACCCACTGACACTAAAGCACTGTGTGAAAGCTCAGGTGAGCTGCTGTGGTTGACAGTACACACACACACACACATTTAGCTGTTTAAAGGTTTGTAAGTAGACTAAAACCATCATTAACTTTGTTTTGGCTTTTGCTCATTTCAACCATTCAGCATGATGTATTTTTAGATTATGTTTATATTTTATTACCTTACTGTCTATTCTCTGCTGTCACCAATTCATTTCCACTATTAAAGGAATAACTGTAACTTAATTCAATTCTTCACAGGCGAGTAGTGAAGTGTTGCTGGTAACTGTAGCAGTGGTGGACAGTATAATGACGAAGTCCAATCACTTGAGTTCTTAAAAGCAACTTTAATGATTTTTTTCTGACTCAGGATCAGAAGTACTTTATTGATAATCAGAGGGAAATGGTTTTGTTACACAGCTCCATTTGAATGATTTAAATATAAAATAAATACAAATAATAATACACTGCCGATACTCAATATCTAAAATATACCATCCAAGTAGTAATAAACATGTATGGATATTTAATAATAACATGAAGTATATACACTGGTTGAATTGAATTGACAGTATATGTATGCAGAGAGAGAGAGAGAGAGAGCTGGACAGGTTATTGGACCTCGCGGTGTCGCGCGCCACACGAGCACGAGCGTTCTTTTTTTTCCTCTCTCTCTCTCGTGCACGCGGGATTAGGCATCTCGCAGCAGGCGGCCGGAGAGAGTGAGGACACCGAGAGAACGAGCACATCCTCGGCCGTTGGTCCGCTGAGTCGTCGTAGAGCTCCGGGGAAAGATGTCTGTGACGAGTCCGCGCCGAGACACCAGGAGCTAACGGCTACTCAACCGTCGACCGTCGGATGTAGAGTTGTAAAGTTTCGCCCCGGACGGTTGTTTCAGAGCTGAGGGGATAAGCCGCCGAGAGGGACAGGTGTCCATTCACGTCAACAGCCCTTCTCCCCCTCTCCATCCCCCGCTGGACTTGTAGCACGACCGGGTCTCGGAGTTTATTTTTCCTTCATTTTATCACTTTGCTTTTGTTTGTTTTAGTCAAAACTGGACTTGTCTGAGCCATGTTGTGGACAAGGTGGCTGGTCCTGCTGCTCTGCTGGGGGGCCACAAGCGGCGAGCAGCAGCAAGAGCAGCAGCAGGCGGATGAGAGGGATGGAGCCCCGGCTGGAGTGCGGGCGGACCCCCGGAGACAGCGGTCACCTCCGCCGGTGGAGCCCCTGGATTTTGGGTTTGTACCGGCGGCGGTTTATGACACCCACGCTTACTACGAGCCAGGGGCCATAGGGATCCTCTTCCACATGGTCCACGCTTTTCTCTACGTTGTTCAACCGAACAGCTTCCCCAAAGGTGAGATTGTTAACCCCCCCCCCCACCTTCCCCTACACACACACATACACACATCCCCTGCTCTTTCTCCTCTATCCCTCAACTCTGGATCTGTTCCTGTTTCTTCTTCACAGGTTTTCTCCCCCACCATGAGCCACACAGGCTCTTGTATCTCTTATGAATGTCATTACGTCATTACTAAATGCTAATTCAACTTCTGTGTGTTTGTGGCTCCAACAGTTGCAGCCTGTTCCCACACAACTATTTTATTTAATGACCTGGATTTCAGCTTCATTGCAAATATATATATATTTTTTTTTTTTTTTACTGTTGCACTGTAGTCTGGTTTATAACCATATAGTGACCCCAGGGAGTTTAGATACAGTCACAAAAAGGTACTGGTATCATTATTAATCCTTTGGTAAGTCATGTGCTACTCATAATCAATATGAGTGTATCAAATTGATATATATATATATAGTAATAGAATAAATGAGGGGAAAATATAATATAGATGTATGAGTAGAATATAGGGAGCGGCAAAGCACAGCTGAAGGTATTATATGCAATGAACAACACAGTTGCAGTGTAATTGTGTCACTGTGGATGTAATATCTGTTTTACAGTTTGGGTACACTGCAGGTAGGAGATGTGATGAATCAGTGGATTAAATTTAGGTGTTAGGTTTTGTTTTCATGTTTTGAAATACTTAATATTGTCTCATCTCCAGGTCTCAAAAAAAAAAGTCCTACAAATGAAACAAATGATCGCTTTGGACATGAACTGCTCACAGGTCATACGTAGATTTTGTTTAAAGGCATCACAAGCCATAAATGTTGATTACACCTGGCTCATAGCTGACCCCACCCACATCATGCGTAACAGAATCTGATAGACTTGTTGTACATCTTAAAATACCTAAGAAAGTCCAGAACAATCCAGAGCTCAGCAGCTGTAATAATGGCACATGTATCTCTACTCCCTCCCTAAGCATGTATGACTGAAAGCATAACACTCCCCAAGTGGCGCCTCCAATTAAAATCCCGCTGGATCAGAAGAGCATGTGCACGTAGTGACAGCATGCACTGATAGCGTGTGCGTGTTGAGTCCATAAACCAATATTATGAGCAGATTAATGGGATCAATTGCTGTCATAGCTCATAAGTGATCCTCTCTGGGCTCATGCTGTAACATCACTGGGATGATTTAAAGTTGATCAGGCCTGTCACATGATCAATACATGCAGGGTGAATGTTGCCCCTATAACCCACCATCCACCACCCCCGCCTCCCATCCCCAGGCTGTAGTACAGTAACCCAGTGATGGACATATAGAGCTGGACGTGCCGGTTTGTTTGTGTGTATGTACAACTATGAGTGGTCACGTTGGAGGATGACATAGTGCAATAGGATTGAAGGGTTTAAGTTGCTGCCATTTTGGTGTCCAGGGTTAGAGCCGCTGGCTGGGTAATCAATTAGCAGATCAGCGATTAGAAGAGGCTTTCTCAGTCACCTGCATCACTGCATAATACCTTAATCCACTGGGCCATATGCTGCTGCTGTCAGGGACTGTCCCGTATGATTCACTGTCATACACACGCACAGGTAGAGACCACCTGGATGCTATCCCACATCATATGTCACATGGGTACCAAACCATGCATGTTGTTCAAACACACACACATATACCTGTTGTTATTTATTATTATCTGCAACCACAGCTGCTGAAGGCGTGACCTGCCAGGTCCTCTGAGCTTTAGGTAAATAATAAGCCAGTTTTCAGGTGATAGCAACAGAAGCAAACAAATATATTAAAAACTACTAGTTGAATATCTTCTCGATGAAATCATTCATCATTAAATCCAAAACCTGTTTTATTTTTTAATATTTTAAAAAAGCACGCGTGTTAAAATCAGATATCAAATCTGTGCGTATTTACAGTATTTACACAAACAGACTGAATCTTAAACCTTTTGTTAATAACTTAAAGTCATAATTTGAGCACTTTATCATATAGAAACTCCTGGATATGACTAGATTTGTGTAGCCTAATGCAAAAAACAAAACAAAACAAAAAACAGTTCTTTGATCAATATGTCTCGGATGCTGTTTCCCATAGTTTTGATGATCTATTGCAGGTGACAACATGGTAAAAATGAAAAATGGCAAAAGCCAAACTATTCTGGTTATGTTGAAAAATCACTGCCTGATCCCCGATGTTGCACTTTGAACCCAACTCTACATGTACATGTAGAGGATACTACACTTGTTTAGGCTTCAGTTAAGGTTAGATGAGTCTGTAATACTTACAGTATGTAGCCAGGTTACTACACTAACACCTGTAATGGTTTATAAGAGAGATTTATTCCATTTCTAAAAATATGTGGACAGATTATTTCTGACAGACACAGTTCTTTACCCTTCACCTGTGTGTCTATATGAATTTAATGATGCACAGTAGAGGTTATTCTTATTTTTTGATAAAGATAAAACCGTAGTGCATTAAAGTGTGATTTCCTTTTGCTACCTAATGCCACCCACCAACAGCAAAAGTGGGGAATCAGTAAATTAAAAAATGATGCTTTATCGTCCCCATTAGCATCTGCACATAAAGGACACACAAGTGAGAGCAGTGCAGCCTACAGTGTAGAAACACTGTGGTGTTACTGACTCTTGCTCCTCCAGTTGAATAGAAACAGATAAAGGATTGTGCGCTACACATACTCCACTCATTTCATGTTGTCCCAGTGGTAGATAGCGGTATGTCATTTTAGTGATGGTCTGGTGTTGGACTGAGTTGCCCTGTAACACTGCTGTCCATGGTTGTGGTTAGAGCTTAAGTGAAGTTAGTGTTAGCTGGTGAAAAGGTGACAGGTTGAGGTTAGGTGTAGGCCCACAGTTGAGTTGAGGTAAAGGTGGAGAAAGGCAAGTTGAAGTGAGGGAGAGTGAGGAAAGGCAGCCGATGGGTTGACGCTTTCAGATCAGTCGGATTCTCTGAGGTTCAGTCACAAGAAGTAATAATTTAGTAATGTTGCACAAAGTGCCGCCACAAATTCATGTTATGTTTTTAATGTTGTAAATGTTCCCAGGTTTAAAGCTGTCATCTTACATGCACATCTTAATGGTGACAGATAGGGAAGGACTTCCTGTTGGTATACAACAGGACATCACTGTCTCAGCCTCCTTCAGACTCACTCCAGTCCCTCGTTACGACTCAGTGTGAAAGTTGAATTTAAAGTGAAGATGCATTTTGGGCTCGGTCACTGTGTGTGGAGTCTGGGTCTTCTTATCCCTCTGATAACACACAGGGTAGATTAGAGGATTAGCATCCGCAGGGCCAATGCTACCACAGTGCTGCTACCACTGCTACAGATGGCATTGTCACACACACACACGTACACACACATACTGAAATTGGGTCATAGTCCTGGTGTTTGTCTGTTTGCCTTAATTACTGTGATTGGAGGTAGACAGGCTGTTTATCATGAAGCAAGTGTCTTAAATCAGATCACACTCACATGAGTCGTCTCATATTTAAGAAATTTGAAGAACCCTTAAACTCTGCGATACAAACTTATGTATCATTATCTTACATTAGTTACACTGTTACATCCACCTACTGATATTAACACACTCCTGTTTATGTTCACTGTCGCCCATAAAGGTGGAATCATCAAATGATTTTGACAATGTGATATATTCTTGATAAAGCGTATATCTACTCAAAACTGGTAACTGGGATTCAATATGTAATCATTGCACTGGTCAAAGGTGATTATTGATGTGAATAAACAGGAATAAAGAGAGGAATGTGTCAAAACACAATTATTCCAACTTTATGGGCAACAGTGTATATTAGACCAAAAAAAGTAGGGTAAGTGTTTTCTCTTATGGATCCAACATTATTAGTTGATCAGATGATTAATAGAAACAGGGCAAGAATGATGCATATTTTCTGATATTTCATACACGAAACTCTTCAGTCATCTCTAAATATCATTTCTTCCTGTTTGAGGAGTTCACTGTAAAAGGGAAAAAAGACACTCCACATAATCCTCTTAGTTCTTTTGCTCAGCTCAAAGTGGTCAGTATGACTTTCTTTAGCTTCTGCAGCCATGGAAATACATACAATACTTATAGTCTTGTGTAATACAGTCAAATGTACTGTACAGGTAGTAGTATTTAAAGTAACATAAGCACTACTCATGTCGTAATACAACAGCTCCTTTTGAACTGCGGCCCACAGCTTCACCTCCCATTAACGTTGAGGCAAGTGATAAAAATTGAGCCAAAGAAGGAGTGACCCTGTGTTTTTAGACTCTCTGAGACACAGTCCTTCTTTATCACAGTGTTACACTTGGTTTGACCAACACATCCCCACATGGGTCCCATGATGAAGAAACAGCAGGTTTCAAACGAACTTTGAACTTTAATACTTTCACTTGTATAGTTTGGATTTTAAAAATACTGGATGTGGTGTAATATTACACCATATTTCCACAACCTCTTCTTCTAATTGACATCTTTTTGAGTGATTGAATGTAATATTTTTCCTGCTTCATCTAAGTGTCCACTGTCCAGGATGCAGGAAAGACAAGTGAATATAGATGCTATAAGACAGACAGAGTGCAGTGGAGCCAAGTCTGTTTTTTGTCAACTTTCATGGATGTAACCCTGCTATATATTATCTATAGTTGCACCTGATACATTATTGAGGTTGGATGTGATTATGCAAAGCCCACTGTGGCATGCGAGGGTGAGTAAGAGTGTGTGTTCACTTTCGAGGCCTAACCCTAACCCAGGAAAAAAGCAGCGTAGATGGTCGTCAGGTTGTGTAAAGCCCTCCAGTCCACACCTTCCCTCAGTAATCTCTCAGAGCAGGTCAGTGTAGAGGATTGTGCTCGCCTATATATACACATAACAGTAAGAGGGTTGTAGGGGTCTGACTTATTTATCACAGAAGCTAAGAAGCAGCAGAGTTTTCTGGCTCTCTGACGATGTTTTGAGTCTCAGTGTGACGTGATGTGCATGGTCTATTGAGTGTGCTCACTGCATTTTGTTTGACCAGTTTTTTTTATGTCCATGAAAGAGTTAAGAGATGGCAACAGGTAGTAAGACATGAGAAGTTCATTTTTTATTCCAAAAAAATCCATTGGAACAAACAGAAAACATGAAAATGTCACTCTGTCACCTTTTTTCTAAAGAGAAATCCTGTGTATTTCCTCTGATCATTGCACTATACACTTGAGTTCATGTCGGCTGGTGGTCTGCTCATCCTTTCAGGTCTAATTCTGATGGTTGCTCCCCACCCCCACCCTCACCTTTCCTTTCCTTTCCTTTCCTTTCCTTTCGTTTGCTGTAGCTATAGCTCCCATACTGGGTCACTGAACTAAGCTGTCTAAGCTTAACTGCCCTCAGTGGCTAATGCTAACTAAGTAGCTGAGCACCAACAGGTGGTGTCAGATGTGCTCATGGTGCTGCATCTGCAGAGTTTAGGGTTAGATGTCTTCACCTGACGTGACACTCTGACAGCTTCTCTAGTCCATCCAGATTTATTCACAGTCACATGCAGGTGCAATGATGGAAGAAAAGTAAGGCAAACACCTCCAGTCATGAGGAGGAGAAGAAGATGGTGTTAAGAGGATTATCCATATGGTCACAAATGATACTCAAACTAACATGTCCTTTTCCTTTTCCTCCAGAAAGACTCTCACAGTCAGTCAGAGGGCTCACACAACCTCCCATCATTCAGCTCAATCCAGCAAAACATATACAAATCACTCACAGTTTGATATTATTTAAATGAAATGAACCAGAAACGATTTGGTCCATCATTTGTTTAAAAACCTCGATTACAGCTTCTTCTGCTCAGATGTGAATATTTGCTGCTGCTCTTGAACACGTGTCATTGAAAACAAACACCTGAGAAATCAGATCAATTGATTAAACAAGGGAATGAATTTCAGATTCATCAGTAATGAAAATAATTGTTAGCTGCTGCCTTGTAGGAAGATGAGACAGAGAGGATGAATGAATGTTTAATCTACATAGTATGGACATTAGTACTATTGAAATGCACCTCATTTAAAGGTGAGAAAAGATTTAGTTGCATTTAATGTGGAAGCTCACGTCACCTGAGATCAGCAGGAAGGATGTCTGGTTCTCTGTGTGTGTGTGCATGTGTGTGTGTGTGTGTGTGACAGCTGTGTCAGCATTTGCATGCTAAACTGGCCTCCATCTGCCTGTCATGTGCAGTGGCAGCCACTCGACCAACCGACTATGTGACTCTGTTACACTCCCTAAGAAGTAAAATGAAGGGTTAGGGTTTGTTTTTTTTTTGGTCACAGCAGCATCTTGCTCCGTCTGATCAGACCTGACAAACTAAGAACGACTGCATAGCCTCATGGCTCCAGTGCTCAGTGTTGATAGACCATGTATTAGTATAAATGTGGGTGGGCACAAAGTAGTTTTTTTATTTACTGTACAAGTTGTCAAGTTTTTCATATAGATACCAAGTAGAGCTGTAGAGTGAATTTTTAATACAATCACAACATGGCCAAGTGCAATATCCAAATCACAGGAGATGCATTGACAAAGTTAAAAAATGTGTCACACTGTTGTTATTGTAATTGTTGTGGCTACAGAGATGCTCTGATCCACACGTTATATTCTCCAGGTGTGAACGAACATGTTTGTTTGCTTTGAGACCAAACCATAAATCACAATCACATATTTTTTTCCGAGGAAATTTAATAAAAAAATTGAAAATTCCAACTGAAATTACAATATCGGCTAAAATGATCACATTATATCCTCATGTTGTGCAGCCCTACTGCACCGCATGAGTGAGTTTATATTTGTGTGCATGGCATGCGTGCATGTATTCCTGTTAGTGTGTGTGAGTAGGAATAGGTGTTCACCTGCTGACTAACAGTCGGGGTGAGTCACTGTCCAGGTAGGCTTAGTGCTGGCTGACCTATATAAACACACAGACAGCTGGACTGAGCTGCAGCACTCGCTTGCAATACTACACCAAAACACACAGCTGTTCAATATATGAGGAAATACAGTCGCAATACTGTCCTCGGAAATTAAAAATGATTCCACATAATCTGTGTTGTCTCGTCGTGAATACATAAATGGATTTTTTTATTGCCCGTCAGATGTTAACCGGAAGTCGATCTCACTGTCTGTGACACCTACGTTCAGCTGTAAAACACTGTTGCATAATGAAGTGTTATTTTTCAGCATAGTGTCTGCAAACTGACATGTTTGTGTATTTACGTACTAACCTCCACATTTGTGTCTTTATTCTTGTTTTCAGATCTAATTGTTAGAGTCATTCAGCAAAACATGGGGGGAATCAAAATAGAGAATTGGAGAAAGGTACGTTTTTTGAGTGATGATTAAGATGAAGTTATAGCGTGATGTAGTCGCACTGTGCCCATCTAACACTGGTGAACGAAGCTATTATTGATATTTAAAGTGAAGCCTGTCATTGAACACCTGTGAAATATAACGTTTTTTGAAAAATTGTTTGAATTTACCCTTTTTCTTGATGTTGCATTCAGGCACCTCTTTGGAAATTGGACTTACTCCACCTTGTAATCTCTTGGCTGTCACACTGACCTTGTTGTGTTTATCTTTTCCTGTTTTCCTGTTGCTGTGGCTTCGTGTGTCGCTGTTTGCGTGTGCGCTTTTGAACACGGGTGTGCACGTGCTTTGGTGTTACAGCCAGAGAATGTCGTCCTGTTGCTACAGGTAATTTCATCACTCATCAGTCTGCTCTACATTTTTCACTCACACCACACTTTTTCACTAATTTCCACTTGCAAAATGATTAGTAATAATTAATGATTATAATAGTGATTGGATGAATCTTGTGCCCCTCCAGTGGATCTACTACGAGGCTGGATTCCTCATATGTGGGACCATCGGTATTGTGTTCGTGGTCCTCACCCCCATCGTTGGCACATGTTTCTGTGTGTGTCGCTGCTGTGAGAACTGTGGAGGGGAGATGCACCAGAGGCAGAGGAAGAACGCTGACTGTCAGAGAGGTTTCTACACCGCCTCGCTCATCGCCACCTCCATCTTCATCATGTGAGTCTCCTCCCATCTCCCTGATGATATGATGCCGTGTATTTTTAGATATACACATATACTTTATCAGTCACTAAAGTTAGGTTTGTGCAACATGTTTTAATTAGTAGGTAGTAATCCTCTCCTCCTGAAGCTAAAACTACAACAGCAAAAGTAGCTTCAGTCACACGAGTGAGTCTGTTACTTAAAGTACCAAAAAAATGGAAAGGAAAAAAAAAGGTATAAGGACAGCTGTGTTTGCAAAGCTGTTAAAGTAAGTAATTAAGGATTGATTGAAATTGCTACAAAGGCTGCTATTAGAAATTTTATATCACTTGTTTGAACACACACACACACACACACATACACAATGATACTGACTGGGCCATGCATGCATTGTCCCTGCTCTTTGGAGGCAGGTGTACGGTCAGATGAATACAACCTGAACTGTGCAGGACAGTTAGTTGTTACTGATATCACTTGGCTGACTGTGAGTGGTCTCTCTGTCTGAATGAATGCTTTCACATCATAGACACACAAGCTCTCTCACACACAAACACACACACACACACACAAAAAATGCACATATGGACATCTGAGGCACTTTGATGTGGTATCATCAGGTCAGGGTTTGTCATGATGATTTTTTCTTTTTCTCCCCTGATGGTTTTTGTCTTTCTGGCTTTAAGCCTGTTTTGAAAAACTCTCTTTGCTTCAGGGTTTTCACTGTAAAAGGGGACACAGGTATCTGAAACACAACAGTCGAGTCCTTGCCATCATTTTTCCAAGTGTAATAACGATATTCAGCCAAAATGTAATAATAACTAATATAAAAAAACATCATCAGTCTGTCACAGCCACAGCCTACATACTAAATCACAACGTTAAATGCACATGACGTCAGGGTCAATGTTGGGGATGAATCCAGAAAAAAAACACTGTCTGTCATTCCTTTTCCTCATTAATTCTCTCCTAATTACAGAACAAGGCAGGAAATGTTAAAGATTATTAAACGATTTAAAGTTTTAGATATCAGTAAAGTTACTCTGTATGATGAACCTTCACTGTTTGTGAATCACGGTTTCAGAAATTCAGTCTCTGGTGCTTGTCATTCACTCTATCACCATCCTTTGTTCTGAAAAGAGATGGACATGGAGAGAAACTGCTGCCACCACATTTGGATTGAACTTTCTTCTTCTTTCATTATCCAAACTTTTAGATATTGACATGGATAAAGAGAAAATAAAAAAAGACAAAAAAAAAAAAACAGACTCTGCCAGGTGTTGCTGACAAATGTGACTCTCCAATCCCCGTCATTTGTCTCTTGTGAGACTCTGGTGGCTCCTCAATGAGTGACTATTGAAAAACACATAGCTAGAAATCCATCTGTGTATAGTCGTGCTGCCCTCTGCTGGTGAATAATGGTCATGACCACATTTTACTGATGCTCCCCCTGTGTGTGTGTGTGTGTGTGTGTGTGTGTGTTTCAGTTTGGGGGTACTTATTCCTATGCTGCAAACCATAATATCAGCACCCACATCAAGAGCACTCGCCGGCTCATCAATACCAACATGAGAGACCTGAGGACATTTGCCAACAACACACCTGAGGTAAGCACAGATTCAAACTCCCCCACACACACCAAACAAAAACACACAACTCATTAGTACTGTTACTAATATTATTGTGTGTTTTTCTAATGCAGCAAATTGAGTACCTGACAGCCCAGTACACCACGGCAAAGAACAAAGTCCTTTCAGACCTCGACAGTAAGTTTAAAACCCAGACTGTTTACACACATTATTGTCTAATGCGCATGTGACTCACTGTATTTACGAAGCAGATTATAAATGCAGCGTTGTCATGAAACGCTCTGATTCTTCTGTCTCTCCTGACAGACATCGGGCCGTTGCTAGGTGGAAGGATCCACAGTCAGTTGGAGAAAGAGGTGGTGCCATCACTGGACACTGCCCTGCGCATGGCCGGAGGTAACACTTACTTTGCATTAGCTTTCAATACAACCTCCTGTTGTGCTCACACAGCTGAGACATCCACTGATATGGAGGTTCGTAAGCTGACACAGTGCCTCCTGTTTTTCTCCGGTTTCATGTCATATTTCTCAATTTTCAGAACATCAAAACAGGTTTAATAAAACGCCTTTGCTCATCGTGAAGGACACAAATAGTTTAAATGTTATAATAAACTTCTGAAGCACACAAAGCTAATAAAGCCTTTACGAAATGAAACAAACTCATCGCAATAGTAAAGTTGAAATTGTTGTTAATTTTGTTTGTTTATTTCATTTTTTCTGAAAAAATATGTTGATTTACATCTGGAGAGTACGATTTGCAGGCCGGGGCATCAGCACTTACCCATACTGATTATATTTTGATTGATTATACAGCACTTTATCTACTTTAATCATAAATTTTGTGTATTGTTGCTTCACCTATTAGACATTGCTTGTACATGCAGCTTCCTCTCTTGTGGGCTTTGTGCTGCAGAATCCTGAATCCATTTCCTCACCATTTTTTAAACTTTCTTTTCCCCCCTTTCTATCCCCCCACATTTCTTTTTTTTTATCTAAAGCAAAAGTTGAGAATGCCATCAAAGGTAATCAGAGCTGATGTGGATTCAGTGGTGCAGTGCTCGTGACTTTGTGTTTGTGGAATCCAATTGTTAGAAACAGATGCTGATCCTGAACCAGCCACTATCTCATCCTGTACACAGGCCTTTGCTGTGGTTTTCCTCTGTGGGTTATTGTTCTGTGGTTGGTGTGATCTGTGTTATTTTAGTAATATTGATAGTTTTGTGGTGCATGTGGTCATTGAACAACGCAAGTCAACACAGTGTTATGGATTATTTTGGCTAAAGTGTAGTTTGTTCTATCCCTCCTCTGTTGTTTGCAGCCATGCGGGAGACCAAAGAGGCCCTGGAGAACATCAGCTCCTCCTTGGAAGTCCTTCAGGAGGGGACAGGGAAACTTCAGGCCAGTCTGTCAGGGGAGCGGGCTTCTCTGTCCAACACCCTGTCGACCCGGCCTGCACAAATGGAGCTGTGTCTCACACCTGCAACACCATTCGATCCACGCTGTCCCAGCTGGGAATCAACTCAGACTTCTCTAAGGTACCAGTGAATCAAACCCTAAAAACCAATGCAAATCAGCATTTTAGTTTGCAGCGATCTGCACTTTCACCTTCCTGCTGTCTTGTCTGGCTTTCAGCTCTCAGATGTCAGTCCAGCCTTGGCCAATGTCAACACAGTCCTGAAAACAGATCTAAGCAACATTGTACAAAAGGTCAGTCACTGTCTCCTGGTCAGACAGAGGAATTTGTACAGTCTTACAGATACTACTTACTGTACTTTGAATCCTTGGACTGAAACGTACCTACCACCCAAATCAAAGTGTGGGCAGAGAGCAGTTATCAACATCCTGTAAAGGTTACATGTCAATACCAGGTGTAATTAGAGCCTCAGGTTCACTCACCATCTTCATCCTAAACATACGTTTGTTCAAAAACATCTTTTTCTTAATCATCTTTTCTTTATTTCTTTCCCCTTGCAGGGTTACTCATCCTTTAACGACACATCAAAACTGGTTAAAGAGCAAACTAAAAACATTGTCTCAGGTACAAAAAGTGCAGATATAAAGTGTATATGTGTGTTTAGGTAAAACATTCTGTTTCCACCTCTTCTGTACAAATAAGTTGAGATTAAGCTCGTGGTATCTTCACCTGGGTGCTGATGGCCCCTTTTATATTCTCTCTCACCTTCCTCTGCAACCTCGTGGATGATGACATCACAGCTCTTCCTCGTAAGTCTGTTTACTCTGTTTTCACCCTTCCTCCTCCTTTTCTCAATCTTGTTATCTCTGACGTGACAGCACTTCTCGTTAGAAAAAAATGCATAAATGCTTTCCCTTTTCTGACTTTTTACTTGG
The DNA here is from genome assembly GCA_021432705.1 of Caranx ignobilis. Taxonomy (NCBI): domain Eukaryota; kingdom Metazoa; phylum Chordata; class Actinopteri; order Carangiformes; family Carangidae; genus Caranx; species Caranx ignobilis. The sequence continues at coordinate 6,151,432 of MU269982.1, forward strand.
CTTTTGATTTTTATTTGCAAAGGAGTTAAAGGCATGCTGGATAAGATTGGCTCAGAAATCATTGGCTTCTCCAAGATGTTCCCAGTGGAAGCCTCTCTGGCCAATTTCACCATTTTCCTCAACCAAGGACAGAGGAACATTGAGTCTTTTTACCCGCAGGTGGACCAGATGGATTTCTACAGGTTTGTACATATGCATTTTTTTAAACTGTGTACACATCTTAATCAAATTGTGGGAACAAAAATCAGTCACAGTATAGCTGCAAGAATTTGGCTTCTACAAAATTAACCATTTCCTTGATGAACTCCAAGTGATGGCCATACAGTGAATTATCTGCAGATCCCTAAAAACTGTGATAATCTGGTCTGGTTGACTCTATGTGGCAGTACAGAGCTAAAAGACACAAGGTATTAGTGTATTATTCATCAGGTGGTCAGACTCCATATTTTGTTGCTGTGTGACCAGTGAATGTGTAAAAATCAGTTATGGCAGGTGAAAGATTAGTTTTTAGTGAAGTTTGTTGTTGTAAATCTCCTAGAAACTGATATGATTCAATACAGTGTCTTCGCAAATGATAGTAATTGTGTGTATATGTGTGTGTGTGTGTGTGTGTGTGTGTGTGTGCCACAGGTGGATTGGTTGTGTTGTAGTGCTTTGCATGGCCGTCTTGGTCCTGGCCTTCAACATCCTCGGGCTGCTGTGTGGCACCTGTGGCTACGACAAGCAAGCTACACCTACAACCAGGGGATTCCTTTCAAACACCGGTGGCAACCTGCTAATGGCGTACGTTACCAAGGCAACAGTGCAATAATCAAATTAAATGGAGAGAAAGGATCTACCTTGTCACAGACACATATATTAGATGAGATGAGATGAGATTTGACACACCTCTGTTTTTCCTGCCATGACAAGCACTGTGTCTCTTGCTCTTCCAGAGGGGTTGGCTTCTCTTTTATCTTCGCCTGGGTGCTGATGGCCATCGTGACCACTCTGTTTGTTGTTGGCGGCAACATGGAGAAGCTGATTTGTGAGCCTCTGGCAAACCGACAGCTATTCAAGGTACTGAATACAAACTCTCATCCTGAAGCGTCTTATTTTCACTCTCCCCTCTCCCTCTCTCTCTGTGTATATCTTGGAGAGAGTTTTATCTGAGCAGGATAGGCTTACATAAGAGAACACTGCAGCTCTGTGCTGATGAATAAATGTATGTTTGTGTGTGTTTAGATTATAGACACACCATTCATGGTTCATCCAGAGAAGAGGAACTTCCTTCCTGGGATGCTGTTTCAGAATCCGAACATTGACTTGACTTTGGGAGGCATGTACAGGTAAGATACAACACATGCTGTACATAAGGATCAGGTTTCTATGAACAAAAGGACATGCAGAGTGTCAACATGCTGCATTTGTCTTGCAGGGAGTGCTACGAGAACAACGGCCTGTATCATGCTCTGCAGCTGGAGACCATGTTCAACATCAACTCTTCCTCAACAGAACTGTGGTGAGTGGATGATCAGGGGGCCGACGCTGCACCACAATGTCCCTGTTTTGACGTCCACTGTCTCTGCCATTGTAGCCTGTCGTCCCTTAAGAGTCCATTTTTCTGTGAGCATGTCAAAGACATATTTCCACTGCTTTTTGCAGGGGACAATAAAGGTTCTCTGAGTTCTGAGTATATAGTAATATGTGAGTTTGTTTGTGTGTTTGGCCACAGTACAACAAGGATCTGGCCAAAGTGCTAGAGAGTGTGCAGGTCGATCTGCAGGGCATCACACTGCTGGAGCAGGCTGGCAGAGACAGCCTCATCAACTTCGCCAACTCTGGAATCGGACAGATCGACTATGAGGCGTACCTGGCCGAGGTAATGTGTGTCTGTGTGTGCATGTGTGCGCTTGTATTGCAACACAGTCAAGTTTATCATGAATTTTATCAGTAAAACTTCCAACAAACTACAACCTAGATAACAACACCAAACTGAAGCCTAAATTAAACAAAGAAGAAAGTGAATGTAAAAGTGAAAGATGTACAGCATATTCATCATGACTCATCTTGTTTCAGGTGAATAAGGGAGTCACCCTCGTGGATCTCCTGTCTTTCTCCACTGACCTGGAGGGTCAGGCTGACCAGCTGGTAGGTCTCATTGTTACTGCACTGACAACTCACAGCAGGAGTGTTATGAACTTCACAGAAGACGAGGGTCTTGATTTTGAATGTGGAAGAAACAGGTGTATGCACTGATTTGACTGGTTTGAGTGGTAAGAGGAAAAGCAGATACAGCAGCATCCCTCCCTGCTGCCCAGCCTCTTGGTGCCATGACATGAACAGGGGGATTAGTGGGTTTATGATTGTGTTAGGAAAGAAAGAATAATAAATCAGAGTGAATATTCATCACACAAACTTGATGACCCTAAACATTGTACTTTAAATTTTGTAGGAACTCAATATGCAAATGCAATAAGGCCGTGTTTCCTGACATTTTCATGTTTGTGTTTGTTTGTTTACAGCCACGAGGCGCCCTGGAGAACGCACTCAAAGGACACGCCAGCAGCATCAGACAGATTCACAGAGATCAGGTGTGCCCTTGGAGCAAGCAATGGTAATCACCTCTCCCATAAACACAGACACAGACACAGACACTACAATACAATACACAAGCAAATTCACCTCCACACACACCTTTCTACTCTAAGTACTGTAAGTTAAACACACAGTTTGTGTTTGGAAAACTCCTGTTACATTAGGAGCAACAGAAGTTCCTGTACAATGTGTATCACATGAATTACATTTAAAAATGTCTTTTTCTCTTCCTCCTTTTCTTTCATAAAATGGTGACAGAAATATGTCAGAGCGCGGGTAAGCCGCTGTTCATCCACGGCACATTGACAGTGTTTATCATGTGTGTGTTTGCTGTAGCAATGTGGTTTGTACGTGTTGTGACAGCAGTGGCGTGACGTGACAGAGTGTTTGTAATTGGCCTCTCAGACATTCAAATGTGTGTTTGTTTTGTTTGTTTGATCGTCTGCGTTGTTGTTTTTTTGTCCTCTCTCACAGAGCACCCTGAGCCAGAGCATCAAACAGCTGCAGAGGACGTCCAACGACCTGCCGGTGAGAAAACACAAACAAAACAGTGGTGTTGACACATATCAGCAAACTTAACATAATTCTGCCTAACGGACACATGCACACGTCCAGCTGAAATTATTTCTCTCTCAGGTCAAGGTCACCAACATCCTGAGTGCCATCGATGCAGCAGAGTACCTCATCACTCATAATGCCTCCCATGTGGTGAAGCAGGTACAAGACAAATCTATCTATCTATCTATCTATCTATCTATCTATCTATCTATCTATCTATCTATCTATCTGTCTGTCTGTCTGTCTGTCTGTCTGTCTGTCTGTCTGTCTGTCTGTCTACTGGCTCGCTGTCTGCTTTAGAATTAATTTAAGATTTTACCGATCACTTTTAAAGACACTGGGGCCTGGCCTTGAACTACATCACAGAAAAGTCAAGTCAAGTCAAAAGCCAGCGTGTATCCTTAGATCCTCGAGCATGGCTCTTCCTGCTTCCTTAAGACAAGGTTTAAATCTAAATCTTTTCCACAGCACTGCACAGTTTGACAAAAAAAACACACACAACAGATGCGACAACACAACAACAACAGGCTTAGCAATACTTCAAACAAAAACGGCCTTACACATTAAACGTTCTTATTACACTCAGCGGGGTCATGCTTTTACCATCAGGGCCCCTCGAAAGATCAGTGACTTTGTTTAAATCACTTCTTAATAAAGTAACTTCATGTGATGTTGTCTGTCATTTTATCAGCTCAGTATCTACCTTACCTTCTTTACACTGGAGCTCATTTACAGTGAAGCATATCGTTTGTCTTTCCTCTGTAACTCTACCTTATTTCTTTTCTGTTTTGACTGTCGTTGATTTGTTACCTTATTTACCTGGTGGATCACATTTCTTAACTTTTATCCCTCTGTTGGTTTTTAGGAGACAAAGGCCTACACACAGAGCTTGGTGGGATACTTCAAACAGTACACAGACTGGGTTAAAAACTCTGTGAGTATTCTCCCAGGTTAATGTGAAGTTCATCGGTCAACGTTGGGTCGTATGTTCATTGCTCAGTTCTGACTTCATGTGTGATGTTAATCATACGTTGTTAACATTCAGGGTCTTTATGCTCGGAGCATGCTGAGAAGCTCTTTCATGCTTTTTGGTGTCAAGCAGATTTCCGCTGCCAGACTTTTAATGAATGTAAATTGGCCTCTAAATGTTTCCCAGCGTAAAACTTGGGAACACCCCGCCATGACATATTAGAGAGGCGGAAAACAAACCTGTTCAATTTAGCTTTTATTTCATTTTATTCCACCATATAAAAACATGTTAAATATTCTCCCTCTTTTGTGATTTGAATAGCTTCAACTCTTCTTCTTCTCTTTTATAATTGTCCAACCACTTGTGTTTGAAAAAAACTGTACAAATAAACTTTATCATTACTGTGTGTGTATTCTTTCCTCCAGCTGACATCAGAGGTGGCACAGTGTAAACCCATCAGTAACATCGTGGACAGCATGGAGATCGTAGCATGCAGCTTCGTATTGGATTCAGTGGTAAGAAGTGCTATCAGTGTGTGTGTGTGTGTGTGTGTGTGTCAGGCTGCTGAGGTGCACTGATTCATTTCATAGCTGCATGTGCTGTATGTTCTTCTTACATGTGTCAGGATTTTAACTAAAAATATAAACGGCTCTTTGACGTTCTGAGGGAGCTCTGGGTTTCTGCGACCACACATATGAGAACAGTATGTCCTCCTCACGCCGCCGACACACTCACTCACACACACTGTCATGGCACAGAGTCTGTTTTGAGGCAGGGCTGGGACTCTCATGCACATAGCTTCTTCACTGTTTCTACCCATGGCCCTGAGGAATTGTAAAAGTTTAATATTTACTTATCTGCTATACATGTGAGTTTGAGAGACATTAATGAGCCCAAACACACCACAGACTGTGAGCAGTATAAACAGGAATTCATATATCAGGCCTCCAGCAGCTCCTGCAGCGCTGCATATGTTTGTATTTATATGTTCTGCCCTGCTTTATAGTGCTTGTGCATGTGCACATGTGTTGTTTGTCCTTGTGTGAGAAGCTGCTGTAACCGTTTGACTGTATTATTTTTTCAATCCACAGATTAAATCATATGTATGTCGGTCAACTGAGAAGCAATTAAAGCTATTTTAAATGCTCATTATATTTGAAGCCAAGACGCCAAAGATTTGTTGCTTTATTTATGATATGATTGAAACTACATTTCTTCTTCTTTGGATTTAGATCAATTTGAGTATGTCAGAGCTTTGGAAAATGATGTTTGTTTTTTCTATTTTGTGACATTTCACAGTCTGAACTGTTCCTGTGAATCACTACATCTGTTGTATGAAAGGTGGAATACACACTGAGTTTATTGTTTACAGTATCAGATCCCCACATCCTAAAAATATGAGTAAATGTTTACCTTTTTTTTTTTCTTGAGGTAATAACCAGTTAAGTATCTGTTTGAAAGAACGTGTTGATAATTGTGTGATGTGATGTGTTTTTCAGAACACGTTCTGGTTTGGTCTGGGAGGCTGCTGCATCCTCCTGATTCCCAGTATCGTCTTCTCTGTCAAACTGGCCAAGTATTACAGAAGGATGGACACAGAGGACGTCTTTGAGGAGTGAGTTCAGACGACACACATGCACATTTAGGACTGAGACTGATCATTCTTTAGTTTTACTCCTCATCTCTCTGAGTCTTTTCTGTTGTAGATCAAAACAAAATTAACAAATCCTTCTCTTCTCTCTTTCCCTCTGTCGTTATTTCCTTAATTCTCTTCATTATTTTTCCGTCACGTTACTTCCGCTCTGTCCAGCTCCTCTTACCCGTGGCTTGTTGCACTTTGAAGTTTGTCTGCCCTTCATGCTCTTTCTCGTTTACATGCCCACTCTGTTTTTTTTCTGGTATGGGATACGTCATCTCTGGATCTCCTCTTTCGTCTCCTTCTCTTCATCAGAAATCACGAGCACAGTCTCGTGTGTCTTTGCATGGATCCTTGTTTCTCCGTTTTTCCTCACGTCACTTCTTCGTTATCAACTTTTTTTCCCCCGTGGAGAGTGACACTTGCCATCCCATTCTCTTTCTCACCTGTTCCCCCTCGCTCTTGTGTTGCAGTTTGGGTAATTCAGGTAATCATGATGAACAAGTGCGTGACATCCATGGAAACCTCTCCGTGGTCAGGTACGAGCTGTGCCAGCCAGCCTTGACTTGCATGCCGAGGTATTAATTGGTGGAGGGATATTTGTCAACAGACAGAGCAAAATGTGCTGAATGAGATTTTTCCACCGACATTGAACTTATAAACGACTCCCCGTGTGTATGTATGCATGTGTTTGGATGTGTGTGTGTGTGTGTGTGTGTGTGTGTATGTACATACATGGTGTAGCTCCCCCTATTCCGACACTCTGACCCGGTTCCCTCGGGCCTCTGCCCCTCCATGCTACGACTGGTGACCCACAGGAGTGTTCTCCCAGTTGAAGAGGTATTGATTATTAATCAGTGTATCACCATCTACTAATCTACATCTAAGTAAACTATCCATCTAAAAACCACCAGCCATTCAATCATCACTAGTCTGACTTTACCCAGGAGGCCATGAGAGATGTTTCGCATCAAGCAGCTGGACTCATCAGGGACAAATCACCCATGATGATTTCATCATCCTCATATCCATCAGTCCCTCTGTCTGTGAAGCTTTCACCATTTTTCATGTTTGTCATGTTATATTTTTTATAGGAATATAATCGATCACCTCAACTATACCTCAAAATTTCTAAATGGTCGTATCCCAGATTTTCAATAAATTATGAAAAAGAAAAAAAAAGATAGACAACAGAGTGAAATGAAAGTGGAGATACCCTGTTCTGTCTTTGATGAAGAAAACTGTAGGTTCTGCCTGAATTCGTGACCAAAAATGTCATCCACTGAACCAAAAGGCAACATAACATGGGCAGCGCTGATTTTACTTTCTCTTTTTCTGCAGCGGACAAGAGAACTGGAACTGAGCTTTTCCTTATGGTAAGTTTTCCTCTGCTTATTTTTTTTAATCCTTTTCTGAAAAGTACAAAAGAAAATCCACTGGAGGACAAAGTGCAGTTCATTTCTGACATGGCCTCTCTTTTTTCCAGGACCACTGGACCTTCTGTCTTTCCTGCTCAGATCTTGTAACACTACCCAGGACAAAAGGGAAGAGAAGGAAGAACCTCCCCGTTAACCTTTCGAGCCATTTGACAAAGACCTCTGATGCCAGCCAACTGTAATTTATCTCATACACCCCAGTCTCCAGTCAGCAGCAGCAGCAGCAGCACCACAGCAGTCCTTCTAGTGTTTCATGCTGTACTTTCTCAGATATTTTTCCTGCATAGTTAGTTTTACACCTAGAAGATGAATTTGTATTTATATCATCAGTTTTAACTTGGTGACACAAGTGTACATTTTTTACACTTTCAAAACTTTTGAAAGTTTTATATTTTTGTTAAAGTTTGTTTTATAACATGTACGTAGTTTTTTTTTCTTTTTTTGGGTAGGAGTAGCTGTTTTTTTTTCTTTTCTTTTCTTTGCTTGGTGAATATTTGTAAAGTAGCTTGCATTATTTTGTCTACAGGTTTGCACTGACCAGGTCGATGTTCAAGGAAAAGTTTACATTTTGGAGAACACACTTCCCTGCTTTGTTGCCAAGAGTTTCATGAAAAGATGCTGCTCTCACATCTGTATACTTAATAACAGCAGCTGGTTAGCACAGCTTAGCAAGTAAAAAAGAAAAAAAGGGAAGGAGGTGACCAAAGTCAACAGGAATCATCCTCTGTGCAGCAGAGTTTGTGGTTTAACAGTTTTTGTTTATATGCGTATTAAAGAAACAAAATGGGGAGTGTAGATTAGTGGGATTTAGGCCGAGTTAATTACCCCCAAAGTCTGTGTACAGTCTTTGTGCTACGCCCAGCTACAAGTCTTTGTAGCTTCATGGTGTCCTGAAGGTGCTGTCGATCTTCTCATTTAAAGGAGAAGTGCTGTTTTTACACCAAAGTTATATGGGTGAGTAAACGACCGTATTTTATGTCAGAAATAAGGTCCAGGTTGTAAAAAACGACACTTTTCCTTTAACTCTTGGCAAGAACGCAAAAAAGGGCATTTCACAAAATGTCAAATTATTCCTCAAATCTTTGAGACATGAAGAAATTAGTCCAGAGTGTATCCTGGTTCACACCACTGCGTGAGGCAAAGTGAGTCAAGCTATTCAACACACACACACACACACACACACACACACACACACACACACAAGCTACAAACATATTACCCTAACAAGGTTTTAAGACAGCTAACAAACAAAATATTGTGTCTTAGGCACTTCTTGCCAGTCCATTAGTGAGGGCCTAGCCGCTTGAGTTGTCAGAGGGTACTTTTTTTTTTCTCTTCTTCCTCGCAATCCTGTGGTTTGAGAAATAAAACTCCCAGAAGCCTCTGTATCTCTTAATCAAATGGAGGAACACACACACACACACACACACACACTAAAATTCAACTGGGGTTTGTGGTTAGGGAGCAAATCTGTGAATAAAAACTTCCGTCCACTAAGTGTCTGCTTTGTTTTTTTCCTCCATAAAAACAGGATTCATTAACTGCTGTTGTCTGACACACCAAAGCAAAAATACAACTCCCCCTCGCCCCCCCTCACCTACCACTGAAACTTTACATAAGCTCTAAATCTCAGGTCTGAAGGAAAAAGGAGCACATCTGCCAAAACACACAGTACATCCGAGAACATTCATGTAACATATGCAGGGCTGAACACACACGCACACACACACACACACAGCTGAAAAGATTTAGGTCTGCTTTGGTGGGTCGGGGGGGGACAGGTTTGCAGGGAGTGGGTGTGGTGGTCGGGGGGGGGTCAGTGGTGGCGTGACACACTTGCAACCTATCGGCAGACGACCACAATTTCTTAGTTTAACTTAACATCTGTTCCTGGCAACATACACACAACACACACACACACACACACTTCATACGTTTACTCTGTCTTGGGGGGGGGGGGGCTTTCTCTCTTCCCCACCAGGTTGATGGCTATAAAAAAAATAAAACTTCCTGGATGTGCTGAGGGCATTTGTGCTTTTGTGAACATAATGTGGATGTGACTTTGTACACAGCAGCCGGCTATTTGTGCAAAGCTAAGCTTCAGACAGACTGAGGACTGAATCAAACCAATCCACTCATCAAACTTGCAGCAAGAAAACAAACAGGCACATTTCCAAACGTGTAGATATTCCTAATAGCTTTAAAGCCGATTGCTTTTGAACACAAAGCCACATACAGTGTGTGCAGGATAATGCTGAAGATGTTTAACGCAGCATAAATCAAGAATACACAAAGAGTCACTGAACTGACTCAGTAATTTCATGCACCAGTGCTGATCTCCATGCAGATGTAAGTGGTCTCCATAACCTTGACCCCACTCTTTATTCCTCTCATGCACTGGAAGCATCTGTTTCTTGTTAAGGTAACTGCCCACCTGTCTTTAAAGACACTCGAAGGTGGTGTAACAACACTTAACTCTGTCCTGGTGGTGTTTCCAGATCTGCAACGAAAGAAAAAACACGTAATGCATGAAGATTTTTGAAATATATCACATGACAACACGTCTCTGTTTTATATTCAGGAAGATATTCAGTTAAAGTGTTTTAGTGCATAAAGTGACATCAGTCTGACAAAATTTGGCACTTTTGGAAAATCTGTGAAATCAAAACTATCTTATGGTTTAAACAAAAGTTAAGGCAGAGACAAAAGTCAAACTCTGCATCTTTAGAGGAACATGATGAGCTTTTTATTTTGACAGGGTCACAGATCAACTTTTAACTCTTAAGCAAATAACTTCGGGCCGCAAATTCAGCTGTGGACCCTCAGTCCCCTCCCCCCTCCTCTCCCTCATCAATAGTCAAAGGACCTCTTATGTGAGATTATATAATGTTTTACTGCTCTTTTTCACAGCGTTTGGCTTCATGTGTGAACCCTCCTTCAGTCTCGTTGCTCTCCCTCCTCCCTCAGCTCCCACACATCCACTGACCCTCTCCCTCTTCCTTCCTCAGTTTATGTTCTTCCCCTCCCTCACGACTTCTAAACATCCATCCATCCATCCATACTATCCACTTTTTTTTTTTTTTTTTTAGTTTTGAGCACACCACACAAGCCCAATGTGGTTGATTTGTGTGTGTGTGTGTGTGTGAGGGAGGGAGGGGTCAGTCCTGGAGGCAGCGTTTGAGTCCCTCAGTTCACCTGAATAATACCTCCTTTGTGAGCCTCAGCCTTATATAGCCCAACTCCGATGCCTTCTACCCTTCCACACCTTAGCCTTCTGTGTGGACACATCATCCCATACCTACACCCATCCATCACTGACACAACACCATGAGGGCCAGAGTGAGAGAGCTGCTGCTGGTTCTGGCAGCGACTGTTTGCCTATCGACTGCTCAAACCAACAACAACAGCAATGACATCAAGCAGCAGCAGCAGCAGCAGCAGCAGCAGCAGCAACAGCAGCAGCAACGAAGCATCTGGGACGAGCCCATCAAATTCACCACCAAGACCAAGGATTCCTGCACCATGGTGGTGTCCGGAGCCGGGGACTACACTCGCCTGCGTGTCTCCTGCAAAGGTCCCAGCCAGGGCCAGACACCGGGACGCTCCTACTACTGTGACTTCCAGGGAAAACCCAACCTCTGCCGCGCCTACAACCTCAACCCTCGTCACTTTTTCACCCAGATGATGTGGGAGTTGAGGAAGCTGAGCCATGCCTGCCAGGGACCCAAGATCTACCGTCCTCCAATGTGCAGGAAGTACCCCGATGAGGCCCAGATGACCTTCCTGGCTTCCTGGCCCAAGACCACCACCCCCAGGCCCTCCAGGCCTGTGCCAGAGCCTCGCAAACCTGTGGTGCCAGCCCAGACCAAGCCCGTCAATACTCCTAAACCTGTCAAACCCCAGCCCCAGCAGCCCGTCAAGCCCCAGCCAGGCAAGGGCCCCCACACCAAGAAGACCACCCCCAAGCCTGGGAAGACCACTACTCGTCCCACAGAGCAGCCTGAATCCAAAGCCTCCCGCATGGCCTCCGAGTACTGCTGGAAGAGCTTCCACGGCATCTGCACCTACGTCATCAGCTGGTTCCAAAACTGAGACGAAACTCAGACACAGGTGAGTGATGGAAAAGAAGTTACAGAAGATTAACAAGAGGTAGACTGAAAAGAAAAGAAAAAAAAAGATTGATGAGGATTTTTAAAAACTGTATTTGATCAAAAATCCAGATCTGTCAGTAAACTCAACTCCAAATTCAAGTCTCCACACACATGGAGTACTGTTGCCAAACCCTAAAAGAAACAAGTTCTGTCTTGAGTTATTTCCAGTCGTTCACTTTCAATCCTACATATTTTTCTTTCGTTGTTCAAGGTTGGAAACACCAGCGATGGACCCTGTCAGAATGCCTCTTGTCTGTCTTAAACCTCTCCAGGATCTGTGTGGGAGCCTCTGGAGTCGCCATTTTGACTGAGCCAAAAAACACTCGACCCACACCTGTGTGTACGGTTAGGAGACGAGTGCTTGTGCTGTCATGCAGTGTTCATGTCTTCTTTTTTTTTATCTGTAAAACACACACAGCAAGGCAAAAGGAAAAGGGGCAAACATGTGGTTCTGTTTGTATATGGTGTAAAATTCCCTCCTTGTAGACATGTAAATGTTTCAACAACATTTATTATAAGAAGAATAAAGTCAGAGTGGTAACGTCTCTTCTTCTGTGTCACTGTTCTTTCTTCTGAGGTGAAACAAGCAGTGAGTTGTCACACTCATTCATTCAAAGGAGTCCTTGTTTCCTTTTTTTTCGTCGCCAGCTGTAACAACATGTCTGCAGCCTGGATGAGGAAGTTGTTAATGTTGCAGACACAGGCTGCAGTAAAGATAATAGAGTTTGGTGGCAGAAGGCGTCTCAGCAGAGCTAAACACCTCTTTGTATGAGCTGATGAATCGAGTCTTGAGAGCTCCCGTGTGCAGGAACAGAGGAGGTCTGTGTGGAGGTCGAAGCCAAAGAGTGGCTGCAGCAGCATGTGTTGTTAACACGTTCAAACACAAACACACACTTATGGATGATGAGGGAAGATGCAAATCATATTACTAGCGTCACAGTCACTGTAGCCACTGGTAAGTATAGCCTACAAATCTACACTTCAATTATAATGACGATTTGAGTATTTCCAAAGAATGTCAACGTGTGTGTATAAAAATATCAGCATGTTTAAATGGAGGAATGGTTTGTTTTAAAATGTCTTTATGAAGCTGACATCTAAAACCTCCATACATGGCGCATAAGAAGATAAGTCTTCAAATGCAGTGGAAATCATGTCAGTAACATAGAAGTTTATCACCTCAACAACATTAAAAAATGTAATGTAAGGTGTCTTTATTCAAGGTCTGTCTATTCTGCAGCACAGCATCACCTGTGTGCACACATACAAATCCAGCTGCCTCAGTGAAATCATGTCAGTATACAACAATGACAGTCTCAAGTGAATCAAGGAGGGACCAAAGACCTGAACCTGAAACTCTAACCTATTCCAAATGCGGAGGGCTCAGTGACCAAAGCCTTTATCCCTCAAGGTTTCACTGAAATGATGCAATAAAATATGTGGATAATTGATTAAAGCGTCTTAGGCCAGTCAGCCTCACTCTGTATTTGTAGCAAGTGCAAAACATCAGGGTAGATGTGATAAAGGTGTTAAAATGTGATCAATGCATCAGTGCTTCTGTAGGTGATCCTCACAGCCAGTAGATGGCGCTTTAGGCCAACACTGAGACACCTAAATCTAACGCTAAATTGGCCGCACCTCCAACCGACCTGCGGGGGAAATGGCCGTGGGGGGTGCATGTCTATCCGGTGACAGCAAGTTATCACATCCGTGCTGTGTTTGCGGCCTTTTTCACACCATCGCAGTAAAGACAGTGGAGCTAATACCGCCGAGATGGAGAACCGTACCAGCCGCGACCAGGATCCAGGTGGCCTCGGGAACTGCTTTTCTCCTTCTCAATGAGTGAGTGACATGAACGCTAAGCTCTGTGATGCTGTGTCATGATGTCTGCTTTCGTAAGCTACAGTTGCCATGCCTACGTCAGCTAGCTAGCTTGCTGTGTGTTCGGCAAACGTTGCTGTCGCTAGCGAGCTACCTGCTAGCATAACTGTGGGAGCATAGAAATGTTAGCATGTCCGCGCTAACGCTTGTGGCCTGAGGTGCAGGTGGGCTGGTGCGACATCTAGTGGCTGTGACGGTTATCGACAGACTCCAGGTGCGAAGGAGGACGTGTTTATAAAGTTTATTAATATGCACATATTTTTACTGTGAGCTCAAAGTAATCAAGGTGATCAGGTCAAAAACATGAACATAACTGAAGGTGTAGTCTTTATGTCACGTGTGTGGTCATTGTGACAAATCTGGAGCAGTGACATAGACTGAAGTTACGGATATTAGCCTACACACTTTTCACAAAAGGCTCTTGAAAAAGTAATTTATTTTTTATATATATCATTTTATGGTACCTGCTCTCTAATCTTACTGCAAAACAAAAACATATATATTCGCATGTGTGTAGTTATTTGTCAAAGAAGCATTAACAGACAGACAGTTGTTGTCACCTCTGGTGACCACAAGGTGGTGCTGTTAAGCAGAGAGGAAATTATGTGTTATCCTAAACCTTCATCCTTCTTTCAAACTCTCACTCAGTCTCCTCTTGATGTAACTTAGACACACACACACACACCTCCCTACAACTGTTTACTTACAGTAAACCCTCTACTACTATTTCCGGCACAGTGACTCAGAACAATAAATTGCTGTAACTCATAAGCTTGCTGGACCTGTGCCCATGTGAGCTTTATGTGGCTCCTTTGTTGTTGTTACATTCTTGGCTCTTATCTGCAGAGGTTGTGTCGTGACATGAGTGAAACATGATTACAGGGCCGGGTGGATTAACTGACTTACCCTCAGAGAATCAAAAATGGTGTGTGTGATATCCAGGCAGTAAGAAGTATGTTAAGTCTCACAGGAGCTGTGAATAAATCACCTTACATTGGCTGTAAGAGACCATGTTTCATTTTTTATATGTTTTTCTGCTGTAGTTTTGTCGATAAACCGCCAACTAGTACTTTAACAAGCTCAACCTGTGAAATCACTCAAGTTTTATAGGCGTCTGTGTCACGTTTATTTTGGGTTTCAGGCAGCTTCATGTCTTGAGTTGATGAAACGTGAGGTCACACAAATACCTGATTTTATACCAATTAAATGTATGTGGGGTTAGTTTGAGGCGAGGAGACAACAAGATGACTGATGCTAGTTGTGGTGAATGGTCTGTGTGGAGAACTGAAGTGAAAGCTTTAGGTGAGCGTGAAGGGCCTCTCAGAGTTAATGTCAGGAGGAAATCAATGCAGGAAGAGAGTTAATAGACACGTGGTAAATGTGTTACCACTGAAAAGACAATAAAGGCACGGTCGTAATCGAAAACCACTGACAAAGCAACCGTTGTCCCATCAAAACTCATGCACAGTCAGAGCCGAAGGTGACGTCTTTAGTCAGCTGTAGTACTGTCTGAATCTACTCATCCATTGTCATATCGAAGCAGCAAATCCTGACATTTCACAGGTCACATCGAAGCAATACTCAGCTGAAATAACAAATGTGCACGTTTGATGTTGATTCATTTATTTGTCACTCTATGTGTATTGAAAACCACACATTGGAGTGAAGGAAGAAGTTGCAGATCAATATTTTGGTCAAGTAGAGCTGCAATGCAGTGACTGAACCTGTTTTTTCTCAGTAAAGATTTGAGCCTTATCATGTGTGTGTGTGTGTGTGTGTGTGTGTGTGTGTGTTTGTGATCTGTGATACTTACACTGACCTCTTAATGTATCAGAGAGAGCACATGCACTTTGTCTTTCATCATCTTGGTAAATGTTAAAAGTTCTTACAGCCCCTTAAAACTGATCTGTATAGGCTGTGTGTGTGTGTGTGTGGGGGGGGGGGGGGGGGCTATCTATCTTGTTCAAGTCCTTTAGAACAGGCCCCCTCCCACGGTGTGTGAATACGCGCAAATCCATCATCAGTTTTAGTTTGTAGGCTCTTTGATCTTCAGTGGAGCTGTTTGGAGGGCGGGAATCCAGCTCGGGCACGTCAGGTCAGAGCAGAACAAACACTGCCAGGATTTTTCTCAATGGATGCGCGGAAGTGTGTGTGTGTATGTGTGTGTGTGTGTGTTGGGGCGGGAGTGGTGGGCGTGCCGCCGCATCCAGGCCTGTGTATGAAAGCCATGTGCGGCACCGCAGACAGCCACAAACAGGAGCTTTACGCACAGCGACACTTGTCATTGACGGTAAGTCTGGCTCATTGTATTTGACTGTTGATTGTTTGTGTAGCTAGAGTCTTATATTAGAGCCACACTGACTTTACAGCAGATTATTGAGTTGTAGCAGTTTTAATTGTATATTTTATAGGCATGTGCGTAATAGAGTAACAGCCCACTGCAGCCAACAGCTCATTTTAAACATGTTATGTCCCTCTTGTGTCCTTTCAGTGAACAGGATTGTCTGCTAAAAGTCGACATGCTGCTGCTGAGGAGTCTCGCTCCCTGGCTGCTGTTGGCCTTCCTCGGGCAGCAGGTCTCTCTGTCCTCCGGTGCCCGCAACAAGACTCGTAGTGCGGGCAAGGCGGTGGTCCCGGCCGCTGTCAAGGCACCGAGGAGCGGGAACAAGGGTGCAGTAGCGACCGGAGGGGGGAAGTTTTCCATCAAGAACCAGATGCAGTGCACGTGGGGGGCGAAAGACGCGGGGGACGTGGTGAAGCTGTCTGTCAACTGTGAGAACCCGAAGGCGCGCGTCACAGGCGGGGTCACCGATATGAAGTGTGAATACACCGGCAAACCGCAGGGCTGCCCGGGCTACCTGTCCGACCCCAAGGGCTTCTGGAAACAAGTGGCCCGCGCGATCAAAAGGCTGCAAGACAAAGTGTGTAAGGATGAGCGCGCGCAGGTGAAGGCTGGCATGTGCAAGCGCGCGCCCCGTGACGCGCACTTCAAGCTGGACATCCACAGCTCCGTCATGTCTGCTCAGTCCGGAGGCTCGGACACCGTCCCGCAGCGGCGGCCGCCGCCCCGCCCCACCGCCGCCAAACCCGGCAACTGCACGCGCGCGGACCACCAGAAAAAGGCCGAGGAGTACTGCAACAGTTCATGGGCCAGTGTGTGCTCTTTCTTTTTCTCAATGGTGCAGGGGGACGACTGTTAGCTTCACAGCCCAGGTGGGGAGGTGGACTTGGTAACTTTGGAAATCCACTATGTCCTGCTCAGCCTTTACAGTTAGGACCACATACACCAACGTGTCAAGTTTTGCATTAGTCATACAGGTGTGTGTATTTATCACGTGTTTATTTTTATATGCAGTCATGTTTGTAAATCTGAGGTGAAGATCTGACTTCCATTAAATTCAGTAATTTATCACCCTTGACTTCCTGTAGTGGGACGTTCAGGTACTCAGGTAAAACATTTTAGAGGTACAATTTAAAGGCCTGACTTAATAAGACGTTTTATTTATAGCCTAGTAGCACCTTTAGGACACACACAGACACTTCACAGTAAACAAAAAGCATTTATAAACATAAATAAGGTATACATGTACACACACACATATACATGCATACAGATACAAGGGATGGGGTATTTCAATATAACAGGTGTCTGCTATCTGTAGTTGTTCATGAAATATAGTTTGAAAAGTTCATCCAAAGTATGAGGTTATGAAATATGAGGCATTTTACAGATTAAACTGCCGCACACTGAAATTCAGCTCACAATGCAAGAGGAAAAAACCAATGCAGTAACGTAATACAGAATACAACATCACAGAAGTGACCACTCTACTTCTGATTCCTGAATCTTAAGCTCGGTATGTTTCCTTTCTGACATTCATTTAAAATCGTCAAGACTTTGAACACAACAGTTGAAACACACAAAGACAGAGCAAGACACGCTGCAAGATTTTACATGATCTGGACTGGGATTAATGAATCAGTCAACTCTGAACTGAAGCATCTACTTTCTGCCACAGAGTCAGTTTAGGATTTTGGATCTGAAATCATGTCTTATTTGTGGGAAGATACATGTTAAGTTAAGTTTTTACTTGTAATAGAATATTTTTGGAGCGTGATTTTTTTTTTTTTTTTAAGAACCTGAAAGCTTCTTCCGACACTGTTTATCACAGAACTGACAATTTGTGATTAAAGTAGAGTGCTGCTTTATTCTGCCTCCGGTCATCTTTGTCATTCACCCACTTGTATCATATAAACACAAGTGTATTTATGCACCAGGAATAATGTTTTATGCATTTGTACAATCATGAGCTCTGTTGCCTTGAACAATAGAAAACGTTGGCTTTTAACAGACAGAGGCAGGTGGGTGTATGAACACCTGTATAAAGTAAGAATCGTACATCTGGATTGTAAATGTGACACAAACAGACACTGAACAAAACCACATGATCTATTTCTGTTAATTACTCTGAAGCAATGTTGTTTCTCTGAACAAAGTTTTTTCAACCAATACAAATCAAGTTGCTTTAAGAAAGTTTCTATCACAGTGTCATTTATGTGGCCTAAAGATATAGTGAGTCTGTCTTGTCCTGGCGCTGAACCCAGAAACCTAATTGAGATTCCTGCTTCCTGAGAGCTCACAGTGTTGAACACACCTTTTAAAACTGCCTTAAAGGTCATCTTTAGAAAAGGCATAAAGCTTTGTAAGACATACCCAGAAATTTGACAGGGAGCGGTGGCAAGATGGCGACACGGTTTTTAAAAGGTTAAGTTCACATCATCTCATCATGCTCCTCAAATAACTGTCAGGTGTCTAATTGCTGTAATTTGTACATTTAAACGTATCTGAAATTGATATGAGTTCAACAGGATATCAGCCAAGATTTTTTAAAAAGGCCAATAAACGTTGAACGAACACTCTTTGACTTGTTTCATGGTGACGGCTGAAGTGCATAATGAGTTTAGTGGCTACTACTGGAGGACTCTATCTGTCTGTGCTTATACGGGCGCCTGACTACTGTTTAACTAGACTGTAAAGAGCTGAACATAATGGTTTACAGTGGCACTTGTTCTTGGAAAACAAGACTTTTTTTTGTAGGGTTTATCAATAGACCGAATCTGTTTGATAAGATCACCAAGGACTTTAGCATCTTTTCATATGGTCATGAATACACTTTCAGGCAGATTAAACCATTTGTGAATCACACTGCTGTTGGCTAACATGCCCTCAGGTTAAAGTACCACATACTTGCAGGGTCATCCAGCTGCTGATAGCTTTTTGAGTGACAGCAGCCAGCTGCATTAGCAAACCCTCTCCATACAGCAAGAGTGGAAGCAAAGCCTGCTATGATCCAGCTGTGTATGAGTGTGTAACAAGTGCAACCCCAGATGTGGATTTTTATGTTTTCCTGTCTGCTCTTGACCTTTCATCACCTCTGACCTCCTGCTCTTTGTCCCCTCAAACACACACTTTAAAAGCCGACTGGGGAGTAATTTCCACCTTTTAACGGAAGTCCGCTCTCTTTGATGGCACAAAAGGGGATTTTTATAGACATATTGTTTTATTGACTCCCTCAAGGACACGTTCCATCACCACCACACAGCCGGAGCGGAAGTAGTTACAGGTTAGAGGTCAAGGATGAGGAAGGAAATGGGGATACCATCCAAAAGTCTGTGCTGTCACAATCAACCACCTCTTCTTCACCTCTGCGAATCATGATGTGAGTTTATTTCTGCTGTGTCTTGGCTCCAACAGGCTTTGATGAAAAGGGGATCCACCATCAGGATGATGTGAGATAATTGGTTTAGACAGAGAGCGGAAGACCTGCAGAGCTATAAATCAGAGTCTGTTGGGTTTTTAAGTCTCTGCACCTCACATGGAGGCATTTGCAGCTGATGTTGAATCTAAGTTACTCAGTTAATCAACAGCAGGCAATTAACTGTTCGTAGTTACTAAACATACAGGTCTCTGTTTTATAGAGGCCATGGCTCTTGCTTATGTTTTAAACAGACAGTTGGTCAGACAGAAGGAACGTGAACTGAGCTGCTGAGTTCATCGTTCATTTTCTGAAACATCACCGGAGCTTTTGAGTTGAGGTGATCTTACATCAGCAGGTGCAGCTTGTCCAGTTGTCATGGAAATAAGTGCATGGACTGATTGGGCATCCCTGTTTCCATAGTTAGGCGTAAACTTTGACCTTCTACTAATGCGCCATCACCATCAAGGAGAAGTCCTTGAATCTGTCGTAATTAGGGAAGCAAACATAACGTTGACGTCTCATCAGCCATGTGGTTATGTGAATGTTTTTTATTGGACAGAAGCTTATTTACACCAGTGGTGGAGCTGCGTTATTATTCATTGAGCCTGTTTTGATGTGACTTTAGTATTGACTCTCTTTTTGGGTTTAACATGAATCAAGTTCTCACTGTTGCTTGAACCTTGCAGCGCTAAATTTTGGTCTCCACCAACTCCTGAAGGAAGTATCTGGCTCTTAAGCTGCTCAGTGCTCCACTGAGTTCACCAGTCTGGGTCTGTCTACCTGTTGTTGCTGAGCAGGTTATGGACAGCGAGGTTTTTACAGGCCTTCCCCGAGAACATATGCAGCGAAATCCACAGTCACAGAGCTGGGAATTTTTTTTGGTTACATTTTATGGACTGAATGATTAACTCATTAAAAGATAAAGTAACTGAAAGATTAATCAATTTTCTAAATCTGTCCTAACAGATTAAGTTGAAAGTGGGAGTGGTGAAAACCTGTCCACAGCACAACCACTTGTTTCACACACTTGAACAGAGCAGGCCTGATAAAAGGTCTTTAACTCACTATAAACAGGTACTGGATTTAAGCATTGGTGGCATGTTTGCTCTTGAAGGTAGGGTGTGTGTGCGTGACTGTGTGTTTGTGTGTTTGTGTGTGTGAATGTGAGAGACAATGAAATCCACTGACTATCATTCAGGTTTTCGGTGGAAATTGCCTGCATGCAGTGCCAGCTCTGTATGGTGTAACATTAACACCACACACATTCATGCCCACAGGCATGTGATGTACTTTATGGATGTGATTCAGAGATTCACGATTCATAGATGTGTAACATACAGCGGATATATCACATGTCTGCTCAGATGTAGATTCTTGTTTCCAGCAGTGGTAGAGAAATATGAAGGTATTTTACCTCAAGTTGTAAAGTCAGAATATGAAAACTGTCTCTTGTCTCCATCTGTCCACCAGATGTCCTCAGATTTTCCTCCTGTCACCTGACTCCACCACACCCTCCTGCTCACCCCTTTGTTCAATAATCACCCAGCCCTGACTCCCACACTTTCCCTACCTGTTTCCCATCCACCAATCAGCCCACAGTGTACATCCCAGCCCTCTTTCCACAGTCTTTGCCAGATTGTGCCACTCACCTGTTGCCTGTTACATTGCTGCCTGTCTCAATTTGGGTTGTCCTTCCTGTTCCCAGGTACAAACCATCCCACAAAGGGGATTTACTGGAGTATAGTGACATCATTACTCTCCCCTCATTTCCACCTCGAGGCAAAATAAATCTCCTTCACAGTGTCTGACAGCATTTTCAGAAGCTGAATGATGCACCTAGATCACTAGTAAATAGACTTTGACATGTAAAATTGCTGGAATGCCCCTTTATTCTCCACGCGTACAGTTTTCAGTGACATGGAAAGCCTGTAAGTACAACATACTAGCAGCGCTGTCAAGATGAATGCTCTCCAACTGTCAGTAACCCTTGTAATATTTTAATGAGGGGAGAAAATCCCTGAAGGAAAACCCATTAATGTCAATAACTATTAACTTGTCTTGAGTCTTGAGTCATATTTTGGTATGTGTGCCCTTTACATATCTGGCATAATAGGTGCATGCTGCATCTTGTCTCTATAAAAGGTGGTTTAGATACTTTACAAACAAAAGTAACACCCGTGGGAGCACTGGCCTTTGACTATTCTGCTCAAGGTATCGAGATACAGTCTTCTAAAACCTTTGAACTTTGCAAGTAAAAGCACGATCATACACAAAGCAGATCCACCTTTGGCCACATGATTTACTGCTTAACAGGTGAAAACAGGTCTCTAAGCCGAATGGATTGTTTGATTGCATTTGTTCTTCTCCTGAAGATTTCAACTTTAAGACTTTGATGTCAAAGGGACTGGTCTTTGCTGTATTTGGGACACAGTGAGAGAGAGGGGGTACTGGCTTTGCTGCACATTGTAAGACGAAGGAAGCTTTGCTGGGTTTAGTATCATGAATAGAGGTGAGAAAAATACAAAAGCCAGTTAGGAAGAGCTGGAGACTGTAGATCACCTGAAGGTCAATGTTCAGATGTTTGGAGATATTTTTATCCCACCAGGTTTTGGTTGGGTTTTTCTTTTGCTTGATTTGATCTAACAAACCCACACACCGATCAACCGACCTTCTTTCCTTCCTTTCTTCCTGCATACCTACCCATGTACCTACCTGTCCACCCACCAACCACCTATGAGTTCGGGCAGTTTGCACAACGCTGTATCTGATTCGTGGTTTGCATGGTGGGTGCCTCTTATCTTCTGAACTGTTAGTGTTTTGTATTAATTTTCACTTGATTGTTTTGCCTCTGCACTGGTGACATTCACAACCAGAGGCATATTGAGAGTGAGACCGATGGACGGTTTGTCTGTCCATCCGTCTCATTCTCGTGGCCACTGAGTCTTGTTAACGCCTTGAAGAAACCTCCTCAAATGTAGCACAAACATCACTAGGACTCAAGGATGATGATCCAGTTATATTTGTGATCAAAGGCCAAAGATCACAGTGACCCAACTTCCTCCAGTCCTTACACATTTGAGCTAAACGACTTGGGGGTCTCGTTTAGCTCAGTTGGTAGACCAGGTGCGCCATATGCAGAAGCTGTAGTCATTGTCACAGCGGCCCCAGTTCGATTCCACCAGTGGCCCTTTGCTGCACGTCATTCCCCCTTTCTCTGTCTGCCCATTTCCAGATTGTGATTAGATTTTGGTGGTCAAAGCCTAAAGGTCAAGGTCATGACCTCATATAACAACTTTTTATTTATGAATCAAGACCTAACACTGCAATTATGGCACAATTTCACACAAATGGTTAGTGTTGTGGTTGCGGGATGGTTTGATAGGAAAGACTTAAACATGACTCTGAAACCAGTGAGCCTGTAATACCAGGGAACGCCCTCAGGAATTTGACTGTTGTGGATTTGTGACTTCCACCACCAGATTACTCTTAACGCTGTGGATTTGTAGTCATCACTTGTTGTAAGGTCATGAGAGCAGAAGGGAAAGTCAGTCCCATGCTCTTTCATCAATAGCAGCATTTAGCAGAGTTGGCATAAAACCATCCAGAGCTTTGTATCTGTCTATAGCATGATGATGAATTTCAAGTTAGTCTATGACGTATGTAAACTTTATATCTTGTGTTTTATCACCACTTCAGACCACTTAAAAACTGTTCTACATTCCCAGGACCCGGGGCTCCTTATCATGCATGTTCTGTACAACAAAATCTAACGCTATGTCAAAAAAATTTCATCCATGAATCCTCACTTTCAAGAAGCTCCAGTGTTGTAGAAAAGTTTGGCTTTTGCTTAAAAGATTAATTAATTGATCCATGGCATCAGTGTTAGCTTTTGGCAGATTCGATCCATTTATCCCTGGTTGCAAGTCCAGACAGTTAAGAAAGTTTTGTCATTGGTGTGTAACGGCAGCTGTTACTGGAAAAACAAACTTCCCATCAGAGTCAACTGGAGCTTGAACTTCACAGAGCTTCAGCCAGTGTGATGAAGGAGGGAGAGAGAGGGGAGGGATTGGATGTCAGGAGGGGAGAAAAACATCAGAACCCAACTCAACGCTTCACTAAGTACTTCAGATCTGACCTACAAAGCTGAATGAACCCACGCCCACCCACAGACTTCCACACCCTAAAACGCGCAAAACAGCGAGGGGGAGGAGTCAAAGGTATTGTTCTTCCTGTGGCTCGAGGTGGCCTGACCCCACACCCTGCCGTTCAGACCTCGTTATTGGCTGCCTGTATCTGTGGCAACAATCAATGGCCGCTGCTTCTGCGAAAAAGAATAACAAGAGTGTAACAGGACCTGAGGTAACCCCTCCTTCAACCCAACACACACACATACATACACTGAAAATACAAAACATTTCCTTTTCATTCATCATTTCAGTGGCCACGGTCACTTTTACTCTAATCTAAATGTCTTAATTTCAGGTACATGAACTCAGGCCATCAGGTTACCCTAAACAACTGTAAATGAAATCCCATTCATTTGCCTCACTGTAGTGTTGACACCCCCGAACCTGGACAGATTAAACCTGTGCAATGACCTCTGTGATGTGGGTGAACTGACATGAGACCCACGTGATGTTTTCACAACTTTAATTCTCCTACACCTGCATGATCAATATTATTGCAAGAACTGACAGCACAGAATTTAGATGTGATAATATCTGTGATAGTTATTGTAACAAAATCATATGTGTGAGAAGTTAGGATCAGGTCTTCATAATACAGAAGAACTTATCAAAATGTTAACCATTAGATATGATAAGACTTATTATGCAGGATAAGTGGATTCATGCATTTGTACACTGGCATTTTTATCTTGATAATGGTTGAGCAAGATCTTTTTTTTTTTTTTTTTGCTGTAGTTTATAAAATGCATTATTTCAAAAGAAATCACTGTGAAAAAGAAACTGTTAGCGTAGCTGTCAAATAATGTGTTGTTGTAATAACAGCGGATTAAAGTAAGTGGAAATACTTGAATGCAAGTGTCTCAACACTGATGAAATGAGCTAAGGTTTTTCATTACTCCCTGATAAGAGGACAAATGATGGCTTGGATGCCCTTTGAGGTGCTCAAGTGAACAAACAGCAGCTCCTTTAAAGCTGCTCTGGCTCCCTCTAGTGGCCACGAGATGTCAGTGTATAAGAGAAACCAGACACAAAGACATTATTCAATCTTGCACAACATCAAATGAAACATTATTTATTGCATATTGGTTCTGCCGTACAAAGTGCAAACAAAAACTGTAGTCAGATGCTTTGGGATCATAAATGATTAAACATTGGCTATAGGTAAGATATTAGTTGACCAAAAGCTTCATTAATGTGAACATGAACAAAATGTTAGCTACCTTTTAGAGACAACGTTTGGACTCAAGAGTTTAAAAAGACCTGATGATGCTGTGTCTCACACAAAAACCTTCTGTTGAAATGAACTTCGACTTTGTATTAGCTTGTCTCTGTGAGCTGACAAAGAGGCACTTCAGGTGTGGTTCCTGTTATTGTTCTTTGCCACGGTTATGCGTCATCTCCACCG
Source organism: Caranx ignobilis (assembly GCA_021432705.1). Classification (NCBI taxonomy): domain Eukaryota; kingdom Metazoa; phylum Chordata; class Actinopteri; order Carangiformes; family Carangidae; genus Caranx; species Caranx ignobilis. The sequence continues at coordinate 6,175,992 of MU269982.1, forward strand.
CAGAGCAACAGTAAAGCCTTACGGTAGTCGCCGCCGGTATCTCCCTGTAACACAAATGTGCGGTAAAATTTAAGAGAGGAGGCGGGGAAAGGATTCAGAGTGACAGCCGGTGGAGGGACATGTTAGTTGTGTGAGTCATGTGTTTTATTGATCATCATACCTTGATCATTGAGTGCAGAGAGCAGGCAAACTTCCTCCTGAACTCAGCTCTGATGTCCATCATGTCCACCTCGCTACGAGACACCATGACTCTGATCAGGGTGTTGTCGTCAGTGCCTGCTCCCTGCAACAGACACATAAACAAACATATGATCTGGTAAACATAAACAGCTAAATTGATAGCAGCATCACATTTTTAACAAGCACTGTACACACATGCACTGTACACGTGGTGGTCATGTAAATTTGATTTAACAACAAAGAAGTGCATACAGACTGCAAAAATATGTCATGGCTGCACGATTTTCTACATAAATGATTGAAAATAGAATTAGATCTGCATCAAAATGACAGACATGACTCCAGATAACCTGCTCCTGCCCAACTTCCTGTTTTTAAAATTGATTTATATCCGCTTATTTGTAATGGCTGCAAAAAATGTGATTGAGCATCTGTAGTTTTCAATATCATCAAGATTGATTTTATAATAACTTTTTACTTTGAGCCTTCTGACATGACTCTCAAATCTAAAGAAAGCTTTAAGCTTCCACGTTAAAGAAAAACACCCTATAATACCAACATCAATCAGAAGTAGGACGATGCTCAGAAATCCTCACTCTAAACCACCACAGCTGTCGTTTACCTTCATGGAGTAATACAGAGTCTCAGCAAAATAGCCTGGACGCTCCTGGCACACTTCACTGTAAAGCAAAGACAGAAATGATTTAAACAAATTGAGAATTGTTGTTATTATTAGAAATGAATGCAGGAATGGTTCACAGTGTGGACTCGTCTCGTACCCACGGCGAGCAGCAGGTCTCTCAGGCAGCCAGATGTTTCCCTCTGGATGCTTTCCTCCATCTCATACCCAGACAGCTTCATGTAGGCATCAAACACTGAAACACACACAGCTTCAGCATTAGCCTGATCGTCAAACAACTGCAGGCTAAATATGGTAGCTTGATAAACACATCAACTTTCTCTGTCTCACACACACACGCCACACAGACACACACACACACACCTTTCCTAAGATGTTCGGCGCTCCTGTTGCCCAGGATAGTGACGAATGTTTGTTCATCAGTGCCAAAATGCTCCTCTCCTGCCTTGAACAGGGCCTGGAATGACAAAAGTAATGTACATATCACACTAAGTTCATCCTTTGAAATCACGAGTCACTTTAAACCCTGTACAACTAAAACAATTTGAGTTCAGATCAGTTCGAGTGTTCATTCAGTCCTGCTTCAGACTTTAAGAATAAAGATGGAGTTTAACATTTAATTCAAATATTTTTTTATGAAGAGCATATTTTACAAACTGTTGCCCCGGAGACGACACCAGACGGTAATGCCTGTTAGTGGCTAATGCAGCAAATTAAATACCAGATGAATCAACAACAACTCATCCGTTACTCGTCTTTTATATACAACTGAAAAACAGTGCTTGTGTCTCTCTTTAATATCTTTTAAATTCCACAAAGATATTTTCAGATTTCTTTACTTGCTCTCTCCACTAGAGGGCATCACAACATCATCATAGATAAGTCACACACACACACACACAACACTCCTCTGATCTTGTTTAAAGCCTAACAGTAAAATCATGTCCACAAACGCATGTGACAGTCACACCCTCAGACAGAAACACAAAGACAACATTGTCGGTGAGAAGCAGAAATATTTATTTACTGACCAGAAATAAACCACTGACTCACCTGAGCATCTTTCTCGATCTCTCCGTTCTGGATCCCCATCTGTCTGCTCGCCTGAGGAGAGACAAGGATGTCGATCATAGATCAAACACCATGTAACACAGCACTTTACACATAATACCCACTCAAGAATCCACGGCCAAAGCAATAACAGATTCAATAAAACTAGGAACAGAGGCAGACTGAAAATGTCCCGGTGCAGTATGAATGAGAGGAGGTTACCTGCAGCAGAATGACCAGAAGTCTCTTGAAGTGACCTGAAGTGTCTCCACACACGTCCTCCTCCAGGTCGTCATCGTACTCTGGGGAAACAAACAACACACACAAGTGTTTTAATCTTTTTTAAAAGATTTCTTTTACAGTTGCTGACACACATTTCAAAACACTGCTCACAGTTGCACAACAGCAGCCAATGTGGATTTTACTGTGGGGCCTTTAGAGCCTTATTCTCCTTTTATTTTAGCTCTAAAATGCAGTTGAAAGCTACTTAATCCTTGAATTAAGAATATTTAGCCAAACATCTGTTACCTCAGTCAAGAAGGAGCCTTCAAGCTTCATTTGATTTTGGTTAATGCTGGAAAATGTGTTCATGAGGGCGTTTTTTTTTTTTTTATAGATATACCTACAATAATTATAACTGCCCAGTATAAATGTGTACACCTTCAGGAACAAACATCAGTACACGGAAAGAAAGCTACTTCACTTCAGCTTTTGTGGTTTCCCACACCCCCTGACACAGATAAACAGTGAAGACCACACACACGCACCACACTGACAGCTGCAATGCACGACACGACACACACAGTTTTCTGCCAGTGTCAGGACAGTGTTGTTTATTTCACATGTTGTTCTTCATTGTGTTGTTATCACTGGTTTAAAATGAGATTTTGACTGTTGTGTTCAGTGAAAATACTAATAATGTTTTTTTTTCCTCTTTGACTTTGTTACTTATTCTGTCTTGAATATTTGCAAGGTTAAACCATGTGTGTGTGTGTGTGTGTGTGTGTGTGTGTTAGTTACCCTGTCTGTAACCAGCGATGATGTCCTTCACCTGGCCACAGGTTCTGGAGGCCAGAATCTCCACCAGCACCTTCTCGTCAGTTCCTGCCCCCTACAGGTGAAAAGGTGGAAACATCACACACTTCACATTTCAGTTTCCAGATGTTTCTGTCTGCTAACATTTATAGCCATTTCTATGTGTTTGCTGCACATGTAGCGCCTACTGTACCTTGATGGCATTGCGAAGTAATGTCACATCATAAGCGACAGGTGGGGTCATCAGACCCACGATCAGGGTCTCGAATTTGCCTCCGAGCTCTCCCTTCAGGTCGCTGATCAGATCCTGTCGTGCAGATACAAAATGTTCTGGACTGAGTTCTGGTGCAGCACGAATGTGTGACTGCACTGTGACGCTGCGCAGTGAAGGATTTCTCTGGTTGTTGTATTCGGCTTCACAAGAAGATGAATACCATTCATATCTCTATCGTATTGACAAATTATGTCACGCACTGACCAGTAAAATGTCCAGACCATGAAACCACAGTCTGTCCTTTTTAGGCTTCAGTGAACGCAGTGTAACTGGAGAAAAACATCAGCTTCATATTATACAGCTGTGTGTGCAATATCTTCCTTCTCACTCCTTGATATTTGCTTACCACTGACTGAAGTATGTGTGAAGTACACCAGGGTTAAGCGTTGTTTTTATCATTGTCTGAAGCACACTGTGTTATATGTTATAGGATGTAATGTGTGATCGAGGCAGCCCAACCTTTCCAAACAGGGTTTTGTAGGTGGCCTTGATCTCCTGCCTCTGGGCGTTGCTGCGAGCCGTCAGCAGCTGCAAGATGGCATCCTCATCGGTACCTATGGCAACAAGCGCCATGGTTACTCAGGCCAAGGTGTGAGTGTTTGTTCAGGATTATTCTCACGTGACGTTGTGCGTATTATTACATAACAACAGACATCCTTTGTTCAAACAGACTGTTGATTACAAGTATTTCACCCACATGATTACAGCCTTCAAACGTATGGACACCATATGTGTTTACTCTGTCTCAAGTTTCCCCTCTCTGCTCATGTGTTCATGAGTCACTGCAGTGTGGGCAGGGCTTGGCGCAAACCACCGGGATTACCACAGTATTTGTTTAGGCAGGAACTCCTCAAATAACTCCCTCTGATGAAGGAGTACTACAGACTGTCGTGCATCACAGCGTATCAGATAACACAGTGCTGATAACAGACACAGTATACAGTACACACACTCACACACACATCAACTTACCCAGGCCTTTCATGGCCTTGTGCAGGACCTCAGCATCCGCACTGGCATTGAAGTTTCCGCTGGCTTTTACAGTTCCCCGGCTGGCCTGTAACACAGAGGATGTGCACACAGGAGGAGATTCCCATCAGCCACTGTGCTTAATCTATAAACAATATCTCAATCTATGAAAAACAGGTACAACAATATATCATTCTTACTTGCAGCAAGACCATACATAACACAACACCTACAACGCACAACAACCAATTCAAAACTAATACACTATATATAATACCTTTATAATGTAATTTCTCAATAAATGTAAAATAAATCTTTCATCAGTTCAATCCAATAAGTCGCTAATAAAAAGGTAGATAAAAATAAAAGAGGGACGTCTCTGGTTCCCTTTCAGAGAACCTATTTTCCTCCATCACCCATCCCTAATCACACAGTAACTCCAACAATCTGTAGATACATAAATATTGTAGTGAACATATTAATATCTCAGATTTGTTTCCATGCAATAATCAAAGACACTCCCTTCTTGAACATACTGCATCCTAATCTGAGATCTGCACGAACCAAACTTAATTCTGTAAAGACCCATTCAGATGTGCACACACCGTCTCCCATTACACCACTTTATTCACACATTCCCACTTCGTAAAAAAGCATGTTCGCACCTCATCCTTTAGCTTCTGATTTACCAACTTTATCTCTGACTCTGTGATAGACATGTGATGGATGAAGTAAAACTAAATGGCAAATCAATATGATTATATGGCTAATCATTGCTCTCAGTGTGGACTAAATATTTTAAAGCAACAGACTATTTGAAACTAGAGACTGTAAGAACGTGATAAGGCTGAAAGACATTAACTTTGAGATTGATTTTTAGTCAGTGTTTAGTGCCGTGACAATGCTCCAGTTATCACAGACCCCACCCTGAACCTCTGACTTATTAACAATAAAATAGTCGAGCGGCTGGTTCATATATTGAGGGGCAAAGAGAGAGCGAGGGTTGGTGTGTGTGTGTGTGTCAGAGAGAGAGTGTTTAGGGAGGAAAACCACGGGAATGTCTCAGGAATTTTCACCCTGGTCGTCCAACAACCAGGATTCTGTCTTTCAATGCAGGATGAATTACGCAAAAGACATCCGTGAGCTTTCCTTTTTCACAAACACACTTGTAGCCACAAGCTAAACAAAATCTAATCAGCGCGCAGTGGAGACGGCCGCTCGGGGTAAACAAGGAGATATTTAGACAGCGCATCACAATGTAGAGATCGTCTCCACTCAGGACTCTACTATCAGAGTCCCAGGGAGCTAGTTCAGACATGACTGAGGTGGGCGGGTGGGGGGGGTCGACTGATGGAGGTATGTTGACCATACATATGTACAGAGGCACAGACTAGTGACACCACACAGCTCCTACCACTATTCCCTTCCCACGTTTATGGGTGTGGTTTCCATAGAGACAGTACACAATCCATGTAGTCACTCCAGCGTAAAAGGGAAGTCACCCATCATTAAGTCATATAATGGATCTGGATGTTAACTGTGAATAGTGCAGAGCTTGAATGTGAATATTAACTCCTTTGCTGAAGGAGTTGATATCAATATTCAGATGAAAAAGATTTTTACAATTCAAAGTGCATTTATGAGTCATTTAAATGGTTAATATTTTACATTTGAATATATTCTGGATTATTCAGTGAAGGAAATGGAGCAGACGAAATACAGCGTGTCTTTAAAAGTATGAGTATCAATATAAGTACTGTATTTTTGGAGAGTTTCAGTGAGGAAGAGAGGCTGCTCGAACTTCTGACCTCAGTGTTTCTGAAATCCTGCAGCCGTGGTGCCAAGCCATTTTTTCCTACTGAAGATTTTAGTTTTTAAATACGCCACACACACAGCAGCACATATAAGGAAAAACAGCCTGTCAGAGTTGTGTTGAACAAATGTTACTCAAACAGGAGTAAATGGGGCATTCATCAGGGACTGTTTTCAGCTGTGGATTAATACAAATACAGGTGCAAGTGAGTATTTACACCTACAATGCTGTGTATAGTATGTGGGATTAACTCAACATAAGCTACAGCATCACCCATCATGTCGCCCAACGCAGAGGTCAGACCCACTGATTAGTTGTAACAGTCTCTGTCTAACACTGCAGCTCTGCGCTACAAAGGAACATGCTACATCAGGCTTCAGCTACACAGACATCATTTTCACTGGATTTGCTGACAACAAGGAAAACAGAATACCACCAGGTCTATCTTCTCAGTCAAGTTAGATTTTAGTTTATGAGAACTGACCGCTAAGTTTGCTTCACCCCCCCACCCCCACACACTGAACTGCAGCAGCGCCACATCCTCATGAGAGATGATCATGATTGATATTATTATTATTTTATGGTGACGGACCAGCTCCACCCTGATGTGTAGTAAAAAGAACTGGTTCTCCTTTAAGAGAGGGAGGGCGGCTTTAAGCTGCAGGCTAGACGTGGAAACAGGAGTTTTAAACAGAGAGAGAGAGAGAGAGAGAGAGAGAGAGAGAGAGAGAGAGAGAGAGAGAGGTGGAGACCCACCCGAATGGAATACAGCCCACATGAGTCATACACCAAACTTCCTTACTTCCCCAAATGAAAACTCTGCAGCTCCACACACACACACACACACACACACACACACGTCTTTCTATACTTACAAGGACTTTCAATGACATACTACATTATCCAGCCCCTTACCCTGCACCTCTTCTTCCAACAGCATTATCGTCTGGTCCTCACAAATATAGCGATACAATCCTATTCGCATACATAGACATTTGTAAAGTTTCATCCATAAAGAACTGATTGTCTGTTAAAATAAACCCGATCATAGAGATCTGTTGAGCTGAGTGTACATGGTTCATCTTGTACAGATGGTCTGTCACTGGTTCAACTTACAAAACATACTGATGCGTTTAGGATCAACTGTAAAAACACGTAAACTTCAACCAGAGTGACTAGATACGCATCTGTCACTGATCAGTCAGATAAAATCCCAGTATTATATAATGTGGAGTGAAGTGGGCGTTGTCTTGGGGTTCACGGTGTAAAAACAGCTGTGAGTCACATTTGCATAAATAACGGTTTTTTATTTACAGACTAGTTCAGGTTTTATTATTCTTGATGTAAGTTTGATATAAAGTTTGCATGGTTCTCAGGTGAAAAAAGGAAGGGAGACTAAAGTGTCAAGTGAAAGTGACTCACCATTTCGTCAGTCTTGTAGGTTTATTCAACGGTGGGAAGAAAATCTGCTGAAGAGAGGAACACGTCAACACGAAACTGAGGACTTGAGATAGTTACGTAAAACGTCAGTGATAAACTTGTATATTGTCGCTTTTTAAACAAGTTTTCTATCTGTCTTTTCTCAGTAGTAGCTGCCAAACTTCCGCAGATTCAAGACATGTCCGCCTTTTGTCTCCAGGTAGACCCCGGCTGTCTTCTCTCACCTGACTGATGCTGCAAAACTTTCTTTGGACAAGTTAAAACGCGCCCCGGTGATGTGGAGTCACTTACCGAGGAGCAGAGCAGCAGCGGACAGAAGGAGCTCAGACTGAGACCCGGCGGAGAGCAGAGAGGAGGACAAGAAGGACGGAGGGAGAAGCCCCGGCTCGGAAAAAGTCGCTGCGCGTGAGTGTGTATGACGAGTGCGCGTGTGTGCGCCACACCTAGTTGTGGCACTGCCCTGCTCCCGAAGCACTCTGGGAAATGTAGTTTTCCTCCTCCCTCAACATCTGTATGATCATTTCCTCATCAGTTTCTTACTTGCGATCGTTTCAGTTTCAGCTCTAACTTTTTTTTTTTTTTTCATTTTCATTTAATCTTTATTTTAACCCGGGAGTGAATACACCGAGGTAGAGACCTCATCTACCCTGTAGCCAGAGGTCTGTTTGTTATAAGTGTCAGTATCACTTGCTTCATGTAAGTGTAAAGTCAACAGACTTACAGTATCTTTCCAGACCAACATGGTCAGTAAGCTCCTTAAACAACACATTCAATGATTTAGCATTTCTTCCAACAAACTGCACTGGCCCTCTTGGAGAGGTCCAAGAGTTTATTCTGTTTTACAGTTGAAGGGATTTGGGTGTCATCCTGAAAACATCCCATAATATCTCTCCAGGCATTTTGGATCTTCAGAAATGTTGTTTTATATTCACTACAATTTTATATTGCTCAGCATTAGCAGGATCATAGGGCTCCTTTCAGCTGTATATGGTGTGTATTCCTGTTGGGACAATTGAAAAATGTATTTTTATTTTGTTAGTCGTGTCACGTATAGTTAACATTGTTGCAGTGTTTTATTTATTGTTATTTTAGAGAGAGAAAAAATCAATAACTTACAGTGTAATAATTCCTCAGCATTAGCATTTAGCAGTTGCTAAATATTGTTCTGCCAGCCTTTGGGTCAAGGAAGAGAGGTGGACATATTGCAAAATAAAATCTACCAGAGCCAGGTTTCGAAATAAGGTAAGACCTCCATCATACACCAGATGTATAGCAACTCCTTCTGTTGACTCATACTGAAAATATCCAACCAGAACATGTATGTAGCATTTATACTGAAGACAAAGACACTGAGTAATTGGTCAGTGTGATGATTTGCCACTTTATTTGGGTCAAGGAGCAATTGAGATCACTGCACTCAACAGAGTGTTTCACATAGACACTGGATTGTTTCAGTGACTTGACTATAAGGACAACTCACGCTTCTGCATGTCTCAAGGTTGAACTGAACTTCATCTGAGGCAAAAATCTGACCTGAGACGGCTGGTTTTTGATAAAGAAATCCAAAATGTGATTTAAAGGTCGAAATAAGAGCATTTCGTTCACAGACATAATAATTAAACATAACAACTAAATATAAATTGAATAAATAATTCTTGGCTTGTTAGTCGGAAAATCTCCACATAACCAGACCAACTCTAGAGACAGATCAGGTGGAGACTGGCTCCAAACTGTTATCACAAGGGCAAAACATAGGGCTACTCAATGAAGAATGTCGCCCTATAAAATTCATTGATTAGAATTGTTTCTATCCTGAATGTTCTCCATTCTCTCGTCTTGGGCTTCGGCATGTGTGGAATCTACATGCCATGTCAATAAATTACCAAGTAAACTCAACAACTGAGGCCTACAGATCAATTCTAGTAAAGACAGTAAACAATGAGAGAGAGAAGACACAATGTGTGTTTGGTGTTTAAAACCAAACATAGAGTATGTTTGTGTTAAAAATTAGAATCAGGCTTATTCAACACAATTGAATTCACAGAACAGACATTTTAGGGTGATCGATGATCTTTTATTTTTAAAGAACATTGAATGACGTGAAAATTTAAGTCATAGCTTGTGTTTGATATGGTGTAACTGTGATCACATGAACAAACCAGCTGTAAACGTAGTGTGCACCCATATTCTGAAAAGATGATCGACTTGTGCATTTATCATTCATTTACGGAGGTCTGAAATATTTTAAATATTATGATACAACACAGAGGGAATATGTAACATGTTACTGAAACACACATATTAGGCATCCAAGCACATTCATGCACACACAGTGTCTGAGTGCATTGTCACTTTCTACATCGGTAGCGTTGTGATGCTGCAAGTAAAAACCAAAGCAGCAGAAATAACAGCATACTGAGTGAGACAAAGACAAAGAAATACACCACTGTGCTCCATCCCCAGCCTGCTGGTAGGGGAGGTACACCATTTAACTCCACAACGTGTACTAGAATAGGCATGCTGGTGTACACAGGTCTAAACTTTCCTTGGAGATGAAGAGTGAACTGTCCAGCGCTGTAACTCTCCCTGGGACTCCACAGGTTTTTTTTGTATCTTCTTAGGACAGCATATCCCTCATCTCATTGGCACTGACTGTGCTGTTCAAGAGGAAACTGCAACAGATACAATCGGGTTTCTTCAAGAGCAAAGACCTTCATCACAGCAGTAAGTGTCACAGTAATTACAGCACTGACAGAATATCCTTTGAGATGATGACTCACAGTGTGCTCTGCTAATCTTCACTCTAAAATGCATCCAAAAATGAGGATAAAAAGAGAGTTATTGTCTCGTGTTGTCTCCTTTGCCTTGATTTTCAAAGAACACCGTCTCACTGTTGCTTGCCCCCTTTAAACCAGCTAATAAAACACAATTTAAACACTCAAGAAATAGACAATAAATCACCAACTACTCGTATCCCCTGACCTGTGAACCCAAAACCCCAAAGGTAATCTCACTCCGTCTCTAACTCTTTCATAAACACACACACACCCTGCAAGTGTGTAAAATCAATATCTTCTTAAATGACCTGTCCTCACCTCTAATTAAAACTTGTCTCTAAAGAAAAGTCGACATGAGAGCAACATGCAGGTTGTAGCTTAATGTCAGAAAATTCAAAAAGGCCACCGAATAGTCTTTGAGGTATGCATGATCAAATTACACAGATTTCCACTTACTACAACTCCATATGAAAATTAGTTGTTTCTGTTGCTATTTTGACAAAGAAATGATGCAATTGATAGTTTAGTAAAATCAGGAACTTAGGAGTGAATCTTCTTTCTAGACCTGCACTAAGGGCTATATGACATAACACAAAACAACTGATTATAAGTCGTGTACCAGTGATTCATGCCGATTCAATCACAATCTTTATTATTGATATGGTTCATGTAACAACACTAGTGAAACCAGATACAGATTATAGCGCCATCAGAAGGGAGGAAAAAAGAAAGCCACAAAGGCAAAACATAAATTAGAAGATAAATGTTCTGCCATACCAACAAAACATTTATACATTTTATCCCCACTGCCAGACAGGCACCCGCACGAGTAATCAGATATCAAATCAGATTTATGTGTATTCTTACAAAAGCACCAACATGAACTAACAGGTGCAGAAACTGGCAAAATGGGACCCACAAAGTTATATTCCACTGGCAGAGACTACTGCTACTAACAAGTGTCTAACTCTAGGCTGTGGAGACTCACTCATATTCACACAAACATATTCATGCAAACCTCAGGAGTAGCAACTGACTGCAAATGTGGGGTTTTTACAACTGCACACAATGCTGTAAATACAGTGAATTGTTCAATGTTGACACAATAGCAGCACCCTACGGTAACACTTGGTAACTGCAGTCTGTTGCACAGTTGTTCCTTTTTTCAGCCTCAATGTATGCTATGGCCTGACACGCCATAGATCAAGGTTTGTGACTTGAATCCATTATCCTAGAGTAGACAGTGCCACATCAAGGAAGTCACATTGCAACTGTGGATTGTTGTGGTGACAGAGGGAGTTTTGTAGAAACAGCTCTTCTGCCTGCAAAGCATCATTTTTTAAAAGTACTAATATTTAACTATTTTGAGCCCTTCACTCTGTGATCAGTTTGTAATGTTTTATCTAGTGGGCATCCACCTAATGTGCACTATGAAAAGGAAAATGGAAGTGCAGTAATGTGTAAAAATGTGTAAACTGTAGTTTTGAAGACGTCTCTGTCATTCTGCAATTAAGCTTACTTACATGTGTCAATTATTAGAATAACTCTACATATATGGGGCAGTGTATGAAACCAGGATGCTGTGCTCATATTCTCTCCAGATTGAGAGGCTTGCACCCCATTTATTTATAAAGATGGATCATGGTGCCATATAATTGTCACTAGACTGGCAACTAGATATTAAGACACCATGGACATAATCCTCAATGTCTGGATCACTGTACCATCTTCTTTTTGTAAATAAAAGAGCCACAACAGTGTAATGTTTGAAAACACAGTAATTTCTAGATGACTGATTGTATGTGAACTTGCCACAGTGGTTGCATAATGTGTGACACTGGAAAAATTAAGTTGAACATAGACAAATAGCATTACAAATTAACTGTTTTAATCATCTTTAACCTCCGAGTGCAGAAGTCTGATCAACCCACCATTGCTGTTAAATACGTCACACTTTTCTTTCTAGAAGGAACTTGATTTGATCGTAGTGGTCTCTCATTTAGCGGTGCGATTTACCTTAAATTTTCTTTTAATTTAGATGTAGTTTTTTCTAAGGAGACACAACATTTCTTCGGGTGTGGCATTTAAAACGTACAGTTTAAATCTTTTCAATATCTCAAAATAAAACAGATAAATCTGTGCACCACCGGTAATTTGATCTGATCCCACCCCCCTGTCTACCGGTAAGTTGGTATGACCGGCAGCATAAAGTGCGGGGACGCTCTGTTACTTCAACTGACAGCTGCGGACAACGAGACGCGAGACGACGGTTAAAAACTTGCCGAGTCACATCAAAACTCTACAAAAATGGAGTGGACCGCGATGGAGATCAACCCCGAGGTGGGAAGAAAAGCGTGTTTATGAACTTTTCTCGCTGGTTTCACAGGTAGAAAACTCACCTGCTGTTTATGTTTATGTCGTTTCAGATGCTGAACAAGGTGGGTAGCAAACGTTAGACGCTGAGTAATGGCGACTTATCGGTAGCCGTTTGTTCCAACTGTCGGGTAAGTTTCACTGTAGCTAGCTAGTTTTTCAGAACAGTTAAACCATCACGAGGACGACCGTTAAAACGACACCAGGCCACTACGTAGCAGCCATGATACCAGTACAGACGGCGATATTTTCAGCTGTGTTTTTAAAAAAAAAAAAAAAAAGTGGAAATTTTTATGAAAAGGTGGCGCGACCATAAACAGGAGAAGCGTTTATCTAATTTTAATGAGCGGCAGCATCCTCCCAGCGCTGCCCCCTGTGTCTGGGCTACAGGGTGTGGTCTCCCTGGACCAACACAACGCAGCATCTTTAAACAGACACCATTGGGGGTCTCTTTGGTAGATGGCGTCATTGTAACCTCAACTGTTTGACATCCACTTGCAGCATCGTGTTTTGTTTATTTATTGGCCGTGTGCGTTTCAGATGTTGAGCAAGCTAGGCGTGGGTGAGAGCTGGCGCTTCGTGGATGTGCTCGGGCTGGAGGGCGATCAACTCTCCGCCGTCCCGAAACCATGCTGTGCTCTGATGCTACTCTTCCCACTGACACAACAGGTGATAATAATGATGATGATAATGGGGTGATGGTGAGTGGTGACTGAGGGTGGGGTGAGCCACGGATACAGGCTGTCTGGGGTGGGGTGAGACTGAGATGCAGGGAGGGCATGGAGAGGGAGAAAGAGCTGCAGGACGAGGATGATGAGGAAGTGATTCAGCATATGGTTACCTTTTCTTTGTCAATGAGAAATCATCCGTTTTTATCCAGTTAAACATCCACTTCTAACTTCCAGCTGATAATTTAATGATCTGTATCACCAATTCTTATATATAATGCAATGAATCAATTCATCAATTTGTAAACAAATTATTTGAAAATTTAGCCAAATGCCCAGACGGCTCAAACTGATGTCATCAGATGCTTTGTTTGGTCTTGTCAAGAGTCCAAATCCCATAGATTAAATTTATAACTAAAGTTACAACGATTCGTTGAGAAACATAAGGATGAAATACAACCACTGTAATAACTGATTCATTTTTTTAATCCTTTTCTTGTCCAAGCATCTAGATGTTGTCTTCAGATTACACAAAAATGTCCTGCTTATATAGAGTAAATGTAAAATCTTATTGTTTCAGATGAAACGGGGCACTCAATGACATCACCTTGAACTCTAGGGACATTGACACAGGCATTTGAAACTGATCTCCAATGTTAAAGATACATGCAATAATTCGGTTAAATAAGAATATAATAGATTATAGAAAAAATGCAGCCCTATTTAAAATGATAAAGAGAGAAGCAGATAATCTGTCATTGGACAAGCTGTAATAGAAAATTTGTCTGTTTTGAATGCTTGTCACATTGTCACTGCTGTGTCAATTTCCATTCCCAATTTAATTCATGTGCAGATTTTAGGTGGCAGAATTGGCAAGACTTCGTGTTCTCACAGGCAGATGACAATGACCATGATTTGTGTGTATGTGATTTGTCTGTGTTTGTGGCAGCACGAGTCTTTCAGGCAGCAGCAGGCAGACAAGGTTGCAGACAATGCTGATGTCTATTTCCTGAAGCAGACAGTAGTCAATTCCTGTGGCACCATTGCTCTGCTGCACGCTGTGGCCAACAACAAAAGCAAACTGACTTTTGGTAAGTTGAACTGAAGTGCATATTGTTACAATGGTCACAAAAATAACTAATACATTTCTTTTTCAAACTAAGTATAATGCTGCTGTTCAAAACTGCTTCACTTCTTCCTAAAGCTGAAAATCAAATTGATTTTATATATTGTCAGTAGAAAAATGTAAAATACATTGGCTTCTTTTAGGACTCTGACTGGGTTGATTTTTCATTCAAATTCCCTAGCCAAAAGAAAACATGTTCAAACAAGTATATTGTTTAGAGATGTGAACCAGAATTTGAGCAGTCCATAAATGTACAGCTCAGTACAGCCTCAGATATAGGAGTTAATTAAAAAAAATGTGGTGATTGAACTCAAATATATATGAAGGTTAAAGATAAAGTTATTTGGTGCATCATATTATTGATGAAGCTAATGCTGCTCTTTGTGTTTTCAGATACTGACTCTGCTTTGAAGAAGTTTCTTGATGAGACTGCAAACATGTCTGCAGATGACCGTGCCAAACAACTGGAGAATAACAAGGTACAATAATGCTGCTTTATGCACTGTTAAATGTAAAGCTGTGACAGTCCACCTATTACACAGTACAACACCATCAACAGATTGTCAAATATCTGTCATCATATTACATGACTACTTTGTGTCGCAATCAAAACCTTTCTTGTCTTTCTCTATAATAATATCAGATATGCATAGTATCTTGTGTAAAACAGTTGCAACAGCAGCAGACCACCCATTCTTAAAATGTGTCAAAATATATTCTGAGACCTTAATAGTCCTTTTTTAAAGGGGTAGGTTAATGAGTTTCCAGAAGTGGCATTAATAATGAAATGAGCTGTAAACAAATGTTTTAAGAATTGCTAGAACCATTGCATAACCTTATGTAATATTAAAGCCACTTGGGGGCACCAGACACTGTTAAATCCTTGCCACCAGAAAGGCTAGTGTCTTGGATACAGTAACACAGACAACATCATAAAACACTTTGTGCTATTGTTTTTCCTTTAACATTTTGAATTTGTGTTTTTAAGCATAGAATTATCTGTTATCTGTTTTAAGCAGTGATAAACTGATGTGTTATGATTTTTTTCTTCTCCAGGCAATCTGTGAGGCTCACAATGAGGTGGCAGTGCAGGGCCAGTGTAGGGTAAGATACTTAACCACATCATCAACGGCTACCCACAGCTGACATCTTTGTGATCTATTCAGACAGCAGTGGGCCCACTCAATGTCTGACGCATGTTGGGCCCATTGATATGAAACAGCTGTCACCCTGCTTGATTCTAGTCTGTACTACATTTTCACACATGTTATTGATGGGCTTGAGAATCAGACTGAGTTGTGTTGGGTAAAAGTCCAGTTTTATCTCTGTCTGTCCATATGCATGTTCTTCTTGCTTGGTAGTTTTTGCTGAAGCCTTTTTTGTATGACAGTATTCACTCTGACTATTATTTCCACATCTTAACTATCACAGCCGGAAGCCGACAAAGTCAACTTCCACTTTATTGCCTTTGTGAATGTAAATGGACAACTCTATGAGTTTGGTAAGCATGTCTACATATCATGTACATTCATGTGTGTGTTTAGTTGTGGATGGAGCCAACAATTTAATTTGCTTTTCAGATGGAAGAATGAATGGACCAGTGAACCATGGCGCCACCAAAGATGATTCCTTCATTACGGTATGTAACAGTATGGTCATCTGATCTTTATGCACGTGGTTTCTGATGAGTCAGGTATCTGATGACAATAGACAGAGACTGTTCCTGAGTGGGTTGATTCAATCAATAACTTGACCAGTGTACACTTTGAAATATTTCCAGTATGATTCATAAAAAAGACAAGTAAAATAAAAAATGAATTTAAAATATGACTTGAACCAGTGCTGTTTTTTGCAAGTCATGTTTCACCTCAACTCTCTGTTTGTAAAATATAAGATAATAAACAAAGGTTTAAACTCTGGGGAAAGGATAATCAATATGACAAAGTCACCCAAAAAATAAGTTCCACATATATTTTACTTGTGTTCTGCAAAAGTCTGAAGAAGCAACATATTTGCACCATTAGGCTACTGGTTGTCACATCAAATAACCACATGAGGGCACCACATGCATTAGAGATGAAAATCCAGAACCACAATGTTGGGATGAGTCATTGGAGCTGGTTTTAAGGAAGCTCTAACAAAGTCTGTGAGTAAAAGAATAGAAAGGATAGATAGATAGATACTTTATTCATCTCTCAAGAGAAATTCACAGTTTTTTTTTTTGTTTTTTTTAGATATGCTTATGCATTCATAATTCTACCAGAGAGGAGGTCTTGGTCGTATTAGCATAAATATATTTAGTAAAATTAGTTTGGTATTTGTCCATATATAGCTGATGTATCAGAAATGTGGTGATACTGTGGTGAACTGAGCAATCTTATATCTTTGGGCCAGTCTGTCCTCTGTGACCAGGCAACTCAGATGAGGATACCACACATCAAGTAGAAACTTCTTTCTGAAATGTGTAGTATTAATTGAAATGTAGTGAATATATAGACCTGTCTGATTTCCTCTCCATTTCTTTCTTCTTAATCACATCCAGGATGCAGCCAATATGTGTCGTGGATTTGTGGAGAGAGGTCAAGGCGAAGTGCGCTTCTCTGCAGTGGCTTTTTGTCAAAGTTAGATACCTGGTATGAAACAAAACCAAACTGGAAACCAAAATGTCTCGGAGCATTCACACGACAAACACAATCAGCAGGCGACCAGATTGACCTGTGTACACATACATCTGCAGACACTATGCACTATAAAGCACATGTTATTTCCACATTGCACTACCATCTCATGAACAAAGCATTCGTTAGCAAAGCACTTGTACACACAAACACAACAACAACTTTTTGTTCTGCTGATGCAAGCTTGCCCCAAATCTCTTTGTGTGATGTCATTTAGCAGTGATAATTGTAAAACTTGAGGTCTCACCACTGCTTATGGGCATGTGTGTTTATCTTTTGCAACTTTTTTGTGGGTAATCAATGCATCTATGTCAGACTCAAAAGACTGATACTTAAATACCTTTTGTGCCAATAAGAGGAAGAAGGAAAAGGCAGAAGGACTTGTTAGGGAAAACTATGTTGCCTGTTTACTCGAATGCCTTTGGTGGCTGTGTGGTTGAGCTTGTAAGGAACTGACATTCCTCAGAAGAGCCCAAATGTATCCGTAGGAATAATTTAACCATTGTTCAGGGCATGCACGCAACCTTTTGAGTCGTGGTCTTGGGTGTCACAATGACATTTTTTGGAAAAACTAAAGTTTTCTTTCAAAAATGTGAATTTGAAGCACATACTTGAAGTGAGCTCACTGCCCTTTTTCAGTTACAGCCCACAAATGCTCAAATAGTCAGATGCACAAGTTACTGCTACTGTGCAAGTTTAACACAACAAAATACAAAAATTTCCAACCAAATTAGGGACCATTCAGATACAGTGCTTCTGTATGTTGGGTTGTTGTTGTGCAGTGCAGGGTGATTAGTAGTGTATGTCTAGGCTGTGCTAAAATTGTTTACCTTTCTGCACTTTCCAAATACTGTGTTGCTGTAGTTCTGCTGGTGATGCAGCTTCAATAAAGCAACCATTAAACTTGAATGTGTCTCCTGAGGTGTTTTGCACTAGAAAAATGGAAACCAGCTTGTGCACCCGCCTCCTCAGCTGCATCAGGTAACCCAGACTTGAATGTCTTGATCTGGATGTCAGTGTTTTTCTTTTGATACATGTAATAAGTTACAAAATACTGTTTTCCTAATGTGATCTAGTTATCTTTACTGCCAGTAAAATCTTTGTAGGGCTGCATTGATTGGTCGACTAATTGGTTTGCTAATCAACAGATAAGTTAATTGGCAACTGTTTTGATGTGCAAAACTGATCAGTTGTTTTTCCAGCTTCTTCAATGTGAAAGTTTCTTGTTATTTGAGTATAGCAGTAGCATAGCAAGTTCTGGACTGTGGGTCAGATGAGGCCTGTCAAGTGAAGCCATCACTGATATTGTGAACTATATTTTTTCACCATAATGAAGTTGTGGCTCGTGCTCTTTTACTTGAATCCACCCCAGTCACTTGTTTTTACATTTCAGCTGACGCTCATTCATACTTTGTGTCACATGAGGTGATGAAGTGGTTAACCTCCTCAGGCTCGGCCCGGGGCTCATCCTGACCGATCTTGGATGCATTTCAGCTGTGGAGGGCTGAAACAGGAGGAGGATAGAAGAGCTGACGACAGGTTGTCTGGTGATTCAACTCATCACTGTGGATACAGACACAAGACCTTTCTCCGTGTTGCAAAAGAGCAGGCACAGTGTGATATGCAGTTTATTGACCGACCGCACTGACAGGACTCTGTTAAAGACCAAGAGAGTGTGACAAAGTACTTTGTAAAGCTTATTTTACCCAACATTACTCCGGGGGAGGATTATTATTGTCTGCACAGATACTTTCAGAGCCTGAGATGCAAATGAAAATCTCATTCAAAACAGACAGGACAGTATTTATATTGCAGTAAATATATATAGATAACGCTACAATCCCCTGCTTGTTTCCTTTACAGAGATATCATTCAGGTGATCAGATGAAGTGACAGTAAACTAAGGATGTCACCTGCTGTTTAAGGTCACATTTGCATCCAATAGTACAGGGCAGGTGTTATCAACACTCAACCCCACCGTGAACTCAGTTGTTACCCACTGCACTGATTACTTGCATTACTGGTGACTGCTAAGCTATTGATTTTGTATTGATTTTTGTTTATAATGGATTACTTCAGAGAAGCTGTGTATTTTCTTTCTCAGTGTAAGCAAACTGAAGACAGAGCTGTCCTATAGCCATCACACCGTGGGAGTTTTGCAACCTGAGGCAAGTTAAAATTCCAGTTTGGACTTTTATTTGCAATTGTATGACTTTAAAACCAACAAACACATCAATCAATAGCAGAATTATTAATTCACAAGTTGTTCTTTTTTTTTAAATTATTATTCCTGCAGGGGAGCACTGAACCAAAACTGAGATGTGAACTCCAGTTTAAAACCTTGTTTTCATTCTCTGTGCAGTGTTCAGTCTGTTTATGTTGTGCTGCCTTTAATCTCCTACAGCAATGTCACTGCATTTTCACAAATCTGTTTGTGATAGTTTGATTGAACACAACTGTATTTTGGAAAATGCTTAACTGAAATACAATATCAACTGAAGTAATGCAAGTATTGAATATTGACACAGGACTCCATGACAACACAGTAAAAGTACATTGACAGATTTGAAAATGTGAGAGGCCTGGGCTAGTTGTGGGCGGTCCTGTGTTTGTTTGATAATCCAGGCATGTGGACAAGGCTTTGAAACAAGCTTAAGACATTCATGTTAAATTGATTTATGCATCTTAAATCTAAACATATGTGGGTTAACCTTCTGCTGGTCCCAGAAGCCCTGCTGTACATGTTTGTTTCAGTATACTTCCCAAGGGACACAGACATTGACCAGTTCTAAAAAGATGATCAACATTATTTGGCAAAAATGTTGACATTTAGACAATTGTCTGAGTCATTTCGAAGCAAAAATGACAAAAATATGAATCTGTTCCAACTTCTCAAATGTGAATATGTGCAATTTCTCCCCATTTTCTACAATAGTGAACATTCACCTTTGGACAAAACAACTAAGTTAGAAAAGATATGTTGTTTTTTCATTAGGACCAGTAATAAATAATGTTGTAGGGGTGCAGATTTGACATTTATAAGATTATACAGTGAGCTAAGGACTCAAACATGGGATGATCAAAACTACTTTTTGACATGTGATTTTTGGTCTCTATATTAAATAAAGCTAACATATATAATACATAATAAGTAATCTATGGCTCAGGTAAGCATGAAGCAGCACATTTCATCACTCCAGCTGATGAACAGGAAGAGTGAAATAACGGGACATCTTGCAACCCCCCCTCATCTTCTCTCTCTCTCTCTCTCCTATCTTTGTCTATCTCTCTCGACCTCCCCCGCATAGATTCCTGCCTGCGCGTTCACGTGTCCTGAAACGCGCGGCGGCGGCGGCGGCAGCAGCAGCGGTGGCTGAGGACAGCACATACAGTCTATGGGACAGCAGCGGCGTCAGCCTCGCGCAGTTCGGCGGCGCACACGAATCGTTATTTTTAGCGCCCAGTTTGTGTTGCAGCGTCGGGGTCACGGCACGCTCTTCGTCTGTCTCCGTCCCACAGTCGGAGCAGGACTCCCGTGGAGGACTGGTCTTCTTGAGTGCGCGTGAAGCTGCGGGGATAGTTGACGGTTGGAAGCGAGGAGGAGGAGGATAACGGACTGACGGAGCGGGGAGGGGAGCACCTCCACTCATCTGAAGGAAGCTTTATCTCAACACATATCACAGTATCATCACCGTCCCACTCTGGTCCGCGGTGAACGGCCTGTCCGGAGATGGCTAGCCCCACAGCAGGTCGAGATGTCCCGAACGCTCCGACGCGGGACGAGTCGGAGCCGCTGGAGCCGAGCCATCCCGAACCAGCCTGTCAGGAGGCACAGAAATGGATAGAGGTAAGTGAAGTGACCGACCACAGGGGCTCCAGGGCCTGCTGTTCCAGTATAGCGGGGACGTAAATGGGTCATACATTGCCACATTCTGTGACCGGGGATATAAATACATAGACCAACAGCACCACCGGTGCATCATCACCTGTTGGGGGGGGGGGGGGGGGCGCTATGCAGTGTTGGGTTACCGCTATGGGACAACAGCTCTGGTGACTGCGTGAAACACCGTGTGTGTGTGCAAAGTTTTTCCACTCGTGTTTGACTCTTGGTGGAATATAACCCCTATATTGACACTGTCAGGGCTGTTTGGACCATCCAAGTGGGAAAACAAGCGAGTAAACCTCCGTTTATTTTCCGTTTGTTTAGCTCACCTACTGCTTGCTAGCAGGAGGAACGCCCCCTGTTTAAAGGCGCGAGGGGATTCCGGTTGCCATGGTTATGAAACCGGGCCATCTTTCACGCACGAGATGTTTTACTGTACAGCAGTTGATAGGATGAGCTTCTCATCCGTGGTCTGCTGCATCGCCTCCACCATCATCTGGCTAAAACGCCCCTCTCTATAAGCTTGAGTGGTGAATCACGATTTGCCCATGGAGCTGCGTTATGACCTATTTTTTTCTGTCGTCATGGCTCGGTCTGCTTTGGCCAAGCTACCTGCCTGCAAGAGTGTCTGTGTTTGGGGGAAACAAGGGTTTGAAGTAGTACATCAAAATGAATTTAGGTGTTGAAGTTTTTCACCTTCACGCCGTGGCTGTGTTTTCGCAGGGATTACATAATCTCTGTGCCTTGCCCTGCAGTCAGCCAGTGCACTGCTGACGGTGGTCATATAGAGGAGAATATGGATAGATAAGCTTTATTTGATAAATCCCCATAACTGATGTAATGGAATTTGGATAAAGTTGCCTATCTATCTGTCTGCTCATTGCTTGGGGAAGGACTAGTTCTGGGATGTATCCATGGTATTTCCTCTTGGTATATCCTGGATTTGGACCTCTAAATGTGTGGTGTGTTTTGAGTGGTTGTGCACACTAACAAGGTAATAACTGTATGTATTCATTTTCCTGCCAAAATGGGAGAAAGCAGATTACATAAAGCCGATAAAAATCTAGTGTTTATATAACATACCTTCTAACTGTGTTGATATTATATGCACAGTACATGTTGTCTTATGACAGATATGATACAAATGCAGGACAATTATTAACACTAACATGCACAAAAACTTGTGAAACTTAGCTAAACTGCAGGCAGCAGGAATCACGGGTATCCACAGGCTAACAGGCATAATGCTTGTCTGATTCTGATACATGAATGAATTTATGAAGCCCTGAACCTCCCGAGCTTTCTCCCTCAACATACTCCTGCAGTTTGGCAGTGATCATTTTGAAAGGACCTGACTTGGTTCACACTGATAAGGCAGAAATCCAACTTGAGACTAAACAGAGAGGTTAATGATAAACAGGATCCACTAGTTCCATATAAACTGATCAAGTTACATGTTGAAAAGGAGATAGCCCCTCACGTCTACAAAGACTTGGCAAGTGCTAAAGCTGTCAAGAACATTAAAGCTAATTGGTTTTCATCCAACATCCACCCCTCTGCCAAATACATTTTAGTTGACTTGCCTGTGGGGGGGCTGCATCTCATCTTTCTATCATGACTCCTCTAAACATTTCATGGGGCAGATATGTGGATCATTAATCTCCTAACCCACGCATTTCAGCTGCTCAGCCTTTGCAAGTGTCCCACATCCAGTACAAGAAAATCAAAGTTATTAACATTTATAAAATATATATTTCTGTGGAGAGTTTTGACCTATTTAAGGATGTCACAGATAATGAACAGAAAACCTGCACAGTTACCCATCCAGTGAATCAAGTTGAGGTTGCATACAACCTACACCCTCTCACCCTGTCACACCCAAGTCATGCCCTAATACTCAAGTCACCAAAAGGATGCATGGGTTCCCAAAGATGATATATCTGCCAGGACTAAGAATCTGATTGAGCATTTGGTCACATTTCTGTTACTTAATGGTCAAATTAAACACGTAGTACAATTCATATTCAGCATAGCATGTGCTATTCCCCAAATGTTGTTGTCTGTGTGTTGTTTATTTACAACATGCAAGCCATGAATCATGTGACTTACAATGTCGCTGCAAAAACCAGCATGAATCACTAACACAACACATTACAACCATCTGTTTTTCAAAATACTTTTATGTCTGGGGGGGATTCCTTATAGCTGATTAAACATATGATGATGATATTTATGGAGCTATAACTCAGTATTGATGAGCCGATTACTTTCCTGATGAGATACTTCATGGGTTTTGCTATGAAATGTCAGAAAACAGTGAAAAAACCACCAACTCTTGTTTCGTTCAGCCAACATTCACTTTACAATCTTCTGTGATGTAGAAAAGCAGCTGGAAACGGTGAGAATTTACTGTTAAAATGATAAATTAATTATCACCACAACATCACAACTAGCTTATTTCAACATACAATATTTCATTAATGGATAAATAAGTAAAAAAAATCATATGCTATTCTTTCATTTTTTCCCAAGTTAGTCTGTAGAAGAGTTGACTCCAACACAACGTGTCCTTATTTAACTTTATTGAATCCATTTATGGTCCATATTTCTCCCATCCAACCCTTTTTCTTAGATTATCAACAGTTTTGGTTGCTGGATGCCATAGATGCATTTGGTTGCCACTTGAAAAGGACCTATTGCAGCCACGTTACATCAGTAGTGAGCACACTGGGTGAGGTTATTGCTGGTCTCTGAACCTTAATCTCTCCTGCAGCGTCTTTGCTCAGTGCTCCTCGTGCTTTGTCGTCTTCCTGTCGCTTAATACTCCAGATATTTTCAGACTGGTCAGGCTGACTCTATTTCCAGTGGTGTATTTATACGCTGTCACAGGTGGGGATGATTCAGGGTTCACCATGCCACCCCATGCTCCTTGTGTGCGTATGAGTATGCAAAGCGTATGCACACACACCCATGTCGATCAGCTATGTATGATACTGCTCAAACACTCGTCAGACACACCCCGGTTGGGTGACACTGGTCACTATGGGAACATAACATGGGTAGGATCTCAGGTATCACTGTTTCCAGGGGGGCAGTAGAGCAGTAGGCTATATATCACCACATGACCGAGCAGGAAATTAGCCTGGCACAGACAGGACCTTTCTGTCTGTTTATAGCCGAGACAAGGCTGGATTAGACTGTCTCTGACACACGCTGCCAAAGGTGCTTTTTAAACCTGTTGGATGTGATGTTGATCAGGTTAAAGTTGTACAGGCTAAGAAATACAAAGTTAACTTTAGTGGCAGCAGTTAACCTGTGCTGTCACCGACATACAGTACATACCAGGAGTCAGGGTCGAACACATAGGGACTGAATGAAGGAATGTGTGTGACTGAGCTGTGTGTGTGTGTGTGTGTGTGTGTGTGTGTGTGCCAGATGTCACAGCTGTCCTGGTCAGATTAACTCCAGTGGTCTCAGACAGCCAGCTGTGTCTGCACAAGAGTGAGAGTGTGAGAGCTGGGATTTTGTAGACTCTCCATGCATCAAAAGCTGTGTTGAAGAATGTGAAATAATGTTGACACAGTGCTGCTGTTGGACAAAATGTCTTTCATGCCTCAGTGATTTTTTTGCAGAGCCAGGGTAGTCACAGTTAGACAGGCAAAACTAAACATGTCATATTGTATTTTAAAATAACAATAACAAGAAAACTATATATTTTTTAAAACATATTTTAATCTGATTTCAAATACAAAAACATTGCATAGACTATGCTGCAATTGTGCCTAGTTATATAAGAACTAAGGATGTATTTTGTGCTGAAAAGCATATTAGCGATACATTTTCACAATAAGTATAACATTAAGTGTGCTGGAGTCAAGAGTCAAGAAGGTGCCTCTGCTCCCTGTGTTAAACAGATATCAGCTGTCAGCAGCTGAAGTATCTGCCACTGTCTTATGTCCACTCACTCTGGTTAATTACTCTGATCCAGATTAAACTCATCCTCAGATCTACGATGCATCTGGATCAGGACTTTATCTTCTGCTCCCTTGTTCTGTTTTTTTTTTCTCTTTGTCTTTGTGTACCACATAGCATTGGTACACACAGTGCCTGCACCACATTATAACATTATAACAGGGCTAATGGGTAAGCAACACCACAAATCAACACACCACACTCTCTCAGTGGCCCCTCCATCACAGTGTGTCTGAAAAACGTCTCATCTCCATCCTGCAGAAAA
Organism: Caranx ignobilis; assembly: GCA_021432705.1. Classification (NCBI taxonomy): domain Eukaryota; kingdom Metazoa; phylum Chordata; class Actinopteri; order Carangiformes; family Carangidae; genus Caranx; species Caranx ignobilis. Next base: position 6,201,135 of record MU269982.1, read on the forward strand.
TGCATCTAATTTGAGGACTAGTTTTACAGGAAATGCACAGACTAGTCTAAGTCAAAGCTTGCTTTACTTTGTGCTTCATGTGTATTTTTCTGTAACTGATGATTATTTTTATTTTTATCTTTAAGGTCAGATAATCTTTTTGTTTCGCAATAAAAAAGTTTGTGGTCAGTGCAGTGGATAAAATTTCCATAAAAAGATTTAGAAAATGCTTCTCAAGATTTTGCAACTTTGCAAAAGACCAGATTTCAAAATAGTTACCTGTAATTTTCTGTTTCACATTTCATTTGCATCACTTTCTAGAAGAAACACCCATCAATCTTGTATAAACAATGTCTGTACCCAGGTCCTCAAAGGCTTTCTTTAACTGCACAGTAAAAAAACTAATGCTTAGGTCTGTGATGCAGCCATGGTAACCCACGAGTGGCACAAAGTGGGTCTGGGCTTAACCCAGGATACTGCCTGACCTGTCCCATCCTATAAATAAACAACACTTTGAGTAAATTGCAGCATCGGGGCCCTAAGCGGACTACTCATCACTTAGTGTGGGACTGCAAAATCCTGGCTTTTGTCATTTAAGTGTGTTACAGCACAAGAAGTCCTGACCAGAAATAACACCAGTGTGTTATGAACATGCAGTGTCACAGGCTCTGATTTTCAAGCCTCTCATTCTTTCCATCTTTTTTGCAGTTGTTGAAGTGAAAGCGAAGGGTACTTTGGCCTACTTCTGCTTCTCTGCCCCCCCCACACACACACTCCCACCTCAGGGTTTAAATGGTAGCTGCTGCTGCCATTCACCCAGGCTGAGCAGAGAAATCCACCATAAGGGCTGAGAGGGAACGACAGAGGGTCGAATTACGTTGCTGGCGCTGAAATACCCCCAGGCCTTTGGCTTGGATTTTGTGGCAGACATGAATGCTCACTTAACACACATGTACACACACACTTTTCTGAGACACACACACACAAAATCTCCCATCAGTCCCTGTACTGCTGTTCATCTTCATCCTAAATGTGTATGCTCACTTTTGGTGACTATGTCTAATTGCTATATTTCAGTTGCAGCATTTTACACATAACCAGTTGTTAAACCACCTCCACCCCCCCCCCCACTGTCTGTGTCCTGCCTCCCCCTCACACACTACCTACACAAAATACACAGTAGTCCTGCTCTCCTTCAATACTGTGCTCTGCTCAGTGAGTAAATTATGTATGACCATGGTGTAAATGTTTCAAAGGCCTGTAGTCGAACCCTAATAAACATGACATGTGCCAGCGCATGCACACGTGTGTGTGTGTGTGTGTGTGTGTGTGTGTGTGAGTGTGAGATAGCAGAATGATGAAAGACAAGAACAAGAAGGGGATGCCAATGGGAAACATCTGGTCATCACTTATATAACAAAAAACAATAGACTATTTTCATAGCTGCAGATGCTCTTTGTGTGTGTATGTGTGTGTCTTTCTGTACATATGGTGCACATCCAGCAAAACAGCAGATATCAGCAGGAAGAGAAGAGAAGAACATTGATTAGATTCCTCAGATTATTTAGTCTGTCTGATCAGTTTCCATTGGCTGAGATTAACTGTGTTTGCAGAGGTTTGTGTAGGAGCGCACATACGAGCAGCAGAGCGACAGAGAGAGTGAGTGCCTGCAGTTAGCAGTTCGGGCGCTAAATGTAATCTGTGCTAATCTGGATTAGACGTCTAAACAGCGTCAGTCAAACCTGCTTTTCCATTCATCTTTGGCTGCTGGTTACACAACAGCTCCAGAAAGCAGTGCCCATGTGTGCGTGTGTGTGTTGGTGTAGTGGTGGTGTGTTACTTTCCTAATTTCCTCCTCCTCCTCCAAGACAGACGTCAAATTAGAGTTAGAGTAGGTTATCACTGCAGCTTTTTCAAGATGCAAGTGTATACATCTAAATCAGGGATGTGCATGTGGGCGCATTTTGGGAGTTTTGGAATGAGGACACAGAGCAGTGTGTCTTTGGCCTGGCGTCACTCTAATTTGGTTTCTACTGAAGCAAAATGTGGGGGGAAGGGTGAACCATGCAGAAGCAGGTTCCTCTGTCAGGGACACAGTGAAGCACAATCCCTGCACTGAAGTATAAATGACTTGTCTAAAAGTGGCTGTGTTCATATTACTATGAGAAATGTTTTCAACCAATGGTGCATGATACTGAGTTTTCCAGGAGGCCAAAGTGACATACTTTTACACATTGGTGTCACTTGTGTCAAATAAGAAGAGTAAGAATACCAACATGGAGAAAACAGAGGATATAGCTTTTTTTGTGTGTGCAAAAAATAGAAAAATAATGGATTATTTAATGAGTTAATAAGCTTTATTCATACAGGAAGTCTCAGATGAAAAGATTTAAGTCTGTTTTGCAAGTGAATGCTATAAAATCTGTGCCCCACACCACAGAGAAATCATTTTTTACCCCAGGTTACCTAAGGGCAAAGATTTCACTTTGATTGATTGAATGGAGCAGACAAAGCAGAATCAGCAACTTCTTTAAAATCACCTCTTAAAACTCATTTTTATAGACTTGGTTTTATATGATATCATCTTTTTATCGTCTCCATGTCAGCTACATTGATTTTACTGTGCATATGGGTGTGTGCGTGGGTGCATTTTTATACAGCATCTGCTCACTATTATTTCCCTCATTTATACTGATTACATTGCTGGTCTTTTCCTCTGACTATCATTGCTTTTGCATTTGTTTGTCAAAGTACAATCTAAAGTTTGTTTTAAAGGTGATAAGTTGATGAAGTTATTATATTCAGATAAACAACACATATACCTGATCGTCTGTATAAAATGCCAATCAGTGCATTATTAGGGAAAGGAAAGAAAACTGTAATGATTATCAATTGATCAACACTTATGAGCAAAAGTCAAACATTTGCTGGTTTCACCGCTGGAAACGTGAAGATTAACTCAATTTTTTAATGTTTTGCAGTGTTTTATTGACTCACAGAACAATCACCATGTAACAACTAATATTCAGTCGATATTCTCAATAATTTTTAGCTGCAGCCCAGGCTCCAGTCCACCTCCTTTACATCTGTCTCTTCCTGTTCCCCCTCCCAAGGCTGTCACAGGGAAGAGCTTTGGAGACAAGGACTTCCGCAGTGCGCTGGAGAACGGCATCCTGTTATGCGAGTAAGTCTGTGACAGTTTTTGATGTCAGTAGTAGCAACAACAACACATAAACTCCACCAAGACTCAATAAATCTCTGCTTGTCCCCTCCTCCACACAGGCTGCTGAGTGCAATCAAGCCAGGGCTGGTCAAGAAGATCAACAGACTGCCCACCCCCATCGCTGGGCTGGTAAGAGGACACCTCTCCAGTGGGACATTCAGCCCCGTGGCGTGAACCACCCTGTTCTGACTGTCTGTCGTCCCCTGCTGTTTCCTTTAGGACAACCTGTCAGTCTTCCTGCGGGGCTGTGAGGAGTTGGGCCTGAAGGGCTCCCAGCTGTTTGATCCCGGGGACTTGCAGGACACTTCTATACGAGCAAACCTCAAGTAAATAGGAGTGTTGGTTAAGATTTTATATATATATACATAGAGTTTTATATCGTATCACACAACAGTAACCCGCTTTTCTCTCTTCAGGGACTCAGACTGCAACCGCAAACTCAAAAATGTGAGTTATTACTCTTTCCTCATTTTCTCCTGCATTAACTGCAGTTGCTTTTGTCCAGAATTTATAACATACACTGTATCTCTGTCTCCCAGGTGCTGAACACGGTGTTCTGGCTGGGGAAGGCTGCCAGCGGCTGCGCCTCCTACACTGGCCCTACTCTCAACCTCAAGGAGTTTGAAGGACTTCTTGCTCAAATGAGGATGGTAAGTGAACCCACTAATGAGGAGGGAGGGAATGCAGGGAGATAGACAGATAAAAGCCTGGAGGAGGTGAAGGGGATGGATTTGTTAGTTTCCTGTCTTTGTTGGGGTGCGAGAGACTGGAAACAACACATCTTTGTTTGTGTTTCACCACAGCTACTCCTAGTACAGAGAGAGACAGAGAGAGAGGAGATATGATAGGAGATAGCCTCCATTTAAATTTCAGCCATCTTTGTAGTTCAGAGTTCCTTTATCTTCTCTTTTTGAGTTTTATTTTATTTGTTTTCCTCCTTCCATTCTTTTGCATCTTAGGGAAAAATGAACACAACATAACATATGTGATTAAAGTATTAATATTACAAGAATTAAAGGTGTGTGATTTAGTCATTAATTCTCAATGACAAATGACTATCACTGTGAGCATAATTCTTTGGTCATGGAGATCATTCATGGACATAAAACAACCCAAGAGCCTCTTGTTGTGTTCACTGTGTTTGTAGGAAAGTGAGGAAGGAGGCGACAGTCCACAGAAACGTAGTGTCAGAGACAGCGGCTATGACTGCTGGGACTCTGAGAGGAGTGAGTCTCTTTCTCCGCCACGACACACTCGTGACAACTCCCTTGACAGGTGAGAGACATCTGTCAGCACACACACACACACACACACACACACACACACACACACACAGAACCCAAATATGTGGATACATGTGCGAAGTTAAATACAAGCATTTGCTTTTTCATAAATATTGCATGTGTTAAATCAGTTACACAGTGTGAAAGTGTAATGTTTTTTTTTTTTTCTTGTTTTGGACAGTCTGGACTCTTTTGGCTCCCGCTCACAGCACAGTCCTTCTCCTGATGTGGTGAATCGAGGAAACAGTGATGGTTGGTTTTGATAAATGTCTCTCAAGTAGAAAAAAGTAAAAAATATGTGGACTTTGGAGAAAGCCAGGGCAGGGAAGCTTTATCCCTGCTGCCAGTCTTTATTCAAAACTAAGCTCCCAGCTATGCTTAACACTCAAAGAGAATAGTGTTGATCTCATGTAGCTATCAAAAAGACAGAAGCATGGTTCCCAAAGTGTCGAACTGTCCCTTTAAAGCAGCAATACAGAGTCACTCAACCATAAATAGCCTGACTGCAGTTCTTGTTCTGTTTAACCTTGGTATGTTACGGTCAGTCAGACCGACTGTGGACAACAGCTGAACATCTCAGACTGTGTGTGCGTGCGTGTTTGTGTGTGTATGTGTATGTCCCAGATGCAGCAGCTGTTGGTCTCAGTGGCAATCAATAGAGATTTTTGACCTGGGGAACAGACTGAGGTCAACATCCTGTCTGTCATATGTTAGTTTGTGTGTGTCTGTGTGTGTGTGAGAGATATCCTGTTTGTGTCTTTTATGTTGACAGTGTAATATGTGTGCAGGAGGGTGACAAAAAAGACACTAATCCAGACCCAAGAATAGACTCATTCCCAACATTTCCCACAGGTCACAGAAATGGTGTGCTGCTCTACCAAGTAACGTTTATTACCCAACACAAATATGGGCAGTAGGTGTAGTTTGTACCACTGTGTTTGTGCGTCTTTTTGGAGAATACAGTATCAAAAGGTCAGATCAATGTGTTGGCAAAAGAAGAGGTGATCAAGGTGTCTGTCTGCCAAGGACCATTTCATAATATCTTCTCAAAATCCCGACAGGTAGTTTCAGATGCCACACACTCTTCTCATTTACACGTTATCTCTCTTTGTTGCTCAGGGCGAGGCAGCGACTCAGAGGCTGATGCCCCCAGCAGGAAGCCAGATGTGCGCAAGGATGACATGTTGGCCAGGCGGACTGCCAGCAGTGAAACAAGAAGCTCCATCCCCTTCAACCAGTTTCTCCCGAACCGAACCAACGCCAGCGCTTACGTCCCCACCCCACGTCGAAAACAGCATGCAGAGGAGGGCGAGCAGCGGAGGTAACAGCCAGCACATGGGCACAGTAAATAATTCTAATGTGAATGAAATGTGTCATATTAAGAGCTGCAAAACAAAGAAGGAAAATGCACACGGATGTCTATGTGCAAACTTCCATCATCCCTAATCTTTTTCCTGACATTGCACACTGTTCCCCAGTCACCCTGCAGAACAGGGCAAAAAAACTGGACTACACCACAAAGCTCCCAAGACCGTCACTTGGGCCTTTGAGAACAATGGGGAAAAAACAAAACAGGAAGAGGAGAAGGTGACCCAGGAGGTACTGGAGCAGAGGAGGCTACAAAAGTTGCAGAAGGCGGGAATTAAAGTTTTGCCTGCTGCTGTTCGCTACAGCAGGTCAGAGACGATGGGCATGAGGTCTGCTGCTGGTCGCTGTTGTTGTGTTCACTAATGAAAAGCCGTGGTGGTGATTTTGTCTGTGGTTTGCTCTGACTGCTGCTGTGTCTATCTGGTGATCTGTGTTAGCATAATGATTTGTGGAGTGAGTGATAACTAACTGCCTGCTCTTTATTGGCGTTGGTTATGTGGTCGGGAGGTATTAGAGGTGTCAGTGGAGGAGAACTGCTGCGTGATTGAGCAACTGTTTTGGGTTATCCTCTGGAGCACTTCATGGTATGTTTGACTGCAAACGTCGACCAATCAACAGGACCTGCTAACAATGTTTGTGGGCATGCACGCACTGAGTTTGAACTTTGCACGGCACTACAGTTGCTTTACAGCGTGACAGGATGGATTTTTAATCACCTCTGAGATGACCATTGTTCGTTATCCCGTCTCAAAATCCAGCCCTCCCAAAGTGGAGGAACAGGAAGTAAGGTCACCATCTCCGAACATCATCCTCCGTTGTGAAAACGAATTCTTGAGCTCTCAGAAATCTGCCTGGGATTCCTCCTCTGATGGGGAGGAGGAGGCAGAGTCGCGGAAAGTTCCAGATGTTCGTAGAGATGACCTGGCATCCAGACGAGCTCATCGTGGCCCCGCTGCTCCCAAGGTGCACCAGTTCCTCCCTCCACCTGTATGTAGTGACAAAGACAGAGAGCGGTGGGAGGGCATAAGACGGGCCTCACAGCAAACACTGCAGAAGAAGGAGATGAGGTCAGCTGTGTGTGTGTGTGTTTTGTCCATTTCCTCTAACTCACGTCTAAGTATTCTGAACCATTTCCCTGCTCTTTCTTTCTTTGGGTGTTGTGGTCACTTGTGATTTGATGTGTGTGTGCTCCACTTTGATGTGTAACATGTGCTGTGTGATGCCACTCTGCTGGCCTTGTGAATGGACAGTGAGAAGGAAACATTCCCTGACATCATTACACGCAGAGACAACCCCTTCCTAAACTCTGCCCCTCGCCACGAGGAAGGGGAGGAAGAGGAGGAGGGAGAAGAGGGCAGGGTTAAGGCACTGCCTAACAAGCAGAAGGATGACCTGGCTCGTAGGCGGGCTCAGAGTAGACCCCTCCCTCAGAGGGATGGACCAAAGAGCTTTGTTTCTGCCTCCATGAGCCAGGCAGATATGAAGAAGTGGGAGAGACTCAAGATGACTGAACCCAGGTGCCTAACACACACACACTCACACACACACTGTTTCAGCACACATGCAGTACAAAGCACTTAAATGCTGCTGTATGTCCAGTGTGTGGTTGGTTAATGACTGGGTGAGAGACTGTGCTGTACACATGTGCATTTGCTACTAGTTTCTGTTCCAGTCTCAATCGGGTCACTGCAGGCAGAAGAGCCATAAACCTGCAAAGAAGCAGTGAAACAATCTTACGCTTGAGATATTTTTGAAACCGTTCGACAAACACAGCTTGAAAATGAGCGACTGTTTAATATTTCAGATGGTACATAGTTGAATCCTCACCAAACTGCAGAAAATACACATTATTTAAAACCTCAAAGCCCAGTGGCTGAAGGCAGATCAGTAAGAGAAGAGATAAAAGAACAGGTGCAAACCCGAAAATGTAAACTAAACAAGCAACGCTTCAATAGCAGCTTAAGAATAATTCAACATCCAGGAGCGGATCATGACTGCAGTTCAAAGGGTGCAAGAATACTGGACATGTTGCGGGTATGTCAGCGAGCAGTATGTCAGCGAGTAGCTGAATATTCAAATACAGTCATTTGAATAATTTGAATTTGCCCCAATTACAACTAAATGTCAGTGAAGATGGTTAAATATAGTTTATATAAAAACAAAGGAAGTTTCTAGGTCCAGTCAAGAAATAGCTAAATACTGACATCCAATTTTGGTTTATACACTTCATTGTCAAGTTTGAGAGATGCTGGTTGTGTTACTACTTACCAGGACAAAATAGTTGTTTGTTGCAGCCTTAAAAGTGAATAAAGTTTGTTTAAGCCAGGTTTAAGGACGTCTTCCAACAATCCTTCATTGTAAGACACAGAAAACAAACTAAAAAAATTACTTTCATCATCTTATTGTCGGTAATCTTTCAGTTTCAGCTCTCCTGCTTGTCTGCAGCTTTGTATGTGTCTGGATCTACATTCTCTCCTCTCCTTGTCTCTTTTCTCCCCATGTTCTCATCTGCTTGTTTATTCTCCTCATTATTGTGCACTTCAGTCCTCTTCAGTCTTCTTTGACAGGCATTGAAACAGAGTAGGGAATTGGCTGGTGTGTATGAGACTCTGTGTGTGTGACCAAAAAAGAAAAGAGGCGACTGTTGGCTGCAAGCACTGCTTCGGCTTTGTTTTCCTCTCTCCGTGCTGATGTCATTAGATAGGATAAAGAGTTTTTTGTGCTCCCAGTGGAGCAGCAGTTAGCGGGAAAATGTGGCTACCTAGAGTAGATAAAAAGCGTGGCATGTTATGTGTGAATGTGTGTGTGTGTGCTGAAGTGATTTAAGTACACAACCCCTCGCTTCTGTCCTCTTCTGTCCATCCACACTTCCTGTCTGATTCACCATTTCCACCTCATCCTTCCTTTGTCTCCACAGTCTGATCCTTTGTCTCTAGTTGCTCACGATTTCTTTTCCACTGCCTCTTCTCCCTCTGCTCTTTTGCTGCCTGTTGTTGTGTGTGTGTGGATGTATTTGTGTGTGCGGGTGTGTCTTCATTTGTGTGAGGTTGTTATATCTACAGTGAGGCTAGCCCTGCACCTGTGTGTCAGGCTTGTCTGGAGAAAAATTGTGGAAGTCCTCTCAGCGGATCAGCAAAGGCAGGACGAAGTCACAGCAAAGTTGTGACCTTTGGGGGCGTGACTGAGATCGAGCAGCCAATAGACACAATCACATCAAATGAAGGGGAGGAGATGGAGTTGCTAAGACGACTCCTTTCCAAGGCAACTGTAGCCATGCCTACCATTGGCCTGGGCTCCCAGCTTTCAGAGCGGGAACGCAGGTATGGACGAGGCCAAGTGCAAGACAATTTAGGCTTCAGTCGCTCGACTCGAAAGTCAGTGGCATTATTATGGACTGCAGTGAGGAATACATAGGTCCTTGCATCACACAGTAAATGGTTTAATTGAACTGCTTGCCAATGTCAGTTTAGGCAATGTGATAGTGAATATACAGGGGTATTTGAATTAATAGTAGGTGGGTAGTTTGGATGCACCTCTCTGCATTGAGCTGATTTTCTTGTAGTTTTAATAAGAAACAAAGGTGTACACACACACACACACACACACACACACACACACACATATGCATGTACACTTTGCTGTGATAAACTTTCTCAACTGGCCAACACTGGATTTTTAGAGCAATATATCATTATTTAAGAATTTAAAGGACATAAGGATCTCTCAGACTTTGTCGTGCTCTCTCATTAACAAAGTTTGTGACAAAGACATTATGTAGAAATTATCTCAAGAATTTCTTTGGCATTTCTGTGCTGCAGTTGATTAAATATATATATTGTAATATAATAATATTTACCTAATATTTGCCAAAATATAAACTCAATCTAACCATATGTGCTGTCATCTTTAATGTATTTAGTTTTTCATGTGCACTTCAGGGTGTAGGGACTTTACCTTTAAACTGTGGTATGTGCACATTCTTCACATCCTTTTTTAATCTACTTATTTTTCTCATCCCTTTTTGACCCAAGTCTTCTAGCTTGCATTTCACTGCACATATTGTTTGTGTACATTTGAAGTACACCAGTGAATCCTTCAACTCTCCTGATGTACAGTACTTTTTTTGAGTTAATGGTCAGAGCAAAAACTCAGAGCTCAGTAGTTTGGGAATCTGTCTGGTGTGGCTGAAAATCTCATTTTGGACTTTTCTGTTTGTTTTTTAGTAAACTTGCACCACTTTTGCATGTTTTTTTTGTAACACAGTCTAAATTCAGTCTTTTTTTTCTTTCTTTAATGGATTTTATCTTTGTGTTTCTCAACGAAAATCTAGTCTGTACTCTGAACATTTCTGGCGTGTGTGTCTGCATGTACATGCCTGGATTTGAAGGCTGTTTGCATGTCTGGGTTTAGACTATCTGTCTTTGTCACTGCAGTTAGAGCTTTATGTGTTGCTCCCACAGCCAGGTTGATGGATCTGACCTCAGTCAAACCCCCCCTCCTTCTGCTGACCCCCGACCCTGGACCCCTGAGGTTGCTCTGACTCCTGCTGAGCTGGATGCTCGTCTGGCTCAGTACAAAAAGAGAGCTGAGGAGGATGAGGAGGAAGAGGAGGAACAGGAAAGGATCCCAGATCTTCAGAAAGATGATATGATGGCGAGGAGGACAGGTGTTTTCCATAAACAAACCACTGTTAACACAGCAACCTACAACCGTTTCCTGCCTCTTCCTGGCTCCAAACGCACACAGGCGGAGGACACTGTTGATGCAGCTCCAAGGAACAAGAAGGAAGTTCACGCAGAAAGAAACAAGAAACTGGACGTCAGGTGGGCTGGGATTTGTTTGGACTGGGCCTAACAGTGTGCACAGACACTAACAAGCTTGGTGTGGTTTGCATCTTCTCAACAATTCTACAACTTGGTATTCAGTCATTTCAACTGCAGGAGTTTCTCTCACAGAGTGGAGCAACAGCAATCAAGTTTTCACATGGAAACACCTCAACAGCCGCCTGATGCAACAGTGATCAGATCAACTTCTCACAGCGAACGTGAATATGACGATGAGGATGAGTATGATGAAAATGAGCCTGTGCCTGACCTGGAGAAGGACGACATGATGGCACGTAGGACCGGATCTTATCAAAAACCAGTCGCAGTCAAATCGACTCAGTCCTTTAATCAGTTCCTGCCTGTACCTGGATCAGTCAAATACAACATCAGTCCAGTGTCTGCCATGAAGCAGCTGCACAGCAGACCTAAGCTCGCAGAGAAGATGGCTATTGAAAGGTACTGACTCTTTGAGTGATGCAGAGATTGTGTTGTTGGCCAATTGCTGCGGCTAACAAAGCATGTCCTTATATACACACATGGATATGGTGGATATGGTTAAGGTGTAATCACGTTCTCTTGTACTAACACTAAGTCCCTGTGGTTGATTCAGATCCTGATGTGATGGTGTTGTTCATCATTCCAGCATGTTCAAGTGCCTGCAGCTGCATGTCTGGTGCGATTTGATTTGTATTATGAGTATATCAAAGGACTGATGGTTTTGATTTGTTCTGGTTAGACTTTTGTAGACTCTGTTTTCCACATGGTTTGGATGTTTTTGGCTTGATTTGGACTCTACTGGACTTTTCTTTTGTTGTTGAGGTCTAACTCCGGCTTTGTTTGGCATTACTTTGAGTATTCTGCTTTAAGTGGAATGATGGTGGTAGACTGTTGATTCCTCTGATACTTTAATCGTACTTTAAGTGTAAATCACTGCTGAATCACATGGGGACGAAAACTGTTCCTTCACTTTTCTCTAATGTTTGAAAAGGGTTTGGTTCACCCAGATTACACAAAATTAACCCTCAACCACCTGTAATTAGTTAGTGTAAGTTTTTCGGAGTGAATGACATCATTTTACTCTCATTATAGGGACAATAAACATTTATTTGAAAGAACTTCTTCACTAAAAATTCATGAAGACATGGTTTGCATTTTTTCATGTGCATCTCAGCCTTAGTAAAATACTCACAGTGGAACATTTGAGTAGCTATGCACTGTAAACTTCCAAAGAAAACAAATATCTGTTTGTTGTTTTCTAGCCACACAGGATAGGCTTGGTTTGCTTTTCCCAGACTATGACAACATGCCCCAGATTCAAGTAAATCAGCTGTGAGACAATCAGCTGATCTATCAGTGGAAAATTATTGACAAAAATCTAACAGTTTAAAGCATTGTACTCAAGCAGGTTTGAGGGAATTGTGATATCTTTAATTACTCTTAACAGTGTCATCATAAACACAAACTGTATGATTACAGAGGTAGAAGATGTGAGGTGGAAAACGTTTGTAATCTGGGTGAAACTAATTTGAGTTGGCTTCTCAACACTCAGTTCACAGAAACTGACATCAAGTACATGTCAGCTGCAGTCTTCTGTTTTCTGTGATTCTGTCTTGATTTACACTTTAATCAGTGTGATTTGGTAATCTCAGCCTTGTCACTGGATTTTAGAAGCACCGTTACCGTAGCAGCAGAACCTCAGGCCCCGCCCCCCACAACCCCAACCAGCCCCATGTGTGCAGCACTGAGGGAGAAGCAAGAGGAGGAGGAGGAGGAGGAGGAGGAGGAGGAGGAGTGTGGCAAGCAAGAGAGAGACAAGACAGTCCCTCACGCCCTCTCTTCCCCATCACTCACCCCTCCACCCAGTCCCGCTGCTGCCCGGATCTGTACAGTGGAGGCAGAGTTGGAAAAGCAGAGTGTGGAGCAAAAAAGTGAGGAAAGAGAAGAAGAGAGAAAAATGGATGTGAATGAACAACCACGCAGGAAGCCGTCCTGGCTGGAGGACGATGATCTACCTCCCATGATGTGAGATGCCTGTTGAAGCTCACTTCCATTTTCAGATTTGTTGCTGTCAACACACGTCAGCCCGGTGACACGTTTACTAGATCTGTGAATGGAAGTGAACAAGATGTTCTATCTGCTAGTGTTCTTGCTGCAACAACGGCAAATGTTTCATGTCTGAATGTGACGGTAGCACTCCTACATAACATCATGTTCCCCTGTCCCTCACCTGCTCTTTCCTCTCGTTCATTTTATCCTGTCATTGCTGTAGGATGAGCCGGCGAGTTGCTTTTATGTCTGAGGACACAGAGTAAGTCTTTGAGCGTGAACCTGGAAGAGCTTCTGCATGACAATAACATACACGCTGTGCATGTTAGATCTCAAGAATACAGTTCAAAAATACACCAATATAGAAGACAATAACACTGGAGCTATTACTAACATCAACCTTGTTGTCATCAGGTTTGTTTTATTATTAATTCTGTCAGCGGTGGAAGAAGAACTTGGATTTTTAGCTCAAGCATAACTTGCAATAGAACAGTAGAAACAACATGTTATGTCATAGGAACGCAGTAGGATCAGTAATACACCCATTACCAAAAAATCAGTACAGTGGCCCTGAGAGCTGAATCCAACCCAACTAGACAAAACACAGACAACTTCAGTATAGACATGTGAGTGAGACACATGAGTGTTGTGAGTATTTTTTCAGCACATGTGTTGTCAAACTGATGTGAAGCACTTTTCTGAATTAGTTTTTATTTTGTCTGTTTGCAGCTGGTAAAGGTGGAAATGAGATGATATATGTTACAGTTAAACGTAGTATGAAATGTAAATCCTCAAGTTAAGTACAAATATCTAAAAACTGTGTTTGCTGCACATTCAACTCAGTGAAAGTTCTTTCCACCACTGAATTCTTTTGTGTAATTTGTGGTTTGTTTGAAATCGGTTCAAGAAACATACACTAATGCAAACTGCTAAGCTAACACACTATTGTTATATAATGTGTTTGGCTTGCCAGTTACAGTTTATTTATTTTCCCATTTGCCTGTTTGATTAATTTGTGATTAGTTTATCAATCGGCATATTTCTGTTACCACATGGAGATGTGGCCATGTTTGACTTCATCTTTCAAGAAGGTGGAAAATTTATTTTGTCTTCCCTGCTTCCATTTTATCATTGGATGTGTATTATTATTTTTAGATTCAAGTCTTGCGTGAAACTTTTTTTATCCAAAATAATTACATGGTGAATGAATGAAAGTATTTCAAATGTTTGTGGTATTCGTTAAGTGGGCAGCAGGTTCGGTCAACCCTTAAGTCATTTATACAAGAATATCCTCTCTGTCCTGTCTAGGAGTGTGAGTATGGGTGACATGCTTAACGAGGACGAGGTGGGACACTTACCACCACTGAGTCAATCACGACATGAGCGCATGCATGAGCAGTACAACAGCTTTCTGGAAGAGGATGATCACTGGCAAAGTGTAAGAAACTTGTTAAAACAGAGTGAGTTAGATGATTCGATTTAAAAAACAGAATATTATGACTACAAGAATATTCTCATGTATTGTTTCTGTGACAGGACCTGGCTCGCTGGAAGAATCGCCGTCGCAGCGCGTCACAGGAGCTGATAAAGAAAGAGGAAGAGAGGAAGAGGATGGAGAAAAGGATGAAGGAGGAGGGAGGCGACGGCAACAAGAGGAAAAGCATTAAGACATACAAAGAGATTGTGGAGGAGAAGTAAGGATGAGGCACTTAAAACTTGATTCTTCAATAGGCAAATAAACATCATAAAAACAACCATGATGCCTTTCTTCCTCTTCCTTTCTAGGGAGCGTAGAGAAGCAGAACTGTGTGAGGCCTACAGGAATGCAGCTACACCGGAGGAGGCAGCCATGGTTTTGCAGCGTTACGCTCTCCGCTTCACCATCAGCGACGCAACACTGGACAGTCTGAAGCTGCCCAGATCCACCTCAAAGCCTAAATCAGACCTAAATCAGGGGGACAAAGACCGCAAACCCTCATCACCTATCAATGACTCTGACGCAGCAGAACCTCCAAACGAACCAAAACCAGCTGCAACAGAACTGAAGCAGAAACCAGAACCAACTTTTAAACCAGAACTGGCACAGAAACCAGAACCAACTGCTAGACCAGAACCGGCAAAGAAACCAGAACCAACTGTTAAACCAGTACCACTACAGAAACCAGAACCAACTGTTAGACCAGAACCAGTGCAGACACCAGAACCAACTGTTAGACCAGAACCAGTCCACCAACCAGAACCAACTGTTAAACCAGTACCGGCGCAGAAACCAGAACCAACTATTAAACCAGTACTGGCACAGAAACCAGAACCAACTGTTAAACCAGTACTGGCGCAGAAACCAGAACCAACTGTTACAACAGAGCCGAAGCTCACAAAACCTGAGGAGATGGAGACAGAGACCCCTGCTCCACCAGAGACATCAGATTCTGCCTCCACCAGTTCTCCAGCACCTCACAGTCCCATCACCATGGTCACAAGCTCAGACACTGCACCACCTCAGTCAATAGAACAATCCAAACCCACAGTGTCTCAAGCTCAGCCTCTCACTACACAGCCAACACACACAATCCCCTCCCCTCCATCCAGACCTGTCCCCCTCCTGGCAGCCAAGCCCTACTGCCAGCCCCGTAGCTCACCATCTGGACACAAACCTGTCAAGGTGAGGGTGAGATATCAATCCGTCAAACTGGTCAGCACCGTTTGATCCTTGATCATTTCACCTCAGTTCCTGTTCTCGTGCATTAAATAAAGGGGTTGTTTGCAGCATTTAGGAAGTTCTGTCTTCTCCCTCAGTGACATAGAGACTTTTTTCCATTTATAATTAGCTTTTATTTCCCTGCAAGCAGTTTGACGTGTGTTGATATGATATATGATATGATGTATATGATATGTATGATTTCCTCTTATGGAGTTCATTTTTCACAAAAAGCAGAAATGAGCTTTAAGTTCCCCCAAAAGGATTTCTCACCTTACTGACTGACATTTTGTAATTCCAACATTTATATGAATCACTTTTCTATTAATCAGAAATAATTCAAGGGCGAATAAATCAGACTTTATTGGTACAACACAATGGACTTACTGAACTCAATGAATGACCATATAGTAAATTGCTAACAGAGAGATGATAATAAATTAGATAATTATGAATAAAAGTAATTTTTAAAAAGAAAATAATCATAGAATAGAAAGACACACCAGTAAAACAGCACATTTGTGTGACTTTAACAAACTATGATGATCAAAACATGATCCAGTTCTTTGTGTCCGTGTCTCCCTCAGATGGATGGGTTGGTGCGAGTGAATGGAGAAGCGACAGAGGATTTACCTGTCTCCACCTCACCTGCCTCCCCTCAGCTCTCGCCACAGGAGATTATAGACGTCCCCCCCAAACAGACAGAGAAAGACGTTCCCCCTGAAGAGCCAGTGAAACATCAGGAGACAACAGAGCACCCACCTCCTCCACAGACAGAGAGATCAACCACCTCCTCAGGCTCTGCCATCAGCTCTTTGATCGGAGGCAGAAACTGTATCATCAAGACTACTATTGTTACAGAGCTCACACAGACTGTTGTGGAGCCTCATCACCCGGACGTCCAAAGCAATGGGCAGGTAATTCTACAGGTGATGTGTTAAAGGACAGTACCTGTGTTTGTTTACTTCCTGCTGACCATCAGTTTTCAGAAGATTCAGTTTTTTTTCTACTTTCCTGGCAGACACTTGTTCCAGTCCTGATCTGTGCCTTCAGGTGCACAGTGAAAATCTGTTGTGTTGAAGTGAAAGTGTTGTGTTTATGGAAATGTTTTACACCTGAGACATGAGAATCAGGTGTCAGTTCATTCTACTCATATGTTGTGTTGGTGGAAAATTAAACCCTGGAGGTGAGCCATAAGCAAACATCAACATATTAAAGGGATATGGTGAATTTAGGTTCAGTAGCTGAACTGTTGTTCTTGGAAACACATGAATACTGCAGGTCGTTCATTTTGAAACTGCAACACCATGATGTGATATTATAAATAGAAAGTCAAGAGAATGAGAGAGAGAATACTTAATGTCCCTTTTGGGAAATTTACCTTGTATAAAAGCAGCAGGGAATTAACAAGGCACAAGACAATTAAAAACAAAACAATTAAAAAGAAGTTACAAAGTCAGTACAAACACAATTGTACAGTAAAGTGGGTAGCTACTGAAACTGAAACACTCCTTGGCTGTTCACTGTGGTACAGGAGTCATATGTAAAACAAGCTTCACGTCTCTTCAGGCTGATTTTAATATTTGATTTACATGAGCTGAAACAAGTGACTGCCTGGAAGGCAAGGAAAAACACATTCATCTATGTTTTGAAAATGCTGAGCAGATGGCTGTATTAAGATGTATTGTCTAATTCTCATAATATGTGTTACAATATGTGTTATGTGTTACCAGTATGCTCCATTTAACATATAGAGGACAAAAACAGACCTATTTATAGGCGGCTGGTTTCACAGGAAATATTTTAATAATTTAGATGAATATCCAACTTTCAGGTCAATTGTACCACCGGAGTGTTTGGGACACCTGGGCAGGAAAAAGCAGCTACATCACCCAACAGCATGCAAGAATATTCTCCTACTGTCTCGGGTAAAGTTGTTGTCACTTATCATGTACGCACGATGTCAGATGCAGATGTCAGCTACATTTCTTTAAGTGGGTATTCACTTTATGTTGTCCTTCTCTTCCTGCTCCACAGAGGGCCTTGAGGAGAGCAGTATGACTGTGAGTATCTCAGGGCGGTTCCAGCTTGCTTTTGTTTTTTTCTGTTTCTCCTTCATTCTTATATTTGATCCTGTCCTGACCCTTCGTCTCCAGTAGTCACTGTAGTCACACTTGTCCTCTCACCTTTCCTCTCTTTCTGTCCTTTTGGTGCGTATACATGTATCTGTGTGTGCGTGTGTGTGTCCTTGTTGGCCGGGTCTGGTTAGATTGAGACCCCCATGTTGAACTTGGCTAAACGTGTAAATCACTGGGTCTGGGACCCCAATGAGGAGCGTAAACGCCTGGAAAGGTGGCAACAGGAGCAGGAGCGCCTCCTACAGGTACACTGGTAGAATGGTGTGTACGTGCATGGCCCTGGGAATGTTTACGCAGAAAACAGAAGACACAGGTTCTTTTGGGTGTTTGTGCATATGTATATGTGTTTCTCTTTTTGTGTATGTTTATGAGCAGAGTTTAACATGTAGTGTTTCTCTGCAGGAGCAATACGAGAGGGAACAGGAGAAACTGAAGAAGGAGTGGGAAAAGGCCCAGCTAGAGGTGGAGGAGGAGGAGCGTAAACACAATGAAGAGGTGCTAATGGACAGACTGACACTGAAATAAAACCGTGTGTATCAGTTTTTGTGTCCTGTGTCTTCATTTGTGTGTTAAATTTGGGTCTGTGCTTCTTCAGGAGAGAAAGATTCTGGAGGAGACTGTAACACCCCTCAATCCCTCCGGCTTGTTGAACCAGCAGACCGGCCAGACTCACACAACTTCATCAGTTCCAGAAAACGTCATGACAGAGAAAAAAGGTATTCCCCTGCAGCAAAATGGCCAAAGCATCTCAGCAGGGAGTGAGGATCAGCATTCATCCAAGCTGCATTTTCTCCAGGGTGAGTTTCTTGTTGAAATACGCACTGACGTGTTGTGCCCAGCTCAGTTGGTCGGGTTTCAGTGATGAAGTTTTATCTCATGATGTGTTGTACAGATTCTGCGTGTGATGGTGAATCTTCGAAGAAACAGGAACTGTGGAAGACAGCTTCTTTAGACCGCAACCCTCAACTAAACCAGGCCCATGCTGTTAAAAGGTATGTCAGGATGCTTGGTGTGTATGTCATTACATTTATGTTCAATATTTTTTCCTGTCAGGACTCATTTACTCACTGCTCTTTCTCATGCCCCAAGTCACACCCACGTGGATTTGGTTTATCTCAGTATTTACTGGAAATCTGTTAAGTTTTTTTTTAGATCAATCAGAAAACAGTCAGGCCATTACTTTTTTGTTTTTAAAACCACAAAAAAGGACAACATGTGACTTTAATTAAAGCTTAAAATAATGACACCCTTGCACAGTGCTGAGCAACAGGAAATGGAATCCATACATTAGACGCATTTATTACCAAAGCAGTTTTTTTTTTTGCCTCATACTGCACATTTATAAAGAATACTTACGAAGACTCTACCCCCCCCCCTGTCAATTATGTTTCTTTACCACAGGTCTGGATCACATGACATTGTAGCAGCAAAACAGCAGTCCTCCTCCTCCTCACCATCACCACAGCCTCCTTCACCCAGCAGGTAATGGCAAGCATGTGCATGTATAGAAAAAATAATCGATTACAGTGTTTGAAAGAATGAATAAGTGGTGAGTCAGGACTGGTATCTGGATTGGTGTCAATGTTTCCGCTGCTATTCACTGTCTCTGTGTAGGTGTGTTAGTGGGAAGAGACTGTGTTCTGGCTGTTCTCAGCCTCTGGGAAAAGGAGCTGCCATGATCATCGATACACTGGGACTGTTTTACCACATACAGTGTTTCAAGGTAGTATATTACTCTAGTACACATATCAACACGATTTAGAAACATTTTCATATTAGCTTTTGAAGTTCTCTCCAAGATACTGAAAACACATTAAGAAGAAAGTTGATGCTCTGTAGTAGTAAAAAACACAACTCATCTTCTGTGGTTGTCTGGCATATTTATTTAACATGAGGGGCAACTAAAACACTCCTTTATGTCACATATCAGTGTCAGCCTTTCACTGTATTTTCCTCCTCAGTGTGGTGTGTGTGACGGGCAGCTGGGTGATGCCACCACAGGGACTGACGTAAGGATTCGTAATGGACTGCTGAGCTGTCATGAGTGCTATATTGCAACTCGGGGTGAGAACACAAACACACACACACTCATGTTCAATAAATTGGACTATTGTACAGCTGCTAATATGTTGTTGTTGCTGTCTGTGTGTATGTGGGTGTGCAGGCAGGGGACAGCCCACCACACTATGATGTCATGCATTAGAAGTGGAACGCCACCATCACTGCTGCAGTCTGTGATTGAACGGAGACCGATTCTAGAACCCTTCTAGACTCACATTCTAGAGCACTCTCAGAATCTTTCAGAACTTCGGAATCATCTTGTATTTCTCCCATTTTTTCCTGATATGCACAAACAGCTTTGTGGATGTTGCTGAGAGCACAACTGGACCGACATGTGGACTAAATAGCACAACATCAGATGCACATAGAGCACAGTATATGCTTCTTAACTGTACACATGTATACACGTGTTTTTTATGATGTGTAGCATGGACATAATTCAGAAATCAGTGTGTTTAGGCCTTTGCACATCCATACTTAGCACAGTCAAGTCTTTAAATAAGAATCTCTTCTGACTCAAGCTGAACATGTTATGCTACAAGCTAATCACTTCTTTTTTCGGTCTTTAACACAACACAGTCTGAAAATCTTGATTCATTAACACCTGCTTCTGCACTGATCATGTGACTCCACTCTCTGAGTGCATTGTAAACTGGTTTGGGTTGGATAACCTGAAGTAGCTTGACCATTGTAATGCCTTACTCATCATACTTTGTCATTCATTTTGGGTTTTGTGTTTACAGTTTTGCATGAAAGAAGAACATATATAAGTTATTTTGAGTATTGCTCAGATGGAATATTGTGAGTTTGATGTAGGTTGTTATCTTCCAATGGTTGAACTTTAACTTTCCTTGTGTATGGTGTATATCGTCATGATATTTTTGGAAATCTGGAAAACATACACAAGCTTTTTCTTTATATTTCATTGTACAAGAATGGGAATGCATTATAATAAGTAATAATACTTTGAATTCTAAATATTTTTTCCCTTTAAGATGTTTTACCCACTCTTTCTTCTCATAGACTGACTGCATCCAAATCAGTGCCTTATGTAATGAATGCGAGGGTTGTGTGCTTCATGTGCAGGAGTATTTCCCACTCACAGACCTCTGGGTCTTGGCACATTGTGTGTGGGTGTGTGTGTATATGTGTGTGTGTGTGTGTGTGTGTGTGTACAAAATCATGTATGTAGGTATCTCTGCAATGTGTGATTTAACTTTAAGCACAGTTCCATACCAGCAAACAAAATGTTAAATGGATCAGCCACTCCTAATCACCCTCTGTTCACTTCCACCCTTTCCCATGAGCTAAACCAATGACACAGTTATTTGCTGCTTCCCTGTTAATTACCCCATGATATGATCAGTTCACAGTTTCCTAAAGTGTCCTCTCCTCGTCTGCCTCTATCACAAGTGTTGCCTCCCCAGAGTCAGAGCTGCATTCCTCTCTGTGTTTATTGCCTCTATCTGGACACATGAAAGCGTCGTTATCACTCAGAGGAATAGAGCGCTTAGTGACTTAGTCCATTGTCTTTTATAGCAAGTGTATGTTTATCAATAAAATATTTTAAATGGGATGCTGTCTGTTTTTTCTTTGCAGTTAAAGAGATGAATAAATGATGAATTCACAGAAAAATGCCCTAGCTCAGGAGGTGGAGGTATTCCGATTCTTGAGCAGTAACAGTTGTATTAGGCAATAAATGTATCAGTACCACAATGTAGAAATACTACAAGTTCTCCACTCAAAGTGATCCTTCATTCTGCAAAGTGCAATAAAGTTCTCATTTTGGAGAGGCATGAGTGACGCAGTCAGTGCATTATTATTGTTGTATATTGATATATATTATATGAATATTATGATAACTACTGATACATTGCTTTGTGAAATGAAACATTATATTGTAACTAGTTGGGACAAAGAGGCTAATCAGTCTGAACAGTATGTAAATTTTCATTCTTCAATGTAATTAGTAACTACAGTTAATGTAGTAGTTTAATGGAGTATAATAAAGTATAATAATCCACTCTGCAGTAGAAGTACAAAGGAGCATTAAAATTGGTACACTACAATACAATTGTACGCATTTTGTTTACTATGTTGTATACACTGAACACTGAAATGAAGTTATATTATTATCTATTTATTGTATTAACGTTGGACAGTTATGGAGGTGTTTCTATTTTTTCTGCTCCACATTGTTATGAAGCCGGAACTTTTGTGCCAGGAACCAAATAGAGAGCAGGACCGGTTAATGGGGAAACCGGAAGTTTACAAACGTTTAACTCGCCCGCATCTTGTATTGGCAGCATGTAAGCTAATGTTTGTTGTTTCATTTTCTTTTTTTCCTCAAAGACGTCGAAATATCCACTGAAAATGGACTCAAAGGGACGTTCACTTTATGCTGTAAGTACAAGTCATCGAAGATATCTGGTTGCCATGTCAACGTTAAGTTTGTGCGATGGTTAGCCCGGCAGCTAGGTAAAACTGACAGCTAAAAACAGTACGACTTAATAAGTACGACAAATAATCCGTTTTTCTGTAATATACAGTGGTTATTTATCACACATTATCAGATTTACAAGAAATTAAAAACATTAATCATACACAACTGTAACTCGCGAAAAAATGCACATTTGTGGTCAGTTATCTTGTGGTTTCTGAGCTGTTTTCCTGTTTTGGTCAAGTGTTGTAGATAATTGTGGTGCAGACTGTACAGACTCAACAAACAGATAGTTTCTCTTTCATTCAGAAGTGAGTTGAACACAGACTGTCGTATGAATTTATCTTCGGGCGTCTTTTGCTCACCTTAATCCATGAATTGACTGATTGATTTACCGTAGAGTATTATATCTTGTAGAGTATTATGGTGTGTATATTAGCAGGCAGGCACCTCAGTGGATATGTCACGGAGTACAGAGGAAGATTCACTGGTGGATGGACCTCTGATCTCTGCTGACGCCCTCCACTCTGCCATAAGGAGACAGTTTCAGACTGTGCCAACACACTGCCATGCCAGCCTGCTGTCTCTGCTGCATGTATGATTTCCACACACACACACACACACACACACACACACACACTGAATTGACCTCATTTAGTAATGAGATTATTCCCTTATATCATATCCTCACTACACCTCTCCCCCCAATCTGTTCTGTATATACTCACAGTTATTTTTTATTTGCTGATTGTAAGAATAACAATGGTCTTGGCCAGTCAATAGAGTTGGTCTCATACATCTGTTTCACTTTCACCTCTCTCTTCTTCTTTTCAGATCATTTATGTTGTTCTGTCGGTGTGCGTGTCAGTGTTGTGTGTGTTGAAATTCGGCCAGGCAGAGGTGTGTGCAAGTGTTTTGCATAACGTGTCAGGTGACAGTGTCATTGTGTACGGGAAAGTGTGTTTGTGGGTTGTGGTGCTGGTGTTCACTCAATGTGTGCAGCACCATCACAGCCAAGCCAGAAGGAGAGGATACCTGCGATTCTACAGAGAGACACAAGGACTGAATCAATTGCCACTCACTGTTCACTCTGCAGGTACAAATAAATGCACACATTGTCACATCACTTCTCATGCAGGGGCCAGTGCTCTCCACAAGGTGGCAGTAATCCTACGGGAAATATGTGTCTCTGATGTGTTGCAGGGAATGTTTTGTTGCTGGTTGTTCTGGCTGCTGGATTACAACCAGAAGTGCAGTCTTACATGCTGCTCAGTATCCTGGGGTTGGAGCTCCTGGTGTCAGTGCCATGCCTGCTCTATTACACAGGTAAAGTGATCTCACTTATCATTTGTTGAGTGTTGAATCATGTGGCTTTGTGATTGAACATAGACATCTTCTACACGGCATTATTGTATGTCTACAAACTTTATGCAAGTTGAATCATGTTATACTTTCATTATTCATGGCCTCTGAGCATACACATGCATCCTTGCATTACGACTAACCATAAACCCCTTGCTTAAACACCTGCCTACCAATGTGTTTTATACATGCATCCACACACCCTCCTCAGGTCCACCCTACCACACCCTTTGTGCCAGGAGACCTACTATAAAAGACAGACATTGAAATCTGAGAAAAAATAAGCACACCTGAATGAGTTTTTAAGTGAAACATGAGCCCAAAAAAGCAATCACTTTGTCAATGTGGATGTCTTTATGTCTTGGACTGGGTTTTTGGAATAGGGAGAGACATTTTCTTAAACATTCTGTCAACCAAGTTATACAATGAAAAAAAAAGGAACAATAAAAATCCTAAACTACAGTGAAAGTGAGGTGATAAAGCATTAATTGAGCCAATAGAGAACATAACAGTAACAGCAAAGGTGAGCAAATTACTGGATTAATGTTGATGTCTGTAGTGTTTGTTTATTACAAGGATTTCCTTGACTTTGCAATTCTATAAGATAATTAAATATAGTAAATATCATCAAAATACTACATTTTTTCTCAGTTGCATCTGGAATCCAGTTGTCCAGTGTGGAGACAATTAAAAAAAGAACTGGACAAATATGAAACCAGTTAGACCTCAGATATACTATGTAACAAACAGAGGGAAATATTTTATATAACCTGTCATTCCTATAGGTCAGTTCTTCTTATGGATGTTGGTTGTAATATCCGCAGTGATATATGGAGAGACACACCCTGCAGATTACATGGCTCACAAACACACACACACACACACACACACACACACACACTACCCCCACTCTCAATCTGAGGGCATTCGCATCACAATACCTGCCCTGCCCTTTTCAGACTCGACAGCATGACAATCAACCATTCAGCTCTCTGTCCTCCCTCCTTCCCTCTCTCCCCCTCTGTCTGCTGATCTGCTGATTTTTTTGTTGACTTCTGATAGAAAGCAGCATGTTAACTTTTCTGGATGATACCTATTACACATCTATTGTGTTTTCTCCTTCACCCCAGAGCTTGATATCCACCTGGTCATTGATTTATATGTGGTCCTGCTGCAGTTACTTACTGTGACCATTCACTTAATTTGCTGTGAAGAAGTCTGAGCACATGAGAGAATAACCCAAAAGCATGTGGAAAAGCAGTGAAATCTATTTGCGTATTTGGACGGCTGGCACAAATACGAAGACTTCATGTTTATTCACAGTCTGTTATGTCTCCCTTTTTAAAGACTTTGTAGAAATACATCCTGAGGTTTAAATTCCCTGAAACATGCCAAAAGGAGAAGGTGATGTGTGACAATGACAAACGGATATGACTGATAGTGAAGCACTGTTTTGCAGCTTCCTCTCTCATGTCTTTGAATTGCGAATAAAAAGCACTGGAACGTGTGGTCACGTTCTCCAGTGGATACATCTGCAGTCATTCGCAGCGTGCTCTGTGCACATGTTGCAGATAAAACAGGTGACGCCTCACATGCTGACAAGTTGTTAGTCAGGCTGTGGTTGTCATGGTATCATCCATTAAAATCAGTCAAATTGCAAGTCACTGCTGTTCAGAAGGGTTTCAAAGAACATTCCCTGATGGGAGCAGGCCTGATGTCTATTATTATTCTTGACTTAAAGACTGCGTAGGTCTTATTCTTATTATTGAAAGTCAGCTCTATGGCACTTTTCCCCCCATTGATCAGCTACTTAATTTATTCTGCTGGTCATTTAAAAGCAGTAAACATTAAAGAAAAGGTTTATACCATATGATAAGGTAGCATAAGTAGATATAAAAACATTCAACAGTCAACAATGATATCTTCTCCTTTGAAGACTGTTTTAAAATTTTACCCCTGTGTATTTCAACATTGTCATTAGTTGTCTGCTTATTCACCAGCCTCACTCATGGAGGACTTGTAGTTGCTGGCAGAGACACGAATAAACACCTAAATATATTACTTTCAGGTATGTCATTAAGTACAGACTGAAATCTCTCTGCACAGCTTAAAACCAACAACTGACACACAATATTTTCCTGAGGAGCAGGTCAGAGCTGCTTTGTTTTAGGACAAGAGATGTTTAAAAAGTTTGGATGATTTTGTTAAATAAAGAATAAAGTTTTAGAGGAAAAAACATTAAAATTCCTGGAAATAGATTAAACACTAAAAGTGCAGACGCTCATGTGTCACCCAGCCCTGTGTTAGTACCGGTGTGTTTCATAAATCACTGTGACCTATCTTTTGTTTTGTTTGGCTTCGTTTTTATGCCTTTGTCACAGAAGGTAGAGAGATGACAGAAAATGAAGGACATTTGCTAATAAGGTCCCTGGTGAGACTCAAACTGTAGACTTGTATTGGTTCATGGTCAGCATCTTAACTGTGTGCTCTTCACTGCAGAGGTTCCACATTATGTGAGAAATCTGAGTCATAGATTATTATGGTTTTACATTTAGACGACAGATGTGTTCATGTTAACACAGTGATAACCACGACATATAAACAGTAAATATTGGTATATTGTCCAGACTCTTTGATGAGGGCTAACACAGAGGCCCTCTTGTCAGCGTTTAAAGGAAAACTGCTGTTAAAGATGCTCTATCAGAGGATATTGATATTGAAGAATGTGTATTGATAGGAAATCCATATTAAAGGTGTGTTTGGCCGCTGAGGGGCACAGATTGGAGATGGAGATACCACAGAGGCAAGGAGAGAAGATAAGAGGCATTAGGATTTAACCTAGCCAAAGGGTAGCCCTGAGCCCACTCCACCCTAGCACAAGGAGGCACACACACTCGCACATACACACACATTGTCCCTGTGTTTACAGTGAGGGTGATCCAGTGTGTGAGGGGGTATCTCCGTTCACCCGTCGCATTCCTGCTCAGATCAGTGCAGTCAGGCACGACGCAAACTGAGCGACGCCTCGCAGCACAAACCTTTTAAACCACAAACACACACGCATGCACACACACACACACTCCCAACTGAGACAGAGTCAAGTTGACCAACAGTGAGATCACGAAGAGAAAAGAAAAAGTCTTTTTAGAGACGACAGTGAGGGAGAGATATAATGCCTGCAGCTATGAAGTCTATACAGGAAGGCCTCGTTCAACTTCTCTTTGAAGTGCATGCTGATTGTAAGTGTGTGTGTGTGAGTGCCTGTGTGTGTGTGTGTGTCTTTGAGGTTTTCTGTATGTTTCTGCCTCTCATTTTAACATGAATACACTCTCCTCTATAGACCTCCATGCACATCAAAGCCATGCCGTGGCCTTCAAAGGCTAAACTCAGAGCACATCTCTCTCCTGTGCCTGGTCAGAACTTGGTGTAAGCACTGCAGGGCACAGGGTCACACACACACACACACACACACACACACACACACACTGATACAGATACCTACAGTATACCCCATCACACACACACTTAATTTCAGTGTGTGACAGTACAGAGGACAAGGTCAGTGTACATTTGAACATTCCTTCCAAGGTATTGATCGTAGATGCCTGATCACTGTTGTTTCATAACTGCATTCCTACACAAGGGGGGGAGTGACATGTACAAAATGAATATCAGTAAAGATAGATAGTTAGATGTTTGAGGCATATGTTTTGTGACAGTTTTTCACCGACTTCCCTTCAGCAACGATCTAGTTTTACCGGAGCGGATGTACGTTCTGTAACCAGTCGACTTATGATAAGGTGCATTATTAAGTACAAGTGTCAGTCTGCCTGTGCTTATCATAGTAACCTTTTTGAGTCTGACCTACACAAAGTCCATGTGGTGCCAACAACCCATACAGTTCATTTCGTGTCTCTGTCCATGGTCTGAAATTATCCACACTCCGGGGGTGGGGTCTTTTTCATCCACTGTACATGGTTCAGAACTGTGTCGCCCACTTTGGAGAACACACCACAGAGTCCAATTAGTTTGAGGAGAAGCTTCAACACCTCCTCAGGTTTGTACCTAAAAGATGTTTCTCCCACAGATACAGCACATGAAACAGCTTCTTGAGCTGACTTTATTTTCCATCAGACTTTAGACTTTAGCATAGCACTTTGAAGTCAAAGGTGATTTACACTGCTCTGTAGTCGCTGCGGCTGGAGGGATCCATTTCCTTCCAATTCTTTTGATTTTCAACACATACATAGCTCGTAGCTGCTGTGCTGTTTCTGGGCACTGCTACCTGTTAGCTGTTAGCACCTTTCGGAGCTTCACCGTTATCACCTGGAAATGTGCACCCCTGGATGGGTGATTGAAGCCTGCCAAGTCTGAGCACTGTCTGTCCAGTGTGTGTGAGTGTCTAACATGGAGGTGTGAAATGTGTCACTTCCTTTACACTGCACCATCCATCCATCCATCCATCCATCCATCCATCCTGGTATCTCTGTCTTTTTGCCCCGTGCTGTAATACATACAATCATCACTGACATCATCAGTGTAGTTTTATTTACCAAATACATCTTAACAATATGTTGGTAAGTTTACTGTTATAAACAGAGTAAACACAACCTTGTTAACAGACATGCAGTACTCATCATTACATGGCACAACAGTCCAATGATACATTAGTCAAACTAACCACTGTGGCGTGTGCATGCAAGATGGTTTGTTTTTTATTAACAAAACAGACACACCCAATTAAACCCAAACACTGTCTTGACAACATAAATATGTGGCATTTGCTGTACAACAATGAAGGTGAACAAGATGGGTAAATGAAAACCTCAAAAAGAATTCAAATTCACATCATACAAATAAATGGCATTATGTGAAAACATCAAGTATGTAATTAAATTCATGAAAGTTTTGTAATGAAACACACAAAGTCTCAAATAAAAAAAACTGTTTAAACTTTAAAATGATGAACTGATATTCTTACTGCAGCAGATTTAAAAATATACAGAGGTCGATGTGGATGCTTTATCATTTCAAATCAAGGGAAATGTCTGGATTCTGCCGTGGTGGTATTCACTGTAAATATTTGACGCCACTTTGCCTCTTTGCTTTGTCGTCTTCTGTAACAAACACTCGGCAAACACAACCTCATCATCGCTTGTCTTCTTCCCACCACGCTCACTTCTCTGCCTCTCTGGAATGTCTTTCTCTCACACATACTTGCTTTCTATTTCTTTATTTACACACACACACAAACACACAGACACACACACAGTTTCAGGGCCTCATTATGCAGGAATGTGCAGTATTTCTTTGGATTGAGTGTGAGTGTGGATACTGAGATGCTGCACTGTAGCAAAGCAAAGATAGTGCTCTTTAGAACCTCCCTGACAATTTCCTCTGGCTAATGACACTCAGCCTTATCAATACTCAGCCAGCTCCTCCCTCTGCCCTTCCTCACACACTCACCCTGCATCCATACGCATACATACCACAGCCTTATCTCCTCTCAAACAGCACCAACTTTCAGCCCATATTTTGGCTCTGGCTCCTCTTACTGCTACTGTATCCTCCACACACTCACACCCTGCCGTTAACCCCACCCCTTGTGTAAAGGTGTATGTTTAGGGTGTGAGAATTAGAGGTTTGAGTGCAGGATATGACAGCCCATAAGGACTAAGTGCAGGATATAACAGCCTGTGTGTGTTTAGGAGAGGGAGAAGGATGGATACCAGTAAAAAAAAAAAAAAAAAAACAAATGTCTGCTGTTTCTCACCTGATTACCATGTGTAGGAAAAGCTCTCACTGACTAAAGATGTGTTGTTTGCATTTCCAGTCAAGGTGATGCGCTTCAACCAGGAGCAAGCCGCACCGGATGTGAGCCAAGAAGAGAGTTCACACACCTACAGTGTCACCAGTCTGCCGACAGAAACTGGCTTCAGGTAGACACATTTCACTCAGCCACACATACCTGAGTCTCTCTACAGCCCCTTTTAGACACGCACCATATCATGGATACGTCCTTGCATCACCCCTCTAACACAACACAAGTGGTCTTTTTTTCTGTAACAGTATTCAAGACACAATGTTAAATGGACAGAGAGCGATAATTAATGTAGTGCATCATCTCTTGTGCAGAAACAAAGTCAAATTTCTTTGATAAACTGAGAAATACATTGAGTCAGTATGAAGTGAAAAGTGAGCATCCCTCATCATTTTCAAGTAACTTTACTTTGTATTATAAAAATGTGTTCTCCAGCTGTACCATCACTCCCTCTGTTTACCACAGGATAAATATAGTACTAATGTTTGAATGGAGCCATTACAAATCAACATTATCTGTTTATCAATGTTTGATCTATTTTTTAGGGCTGAACAAATATCACCTAAAGACCAAAAAATGCATCAGCATATTCATTACTAATGAAGGTAGCTCAGTAGAAATGGGAAGCCAGATAGTTTTAAATAAAGGGGGAGTGAGAAAGAAGAAGTTTTGTTGGAACTTGTTTTATACTGTGGATTTGTCACGTTAGTCAATATTTACAGTAGCAGGATGGTGTATGTGGGATCACCCACACAGTGTCCATATCCATGGTAATGAAGGATTATCCTTTCATCCAGACTGAGATATGACAGCGTCCTCGTTATTTGCTGTGAATCTAATCCCCAATGCCATCTCGTACTTTTGTCTTGTTTTTTTTTAATTCTGTATATAAATATCTTGGACTATGGCCATCTGTTGTCAAAGACTGGGAGGCTTTGTTGTACACCAGTTCTGAGTTATTTCTTTTTTCTTTAAGAGGTAGCAGTTGTGTTTCAGTGGAGATTCTCCTGTCCCACAATGTCTAAAAGGTTAAATATTCCCAAATAACATGTCTTTTTGACACTGTGACAGTGTGTCCTTAATAGTTTTTGGACTACTACAGAGCTCTGTGGCACAGATGAATAAGAGTATACTAATGTGTTAACAGACAGATGAAGTCTGCAGGGTTACAGATTCCTGTCTCAATAGGGTGTATTTGTTATTTCTGTGTGTTACAGAGAGGGCTCCAGTCTGGAGGAGGTGGTGGAGAAGCAGGCCGACCTGATAGAGTACCTGAAACAGCACAACACCTTACTGAGCAAGAGGCTGCTCAACCTCACTGCCCAGCACTGACCACAGCCAGGCCTCCTCTTCCTCCTCCTCCTCCTTCCTGTGAGCCAGCTGATTCCCTCTCAGGAGAGGACAGAGCCATTAAGAAAGAGCCTTGTCTATCTGACACACCAGTTGGGGATCTGTAGAGGACTAAAGCCACGAAGAAACACTGGATGAAAGACTGAAGTAAGCAAATGCACCTGTATGCACAGAGACTGAGACTAAGAGGGCATCTCACCTGAGATGGACAGATAACACAGGAGGAGGAGAGCTGAAAGTGGAGGACAGTTAAAGAGGGGGAGTGGGAGGAGGAGGAGTCATGGGTCACAGATCAGAGGTGAGGGGTTTTTATCGCTCTTTTACGACCCCCAGTGACCCATGTATGTTGCCGCTTGTGTTACTGTGAGAGCAAATAGTTTTAGAGATCATCTGCACTAAGGAGGGACTGAGAGAGCAGGAGATACGGGGGGGGGGGGGTTGTCACTTTTCAGGGTCAAACAAGAGAAAGAGATCAGATAGCACTGTATAATGTCTCTAAATACTATTTTTGTAAATATGTGTCATGTGTGTAAATGTGTTGTTTGGTGAGTTTTTTTTCAATCAATTTCAGTGTTTGTGATTCAATTCCAATAAATCTTTAATATGGTCATGTTTTATTTTATTTCATTCATGCTTTGAGTCTTTTCAGGGTGAAAACTGACACAATACTCCAGTGAAACCCAAGTAAGTGGCTACTGTTTTCTGTTTGTCTTGTATAATGCACTATAAGAGCGAAAAGAAAGAGCCCAAACAATGGAAACACTGCAGTGTAAACGAAAGGTGGGGTTAAGGACTTTTCCCGCATCACCTTTTTTTTCTGTTAAAATTCAACAGTCACGGGAATCTGCGTTAACAAAATATCGAGGTCGTCATTTGAGCCCTTGGTGTTTGTTCCCCATTGTGATTCTTTTATGCTCTGGCGTCCGTAACTCCACAGGGAGCACAACATTTACGACTTCTTTCCCATGTGGCTTCTGCTGGGAGTTATCCAGTGTTACCACAGGTATCAGGACCTGGGGCTTTAGTGTTTGTCTGGGGGCTTTAATGTTACACATACCAGAAGGTTTTTATTTTACTAAAAGTATCCCAAATTTAAATGAAGTCTGGCCAATAACATTTAGCTGCCATCTTAAAGTTTCTACATTTATCTGGATCTATAGTCAGTTGCACACAGAAAAACAGAATCTCAAAATGGACATTTAGACATTGTTTTTTATTAAAATGTTAACATGTAATTCAATAAACATTTGAAGTGCATACATGCATTATAATCACTCTTTTAGGAATACTATATGGGTGCTGTTCATCGTAGCTGCAGTCACTAAGATGTGTCCAGCTCTTTGGTCCGTAGCTTTTCATTGGAGTGTGTTAGCTATTTAAAGATCTATGATGCTGTAGCTCCTTCTCCTTTATCCATACCAGTGAAAGTATTGACTTGGGGACGGGAAGGTGCTAGCAACTGGAAAGACCCACCAAACTGCCATACACTACCATGGCATGGTTTGTATTTTTATTTCATGTTTTCTTTGTTTGGGACGAAAAGTCAGTCGTGCACAAGCTGAGGTTGCTTGTTGCTCTTCTCCTGGTTGTGTATATGTGAACAGTTACATATACATGGTATATACAGAGTCTCTGGATGGCATTTTTGTGGTGTCCCCCAGTTTTCCTCCACTTGAGTCCATGTCTTGGCACTGGGATCTATCCATGGTGTTTGTGCCACACACTGCAGTTGCTTCAGATTCACGACTCTCTTCTTTGGTCACCCTCTGTCTTAAGCTTCTACCTGTAACAGAAAAACAGTGTTTAGTGTCCAGCAGAAGAGGTGTTCAGGGTAGGCTCAAGTGACTGTGCATGTGCCAGCATCAAAATTAAAGCTGCCCCCCCCCAAACTCCTCGTGGCACTAAAGCCTTCCTCTTCATCGTTAGTGAGATTTATGTCTGAGCCTTTTCCCCCCTGCACTCCTGTTCTGCGTGAATACACACCTCTGCTACTAATCACACACACCTCCTTAACTGCCACTTGCCATCTCTGTAACCTAGTTTTGTTCCATGTATCTCAAAGCACAGCTCATAACCTGTTTTTTTTTTTAAATGCAAAAACATGTATATGGTATGGATGCACATCTCACCTTAGGGGAATGGTACTCTGGAGTGGAGAGGCAGGCAGCGTCTGTGTGGGCAGTGGTGTCTGTGGTATTTTCTCCTCAGGTTCAGGAAATCTGGAAGAAGAAGAATATATACTGAATTAAACCTCTGGGTAAGATACAAACTACAAATATATTTTAGGTAAGTACGTAGGTTGGGCTGCTGGCAGTCAAACCAACTACTTATCAAATGTTATTCTAGGTGTAAATGTCATTTTGTGTCAGATTTATGTCTGCAGCTGGATTCTTGCATATCCTTGGACGGGCCTAATTAATCCCAAATGGAGGATAGTAAACTCAGCCTGGACTTTTTAGCACCAAAGATAAAACTACACCTCCCCATGTTGTTATTTTGCAAAAGGGATAATTTTAGCATTACAATGTCCATTTAGACTCATCTTATCCTCTCATGGCCGTAGAAAAGCCTACGTTCATGAGGTTTTGTTATTTGGGTCCATTTGCCAACAGCAGGGCGACCCCATCTAATAAACCGGGACGCACAGACCTAACACATGATTATTTTTAAACGTCCCTAATAAATCCACTTTGACTCCCGCGGTTCACAGGCTGCCAGCCAGGCCCAGGAAGAGATAAACTGCCAGATGACTTTATGACTCCCTCTCCCCCCCTCCTCTCCCCCTCCAGAGTACCTCCGCAAGAAACTGCTCCCCACGCCTTGAGGCAGGCTTCTTTACACTTGGCACCGCTACTCCATGTCATGTTAATAAAGCTCGGGTATTTGCATGGAGTTTTAACACCGCGATTAACAAAAGCTCGCCGGAGTGCCTTCCAGCCGGGGACAAAGGGGACTCACTGGGGCCGCTGTGCTGTGCGATCCCCGGCGGCGCTCTGCTCCCCTCCTCTTCCTCCCCGCTCCATCGTCACATGAACCTAATCACGAGCTCAAGCCCCAATCCTCAACTTTCTCAACAGCTGTTAGTCTCTCCGCCTCGAGGCCGAAGAGCACACAACCGCTAAACCACAAAAAGTGGCACCTGCTACGCCCCGACAGAGCATCTTGTTTTACTAGACTACAGGTTGTTGGCAGATTCTGCTTTCCCGAGCTGTTAAAAATGCGAATATTTTGAAGTTAAATCCAAATTATTACTCAAGTTAAGGTTACCTATCCTGTCCTGGTGACGCTGCATTAAAAAAAAAAAAAAAAAAAAAAAGGGGGGGGGGGGGTGAATTATTCCAACATAACCGATTCCACAGTTTGTTTAGCAGATAAATACACAGAAAACAACTATTTAATTGTAAATTTGACTGTTTTACGTGTACCCTACAGCTGCATCTCAGCTATTGTCCCCTTTTGGTTGCTCTCAGTTTAGGTAACATTACCATTGCTTTGTCGATACTTTCACTCTTTCTAAAAGTGGTAACAGTGTTAGGAGTGCTTTTTACCCAGTATAACAGTGATAGAAGTACTTTTTTAAAACCCATTTTATTTATTCTACGTCCATCACTAGCTGATGACCAACGTCACTAGCAAGATAAGCTAGCTCGTTTAACAAATGATGTTGCTATGGTTACCAGCATTTTAACCAACGTAAAGCGTCTGACCGCCTGGATCGCGATTTTAACGACCACCTGCAGGTGATTTAAGAAAGCTAAAAAGTACAATTTTGTCCTAATTATTATCATTGGCACATATAAATAGCAATAAAACGAAACTTTTTAGTTAGGTTTGCAAGAAGTTTAACATTTGTTTATACGTTATAATCGCGTTTGTTTGAGCTGTTGCATCGATGAGAATTGACCGTTTCTACAAGTGAGCTAATTTTGTTGTGTTTTGATTTTCGACTGCCATTTAACTGTTGACCTGAATTCACTGTCCTGGTTGTTTTTGAAGGACACCTGGAGGCCGTTTAGTGCGGTAAAGGTCTGGGGAGCTTACCTGGTCTGGCAGAGGCGACGGATGCTACAACAGCTGCGAGCAGCACCAGCAGGTAGAGCAGGTTGAAGATCCTCATGGTTTTTTAGTGAACTTCACAAGAGCTTTAGTGTTGAGAATTTGTCCTAAAGTCCTCCTGGCTCCGTGCTGGACTGATGATGCTCAGTGTGGTTCAGTTCTGGTTTTGTTCTCCTCTCTCTCAGTCCAGAAGGCCCACTGCGGGGGAGAGTCCTGTACACAGAAGTACCTCTTTTCTCAGGATAATCAGGGAGTCCCCGAGGAATGTGAGTGTCCAGAGTGTTTGTGTGTCCACTGAGAGTAATTGTCTCTGTGTCTGAGAGCAAAGTGACAAAGGTGCTTTTCCCCCCATCTCCTTTATACAGCCTTTTTTGAGGGGAGGGGGAAGTGTGGAGGGGTGTAGCCATAGCCCCCACCTCACCTCACCCCACCCCAACCCCTCACACACACAAACTCTCTCTCTCTCTCTCTCTCTCTCTCTCTCTCCCTCCCTCTCCCTTCTAACACACACACTTAAGCATTGCACATATTGACCCCACATGTAGAGGGTAATTCAAATGACAGGAAGCCCCCTCCCTAGCCTCCAACTGCCCCTTGAACACACACTCTAATGCTGCATTTTGTATATGGATGGAGGTGTGTGTGTGTGTGTATTGCAAGTGTGAGTAATCGATATGTTTCAGAGGAGTTGGAGATGCAGCTATTTTGACTTATGTGTAACATTAGAGCAAATATTGAAGAGGCTTAACTGTAAAGTAGCAGGTCCTTCAGATCACCCCTCCCTCAGTTGTCCCCTACCCCCGCACTGGTGGGGGCACACATCTGGGGCTTTTGGGTGGTTGTGGGGGTGGGTGGTGGTGGTGGTGGTGGGGGGGTGTTTGCACCAAGCATTTTGGGGCAGGAGACCTGAATGAAATCTGGAGATGCACAGGACTAACGATAGTCTCGCTGTCTGGGCCTCCACGTACTGTCTGTGTCTGTCTGCATGAGTGTCTGCCTTTGTCTCAGGCCTGTTTGGTTGAAAACCATTCTCATCAGTTATTAGCTGAATGGGTAAAACTCAGAGCTTCAAATTTTGTCCGACAGAAAGGCCTTGATCGCAGCTGTTTTTTGAGTATGTGGTTTTATTAGGGAAGTGATGGCTTTAAGTCGTTTGGTTTATGTATTTAGTGCCTTCTCTTTAGGCAGGCTATCGTATTTCACCATTATTTGATTGACAAAATTCGTGTGTAGTACAAAGTATTGTAACTGCCAAGTACCAAAAGCTGAAAAACCAAATCCTCGATCAGTTTGTTGTCTTGATTATTTATTCTGCAGTCATTATTCACTGCTGTTTTGGGTTGAGTAGAGACTCAATTTTTCACTATTTTGTATAATCAACATTGTTGCAAGGATATCTGTGTCCAGACAGCTTTTGAGATAAAACAAAAAAAAGGTTTCCTTTGTTAAATACATCATAAACAATTTTCTAGGAAATGTTTTGATATTACTTATAGTTAGAAGTTAAAAATGTTCTGATACAGAAATGTATCTGTCCCAGTGTCAGAATATCCAAGCAACTCCCTGCCCTGCTCTCCATGCAGGTCATCAGTTGGTGGTATGACAGGGGATTTTCTTGCGGCAGGTAACCCACTTCTCTTGGCATTAGCTCTGTGGTTGCCGGTGATTTCACAAAGTGTGGGGACTCATTAGCGTGTCTGCTGACGGCCGTCTCTGTGGACTGAGACTCTCCATTCAGCATGCAGCTAATGAATTAACACATTAAGATGAAATGTCAGCCATTACATGTGAATGAGGATTAGAGAAACAGCAGGACACTAATGGACCACGGGGCTCAAAAAAGTCACAGAGACTTTGAACAAGCATTTGGACTTTCAGCTCCTTTTAGCCCTTAAAAATAGTTGGAGTCTCCATTTGTGTGTTTTTTAGTGGTATGTGCGTAGCCATCCATGTTCTTATGTCTTTAGAAATGTTTCCTTTATTGCTTTATGGTGTTTGCAAAAATGTCGCTTGAAATGACAGAGATTCCACATGGATTTGGGTAACGTACAAACAACTTGCGTACACACAGTCATCCTGCTGCAAACACTCAGCTGAGGTATGTAGTTTGTTTCTGTGGCGAGCTGCACTTAGCATATCTGCTGCCATTGTCTTTTAAAAAACTTTTATTTTCCCTATTTGAATATGCTAATTTGGTCTCAATTGTCATTCAGAGCCACCTGGTATCCACTGCCCACTAACTGTTGCCAAATCTCAGTTTCTCTGTCTCTCTTTCTGTCTACCTGCCTCGAAAAGCAGAAAGAACTGAAGCTCACCGAATTCTTCCCACCAGGTTTTCTGTGTTACTGATTCGAGCATGTTGTAATATTTGCTCTTCCTGGGGATTATACGTCTTTACAGGGATTACCCAGCCTGCTCAAACACACCCCTACGAGAGACACACACACACACACTCACACAGGGCAGCCTCCGATTAAACTGCTTCAGTGCTTTGCCAAACTTTGCACTCTGTCTTTGAGGTGGATGTTTTATATAAAAATTTGCATATTAAACCTGGGTATTTTTTGGTATAACGTTTAGTTTCCCAGAGCCCAAGATGAAGTCCTCAGATGTTGTGTTCTGTTGTTTTGTCGCAAATAGTTTTCAGTTTACAATGCTAAAAACAAGTACAGTAGTTCTGTTTAACTTTAGTGTCTAACTTGGGAAAGAGTTGGACAAACAGTCAAACAGCAGTGCTGCTGTGGTGCAGGTCACTGTCTTACTAGTAGCTGTGATCTTTACGACTGCAGAGGAAGCTTGAGCCTCTCATCCCCTCTTGAGTTTTCACTTTCTTCTTCCTCTCCCATCCTCACTTGGCCAGGATCCACTGATAAAGAACTTCCTCTCTGATATGACTTGAGAAGAAGAACAGTGGGTCATAAAGTCACTGTTTCTTGACTTCACTGAGCCAGACATTGTTGTGCATACATGCACACTTAAAGTTGCATGGTGCATACAAACAGGTGACCAATATGAAGTTCTATGAAGCTGCTGGGCCTGGATGAGTCATGAGTTTGAGAGTAAGAGCAGCGTCTTGTGATGAGTACTCAGTTTTAATCTTCAAGCTACACAGGGCTGCTACTTGTTGGGGGTTAATTCAGCTTAATTCTGCAAATGATTGCAGTAAACTCTTATTCTCTTGTCTTTCATAATGATCAATATAGTAACCATATATACCTACTGGGCATATTAATGGATGTATTAAAGGGGCCTGTCCCGAGTGGAATTTGTGTGGGCCCAGATTTTTGTACTATACAGATGAAAATAATTATACTCTCCATGTGTCATGTATGAAAACATCTGCATGTATGTATTCTGACAGATTTTTTTGGTGGTGAAGTTGACTGTTTACATTCGGGATGTTCTGTGCCGTGTTGTCTGAAAATTTTAGGGTGTCGTCCAGCATCTGTGTGTGTACGAGTGTTGATTGCGATCTGATGGGTCAGTTCAATGTCCATCGTTAGAGTGATAGTGGGTCTCTTGTCATGCCGAAGGTCATCACTGTTAATGAGGGCCGCAGCCAGTCAAGGGCTTAATTACTCTTAAGACCCTTTATCTGGAATTGCCCAAAACAGACCTCAATTGATGCATGAACAGTAGTGAACACCTAATACACACGCAAATGGTATAGACCATCAGGACACATCACACACCCAGAATAACGACACAGAGGAGTGTGTTTTTCTATCCTGCAGCTCTGTGAAGAAAGATAGCCCACCACAGTTGATATACTCTTTTTTTCTGGCGCTCCAGATCCCCTCCGTGTTGGACGCTGGACGGCTGATTGTGGAGGAGTGACGGAGGGCTCAGGGGTCAAGGGGCAAACTCAACAGGGAGCAGCCTCTAACCCCCCAGGATGTCACCCCACACGGGTTTCAGGGGGCAAAAGTCACTCAGTTTGTTAAATCCTAACCTAGACACAGTGGCTTCTATGGACACACACACCCAGGCAGTGGATTGTTTTTCTTTTTCAGCAGTAAGGCTCTGTATGGTTGCATATACATTCATGTGATACAACTAGAAAAAATACACAAGGAAAGTTTTTACAAAAGTTTTTGAGCTTTGTCTCAGATTTTGCCGCAACATTTTGTGCCATATGACATGTAAAATGTAAATGTAAAATAAACAGAATGGGATGCACTGCGTTCAGTTTTTAGTTCATTTTGTGTAGTCTCTCATCGAGCTTCTTGGTCAAATGAAAATCCAGCAGATGCAGAACTATGACTTTACGGCATCTGTCCAGCTTCCTTGGTGATCACTCTTTGCTTTCTCTTAAATAGTCTTGACTTCTCTGCTTCATAGACAACTTTTTCTGAAAGTGAAAATGCATATAATTTGCATCGTTAAAAAAAAGCTGACACATTCATCTGTGTTTATCTGATGACAGAGGACGTGTGGTACCTGGTTGGGCTCTGTCAGGCTGGATGCAAACTGAAGCCAGACTGAAGAGGAAGAAGATGGTGAAGGCAACAATGATGAAGGTCAGTTCAAAACCAGTGAATGGGAGTTCCATCTACACAACTAAACAACACAAAGCAAGTCGTTACATTAAGTCACTTTTATTCACACAGAGACGGGCAAATTCAGAAATCACCAAAAAGTAAAGTGTGACAACTGGAAGGCCTGTCCCTGAGGTCCTTATTAGGTATGTAACATTTTTATGTTTAAAAGTGTCAGTGGATACTCATGCTTCAGTCTTTGTTGAAAAATGACCACAAACAGGTACCTGTGCCATAATCCAGCCATGTTATTCAATTATCATTATTATTATACCACAAGAGAGCTATAACAAAATATTCATATTCTTAAAATTGCTCAAAGAATGAGCTGCACTGCACCCCGCAGATCGTTTCTCAGGTGGTTGAGTCTCAGGAAACTGAACTTACTTTGTATCTTTGTTGTTTTTTTTTAACACACAGGCTGCTAAACCAGTTTCATGCTTGTATGTGTAGATAGACTTGGCCATTTATTTGTATTACATGCACTGTTAACACTTAGCTTGAGATGCAGCAGCCTGTTAGCTCCACCAGGGGGCCTTACTGTATAACCGCATTATAACTATTTACTGTTGTTGGTTTATAATGACTCATGTGCCTCAGTCTACTTACAGTGCTTGCTGTAGTGCTTGATTTGATCTATTTACTCCATTGAATGTGTGAATTTATTTTTGTTCACAAATGTGCTCAACCAGAATATTTCACCTTTCCTCTGTTAATGTTAATTTGACACATTTGAATAATCTACCCACTTTTACTTATCCAGGGACCTTAGCAGTATCAGATGCTGTGTATTATAAAGTGTATATTACAAAGTTTAGAAGTGCATCATCTTATCAGAGAATAAATCATATCGTCTGAATAAAACAGTCGGGGCTGAAATCAAAGAGTACAGTTCTCAGTGATCTCAGCTTTCAGGAAACTTCAGTGAATGAATTTTTCACTCTGTTGTAGTTATACTCAAACCCCCTCTGAACTCTAAAACCCATTTGATACCAAATGTGTCAGGTACCCAGCTTTGCCAAAATTCATAACATATGAATTGCAACAAACAACAAACTTATGAACAGATCCGATGAACACGTGTATAAGGATATGTTGAACTACAGTAAGAGCAGGTCAGGTGGTTCACTGGAATGATCTGGTTTTCACATGGGTTTGAAATGATACATCACAATACAGGTATCATTTATGGTGCACCGTGCAGTTTTACATTACTGCTGACAGGCTGGATTAATCATAATAGCCAGCCACAGATGGTCTGTGATTCACATGTTTTTCCAGCTGCCACCGATCTGTTCATTCACACAAGCTCCACCTTTGATCCCTGATGAGAATGATTCACATGTCTCATTCCTACAAAATAATTTGAGAGCTCACTCAACATACTGTCACCAGTCCTGTCTGACCCATATTTTTTGAAGCTGTACTTTCAAATCTGACGTGACCTTTCTTTAGCCACTGAGATACAACAAGAACAGGAACATTTTTGGAGCTTACCTGAGGAAGACTCCCAGCATTTCAAAATTCCCGTGTGTGTGTGTGTGTGTGTGAGCCATATCTAGGCCACTCCTTTGTGCCTCATCCCGGAAGCAAATAACACTAGATCCTATAACAAAGTACACACACACACAGAGGCCACCATTTAGACTTTGTTCTGGTAACTGCTAACACACACACACACACACACACACACAGAGTTCCCAAGGCTTTTACTGACATGTCTTCATAAGTCAACAAATGGGAAGAAAGAGTTGACTGCAATTGTTGTTCTTTGTCATGAGCCTCATCTGGTAAAGTCTTCGTCCCTGCAGTAGAGGAAAAAATTAGTCATTCTTTGGTTTTCTTTATCTAATCCATTAGCTCGGGGGGGGGGGTCATACATTTTGTTACGTCATAAAACAAGCATCTATCATGTACATAAATCATGCATGGCATAAAATATTTTTATATATTTAGAGATATTTATTTTAAAATGAGTTAATTAATTTTTAATGAAGGAATATGATCAATATGACCCCCCCCCCCTTTTTAGAAGCTATTGATTAAAAGAGATTATACAGCACTAAAGCATTAAAGGATGTGTTGGCGCAAAAATATTTTCAGTCTACACAACGCACTCCTTTGTCAGTTTAATAGGTACCATTTGAAAAGTAATGTTGATCGGTGTAATTGCCCGGCAGGCTGTAGAATTATCATGTATTAAAATGTTCCCCATCTCATTTATAATAATGATAGTGATCTCAGAAACCACAGCTTCCATAATAATCAAAATGTCTCTAAAAGATTTCCAACTAAAAGGGACATTATTGCAGGACCATTGTATTAAGCAGAAACGTTTTTGAATTAAAATATAAACAGGTGTATATAATAAAGTGTCAATAAACAGTCATTTACAGCCGCTATTTTTTTTCCTTTTCCTGCCCAATTAGAAACTTGTGTGAAATTTACAATGATCATGCCATACAAAACCCACTGATAATATAAATGGAAAGCTAAACACCATATATAATTTAGAATAGTGTTAAATAACAAGGGTCCATAAACAGACTGAAAGGACAAAGTCAGGCATGTGTGCTGTGTCTGTGTTTGTCTGCAGCCATACCATCGGAGTGAATACATTCCTCATTGAAAATCCCAGTAAGAGTGCACAGGGTGAAAACCAGCAAAGAGAATATTATTGTCAGCACCTCCAGCTCAGTGAATGGCGATGCCATCTAGGCCACCTGTGCCAGTAAATGCAAATGTCTCATCTGTAAAATCACCCACTTCTCAACAATGGTGGCATCCTATTCAATTATACATCCAAATTAAGATTAAACACTTACCATTGTTTACGGGTGTGTTACAAGAGGACTGGGGAGATGCTGCTTCATGACACATCACACACACACTAACACCCTCTTCCTCTCTCTCTCTATCTTTCTTAAAGGAACTGAAACTTCACACTACACGCCACTAGCATTTATGGAATAGCAGCTTCTTTTTCAATTATAGACCACAAACCACGTTCTATCTTCTAACTTCTCCATTTCCAATACAGTTGAATGCTTTTGCAGCGATCTGGACCCCTGGTTGTCTGTGCACGTCTGTGAAAAGGATGTGGGTGGAGTATATCTGGGGCAGTAGTCTTCAACCACTACTCTATTTGTAAAACAGGACTGCTGCGGCCGTACAGCCCTGTTTTACTTCTTCTGCCGTTACATGTTCTCTATCATCAGGATTCTACAGAAGAACTAGGGAGCAATTGCTCATTGAAGACATCAGAGTGTTTGAGAGGCTTCGGTCAGCCTGAGGAGAGAACCATCAGACAGAGAGCAGACAGAAGGTCAGTTTCAAACAAAGCTCAGGGTGGATGAAAGCACCCTGACCCTCAACTTATACAGTTTTTGTATTTTCATACTTGATATCCACTCATGTGTCAGAAGCATAATTCAGACAGATACAAAAAATATCCATGAAGTAGACCGAACCCTATCATGAGACATTTTATTTAATTTATCACTTGAGTTGCCTCTTCATCCGCACCTGCCTTCTCACCTCAGTTAGCCACCACTCATCAGTGATCCCTTTAAGTCACCCATTTTCCAGTTATATCAATCATAATCCTCCTGACCTGACACAATTTGAAATAGGATTAGACTTTTACCACCCACCCACCCACTCATACACCTACGCACACATTCTGTGATCTCAGTATGGTTGTATATGACCCTTCTGTTTCACTTCATAGCCAGTCAGGCGAATGATGTAGCTTCAACATGACAGAAGAAATGAGGTGGCTTAACATCCATCAACACATTGTTTCTCACCAGGGAGTCCCTGAACAATCAGGCTGTGTGTATGTGTGTGTGTGTGTGTGTATGAGTGCTGCCCATGTGCACAAGTTGTGTAAGCTTATTAGCAGCACCACTGGTCAGAGGAGGAGATTGAGGTTAGTCTAAACCCTAATCCTTGTGGACCGTATGCTTGTTACCCAGTAAGCACGACAAAATCGTGGCTCCGCCCCTAGAAGAAACACACGCAACACACGCTTTCCCTGTGTCCTTGTTTACAGCTCAGCTCCATTGCAACTCTTCCTCTCTGTCTTTCTCTCAGCAGGAGGGCAGAGGAAGAGGAGAAGAAGGAGGTGGGGGAGGAGGAGGAGGAGGAGGAGGAGGTGGTGCGCACTGTTGAGTAGCTTCCTAGTCGTCATGACGACCTCACACCCCACCATCTCCAGAGCTGTCTTCCTGTTGCCACGGTGACCTGATCCCGTTCCATCTCTGCTCCTCTTGATGATCCGGATCGGGCTGATAGAGGAGAGCAACTCCAGAGTGTTGTCTCCTTTCCCTGAAAACAGTCTGTTGATGGGACAGCAAATCACACAAAGCGACGAGGATCGGAGGACAGGAAGGCGCGGCGAGCTGGAAATGCTGTGGGAGTAACGTCCGAGTGTTGCCTGGAAACAGCAGCATGCCAGTACAACAGATAACTGTGGTGCCGGCCAGGGAGACAGCGAGCAATGGCAAGAGTGCGCCACGCTCCAAAGACAAAAACGAGGTGAGTTTCCGACTTGTTTTAACTCTGTTCTCACACCTCTGAGGTGTGAGACAAACCTCCTGTTGTTGTTGTTGTTTATT
Organism: Caranx ignobilis; assembly: GCA_021432705.1. Lineage (NCBI taxonomy): Eukaryota > Metazoa > Chordata > Actinopteri > Carangiformes > Carangidae > Caranx > Caranx ignobilis. The sequence goes on from MU269982.1 coordinate 6,244,943, forward strand.
TGTTTTGTTGTCTTTTTTGTGGTTCAGACTTAAAAGTAATGTAAAGTTGAAGAGATTTAAGATTTCAAGATAAGTTATGTATGAGGCCAGAGGGTAGAAGTCATTGATTGGTCGTTGATTGTTGATCTTAATGGCTGCAGTGTTTGTGTCAGCCTACAGCATCAGCTGACAGTCCTTTAAACTCCCACCTCAGTCACTCATACACACAGTATGGATTTGCTCAGCAGCCTTTTATCACTGTTTACTCACTTGGGGTTTGGAGCTTTCAGCTGCATCTTCTACACAGCTTGGAACCACATCACCTCCTAGATCACCACATTGTACAGAACAAGCCAGAACATCATGGAGCGTTACGGTGCATCTCAATGTTTTGTCATATGCACAAGTGTTTTTCTGTGACATTAGGAAGGAGTTGATGTGTGTAGAAAGTAGGAAGACACCTGAGGTCACTGTGACCATGTAAAACCGGGCTCTATAATTATGTCAGTTAAGTTATGCAAGTGGTCAAGCGGTGTTTGCAGTGTTGGTTTTTTTGTATTTGTTCTCTCATTTCCAGACAAACAAACAATAATAACTGGCAGAGAAGCCTGAATTTAACTTTGATGCAGCAAATGGAAAACATGAACAGGTCTGTGCTGTGCTTCAAAGAGCCTCATAACTTCCTATTGTGGTGTCAAGCTGCTCAGCAGTGAGACCACAATCATCCACTTCCCTGAATCTGATCTCTTTGTAGCATGTTGCCTCATTTCTTTCTCCCCTTATTGCCCAACACCTCCCTACATGATTTATTTATTCTTATTTCACTGTCATAATTTTTGACATTTTTGTTTTTAACCTCACAAATGAAAACAAACAGACAGGGTTAGGATTATAACACATCCAAGGGACCCCCGTGTTGTAGTTCCTTTTTTTACATTAATAGATCATTCGGCCTTGAGAGTTTCCACAGACCACACACACAACGTGCTAGCTTCTTGTGTAGCAGGACGATTTAGCCACACCTCAGTGTACACAGTCCTATCCACCAATCCAACAACCTGTAACACCAGATAACAGAATAATTCGCCCAGCAACATGTTAGAAACCCAAAAAATACAAGTTTGATTTCACTGCATCTGTTGAGGATCATACAGGCTGTTTTGCATTGGTTAGTCCTGTACCACACAACACATTATATATTTTAAGATACCTTGATGTGTAAGGATTTCTATACTGTATAGAAAGTAAAAAATGAATCATTCACATGATTTAGACCTGATTTGCAAACACACTTGATCGTCCTCACCAGGCTGTGAAGGTTGTACTGACAATTTTGAAGAATTTCTGATCACAAGTAAATACCCACTGTTCACAACACTACTGCAAGTGCACATTTCTGTATATTCTAACATGGTGGGATTGGGACCCCAATTATTACCTGCTCATCAGCCTGGCAGTAAGTCACGCTTGTTTTGTGCTTTTCTCATCGGTTTGAGAAGGGTGGGTGCCAGCTGGGGAAAAAAGTGACGTCACATGTTTCCTGGACAAATCAGAACTGAACCATGAAGAGTCAGAATCTGATATCTGCCGGTTGTTATGTTTGTTTTGTTATGTTCTGTTATCATGGAGATGCATCAACCTGTCTGATCAAAACAAAACAGCTCAACTCTGATGAAGCAGATTATCTGAGTTTTTCGGTAAAGAAGCTCAGTTGATTACAAATATTTAAAGGCGAGTTTCTGTCCAACATGATGTGTCCAGATACAAAGTAGCTACATGGTTGGTTATCTGAACGTGGCTGTAGGTGTTTTTGAACCCCAGCCAGAGTACAGAACCAAAATATAACCCTCAGTCCACGCCACATCACTTAATCCCCTCTGCAGAAACATGCACATGTCCACACATAGACTCACCAAGGTCTCAGCTGTGCATCAGAGTCAGAGTGTGGACAGAGGCACAGAGGCTGAGGTAAGTGACAGTCAGGATGTTTATTCTGATCCAGCACTTTGATACGACTGGACTGTGAGTTGAGGTATTTAGATCACCCCAATAGAACAGAAGTGTTTGTTTTCCTGGGATGAGACGAGATGATCATTCTTGCATGTTTTTTAAGTCATTTGTTGCTTCTTAGACCTGTCAGGTTGTTGATTCAGGATACTGTGGATGTTAAGTTACAGCATCTTCGCTCTGACATTTGAAGGTATCGATTGAGAGAAATTAAAACTTAGAGGCTGACTGAGAAGAAGCCAGTGTACCACAAAGGATGCTCTGTGTGTGAGTCACAGAACTGAGGAACAAATAGAGTTCAACACACACACATGCACGCACACACACGCCCACACACACACACGCTCACACACACACAGCTTCTTTGCAGATGCTGCAGACCAGTGTAGATAATCAGTGGAGAACATTAATTTTTGTGCTGGAGCTATTCAGAGGATGTAATAGTGCCGGTTCTTGTATCTGTGAAACGTTGTGTTCGTCTGCTGTGTATTAACCTCGTCTTTCTATTTTTGCTTTGCTCTTGGCTTCAAAACACTGATGTCATCTTTTCACTTCAAACTGACATTTGAAGTGTGTTGTTGGCTTTGGTTTGGTGGTTAGTTCTGTCAGTTAGGAAAAGGCCTATACACACTATGATTTTATCACAGGACTGCATCTACTGTTTTGCAAGTTAACATATATGTGAGTGGACCTGACAAACACCACTGTCTGTTGTTCAACGCAACATTACTTGTGCACACAGCTGACAAATAATTGGCTATTAGTAGTACGTGATATTGTTTCCTCTTTAGAAGAAACTGGAGAGAATCTAAATATCATTAAGCTTCATTTATAGACCGAACACGCATGCTGACCACCACGTTCTTTTTATTGTCTCGATGATGATCATATCTGTGTGTTGTTTTTTATTCATGCTGATTTTGAAATAGCGTTTGCAGCCTGTGCTCTAGTTTCCGGACCTATGTATGAATATAAGAGATCAATATGGAACCTTTTGTGTAAAGTTAAGTTTGCTTGCCAAGATACTTTCTAAAAGTTGCAAGCCACTATGTATATTCTTCTCCATCAACATACATTGTGAACATTGCTTGGTTGACAACAGTTAATTAAAATGTGATATGACTGAAAATGTTAAATCAGAAGGTGAAACAGAGGTTCAAACATCTGCATCTTCTCAGAAACGCAAATCAAGTCAAGTGTTAGTATTCATGTTCACCTGGACACATGCTGTATGATTTAAAGGCATGTATTTAATGATGGCTTTCTGATCATGTTATGTCAGTGTGGCGTGTCACTTTTGACAAGCGACTTATCTTCTGTTATAAATACACTGTATTGTGACATTTTAATCAGTTAATTAATGACTGATTTGTCCTCTGAGATAAGACTACCAAAACCTCATGTATCTGAGGTCACAGGCACATGTGTCCATCCCGTGGACACCCAGAGGAGGTTGCACAGTGTTTGCTTTGACTCCATGCAGGACTGCTGATTTAAACCTGGCTATCTGCAAATCCCTTGATCAGCTTAGATGATGCAGTCTTCCTCTTCCCGTCAGTGTCTCTCTTATTTATTTCGCCGATCTGCACACTGTGTACCCACAACTGTCTTGTGTGTGGGCTGATTTGTGCAAGCTCTGTTTTGCTCTTTAAATGTCGAGTATAAAAAATATACACCCACATGAGAGATTCCAAAAATTTCTGCTTTAAAATCTGCAAGATGAACAATAACTCACAACTTCCCTCCTATGAACTTGTCCACTGTCTTACTGTTAGACCTAATTATACCGTACAATGTATAACATATACTCACACTTTATAAACATGGATGGCAGATATTCAACATAACACGTTTCAACATAACATATGTACGGGTAGGTGTGTTAAGTGTGTTGTGTTCATTTCCAAAGGGCCGACAAATGTTAAAGTTGTCACATATAAAGGTTGTAATCAACAAGTAAGTATAAACAAATTTGTTTTTCTCTGTAACTGAATTATTGCAATGGTACACTGTCTTCTCATTTCCATAGTGAAAGAGGCCTTTAAATGTATGTACATGTGTACAAGACAGAGGATATGAAGGTAGAAGGATTGTCCTTGTAATACAGTTGAAAAAGAAATGTCATATAAATAGGTGAACAGATAATTTAATATCTGCACAAAATGAAAATAAATTTTAATTGCTAAAAAAAAAAATGAATTGCTAAATAATAAACAAGATAAAGGAACCATGGGGTAGCAATTTTCTTAGATCAAAATTAGTGATGAATCGAAACCTGTCCAGAAACTATGAAAAATAACATAAGCGAGCCACACTGTTGCACTGTGTAACATATTTCGTCACCCCGAGGAACGTGGGCTCTGTCTTTTGTTCTGAATCAATCCCATCCTGCTGCTGCAAATACTCATGCATCCACGGCTGAAAATAGTCCAGACTTTTGTTTGAGCAATGTTTGCCAGAAAAGTATAACGTCCAGAACGTAGCTTTTATTCTCACTTTTTCCCCTCTATTCATTCCAACAGTTGTAAAGGTAGATGTGCTCATCTCTCTAGCATGTTCAATGTTGGATTTCATTTCACACTTACAGGACATATCCACAGTAAAGGCATCAGAGACTGAGAGTATGTGTCCAATGTTTGGGACAAGATTTATTCAGAATGAATCCATTTGGCTGCTAGCAGTATCAGCTGTGTGGCTGGTGATGACAGGCAAGTGAAAGTAGTGAAAGAAAAGTTGGTTTGAAAGAGAGAAAGATAGCCTTAATAACGCTGGTAGTTTCTCCGTATGGCTCCCGCAGTCTTCAAAGTGTTAAGTGACCATCCTGTGTTCAGACAAGTGCCAAGAGTTTTCTGTTTCATGGACAAATGTAATGACTAGAAATAATTTCTATTTTTGGACACTAAATGGATCAGACATGCTGTGGCTGGAATTACACTCAGAATACCAGAACCATCTCTTCAATATCTCAGGGTGTATTTAGCCATTATTTGGCCAAATTGTACACAAATGATCAGACTTTTCTGTTCCTCAGTAATTGTTTCAGGAAATGAACTTGTTTGTATTTAAACTGGACATGTTGACCTGGTTTCAGTGTGTAGGTGACGGTAAAATAACTCGGAAACAGCACTGGAAAGATGCATGCTTTTCATTGTGGTTTAGCTGTGATGCTGTCTACCACGAACTGAAACTTGTATAAGATGCCACAGGCCGGTCGCAGATGTCTGAGAGTTGAGTTCAAGGTCTGGCAACTGAGTTCACACAATCAGTACTCTAGGAAGTTCCCAAAAAAGTGCTTTAAGTTGACTTTAAATAGATGCACATTACAGAGCAGCCACTTGTGCAATTAGCAGGACAGCCAGGTAATAGGATTGGCTGGCTTTAGCTCAGGTCACGATGAAATAACAAGGACACGTGGCCACACATGACTCTTAACATTAGATTTTAACCAGCCAACATTGAATACTATACAACAGCACCACTGTAGAAGATGTTAAAAGCTGCTTCGTTGTTAATGTTGTGATTTTTGTGTTGTTGGGATAAGGATTGAGTGATGTCCAATCATACATTTAACTAATTTAACACAAAACATGAAAAGAAGCCCAATTTCTTAACAGGACTTATACTAGTCTGGCAAATGACAGCTGAATGAAGCTGAAACAATCTGTCACTTAATCATTTATGGGAAAGTATGCTCTGAAATATTCTCTGGGTCCACTCACTCAAATGTGAAGTTTCACTGCTTGTCTTTGTCTTCACATCTTTATTTTTTAATCAATTTGCCAAAAAAAATCAAGGCCATCAAGATTATTGAACTTGCTGCATCTCTACAGCAGTTCACACTAAAATGTTATGGTGCAATGATATTTTCTGAATTCTCTAATGATTTTCCGTCATTCACTCTCTCTGCAGGGGAGGAAGGCCCCTGGGCGCTCGGGCAGTCGATCCAGCAACATCTCCAAGGTAACCACTGAATATCAGACGAATTAAAGGGCCAAATTCAAGGTCACAGTTCATGGTGTATGTGATGTGCAAGAATGTGCTGATGAGCTTCAAGTGTAGCAAGCCAATCACTGTCAAGTTGTAAAGGTGGTCCCCAAAAATCTAAAGATCTCAGTGTAACCTGACACATTAGCATAGAGATAATTTGATTATGTCGGTTGTTGCAGGCCAGCAACTCTACAACAGGACTGACCACAACCTCAAGGGCATCCATCACCCCATCTTCTCAGGACATATGCAGGTAAGACAGTGGCCGCTTTAAGTGTAAGCTAAGGCAGAAGGAAAATTATTATTTCTTCTGTTCAACAACCATCTGAAAACACGAACGCCTCTCAAATCCCGCCACCGGAGCAGCCACAGCATTCCCTCTCCACTGAGTGGGAGACTGAATTAGTATGGTCCACCGCACCCTGAGGGCTTAACAAAATTTAAATGGAAACTGAAATCCAGTGGTGCTCCTATTGCGCAATCAATGACAGGAAGGTGGCTGATTGCAGAAATGAGATCCTTCAGCCTAGTATCTTCATCGACGAAGCACCGTTCTGGCTGATAGACTCAGTCCAGAGGCTTCAGGACTGAAAGGACACTGCTAGCAAAGTGCACATGTCACATATGTGAGTGCTTGAACCTCATTTGTCATTTTCCCTGTTCACTCATTCTAAACTTACTATTTCTTATCCTGGCTCCTCAGCCATCATCATAAATTCGGCCCGTTGTTAAGTCTAAGTGTTTATTTACCAGAATAACAAATAGAGTTCATTTAAAGGGGAACTATGCAAATCAGGTCGCTTTTTCTCAGTGCCCACAGCCCAGAAACACTGCGGTGTGAACGCTTTGTTAACCCTCCTCAATCATCCCCTGGCCATGTGTATTTGTTTTCAACGAAGCTGATGAGAAGGAAATCCACGGAGCGGTGGATAATGTTATATATCCTATACGTGTTACGATGTGTATATCTGTGTAGTCTTATCTGGTATAAACGAAAGATCGAAAGATTACAGGTTACGTGTTGTGCCATGGAGACAAGAGCTGGGCCACCGGGGAGGAGGCACTGATCTTGCAGGGTTGGATTTCGGCCAAGAGACGCTAGGTGGAAGGCAGAGAGCCTCCAATCTCCCTGTAACAAGTCACTTAACTATCACAATTACTCCTAAGCTGTTTAATAAATTAATAATTTAAACTTAATAAAGGTAAAAATCTTGTATAGTTCATCTTTAACAATGCAAATGTTTGTATTGTTAAATGTTACAGGTTTGGACATTTTGGACACATTTTGGTGTTTGTAGTGAATTTTTTAGTTTAGTTTAGTTAGTATTTAGTTCTGCAAAATTCACCTCCACTGCACAGATGTGAAAGTAAACATTTCTGATTTTAAAAACCTAGAGAAATAAAATAAAACAATCTACATGAACGGATGGGAACTTTTCTGTCATTTAGGTGAACAGATCCTTTATGTGCATACAATCATCCTCATGTCTTTGTCTTTTCCATCTTGTTTCACCTTATTTTTTACACATCTCCACCTTTGTGTGTGTGTCTGTGTGTGTGTTCATGTTCAGCTCTGGCCACCTGACCCGTTTAGAGGAGGATGCTTCTGAATCACGCAAACACAACAAGCACACACACACCTCTGCCATGACAGTCACCAGCACAACTCTGGGCTCATCTCAGGCCCAGAAGAAACAGGTGAAGCGTCGGCACCGACGCAAGAGGAGCAGCTGCACTGCCTTCGACTGTGTGGAAACCAATGGCAAACAGGAGAAGACAGACCGCAGTGACCGCAGCCTCAGCTCTGACCGCAGCGACAGAGGGGAAAAGAGGGAGCGGTCATTCAAAAGCCGAAGGGAGCTCCCACCTCGCCTCCGCTGCTCAGGTGCTCCGCAGTCCGACTCCTCCTCTGAGGATGAGGTGGGCCGTGAAGCCCGCAGCTGGAGCAAAGAGAAAGCCCGAAGAGCACGCCGCCGCAGCGGGAGCAGCCGTGAGACAGAAGGGGTGCACAGGGGCAAAGTAGGCGAGGACAAAGCAGATATGGAGCTGCAGTCGTTGGGATCTGAAGAGGGGAGGGAGAACCAGCCCCTGGTGGAGGAGACCGGAGGCCTCAAGAAGCGGCACAGCAGCCGGGGCTCAATGAAGAGAGACGGACAAGTTTCACAGAGAGAGTGTTCAGAGAGCAGAGAGAAGGAGAAGAGCTACAAGTCATGCAACCCAGGAGGCAGCTCCTCACTGACAGAGGACGCAGAGGAGCTCATTACCAAGAGATACCAAGAGAAGGGGCCAGGGGGTGGAGACATGTCAGTGCCCACAGCCCAGAAACACTGTGGTGTAAATGGGGCAACGCCGCGGCCCTGCTCTGATGACTCTGAGCTTGAGGTCTGCAGGTTAGTGGGTGTTTATGTGCACGCAGATCAGCTAACTTTATGAACGACAACAATTACACAATCAAAGATGGGAAATCAACAGAGACAAACAATAATCACAGTGCGATAGCTTCACACCACTTTTTACTTAACCTAATGTGAGTGTCCGTTTTTTTGGTGTGTGTGTGTTTGTAGGATCTGCCACTGTGAGGGGGATGAAGAGTGCCCCTTGATAATGCCATGTCGCTGCACAGGGAGCCTGAGTTTTGTCCACCAGGCTTGTCTTAACCAGTGGATCAAATCCTCCGACACTCGCTGCTGTGAACTCTGCAAGTTTGACTTCGTCATGGAGACAAAGCTGAAACCTTTACGGAAGGTAAACACTCTCATCACGTGGCTCGCTCAGCTCTCTTCCTTCAACCCTCTGTCCCTCACAACGTCTAACGTTACATTGCCTCTCACCCACTCTCCATCTCCGTCTCCTCTGTCTTCCAGTGGGAGAAACTACACATGACGAAGAGTGAGAGGAGAAAGATCTTCTGTTCAGTGTTGTTTCACCTGATAGCAATAGTGTGTATGTTGTGGTCAGTCTACGTTCTGGCCAAGAGAACTGCTGAAGAGATCAGACTCGGGAAGAACGGTCAGTACTTTCCCCACTCCCCTCTCACACACCAGAGACACGCAGAGTGAAAACCGAAACTTGAAACGATATATACGATTACAATTTGTAGCAACTTTTCAATTAAGACATGAAGTTTTCTTGAATATGTAACATTATTCCACATTATTCTGCTTACAGAGTATAAGCCAAGGACATGGCTGCATATGTTTGTATACAGCCATAAGGAAGCCTCTATTTTGTAGTAATAAAATATTAATACAGAAAGCACTGCGGTGAATAGGTCATTCACTTTGTTTTCATATCAGCATCGCCATCTGTTGGACTAATCTGGCAGCGGCTTGATGACGATGCAGTTTTAAAGCTACAAACTGTTTGTAGAGATCAATACATGAAGGAGCACTGCCATTTGAACTTGAAGTTAATGTGAAGATTTGGAGATCTTGTCTGTGTGAAACAGGCTGTAAAATGCACCACAGTCTTGTGCCATCTGTAGCCTGCAGTTCACTGGGCTGTTGATAGAACCTTATACCACTTTTTTTATTTTATGCCATGTGTAAGTCTCCAGTTTATTATTGGTTGTAGTCATGAATATGTCGTACTACCAGAACAAATCCAGGTGGGTGAGCTCACGAGACACCTTCAACCTGTACACCTACAACCTGTACACCTCTGCACCTGTGTGACTCTGGTGATGTGACTTTGAAGATACATTTTGCAGTCGACCACCATGTTCCTGTTGTCTGTCGGTGTGTGGGTGTATTGTACAGTGTTAGTGTTTCATCAGCAGACTGTAGCAGTCATCACTAACCGTCCCCTGGCTACAAATAGACAGATTATATAGTATTGATGAATATATTCAAGTCAAAAAGATCAGTATCACTGTAGCTCAGACCATGAGGAATATGTTCAAGGTAGGGGGATGTGAATATTATGTTGATGTTATAACTAACTGCAGATAATATGTGGAGCATTTAGCTCGACCAGGGAAGTTTTAGCTCATAAACTAAAAACTGCGTGGAGTTTAAGAGACTTGGGAAACGGTCTCATATTTTTCAGGCATACAATTTATATGCTATATTGTTGATTCAATATTAAGAGCTGTGGTGAAACTAAAACCCAGGAAGATAAGATCTGTATGCAAATACAAAGGTCATGAAGAGTTTCATGTTGACTTGGGGTCAGAGTGACACTTTGACAGGTCACATGATGGTTTAGTGAATAAAACACCTCAAAACTTCAGCTTTATTGCACTTGGTCACAGTTTGTGGTTAAAGCGAACATAGTCCATATACTGTACATACAGTCCTCAGTGCTCGTGTATGTTCATCGCTGTGCTGGTCTGTGTGTTGTGCTGTGATCCTAGTGTATCCGTCTCATCACTCTCATGTAGTACGTCCTAACACTAGAGGCAGACATCATTTTACACACAGGGGCCAGTTTGTTAGTTTTAATACATGACAACTTATCAATAAGTTCAGGATTTTTTAGGAGGTTATGATTCAACTACATGTTTGCTGTAGGATGCATTTGTCGCGCTGTTGAACAATAAAACAAGATGTCGATTTTTTTTTTTACTTAGCGTAGCTTCACTGATATAAATGGGGTGGACAAAATGAAACACCTGCAGAACACAGTTCAATTAGTTAGTCTGTCATGAAGTTGAATTGACACCTCCCTAAAATAGAGTCAATAAAAACGTATACAACGTAACATTTATTGCAGGTCCTTTGCATAAGGCTGGTTGAATCTTAGCTTGGTGTACCTAATAAACTGGCAACTTGTGTGTATATACAGTATGTTAAAACACTTCATATATATTAATATACATTAATATATATATATATTTCTTATAGTAAAATAAAAAATAGTATAGAGCATGTTTCCATTGAGATTATAGAAATAAAGAGAAAAAATTACACTCACTCTTGATTGCAGAGGAGTTTTGGAGATTTTCTCTTCTGAAGTACTATACACCACAGGGTAAGCACAGCTCTGCACACACCAGCCATCATGACCCATCACGCCTCCTGCAGGCTGACTTACAGTGGCCCTGTGTGTGCTTGTGTTTGTGTGTACATCCTCAGGTGTTCTGGAGTGGCCCTTCTGGACCAAACTGATCGTGGTGGCCATAGGCTTCACGGGCGGCCTCATCTTCATGTACATTCAGTGTAAAGTGTACCTGCAGCTGTGGCGCCGCCTCAAAGCGTTCAACCGCATCATCACCGTGCAGAACTGCCCTGAGAAAGACCTGCACAACTCTCAGGCCCGGCCCGGCCCCCTCACCAACGGCAAGCACGAAACCGTGGAGGTCCCGGTCGGCCCGGCCCCCATCCCAGCTCCGGAGGCACAGATGGACTCAGACATGTCAGTGGAGGCTGCGGTGGCGCCGGCACAGCACCCTGTCTGACTGATCCTCCTGGCGCCCAGTAAAAATCCTGAATCACACCCTGATTTAGACTCTAACAGTGTTTCAGTGTGTTGTTGTTTTCAGCTCCTGTGATTGCTGATGTTACGAGACACAGCGGACGGATTTTAAGAGAAAGGACTAAATCCTGTCCCTCAGTGATCACAGAAAACTGAACGGCTGAAGGGCTGCAGTGAAGTGAATCTGCAAAGTAAGGAAAGATGGGGCGGGGCCAGACAAAAGAGAGGTGAGGAAACGTAAAGGAAAATTAAGCCATCAGCAAGGAAACAATGTAAAGACTGTTGCTATGTGGTATATTGACAACATTTTATTCTTGTATGCACTTTGAAAACTACTGCACTGACTTGGGGTTTAAGGTGTAAACACTGTGTGGACACCGTTAACCAAAGGTCTCACTATGCTTCAAACAAACGTGCCACAGCTCTCCTGAACCGCTGCATTCGAGAGCCTGTCGTCACAGGAGAAGGTGACACGTCGAGCAGATGCAGACAACAGTGCGCACTTTTCATAGTGTTACACTCATTTGTATGTTCAGAGTATGTTCTTCGTTTAAAGGTGTAGGTGCACACCACCGTCTGGTAACACTACCCCAGGCATCTGTATATACATCTGTTAGGGCTGCACAGAAACTGATGGACTCTTGTGCACAGAATCCATAAATTGTGTTTAAAGCTGAGATATTATGTTCAGCTTCTGTCGAAGGCATTTGCAAGAACGGTTGCAAGAAAACGTGACCACAACAACATGCAGCATGCCGCAGTCATTGAAATGGAAACAAAGTGGTGCTCGCTGTGAGACAGTCTCTCCACAGTCATTTCTGGAGTTGCTCTAAATCACATACCGTGGTTAAGACATGATGGGAGTTAACTGTGGTAAGAATGAAAATAAAAACAAACAGAGCTTGAGAGTCGTTCCAACGCCTGCACACACACCTCCACACGTCTGGCTCATTACTGTGTGAGGAGGAGGAGAAGGGGCTGGAGAATCCAACAAGCTCTTTGTTTGAAGCATGATGAGGCTTTAACTCCCCTCAGGCAATCAGGTCTTCAGACACCAAAGAGTCAGATGATATAAATAGAGAAACGATTATTTAAACAGTATCTTTAGCTCTGTCTGATTATCTAAAAATTGAATGTTATAAAAATGTATTTACTGCCATAGGAAAGTTCTGAATATTCCTTAAGAATAGTGAAATCTCAAGTAGCCCAAATGTTTATGAGGTTTTCCTCTGACAGTTTGCAGCTCTACGTGGTCCTGCTCTGCGAGGTCCGTCACTTACACACAAACACAACTACCACAGCTTTCATGGTTGCCAATGGTTCATGTTTTACATCAGGTTATAACATATTTGTCTCACGCTGGGTGAGTGACAAGGCAACAGCTGTTTACACTTGTCCACTTTTCTACAGGTGTATTTTTTTTTTTTTTTTTTACCAGTTGTCATTGTCGAAGTCACAGAAGATCCATTTTTTTTCTGTGTCTCATTTCCACCACAAAATCAGAGCACTTAACATCTTGGTCAACATCTTTTTTTTTTTTATCTCTGATTGGATAAAAACCGATTATTCAGGATACATATATTGTTTGTGGAATAAACAATGAATGTAGAACCCCTCACAGACTGGTGTTGTGATTTTGAGAAACAAGAACCTTTCAAGGTTTTGGCGCCATCTTGTGGACGGAGATGGAGCAGCAGCATCTTCGTACAAATGTTTTTTTTTCTGTAACAAGTCTTTAACCCTGAGACCAAGAGCCTCAGTTTCAGTCCGACATAAGAACCATGTCGTCCAACTGCTCATCGTCCAACGCATCATCACCATCATCTTCGTTATCGTCGACTTCTGCCTCGTCCTTGTCCTGTCCTTCATCCTTCGTGTCCAGACCTTTGTTTGACACCTTTCGCAGTTTAATGTTCGGGAGTTTCTTCAGGTCACCAGTCCACTCCCTGCCAGAAGAGAGAAAGAACACGTTGTCACCGGAGAGGATCTTCATACACTCCAACACAAGGTAAAGTATTCAAGTATTCAACTCAGTCCTAACAGAATAACGTCATTAATAATAATTTTGACAACTGAGCTGCTCCAGCTACAGTGAAAATCACAGTAGCTGCACAGTTTCTAGTTGTTAGTTTGGATTAGAAAACACTGCAGGGAAGAGATCAGATCTGTGTTATGGTTAGAAACAGGTATTGAGCAAGGTTAATGTTCTCCTGGTCTGTTGTTTAGAAAATGTATTTGGAAATTTTAATGTGAGCATGGTTTAATTTCAGTGATTCAGGCTCAGTCGTAACAGATACAGGAAATAACCGACTGATCCATCTGTGGTCCCATTCACTCACCTGAACGTTTTCAGATGTTTGGCGTTGATGATATCTGGAATCTCTGTGGAGGAAACGACACAGCAGTGTTACGAATTCAGGCTCAAACAATGTTTGTATATATATGTGTGTGTTTGCGTATATGTATGTGTGTGTAAACATTTATACAGGGGTGACTTACCAAATCCAACACCCTCATACTGTGCTCGCTCCCGCTCAATGGTCTGTTTGATGACAGCCTCTCTCGCGCCATGGAGACGACCCTGACGACCTTTGATCCCGTTCATCAACTCAATCTGCTCGAGTTCGGCGTCAAATCTTTGCAGGTACCTAAACACACATACACACGATACACACATAAAAATCTCATTAGACAAGCTCAGCTGCCTTGTAAATAAACAACGGAGCAGATGTGATTATTAACAGTTATGAATAATTACATCAAATACTGTGTAAAAACATGGGAATATTTTGCTTCTATTACAAAATAATACTAATAACAAAAAGTACAATAACAATCTTCTCTACAACACAGAAAATCTGCACATCGTAGTTGCTTATATGAATAAATCTAACTATATTCTGATTTAAATAGTTTCATTCAGTTCATTGCTGTAAACACAGGATGCCTTTTAACCTCTCGATTATGTCACAGGCCTCTTTTCTGGTGTATGTCGTCTTCTCTGGATCCAACTGTTCCTGAAACCACAGCAGCTTCTCACCTGTGAATAAAGAGAGGATGTTTTTGTTGTTTAAAAAAAAAAATGTTTTACAAGATACATGCATAACTGCACAAAATAATGAAATAAGATTACATTACGTTACTACTGCTAGTGCTCAGTTTACAGTTGAAGGTGTCAGATTGTTGGTGTAGATTAAAAAAAAAAAAACTGTAGTGAACATCTTCATAGAAAACATATGGATATGTCACCTGACTCCTCTTCCCAAGCTAAACCATCTGTAGGAGGTATGTGACTGTTTGACCTCATGACCAATCTGATCAATTATAAAGATAAGACACAGCAGGTGCTCAACAACAAACAACAAATGACCAAGCAGCTTACCAATGCTGCTCAGACGTGAGGCTTTGTCAGTTTTCTGCCTGTGGTACCAGAGGAAACAATGAGAATGACTTCAGTCTGCAACACTGTACACAAACTTTATTGTTTAAGTTAAAAAAAAGTATCTTAAGTTCAGGAAATACTTATATCATCCATTAGCATTTCTAACTGAGGCTTATTACTAAAGTGTCCCATGCTGCAGTGGTCTTGTATTTTCTCTTCTTTCATTATCAGGATATAAAGAAACTCAAGTCTGTCACGTGCACAGGCACTAACGGTATCGTCGTTAGGTCAGACACACACTTCACTACAGGCTCTGTATAATATCTGCAGTGTTTTGTTTCGTCTCCACTCGCCTTTCCTTCCTCTTCAGTCGGATCTCCTCTCGGGCCAGGTAAGCAGCTTTCCTGCTGAACGGATGAACTACTTTCTCCGACACTTTTCCCTTCTGGACCTTTGGCTGAAACCAAGATAAATTCACAGTTTCGACTTTTATCTGAGATTTAAACTGATTTATGAATATTTTTTATCATCTTTAACCAGGAACAGTAACATGAGTCAGACACTAGTTTACATGGACGGTAAAGACGAGTTTTTACCATTTTCTCTGCTTGGAGTCACGCGTGGTGCTGCCCTGTTGACAACTGCAACGGAAGCGGCCTGGTGCGTCAGCGAAATGTGTCCGAGTGAGTTGCGGGGGAAATAACATCGTTCCTGTTTGTGAGGAATTATAAAATCAAGGTATTTAAACCTGTCTTTTAATTAAAAAAAATATTTTAACAGCAAGCTTTAACTAACACAATCAATCAGTCATTTGGATAATTAGTAATACATCGTTTTTGCATTTTACTAAAAGAGAGGAAAGGAAGGAAAAAGAAGGGGTTACTAGCATACTACCACTGCTTAACTACCTTTTTTATAGTTAAAATAAAATATAGTAACGTTTCATGAATATTTGAAGAAACACACTTTTTAAATGTCTAATTCTTCCTGGGATTTATCCGCTTCTTTTACTTTTAAAAATCAGCCAAATGTAAAATTCAGCAAAACTGAGGTTTGGTTCAGGAAAGTTCATAATTATTTTTTTTTGTATTCTGAGATGTCATAATGGACATAAAGTGGTGAAAAAAACTGGCTTATTCACATCATACAAAGTAAAATTTGTACAGCAACGCACTGCTTTGTATGTGGTAAGACAATATAAACTTGATTTATAGATCACTTAATATTCACCCATTAAACAGTTTTTAAAAAGTAAGAGTAATGTTTGAGGTTATGTATTCATGATGAGAGGAAATGAGAATTACACCGACAAAACTTCAATAGAATAAAACAGAAGACACAATGATTGTCTCCACGTGTGCACTGAGATGACGATACTGATCAGTCAAAGATCAGTCAAACTGTTTCAGGGAGACCAGTTCAGACCAGTCAAGCATCTTCAGCACCTCAGGCTTTGCTTGGGCTTTATGTTGAACAGATCAGATATGAGGATGGGGAACAGGCTCTGGTTTTTCTTTGAAGACCTCATTATTGAAATCTGTAAAAAATCTGAGCTATGCAGTGTAAAAGCTGAGTAATTCTTCATATTTGTTGACTTAACTTTTCCTATTTGTCAACAGTGTCACCTGAGACAAGACAAACTGCTTCACTTCTGCTACTTTAGAGGATTATAATTTGGTTGCACACACTATTTCACTGTGACCAAAGGTATGTGCACACCCCTACTCACATATTTGGTTTCACCTTTGACCTGTTGCTGTCTTCTCTAATCACCTTCATTTTAGTTTAAGGAAAAAATGCAAATGCAGTGGTGCACAGTTCTGAGTTAGACAACGTTGTGCTTCCAACATTTTGGCAACAGTATGTGAAAGAGCATTTGACTGAAAAAGCCCCAGTGCACAAATCCAGTTCCTAAAGAAAATGGTCTACTGAAGAACCTGACAGACCTGCATCTTGACATCAACACTGTTTATGAGTCACCCAATGTCGGAGCCCT
This sequence comes from Caranx ignobilis, assembly GCA_021432705.1. Taxonomy (NCBI): domain Eukaryota; kingdom Metazoa; phylum Chordata; class Actinopteri; order Carangiformes; family Carangidae; genus Caranx; species Caranx ignobilis. Next base: position 6,261,709 of record MU269982.1, read on the forward strand.
TGGTTTGGCTGCTGTTTGAAGTAACTTCAAAGTTTCCTGTTTGAAAGTGAGAATCAATTCACAACAGAGACACAAAATGATTCAAGAGGGATTCAAAAAGTCCACAAAGAGACACAAACAACAGCAAAGAGAGAGAACAAAATGGCAGCATTTCTGTCAGTTTTTTTCATTTTCTGTCTTTTTCAATCTGAGGGTCTTGGACCTAAAATATGAATACATGTACTGCACTAAGATACTATTCACCAGTCTACACACACACATTTGTACAGTCTGTCTTTCTGTCTACAGAGAGCAGTTCTGTGTCTGCGTCTCTGGCAGAGTCTGTCAGTCTGTTCTCGGTAAAACCAGTAAAATACAAGTTGGTGCCACATTTCAGCGTCATGTGTGTCAGATTTTTTCAGAGCTCCTGAATGATGTCAGCAGGAGTTAATGAAACACACTTCCTAGGAACTAGAACCACAATTCAGCAGAAAATCCCCCACACATTGAACTCATACAGATGCCAAGTTATTTGTATAGCATGACACTTTCAGTATTAGTAATAATACATTTTATTTAAGGCGCCATTCAGGACACTCAAGGTCGCCGTACACACATGTTCAAAATCAGATATAAAACGTAGAGAAACGACAAAAAAAAACAACAATAGAGAGGTTAAAAAGTAGTAAAGAGGTGGACAAGATGATATCAAGTGCCGTAGGCCTTTCTGAACAGGTGGGTTTTGAGTTGGGATTTGAAGTGAGTGAATGAGTCGATGTTTCTGATATCGGATGGTAATGAGTTCCAGTATCATTGTAAGTGGAGATAATGAGATCATTAAAATCAATGCATGTTAATAAACAAGTCAGTCAAGCTAACAGATTTTTTTTTAAGTGTGTGTTCACTGGAGCGAGTTTCACCTTTTATTGACTGACTCAGACTGAGTGACTCAGTTCGATTAATAACATCTATTAAGGGAGGAGCAGCAGTCACGTATAAATCACACAATATGAGCTGGCAGCAGCGTCTGTCGCAGGATTATTGAACAGATTCTTCAGAAAAATGTCATTCAGTTTTTGTTTTTTTTTCTCTTCTCTCTTAAGCGTCATTTTAATTTGCCGTCTCAGACTGCGAACTGAAGTGTCCTTCTTAATTTACCCTGCTCTTTCTTTCCAACAAATGTTATATTACGTAAGATTTTAATGGTTTCATTGGAAGTGGTTTTAAATCCAAACAGGTCGGAGATTTCAGAGGTTTTATGTAACCGGGCTGTTTTTCTCTGGTGAGAATCTCAAGAGAAAAAGATAAAGGACAAACAACGTTATGATTTTTCCAGTTTTATGTTGAAAGTTCATCAGTTTAAGCCCAGTGATTAATGTTACAAAGGTGAACTGACACTCGTCATGGATTAGGAAAGAAGCGAACTTACGGCTTCCCTGCAGCAATGGAAGACAATGAGGTCTTTAATGCAAACAGTTCCTATGACTAACAAACTGTCTGTGTGCACAAAGCCAGAGTTGGATCAAAGTGTGTTACTACACCCTCTGTTGCATTATTAGGACAATAATGCACCGCAGGAAGTAAAATGAGGACAGATTGGTTGGTGTGGTTTTAGATAACCACCCTAAACATGAGAGGAAAGGAAGAGGCAGTGGTGGCTTCACATGCACAGTCAGTCTCTTGACTCGGTAAAAGCACAGTGACCTCCAAGTCTGGCACATTGGTGGGAACTTTATCTCTGAGCAGTGTTTCTTTTTTTGTCACTCGTGTCCCCAGCTGCAGGACAAGTCCAAGAGTGAGGGTGAAAACTAGTTCAACAAGAAGGACGAAGTCTCCATCTGTTTATTTTTAACACTTTAATTTTAAGAAACAGACACACACTTGTGTAAATTATAATAGCAAGCCACAGTATTGAAAACCTTCAGCCCTTCAAACCCAATCAGTGAGTTTCAGCAATATCTATAACTGGACTATTATCAAATCGGTTTGGTAGCTAAACAACAATGCCAATGATATTTTCCAACCTGGCAACCCGAAATTTGTATTTAATATCACATAGCTCATTTATAAATTAGTAATATACAATTATATACTTATGTACTTATCTGTAAGTCTGATCTATTTAATAAATATATTTGTTTTAGACTGAAATATTTCAACAAATGACTGACATATTGGCACAATATCTTGCACAGGCATTCATAGTCCCTGGATGATGTACCCTATTAGTGATCGATGAGGTTGACAGGTCGGTTTTGAATGGAATGTAAATCTGACCCAACCAGTCAGAAACCGTGTTTAAGTGAAATTACAATACAAAATAAAACAAAAATAGAAATCATAATGATAAAAAACCATGTATACAATATGTATAAATAGAGCTGTGCAGTTTGCACAGGAATGTGAATTGTTCAAGAGTTGTGCTATGTTTTTATTTCTTGGGGCTCTGTATCTACTCTGTCTTTGTAAAAGTGTGCTCACATGCTTGGTATAGAATTCAATCCACACATTCATGTCTCTCCAAGGACGGATCATAATAACTTTGGACATCCCCGAATTTCTCATCCACGGCCTTTATCAGATTAAAAATGAATTTGCTTCATAACCAAAACTAATGCCCTTCCTCTCAGACTGCCATTGTGCTCTGTGTTGGGCCACAAGTAGAGAACATATCAGCCCTGCCATTGTGAGCACTGAAAAAAAGAGTTGTGTCACAACTGCCCAAACCTCCTCATTTCTGAGAAGTGGTGACCAGCTGTGATCAAAAGAGGAAGTGTTGTTCAAATTGTGTATTGATGCCTGAGAAATAGTCAGTCACAGATGAGGTTGAAACCTGCTACGACCACGGCTCTGCCGCTGTGAGATGAAGACAAGACTGTCTAGTCTTGATAAAGTAGGCCAACAGCCTTCTCCCATAGATAATCACAACAGCATGACCCTCAAATTCATGACCAGCATCTCACCACAAAGACCGACTTATGATCCAGACCGAGCTGAGTAACAACAAACAAATTTACAGCCTTGGAGTTATTTTAAGCTGCAGCTTTGACACGTTGACAATTTTCTCAGGGGGATAGCAGAGCAGCTGGCACTCTCAGAGCTCACACAAATTGTTTTCCTACTCCTTAAAAGTTTGTTCAGCTTCCCCCTTCGCTCGCTCTGTAGGGCTGCATACCTAACCGGCAGGAATGTGATTGTACTGCAGCTGAGGAGCCGTCAGACTTGTGGCTACAAGCACACAGTCGATTGCATCACATCCGAGTGAGTTATCTGTGTGAGTCTGAGGGTGTGTGATTTTTTTTTTCTCTCTCTCTCCCTCCCTCTCCCTCTGCCTTCTGCTTAACATGTTGAGTCAAATCAGGAAGTGTGATGCTGTGACAGTACAGAAGGAAGCAGGCACACAATGGCACTATGTCTGCCTCTCGGCCCGGTAACATGAGAGGCCCCCGGGTGAAGACCCCTCTGCTGCTGCTGCTGCTGCTCAGCACTCTGACTGGGACAGGTAGGACCAGGACTGGGGGATGTGTAGTTTGTTTGTTAGTTTTTTTCTATTCCCTGAACTGAGACAAACAGGACTCTCTATTTCCCTGTGTCCTTGCTGCTCCCCCTGTTTTCAGCTTCACTCAGTTTTTCTGCTTTTTTCTGTTTTGTTTTGTTTTTTTGCTTTTGGACTGAAAGTGGAGTGGCGTTTGTCATTGATACCATTGCACTCTTTTACTTTTCTCAGAATGAATTGAGGAGAGCCGGACAGAGCAGATAAGTGGAGCAGCGAGGGAAGGAACTAAAGTTACTGTTTGCTTTTGGTTGAGAAACTTAACTCGCCTGAGATGTTTTCAAGTGTTACAGTGTACAACAACAACAACACCAACAGAGGTTCATTATTATCTGACCTTTACTCCATTCCTCTGTCATGTAAAAGCTGGTATCCTTTTCTTAAGCAACCAAAACATGACAAAGCTCTGTCCGGGAACAAATTGCTCAACATGATATATCCTCCACCTACTCCACACTTGTCAGGGTATCGACAGAGTTGCAACAGTTTTGATTTTCGTGCCTCTATGGCAACCATTTGAAATCATGTAGTAAACGGAAGTCTTCTTCCTGTTTGAACTAACTTAGCTTGGTGACATTTACCTTTCTTCACTGCAGACTGAAACCCTCCTTGGCTGCCTTCTTTCTATTTCACTTTGTACCTAAATGATGAAACTGTTTGTTTTTCTGGAAGCCTCCTCGGCCCTTTACAATAACACTGATGTGGTTCTGTGAATAATGTAACTGTGATAAATGTTGTGTTGCAGTTTTATGCCAAAGTGACGATGGCGATGAAATTCACGAAGAAGAAGCACCAGAGGAACCAGAAACCGACGGCACAGAAGCAGATGATGCAGATGGTACAGGTGATACAGATGATCTAGAGCCCACTGGTGAGACATCAATAATGATATATATCCTAGAAATACTGGTATATTAATATTTATACACCCTGTGGCCAAAGGTGTCAAGACAGATATATCCATATGTGGCGCTGTTCATGTATCATGTTTGTTGTTTAATCTCTAAGAGTGACCTACACTTACACTTACTGTTGTTTTTTTTTATGTAATTATATTGATTTATTTTACCAAGTAAAACTGAGGACAAAGTTTGTGTGTTTCTTTTATGCATCTGGACCCACAGTGTGTTTACAACAGCATCTAGTGGAAATATTTGACAGAGGGGTGGAGGTGGAGGTGGAGGCTGTCACACTTTTGGCCATGTGGTGTATATTCATTCATTGTAAATATGGGCCATGTGACCTTGTGATGAGCTGCTTTCATATCATCATCTCACATATGTGTTTGCAGAGCCCCCAGTTCCGTCCGATAGCACTTTATCACTAGACCCCACTCCTGCAGGACAACCAGGTAAAAGTCCATTTTTTTCATGCATCATCTCTCAGTTTAGTTAGTTGTTAGTTGTCTAATTTTTCATCAATACTTATTATTAATCTTTCATTTCTATAGAGGGGTAGTCATGAATGATGTGAACCTCTGTGTTTAACGGTACCATCTCTGTAATGCTGCTTAATGTAAAGCAGTTTTTTTCTTCTCTGCAGTTCTGGTGTGGGCAATTGTGAATTTATTAGGCATACCTAGCTAAAACTGCTGCAGTGTAATTTAACTTATCACTTTGTGTTTGTGTTGAAACTGTGTTATTGCGACGTTGAGTCATTTTGGCAGCTGCAGTTTGTATCGGCATTAAACTGCGTCACATTATACATTCGGATGTTCCTCTTTTTTTGTCCACCCCTGTATCTGGATCAATGAGGGTATAGGCCTCAGGCAGCTGAATCAACACTTTTATTGTATTTGAACGCATCACGTTTAGCCATGTGTTCCTGACAAAAAAAAACTGTACCTATACTATACCTGCTCTCTGGAGTGACATGAAGCTGATGTAATAATTTGAGCTGCCTTTGCAAAAGATGAGTTTCTTGCTATAACGTGAGTGGGTTGCTCATATTTTTCTTTCTGGCATGCTAAATCACTTTTAGATCACCTTCCCACGCACTTATGATTTTATCTGCCCCTCAGAAGCAGCGCTGTTGCTGCAGAAATAATACATTTATCTTTGCACATATGAAACTCTGAACATGTTTTGTTTTAAATTCAGACCTGGGAATATCAAAATTTGCCTCGGATGAGCAGATATTATCATACTGCATACCTAGGCACCATATATATTTAGATGTCACTTCTTGGCACTGTGTGGAGAGGGGAAACAGAACTAGTACATTATCCAGTCGCAAAAACTGATCAGACCATCTAATAATTTCCTCTATCGTTGTTTCCCCTTGAAGAGATCGCAGAGGAGGAAAATGGGTCAGGATACCGCTCACTTGACAATACTGGTACGTGAGGCCAGCTGTGATATATCATAGCAGCACGGTACTCATATGTGTCTTTTTTTTTTAATCCCGCAGAAATTTTGCATAAATTCAGGAAGATGCATTTAGTAAGACTGTGAAAATGTATTCACAGGATGCATCACGAGCCTCGGAGTTTGGCCGAGCTGCACTGCACTGATGATGACTGACTGATCGCTGCTGTGTTGCTTTTCAGAAGGAGATTCAACAGTAACAGAGACCACCAGTGTTTTTGGGTCTGCCACTTCACCACAGGAGGAAACAGAGAACTTGGGTTTCATCATCATCCCAGCCGTTGTGGTGCTGGTGGTCGTCATCATTGGCATGATAGTTTGTGGCATCTTCATCAGCCGCAGATGGAACAGCAAAGCGAGAGATCAAGGTTTGTCCATAACAAGAGGTCCAACTCTGATATATTATCACCTGTCCACACTGAGATGCATATGTCACATTATGAAATACTCAGTTAATCCCCTGAAAAAAAAAAAAGTCATGATAATTGGGTTATGCAGTGTCCTTCATGTGAAATTAAACATTAAAAAGCAATCAATATCTGTTAATCAGTATAACTGAGGTATATGTCACAATTACTGTCTGAGCCATATTCAGTTCCTGTTCTTCTGTTTTCCATCTTAATAACAATGACAGACACATGTTTTCTTCTCATAGAGCTCAGAAAAGAAGATCCATATTTGGATGATACCAATGCTGAGAAGGTGCCGATGTAAGTACTGGGAATGTAACCTAATTCATTTTTCAAAGCTGCCATGTAAAATGTTTTATTTCACTTACTTTATTTTATTTCAGCACTTTGAACATAATGTCCAATTCTCAGTACATGTTTACCATCAGTGTCTAATTTCCCATTTACAGAGCAAAACATGTGCATAAGGACGTTTTGGGTTTCATGTGACTGTGAGCGTTACGTTAACGATGGAGGTGTCACAAGTTCATGACTTGTGGTGTCACAGTGTATTTCTCAAGTTGTTACTTACAACAATCTTGATCCTTTTGTAAGCAAACTGTCCTCAGGATTACATCCACGCTCATTAATTATGTGGTTGCGGCCTTCAGATTGAAGACATAAGGTGGTAGTAAAAGCAACAGTGACAGATTCAACAATAGAGGAGGAAATATGAGATAAACAAGAGTTCAACAGAAGCTGGACCAACACAACTGTCAAATTAGCTGCTAATGCTAATGCATTGGAAAACCAGTGTAAAACCAGGGTGCTTTTTTTTTTTTGGTCTGACAGACACTGAATGTTGTAATGTGGTGCATTTTCATACTAATCAGATCAGAATGAGAAAAACAGGAAACGAAACGCCGACCCTGATAAAGGATGAGTGATGGTGTTGGTTAGCACCAGTGTTAAGTCTACTCATATAGCCCAGACATGCCACACAACTGGCTACTGCTGCTGTGTTATGTAGTTGCGCTCGTATCCAAAAAACATCTAGATCCTGTCAAATTAGGTAAATGGATTATAATAGTGTTTGTTTATGAATATTATTACAATTTATTAATAATTTATTTAAAAAAAATTCTAAGCAAATAACCAAATATGTCGTTTCTGTCAAAAATTCATCGTATCTGATCACAAATAAGAGGCTAATAATTATGGTTTTTGGCTAATAACTTAAATGCAGTGCTAGCAATGTGTTAGCTGATGGCTATATAGTCAACAGTAAACACTCTGCAGTTTCATTTAATGAACAAAGAATGCAAATCAACTTTACCCGGAGGAGGAACAAAGGAGAGACAAAGATAATGCATAATCAGGGCAGCATGAAAGATTGGCAAGATGTTTTTCAGTTTTTGCTTGGATCTAATGTTTGGTCTGAAAATGTTAACCTGTTGCAGACCTGTTGACTTTACACTGATTGGCGTAGTTTGTTTACCTGATTTCACTGTCATTTGATTTCTTTTGTGCCCTTTAGGCCCATGTTTGAGGAGGACGTACCCTCTGTATTGGAACTAGAAATGGAGGAGTTGGACCAGTGGATGAAAAAAGACAGTAAGCAACAAAAATCAACAGTGATTTAAGTAAAGCTAATTTTAAAACACGAGCGTTTATAATGTTCAGTTTGTTCATGCACTAAAATAGTTTCAATACCAGCTCAACACTATAAGCTTCACATTAGGATTTGTTGCATTAGCCTGTGGTAGATTTAGTCAAGGACCAAGTTTTTTACCCCTGCAGTAACAGAGTTTATCCAGCAGAGGTCACTGTTGCTCATAAGAAGCAAAGAGACTCAAGAAGTCTCTTGACTGTTAATCACAGTGGTTTTTATGGATTCTGTATGTTTCTAGATTTCTCAACATGGACTGCATGTGAGAATCAGTTTGCAGTGTTTTTGTGACAATATTTATGGCAGTTTGGAGGATTTGCATGAACATGAAGTTTCCTGTTGGTTTGTTTGTTCCAGGTGAAACTGCAGAGGACTCCAAAAATCCCTGATTCTAATTATGGTGAGCATATTTTACACTTGTTATGAAAACATCCTGACACGAATCACTTTTGTCGTTTCCTTTTTTTTTGTTCTATTTTGTCTACAACATCATAAAACATGAAATCTATTTGCCTTTTTCTCATATTGTTGAGATCATTTGATGGATAAAAGGCATAAAATGCATATTTTGTCTTATTATTTTATGATTCATGTTACTTTAAGCTTTTTGACAATGTTGAATCAGTTCGTTTCTTTTTATTTGTTTTTATTCTGAGCCACATTCCTGCAGGTGTGAACACAACATACTTCATATTACTACCTCATTCTAAAACACTCTTAAAAGTGTAAATATTTACAGTCGCCACATTGAAACATCACGACCAAACTATTACATATGGCTTTTTACTCAACATGACACAGCTCCATAGTGGACTTGGGTAATAACAATTCTTTCCAGATGCTTTATTTTTTTTCTGCCAGGCTGTTTGTTGTGATGTACCAGCTGGTTTTCTAGGATAGCTGTGACTGATGAACTATGACCCTTTTGTCATTACACATGGTATTGTTTGAAAGCACAAACACCCTGACATCTGTTAGTGATTACAACAGGCATGCATGGAAGTGTGGCGCAACTTAACCCTGGGATAGTCTCCTTACTGGAAGGGCTGGGAAGGCGAGGTCAAGGTCCACTCCACCAAATGTTGACCAACGTCCTTCACCCACTGCTTTTTCTCAGGATTTCATTTCCAAAGCTGTGCAAGGGTTAGATTATACTTTCATTCAGCGGGGAGGCACTCTGTACACAGTGGGTTACTCAAGAGATCTCAAAACAGAAGTAAATGTGATGTTGCTGCTGCTGTGGTTGCAAAATGTGATGCTGCTACTGCAGCAGCTGTGCCCTGTTTGTCAGACCTGTGAAATTTCACAGTAACTTAGGCACAATGGTGAATCAAATTAAAGCAAGAGAGCGTACGCAATGTTTTAGAAACTGCTGATTAAGCACAATTAAAAACCTATAGCCACTACTTTGCACTGGATGTACTGTAGCTGAAGCACAGCAGAGCCACTTGCCACTGAAGAGCACAACAATGAGCTACACTATAGCTACACATGTAAACAGTTGTGTTTCTGTTCACCTGATTGAATGGTTATAAAAAAAAAAAAAAACAACAACAACAATACACAAGCTCCTCAGGAAAATATATGTCTCTTTATACACGAAATGCACCATTACATTCACCGTGTGACCAATTGCTAATGTTGCCTATACCTGCTCTATTTTGGACTGGGTCAGTGGTGGACAGGGGATCAGTCACGGCAACCAAATCAAAACACTTACCTGACAAAACACTTGCTCAAAAAATCACAAGTGTAGCTTCAAGAATTAGACAACCACTTACAAAATATCCCCAGGAACAACATGTGCCTGCATTTCACAGAAAAACATTTTGACAGGACTAATAACTTATCTGCATGTTATTTCATAAGTAAGAGGTAGTCTTATGGTTCAGTGTGTGGTTCACATATTGCACACTGAAGTTTAGTGTAACGTTCTGAAAACATTTCACAGCCGAACATGTCTGTGTGTGTGTTGATTTGTGGTTGTGAGCAGCAGGGTGTGTCTCGGCTCAGCATGCAAAGACCTGAAGCGAAAGTGTAGATTTTGTTGTGGTTTGGTTTTTGCTGTTGACGTTTATCGGTGTCATGACCACAGCGATTCCGCCTTGATGCTGTGTGGAAAACTGCACAGTCAGTAAATGATAGTTGCACTGAGAGGGGGCGTGGCCTCACTGAACTCTTCTTTACTTTCTTTTTTTTTGTACTTTTTTTGTACTGTCACTAGATTTCAGAGATTATAGAGGACTAGTCCGTCTCTCTCTTTGTCTCTCTGTGTCCCTGTCTCTGACATTGTCCCCTCTCTTTCCCATGATTCCTCTGCCGGTCTCTGCTGGTGGGCCTCTGTCGGTCAACAAAGGACGGTCTCCCGGTATGCAAGGACACACTCAACAATGCGTAGCTGCCAACTTGGATGATCTGACCTCTCTACAATGACCCAGCTCCATGTGTGACCACGGGAGGTAATCTTTAAACACCAGGAAACAGTGTCAGAACACTGAGGAACTTTAATTTCAGTGAAACAGTAAAACATTAAGCAAGAAAAATGAGTCACATGCCCCCCCCATGTTCAATAGGGAGAAACATGCAGCGATTGGATGTGGCTCTTTTTTTTTCATAATGATCAGTGTTTTGCCTTTTGTGTTTTGTTTCTTTCATTCTTTGTGTTTATTCTTTGTTGTCTGTTACTCCAGGGAAATGTACAGTATTTTATATCTCATCCAATCAGCCCAATAGAAAAGCATTGAGTATTTAAAAAAATGGAAGCATGTTCGTTGCTAACAAATGTCCCTTGTTTGCTGATTCATCTGGTTAAAGAGAGCGTGGTCATCCACAAGTGCATTACGGCAATACTCTCCACACATACGACTGCTGATGGCTTATCTTTAGCTCAAAGCCTCTTTGTTGTGCTACACTGTGTGTGACTCCCTCCTGCTGCAGGTTTTTGAATGGGGAAATATCCTGTTGGAGATTGCTGGCATGCATGACAGAGAGGGGCCACTCCTTTTTCATGCCCGTGCAGAGCTGCTTGTGTCTTTTCTTACGCAGAAAGAGTTTTTAGTCTGTAAACTGATTGAAATCTCAGGGTGTGCAATCGGGATCTGTTTCTGAGATGTTTGCTAAATTGTTGAAACAGTTTTCTAAGAAGCTGCCACTGATAAGATTTCCATCACACATAGATAAAAAAAAAAAAAAAAAAAAAAAACTCTCTGAATTTATTGTAACTGCTTCAATGCCAGTTTTGGCTTGTTGAGTCTGAGTAGTCATTACACTGATCTAAATACGAGTGCTACTTCCTTTAAAGTGTCACTTAGGATTTTTTTTTTTTTTTTTTGCTGAGTCTTGCACTGTAAATACGGGAATACAGAATTACCAAAAGATAATATTTTCATGGAACGCGTTTTTGTAAATATTTCATACAAGTGTAGTATTTTTTACTTTATGCTGATGTAGCTTTGAATAAAATATGTCACTCCACTCCACTTTCTGTCCGGACTGAAACATCTCTTGTAACTCAGTGCAGACGTTCGTGTCCTGTGTGTGATGATGTATCCCACTGATGACTGGTGATGCTCTGACTTTTCCTCCAGTGCTGCTGAGAGAAATGTCTCAACAACAGCAACACCAATGTGATGAATAGCATTTAAATGTGGTTCAGATGTTCCAGGTCTTCAGAGGATGAATTCTCATGGCTTCGATGATCCTCTCGCAACTTTTCTTGGAATTTTAATTTGATTTTGCTTTTTGCAGGGAAATGTCTCAACAATTATTTGAAGGATTCCCATAATTTTTTTTTCTTTACTCACTTGGTGCTCTCCTGACTTTTCTTTTTTTTTTTTTAAGTATATTTTTTGGGCTTTTTGCCTTTAATTGACAGGATAGTTGAGAAAGACAGGAAATGGGGAGGCAGAGCGAGGGGGAATGACATGCAGCAAAGGGCCACCAGAGTTGGGATGCGAACCGAGGTGCAGTGCTGCAGCGAGGACTGTAGCCTCTGCATGTGGGGCACCTGCTAAACCCACTGAGCTATACGGCGCCCTGCTCCCTGCCCTCCTTTTCATATAGCGCCACCATGAGGTAGACTCCTAGTCTTGAATGTGTTGTTATTACATCCTGTGTGTATGACGATATAAATCTTTACAGTTGCAGTCGGTCGTAGGGCAGATGTTTCAGTTCAAAGAAAAATGAGGTACAGTGAACAGAGGGAACAAGGAGAGATAAATGTGATTAATGTGTTTCTCTGTTTCTGTGTAACTGGTGTTCAGTGTAACTCAAAACCTTTAAAGTGACATTTAAATCCATTTTAGAATAACAGCACCATAAATACAGAACAGCAGGGCTGAAGTGTGAGACATCTGTCCAACATGTGCTCCAGTCAGTGTGTGTACGCTCTCTGTTTTCAGCTCGTACATCTCCCCTGCTGTAAATCCACACATGAATCTACTCCTCTTTGGGCTTTGGCATGTTTCACAGAGTCACTTGTGAAAAGGCTGATGGAATTCATACCAGAGGAAAGTCTGAGGGGAGAGGGAGAGGGAGAGAGAGAGAGGACAGACCATCCGACGCAAACCAATGAATACAAATGAGAAACAAGACTCTCTCTCTCTCTCTCTCTCCTGCTTTTCATTCTCAGTCTCATTAGATTTCTACACAGTTGTTCTGTCTGTCACAGTGTCCTCATCGCCACCACTGTCAGGCTGGTGAGACTCTGATGACTAATCTCAGGCATTTTCATAATCAGCAACTGAAGAAAGAATTACTATTTACACATGTGTATGAAACCTGTTGCCAAGATGCTCTGCCTTTTGTTTGGCAGTGAACTGAGTCATGTTGTATACCCTACAAAAAAAAAAAAAGAAACATTCATACTTTAGAAAAACAACATGCAACAAAAAATTATTCACAGTCCTGTTTAACCACATGTTATACAACTGTTATTATACAGGGTACAAACCTTACAGACCTCTGTAGTCAGGATTTTCACCAGAATTTCAAACCTCTTTTCACTCACTCTCACACAGGTTGAGGGCTGATTCCTATCACCCTCCTCTGATTTTACATGTCCAAGTCCGTTTGCAGGTCTTGTTTATTCCTAACAATCCTCCTTCTGAGGCTGAGAAGCTCTGTGAAGTCTGAATCACTGCATTACTGTACATACAGGTTGTTGCGCTGTCTGACAGATCTGTGTGTGTGTGTGTGTGTGTGTGTTTACCTGCCAGGATGGAACTAATAAAAACTTGATTTCGTAACCTATACTTAGGCTTTATGATCAGCTGGCATCACTGACCCTCACCTGAACTTTAACACTGGGGGATGCTGTTTGGTTCCTGCTTCAAATGTTTTTCCTTTTACTCCTGACGCTGACTGTTCTGTAACTTTATCTCTGAGATTATTATTGGAACCGTTATGACAAAACCTCTGTAAACCGAACCAATCATCACATTGTAATACCTCCTTTTTTTCCAATTATTATTATTGTTATTTCTCAGCTGGGATTTTTGAGAACAGTTGCAGTAATTCAGGAAACGTTGCTACGGGTCTTATCAGGTGTTTGGGATAAATGTTCTACAGTATGTCATTGTTTGGTTTGGAGGACTTGTTGATATGAAGTCTGTGTGTCGCTTGTTCCAGGGTCAGAGAGGAGGCAGACAAAGCATTAGAGGCTCTGTGAAGAAACAAGTCTGGCTGCCTGGCATCAGCATTCAGACTGTTGGACTCTAACTGACTCTAATCAGTTTACAAACTGCTGTTGTATGTCTGTTAGTGCACTTTGTGTACAACAGCGTCTGTTGTTTTAAAGCTTCAGTATCAAAGTTGGTTGGAATTTCATTGGTATTTTATATTTCTGGTCTTGTGATGTCGCCGGTTTGAACAAGGATTTACAGCTTCTTCCATCTCCCATTTTATGTTATCGTATTCTGCATATCTTTGTATTTTAAGCTGTTGCTCAGACAAAATAAACCTGATCATATCACACTGGACTGTGATGAGCAGTTTTCCATTCTCTGATATTTCACAGAGTAAATTAATGGATATGTTGAGAAAATAATCTACGCATGAAGCATTACAGAGCAAACTTTAATCTATTACTTTACAGACTTTTTAACTTCATTAATTCATCCTGCAGAGATAAACATCATTATTATTATTATGCCTGTGCCAATACACTGTAAAACCATGAATACAGACTCAAAATGACTTTAGTCAGAGAATACAGACAAACGTCTGCGCTTGGCTTGAATGACTGATACTGAGAAATATGCGTTATAATAGCAGGTGTTGGGTTTTACTGACTGGCTGTGAAGGCAGCATTGCCCCACAAGATACTCCCCAAACTGGTTTACATGTAAATAAAACATGTAAAGATTCCCACCGAGCACAACCTTGGCAAACACTACGTAATGCAGCGCCTGAGAAATCTGAGCCTTTAGTTGTTTGTGGGCACGTCTGCTGTAGTGAACAGGAATGACGTGATGTTATCCACATACACACACACATAAAATCATCTTTCCAATGACCTATCTCTGTGAATTTACCAAGCTCTGTTGACTGAGTCAGTGTGGGCCCAGCAGGCAGTGTTCCTGACTGTCACACTCCATCAGCTCCATTTCACAGCTGCACCAGCAGCCGTGTTTGTTTGCCTTCAAGGGCTGTGATGTTACAGAGCATTGTCTGTCTGTCGCAATCACCGCATTCATTCATTCTTGGGCAATCTTTGACTGGAAAACACATAATACACCAGAGAATCTGTGCGTGTGAGACTGTGAGATCATGCCATTATGGGAGAATTCACAATAGTTTGGAGTTTGTAGAGCCGTGATGGGCAATTTCAACCGTGTGAATCCTCTGCCTCTTATGAAAGACTGGCTCTTGCACCAATTTGTAAAATTTGACAGAGATGATCAGGCTGTGGAACACACAGGTCATTCTCAGTGTCTTTTTTTTAGAGGTGTAATTTAGATTTTTAAAGGTTTAGGAGTCAATTGAAATGGGATGTAAAGGATTTGGGGGAATCCCTGGGCTAAAAACTAAACAAAAACAAACCATAAAAAGATGCAACAAGATGGTTACATGGTCACAGTGAATGGGATATTTTACAGAAAATTTCCAAACCTCTTGCTGAAATGTGAGTTTGTGGAAACATTATGATATGATCTCAGTGGTATTTCTGAGATCTTGCAGCTCTGGCCCTGACACTACCAACACATCCAACATTACATCCAGTACGATTGTAGTGTTTAGTTTTCCCCGATAAAACAAGGGAAACAGACGGCGCAGAGATCACAGAAATTTTCCAGACCAGAGTTCACATGTTAGTGAGGAATCACTTTCAGGAGCAATTTCCATAAAAGCATATAAAACGGCTACAGCTTCTTGTCAAACCTCCATTTGAATGCATTTAATAACAAAGTGAGGATATTTGCAGGCAGCCATCATCCTTTGTTTCCTGGGTCTGCTTTTCAGCTTTCCTTGACCGGATGCCAGCTGCAATTCCACACTTCTCAGGATTGCATGTTTGGTGCTTAGTGATATCTCAGGGTTTCAGACTTTCCCTGGAGGATCCAGATACAGGCCATGAAAATGACCATGAGCCAAAATGAACCATAGTTGGCACTGAAGGGCTAACTTCAGCAGCAGCAGCAGCAGCAGCTGGAGCAGGGGGACACTAATCCACCTAGGCTTTTTTTTTTTTTTTGTCTATAAATAAATAAGATAAACAGGCCTGAATATGCTGGGAAGACTTAGGTTTAGGTTGTTTTCATCTGGCATGATTTGTGACACACTGTACAAATATGGATTTGGAGAATCTGCCTTGATTTATTTTTTATTTCCTCAAAGCCTTATTGATTAAATCATACTTTCAGTTTCCATTTGTAATTATGAAACAAAACAATATGTAGTTTTAGATAAAATCTTAAAGGAAAATAGCAAAAATGTCTAAATTTTTTTGTTGTAGAGAGTTTAATAAACAGTAATGCTTCAAATGAAACAACTTATCATTTAAAACTTAAAATCCTGCTTTATTCTAATTCATTATATGTGTTGACATTGTAAAGCACTTGATGTGTCTCTGAGTGTGAAAGGGACAAATGAAGTTGTTTTGTCCTGCCATTGATTATTTATTATCTTGTGACTTCTCTTCATATACAGCATTTCCCATTAAAGCCTCTATAAACCACTGCAATCTAGTGTAGTACAGTGTTATAGGGATCAATCCATTTTTGATACACATTTCATTTCA
Source organism: Caranx ignobilis (assembly GCA_021432705.1). Taxonomy (NCBI): domain Eukaryota; kingdom Metazoa; phylum Chordata; class Actinopteri; order Carangiformes; family Carangidae; genus Caranx; species Caranx ignobilis. Next base: position 6,277,904 of record MU269982.1, read on the forward strand.
TGGGCTGACTGTAAAAGAGGACTTTTGCTGTTTGACATGGTGCATCATCCTGCTGGAAGTTCACATTTGAAGATGATAAACTGTACAATGCTCAGCGAGCCTCTGTCATTCAGGACATGATTGACAGGTATTAAGGGACTCAAAGTGTGCCAAGGAAATATTCCCCACACCATTACACTAGCAGTACCACCACAGATCCATGCTGTCCATGCCAAACACTGACCCCACCATCTGTGAGCCTCGGCAACCTCAATTGTTGTGAGCCTGTGTCCACTGTAGCCTCTGATTCCTGTTCTTGGCGGACAGGAGTGGAACCCGACTTGGTCGTCTGCTGTTGTCGCCCATCTGCCTCAAGGATATGTGGATATGTTGTTTGTTACATGAGATGCTTTCTTTCTTGCAGCAGTTGCAGAGAGCAGTTATCTGCATGATTTCATGGACTGTACTGTTGCCACATGACTGGATGGTGGAATAATGTTTATGTTTGTTTGTTGTTGAAAAACAGTGCACTTCAACAAAAAAATGATGAAAATCAATTCAAAATCAATTAAAGATAGTAATAGAAAGAAAACAACAAATACATCGTCTTCACTAAGAGGGGACATATAAAAAATTAAATGATGAATGGTTAAATACATAAACTTTATTATCTTTTGTTCAACTTCTTTATTCATGTGTAATTATACACAATATACGATGGAAACTGAACTTTATTATCGAAACACACCTGGGAGCATGTCATTACATCACATTTGAGCGCCCACCAGCAAACAAAAACGTGCCGTCATCATATTGCGACACTAGTCGGTGGAGAGTCCGGAGAGGAGCGAACCTGGCGGGTGTCGAGAAGGCTGTGAACGGCGAAAAATCGGTCTCCTTGGATGTGTTTTCGCTCTTGTAATGGTCGGAGGCCATCACACGGCGCCCAGCGAGGGAACAGAGTCAAAAGGTGGACGGACACAGGTGTCAGTTTGACAGAGCGGCTCACGATAGCGGTGTTTTAAGCTACTAGCCCGTTAGCATCACCCGAGCTCGGCTTGTAGATGCTAGTTAGCCGATGTTGCTAACGCGGTAGCTGCCGATAGCTGGCTGCAAGCACTCGCTGCTGCAGGTGGGAAACCAAGAGACGAAGCAGGAGCGTAATATACCTCAGCGTTAGCATCATCAAGCTCCTTAGCACATCTCCGGTTTGGATACAGGACCAGGAGGAGCCGCCGGGGGGAGGCCCCACCACATTTGTCCAGCATCACATTTCTGAGGTAAACACAGTGTAAAACCACAAAGTGCAGGATCACAAGTGTGAAATTTTGCAGCCCTGTGATGTGTATCACTGGGCAAAGGGGCCTAGCATTAGCCGGCTAACGTGTAGCTCGCTGGCTAGCCGAGTTAGCATTGCTAGCGGTGATGTGGAGCTTGTTGTCGAGCAGAAACAAGTTGAAGTCAGCTTATTAAACACGCCGAAGCTGAATGCACCGTGTGGCGATATTAGCTGCACAAAATAAAGTTGGACTACTTTGTTTATGTGCGCTAGATCACTCGGGTTGCTAACACTGAGCCTTTTAAAGAAGCTGCACAAACTGAGCTAAAAGCTGTAAAGTGCGAGCAGTTCACTATCCATGCAACACGTTGATTAAACAGGAGAGTAAAAGTGTATTTTATTTAATCTAGCTGCAGCTCCCAAAAGGATTGTGTCGGCACAGTTTAACAAGTGAGTTTTCAATTTCCTCTGCTGTTTAGGGTTCAACATCAACATCGCATACAAACTGACCCCGTACGAAGTTAATTTATGCCTCAGTCCTGAGCCTCTACTCGATAAATCCAATTAACAGCATAATGTCAATCATCCCTGTTTGTGGTTTGTTCAAAGACAGGAGGTTTATGGAAACCAAATATGTTCACAAAAGTTTTGATTCTGCAAGTTACAGGTGTAGCGACTCTCTCTCTCAGATAAGTTATAACGCCCCTAGTCGAAGCAACTTTGGACTGAACAGTTTATTAGGTACAACCACATGAAACCCACCTTTTGCAAATGTTTATTGTTCAGTTACAGAGTCCACCGACTGTGGTGCTGTTACACTGTTGTGTTTTATTAAGGGGTGTCAGTCCTGTTTAATCTGCCCTTATTGATGGCAGGACGGAGGAGAAAACATAGGAGACTCCAGTTTCCCTTAAATTGGCATCTGACTGTGTGTTTAGTCAGCAAACACCCATACCACTGACACCGACACACTCATCCACATGCAGCCATACTCTGTGTTTGATCGAGGTTCGTTGATTGACGGAAATGTTCAGTAAAATGGAGAAAATAAACCCAAATGTTCAACTGCTGAAAGGAGAAAACTGTCAAATCAGTATAAAGTGATTTTTTTTTCTACATTTCTGTTTGAACAAAAACAGAATCAGTCACCTTAAGTCCTGTGAATTTTTTTGTTGACAAGTCTTGGATGTTTCATCGGTCGGGGGAAAAAAAATAGCTGTGAATCATTTCTAACAATAATTGTTAGTTGTGGCTGTAGAACATAGATAAACATGGTTGTTTAACTCTGACTAGAGATGATTGCACGTCTGTGAGTCCTTGAAATCCATCAAAGCTGCTCTGTCTGTACCAGCTTGGTTACCTCAACTCAAGAGGATGAACAAGACTAACAATTCAGTTCATCCGCTGCATTACCTCTGTCAGACTTTTATATCAGGAGGTAGCTCAGCTCACTATTGTATGATTTATTTTTTTTCCCACCGTTTTTCTTCTCCTTTTGTTGATGAACAAAAAACGACAGTGAATACATGCAGCGGCACGTGGTCCAAGTTGATAAGGTATGTGAATATCATAGTATCAAGATTTCTATCCACACGTTGTTAGAAGTAATCTACTCAGCTCACAAAAAGTTTCTCCGAAGGTGTTGAATAGGTTTCTGATACCACGATATGATGTTTACAACTGTGACTAGACTATTAAACACTCGATTTCAATATGAATTGTCTTTGTTACATCATAGATGGTCAGCCAAAACTCTGGGCCTATATTTGCAAACTCAGATCTTGCAACTGATCATTACACGTTTGTGCTAGACAACAGACTTGCCTAGAAATGCATTGCAAAAGTTAAAACAGGTTCAGTTTCACTTCTCTCCACATCCTAATTTATGGCGTCTTTGTCCATTGCGGTTTTTCTAGTTGAGAAGTCAGTCAGGTTTAACTTTAAATCTGCCGACATCGAAGTGAAGGGTTATGGTTGGGGTGGTTGTCTCAGTTTTGAAAGTGGTGTCTGACCCTAACATTAAACCCAGGTCAGGTAGATTGGTTGTGAAGGCGGGTTGAATGACGTACTTTGACTGATTGAGATGCACAGCCAGCACAGGGTTATAGACCAGTGGTGCTCACATTTCCATTCAAGGAGATGCAACTACTTCATAATGGCATTCACTTGACCGATCAGGTCTGAGTCTGCCTTTGATGAGAGGTTGAAACAGCCATGTCTCAGTCCTGAAGTCAAGACTGAAAAGCAGCAACTTAGATCAAAGCCTGAATTTTCTTTCGATGAGACGACATTGTACGAAGTTGGCCTGACTGACTCCTGCAAACCAGGGGCACGGGTCATGATTTTCTGTCAGTTGTATTTTGATTAGCATTTAGTAAGATAATTTCGAGACCATCCGCATGGCAATAAATTGTAGGTATTTTTGTATTACGTGTGGGATAAACGTGCATGTATAGTGTCAGTTTCTTTTTGTTCTCGGTGTAATGCAGAGAGCCTAACCACACAGCTGTTTACACTCTGCGAGTAGACAAATACTTTATTATTTACTTATCACATTACATTTGCATCTACGTCAATAAGGCTTTTTCTACATGGACGATTCTTAAAAAAAGGGCTTCTGTATAAAAGGCTTACAAAACCATAAGATTAAGTTAACATCTGTCTGACACATTGTCAACGAAAGCTTAGAGGCAGGCTTTATTTCACTTCACTGCTCTTTTTTCCCCCCAATTCTTTATTTAGAAGATAATTGAGAACATTTCACCAATTACAGAGAAATAGACTTGCAGCTATAAAGTAACGTATAAGAAAGTAAAAGAAGCCTGCAACAAATGAACAATGTGTGTGTGTGTGTGTATACTCCGGTTGTCCTCTATATGAATGTGAAACATTGTCTGAAATAAGGTGCCGCATATCTGTGAGTGCTCTGCGAACTGATTATAGAAAAGATCCATTGAAGAGAAAATGTTCTTCACAGACACTCGAAATTATTCAGTTTTATTTGATTTAGAGGCAACAGAAAACAACCACTTTGTTCTCTGGAGGTCAGCCTGTTCAGTTTCGCCTTTAACTTGATAAAGCAGCAACGTATTGAAAGCATATTTGCGAACTGCCGTGAAGGGCTGTGAACAGACGTGATGAAACAGTCGGGGCTGTGACGTGACCTCAAGTTTTCGGGAACATTAGCGGAAAATCTTTTTTAGAGTGTGTGTACTTTCGCTGTTGATATCGACCATTAATATGTTTGTCCTTCTTTGCTGCATGGTGCGTATTGTCATTAATCAGAACTGCTGATCTGGTCAGGGTCTGATAATTGATCACTTTGTTTCCTGTCACAAAGGCTGAACTAATTTAGAGATAGGACTGATGATTACATGGCAGCATTTGCAGCTTCCAGCTTCCCAAATGTGTGGATTTAAGGCTGTTCTTGCCTGATACGACAGCAAACCAAGTATCTGTATATAGTCATTTTTTATATAAAGGCCTGATGATTACAGATTGTATCGCCTCTGCTACAAGCTGTACAAGATGGCAAGCTGGAGGACAGATGAACCAGACAAATAATAAACAGATGCAGACGCTCTGTAAAAGACGATGTTAATTATTGGATTGACCACATGAATCAAATTGTACTCACTGTACTCAATATATCCTGTCGGGGATTTTTTATAAATCCTTTTATTTGCAAACAGTTTAATGCAGGCAGTTGTGTGCAAGATGCGTGTGTTCCTCCATCTCCACGGTCGAGGCTTTATAAATAGTGAGTGAGTAAAGAAGGCACAAGTACAAAGATATCGCAACAATATCAAGACGAGAATGGCATAGTTTCAGTTCACATGGATCCGTGTGATGAAATACCCTTTTCTGGCTGTGATTATTGCTGCAAGGCCTTGGAGACTGAGGGACCAGGGGTATCCTAGACTTTGTTTGCAGAAAGCTTCACATTCCCACAGTCCTGACTGTTGCTGTGTTACTGACCCCAGGGCCTTCCTAAAACCATTCTCATATGGACAGTGAGATTTCCTGGCTTTGAAGCACGTATTGACAAAACATGAAGGGGGTCAGAGGGAGATCGGTTATTAAGGGTGTAAATAGTGGACAGCGGTCAGGTGTCATGCATTCCTCAGAGATGAGACTGGTCTTTGTAGCCCCACGTTGAACTATGTGTAAAAATAATCAAAAGACAAAACCAGTTGTAACTAACATGCTTGAGTGAGACTAATAACTGCTGATCAAGACTTTTTCACAAACTTTTGTGGAAGTTGCTGATAAGAGATTTCCTGCAGGCAACCACATTATCCCTCTGAATGTTAACCCAGTTATGAAACGTATCATTTAATCATCGGTTATTGGGAAAATGGGGAAATTGCAACCGTGTAAAAGGTTCTTTGGATCATTCTTCTGTTTTCTCTGAAAAGAGTTTTCTTTGAATTGTGGTCCGTGTCACTACTCACTCTACTGTCGGGGAGGGGAGGGCAGGGTACCGACAGTGTTTATTGGCAGGAAACTGAAGTGATAAACAGAAAATCCGAGGAAGCTTTCACCTGGGTCAAACAAATGTTGATGATGGTTTAAATCATGGGGTGAGAAACCTGCGAGCTGAATCTCGTCTTGCCAGTCAGTCACATCACCACACTTTTTTTTTTTTTTTTTTAGTCTGGGCAGGATAACAAGTTGGCAGGCCTCCAGCCTTCCCAAACCTTGTCTCGTCTTAAAATGATCTAACTGCGAAACGAACTTTAATGGACCCAGAGTGAAGTTGATAGAAGTGGAGAGCAGCACGACTTCACCTCTGTTTGCTGCTTGGAAAATAAATGTTTTGAAGTCTCTCCTGGTCGTCGTCTGTTTGGCCAACAGCTGCTCTGTGGTGCGCTTTTGTAACAGAACTACCATTAGGATGCTCACCTTTTGTGCCTTTGAGTGTGTGTTCCTGATATTTGGCTTTAACCGATGATTTAAAGTCTCAACTAGGGGGAAAGTAGTCGATAAACAAACTTGCATAAAAGTTGCACAGCTGCGCCTCTGAACAAAGGATGTTGGATTTTAATGATGAAACACAGGGCTGCAAGCAATGTTTCAAAATGAAGCGTTTCTTTATCAGAGCAAGAAGAGGCAGTGGGAGTGTAGACGTTTAAGTTTCCTGCCACACATGGGAAATAACCTCAGGTCATCGAAGATGGCAGGAACCAGCTGGTTGATGGTGTCGGAGTCGGTGGAAAGGACTAGAAGAATGTGGACTGAGGAGAGAAGCAGCTTCTGTGTTGAAGTGGAGTGCTTCAGTGATGCAGTGAAGTGCAGTCTGACCAGAACGGGCAGTCCTCCAGGTCTTCTGGGAAACCATAACACTGCGTGAGGAGAGATACTGGCACATTTGGTCGGAGAGCAAGAAGATAATGAGCGATTCGTGACATTAGCTGGATTGAGGCATTGATGATGATGGCTCAAAGAGTCTAGTGAGCTGAAAAGGGACTGAGGGCATAAGTTGCATGTAATGGGGGAAAATGGTTTTGAGGATTTCTCCCAGGTAAAGAGACTTCAGAGAGAAAGAGAGAACAAGCCAGTGTTGGTGTGTGGGGTGAGGTTTTCAAGTGATGAAGCGATTGCTGTAGCAGCAGACTTTTGAATTTAAATGAGAGACTCAAAGCGAGAAGTGATATTTGTGTCGGTCTTGTTAATCACGTGCCTCTTTTTCTCAGCTGCCTCGCTTGTTCCTCATCCAATTTAACAAATTCAGAAAATCATCGGGTTGCTAAAGCAGACGAGGGAGGAGATAGGAAGGTGTAGATGTGGAGCATTTGGAGTGAAAAGCCTGGAAACAGACAAGCAGGTGTGAGTAGAAATCAAGAGGAATAGTGTTGAGACCTGTGCTGGTAAATGGGGGTAATAATGGAAGAAGGAAATGAAATGGTGCAAATCAGTTTGAAGAGGAAAAGAGATTACACGGACAGGTTCTGCAAAAGTTCAGCCTGTTGTTAGGCTTTGTGTGTGTGTGTGTGTGGGCACAGGCACTTGAGAGAAAGTGAGATCAAGGGAAAAGGAAATTAAAGGGCTTTTCCGTGGGGAGGTCCAAGTCGCCCTGAGGAGACAGGGATCTCCTGTCTCTGTTGTATTTTATAGAAGAAAGTCATTAAGCAGCAGGACTCGGGGGCAGGAATGGACAGCATTAAGACCTGAGAGAGAGAGAGAGAGAGAGATGGTCAGACTGTGGGCAGGTCAGACATTTGGATATTAAAACGCATGACATGACAGGGCTTTTATATTCACACCCATCTCTAGAGAAACACTCAAGCTCTCAGACTTTGTTTATGTTTTTACTCGTCTTAGCCAGCGAGTTGCCGCAGCAGCAACAGGAACACAGCCCACACAGATGAAGCGCTGTAGCTGAGCCAGGTGATAACGGACTGATTACTTTGTGTTCTCAAAGCTCAGCTCAGCTCAGCTCGAAGTCAGCATCCTGTTGTTGTTGTTGTTGTTGGGGATGTTACAGGGAGTAATGAGCAGGGATGCAGCCCCAAAAAACACTGACCAGGGTTCAAGGTAATAACTGGAAAAAAAAAAATTATGGATCTGTTCTGTGTTTCAAGGCTCAGTGCTGACCGACAGCCGAGGCCGGAAATTTGGCACAAGCGTTCAGTCGGACTCGAGAACTGATTAGGATTTGATGAGCAAGGTCATCAAAGTCTGTGATGTTAGGAAACATGTTTTTTGGTATTTACTGCAGAACTCATACACTAATTTAGACACAATTAATACAAATATCTCAGACGATGAAGTGACTGCATTTCACAGTGAAATTACAACGGTCTGCCGTCGTTCAGTTCTGTAACCCAGGAACAGAAGGAGAGATTTTTTCACCATATTTCCTGCAGCCTGACTGGTTGGTACAAACCTGCATCTTATATCTTACATTTTACTACGGTCATGCTGTTTCCTCTGGTCCTGGTGTCAGAGCAGAGCAGAGTCTGCCTTGCAGTCCCTCATGGAGCTGTTACCTGCCACATGAATGTTAACATCAGCTGTTAGGCTCATTATGAGATCGGTGGGTTCATTGTTGAACTTGTGAATAGTTTCAAGTTCAATATTGGTAAAGAAAAATACAATAAACATTGTAATGTAGTAGTAATAATAATAATAATACCCAGGTCTATCACTGAAGTACTTTAGTATTATTAACTCAAACCTATTATTTAATAGCTACTGGGCTTGTGAAGCATCAGGAGAGAAGCCGTGTGTTTGTGGTCGACCACAGGAGGGAAGCTGTTGTTTATGAAGAGCAGTGTTTTGATGATGCTCTGTAGCACTGGCCTGTGCAAAAATATGAATGTAAATATTATTTACACTTAGTTTTGGTTTTATGGTTTTATGTGAAGTTTCCATTTCAATTTCAGATCTCTTCCTGTGCAATGTAAAATCTCTGTCTCTTCATTAGATGTGTTTGTGTTAATTTATTCACTTCCTGCCTTGTGGCCATTCAATACGCTCAATATATTGTATTTCTTCCTTGATAAGTTTGAATTCACTCAATGAGGATTTACTAGAGATTTTTTTTTTTTTTTTTTGCAAGTGTGAGTGTGTTATACAGTTGTGAAGGGCCCTCTACTCTGTTTCTGTCGGGCACAAGGAGCACGTTAATAATTCAGTGTTGTGCCATGTAGTTCTGAGTTGGTTAATGAACACAGAGAGGAATCTCTCAGGGATTTTACTTTGATGTGGACTGTAGTGTAAGCGCTGGGTGACACAGTGCAGGGACAAGAGGAAGCGGAGCTGTGGGACCAAAACTGTCATAATATTGTAGTCCAAAATCATGATAAGGTCGAGTATGGATAGGAGAGTGTTTCTTAATCCTGTCCTGTGAGGGATACGTTCTGTTTCTTGGTGCTGTGGTGCAGAACAATCACAGTTTTTAGCTCTTCGACTCTCCTTTCACTCGCTCTGTTTACAGGAACATGAAAAGGGACGGCGTTCTTACAGAGAGGAGTCTGTGTCTACTCAAAGTAAATGTTCCTTATTTCATTGAATGATTTACATTTTAGGAGGAAGTTAATCTCATCTTCCACCTCACCTGACTGTCAGACAATGACTACATGTTCTGTTTTCTTTCGCTTTACCCTGGCTCAGGACCAGGCTCCACATTCTCATACACAGGAGACTGACACGTACTTCTGACACAGCCCTTTTTTTCTGTTTTTGACCACCGACTTGTACTCGGATTGTAGCACGGCTCTGCAGAAATTACATCATCTCAAGTCTAGAAATCCCCAAATATTCAGTCATCTATGAAGCTTTATTACAAAGATCCTTGCTATTCGGTTATCATTCGCTGCCCTAATACATTCAGGCTGATGGTGCTGCTGGTGTGAAAGGCGGTGGAAGTGGCAGACCCATCACAAACCCATCTCCAGCCTCAGTGTTATTTCCTGTCTCTGACTGCACGGAGGTTCTGGTGGAGGCTCTTTCAGCTCAAACCTTTTCCATCTTTTTCCAACACAATTACTGTACAACTCTTCTGCTGCCACCCACACTCATTCCCTCTCAAATGCCCACCAGTCCTTCTCTGAGACTGCAGCAGAGGTGCAGGATGGAAAAAAAAAAAGGAGGCCTCTCCCAGCGGAGGTCCCGTTGGCAAGGAAACGGCTTTCCTTGTGAATGGAGGCTTCTCTTACAGGCCTGGTCAGGGGGTCCCCCACTGTCTCATGACCCGAGAGGACGTTGTTAGAAATCTCATGAGCAAACCTTTAAGACTGTTCACTGAAGCTGGATTTATATGCTGCTCTCTGGTAATGCACTTTGTGGATTTCTATAAGTCCCTGTCAGTGTTGGTTTGTTATAAGATGGTGCGGTACTGTTGCCACAGCGTCCACAACTTGTGATCGCTCGAGTGCTTTTTATTCATCTGCTCCGTCACACTAAATATTGGGGGTGACATGGACCTAAGGTTTCGAGAGACACACAAATCAACTCTCACAGCGTTTCTGCTCCTGTAGCATTGGAGCCTGATGTGCCAGATGGTTTATTACACAGAACCATCTGGGGGTGATTTATGTTAGAGGCACTTTGGAAAAGGGCAGGTGATTTAAAAAAAAAAAAAAAAGACAAAATACTTTTCAGGTGATTAGATGAACCATCTGTCTGCCCCCCCTCACTAACTTAAACCAATCAGATTCTACATACGTCCCATTTTTTTCACTCCCAGTTTGGCCACCTGGTAAATCAAACTCTTGCCAACGGAGAAGAGCAAAAACACAGAGAAAGGCTTTCAGGGCCATTCTTTGCTCTATTGATTACTATTAACTCCTCTGACAAAGCTGTTGTTGCACCTAATGACTCGGCTCGGCTTGAGTCTACTTGACTCGGTTTAGGTCATTTTCCATTACAACTGAGTCCTTCATAGTACCTCCTCAACGTGGGTGGGGTCGTCATGGCTGCTATGGCTTGCTGTCTTTTTTCGATCCCCCCCGTCAGCCACCACACACACTAGTCTGCACCTCGTTGGTGGACCGCAGTGTGGTTTTCCACAAAGCAGCTATTTAACTCACATGAAAGAACAACAACAGTCTCAGTAAAGAGCAGTGGTCGCTGTCACCTGTGTGTTTTAAAAAAAAAAAAAAGCGGGTGACGATGCTGTGGCCAGCCAGCGGCCTGCAGTCGGTTGATGTCATGTTTTAGTATCTGCTCAGCTCGCTTGGAACCTCAGCAGAGGTGCTACCAAAGAAGGTACCAGGCACCAAGTACCTTCCCTAGTGGAAAAGCAAAAACAACAAGTCTGCTAGTGGAAATGGGCCACAAGACTGTCCGTGGGCTGTCAGTAGTTCCTCCTTCATAGGATGCAGATTTGTTTGGCCATGAGTTAAGAAGAGTCCTCCCTTTGGACTCTGACTTGTGAGGAATCCAGCTGTCTTTTTGCAGGTGGTGCTGTGATCGTTTTGGCACATATTACAACATGAGCCACTAACACTGACAAAAAAAAGGCATTTATTCTTGATTTTTGGATGGCTCCATTCAACCAGCATATACATGCTCCCCTACATCTGGGTCAATTGTGACTAATGCTTTGATTCATTGCACAGCCCTACGTGGAGGGATAATAGCATGGTTGTGTTGATTGGAAACAGTCTGATGCTCAGTGACTGTCTTCGCTCAATTGACCAAATGCTGTTTTGCAATTTCAAAAAATCAGTGCACACACTAAAAAAATCCCTTTTTCAAGGAAAGTAAAAGAACTTTCCGCACACTGCCTGTATGATTTAAGTCCTGCAGCAGGAGATGGTTTGAATAATATGAATAGAAATGAAGGACAAACAAAACCAACAATCAAACTGGGAGGACACCAGTAATTGTGGGTTTCCTCTGATTGGTGTATGTTTCCTGGATGAGAGCCTGTTGCCTTCGCGTATGTGGACCCAATACTGCGTGAAATGAATTTGTTCATCCTCCAGATTGCCGTGTCTTTGTTGATGGGTTAACTAAACTGTGGTTTTCCAGCGTAGTTGGTTTTGAAAAATGATATGATCGCGGCCGTTTCCACGAAATGTGAATCTGTCTTTGATAAACATTGGATTTGGACAATCATTATGGCAGATTTTTTTTTTCCTGTAGCTCAGCAGCCTACAATTACAACAACAACTACATGAAGTGACAGACCCGACAACCAGATCAGGATCACATTTACATCCTCAAATTCGGGCGGCGTGATCGTCTCCATGGTCAGATTGTTGCCTTGTGATGCTGTGAAATTGTTCATTCTTTGTTGACAGTCCCCTCACGTCCCTGTGAGCCAAAAGCTCCCTTTACAATGTTTTTCTTTTAACAACATCAGGATAAGAAATCAAACTCAGTGATGTGTTCTGTCCGTCGCTGGATTTAATCACATCACATCGCAGCGTGGCACCTACAGACAAACAGAGCTTCAGTGACAGTCAGCACTTGTTGCACTACTGTTCCAATGTGAAAACAAGACAAATATAATAGTGTTTGTCATTGGTAAAAGACACAACATGCCAATATCTCTCTGTTTGTTGAGCTCTGAAATCATCATCCACTCACAAACCCTCCAGTAATAAGCATTTCATCAGCCAGGCGGCATAAACCCACCAGTGATGTGCGTAAAATCAGTGGCATACAAACACTCTAATGCACTGGAAAGAGTTATTGCTGATTTCCTCTATTAATAAGATGGGGTATGTCTAAATTGGTCCATGATTGGATGCCCTGGGGGGGAAACCAGCAAGTGTCTGTCCTCTGTGGACAAGGACGGTGAACGACTGACCTAATTATTCATTTCCAAATTCCACAAGACATGGAAACGTCACTGCAGCGGCATCCTGTCCTTGTCTTTTCCCTGCACGCAGGTGTCTACAGCTGACACACTTTTCATTGTCTGTCCTTTAATATTGTGTCCAAAATGCTCTGAGAGAAGTAAACGTGGCGAATGGCGTGACCCGACTGCACTGTTGCATATTAATAATAGTTTCACACACATTAGGAATTTACCATGCCAGTAATTTCTACCGAGCCAAAATCACCTGAGGCACTTTTTAGAAATTAAGTCTAAAATTCAGTGTTTAGTCTGAGGAGTCTGTGCATTGTGTTAACAGAGATGTTTCAACTTTTCCAAGGTGATGTATTACAGCACAGGAATTGGCTTGAAATTGCTGATTTCGAAGTTATGTAGATCACGCTGTCTGTCCCACATTCCTGCTCTTCTACATGAATAATGCACTGTTCAACAAAGTTATAGTAGGTAGACTGACTGTCTGCTGGAGCTGCCCTCATTTGCTGTAACTCTAAGATGCATCTTACGGGAGGTGATCACAAGTTGACAGCTTTAAAGCGTCTGTAATCTGCGTTTTTATGGTTAGATATTGAATGTCAGTGTGACTACAGTGACCGATTTGAAAGGTGTGTTTTTTTTTTTGTTTTTTTTTCTCTTGTGGCGGCGAACCCACAGAGAATAATCACCCAAATCTGCTGCTGCTCCGCTCGGCTTTACTGACATTTTGAAGCGAGTTTCAGCTCATTGTTTAGCTGGATGGTCATCAGTTTCACTGTCTTGGTTCATGCTCGCTGCTCTCAGTATCATTTTCGGTCACAGCAGGCAGCTGTTGTCAGCGAAAAAGCTCTAAAAAAACACCTCCAATTTACACCACATGCTCAGTGTCGATGAATGGACGAAATTGGTAAAAAGCTGCTAAATGGTCCACTGTGTTCACCAGCTAAAGAGAAACATATTTCAGGAGACCCAAAAGAGCAACATGAGAGTAAATATTGGACACAAACATGACTTCAAATAACCATAATTTTGCAGTGTGACTGTTGGCATGAGTATCAAAACAGTTTTATTTTCTGTCAGTCAGCTAATTGATTGAGAGGATGTTTTGGATCTAGCTTCCAGCTCCCAGGATGAAAGCACTTTTGATGCTGGTACCTGCATAGTTTAAAGTTATTCATTATAAATATCACCTCTAGATGAGAGGCAGGAAGTAGGTCTGACAGAAATTTTAGAAATGGAAAAATGCAGTGTGATGTAGAATTGAAAGCGCTATAGGAATGTGTTGTGCATTGTCATGGTAGGATATCCTCCCTCAGACTTGACCTGGGTGGCTTTCCATCAGGGACGCAGGCAGCTGGCAGCTCAGTTAAAGTGCCTTTAAGTCTATTAGAGGATAATCCTGTAGGGAGAGTGGCAGTGAACAGAGGGACCAGGCAAAACAACCCCATCACTTCACTTTCCTCACTTTTTTGGTCATCCGAATGTGTCCCTCTCTAACACATGGCTGCCATATGCTTTCTTTATTTCTCCGTAAAAGGAAAACTGGCCTCTGTAAACATGATGTAAAAATAGAAAAAACAAAACAAAACAATGACGTGAGTGCTGCTACTGCTACTGCTGCTGCTGCTGCTGTGTGACCCCCAAATAGCTCTGCTCTGAACAAAATTGCTGTAGATGGTCTCTGAGGTTTGTTTTTTCCGACATCACAACAACATGTACGTTCACAGGTTTTTCTTTGTTTGTCTTTCTGCTGCTGCTGTTGTTGTTGTTGTTGTTCTATCTTTTTGTACCTCACAGTTGTTTTCTAACCTTTTATTACTTTTTCTACATTTTTCTCCAGCTTCCCACCTTCCCACCTTCCACTGCCCCTGGCTCGGTCGGTGGCTCAGCAACACTTCAAACGGGAAAGGTCTGCGGCGTTGCAGATAACACGCTGCAGGCCCACGAGTGACAGGTTTGGTCCTCTTCTGTGTATTCTTTGTATGAAACTGTTTCTTTACTGATGTTTCTAGTGTTTTGTTTTTTTTTCTTCTTCAAGACCACTCTGTCTTCAATTTTCCATTGTTCTGCTGAGCCTCAGGCCTCCACGCTCACTTGAACAGCGTCAGTGCCCTGCAGCATTTGAATGAAGTTGTACAGTGTATAAGTAACTTGTTTATTTGATGCTGGAGTCTTACAGCCCGATGCATAGTAGGGGTCTGTGGAAATTACATACGGATGCAAACGTATTTTGATAAATGGGATGGAGAGATATACTTTTTAATGTGGTGCTAGTAATTACTGTATATATCAAGACTGATGTCATGAACTATTTTCCTCTGGTAACAGATTAGAAATCGGTTCCTTCTCTAAGACTGACACAACACCTCTGTGTCGGAGATGTTTTTGCATTTTTCATATCCAAAATATCAATATATTGGCTTTATCTTCTGTCGTGCATCTTTTATCTGCTTTAATGGGAACTTCTCTGCATCATATTCCTAAGCATTAGCTGGTGTTTTAAGTGTAAATTAATTGGATATTTCAAAGAAAGACCTTCCTAATTGATAACAATCAGGGAGAAAAGGAGAAAATAGCTTGTACTGGTAAAACGTCAGAAAATATTCACCTCAGTCAAAAGTGGCCGAGCACATTTTCTGTCTAATTAAGGGTTAAAAACAGATGATGTAGGGATTTCTAGTGAGGCTGAAGTGTACAAGTCAATGTAAAGTAAGTAAATGTGCAGTGACATCACATACTGTGCTTTTCTCTTTTGACCAATTCTGAAAAGTGACCAGTAGATTTGAGATGAAGAAACATCTCGTACGTACCCCTCTCCAGTGTGACAGACAAGCGTTGGATCTCTGATCTATGCTGGAGTACTTTGGAGGATTTTTCAGAAGTCATTGCATCTTTTGGCTTATCAGTGTTTCCATGGCAGCGGCATGTTGGCGTTCAGGTTGCTCATGATTTCCTGTGGGATAAAAGACCTCCTGCTCTGCTCTCTGGGAACATCTTTGTCCTGAAGACAGTCAATAATCATCTGACAGACAAAATAATTAGCATAAGTTTTTTAGATTCTGCCCTTTATCTCGTTTGATGTGATACTGAATGCAGATTACTTGTCATCAAGACTCATTATCTGCTATTAGAAGCCATTTTATACTTTAATGTTTATAATAAATTACCTTCCTCTGTATCTGAAGTAATTGAAATCTTCCAAAGGTCACACATTGAGAGACAGCGAGCTTGTTCCCCGGGATCATTTTTTTCTGTCCTCAGTGTGTTGGAACATTTAGTAACACATCTGCAGGCTGAATGTTGATGAGATGCAGATTAGGCCTGTGACAAAATAACAAATCAAGTTTTGTTATACTAAATAGCAAGAAAGAAAAATGCATATTTGTGGCTAATGTTATATTTTGCAATATCAATCACACACATTTTGGGCTCTTAGTGACCCCGTCTGGCCTGTTGAGTGTGCGTATTGGTCCACTGTAAGCATCACCTCTTAGCCTTACACCAGCAGGCACGAACATGGTTTTGGACCATGGACTATGGTTTTGGGACAGCAGGGCTCTCACAGATCTCTCAGTTTGTTTGTTAAGCAAATGGTTTGATAAAAGTGGCCATTTACTTTTGATTGCACTTGCAGTCAAGTCCAGTATTAGTAGTCAACAACAGTGGCTCTCAGGTATCACTCACCTCAGCTGGTCTGGTGTCTAGTCCAGTCTGTCTGCTCCTCTGCTAACTGTGCCTGTGTAGGCCCACCTCACCCAGAGAGCAGAGGACGGAGAAACATGACGACTAGGGCTGATCGATTAGTCTGATTTTCATCATCACTGCGATATCAACATGCGAGATAAACTCACTCAAAGGTTGCCTGAAATGCAATGAGTACGTTTTATTGTAACCTGTAACCTGAACCACACCTCTAGATGTAACGTATTGGATACGTATTGCATCCACGGCCGCCGAAAATGGCCAAAAATGCATCTTTGGTTTTCGGCCAAAAGACTTTAAACACCGAAACAGGATGTTGTGATGACGCAAGCAAAAACCTGCCGAACGTCGGTGTCGGCGAGTACTGGATCTGTTTACCAGTTAGCTCCGTGCCAGTTAGCTCCGTTAGCACGGCTTCAGTCCAGCTCTGGAGCGGTCTGTTTATAAAATGAAATGAGCAGCGCTACAAATAACCCACGTGCTTGTGTGCAGGGTACGTGTGTCTATGATGTTAAAGTGTAGCGTTACTCCTCAGAGTTTTCTTTTTACAATCGGGAGTCATGTGAACAATGACGTACCGCTCGTCTTTTCCGGTCAGTCGTCATGGCAACATGACGCTCTGTCAGTGGTGCGGCGTTTGGAAAACAAATGTACGAGCCGGAAAATGAAACAACGTATCACTGTGTGCACACGCTGTGGCTGCACTTTTTTTTGTTTTTAAAGGATCTATCTATCTATCTATCTATCTATCTATCTATCTATCTATATATATATATATATCATATTGAATTTTTACAATCTTTCAGTAGCCAGTAATAGGCCAGTCAGTTACAGGCCTGTAGGTTATTCATGAGGGGGGTCAAGTAAAACATTTTACCTCAAATTTTATTTTATATTGTGGTTTGTAGGAATGTCAGTGCTAAATAAATGTTTTCATAATGTTGTAATTGGTTTCTTTGAAGCATTAATATTAATTTATGCAATTGCAATGACTTGATTTTAGTGAGGTCAGTACACAGGCAAAGCCATAAACGGTACAATGGTACTAAAAATTTGCATAATTTATGTCGGTGTTTCAGTTTTCGGTTTTCGGCCAAGTGTTTCCTCATTTTCGATTTTCAGTTTCAGCCAAAAATTTTCATTTCAGTTCATCCCTAATATATAAAAATAAAAATCAATAGACAATGCAACAAGACGATGTAATCCTGAGAGATGATGTAATCCTAAATTATATAGATTTGATATTTAATACATGATGTGTCAGGCATTAACCCTTAAGGACAGCTGTAGTCTCCTCGTCGCTCCACACAGATCTGATGAATTCATCTAGTGCATTTTTTTGTGTGTCTTTTGTAGAGCAATGGATCAATTGACATTCATGTATGCTATGATTTATTCACTTTGTCCATTGCACTATTATTTCTTTTTTTTTTTTTTTTTCCTTCATATTGTTCAGCCTTGGCAGAGACTGTTGTGAATGTTTGCAGAGCAGTATACAGAGAAAGAATTAAAAAAAACAACAACAACAACTGAGCCTGTGTCCTGATGGGAACGATGTCTGAAAAAGCATGAATTGATTTTTCTTTTGTTGAAATAACATTAATCACTCCTGAATCAACAGTGTCCCCCATGCATGTACTCTTTCATTAAATCAGCCTGCTCATTAGTTTTTGTTTTGTTTAGTAATGTCTGCTCTGCATGACTGAAATGTGAGCTAGTTTGCTGTAGGGAAAACATTTCTTCTTTTTTTTCCTAACCGCTGAGACTCACAGCTGCAAATTGTGTCATGATGATTGTGATGTTCAGGTCTCAGTTACTCGCTGTAGAAAGAAAGATCCAGGACTTGGAGGAAGAAGCTGTTGAGGAGGTGGGGTCGCAGAGGAAATGAGGCTACATTCCTGCAGTGATTTATGAAGTGTCTTTCACACTCTCTGTACTGCTTGGCTAGTTTGCAGCTGCTTCAGACAGTTTGCTGGCTGTAGTGGAGAGTGGACCCATGTCAGTCTACATATTGAAAGGATGTCATTAGATGCTGTACGGTTTGAAAACTGATAGTATATGTGTTAAGCTAAGTGAATTATGTTACGCTTAGTGGTTTAATACAGGAGCTGATGCCCTTCTCCCTCTTCCTCCCTCTCTTTTTCCCCGCTGTAGCATCCCCAGTTTTTGAGGCTGTGGTTCTCATTCATCAAAAGAGACATCCAGAATGACGCTCATGTGGATCCCAGAGCTCGGAGCTAAAACTAAATGCTGACAAACTACACAGTGAGTCACATCTTAAGACTGGGTCCAATGTGACGAGATGAGGCCTGTTTTATTATTAATCTGTAAGAGACTCTCTTCCCTCAGCACTGCTGTGTGAGAACATGTCAACCACACTGAGCTTGAAGTTCACACCTCTAGCAGGAATTAAAGACATTTCTTGTGACACCCCTCTGGGTTGTCTGACGATGTTGGAATAACATTATACTATACAGCCTATAAAACACCTTACTCTCTGTGTGGTATTTTACGATATCTTTCACCCTGTTTACACCTGGCATTAACATGCATTTTCAGTGATCGGATTGCAATCAGATAGTGCTCGACCACATGAAAGTACAGGTGTAAACACGCCCAAGACACACTGAGGACGGATTGTGATCCAATCGGCAAAACCACCTCCGAAGGTGGTCAGGGACGCATTGTGACCACATTGAACACAGGTGTTAAAGGTAATGTGTCCTGTATCCGCATACAGCTACACAGACGGAAATACTTTATTTATTTATTTATTTTCTTTTATAATTTACCCATGCAAATATGTGATCGGATCGCAATCGGATCTCGATGTGGACACTGGAGACGCATGTTAATACCAGGTGTAGATGCTATCTGGTCAAATTGTATCCAGATACAACCTGGATACAAGATGCATGTTAATGCCAGGTGTAAACAAGGTGTATTATATGACCAGTGCTGATTATTCACTGCGTGCTGTTAAAGCTGCTGATCTGGTGATCTCTGCTTACCTTTCCCTGTCCGACCTCTAAAATGTTTCAGAATGAGGTTTAAACTTCAATACTTAAAAAAACAAAAATATCCACAGGCCTCTATTTCAGTGAAGTGCTTTTGTCTCCAAACGGCATAACTCCACATTAGTCACATTTCAGTCACATCTTGCATAAGATTTGGCCAGATTTTTCAAAACAAAGGAACAACTATTTTGAAGAGAGCCCTTGTACCATTATACTATCAAGAGCACTATTATTATTGTGTTAAAATATGTATGTGGTTGCAGCTCAGAGTTTGTTTTTATGTAACATTTGCTATTTAGTTGCTGATTTTTGTTATTACATAACAGTTGTTCTCTTTTTTCGTGTGAAAGAATGAAGTCGAGAGCGTGTTGACCTTTAATTAAATTTGAATCAGACTATAATTAATCCACAGATAAGAGCGTATATAATTTGAGCAAATTGTCTTTCCTTGTCAAAGAAGGACAGCTTCTAAATGAGGACAGTGGTTTTTGTACACTAAAGATGGCGGTTGCATTCATCCACATGTGGACTCCTTTTTTTTTTTTTTTTTTGGCACATCCAGATACAGCTGACCCAGAGTGAAGCTGCAGGCATCCACAGCCTGGGCCTTGCTTCACTCTTAGGCCTGTTTGGAAACACTCTGCACTTTTCCTAGAAAACACTGGGGCTCATGTAGAAATTAGCTGGCGTATTGCATTTCTGAATACAGAAGTTTGTCAACACTTAGCTCGCAAACTGGGCCAAACGGAAACAGCAGAGCAACAACTGAGTGATATAGCGACAAGTGCATGCATAGCATCCTGTTCGTCAAAAGAAATGCCAAAGTTACATCCATTCTACACTAATATGTTTTTTTGTTTTGAGTGTATATATTTTTAAGTATTGTTTTATGCCTTTAAATTGATAGGAAAGTGGAAGAGAGACAGGAAATGGGGAGAAAGGGGGAATGACATGCAGCAAAAGGCCACCGGTGGAATAGAACCGGCACTGCTGCGGTGAGGACTAAAGCCTCTGTATATTAGCCGTATTCACAGCGTCGCCATCTTTCTTTACATCATCACTCGGGATGGGAAAACAAACTGTGCAAGATGTCCTACTGCTGCATCCCTGGCTGTAAGTCTTACAAACATTGGGAACATTAGGAATCTGACAAACTGCTTTCTTTTCATTGCTTCCCGGTTGAGACCCCGAATGATGATGTAAAAACAAAGATGGCGACACTCTGAATATGGCTAATGGTGTGCCTGCTCTACCAACTGTAAATAATCTATATAAGCTATACGATGCCCCAACCCACTTGTTTTATATTGAAAACTCAGGGGTTGTATTGTAGTGTGGAAGTGTGATCATTGAGACCTTCAGAAACCATGACACAGACTCTTATCTGCCTTGACTACCAGGGGTGAATATGACAGGGATAATGTTTTGTTGGCCTGTTTTTGCTCGCAGCTGTTGAGCAGTTAGATTCTTGCACTACAGCTGACTTTTCTGACCTTTGTTCAAAGCATTTATTTATTTATTTTTTTTAACAAATCAACCGCACAGAGGACGATCTGCTTCCATGTTACACGGGCTCACACATGCCCATATTCATACGTGACTGCTCAGGTATGAATGCATATCGTGGGTGGCATTTAGGCAGCGTCGGGTGGGTCCAATTATCCCCTAAGAGGGTAGGTCACTATAAATCAGTATGGAGTTGTTCTCGGTGATGAGTCCACCATGAGGGGAGCAGTCTCCTACACAGTAAAACACGACGACAAGTCGCCCGTCTGAGTCAGATTGCTGAATTCTAAGCTTTTCGGTCTCACGGTTATCAGATGTCAAACAGCTGGATGGGCTGTCTGGGCATCTGTTCATTTCCCAAAACTCGATGTCCATGTCCAGTTTTTTGTTTACGTCAACTTAGAAATCCTACTCTCTCGACACAAGCCAACTCTTCTGAGCTGCTGGGGGATCTAGTGGGGCCTAATTATATTTGTAGGCAGCAGCTCGAAACCATCAGCTCGACTTTTTAAATTAAAGCACCTTTGTCTATGTTAAGTTACGACCTGTTATTGTACAAATTATACCTGAGGGTACTTATTGTCTAGGCCATTTGTGCAGTTTCAGTTTAAGAATTTCAGCAGGAGGAACTGATTGATTAGTTTGGATGGATGACAGGGTCTGTGCTGCTGTACTGACTAACTCATGTTCATTAGCAGATCTCATCCAGAGGTGATGAAGAACCGACTCTGAGTAATTTGATTGAGTTTTTCTACGTGAAAGAGCACTAGATGTAGTGGGGTGTATCAGCTCTGTTTCAACAGGCAGATAATCAGCCTGGGGAGCAATGCTTTTAGCCACTGCACAGCCCCACCTGTTTTTTTTTTAGTATAATACTGTGCATGTTATGAACGTGTTGCAGTAACAGGGCTAACTTGCTGTGAGTTTTCATGTGTGTCAGAAATCCGATACCTGCTGGACACCACCTACTTTGTATAATTTGGACAAAAGCTGAATGTGTGGGAGTGCTGCAGCAGCACCCAGCAGGTGTTGAAATAACACCCTGGAAAAATATTAATGGCTCCTCCCTAATGCTGAATGTGCAACAGCTTGACTCCCTCAAACTGTCAATGGATGAGAGCTAATAGTACGCTGGCTTGTTCAGGAAGCGGGAAAACATCTTGCACCAATTTATTTGTCTGGCCTAACATAGATATGACATCAGCAGAGCGCCAACGAAGATGACAGAGGTCACATTTCAACAAACACATACACGTGTGCGATGTCCAATGTTGCCTTTTTTTTTTTTTTTACTTTTGAAGAAACAGCTTTTGCTGTGTCACCAGTTTCTCATGTTTTCAATAAAAGTGTTGGCGTGTTAATCATAGCCGTACACCGGGCTGTGAGCAGCTGCCCACCCCTCCCCTTCCCATCAGATGAGACAGGAAAGGTGACACATGTGTGGTGGTGACTCACTGTTTCATGCTGATGCAGGTATTGTTTCTTGTGCCAGGTTGTTGAATAGATCTGTTGTAGTTTGTAGTTTCTTTGGCAAAGCTGTGGAAGAGTTGACGTGTTCTGTCTGGGTTTTGAAGGATGAACTGTGAAATCCCAGCGCTCTTATCTCACTGCTCTGGCCCTCCTGCCTCTTCCTCTTAGCCCACTTGGTCCCTGTTGCTGTTAACCCTTTGATCTCCTCAGTGCTAATAGATCCTTCTCGTTCTTTGTCCACAGGAAGAATCGACCCTTGGAGTAATACCTGGTGTGGAGAAAACCAATTTCGGCCTGAACAAAGGCAGACAGAGAGAACTGTAAGTAAACACTGTGTGTGTCTGTGTGTGTGCTCTGCAGTGTATGGTACTTAACATAAGTGTAGTTTGATGGAGAGTACATCTTCATTGTTTGTCGCTGACAGAGCAACCATTTGACATACTTGTTGGGTATCTCGGTGAATCTTAACTTGTATATTTGGATCAAAATATACAGCTGATGGTGACAGATATACAACATTGATCTGTTGGGCTCCTTTCTCAGTTCCTTTGCTGCAGTCACGCATATTGTTCAAAGTGCAGACTCTGTAGTATCTCCTCTGCAGCGTGTTGACAAGCTGTGTTGTCAGAAAATAAAACCTGGAGGACAAAAAAAAAAGTAAACAAGGATGCTGTTGGAAATATGGATGCTTCTTCCTTTGAAAAGGCAAAGAGAAATATTCTGGCTAACGTCCAAGCAGGGCAGTGTTTGCCAAGGTAAAGGCCCCTTCACAGGCTCACACATTTATAAATGCAGTCGTATACATACACACACACACACACACACACACACACACACACAAAATATCAAGGTAATGTCATGTTGGTTGTTAGGGGTTGTCAACAGCTGGTAGGATGTAAGCTTGAACCCAGTTGTTTCCTAGCAACACATTTCCCATTTAAAGGCCCTGTCATCAAGTGAATTCATCCCCAGTCAACAATGGCACCAGCCATCATCAACAAGTCCTTAACCTATAGGAAATGACAGTTTTAATGAAATCGACCTGCGGAGTTGGTGAAGTTCTTCACAGGAAAGAGTCTAACGTAAACTATATGGAGACAAAAGGGGAAGTGCGTTCAAGATAAGAATACAGAAAGGAACGTGCTCTGGTGAGATTAGGACAATACAAATGGGTGCAGTCAGCAAGGTTCACCGTGGTTTACACTACTCTAAATATCTCACGAAGTGTGTAGTTGTGTATTCCTATTTTTCATAGGACCAGTGGAGATGATGGTACAGATGACTAACTTTCCTTTATGACTCTGATGGACTGAAACTGTTTATATTTGTTGTAAACAATCCACGATGCACAGTTGCATGACGTTGCAAAGACAAAGGCACTTTAGTTTCGGCTTCATTTTTTATTCATTACTTTAACTTTGAATCCACAAACAACAGCTTTTATATAGTGTAGTGCAGAAGTAACGTTGCAGAGGTCTACTCTGACTTACCTGGAACTTATCTGCATTATTAATTAATCTGCTGATTGTTTTCTCCAGTAACTGATTAATCATTTAGTCTACCAAATGTCAAAATTTGATCAAATGCCCCTCGCCAGTGCCCAGCGCCGAATGTGCTATCTTCTAATTGTTTGTTCTGTTTGAGGAAAGATGTTCAGTTTGCAGTGATATATTACAGAAAAGGCCAATTGAGTAATCAATTCAGTTCCAACCAGCAGGATACAGCCTTGGCATCTCAGCCTCATTGTTAATATTCCTCCCTTATCTTTCATTTACAGTGTTGAGTCTCACATTAGAGTTCTTGATCTACTTCAGCTATCCTTTTTAGGATGTGCAAACCATGTGTCATGTGAAAACAAAAAAAAATGCCACAGAGATCAAGGAGGACAAGAAAATTATTGCACCGGTGGATGTACGGAAGGCTCCACCCGTTGGTTTCATTGTCAGCATCTCGGGCAGGATGCAGACCTTTCACACTTCCGCACGAGACACAGTGGAAGTTGTTCAGGTGGTTGTGAACAAACACTGGTGAATTCAATCAGAGGCACCCAAGGTGTGTGTATGTGGTGAAAAGGCATGTGAGTAGCTGCATTTTTCATTCATAGGTTCACGTTGGTAGGATTATTTTTGATTTGGCAAACGCACCAGTGTCTTTGTTTTATGTGGAATGACTCACATTTTCATAATGCTCATTATGCACAATTGGATGATGCACGTGTGTGTGCGTGTGTGTTTATCTCAAATTACTATCTATGGTGTGTTCAGTGTTGTGTATCCCATGAGGGGGATTCTTCCTCAAAGCCAAGTGTGGTGCTCGTCCTGAATTATTCATCCCAGGCACGCGCCAGTGAATTAAAGGTAAAGTGATAGCACATAGCAGTGCCTTGCTTTAGCTCACTGCTGCATTTTTAAAGCGTGGACTGGCACTCAGATGTCAAAATGTTAAAATTGTCCCCCCCTCCTTAAAACTGTTACCTTGGTCTGAGCGACTGGATAAAGGAAATTTGATATGGAGTTTGAATAATTCAGGCATGGTGGTTTTGGGATTGAATTTTCATCCCAGTGCAACTTGCCTATTTGTATCCCAGTAGTACTGTGTCCTTTTGTTAAAGGCTTGAAAGCTGCATGTGGCGACTTCTGGCAGAGCTTTCCCTTAGATAAAGGCAAAATGAAGTATTTGTGTTTGTGTTTGTCCATCACTCAGCTTCTTCGTGCTTTTTAAAGTGACATAAAACTGCAGCAAAACTCATGACACATGTAGCTAGTGCCTCAGTGATGGACTGCTTAAATCAACTGTAGAGTTGGCTGTGTTGAGCAGATGTAGTGCTGGTGGATGCACAACCCCCGGCTCTGAACGATGAGTGTATCTGTTCAATGGAAAATCTGCCTTGTAGCAGACATGATGCTGAAGTGATAAATGTGTGACTTCAGTCTTTAAAACCCCAGTCACACACACACACACACACACACACACACACACATATACATATAAATACCCAGACACCGAAACTGTCAAGCTCATGTTTGTTCCCAACTCTGGGAGAGATTGTGCTCTTTCAGTTGAACATATAAATGAATAGAAGAATAGGATCTGATGAAAAGGTAATGCTGCTGCTGCTGCTGCTGCTGCTGCTGCTGCGCTCCTGCAGGAAGAAGTGCACTGCTGTCATTTGCTGAAAAGGTCCTTTTTACAATTTGAATTTGAAACTGCTTCCTAAGCAGACTGTTGAAAGGGACTGAGATTTAACTATCCTCTGTGTCACTCCCTAATCAGTCCCACACCTCTCACCCACTCATTCTCTGTAAATAATTCAGACCAGCCTTTTGGCTGCAGCGGAGAAGAGCATACACATACACACAGTTGAAAAATGGTGGAGGCTTGGGACACTTGGAAAATTGCTGCTCATGCACTTTTCTTTTTTTTTTTTTTTTTTAAGAAGTCCAGAAAATTTGAACAGCTCTACTCTGCGAGTGATCAGCTCCATGCTTGTCAATGCAAATTATCACAAGTTCATAATTGTCCCTTAGTGATGTAAACAGTCTGCAGCTGATGGAAACTAGAAGTGAATCGGGTGTCAGTATCTTGGTTAAACAAATCGTCTGATTGTTTACACCGAAGGGGAACACTTATTCTCTTTGTGAGCCAAATGCATTTTAAAACGAAGCAGGACCTACTGACAGTCAGCTTTATGTGTGTTAGATGCTAACCAGCCCCTTTGTGTGTTTATGCTTATGATGACTTTAACTGCACTTTTTCCCTCTTATGCCAGCATTGTAATGCAATGATAAACACAGGGGGATAAGGACAAGTAACAGATATCTGGCTCGCAGCTTATATTCTTCCCTGTTGTATTTTTCAGTTGGGATATTGGGAAAATCACCTCTTCTGTGTGTGTGTGTTTTTTTTTTGAGGTCATTGTAAAATCACGAGTCTATTAAGAGCAACAGATGGGTGTTGTGAGGATGTGAGGATCTGTGTCATTATATTTCAAGGGGTGTGACGAACACTTTGTCACTCATTCATGCTGTGGAGACCACGGAGAAAACAGGAAATCCAACTTTGTCCCTGTGAGGGGAGATGGGAAGTTGTGACTCTGTGCTGGTCCCCCTGTCTGCTTTGGTCTGCTGCCCAGAGATGAGCGCTGTTGGTCTGAGTGATTTCAGTGACAGAAATGTACCGTATTAACCCTACGAGTCTTAACCCTGCTGACAAAAGAGGCAAGCTTTTTAATACATGGTATGGTGCTGTTTGATTGCCTGAAAAGAGAATACTTCATCCTCAGCCTGTTCTTCAGGGGACGGTATGTTAGTTGCAGTCTTTGCCCACTAGAGTGCAGCCTTCTCACAGGAGAAACAGTCTGGAAAATCAGTCCTATGGTCTCATGTTGAGGTTTTTGTTTGTTTTAATGACACATACACATCTATCGGTGTTTTATTCTTAATATTTGTGTTTGAGAGGGGTGTAAACTTTAAGACGAGCACTTGCTACACTACTGTTTTCGATGTAATTTGGGACTTTGTGGTTGTTTTTCCTTTCTGAGTGTGTCACAGTTTGGGACTTTAGCATAATTGAGGGCATAATTTGCAAGCCCCACTTCAGTGTATCACCCATTAATTGGTTTGATGATAAATGGCACCATTTTAAGTATCAGGCATTTGCCACTTCATTAACCACTGAAATCATTTGTCCACAAGTCCAAGTCTTAATGGTTTTCAAAGTGTTGTGCTCCATTTGGAAATGTAAGCAGCACAGATCAGACCAGTGTTTAGTGAATAATCCTCTTCCGGTCTGGTAACATTAATGATCGTGTTGCTTTGTTTGGGAAGTTTTACAGCCTCTTAGGCTGTGCCTATTAGATATACTGGTTAAAACAATCTGCCTTAATGTCTTAGCAGTGACAGCATCAGTCCTGTCCTCCACTTTTACAGACATCCGTCACAGCACAATCCACTTTATACCTGACTTTGCATTGGTAAAGCAAGAATATGGAGCCAGATAAACCTGCACCATGTGCTTTAAAATCTGTATTTTCGGTAGACACAATATTATTTCATGACTATGTCTTTGAACAGGGTATTTCATTAATCTCAAAGATATTGTTGTGATCTGTCTTCTTCTGTCTTTCTGGGCTTCAAGGATATGTAGTAGTAAATCTAGAGACATGCTGCCAAGGAAAGAGATATTAAAAAATATGACTGTCAAACATGAGCCAAAGGATATAGCATCATAAATCACTGGTAGTATGTTTCTGGGACTTATGATATGATATGAGAGCCATGCAGTTTCTAAATTGATAAAGAAGAGCAGTGGTGTTGGTCCATCACTCTGTACATGAGACTCAGAGTTTTGGTATCAGAATTAGTATTGGAGGAGGAAACGTGGAATTTATGCATCCCAACACAACTGTGCCGTCTAGGAGACGGCTTAAAAGTAATTTTTCATGGTCGGGAAACCATGTAATGAAATGTTATCTTCAGTAATGAAGATTAATAGCAAGAAGCCTCAGAAGAGAATAATTAAGGATTAAGTCCATGGGTTTGAGTCAGACTTTTTGGAACTATTATTATTTATGCATTTGTGGTTGAGCAACATTATTTATTTTTTTAAGACAAAAATTTCAACCAGAGTCCTGAGAAAGTTGATATCAGCCTTTATACAGCCTTTATATTGAGAAAGCTTGTTGATCATTTGCTAGTTAAACAACATGTAGTCACGGTGGAAACACAAGGAACACTTACACATGCTTTCTTGTGCAGCACATATGAAAAAGCAGCTTTTTCAGTCTGTGTGAAACAGTTTGTTTTGAGTTTGTATCTTTCTGGTGCTGTTAACAAAGATCTCTGACACATCGAGACTCTCAGAGTTGAATAGTTCATCCTTTTAAATTAAAAAACACAGCAGGCAAATTAAAAGTGACACGGGGGATGAACTGACATGTTTGTTTTCCAGGAAGATACAGATCACTAAATCAATCAAGGAGGCCAATAAGAGGTATTAGGAACAGATAATGCAAAACTGCAGCTGCATGAGGTCTGTCACTGCGACTCCCACATGTTTCTGTTATTATTATTCTGTAAAACAGTTTCAATAAAAACTGAATATTGGAACCATGGAGGAGGATTTGCTCCAGGACTAGTTAAAACATCTGTTTTAACTAGGTGTCCCCAATAAACTGACAACTGAGTGTATTTATATTAGCAACTATCAGCTGCCAGGTGGGAGGGGTTGGACTTCAGAGCTGAGACCAGGCTGTATAAAGGCTATAAGTGCCTGACTGGTATTAATTACATTACAGTACATTATAGTCAATAATCGGTGCGGCTGATCGATCTCTAATACACACTTTTTGATCACAGAAGTGGCAGACAGGTGTGATTATTATTATTATTATTATTATTATTATTATTATTATAACAATTAGTTGTTCTGTTTTCAACTCAGAGGGATCAGCATGTGGTGTAATGATGCCATGTTTCACTCCACAGTTGCACAGCTTTTCATTTCTTTTCTGAACCACACTGAATGTCTGAGGTGACAGATATCATCATCATCATCATCATCGTCCTGAGGATAACGTGACAGGGTTTGTGGATTTAGTCAACTTAAAGGAGCATAAAGCTGCACTGACCTTCAGCCTACTCTTTCATTTTACATCTGCTTTTCAGATGAGCCTCTGCTGGCCTTTATCAGACCTGTTTTTACAGGACAGCTCAGAGTAATATCATTCACTCGTAGCCTTAACCTGTGGTACAACCTTTGGTATTTTTTAGGGGTCAGAGTCAGGTGTGAAACTGCAGCGGCAGTGGTAATGCAGTTTAACTGACTTCTCCCTCTGCTCTAATTGTAAAGTCATCAATAATTTAAAAATAAACAGCACAGACTGTTGTAGAGGGCAGTGTCGTTCAGTGAATCTTCTCCTCAGTTAACGCTGTGGTAAATATCAGTTGTGTGGAGACACTGTTGGGGGTGGGGGGGTGGGGGGGTGCTGTGTAGTAATATACTCGCACAGCATGAAATTGCTGCCATGTTGTATACCAGTTATCTTGCCCTCTGGAGTTTTGATTGTCCTTATAGCTGCTGTGTGTCAGCTCTGTGTCGTTGCAGCTTCCTCTGAAATCCTCCACTGCTTTGGTGCAGTGAGTCTTCTTCGCTTTATGGATCGATACCGAAGCAGTGAGCTGACACAGTGAAAAGCAATATTCATAAATAATGAACAGGACACCCCTTCACATTGCCCTGTCTTTTTTTGTTCTGTGTAAGAAAGGAACAAAATGGGAAAAAATGATGCTATTTTCTTTTTCTGATGTAGAGTCCTGTTGTATGTCGCTGCTGCATACTTAAGTGAAAGGTGGAGTTTTCTTTTAGCGCTACTTGCTGTCCTTGTCCTGCTTTTATAAGGCTACTTTTTCCTTCTTGTAGATCGTATTTGATGATTAGAGATAGATATCTTGTGTGTTTGCTCTGTTCATTTTCTCTTCCGATGAGCCGCCTCCTCCAGGGAGATAGCAGCCTGGTGTTTCAGGAAATCTCTGTTGCAGTGAATCACAGCGAGGTGTCACCTTTTAGTAGCACTCCTCTCAACAGCACAAAGATGTACCAGCGAGTGAGCACGGAGAACAGCTTAAGTGCTTCATCATTACTCTTTCCTCCCCCTTTTATGTCGGGGGGCACAATTGGCAGGCAGTCACAGGTGCACACACCCAAGCATGATGCACCTCACCCAGATAAATGGATGGAATAATAACAGTTCTTGTCGTTCTTGTAACATCCACCTAAAAACAAAAAAAAGGGCTAATGGCATTCGATTTCAGAGTGAATCTCTGCATCATTAAACCCAACCGGTGTGGTGTTTACTGTGCAGGCTGGACAGCCCAGGGGATACTTTTATACTCTCTGTGGATACACACTTTAATTGACCTCCTAAATGTGTATTCAACTGTGAAGCTAAATTTGGAGGTGGTGCACTTGCATATGAGCTGAGAGTAAAGATATTAATACGCCCAAATTTGTTTTCTACGAGGGAAGACTGAGAGGAGGTATGTCTGCACGAGTTGAAAGTGTTTCCGTTAAAGAGAAACTTTTGCTCACTCCAATAAACACAAGGGCAGGGAAAATGCTCATCTAATGAATGAATTATAAGGCTTCTCGTTACATGTGTTATGCAGAAAGTCTGGAGTTGCACTGTCTGAGGACGGACATCAGCAGCTCTCATCTAGTCATCTGTGACCTCTGTCCTCCTTGGGTGATAAGTCCTTTAGACCATGAAGACATGGGTGGGTGGGTGGTGGGTGGTGGGTGCTGAATTTAGACATAGAATAGAGAACCACTGATGCTGTCAGGCAAGACAGGGAAAAGGAAATGACAACAGTAATTAACTCTAAACTTAATCCATGATCACCATGTATTTGCTGTGAGCCTGGCTGATTCACTTGTAAGTGAGGTAGTTTGCATATTGGTGGAAATTTAATTTCCAAGAGCACCTTCCACATTTAAACCGAAGTCCTGTCTCTGTTTTGCAAAGTGTAATGATAAACCTGCAGAAACTAGATGAACAAAGCAGTTTGAGGACATACTGGTTGTGCATGTAAACGCTCCAAAATACCCTCTTTGAGCTTGTAGGATTTTTCAGAAAGGTCTAAACTCTAAAAATGACACTTTCAGTAGAATGCGATTGATTTATGATTTGTCTGCATCAATCTATAATTGTCCTGCATGGAAACCAGAATCACAAAAGCAGCATTATATCACAATAAGGTTTCAATGAACCACTTTTGAATTATCTGCCTGGTATTTACGACAATAGATTTGTCTAGGAAATAGACAAATCCACAAATTCCCTCTGGTATTTTGTTTCGTCCCTCTAACAGGTCAGACATCGTTCAGTTTTTGCTCGGATGACGCAGACGTTTTCATACTGTGATGTATGCTTCCCGAAGGAGCATGGCAGGGTTACAGTGGCAAACAGAGTATGCTGCACAAGCTATTTTGTCTTTGATGTCCACTGTGAAGAAACTGAATGATTTTTTTTTTTAATACCACCACAGCTCCACAGGTACATGGCTACATACATGGAGAAAATCTGCACACTTTGGAAGCTGGGACCAATGAATGTTTGGTATTTTTGATTGGAAAATGAAATATCTGTTGACTGACTGTTAATTAATCAAGTTGTTGTTTCAGCTTTAAACAAGAACAGACTCACCGTGTTTCACGGTGTTGCAATACACTAGGAATCTGCACTAAAAATCTCAATATGGTGTCCTGTTTTTAAAGCTTTTGCAGCATCTGTGTAACCTTTAGTGTTTGTCCTGTTCTGCTGTTTTAATGTCACTGGCGTGGTGACAGGAGACGACGCTGGTGAACAGCTACTTGACATTATTTTTTGTATGAGCTATTAATAGCAGGCTGCTGCCGTTGCTTTAACAGAGGGGGCCCATTCTCGGCTTCAGTCGGGCTATCTTTGCTTTGCCATTATTACAGCCCCTCCCACTCTCACTATCTCTCCCTCCCAAGGCCTCCTAGCTTCATTGGCTCTGGTAACTATTAGCTTCTGCACTAAATGATCATGTCGTCCCCGTGCATCACTACACTCGTAAGGTTAAACATCTGCGACGAGCCAAGGAGTAAACATGTCGTCCTGCCGAAGCTGGGCCAGATGTTGACTTAAATAGATTGATGTTGATTAAAAAAAAAAAAAGATGTACTGAAGTAACATGTTTAAATTGACTAATCAGACACGAAATCGGTATGTACTTTGATATTATGCGCCATTTAGTTAATGTGATAAAAGCCCTGAATCACAGA
This sequence comes from Caranx ignobilis, assembly GCA_021432705.1. Classification (NCBI taxonomy): domain Eukaryota; kingdom Metazoa; phylum Chordata; class Actinopteri; order Carangiformes; family Carangidae; genus Caranx; species Caranx ignobilis. Next base: position 6,309,930 of record MU269982.1, read on the forward strand.
GATGGGTTTCAACAACTGCAGTTTATTTTCCACTCGGCTTTTTCAGCTTCTCTTGATCAATTACAGAAATGGTCATTATGAAGCTTCTCAGTCTTTAAAGTATCCGTTTTATTTCACTGACTATTACAGCAATCATCAGCAGCATCTTGACTGCAGTGATGGATTATTACCATAATAATCCTGTCTGCTCTGTTATTGTCTCCTAAATGCTTACCCTGGACCCCTCCCCCGCTGCATCCTGACTGTATCCTTCTAATCACTCCCTCCTTGTGCATTCAGAGTGGCTTAGATTTCTTGCATTTTATCTGCTGCTTCCTCAATTAATGGTAAAACTGAGAGCTTGAATGTCATGAATGAGGCACTTATATCGGCAAGTTGGAGGAGCTCAGTCTGAGTGGCTTAGTGCTGGAGCTGCTGCTGCTGCTGGTGGTGGTGGTGGAGGTGGTGGTGGTTGTGGGTGTGTGTGTGTGGTGGGGGGGGGCATGCAGCGTTGGTGACAGTAGCGTTGACGGGGATAGCATCCTCATTGCACAGCAGCCGAAGGCAGTGGAGGGAGTGGAGAGAGAGAGAGAGAGACGGATGGAAATTGAAGGAGACATACGGGAGTAGTGACACACACAGCATCCTGTGTGTTCTTTGCAAAATAAGGACAAGGTGTTTTGTGGATGGGAGTGAGTTTAGAAAAAAAGAAAAGGGGGAGCTACAGCAAGGAGGCGTGTGTCTGTTCAGAGACAGGAGCATAGCAGAGGGGAGTGAAGTAAGTGGGAAGCAATCACGAGGGAAATGGACCGACAAACTGTACTTCCCAACTCAAGTGCCCTCACTGTGGATTAAGGTGAGCGCCGGGCATCTGTATTATGTTGACTTTAGATAAAACCAAGCTCATATTGCTGGTGACGGAGTACCTGTGGATCCAGCTGCACCATGTGGAATACATCACAGAAGAGCCATCAGCTGTGAGGGGAAACTGAGGCAATTCGGCAAGGACCAGGAAGTAGCTGCGGCTTACAGCAAGTCTCTTTCTTTCTTTCTTTTGTTTTTTTTTTCTCCCCTCCACACATCTTCCAACCTGAGAAAACAGCCAGGCTACTAATGAGCACATCGATGTGTGGCTGTGGCTGCAGCATCATCTCCTCTCTGATGAAGAGACTGGGCCGCACGGCGTGCTGCTCAGATCTCCTCTCCTGCAGCCATACTTCAGAACAGCTGCAGCGACTAGCCACTGGCTGCCCACCTCAACCAAAGGTAACAGTGCGTCAGCAGCGCCCAGTGACACAGCCACGTCTGTCTTCACGCCTCCCGATCAGACGTTATGATTTTCATCTCTTATCACCTGCATGCAGTGCAGTGCAGAGCAGGAAACACATGGGTCCTGGCAGCATGTCGTACAAAAAAAAAAATAAAAAAAATAAAGAAAGCGCAGCGTTCTTGTTTGATCCTCCTTGGTTCGTCCGAAACGATTTCTCAGGTATAAGAACTGTGCTACCAGGGAGAGCGGCACAATAATTGATTCTTTAATGGTACCAGGTGATTTAATGGCTGTCTTGCTGCCTTGACAACAGTGGACTTGCTTTCAGCCGGCAGAGTCATTTAAATGGATGCCTTCAGTCTGCCTGTGGTTTACAGTGATTGCTGCCCCTCCTCAGTTGGAGAAAAAGCATTTTCTAATGGAACAAATAAAAGCCAAACAAGATTGTGTGTGTGTGTGTGTGTGTGTCTGAGTGCTTGTGTGCATGTGTCAGTGTGTGTGAATGAGAGCGCGACTTTGCTCTAGCACAGGCTCCTGTCTCATGGCTGTGGCTTCTAGTGTTCCCTCTGTTTCGCTGCTCGTTGTGCACATGGCTGTTTTAATGTTTGGCCGCCAGTGACGGGGGGATTTTAAAGTCCTTCCAGAGTCCCCCTGGAATTTGGCCATTCCTTTCAGCGGAGGAGAGATTGATCCTCCCAAGTTTCCAAGAAGATTTATGCTCTCATGAGTAATGATAGAAATCCATGAAGGAAAATGTTGTGGTATTATTGGGCTGCTGCCTGATAATACCAAGTCATTGTTTTTTCTCCTAGAGCATTGTCACAGGATGAAGTGCCTCGCTGTAACAATGAATGTGGAAGAAGAGCGTTGTCCCTCTTGATCACACAGCTCTGGGATTGAGGTTTCACTTTCTTCCTCTGAGACATCACAGGGCACCAGCTGGAAATAGAGCCATCGATTGATAGCCTCTGCATTGAACAAAGATTTCGAACAAACGCGGTGTATTTATAGGCTTACCAGACTCTTTTAGAAATCCAGGAATTGGTTCCTCTTATCGCATTTCACGGCTAAGGGGGTTCATAATTGCAAAAGTCGAAATACTCGTTAACTCTTGTTTGCTTTTGTGTCACAAGTTGCAGTCACTAAAGAGGCAGGTAAGCTACAGTGGGATCTGTTCTCCACTTTCAAATAGCTTTTTCAGTCTCCACTCACATCCCTGCACAGTTGATATTTGAGAATCTAAGCGGAGCCACTATACATCTCCTGCTCGATCCATATCTGTTACTATGTGCCATGTGCAAAGCCAATATTTTCTCCACTCTGTCCCACTGTTCTATTAAGGTCACATTGGTGTGATTTATCGCTGCCATTTAGGTGTTTTCAGCTCAGTCTGCTAATTTTCTCTCCTTATTCTCAACAAGGTTTATGTGCCAGCTGTATCCAGGAGCCTGAACACGAATGATTTGCCCTTTTTTTTTCCTTTAAAGTCAGGTTTTACCTTAACAAAGCTGGAAATCACTGTCACTGTAGCCGTCCACCAGGATCTCACCACCACCAGCAAATACAGAATGTCCACACAAGACGGAAACGGAGCTTCTTCCAGAACGATCTTTTTCTTGTTCGTTTTGAAAAAGATTTGCATAAACACAACATTGTTTTAAGAAATATCTGCCTACACACTTATCCACTGAAAAAGACTCAAAACGTTGTAGCACATATGCCAGGGCCTGGCTGGAGCTTGTGTGGCGCTGTAATGCTGCCACACCTATCCACCAAAAACAGAGAAGAAGACGGAAATTTTCCCCGCTTTGTTCACTGGGAGTCGTGTCAGTGTAAATATGATCGGTGATGATTTACGGGCGTGTTTCAGCTGCAGTGTCCGAGGGAGCCGACAGCAGTCGGCTGTTGTTGTTGTTACATTATGTCCATAGAGTGTATACGTCTAGCAGTGTGGCTCAGGTTACAGGTCAGGGCGATGGGGGGTATGACATCATTGTTTCACAAAAGATCAGTTTTGGGTGTCTACATGAAAACACTGGGTCAGCATTTTGAGATTTTCCCACTCTGCGACCCCTTTGCACAAAATACAGTTTTGGCCCCACTGAAACACTGTTTCCATCTGGACGAAATGCCAGAAGGATAAAAAAACTCATGTGGATTCACTTAAACACGTTATCCATGTGGACAGGCTCTTAATCTTGAATGATTTATAATGGCTATTTTATATGGATTAAGAAGGGACTCTGCACACCCCTTTAATAATTGATGTAATTTAAAAGTTGTTGTGTTTTCTTCATACATCCTTGTATGAAACATTACCTTTTAAAGCAGTTAAGCGTGAGGCACTGAGATATGTGTTTGATAAGAATCCTTTAACTTTGTTTGTGATAAGATTTTTGCGACAAAGTTTATCGCTGACAAAATATTTAACATACGAATGAACTACAACTTTTCTGAGAGCTCCTTATACTAATGGTGTGTTATTAGCCCAGGGAAAGATCAGGCCTTGTGCCTTTCTCAATATGATACTGCCTACTGGCGTATAGGGCACCCAGAAATATTTTTTTGTGAAAACAAATTTACTGCTTATTTCATTTTATTGTTCTGGCACAGAACATCATCGCTAGGATTAGATATTATCTCAGCCTGCTTCTGGTTTAGTTTAAATCGGCAGTGATTGCACACAGAGGTTGTTTCGACATTGGGGAACGGCTGATTTGGTCCATAAGAAGGAGTAATATTGCAGTGTTGATCAGGCGATATTTTGCAATCTTTTCCCCCATAGAGCTTCATAAATGCAAGACTGAACCTTTCGATAAATATATATAAAGAGACACACTCATGCTTCACCGCTCTGTGATCCAGAGACTTGACATCTACTTACTGCTTCACTTCACTTATGACGAGCTCCACTTTTCACGCTGTCTCTGGTTACCTCTGCTCAAGATGCACGCACACACACAGACACACACCCTCCCCTATGTCACACAGGCGGAGAGTTTTCTGGATGGGCAGGGGAGTGTGTCTGTGAGAGGGGGCGACAGCCACAGGAGAGAGCGAGAGGAGTGAAACGCCAAAGAGAATTTCATGCCGGCGTCTTAAAACAATTATGTCACAATTTTTATGTTGCTCATAAACGGGGTGTTGCTCACTAGTGCTTTTGGATTCGTTTTACAGCTGTGAGGCGGAGCGGATGCTTCAGCTGCTGCACCGATGCCTTTTAAAGGTTAACGCATACCTGTTGCCTAGCATCTCGCAGCTTGTGTGTGGAGAGGGCTGTGTCTAAGTCCACCCAAGAGCGGGATACTCCTGCTGAAGTGCCCCATGTGTGGAGTGTGTGGACAAGGCTAAAGTAAAAGTCTGTGTGTAGCACAGCTGTGGCAGTGTCTGTCAAGTGCCAACTTGGCACAGCACTCTGAAGACACCCCCCACCCCCTCCCCATCAGCAGCTCCTCAAGGGACCGTCTGGGTGTATGTTGCACTGCCAGACTGCTGGGCACACAAATATAAATGCAGGTCTACACACGTTATTATTCCTAAGAAAAACAAGAATGGGTTGGCCAGTAAACAGCAGCGAAAGTAAACCGCTTAAGGGCACAATTATGGAGATGATGTCTGACTTGGCATGGCACAAACTGGTTAGTAAAAGGAGGGAATACAGGCCAGATACTTCATTTATTTAAGCAGCACAACAGAGTTAAAGGAAGTTGTTTTTGTCAAGGCTGGTTTATTTGATTTTTTACTGATTTATTGCCACTTTGAGGCCTTGAATGAAGCAGTAGAGTCACCATTAACATTATTTCTTCTAGCAAAACCCTTGACCCTTCTTTGTATGCATCCAGAAAGCAGAGTAACATCAGTATTCATTTGTTTTGGCCACTGGATACTGGAAGTGCAGTATATTCACTTTCTGAGCTTTGTCTTTCCTCACAAGTTGCCAGAAAATGTTTAGCTCTTTAATTGCTAAATGCTTCACTGTGTGCTGCAGCTAGTTCCATACAGCGGGTCCATCAGAGCTGTTTGTCTAAAAATAGAAGGGAGTGGAGTTTGTTGGCTGGAAAACCAAAATGATGAGCTGGAAGATGTAAAAATGCTCGGTAAGGCTGAAGGGAGCGGCAGAGTTGGGTAAATCTCAGTGGGTCTGTTATTTCACAGCTTATTTTTCCAGTGTTAATAAACTAATCTTAATTAGAGCGGCTTTAATTATCAGCTCCTCTATAACATATTGAGATGTTGAGAAAACTTAAGATGCATCACATGTACTCATTCACTCAGGGAGGTGTTGGCCCTCAGTTGTAGCTAGGGATGCACTAATGCATCGGCTGAACAGCTGCATCGGACGATATTCACTTCATTGACTGCCATCGGCCATTGGAAAACACTGATGGCCGTGGACGATGATTGTCTGTTAAGTGGCATATTGTGCTGACTTAGAGGAGAGGCGTGGGGGGGCGTGACTCGTGACAATCGGTACATCTCTAGTTGCAGCAAGGTTTGTTTGTTTTTTTTTAATGATAAGCAGAGATATCTTAAGATATGATACGAATTACTTTTATTAATCTCCAAAGGGAAATTCCTTCATTTGTCTGGCAGATCATCCGCCATTTTGCAGAAGAATTTAAAAGCCTGGTGGCTGTAGGCACAAAGGATCTTCTATATCTCTTGATCATCATCCTATAACTTGAAAGGAGGAAAAAAAAAACTAACTTATTTCCTGTGTTTGTTCCCTGGGCACCTGTGTCACCTGTTTGCTCCAGGAGACGCATTCACACCTGCCCCTCTCCCCGGCTTCCCAAAGCTATTTTTGTCCACTTCACAGTGCTCGCACAGCTAAGAATAGAGACTGATGAATGAAAGTTGTAGCTGCAGCACCAAAGGCCATGCACACAGTCTTTGTTCACTGCAAGAGTAACTGGGGTTTCATCTTTTCCATACGTTCACCAAACCAAAAACATCAGTTCAAGCACTTCATATTCTTCAAAGGAAGAACCGTTTGTATAATTGTACACATTACAGACTGAGATGATTTTTTTTGATTGCTGTTCTCAGGCATTTGAATCAAGTAGCTGTTCAGATAAAGATGGATAATAACATAATTAGGAAAAAATACAATAAAAGCTCTTTTCAGGTGTAATTGCTGGTTTTGATCAAGAACACACACGCAGACACACTCACACACACACACACAAAAAAAGAACTGAGTTTAACATCTGTCTCGTTTCATCAGCGGAGACGAATCATGCCTTTTATTGTGCGTCAGTCTGTCTCACCGGGTTTGCGCCGCTCACAATTGTTTGAACAACAATAACAACAAACTAAATTCATGCCGCGCTAAGGAAACTAATTACGGAACCTTAGTTTGTTCCGGTAAAAGGCAGGGACAACTTTAGCTATTCATAGCCTTCCTCTCCTCGGCTCACAGCAATGAACTGGCAGTCCCGAGGGGAGGTGGTGGTGGTGGTGGTGGTGGTGGTTGGGAGGGGGGGTGGGTGGGCTGTGCAATCTGAGAGCGGGCTAATGCTTCCCACAACAGCACTGGGACTATACAGCAAAGAGGAGAAGCCTTGCAAAAGGGGACCAGTGACTTTTTCAGCCCAAGGTCAAAGCAGTTGGTTTGCACAGAAACAGACAAAGTACGTGAGCCTCCCAAAAATATTATTTTCTCATCTCTTCTGTAGTGTAGTGAGAGGGAGATTTGGAGCTGCAGGCTGCTGATTGTGAATTTGTCATAGTGGAGATTAGCTGGAGACCCATTGGTGTCCTTTTCAGAGCTACATTATTCAAGACTATGTACAAATATAAATCCTTTCTCTCTAACACAGCATTTAGTCAGTAGTGAACCTCTGAGCTCACTCATGCGCCTCCACAGCCAATCGATTGATCATAGAAGATAAAAATCACAAATAATTGTTCATTGATGAATGGTTAGGTTGAGAAATCTGGACCACATTGTCCTGCTCCTGTCCTTCACGGCTGTCTTTTTCTCTTTACTGTCGTCCTCTTTAAGAATCTACAGCACGACCATCGTATGGGTGTAAATCACCATTTGCAGAGTTATGTGACAGGAAGGAAACAGTGTGTGTTCAACGATGACGATGTTTTCACTGCACAAGCAATCTGTAGTTGATATGTATTTTTATAACCTGCCAAATGCGTCATTTAACAAATTTTCATTTCCACAGAGTTGTTGCCGCAAAAAGAAACTTATTTTTAACAGCTGCGCTTACAGCTGCTCGTGTGTTGGTGGAAGTCATTGATACTCAAAAAGCCTTAAAGATGGAGCTGCTGCTTCACTTGCTACCCACTCAACCCACTACCACTTGGACGTGACAGATCCACGAGTCACACATCCCACCTATGTTTATTTACATAAGCGTTGAGGCAGAAGTATACTTTGTGGTTTAAGTTGAACTGCTCTCGAGGAAGTTTCAGAAAACCCAGATTTTTTTTTTTTTTTTTAAAGTTACTAAACAGAACCAGATCAAAGTAAAAAAGACACGGTGCTTATAAAGAGGCTGCACCTCTGTGAGACTATTGTTTTTGAATCACTGACTCTCAACAGCTGATGAAAAGACTTAGCTCACTGGAAATATACATTATAAATAACCAATAAATTACCCACCACATGCCTATGGACTTTCTAATCCTCTTTGAAACTTATCTAATTTAAAGTTGCAAAAAAAAAAAAAAAAAATCCAAAGACCAAGTTATATATTAACTTTAAGGTTTGTTAGAGTTTTAAAGAGTCCTCTTATACGTCATTCAAAACTTGACGTTCATTTATGTAACAATGCTTTAACACCATCATGGTGATAAAACATCAGGTAATTACACACTGAGAGAACTGAGGAATGAACTGGTTCCTGACAGAGAGGTGTACAATGGAAAATAAATGCTGTTATCGACTTGCTACTCGGTGTCAGCCAATACGCTGATCCCAGGTCTGATTATCTGGAGAGAAAACCTGAGATCAGTGTGTTCCCAGCAGTGATGGCAGCTGTGGTCGTCTCTTCCTTTTTTTAATTAGCATTTCTGATGTTTATTCTGCGCAGCTTGTGTCTCCTTCCCCACAGTCTCACCTCTTGGCTACACTTTACCTTTGTCTGAATGTGTCATGTCTTAATAGCACAGCTACATATTGTCGCCCGGCAGCATCACCTGAACTGACTGAACTTTCGTGGAAATGTGAGCACATACGGACAGAGAGAGCACCTTTGGCTCACGAGAGTTGATGCTTTGATGGTCACAGATTAATCCTGTTGCCTGAGTTTGTTTCTTGTCAACACTGCTGCATCTGTGACTCTGCCTCAGAAGGTGTAGCTGTCTCATTGTAGATAAAGCTCTGGTGCCTATCCCTTAGTTCCATATATAATTTTGCCGCATTTTTGAAGCGGGCTACGTGACTTGTGTGTTTATTGAGTAGATTTGCCATCCTAAACCGGTGAATGCAAAGCAGCAACAGAACAGATTTAGAAGATAAACTTAAATGTCTTTCATTTTTCCGAAGCGTGTAGACTACACAGATCTTAAGGACAATTGTTGGACAATCTCCTGGTGCCATGCAGTGCTTTGCTTTTGTATTTGACAGATTGGACTTTGTTTATTGGCTTTGTTGGATTTTGGAACAGGAGCAGCTCTCAAGGCTATTCTGCCCGTCCGTCTGCATGTGAGGCAGAGCATCCAATGCCGTGTGATCTGAAGCCAAACACAATCACTCCCACCTTTTTTCCTTGTCTGCTGCTGAGCAGCACAAGTGTCTCCAAGAGCAAATGTTTAATGTCCATTGTTTTAATTCAGAGGAAAGAATAGAATGTGAAGAGGGATATTCATGCTTTCTGTTGGAGGGAAAAAAGCAGCTGAGCATGTGTTTGTGTTGCCTCAAACACGCGCTTGGTGTATACCATTTGAAAACAATTACATATTTTAATCATGTGTGTTCTGTCTTTTTTTGTGTGTTGCAGAATGTCAAGCCCTTCTCCTCCTCAGACAGCCTAGCGAAGGTCCAGGAGGTAGCAAGCTGGCTTTTGGAAATGAACCAGGATCTGCTGTCGGGGGGCAGCAGCAGCAGGCGGAGTCGAGGGCCGGGGGGTCCGGCAGTGCGAGGTAACGCCTCCTCCACAGCCCGGGCACCCCAGCAGGCGGCAGAGGAGGGCGATGAGGATGAGCACATGAACCGGGTAGTAGAGGAGGAAGAGCAGCTGCAGCAGAGGGTAAGAGCAGATGACAGTAGAAAGAAGTTACAGTCCAAAGATACAGAAGAATATAAAATCTGAAAACCTGCAGGTCTGAATTGGATTAGTGAGTCGTAATCAAGACTTATGAGTGTGGAAATGTCCTGAGAGCTTGTAATTCTGAAACATTTGCACAATGGCAACAAAACAAAAACAGATGAGATTTCTCAGACCTTGCCTCAGAGACATTGTATGTTTTTTTTGTCACAGCCTGAGGCGTCGCAGGTTGACGGTGGGAGAGAACAATCATGGGCACCCAGCGAGTCGGGAGCCAGCAATGGCCCTCGTGGAGAGGAGGAAGGGGAAGAAGATGAAGACGGCCTGCCAAATGAAGTGAACGGAGGGGAGAAAGGCGCCCGATGGATGTGGGAGTCGGAGCAGAGACGACTGCGAGGCCAGCCACTGGGCGAAGAAGACGAGGAGGAGGAGGAAGAGGAGGAGAACAACAACAGCAGCAGCCACCAGGAGGAGGAGGAAGCGGAGGAGAGGACAGAGGGAGGGGAGGAACAGGGAAGGGAGGAAGAGGAGAGGGAAGAGGGCGAGGAGGAAGAGGAGGAGGATGAGGACGAGGAGGAGATGGACCAAGACAGTGATGACTTTGAACATTCGGTGGAGAGTGGGAGGGAGGAGGAAGAGGAGGAGGAAGGAGAGGGGGAGGAAGGGCTGCGGTCTCCCTCTCTCAGGAACAATGTGTCTGCCCCCAATAACAACCTGGACTCGGGTTGTACACACCAAAGCTCTTCCAACAAGAAGGTAAGCACAGCTGTTGTTTGTTGAACAGTTTTGGCTGGAACTACTTTCTCCTGAGGAAGTAGACCTTGTCTGTGAGTTTATCCAGAGTAACAGAAACACTGTGTGTCTGTTGTTGTTGTAAAAATTTGTTGGACTGTTGATGTGGAGGCCAAAGGCTGAAAGAGGTGATGTCACAAAACTTGGACATATAAAATCAGAACTATTTGCATGGCTTCATCATCCCTCTACACGTAGGTGCACAGTTGTGTAATTGCGGTGAGCTGATCCTACATGATACTTGTGCAGCAGGCACAGGAGAGGTCTGTCTCAGGAGAAGTTACTCACAGGCAGTGTGTGACTATTGTCACATCACCATTGTGAAAATATCCCAGCACTGCTCTGTACTGGATGCTCATGATTCATATTTAAAGCAGCAGCCCCCTCTCTTGGCATAAGTGTGTTACTGCACTACACAGTCATGCAGGGTAGTCATTTAGTGTGATGTGTGGACCTCATCAGGGGAAAGTCTGGGGGATAACATGGAATCGACTGGTTGATACCAATTATAGCAAACTAGTCTCATTCTTTTAGTATCATTCATGTAGTAACAAGTATTTCTTAGTGTTGGAGCCTCCATCACACTAGCAACAGTGTTGCTAACTACAACTACTAGCTCCAGTGATTTGAGTCAGGTTGTGTTGTTGAAACGACTCAGTAGGTTGTTTTAATGCAACCTGACTGTCCATGAGTGATGATCCAATATGCTTAAAAAGGACAAATTTGAGGTAATGTCTGTGTTTGAGACGAGGGTCAGCTGAGATTGAGCATTGAGGCCTGCTTCTCACTTCTCTCACACCCCAGTGAGTCTGGACTTATTTATTCACGTTCCCACCTGGCAAGTGTGACATTTGTTGCCACTGTCCTCATCTTGTCCTGATCTTGCACTCGTGCTCTTTCCAAGTCTTGCATCACCCTCTGAGTAAATGTTGACAATTACAGGACTCCTACTCAAGACCTCGCGAGTCAAAGTCTGTCGAAGGAAAATGTTAAGTCTCGATACAGTTCAGACAAGAGCTCCGTCACCTGATGGCAACAGAACACCATCACTACTACGTGATTAAGAGATCAGAATAGATTTAAGGAGTAAATCTGTCATACAGCAGCTAGTTGATGGTTTCTAATGTGAAATATATCAAATATAAATGCAAACACACTTAGGTAGTTTTTCCCTTCTCATTTATATTGTCTGTGTGTAATTATTTAGTCAGAAGTAGTTAAATCCTGAATACAAGGAAGCAAATCTTATTTAAAGAGGGGCCATTACAGCTCTCCTGCAGTGCTGACTGGTTTTACATCATGTTTGCATCACGTGCAGAAGAGAAAAGCTAATGCACATGAAGACATTTTTTTTAAAAGGAAAGCACATTAGATCTACTCTGTCGTCACTCAGAAGCACATGGGAGGCTCTGGATAAATTATGAACTGCAACATTTGTCCCTAGTGTCAATAAACAAGCTGCAAGCTGTTGTGGTTCAAATGACAAAATTATTGGAGAACCAGATTAATGATGAATAATGGTATTTGTTTTCATTTTGTGTGTCATGCACTATATCCCAGGAGCAGTTAGTTATGCAGTGTGTGTGTGTGTGTGACAGTAGTGCAAAGTAAAAAAAAAAAAAAAAAAAATTATAGCTTAACAGCCTCCCACTGCAGAACAGTCTGGACACATGGATGAAGTATATACACTATGTACGAGCAATGCACAAAAGCCTCATTTAAGTCTTGTTAAAATTTCAAGCCTTACTGATTGATTTACCGACGCGGTGAGTGACGATTGTTGCTGGAAACGGAGTTGCGCCTGATGTTCAGAAGACATGTGTAACAAATTGTCACATCCTTCTGCAGCGATAGAACTAATGTGTCCACTTCAAACCGCTCTGGTTTAGTGCAGCAGCAGTGTTTGGATGTTAATGCTGGTGTCTTGTTTCAGCGATGACTGATGACATGTTACAATGGCCTTCACCCCACCTGTATTCAAAGGAGGAAATGACGCTTGGTGAGATGTTTTCGACAAGCAAGGGATGATATTCACATTTGTCTGTTTGCAGTGCATCGGCGGATAATGATAACAGATATCTTTAAGTATCAGCATATTATTAATGATCTATCAAGGTATGTCCTGGGACTGAAAGAAGAACCAGTGTTGTCATGACGTAGTTTGCCCAGCAGACTAAATTGTCCTTGCTTATATTGACCTAAATATAGCAGATAGTCTGAATTTGCTCCCGTGTGCCTCTCACCATCTGACGCAGCTGTCAGATAGGTTTGTCAGGGTCTTACTCAGTGCAACGGGCCAGCTGGCTTTGATGTCGAACCTACACATTTTGTTCAGCTGTGGACTCTGTATGCCTGGAATTAGGAGTGGCGCTGAAGCTCAACATTTATTGACACTGTGTTTTATGTCTAATGGCAGCGTGGCTGTAATGGAAAATCTACTCTTTAGCACTTGTACCTTTGGGAGAGACCTGATCCTACAACATCAGAAAATATGATCAATGATTTGTCTTAGGAAGCATCATTATATGAGTCTGCTTTTGTAGTCCTGTTTGTTTACTTCCTGGTTTTGACATTATGTATTTCAGAGCTTTGGGCTGCACCTACAAATGCAATGTCTTTCACCCTTCAAGTTCAAGTTCAAGTTTGAGTTTGCTTTTATTTATATAGCACATTTAAAGACCTGTCACAGTCAGCCAACGTGCTTTTCTCTTGAGTTGAATTCGGGGGACAGTGAATATTTATGCATCAAGCACTGCTGTTCCTAAAGTTAAATAGGATCATTTATTGTAGATACAAGATTTAAATGTGACAGGAGATGCATGGTGGTTTGGAAACTTTAACAAAAGAGCTCTGTTGATGAATGATGGTAATTATGTCTTTCTGGTCTCTAAGAAAGTCCACCCAGTCTTTTGGTGCCGAGAACAATCATTATGACATTTTTCATTTTTCATTAGTGATAAACTGTGCGGTACTTTGATAGACAGCTGAAATAATGACAGGGCAGTTTGACAGTACAATGTGTCCCTCATAATCAAACACAGACATTAAAGTTGGCTGCACAATAGTTTGCAGTTTGAAAAAGGCAACCTTTTGATTCTTAACATGAAAACAAGCTTGATTTTTAATTTTTGAGTGTAGGTTGTTAAGCATGAATCTTCAATGACAATCTGCTGTCAAGCCTAATTTTTTGTAAGTATTTGTATGACTCAGCAAGAGTGATTTGGCTGGCATTGTAAGTAATAATGGGCAGATAATCCAGTGACTGATTAAGATGTGATAATTGGAAAGCCCCAGTTTTACAAAAGCATTTAATCTGAAAAGAAATCAACATATTAAGCAATTGATCGAGAAGAACTATTTTATTTATAATGTTAAAGCTCAGACTCAGCTCAGATTAATGATTGTGCAGTCTACACAATGACTAAATTTGACTCTGGTTATATAAAAGTATCAATACCTGCCACTCAGAAATGGCCAGTCAGTTACTCTAAATATAAAAAAGTTTGTGTTTCTTACCTTTGCTGGTGAGTTTGCCTTGAAGATTAAACCATGAGTAAAGGTTCCTCGGGTCACAAAGATCATCTGATTTTGAAACCATCAATCTGAGGCCTGAAATTCAATATTGAACGTGTCATCTGAGATACATCTGTTCACTTAAGCCTTTAATGAGTTTGCTACACAAGTAAAATCTATATATACGACCAGTGCTTTTCAAAACCAGGATTAGAAAGTGCTTCACAGTGATAGTCGTGGTAGTAGATGGACCATCTGCATCTACGTGTTTAAAAATCCTGCATGTCCCTGCAGAGTAAAAAGAACGCTGTGAAATATGACATGTGCATTTTGACAGCTGCACCGTGCATGTGTCAAACACGGTGCAGCAGAGGTGTGTAGTGGAGGATCACTGTCCACAACTTCAGGATCAAGATTGTGAGAGTCCATGTGGGGTGAGGTGGTGATGTGTGATGATCTGGTGCTGCATCATCTATGTGTAAGAGAAGTTAGCAAATGTATGAACTAGATGTGAAATAATTTAAAGTACAGAAGCAAGCACCATACAAACCCAAAATAAGATGCTGCTGTGCTGTCCACACATGTCGTAGCATGTCACGGTGAAGACAGATTGTGTTGTCAGGCTCCAGGTGCTGCAGGCTCAGGTCACTGGAATTAGACGCTTCTTCTCCTCTTCATACTTGACACTCCTTTGGCTTTTGACTATGTGCCAGTGGGGTGAGGCTTTAAGTCAAGCTTGATCATTTAACCTAAATTCCTGAAGAGCTTCATGAATCAATTTTTTAAGCCATACTGTAACATCCCTGCGCAGACCCTAACATCGAGGCAATACTTGACTCAGATCTACATTTCAAGCAGGTGCTTTTCTTTTTCTCAAGTACTAAAAAGGGTGTGCATCACATGATATTTTGCAGAATATATGATGATGGGTTGACATGGGGCCTGGAGCAGGTGTTGATAATTGTATATAGGGTCATATACATTAGTCCGGGGGGTGGGGGGGATAGATTGTTTGACATCAGCAGGTGGAAGAAGAAAGGTTTAAGGTCATTTAAGATTGGTATGGAAGGTTGTTAAGAAAACCATTACAAAGAAATGTGTTAATGCCACAACCCCTAAAGGAAACTGCTGTAATTTGCTGTTTATGGCAAAACACAGCACATGTATACACTACTGAAATAGAAGCAGTGAGGGACGGAGGATGTGCAGCAACCCTTCGGTGAACCCAAAGGAAATATATAGTGACTACTACTGTAACTACTTGGATTTAAAACTCTTTCTACTACCTATCTTGACAGGGAAAATGACAGGCAAGGCTAAGATTTAAGTTTTATTTTTTGGGCTGTGGAAATATATGGAATTGAATCATACAGTCTCAAGCGTTGCTTTTCTATAATCCTGAATGAATGAAGTTGCAGATGTTACTCTTCTCCAGCTGTTGTGTAGAAATTGAATGATTCTTATTATTCTGTTGTAACAGCTTTGAAATTTCCAAATTAAGGGTAACTGATTTTATTACACAGCACAGGAGAGGACTATATTAGATACATAAAAAAACAAAAAACAAAACTGAAGCACTGGTAAACACATTTCCAAACCTGAACCAGAGAATAAACAAGGATGCATTATGCCCATTTTAGGCTCCCTACAGCACAGTGCTGCCAGCCCATCTCAGAATTCATTTGAACGTGTCATTCATGGCCAATGACTAAGGCATTATGTGATCTTGCAGGATTAGATGTCTCATAATGACTCATCGGAGACTCTTGGTGGAGAAATGGATCTGCAGAGCTATGATAAGTCAGAGCAAGAGGGCATAAAGGGGGCAGATTGCATTGACGGTGTTAAATTAACACCAACACTTGCTGAATAAAGCATTGATTTATCTGGATTAAAAGAAGATAGAAATATATTCCTGTTGTGAGGTAGCTATATAGCTATAAAAACAACAACTATACCTTAGCCTGACACCTCAGCTGCCTGTTCTTTATCTGGAATGAAGAGTCTATTTAGCTTTAATCTCTGTGTGTATCATCCACAATTACTCACATGGTCACGGTCGTGAAACTTTAGTTGATGATACAAATAATTGTGATTAACGATTTAATAGTCTTTTTCTGATCTTTCTATGCCACTAAGCAGTGTAAGCCTTAAAACATAGTCTAATAATACACATACACCCTGTGATGATGAGGAAGAAGAAGAGACGTTTATCGGCATTAATCATTGGAACATGTAAATAAAAACTGCATTTCTATTTGACTTTAGCCTTTGCAACTAAATCCATTAGTGATTCTCACTGAAATGTGGTTGGCAGATATATATAAAAAAAAGAGTACCTTGAGATAAACAACAACCTTGAGATTTGTGGCACTCCACTCATGTGCCATTAAACCATAGCAGAAGAAGAAGGGGGTGCGAAGTGATGATGTCATTAAAAGAAGACCAGTCAAACCTCAAACGGTGGAAAACGACGAGGAAAAAGTGATGGAAATGTTTCTGTTAGTTTCATCCAGCTGTTTTTATACAGATGAATGGAAACGATCTCAATGACCGTGCAGAAATAACTGCGGTCAGTTCACATAATTGTGATCAGGTGATCATGTGATAATCGTGACAGGCCACGTGTCCTTATTGTCTTGTCAAATTTTCAAAGTTGTCAACATCATTTCAAACACCCAACGTGAAAATGGTTATTATTTTGTGAGTAGTGATGAAAAGATGCAGGTGCCTGTGGGTTAAAAGCTCTGGGGACATTTTGACATTTTGATTCATTCAGGGGTGAAATAATAGTTTTTGTCCTGTGGCCCGTTTCACAAAGAACAGACTCTGACTGTGGCCGGGATATGACAAATGGCTCTGCTTCACGCAGACATCTGAAATCAGCTGTTGCTCAAAGCAGTTTAGTTCTTGACTATCTGGAGCCCAACAGTGGTGCAATGCATTCTGGGTAATTCTTTTAGACTTTTTGACCAAGGAACCGCATTCAACCGCGACGCCACTTTTGGGATAATGTCAAGTTATAAAGACGTTTTACTTGAAGAGCGAGGAAAATAAAAATCACTGTTTTCTGCTAGTACTCACTGCAGGTGTCATTGTTACCATGGTAACACTGGTCTTAGGTCTGAGAGAGCCTGGGGTTGAGGACTCTAATGTTTTTGCCTGAAAATGAACCAGTCTTTATTTTTTAAAAAACACTTTCGGGTTGCATCAGTCTAATCTATAAGCAAACGCAAGTCTGGATCAACAAATATCTCTGTGAACCTGCTCTTTTGTTTCCTAGTCTAATGCAGAAACCTTCATAAACACTGTGTAATACATCTCTGAACGCTATGCAGGTGAACTGGACTCGTACAACTGCGCAGTGAAGTGCACCAGACCTGCAGCCTGATCAGCGTGTGAGAAATTTTCACGTATAGCCTTTTTTAAGTTTATAACGAGCAGTAACTCATCAGCCAGATTGTTTTTACTGAAACAAACGTGCGCAGTTTGAGGCACAGTCAGTTTTTTTCATTTCTCTTCAAACACACATTACAGTTCATTGCCACTAATTAAATGTTTTTTTTTCCAAAGAAAAAGGCTGCCTGTTTATTGTAGGTGGCGGCGCCCACGCACTGGCCTTGTCACACCGGCAGAGATGAGCCACAAAGGATCAGTGTTCTCGTCCTCCCACATGAAAGCAACTAGTTTGAGTCACTACCGATATATATTGATGATGATTACTTCTTTCTCTCTTTTTTTTGCCACAGAAGTCCTTGTTATTCCCCCAAGACACCTCCACTCTGCCATTAAATCTGTGCAGTTTCTGTTTTTCTTCTGTTTTGCTGAGGCACATTGAGGCTGAAATATAAAGTTTTTTTCTTTTTTTAACTTTTTAAATTCAGTCCTAAAGTGGTGATAGTTTTTCTCATTTGCTCTTCCTTCTTGATTGTAAAGGTTTAATCTCATGTGTCAGTAACAGGAAGGACGATGCACTAAATCCCCAGACTTCTTTCCATTGATTTAAAAAAAAAAAAGAAAAGAAAAGCAAAGGTGCAAGTTTCAAGGTGACAGACAAGTTATAACACCAACAAACTGACACAGTTAATACCTGCATCATCATCATCATCATCAGTAATGCAGCTCCCAAGTCGAATGTTGATGGATGCTTTGGCCTTATTGCATTATGAAGGTCTTTGCATTACAGACTTAATGTTCTGAGGAATACGGTTCTTGGATGTGGTATTCATTAAGCTCCAAGCACAGTTGGCTATTAATATGTATGCTGCTATCACAATAGATTGCTAACATTCTTCTTTATAACCCTGCCTTTGACAGCAGGCTGTTGTATTCGAGGTTGGCGGGGGATTTCAGTGCAGTACTGTTGTCCCAGTCTTTGACACCAGAGGGAGGCAGTGGTCTGAGTGAGGTTCATACAGTAATCTTCAGCCCCACAGGTTGTAGGTGCTTGTTGCAGCTGTGCCCAGATTGTACCACAGGCTTTACCTTGTAATGAACCGCTGCTTGCCTCTCATGGACACTGTCCAGCCTTGAGAGCGAAAGGGAGGTAGTGTCCATTTGTTTTGGTTTTTTTTGTAATGCCTCTGGTATTTTGGCAAAGGTTTGTCTCTGCATCAGCTAGCCAGCCAGCAAAGCAATGAAGCTACAGCGAGAGGGGGAATAGGATGAGAATGGTGTAATGCACCATTGTGTCTGCTTAATGTATGTGTGGAGATTTTCATTTGAGCTTCAGTGTTAATAATGAAGCGCTGCACAGGCACAGGCCTGACAATGTAGCTCTTTTTTTCCCCCCAGGGCCTAAATTTGCAGCCCTGTCATGTCAGCTGCTTTGAAAAGCTAGGAGTGATTTGTAAGAGTACTGAGTTACTAGAAGCCAAACATTCTTGACCCTCTGGCACTCCAGCAGTCTTGGTGTCTTTCAGGGATTGCAAACTTGATGACCAGGCAGTAATACAATGACACAGTATTAGAAGGAAAAACAAAACAACAAAATACTTTCTATTACACTTCATGAGTATGTTGTGAGCTGATATGATAGAAATTATAGTTGCAATCATCATAGCAGGTTGCAGTCAGTAGTTTTACTGGTGGCACTGATCTCCTCTTTATTTGGGCAGTTTCTGCAGCCACTGTAAAGTTCAATGGGGCTTTAAGTATCTGTCATACGCTGAATATCTTCAGATACTTGCAGCACATTTTCTGCCTTGTTGTGGGGAGGACATAACACTACCCCCCCCCCCCCTTTCCACTGCATGGAGTTAGAAACACTGGTTGTTGGAACATTTTCAAGAGCTCTAGACACCTTATCCCCTTATTACACAGGGATCTCCTGGGTTTGGCTTTAGGATTCTTGGTCATGGGGCGTTAGTTTCTGAACCATTTGATGGGAAATGGCTTAATAGATAATGGTTAAGAAAACATTGTAAAGGACAAGCATTGCAGAGGATCCAAGGTTAAATATGCTCCCATGACTCGCTATTTAACGAGTTACTTTGGGCTGATCATGTTGTGGCAGACTGGAACAGTATGTCTGTCACATAGCTTGATGGACTAAGATTAGTCTGAAAGCTCAAGTAACCTCTACAAGGCCTGGGATATGTCAGAAACAAGTGAGCGATTGCAGGTGCCATGTTGGTTATTTCATACTGCCAGGTGGACTACTGTCAATCATGGCAAAGTAATAAGGAACGGGAAAATAATTACATTAGCCAATCATTCAGGTTGATTAAATTAGAAATGAGCAATTCTAAGATGTTGGGTAAAGTCTGCTGTCAGCAAAAATGAAAAAAAAAAGGAAAAAAATCTGCATCACATTAGAGAAATGTCTGATTTGCCAGTCGGGGAGCTCTCATCACCTCCCTCTGCTGTAAGTTTAACTTGGTCAAAGTGTCCAACAGCTGCCGCTAAGGCGCCAACTTCCTCCAATTGTGCTGAACATACTGTAAGAACTCTGGGTGTTGGTCAGTGTCAGCTACAAGCACTCAATGGCGTCCAGCGGCTGCCTGTCGGGCCGGTGTGTGTCGGCGCACTCCATGAGCTCCGATACATGTTGTGGTGTCCCTGTAATCCTCCCTAAACAATGGTGGACGTGAGAATAGAAGAGAGGGTTAAGCCCTGTAGGTCTTTTTGTTACCGTGTGCTCAGACATTGAAATGTGCACAGGGAGCGCTCTCTTGCCACCCACTCAATCTGTAGATTTATACATATTCAGTAGTGATTGTCCTCCTGTGCTGTGCTGCATATTAATTTTTTGTGGGTGGGGTGGGGGGGGGGGCATAAATGCCATATGTAACTTCCACCAACTCCCTGCTGTTGCACCATTTGTTGCGTCTATTCTTTCACACCTTTTTACATCAGTGCCTTGTTTGCTATCAAGGTTTAAATGAAAAAAAAGACACCCCTCAGCTTCTGCTCTCTTTATAGCATCATTTGAAAAACACTTTAATACACGCAAGTCCATCCTTGATGCTGTCAAGCGAATCCTTGTTTACCTACATGTGCCACACGTACTAACATTGGGCAGTTGTGTGCACATCTCCTGAAATATCCTCGGTCTCTTTGCTGACGCAGAGTTACTGACATTTTTGGACACCTTGGTTCGTGGAAGAGTAAGAGAGGGTTAGTGTTAAACAAATCCTAGCTTCAGCATGCACGTTGCTGACAAATGGGATTCAGGTGAGGATACAGTGATCTGTTGTTTTGCTGTATCCGGACAGTTTTCATGGTGGTGGTGGTGGGGGGGGGGTATCAGGGCTTGTGATGATGTAGGCCTCTAAGTTGGGAGGACCAGAAAGGGGTCAGAGAATGACCACAATGAGGAAGCTCCCTGGACACGTGTGCTGCGTCGGACGACTGCTGGTACGCATTCCACCACCGAGGGGGTCATAAGAGGCTGAGTAGGTCCATCCTCATTTGACAGCAGCTGCTCTGCCTGGCTTGGTCGCAGCAGTGACCTCACACCCCAGAGATATTTTAAAGGGTGCCAGTCAGCAGGGAGATGAGTTCTGAGTAGGTAGGTGCACAGGCTCAGGGAGCGGAGTATTGTGTGTCCACACGATGGTTCTGAGGTCGAAGGAAGACGCTGCTTTGATGTAAGAACAGTAATCCTCTGACGACGTTGGTCGGCCAGGTTTTGGAGCGTCCATCTGGGATATGATCCTTTAAACGTCCGTCTTTTGCAATGCTGCGGCATTGCCCTATTCCTCGTTTTTCGTCGTCTGGTGCTCGGAGAAAGATGCCAAATGTTTCTTGTGGGAAAGGGAAGACTTCGCACGCCCTGCTGGAGAGCCAGGCCCTTCACCTGGCAGACCACAAGGACGTTGCCACAGAACCGTTACCCCCTCAGAAAGTACTCAAGATATTTAGCATCAACATCATTGCTCAGGGGTTGCCTTTCTGCCGCAGACGGGTGAGTACTGTATGTATCAGGTCCGTCATACGTTTGGGGCTTGGTTCCTCCACACCACCTGAAAATGTCAAAGGTTATCCTATTCTTTCACTCTTTCACTGTGGTTGTTGTTGCTTTGCATAACTGCTCATCTATCGAAAGGTAAATCAAAAATTTTGTTTCTCTTCTACAAAGTCCTCCTTCTGTTGCCATCACAATTTCTACATTTCTTACCTATTTGTTACCTTTAACAATCTAAGTTTCTCCATGATTTAAGAGTCATTTAGATGAATCTGATGTTATTATGGAGGTTATGGAGTAAGTTGGTTTGAGCTCTACTTTCACATTGCTTAAGTGGTATTTGCAAGAGCAGATATAAATACGTTTGGACACTTGCGATGACATACGATTGATTTGCTATTTTGTCAGGACGTTTCGTTTCCATACACACATAGGTACAAGGTTCACGTGCCTCCGCTCCGCCCATGGCAGGCGACAGACACCAACATATAACCTTAAAAAGGCTGTCGCCATTGAGCCTATTTTTAGGTTAAGTTTTTAAATTAAGACATAAATGCATCAATTGGAGAAGAATAAATTAAAAAACATGTTTTGATTCTGAGCCTTTATTGGTCAGTGTCATCCATCTGCTAGTGAGGGAATTTCAGTTATAATTTTTGACAAGCGAAGATTCAATTTAAGCGACTAAATTGTTAATGCCTACTGTATTTTAGCGTTTACTAAAGGTTCTGTGTAATTAAATGGTAAAGTATGTTTGCATTTGCATCAGTGCTCTCTAAATATGACACCAGCACTTTATTACCCTGAAAGTGCACATTAGGTCGCATATTTCACACTGTAACAATAACAGTCTGTTGCTGAATTAATACGGCATGACATGTAATGTGACTTGGAATATTTATTAAATAAGACTCCAACTCCAGAGAATAACTGCCCTCCCAAAGAAACCCAGGTCAGTCTTTGAAAGATTTATTAACCTTCTGTGTGAAGGTTTAACCTCAGGCCTCTGTTACCACTGACGCAATCAACACAGGCAAACCGACTGAGTAAAGTTGGTCAGATTGAGATTTAGAAACTGAAAATATTTCATCAGATTTGAGAGGAGATTTGATTTTGAACCATTGCTGGGGAAAAATACAAGACATTTTCATGACTTTACTTTGACCTAGAGAACATGAGTGTACTCAGGAGTTTCTTTTTTCTGATCGTTCATGTTTTTTTTTTCTTCTTCTTTTTCAAAGAGCAGTATAATTGATTAATACTTAATGTGGCGTCTGTACATGCATTTAAAATGTTTAGTTTTCGACGTGTATGATTAACAATTGAATTTTCAATTTTACAGCAATTTAAACTACAGTGATTGAGTCATCACCGTAAAGATCATTAGATTGCCTTTTTCAATCTACATAAATTTTTTACGTGTTATTTCAGTCTGACAATTCAGAGAGTTGAGGAGATGTATTCATTAGAGCTCGGTCTGTGTTTCACTCCCATCTCTCTATAAAGTTAAATAATCTTATTGCAATTACACTGGTATACGACAGTGTTTCCTTGATGGATGAAAACTGTGCGGTAAAAAACGTCACCTGCTGTCAAAAAAAAAAAAAAAAAAAAAAAAGGAGATAGATTTGTTAGTGGGGGGAAACTAATGAGACTAAAATAGATATAAGAATGGATGTCACAATTACTGGGGGGGGGGGGGGGGGCGTTGGTAGTCAGCTTATCGTTTTTCCGTTCTCAGTTTTCTCTCAGATCAAAGCAAGTTGCTATGTTGGTCAGCTTTTGAAGACAAAGGGTCTATTATGGTGACTCATTTATAATTACTGCTGGCTTTGTGGTTGTTACACGGTGGGTTCAAAGACAGATCACGCCAGGAGGATTCTTTCGTTGTATTTTTAAAAACTTTTTTCCAGTTGATGCCTTTCTTTTCACCAACGCGCGAGGCATTGTGTTACACCTCTGTTGACAGTACGATAGTTCTATATCACCCTTAATTACCATCCCTGCATAAGGACTGTATCATTTTATATCTTGCAGTCATACCCTTATATAGCATCAAATGCCTTTTGTCGTCATTGCCAAGATTTGTAGTTTCCTTTTTTTAGACATACTCGTGGCATGGCTCTTTGGGCGGCAGTGCCAGTTCGTTGGTGAGGCCACCACTGAAATATCTCAACATGTAGGTGAGGATTAGATGGAAAATAAGTAAAATTACTTTGGAGGAAAAATGTCCAAAAAAAAAAAGTCCACTCCTTGTTTTATGAACGAATACTTTATATGGTAATGACATTCCCATCAGCCTCAGCTGTGTTGTGCTATTTAGCAAATGTTAGGATGCTAACACACATGATGGCCACCAGCTTAGCATTACTACCGCCGCGTCTCATTGTGCCAAAACTGCAGCTCAGACACTGAGTCATAGCTAAACTGATGGAGTGGATGCTCAGCCTAGAAACAACTGGGAAAAAAACTGGGATTATGAGTGCTTTTGAGTTCGAGTGTTAAAGTTTGCCATATGCATGCTAACATCAACAAAATGCGAAGGGACCTTTCCATATTGTATGGAAAGATTTAAAAAAGCACAACTGTTCTGCAGCTGTTAGATTTTATTGTTTAAAATGGGCAAAAAGTAAAAAGCTGTGGTCTAAGTGAAACCACCTGGACCTTTTCATGTTGTTTACGAACTCTGTTTTGCCACATGAGCGAAGGTAGGACCCACAAAACCAGCCCATGGAGTTGCAGGACTCCCGTTGCTCCACGCAGAGCAGAAGCCACGTGGGCTGTGCTTCGCATGTGGCAGCTGTCTCCAGTGAATGGCATAGTTGGGATTTCTCGGGGTCTCTGTGGCATGGTACAACTTAAGTCGTTGAAACTATGTCTTCAAAAGGAACAGATGATACAGCAAAATGTCTATTTTCGTTACTCTTTCATGGAAGACATGCGGGGAATTTATTACCGGCTTTATTGTCCCCCATTTGAGTTTCAGTTAAAATGTTGAACTGGACTAGGGCATGGGAGCTTTCTGCGAAGCCATGCTGCCTCTGGTATATGTGAGCGAGACCTTCCTGTCCCTGTAATGTTGCGGATAAAAACGGCCCAGGTTGAATTTCCAATCAAAACGTGACCTATGGAATCCATACTGTATTTCCAGGAGCCAGAATGGGCATCCAGCTGCTGCAGGAGATAGTGATCAAGATATAGGACATTAACAGCAGGTCATTTTAGTGGCAGTATTACTTTTCTCACCACCAACACCACACCCTGTGCTGCAGGCCTGTTGAGTAAGGTGATCTGGACTTGCCCACAGCAGCTATGTCTATATAAACAGCTATCAGCAAGATGCATTTGCTGTTTGAGCAGGTGCTGTGGGTGGAAGTTTCTGGACTGACTTTGACTCGTGCCTTCGGGTTTCCTGTCATTTAGTCTGCTGACACGTTAATAAGAGCTTAATCTGCTGTAGTTTTTGATTTTTTTTTCTTCTATTTGTTTGTTGGCCTTTGTCGGCGTGTCAGTTTAAGAGTCTGAGCTGTGGTTATCCTGATTTGGTCCATTTGGTCCAAGACACGTATCCAGCCAGGGGCTCTTCTCACATGTCGTTTCCACTGTCATCCAGCCAATTAAGACAAAAGTCAACTTCAAGAGATGCATGCCCATGCTGTCATAATAACACGTGCATAGACGGACACCAAATAAGCCGTTTGTTTATTTAAACGCACTCTTTTGCTGTCTTTGTTTCATGTACCTGGATACACTGAGGAGATACCAAACATATGAACTTTTGATTTGTGCTGTGTATCTCTGTGACAGCTACCGTGACATGATACTGCTGCAGTACCTGCTGCTCGGACGTCAGATCATCTGATAGTAGCTCAAGTGTTATGTCTGTTTTTACTCTTCATATTTGAAAACCAACTGTTTTCCATTAGCAGCACCTCGTTGTCACCTCAGTTTGTTCTGTGTTTTGATTTTTGTCCATTTTTAGCATCACAACCATCATCGTATTTTTGCTGCTCTCTCATTTTGTTTTGCTTTGCTGCCTGTTGTTATCGCCTGTCAGAGTCCTGTGATTATTTCTGCACTAATTCAGACTTGGGTTGTTTGTCAAATTAAATAACAAAACAGAGTTGTAGAGGACCAGAACTCATACTCAACTCAAACTGAGCCACCTGAAATGGGCATTTGCTGGGTTAGCAACACAAATGTTATGGTGGGGTGGGAGGGGGGGGGGCAATTCTCTTGCACTTATGGTAGGGGAAAAAAAGGCCTCAAGGTGAGCACTAACAGCAGCCGCAACAGGAAAACTAGATTTGTGCTTTTCACCTGATAAAAAGCCACATCAGCAGACTCTTCATTACATCAGATTGTCCTCATGATATATATGTGTGTGTGTGTGTGTGTGTGTGTGTGTGTGTGTGTGTGCGCGCGTGTGTATGTGTATATATATATATATATATATATATATATGAAACCTAAATTAGTTTCCTCATATTTTCCAATACACGCACAGTAGATTTATTTTGAAGCTTTTGGTGCCTGAATGTTACTACTCGTATTTGACTCCTGTGTTGCTCAGTAGAAGCCAGTGAATCACTGTAGATAAGCTGGATGCCCTGGGGAAGCAGCTGCCTTCTTTAATGTCGGTCTCTGGAGATAAGTGTTGTAAAGAAAGTCAGGATCCCCTGACAGCTGCTTCACAAATACCATCACTCAGGCCTTTTTAATAATTTCTCTCCTGTTTGTGGATACCTTTATGTTGAATATTGTCTCTGACGGGACGAGAAACTAATTAATCTTTTGAAATTTTTATTCCTAAATTCTTTTTTTTCTTATTCTTCTTCCATTACTGATGCAATACACTGCAACACACCCAGGGTTGATGTGAAGCTGAAGAGATTCCCCTCTCAGTTTGGGTTTTTCTATCCCGCTGAACTGTTTAAACGTCTGCATGGAGGGAATTTCATGCTTGTTGTGTGGCAAAACTAGAAAATTTAGACAGCGGTGTTTAAATGGACAAACGGGTCAACAGAAGACACGTGGAGATGTCACTTTAAAGAAATGATTATTCCATAAAATTGTGATTTTTCATAATTTTGCGACTGTTTTTGGACCTTTCGGATCAATGTTATTATGTTTCACCATTTTCTGATATTTTACTTTAACACAACGTATTGAGTACATAATGTGATTAATTGATACAGAGAATAATCAACAGTCGCAGCCCTGTATTAGCCACATTGAACATATTTGTTAAATCTGACAGGCTGATGTACTATGCTCATGTTTATTGCTATAAAACTTTATATGCTTCATAGCAAGGGTCATCCCCAGATGCTGCCTCGATGTGTTTGACCCCATTTGTTTAAGCTCCATGCATTCAATGACTGAAAGACAGCCGACTCTGTCCTCGCAGCTTCAGGCCACCCCTCCTCTCTGTCCTGAAGTGAAGGACCACACCACAGCAACACTGCAGGAGGTTGGATTCCACTGCCCTTGGGCTCCAAATAACACAGAGGGGAGGAAGGCATCTGCCATTGGCTATTCTGAGAAGCAGTCCCATTCCAGGGAGCACACAGATCCAGTCGGCTGGCGACCCAGCACCCGGATCAGCCAAACAGTTCTATTTACCACTGATTCAAATACACTCTCATAACATGTGTTAACATTGGAGCGAGCTTTTATTCCTTAAAAAATTTGATGTACTGTGAACTAAAACCATCTGCTGAGGTGTTTTTTGATATGACTGTGTCTTATTAACTTAACATCTGCATTCTTCATTTTGCATGCCGCTCATACATCTTTTCAATATGTCACTATTTGAGGACGTTAAATCACCTTTAATGCCCGAGTGGTCTTTACATTTTGACAAGGCACACGATCAGTGAAACTAAGCCTGATCTAAATACCACTTGAGTTCAAGCTGGCTGGGTGTATGGTGTTATACTGTTGTGGTGCTTAACATACAGAGCATACTGGATAGCGATGTGCTCCCACCTGCCACAGGGGCTGCCTGAAGGCACTGACATTTCCCACGCTGTTAGATCGGAGCTGAGAAAAGATACAGTGAGTGCGCCATCAGGAAAGAGTTGTCACAGCTTCTAAACATCGTCTGAGCAGATGAACTGCAATAAAAACCAAAACTCAATCTCGGTCTGTCACATATACAAACAAGTGTTTTACTCTCCCGCTTAAATAATTCATGGACCACACATTTAGCTGCATAATTCAACACTATTGGGCACATTCAGCAGACATGAATGTGAATAAACCACCTCAGTGCCCGGTTCTCGAGGTTCGGCTGCATCCGATTGCTGTGTTGGTGTGTTGTTGTGCGACCTGTTACTTATTTTCTCTCTCTCTTTCCTTTTTTTTTGCCTCCTACGTGAAGTCTGTTGAGGTTTTTCTCCTAAAATTTAAGCAGTTCCTTTTGATTGAAAAGTGCAGCCCACCTGTGTCAGCTACCTGGGTTTGAGCTGCTCTGAGATATTTGAAATATTTGGGCTTTGTTGTTACAGTTTGGAGCTCTGAGATTCCTTTTCAAACACACTTTTCTAAGCTGTCTATCATTTCTTTTCCCTCACAAAGCTAAAATTCATAATTCAAGAAGAAGCTGTTTCCCCACATCGATTTTAAGAAGACAAACATTATTTTGATCAGTGCTTGCACTTATTTGTGTCGCCTCCCTCGGGATTGTCAGGTCATTTTGCCATCCAGTGTATCGTTGCTTTGTTTTTTTAGCGAAAACTTAAGAAGACTAAGAACAACGTGCACTAGATTGTCATATGAAATGCAATAATTTCAAGTACTAAAATAGTTTTACAGTGTGCTGTTCGTTTGCAAACAGGCTGAGATTGAGTTTGTTCTTGCAGAATTGAACAGAGCGTCTGTTTGAGGCTTCACATGGAGCTACACCTACATATCTCTTCATGTGATTAATGTGGGCAAAGTTCAGATACAATATCTCCAAACTTATTTGTTGTTCTTTTGAATTGATGGTTGTCACCATTTGTTGTGGGAACCACCATCAGTTTAAGGTTTATGTCCCGACAATAAGATGCTCTATCAGTCTTCACTGTGATTTACGTCGAGAAATGTGATCTGTGAATCACTGTGTCCGGTTCTGTTCCCGTCTTGTCCTGGTGTCAACATTCCCCGGCGCTGACCTTCAACATGCCAGTCCTGCTAAAGTGCCTTTCACAGTGTCCTGCTCGCCATAATCTGGTCATCATCAGCGAGGACGGCCTGTGAATGGATAGCTGACCGTCTGTAACTGATGCGGCCCATCTGCATAGTTTGTCTAATCTGTGTATGAACCCTGCTGTCTGACTCACAGTGTGTGGTCTCCCTGCTTTTGATGTGCTGCAGCGCTGTCTGGACATGTGCAGCGGTGGGTATGTTTTGATAGCAGCTAAAACCCCTGTACACCCTAAAGCTTGTCTTAATGACCATTAGTCCAGGCAGACACCTTGAGCTCGCCTCCACCTCAGTATTCAGCTGGAGATGATGTCCTATTAAGTGACACTTTATTGCTTTAACGGTAAGAAGATGAGGTTTTGTAGGTGAGCGTATGCATGTATATACTTCAGTAGGTGTGACAGAGGTCTGTCAGGTGCAGGTTTAAGCAGAAATTTTAAAAACTTGCTCAGCAGCAAGAGGATTACGTCTCTTGAAGAATGCAAGGTCCCTCGCAGGACAAGACGAAAAGGGCTTTTTAAAAAGTGAAGGGAGGAAGAGAAGAAGAATGTGACTTATGGTAATGGTGTTTGGATACAGGGCGAAACTTGCTAGTGCTGAAGCTGCATTTATTTTTTAATATTAAGCTTTTGTTTAATGTCATCCAGGCAACAGGACCAGAAGGCCAAGTTGGATTTTGAGAGCTGTTTCGTAGAGAACATCGTAAAATGAATCAGGTTGTTGTGTGGAAACTTCCCAACAGGTGACTTGGTTTAACCCGTTCCTCAAAGACTCAAGACTAAAGTAGTGAGGCGGTAAGAAATATTCATTTGGAACAATGTTAATGATTGATTAATTAAAATTTAAGACATAAGACAAATACTTTTTATTGATCCCACTTGTGGGAAACTCACTTGCAACAGTAGCAGAGAAGTACAGGACGAGTAAAGAAAGTAAGGAACAAAAATATAAAGACATTCACTATGTACAAAACAAAAATATGTGCTGTTAAATCTATATATACAAGTTGCTTGATCAGAAATATTGCACAGTGTGGGTCATCAAGCTTTTGAGTATCTGATTTTCTTTGACAGTTATAAAATGAAAAACCTGATATCTGCTTTATAGTGCACATTTTAGCTCCAAATCAACAGGAACATGAACAAAATGATGACTGTACCAAAGTGAACACATCGCGCTCTCAGATGTATAGTAACACCTCTTGCGGCTGCCTGTTGCCAAGCGATCATATCTGGTCTTGGTGGGCTGATTCATCATCTGACACTGATTAGCAGCATGTATAGTGTGTGTGAGACATGATGGATGGCTGCCAGGTTTAGGCCGTGACACCCGTATTTATAATTTACAGAATTTATAAATGACCTTGGCTGTGGTGTACAGTACCTCCAGGTCTGACAAGCTAGGCCATGTTCAGACCTAAAATAGCACTCTGTGAAAAAAAAAACACAAGAGGCTGCGTTGCTGCAGGTATCGGTGAGACAATGAAACACGATCTAGGTGGTTTAGTTTGAGGACTACATCCATGAGTTTTGAAGGCTTATCACATCCCCAAACACTGCACAGCGCTTAATAATACCATGAGACGGGATTGTTCAAGTCTGGAAAGTTATTGGAGCAGCAGCAGCAGTCATTTGATCTTTGGCCACAGCAACACCGTTAACATTACAGTGTAATTTACCAGGAATATAAGCTTACACACACATACTGGTGCTTTTTCACAGGCGGATCCAGAATTAGTTTCCTGTGTCCCTCTGTCTCAGGCTGCTTTTGTGCTGCAGTCTGACTCCACACAAACACTTTGATTCTTTCTTTCTTTTTTACTCTCTGCCTACAGCACAAGAAGCTTCGAACTACGCAAACTTGTTCTAATAAATTAGTTTAATCTCTGCGCCCTACTGACTTTATGCATTATATTATTCAAAACATCCAGGCATTATTGCTGTGAGGAGGTGGGTGTATTCAATGTAAATGGGCATCTGCTAATGTAAACATGGTGACTCAGAGGATTATTAATAGCTTCTTGACCATCTCCTGCAGGTCTCCCTGCGGTGGAATAATGTACAGTGTATCTAATATGTTCCTCTACTCTGTTGCTGGACAAAAAACATCACCGTAGAACCATTATTTCTTAGATCTATATTATATTGTAGTTTTGTAACTGATCTGTATAGTGTTCAAGTTGATTTTATCAATATCTTGTTTTAGCTTAATGTAAAATAAGCAGTAAAGTAGGTGGAACCATCAGCTAGTTGACTTGAGCAATGAACTGATTATCAAAATAGTCTTTGATTACCTTCCTGTTGGTCAACAAGATGATTGATTGATTGATTGATTGATTGATTGATAGCTGCAGTTTCTCTGGAGGTTTTCTAGCTGCTGTTTTTAATGTCATCCTTCCACATATCTTTTTTTTTTTTTTTTTTTTTTTACAGTTTCGTCTACACTGACACAAAATGTGAATAATACATAGCTTGTGTTTATACAAGAATATTTTTTCCTGCTCTTTCAAGGACACACCCCTCCTTCGTGTCATTAACAGAATGGCAAAGAGGAAATTATAGCTCCCATTCAGCTGCCCTCTGCGGGCACAGAACAGGAGGAGGACGGCAGCATGCCTGGCAGACTACTGACTGACTCACCGTTCACAAAACATCAATTCTTGCTCTGCCCACCTTATGTCTCCTCCAGGCTGGTCTCGCTCTCTCATTCATTCATTCATTCATTCATTCATTCATTCATTCAGTTTTTCCTTGGGTCAGGAAGAGAGACTCCTGGTCTTATCTCTGAGGAGCAGAATCTACGCCCTCCGTCCTCTCTTTGGATCGGGCGGCTCATTGTCCTGACTAAATGGAGCCATTCAGTCTCAGTGGAGATGACTCCCTTTGACTGAGCGCGTCTCCGACACAGATGCTGATTTGATTTTCATTTGAAAGCATGAAAGTCGGTGCTTCCAGAAGTGTTATTATTTATTTATTTTTCTCTCCTCAGTCTTGCCTCTGCATAATGTAGTGACCCTACAGGTTCATGTTTTTGTCACCAGTTTTTCATTCATTTTAAATTCGTTTCTTAGATATCATGTGTTGCTGTGCATCATTTTGTGATTGTGGACTGGTTTAAATACTGTTAGACTCAAGAGCCTTGGGCGCTGTTGCTATGGAGAGGAGGGCAGTCAAAAGTACTATTCAGAACAGTGGGATTTCTAAAACACTTTCTCATTGCAGAAACTGACACAATTGTCAGATGTGTTGTAAGAAAGTCTGTTGTTAAAGTTGGACTGATGATTGAACTGGGAGAGCTTCATTGCCAATCCAAACAGTAGCAGAGCTTCAGCTGTGGGTCATGAATATTATCTGTTGGAAAAATGAATTAGACTTTTACTTCAGGAAGCAGGGATTCCCAGAATACCTCCTCCACAAAGCATCTCAATCATCTACATAATTTTCAGTACCAATATATTTTCTCTAATGATAAAATTCAGTGTGTTCTGTATCAGATCCAGTGTCAGTGTTTTTACTTGCATCCCAAACCTTTGTCCTTCACTAGCACCACTAATGTCCACCAGATGCTTCACTATCTTTATGTGCAGAGTACTTTGCCAGAGCAGCTTGCATCTCTGAGGCATGAAATCCACTTGTGAATGAATATCAGTGCATATATTTAATGACAGCTGACATAAAATTCATGGTAAATGATGCATTATAGTTGTAATTGACTTTGTCCTTTGTACCTGTACAAACAAGATTTTTGTTACCACAGAGTGTGAAGCAGCAGAAGCAGGAGGAGGAGTGTCAGGGCTTTTTGCTTGCTTATACAAACTGCATGTTAATGTACACATTTTACTCTTTTTTTTTTTTTTTTTTTTTTAGAAAAGGCAGAAACAAAGTCAAGACAAGATGACATGCTGCTTACTGCAGATGAAATTAATACAGTGCAGCATCAAAGCATCTGTCACCATGTCAGCCATCGATGAGCTGTAATCCAACATGGCTGAGTGTGAAACTCAAAAACATGTTGCAAAACGACTCTGAACAATACAAAATGTGTCAATAGCAGAACAAGCTTGAAGACGCTCTGTGATGTGAAGGATCAGTGGAGCCTGAATATCCACACAGCATCATCCAGTGGACACAGAGCGTCATCGATGAGCTGCTGCTGATACTTTGTAGTTTTTATATGAATCATTTAGTTGTTCAGTTGATCAAGCGTTTGAATAAAGCAGGTCATTAAGCTCACAAAGCAGTGAATCAGCCGAAACCCATTATGATGAATAAACCCCAAATCCAGTCAGAGCGGTCCTTTTTTTTGAGCTGTCCATCTCGCGCTGTCTCATGAGGCACTTAAAAGGCGCTGCCTTTGAGCAAATGTTTGAAATGATTGCAGCAATTTCAGTTTGTTTACAGTATGGAATAATATTCTGATTCGAGTATTTCTCCAGCTTGGTTCACAATGAGTAAGTAAAACATCAAAGTCAGAAACAAGTGAAGGAGCATGTCAAAGTGGGGAAAAAGTGAATAATACTTGCAGTTGAATTCCTGTGACTGAACGTCTCGGTCTCCTCAGCATGTGGACCTGTGACTCGTGTGTGGGAGTTGTACTTTTCACTTTCTTTTTTTTTTTTTTTTTTTTTTTTTTGCTTTCAGACCAACAAAAGGAGCAAAACCAGAGCTTAAACAGTCAGGAACAATGATAGTGTGCACACAAACACAGAAATTGCTCTTTTACCTTCCAGCTGCATCAAAGTCGCGGGTGCCGAGGCCGTTCCAGCTGATGCTGGTCTGTACAATTGGTGGAGAAACTAAGAAACTGAAATCAATTTCTGTGAGCCAGAGGAGAATTGCTTCAGCACGTACACAATGTTACATCAGACACCCTCAACAAACACCTTCATTACAGATCTGTGAACCCCCCCCTCGCTGTTGTCCCCTCACACAGGGCAAATCAGCTTTTAACCAGGAAACACTTCCTTTACTACGATCCTCATTACCTGTGTCTCTGTGTTGTCTTTGATTGTGTGGCGCTCATTTTTCAGGTTGAATGATCAGATTTTGTTCCAAGCAGTTTGCAAGTCGCTTTAGAAATATCTTGACAGAACCTGAGAAGTAGTTACTACTTTGAACAAAGCCCTCACTACCACACCTGATGGCGATGGTGACCAATGCTATTGATTTCATTCAAATTACACACAAAATGTAATGTTTCCGAGCAATGCGAATCGTTTTCGCTTCAGCTGACCCTTAGTAGTAGATTGGATTGGATTCTATAAACAGTGGAGATGAATTACTTTCCACTTTTGCTTCCCTCCACAAGTCACACACACACACACGTATTAAGTTTGTATTTTTTGGTGCAAAGTGAGTCCATTAGAAACTTTGATCAAATCACTGTGCAGCTCTTTTAACAAATAATGTTTCTGCTGTTTATGTCAGAAATAATTGTGGCACTTTGCAGCCCCTTGAACCTGCCAGTAATGCTAATTTGCACATGCCGTTTACCTCGAATGAAAAAGAGTTTGCTAACAGATTTGTTTGTTTTTTTTTTCTTCTCCCCTATGTCCTGCTCCCCTGTCACGAAACACTGTGATCCACAAAGGTAAGAAAAATAATTTCTTTACGATGTAGCATTTATTTAAATGCCAGAGTTTCCATGTCATTGTTCAACAGAAAAAACCTGAACACAGTCCCATGGCGCTCTTCACTGCTGTTTGAAAGGTTCTGTTTGCATTTACTCAAAATGCTGCTTTGTTACCTCTAGGGGGCAGCATGAACTAAAAGTTGAATGATCACTGAGGCATTTGAAAGTGCCCAGTGCCACACAGGACCTTCCCCCTGTGTGTCAAAACACTGCCAGGAGGGTTTGAGCATTATACAGCCACACCTGTGTTTTTCTTTTTGATCTTGCTTGGCCACCGACATTAGTTGTGTTTTGGACAATTTTCATTGCAGAGTCTGAGTGGGATTCTGCATGTTGTTGCTGCAGTTGTTGTTGTTTTTTTTTTCAGCACTGCTGTTGTTGTGTCTCTCCATGGTCATGCTTCAGTTGCGCTCCCAATCACATCTTTTGTGCCCTAAAGATTGTACGACTCCCACCATTTCCCATCGCCAGCTCTCTACACTTTGCAGACATTAGCGCGTCCCTCAGACACACATTTGCTGTTTTTCGAGCACCAACTCTGTCCTTTCACTCAATATCCACATGCAAACACTCCCGGCTAAGAGCTTCAATAAATGTTCAGGTTGTTATGACGACTATGAGTGCTGCACTCAGTACTACATTAAGAGTCTGAAGAAGCTCTTACAATGTTGCACGTCATCTGCAGGTTTAATGAAATGGTAATTGTGAAAAAAAAAAAATCCTTGGGAAATCATTCCCATGAAGGTCAGTGCTAAAAAAAAATCAATGAAAAACTTTGCATTGAGAAACAACTTTTGTATGAAAACAACCTAAAAAACTGGAACGACAGCTTTTTATTCAGATGTATTGTTTCAGCCATACTATTGTATCTCTCCAGGTGACCTTGTAATAACTCTTCCATAAGGTGTTGTTGACTGGTGGC
Organism: Caranx ignobilis; assembly: GCA_021432705.1. NCBI lineage: Eukaryota > Metazoa > Chordata > Actinopteri > Carangiformes > Carangidae > Caranx > Caranx ignobilis. The sequence goes on from MU269982.1 coordinate 6,344,864, forward strand.
CTTACCTTTTTAATGGTCTCCAATGATTGCGATTAATTCCCTTACAGTGGTATATTATTCTTTGGTTAATGAAATGTTGCCCTAAATGTTTGGCTCTTACTCACAGAGTTGGTATCTGGAAGTAAAATTGCTCGGCTGTCAGCCTTGGCTGCGCTCGACTTTGACGAGGCTTGAGTCACCAGATGTAAAGTGGCTGTCGGTATCACAACTGGGTACGGCAGGAAGTGGCACAGGGATAATTGAGGACCCAGTGAAGCGTCAGTGCACCCCGACTCTTCTGTGGCAGCATTGAAGCTGTATCTGTGCTTTTTTTTCTCCCTTCAGTGCCTCTGACTCACTGCAGGCTGACTGTCTCTGACTTAGAAAGGCTGTCAGTAGGTTACAGGCCTGCTCTGTTGCACAAATCTAGTCTCATCACACAGTGTTAGTCCAGTGTACTAATTTCTGAGGAGACAGTCAAAACAGTCCCTTAAAAAAAAAACAAAAAAAACTTATGTTAGTCACATCAACTTAAAAGAGCATCAGATAACTCCATTGTCACTTATTTTCTAAGACTAAAATGATTTTTTGCAAAGTCAAGGGTTTCTCCAGTGTTAAGTCTTGTTCTAAAATATAATTGAGTTATTCAGTATCTGGTAAGAAAATCAGCTTTGGGTAAGTTGTCTTGTAATGGGGCCAGTTTAACTGCCTTGGTTTAGTGTATCTTGGTGAAAGGACTTTATGTCATTAGATTAGTTATGTGTGTTGATGAGGAAATGAAAATCCACACTACAAAAGTCAGGATCACAGATCAGATTTTAAAAATATGATTGGAAAAGCTCATGTTATAATTTGTTTTTGGTATTTTTTTTTTTTTTTAGATGGTGGGACGCATTTATGGAAAGCAGTTTAAAGCTGTGTACTCCTTTTTAAAAACTAGTAATTGGAGCCTTGAGCTTCAAATTAATTCTGTTGCTGAATGAAGTCTGAAATTTAAGTAAACAAACAGACGGCCTAGTATTGCACTATTCAGCCATCGCCAGCAACAACCATACCCCCGAACTTTAGCTGTGCACTCAAGGATATTTTACCTTTAGCTCCCTAAATCCAAGCCCTCAACATGCGTGATCCACTGAAACAATTCAGACAACACCAACCTATCTTGACATTGGCATTTTACTATTGTAATAGGTGTCTGCAAACTTATAAGGTGTACAAACAAAGACATGCACCTTCTTTCATCATAAAGCAATGACTTTCCTCTTGGTCTCTGCACTGGAAAAAACAGGCAGCTCCTTCTCCAGCTTAACAATATCTCCATACATCCATATATTCTTATTGCAGGGAACAGTTTTAACCTCACATGAACCTTGCACCAAATCATTGTCCACAAAGTATAGAGTGAGAAACTAATTTCAGCTTCTCACATTGATTCTTCTGTTCAGCCAACTACCTGAGTGCATAAGTCAGAGTATACACACTTTATCTCGGTGTGAAGGGAAATAATTTTCTGCCGTGGGATAATAATGGAGGAGTATCATTTGGAAAGAGGTGCTGTACTTCAAACCCTCCAGTCTTCTCTGGAGTGTTATCACCATCCTGGAGTGTTCAGACATTAAGACGGGAGGGTGGCTTTAAGTGCCAGACCAGTAAGAGTGACACACACCACTCTCATTTCATTCAGACAGTGATGGCAGCATTTTTCTTTGTCTTGTATCTTTTCAGATTTCATATCTGGAAGTGAAGTGTTGGTTATGTCCATTTTTATGCCATTTTTGGGCTTCAGAACATGTTAGGGACATTTGTCGGGACTGCAACAGAGGGTTCAGCAGTGTCATTGTGAATGTCGCTGACTGACTGACTCAATGAGTGATGATATTATTTCCACCACTGCTCAGCAGAGGGCCAAGCTGCTGTCTTCTTAGCTGCTCTGGTTTCCCTGCTGCAGAGAAGCAGAGGAGCACTTCCAATACACTGAGCCTCACCTCTATTATAGCAAAGAAACTACTCTCATTACATGTATCATTACTACTAAATAATGATAAGGCAAAGGAATAACTAAAGATGACACACCAAGCAGAGAGATCAGGAGATGGAGGTAATCAGTAATGAGGTTATCGTACTAACCTCTATCACCAATAGACTGAGGGAGTTGGACATAAAAGTGGAGTTGAGGGTGAATCAGACCTTATGTATTGTGGATCCTACCTGGGCCCTGTGTAACAGACAAAATGAAGCCTATTTGGGAGCAAGAGTCCCATTTGCACTGACTGGTGGAGTGTGCACTTTGACCTTAGTCTTTGCATTAGCAGCCGAGGTTTGAGTCCAGTTCTTCAGCCCTTTGCTGCATGATAATCTCCCTCTCATTCTCACTCTATCTTAATTGCTCTCATTCTTTCAAAGTGGCTTTAAGGCAAGAGCCTGAAATAATAACTTCTTGTCTCCTAATGTCCTCCCTAAATACAGCTGAGGTGTTGCTCAGTCTTTGTCTTCCCATGTGTGTGTTCGTATATTTTGACATAGATGATGTTGGCAATTCAGGAATATAGTAAATTTTCACCTAAACTTGTCCAAAGCAAACACATAGTGAATCCAGAAGACAGTTGATAATTTCGGTAATAAATAGTTGCAGTATCAAGGGACTTTGAGGTTACGTTAAAACTCAGTCGGGGCAAAAGCCAGTTGTGCCTGTGAGCATTCATGATTTATGACCCTAGAAAGTTTTGTCATTTCTGGTGAAGTTTACATCATGTCTGTGGAAGATCACGTAGCCATCCCTGGATTTTCAAATTAGCAAAAACAAATTATACAAGGTCATAACTTGTGACCCTACTGCATTTTCTCCCTGTCTCCCAACAGTTTAGCTCTGTTTGTTTTGTATTGCCAGGAATGGAATATTTACCCTGATGCAGTTCTGTGCACAATGTGGATTTTGATTAGCAATTCATGGCCTCCTTAAGGCAGTATAACAAAGCAATCAATATGCTCTCCTCTGATGAGGACGGGGGGCACGTTGTAGGGATTAATTTATTAATACAAAATGGAAAATCAATGATGGGCTTCTCGCACAAATGCTCACACATGCACGCACACACACACACAAAAGATGCATGCATACATACAGTAACACAGAGCAGCTGGATCTCCTGAGTTTTGCTTTTGTCTGGGCTGCAGTGTTACTGTTGGAGTCTGTTATGTTGCTGTGATGGATGACAGTGAAAGGGCTTCCATGGCTACATTAGATTTTCCAGTTACGTCTCCTAACAGGGCAGCAACATCCGAAGCCTTTTATTTCAAATGAGCCCTGATGTAATTAGCACGGCCTCATTACTCCGCTTGTTACCCCTCCCACTTGTTTATCATTAGTCCGCTGGAAAAACACAACCAGTGCTGGGGACAGACTTCAGGTGTAGTCACATTAAACTTACCCCTGAATTACTCTAAAGTTAACTTCTTTCCCACCTGAGTGTTTGCCCCAAAATCTCATCCTCATTGATTTGCTGATTGCTTCCTCTTTAATTTAACTTAATGAATGATTTCTTGTGGTGAAATATGCAACTCTTAATTTCTGTCTGACGCTAGCAGCTTGAAATAACATTAGGTGCTGCCAGATGACCTCTGACTCACCGGCCGATGTGTCCGTGGTGGATGACACAGAGGGGGATGGCTTGGTGAATTAATTTTTCATTCATTCATTTTTTTTTTACTTCCCTCCACATGAAAGGTTGGTAAAAGCCAGTTTTTAAGAAATATTTCAAACTAACACTCATGTTTAGATTATTATGCTCTTCTTCTTTGCATTTACTGTTGGAGACCGCTAATAGAAAACATTCCTGAACAGTGCAGGTATCAGCCCTATGAAGTCTGATTCGATAATTATTATGTTTACAACGTTGGACATTACTTCCATGGAATCTTAATGACTATTACCGTGAAATAATGTCGTAAATCGACCAGGTTCCCAAACCCTATTGGGCATGTTTTACTAATTAAAATGACCAAATATTTGGGTTTCACAAGTCTCACACCATCTGCAATCAGGACTCAACACCTGCTCTGAAATCCCAGTCTCAGAAACTTCATTCTGAAACCAGTGTTTGTGACGGAGATGTAAATGAACCCTGTCATGAATGCTGACATAGTGCACCTGACAGTACATCACATATTGAAAAACCCCAAAAGCAAAAGCCAGGAGAGCCTCCAGCCTGCAATGTCAGTCACAACTCTTGATGTTGGTGTGAAGTGCAGCTGTGTGGTGGAAACTTCAGGGTGAGATGTTGTAAAAGAACATTCACATATTCAACGAACATAATCAACTCACATACAAGTCCAGATGTTGTGTGTTCCTGAGCATTTCAAAGAAGGTGAACTGTTACTCTTCATCACCCTCACGGTCATCATCAAATCCTTTTAAGAAGTTCTCCTGCATATTAGATTTACCAACGTGAGTGGAGATGGAAGTTGCCCAGGATGTGGTGAAGATGCTTAAGGCTCTTAGTACCCACATGTGCACTTCACGCTTCATCTCCCCTGATCTTCTCAGGGCATCCCTTACACCTCCGTACAACATCAGCATGCTACAGTGGATAAGAGAAAGTGCTGATTTAGTCCGACTGGCCTCTTTAATTTGTGATGAGCGTGGGATAGTGGGACCCTGCACGGCCGACAGAGAGCCTTGTGGCCAGGTTGTGCTTCTGCTCCATCCCCCTAGCCAGCTGTAGACGCACCTGCTAAGTCAGCACCAGGCAGGCACCCACTTCACTTTCTTGGTCTCACTACTACTTAGGGGAAGAATAGAGTTTGCAAGCCTAGTATTAACCTCTTTTTATGTTCATGTATAGTATTAAAATAACAAAGTTTCTTTGGGCACTATTGCTTAAAATGAACTCTTCAGAGAGGTAAGCCCACTGGCCGTGACTTTCATTTTGAGTGATGACATTTTATTTTCTGCATATTGTTAAACACTTCAGTTGTCCTCACACTGTTTACTCTTAAGTTACAGAAATCTTTAATGACCCATCTCTTCTGTTAATGCAACTTCTCTCATACCTTTTACCAGTATACAAATGCATGCTTTATTACTTGAGAATGATTTTATTACCCTCCAAGCTGCCAGGCCTTTATAGCAATTTAGATCATTTATGGACCCTTAACAAACTGTAAAACAGGAAACTAGGTTGTAAAACCATTTTTCGAAGGTAAGCACACAAGACATTCAGTTGCTCAGTCTGATATACTGCAGCTGTTATACATGTATAGTTAACTTGGATATTTATTCTAGAAAAACGTCATGTTTAGAAACGGTAGAATAATGAGTAAAAAGTGTTTCAAGGGCAGAGGAGTCCTGGCAGTCATAAGTCTCAGTGGATACACCCTGAACTCGGTGTAAAAAAAACTGAACAGATGTGTGGCCATGTTTAGGAGTCATGTTCATTTTACTGTAACTTCATGTAAACACCATCGTTAGTAATACCAAAAACCATAACAGTGTGAAACAGTGTGGATCTTTGTCCCATCTTAGCCACATCCTGTAGATCTTACACAGGTAATAGACCATGTGGCTTGTGTCACCTAGCAACCTGAACAATACTTTTTTTTCCCTCCACAAAATATTTGATGCACTTGATGCATTGACTTTTTTAAAGTTTTACTTTTGGCTGTTGAGCTGAGCTGAATCCGATTAATTACCTTTAACAGTATGGTCTTCTGGCTCTGTTTGCTGCAATATTTTCATTACCAGTGTGCAATGAATTTTGGGATACACTGGACCACAAAGGAACCATCAATTTGGACAAGATGAAAGATGTATTTCTTGGCCCGTCTGTAAAGGAGCCTTTAAAATATGACGGACCAGTCCCACCGCTGTGACCCAGTTGGTCTCCAATTGCAGTCAGTGAACTGGGACACAACTATAGACAAAGTTGCCCTGTGGTAATTGTCGTCCATACTTTTAACATATATATTTTTTACTATTCATGCAAATGGGGAAATCGGAGCCAGCGTCTGTTTCCCCGGGGTTGTGCTTATATTACAAAAATCTAATTAAAACCCAAAATACATTACAAAGGGTTTTATGAGACTGACTAATAGAAAGATGGTTTTAGTCAGTGCTATAGAAATTTTAGATGAGGTCACATCACTTCCAGACTAATCCAGACTCTAGTGTTGTTCACATTAAACAATTAGATTTAAATATTGATTCTTTGCGTGAAAAGTGACAGACGTCTAGTCCTGATGTGTGATGGGCTCGTACTCTGGTCATAGTGCACCACATCAGTTGCAGATATTGAAGAACTTTCATCTGGTTCTCTGTCATGGTCCCTGTAGCACGGGCCTCCTGGGTTGCACTGATTTCCACTTTGAGGACGTGGTGAATACAATTATGAATTCCTGGTGATGCATGAAAAGGTGATTTAAGAAGAGACTGTCTGACTTGAGAGTGTTGACGCTGAAGGAGTCTATTACATAACTATGACTAAAACCCCATGTACCATATGTCGTCATAGACTTCAAACTCCTCTTCAAAGATACTTGTGTGATGCTGTACACTTGAGGGGAGGGGGGATATTTCATTTTCCCTCATGTAGAAGTAGAGCACACACCATTTTCTGCATAAACTGATCAGTAACCAGTGAAGAAGAATAATGGAGAAGATGTGTGGCTTCTGTCACAAGCGTAATGTTGCTTAATGTAATGCCAGCTGTGTTTACATTTGATAGATTCAGCACTTTTTCCTAATTAAAGCCAACTGTGTTTTACAGTGTGCTTCACAGTATTTTGTGATGGGGGGGTAATATGGAGCCTGCATGTTGTTAGCTATGCGTGTAATCCTGAAAGTTGAATCTCCGGCAGCTTTACCTCTCAGCCACAATTAGGAGGAGGTCTTGCCTCATAATCCGTCTTGTTACCCAGTGAATATTTTGTCATGTCACCATTTTGTAATGTGAATTCTCCTGCCTCATCCTCGCTGACTTTTTTTTTTTAAACATCTGTGAGCATCACAGAGAAGACTCACAGATGATATAAGGGTTTCAGAGACCGACTCTTTGCTTGGCAACAGTCCATTTGTTGTAAGCACCTCTCCCTTGCATAACAATTAAGCAACATCGTCACTGAGTGCATCAGAGACAGATGGCATGGCCGGTACAGGAGGGGAAAAGAAACTCTCGAGGTTGGGCTGTTTCCTGGAGGATGATTGTTCCCAGCCTGTTGTGGCTCTGGCCTAATGTTCATGGTGTTTTTTTTTTTTTTTTTCTTTTAGTTGAGCGAGGTGAGTGACAAATTGTGATAATACTCTCTGGGAGAACTTGGTACACACTGAGCCCTGCTATATGTTTATGTATCATATTTAGAGATAACATTGTCCTTATTCTCGTGTAACTGAAGCCTTCATTAGCGACCTCTGCAGAATTCATTCCTGAATAGCAAGCCCTGCACCCAATGCCAGAATTGGTTGACTCTTATAGCAAACAAGAGCCTTATCCCTGGATGAGGCCAGAGGCAGCACACTGCAGCCTGGAGGGCAGCGAGCTCGAATCCTGTTGCCAGGCAACAGTTTACAGATAGAGGGGGGGCTGCTTAGCGCGGGGTCCTCCACTGCTGCCCACGCCCCTGCCTGTCCTTCGTCATCGTCACGTCAGGATTAGATGTGCAACTTGCCTGCCCTTGAATTATTGATTTGATTTTCCCAGAGCAACATCATTTTACTGTGCAAGTCCCACCTGAGATGTCTGATTTCTGCTGTCACCCGCCGCCTGTCTGCATTTTCTCGAGATGTAGGGAAACATTTCAAGTGGTGAAATGAATTCCTCTTGATTTTAGACATAAAAAAAAAAATACTGACAATCTTAATTCTGTAGTTTCTCTTGCTTTGGACGACTCTCCAGGAAAGGCGAAGTTAAGAGATGTACTTGATGTTGTCTATTCTAATTACAGCATGTGATCAGTTTCATAAAGAAAGGAAAAACACACATTGGCAGGCAGAGTTTCTCAGTCTCATCACTTAAACAGTTTCAGATTTTTCCCTTTTCCTTTTTTTCCCTCTCTCTTTCTCTCTCTCTGCAGTCTTGTGTGTTTGGTTGAGGTGCCCGCTTGTGATGGAGCCTCTATTTGTTTCCTGAATGTCTAATCTGCCAAGTTCATGCCTTTGGCTACCCACTGAGAAGGGGGTCCTTGTTCTGCGTCTGCCTGGCAATCCCAGTGACTGCTGCTGTCCCCCGGCCTCTCGTGCACATTAACATACAGCTGTCCCACAGGATGTAGTGAGACAGACACCCGTGAGCTTCAGAGGGAAGCTGGGCACTCCCTCTCCTCTCGCACATTCAACTCGCAGGCAGCAGCCGCAGCAGATGGGCTGTGGAGATTAAACCACTAGGCACATGGCAGCTATTGTGGGCTGCCTATTGTGAAATTTAAAGGTCATCTATAGGGTCATGGCTGAATTGGTGTGGTGTGCTCTGCCTCCCCTACATGAACTGCGTTGGTGAGGGTTTTTTGCTAATGATATCTGTTTTTTGCTTGTCAGGAATATTGATCAGTGCTAAGAGAGAAGCAGGATGTCAGAGTGCAAGGTGCAGGCAGGAACACTGGGGGAAATGTTTTGTTTGACCTCCATTGTACACACTTATTTACACTTTATTTAGTAATATGTTGTATTTATTTTTATTTATTTCACCCCTTATGAAAAGTCCAAACCAGGATGTGTCCTACCCACAAGCATTGCTTATTAATCCTAAGCCTGGTAAAGCTTATTCCTGTGAGTGGTGTAAAAATCATCTGTTGTGGAAAATATGAATAAGACAATTAACTGCATTGTCAGATTGATAAAGAACCCATATATGCACATATGCACTGAAACAAACAAACACGTGAGTTAGTTAGTTAGTTTTGGTCTTCTCAGAGGAAAATACAGAACATTCCTATCTTTTTTAATGCCAGATGGAAACTGGGAAGTATAAAGTTGCAACATATTCATCCAGACATGAAGTATGAAAGGTATAGTCGGAGCCAATGTTATCTGAGTATATGTTCTTTACTCACTGAATTGTGTGTTGGCTCTGAAAGATTACCCTGCTTTCAGTGATGCTGAGTACAACTGTCACATTGAGAGAGAGAGAGAGAGGGGGGGGGGGGGGGGGGGGGGGGGGAAAATAAAATAAAAAATGCCATGACCCCTCAGCCTGCTGGTCCTGTGAGTGCAGCGGTTAGCCTGAAATATACTGGACTGAAAAACACAAAGTAAAAAAACAGCCATATGGATCACAACAAAAGCCCAGAAAAACAGTCACAGCACGTAAAGAACAAAACTTCAAGGCTTGTCAGAAAACCTGTTTTTTTTTATTTAAGCAGCCACATGATTTTTGACTTGTCTGACATTTGAAATCTTGATTCTTAGCTTTCATTTGACTTAAATGTCATGACACATGGCAGAGGAAATGGAAAGTGACAGAAAAGTGATGACACCCTTTGACTTAAACGCTCTGTGCTGGAGCGTAGCAGAGGGTTAGTGAACGGTCAGAGGAATCCAGAGCACACACGGCTCTTTATCGTTCTTAAATGTCATTTAATATACATTTCAGCTACTGTGGATTTCGTCAACACCCCACTCAAATGTCTGTTCAAATGTAGAGTTCAAGCACTCTGTAGACGGAGGTTTGGATAACATACTCTCAGAGCTGTCTACAGTATGTGCAGGGTTCACTCTTCTTTTCTTTCCCCGTGTGATATTAACATTATCCCCCCCCCCCCAAAAAAAAAAGTTGTAATCCACCATTTTTGAAACAGAGGCCAAGAGAGGACGTGGTGGTTTCTTAGCTGAGAAACATTAAAGTCCTCCATTCTGCTGCGGTGGAAGAGTATGATGAGAGTGTGTGCAGAGGGAAGTCTATTTTGGGGAAGCTGTTCCAACCTCACTTCCATTTTCCGCTCTTGTGCTCATTTCATTGACTGGCCTGTTGGCTGTGTAGGTTCTTTGTTGGGGAAAGTTGGGGAAAACATGAAGAAAAAGAAGTGACAGCGTGACATTTCAACTGGCTTCGTTTATGAAAAAAAAAAAAAAAAAAAAAGTGACAACCATTCACCCAGCACAAGCAGCTGAAGGTTATATGAGACTGAGTTATAATAACTTCAGTAAAGATTTTGTCATTTTTAAAAGGGGGGGGCGGGAGCCCTGTCATCACTGGGTCATGTCTGTTTATATCACTGAGACGTATTTCGAGTGATATGACAAACACCAGCCATTCTCGGCGGCGTTTGAACAGTCCTGATGCGTACAACAGAATTTAAACGCCGATATTTCACTTTAAACTTTTCAGGTGCTCGTGCTTGTGTTCATGTGTCAGCCTCGGGAGAATGTGCGGTGCCGTTTAAATGGGACGGCATGTTTACTTTCCCTCATGCCATCTGCTGTGTCGACGCCTGCAGTAGCTCCACAGATGCCGGTTAGCGCGCCCCGAGGCAGGATGTCATTTCAAGGTAGACAGCTCATCAAGATGAATGACAAGTTTTTGGAGAATGGGAGCGAGACAATTGACAGGCATGAACCAACAATACACTTCCTGCCACAAGGTGAAAATTAGCATGTGACAGCGTGTTAGCGCTTGACCTCTGTGGTAAATAGAGAGATATTTCCAAGTTAATGCAGCACCCCTGACCTTAAACTGAAAAACACGGACAGGGTTGACAAGGACTGTTATTTCAGGCAATCTGTCGTTTGCTTTTAATAACTTAACAAGGTCCTTTTTTATTTCTTTAAGAGAAGGGGAGGGAAATGGCTGCAGGAGGAATAATAAAAATCACATATACGGTGTTAAATTAAAACCACAGACCTACATTATTTTGCACAGTTAAGCTTTTTCAAAAAGTTGTTGAGAGTAGAGCTGTCTTCCACTAAGGATTTTCATAGTCAAATCTGATTGGTCAGATTTTGCCTTCAGTTGACTAATCGTCGAATCATGTTGTTTTTTCCCTCATTGATTCATGATCTCATTCGTGTCTTTTCCGCTCCACAGAAAAGAGCTAAAACACCCAAATAAACAAATTTAATTCTTCAGTTGGCATAAGATCACAATAACAGGACGTTCTCCATCCATCCTTTTCCTTATGTCACTCATTGGGCTTGTGTACATGACATCACCGTCTCTCTTTTGATGGCCATGTAGCAATGACGAGTATAGTCCCATCGTTGTGCGGGCATGATATGCACATCAGTGCTTGTATAGTGGGTTCAAGGCCATGGGTCAAGTGTCGCAGCACCATGGACAGCGCTGTTTTTTGTGTGTAGTGTGTGCGTGTGTGTTATACAGGTGCTGTGCTGCGCGATCGATAGACAGAGACGCATCACTCAGTTCAACAGAAAAAAACTTTCGGCCCGAATCAAATTTCCCACCCACCGAAGGAAAACGATATGAGGTGAGGAGAGAGAGAGAGAGACAGAGCTAGAGAGAGAGAGGAGAGACGAGTGTGAGCCGGTGCTCAAGCACCCACTGTATCAATATAGGCTATATTATTAGAAAACAATGAGAAAACAAAGAAATTCTATGTGAAATCAGATGTTCAGCAGCAGTTAGCACCCCTACATATTCAGAATGGTACGATCTTGGTTTCATAACAACATTTTTGACTATTCGACTATGAGGTTGATAGTCGAATCGGACTCCTCTGAATCGCATCGTTGAATAGTCGACTAATCGAAGTCACCCCTAGTTGAGAGAAACTTGCAGTTTGCAAAATTTGCTGTTGAACTTGAGAGGCAAAAAGACTTTTTTTTGGTCCAATAACGCCTTGAAGCACTAAACTGTACAAACACAGTTGGTGAAATGTAACCAAACCACTCAGAGTCTCCTGTTCCCACCTACAAAATGCAGGGGCAGTAAAAGCAACAAAATAATTCAAACAGAATATGCAGTTCATGCAGTGAATCAGTCATTCTAGTTAGTAAGTTAGTTAGTTAGTAAGCCACCCAGTCATGTCTGGTATGTGGACAGCTTGCACTGTACTAATGTGAAACAACTGCATTGTATTTTCCTCTTGCAGGGCTCTTGGGGGGGATTCTTGGATCCATTATACATGGCATGAAACGCCACACACCAGTAAACAAATCAACAAACATATACACAGACTCCAACTGGAGGTGCTTCTTTTGTAAATGACCCAATATTCTCTCCTCCTATCCGTCCTATCTGCGAGATAGGAAGGAAGTAGAGTGGTGTAGTCTGTGTAGTTGTAGTGTGTAGGAGGTCTCTAGGAGTGGATGTTAGAAGCTGCGTGAGTTGGAGGCAGCGAGGGAAGAGAAGACTGCAGCAAAACCTGAATCGAATGAGTGAGACATAAACCGCCGCTTCTAGTGTACAGTATGATCCACCAGCGGCAACTGTGAAACGCTGCTGAACCTGACACATTTTATTCTAAGTAAACAATGTCGCTTTCTCTTAAACACATTAAATACACAAGATGTTGTAGCACTTTTGATGAGAAAGCCAGACTCTCTCTACCTCATGAAACCAGCCCGTCAAGATTTACCTTTGGCAACAGCTGGGTGCTTCCTCTGTCCTCCGTCTGTCTCTGTGTTGCCCAGCATGGGATGTAGCTCCTCAGAGGCCCCATGCTGCCAACCCTCAAAGCCAGACGCATTTCCATCTCAGGATTCACTGGACATATGGCAGCCACCTATAAATGTATTGGTTTGTTGGACTTGTTGGACTCTGTGCTTCTTTCCTGATGGATTTGATTATGTTTGAAGATGAAGCCTGCATGATAAAACATCCTACTGCTGTTCATCTCCCAGATTACGTGTAATTATCGTTTTCAGTGAAGTAGTACTTGCAAGGTTGAATTTATTGAGGAGCTATGTGAGATTTTTACCTTAATTAAACTTTTTTGTGATGGTTAAAAGACTTGTTACAGAAAGAATGTAGGCTCTCTGCTTTCCACCTAGCGTCTCTTGGCCGAAAACCAACCTTGCAGATTAGAGCCATCGACCCAGTGCCCTAGATCTCATCTCGCAAGAAACATGGACTACTTACTAATCTGTAATCTCTTGTTAACGTTACCCACCTTGGTAGGCAATGCTCCATGGATTGCCTTCCCGCCCGCTTCGTTGAAAACAAATGCACCTGACCAGAGGGGAGGGAGGGAGGAGGGTTAGCAGTGAGTTTTTAAGACAATGAAAATTTGCACTCTGAAACTGTAGGGGGAGCTCTGTAGAGAGAAAAAAAGCGACCAAATCAGAGAAAAAGTGACCAGACTTCCATAGTTCTTCTTTAATCTATTTGTTTATTTCTGACACAGAAGAGTATGGCAGTATGATAAATGACTCCACTTCTCAATAAATACATGCTGTGTGTTTATTCTGTCAACAGCCACTGCAGTGGGATCAAGTATTTGTCTGTGTGTTTGGGGTGGGGGGGTGGGGGGTGAAACAAACATGCTCGCAAGCCATCCAAGGTTCACTGCTCCTCTGCCCTTCCCGAAATGAAACATTTATGACCTTTGACCCTTGTTATTCCCTGTAGCCATTTAAATCTTGAGAGGCACATTTCTCTCTGTGCATCTCTATTATCCATCTGACTGTCCTCACTAGAGTAATATTCATCACTGACAGTGACAGTAGCTCATACAGGGAAATACTTAATGTCCTCGAGTCAAAGCTGTTTGTGTGGATGCCTTCACGCTCCTAATATATAATTTGTAATGGGAGAATGAAGAAGTTAGTTTGATGGAAGTTGTGACCTTTTATTTGCTGCAGATTTTACAGGTTCATCAGATTCATTAAACTGTAAGCAATACATGTATTATTGAATGTGCCAGTTAATTAACCCGCCTTATTATTCAGACTTTTAATTTGGAAAAAAATCTATTTTAGATTTGAGTTGTTTTTTTTTTTTAATTCTGTATGTCTATGCTAATTTACTTGACTGATCTCAGACCATGTGGATATCTTCCTCGCCAGACTCTGCCCTCTTTAATTGTCCTGCAGCAGGACATTATTCTTCTGTTAAAACAACACTCACTCCCTAAACAGCACATTTGCAGGTTTGTTACTTGCTCCGTCACAATCACTCACTTTAGCCATGCACACATGTATATGTATTTATCCTGACATGTTCAACCTGCATTCACTGTGTATCCACAACCACAGTAGCTCGTGCTCAGCTTTAGTAAACATAAATCTAGTCAAGTCCACTCCCGTCCTCTTACAAGTTGCATTGCTGTTATGTTGCATCATTCATCTTCACTAACAAAGACCAAACCCAAAGATTTATAAACTTTCATGTGCTGCCTTTTTGATCTCTCTTTCAAAAAAAAAAAAAAAAACAGAAAAGAAAAAAGTGTCCATTATGGGACTCTGTGTGCGATCAGACATGGCAGTTGATAACAGTCAAGTTGCGCACTAAAAAGGTTGCTATCACCCACTCTGCTGGTGGTCCTCCAGAGATAACAATAATCCCAAACAGACACTTAAGACAAGAGCCTTGGCTTTCAAAGCATGGCCAGTAGACACATCTAAACAAGATCAAATGTGCCCTTCAATTTCTGGAAATTGCCTCCTACACCAGTATGGGAGTCACGTAGTATTTCACTCTTATCAAATGTTTGTTTGTTTTTTTGTTTGTTGTTTTTTTTGTCGCTGTCCATTTGTGCCACTTCTCCACCTGGCTTTCTAAAGTAGGGCTGACAAAGTAAGAGACTCGTTTTCAACTTTCATTTGAACAAACCTGCAAAATGCTGTGTTCACCTGTATTTTTCCCCAAACTACCAGAGTGCTTTTGTCGATTCTCAGAGGGGAACTGGATCACGTTACAGTCGCTCCCTCAAGAATAGAAACATGCGACAATGTCTGGTGTAATTGCAGAGTTTGAAATTGCACTAGTCTGAAACAACAGTAGAATAATTGCACCTGGTATTGCACAGATAATGGAGGTATTTAATTGTTGCCCTCATTTATACTGTTATGTCAGAATTGCAGAGTTTTTATAATAGAGAAAGTATAAATATATAAGATAAGTTTTAGAGAAATATCTGCTGCCTGGGGTGAATTCAGTCTGATGGCTCTTCAGTGTCTGACACACATCGGTCAGAAGGATCCACCTTAGTTTAACCTGCAGAAAAGGAGGAGAGTACCCCACCCTCAAGACAGGTATCTTACCCACCCTCCCCCTCATTCTCATCCAGTCTCCTGTCGTTCTTAAACATGTTTTCCTGTTGAAGTAGATACAGTTACACTTTGCTCTGTAGTGTTTTAAGTTTCTCCCCCCCTCACTCGTTCTGTTGACTTCTCGAGGAAACTTCAGGAACATTACAAAGGTGACAGCGCCGATCCCCTGGAAGCAGTCTCCCTCTCTCTCTCTCTCTCTCGCTCTCTCTCTCACCCTCTCACTCTCACTTCTCTGCTTCTTAAGTCTTTTTTTTTCCAGAGGAAGCTCGATGAGAATGCGTATTAGTATTATTAGCAGTGCCACTGGCATGTAACTTTGAACTATTTTTAAAGGCAGAGCTCTTCTTCCATCATAACATGAGCTTAGAAAGGGGACGTGCTGTGTTTTTGTCTGTGTACTGTACTTCTCAGAAGTAGAGTGTGTCACTGTTAGCTTTGCAGGTGTTTGGTCATTAGCTTTTTATCAATACCCACTTCAATGCACATCACTGCCTTATGTAATGGTTATCACTCATTTATACATTGTTCGCCATGTTGTCCAGGTTACTGCTGCTGCTGATGATGATTATTGGAGTTTGATACAAAAGAAAAACCTCTCACTGTCCTTAGGTTTTATTTTAGATTCCTTTAATCAGTACTTGTAATTATTTCACATAAGAACTGGTTTTCAAAGTCGTCTCCGGTTAAAAAGAATAGAAGAATAAGAAGAGTGGGTGATCTGAAATTTTGACCTGATGGTGGAATGTGATAAAAATCACACAATCACCAACCAACGGTACCACAATCAATCCATGAAAGTGAAGACTAGTTATCCTGTATTTAACAGCCATGGGTGAAAGATCAATACACCTGTGTTCATCCTTGCTCATAACAGGCTGTGTTAAATAGTATCCTGTGATCTCTGATGCACTCAGATTAAGGTAACGTCTCAGTTCAGAGTTTACTCTTTCCTTTGAAAATCTGTATTTGGAAGAGCAAACATGCAGATTAGTGCTTTGTTGGAGAGATAAAGGGTAGTTTGGATAGATGCTGTTCCAGATGAGATCAGTATCACACACCGGAGGAAAAAAAAAAAAAAACCCAAGGCAGCGTGATGCAGGAGTTTCTGTAGTGAGTTCAGGTCAAGGCATGCAACCAAGACTGTTAGCCTGTCCCCGCACAGTTTCCTACCACCTTCTCAAGCACATTTAGGGATCTACAGATGACAGGCAACACCCAGCAGGCACAATTTGGCTCCCTTTTTGCTTCATCTGGGATGCAGAGTGGTAATTCTGGATGATTAAAGAGGTTTATTCGTTTCTGTGTAAATGTTGATGCCAGCCATGGCCAAGTTTCACCTGGCTCATCACACACATTTCCATAACACCTCTTTCATTTCTGAATGAGATATGACAGCTCAGGCAGCATCCAAATGCAAAACCGGATAGGTCTATCAAGGGGAAGGGGGATTAGAAATGGAAGAAAAATGTTAATACCTCTATGGAGAACTTTTTTCCTGTACAATTTGCCATTAGGAGGTTATAGTATGTGACTTCGTCTGAGCTACTTATCGCATAGTACATTAGAAGTTTTTAGGAAAGTTGTTTTACATAAAAAAAACAAGTTTCATTGCTTCTTTGTGAGACCAAAAGCTGCTCTAAAACTTTGAGACAGTCCTGAGTAAATGTTAATGTTTCTCATTTCAGAACTTCATATAAAGCCTTAGGTGTTTGCAGAAGACTCTTGTGTATTTTTACTGTTTTTAAGTTCATCATGAAATGTTTGCCCATTTTAACTAAGCTAAGACTGTGATTTTTTTGTGTTATATAAATAAACTTGACTTTGGACCTGCCCTTCAGATTAGGCATGTGATGCGGCGTAGAGAAATCACCCTTTGAAACAGAGCCATCCAAACCTCCTACCCAACTTTGCAGCTCGATCGTAGGTCAAATGTAATGAGGATCAGAATGAAGGGGGCTGTGGCTCTTGGAGAGGAAGACAAATTAGCCTTTTTTTTTTCTTTCAGCAGTTTCCAGCAAACTACTGGCACTCAGCTGTGGCTGTGTGCTCAGAGTACTTATCTGATGGCCTTTGATTTAGGGTATGATGCTTGTGACTGGTTGAGAGCATCATCCGAGGCTTAAAATGGCTGAGAATCAAACAAGAGAACAGATTAGTATTGAGGTGTCCATCTTCATCTCAATCCCTACAGTTTTTCACTGCTGACCTGGATGATGCCTAAAAATCTTACACACAAAACCATGCATACTCATATTCAGTTTTATATCTGAGGGTATGAAGGCAAAAGGCAGCAATGACATATTTTGTGCTTTGTGGCCAGTGGTCGGCTTTGCTTTGAATAAAACATTTGTCCTTTGACCAGTGAATGGTAGAGAATGAAGGAAATATATGCTAGGCCTTTCATTGTGCATTGCAAAGCACATGTATTCAATTCAGTGTATAGACTGATACCACAGGATCAATATCATCTTCCCTCAGCATCACACTGACTTATTTTCCATGGGGGAATCAGCTTCCTGGTCTTTTTATTGCTTCACTGAAGGTTCTGTGATCAATTTTAAAATGACATATTACAAACTAAGGAGATGGTCTGTTGTTTGGTTGGTTTTTTATGTCTAAATGTCTTTTTTTTTTTTTCTTTTTTTACAAGTTTATATTACATTTTGTCCGTTTTTACAATCCGTGATCAGCTGCACATAATGCCCAATGTTACACAGCCCCGTTAGCATCTGACCACTTCAGCCTTTCAGCGCGTGCATGTGAGCTACATTGGACGCCGGCTCTTTAAAAGTCATTGTTCTCTCTTCAGTGTTGTAGCTTTTGTACAGTTTTTGCATTTTCATTGTGCCTCTCACATACATTTTAAAATGCGTTTGCTTCAATCTCCAATTTCTAAATAATTGCCAGTAATTGCAAATCCTGACCTCTGTTCTCCATTTATTTTCCATGAATCCTATTGATGTCACAAGGGAGATAACCACCAGCTCTTGCTTTAATTTCTTCTTTTTTTTTTTTTTTTGACCTGACCTCCTCAAACTTCAATGTTTCAGTCGCGTGGGTGGCTGTAGGATATGTTAATTCAACTCCATGCAGATGTTGCTATTATTATCCTGTGCAGAATGCCATGATCCATGGTTTCCTTATTCATCAAACCTCCCCCCACACGCATTGCATCTGTCCACCCAGGAATGAGCCTCACACTTCACCATTTCAGAAAAAAAAAAAAATCTATTGAGAGGAGACCCCCTAGTCCTCATTTTTTCCACTGGGAGGACAACCACACAATGACACAGCCCCGTTTAGTGATGCATCACTGCCCAGGAAGTATTTGCCTCCTTCAAGTTCACCTCTTCACATTAAACATTTTGTTGAAGAAAGCCTCTTTCTATGGAAGCATAACTGTTTCCCACCGACATCTGTGTATCTGGAATAGTTGGGCAGTAACGTCCCACCCAAAAAAAAAAGAAAAAAAATCAGTTTAGCACTGCATCTGTTCAATTTTCTTGATTACTTCATCTTCATTGATTAAGCATAAGAAAATTGCAAAAAAAAAAAAAATTCAAAGCCTGCTGACGTACTCATGACTTCCTCCGCTCTGAACCCAAACATCTACAAATTATTATCATAAAAGACCACCAAGGACACATTCTCATCTGAGACACGAGATACAAGTTGCTGCCTTCTCTGCCCTAGAAATTACTTAATTAACTAAAGTAATTAACTTAATTACTCAATTATCAGTAATAGTGCCGTTTTTTTTTAAGGCTAATAGTTGATTAGTCATTCCTATATGCTTTAAACGTACTTTTGAATCATAAGGCATTACTATTGAAACATGGCTTTTTGCAGAACTTGGCATCGTTATTATTTTAAGATTACAGATAAATAACTGTATTAATCAAAAACATATCATCAATATATCATACAATGCTGAGGAGCCAACATTTGTATCCATTCAGAAACTGTCTGGTCATATCAGTACAGTATCTGTTGATTCGGTGTGCTGAAACCTTGGCACTGACGTTGTCTCTTTGTGCCACAGTCAAATGAGACCGCATTTGCATTTCCCCCCCACAAGCTATCTACTGCACTGCGATGTAATGAGTGTATTTTTATACGTCGTCTGCTGTTCAAATATTGCAGCAGACGAAGGAGCCAACGTCTGATGGAGCGCCACCTGAAAATGTTTGCTTGTTGATAACAACAAACGCGATAGTCAAAAATGAGTTTGCTTTGAGCGACACCTGTTTTGTTGCTGCTTAACATCCGGCCGGCAGGATTTTTTGGGTCCTGATAAGCAGGAGGTCAGTATGTGAGTGGGGGGTGGGGTGGTGGAGTGGGAGAGGCCTGTTAATGGTTTAAAAACTGGCAGAAGGAGAGCGACAAAGGAGACCACAGCCTATTGAAAGGCCACAGTGCAACCCCTCTCGCATGCCAAGCATTCCAATGTGCTGTGTAAAGGTTGGGCCGGCAGAGAGCAACCACAGGGCCTTTCTCTCGAGGGCCACCTTAAACACACACAGACAAAGCTTGAAACGGCCTGTCTGATGCTCTCTGACATCCACCGACTTCAACGCTTTTTCACTGTGGTGAGAAAGTGTGACTAAAATGCGTGGATTAGCCACCTGTCGTGTCCTCTCAGATAATCATGATTTATATCTTTTGCCACATTCACTCTGACTTTTTTTTCCTGCATCTACATAAATTACCGTGGAAAAGGTTATGTCACGTTATGTCTGGTCCGAAACAGACCAGTGCTATCTGATTTTTATCAGACCTCGCGGCAAAATGTTGTTTTTCAGTAACAGGCCTTCCCTCGCTTTCCTTCCTGTGCGAGGCTGCTCAGTAATTACAGGTGTGAGCCAGGAACATCTGAAAGACTGCCAGGTCTCAATGCGCCATCACCTGTGAATGCTGCCCCTCCCATGATCCCTCATTGTGTCCCTCTGTTTTGATGATCGAATGCCAGTGTCACATGAGGTCAAGAGTAGAAAATGTTCAAGACCTTTTACTCCTATTCAGACTAAAGGTTTGCTCCAAACTGGTTCAAACTGGTATATCTGAAACTATAGAGAATAACGTCATGCACTTAAGTTTAATTCAAGCTATCTACAAATGTCAGCGTTAATAAATGGCAACTGGTCAGCGTAATGGAGAAGTTGTTTCAGTTTGTTCTCTGCAACACAGTGACATAACACAGTTGGCCGG
This sequence comes from Caranx ignobilis, assembly GCA_021432705.1. Taxonomy (NCBI): domain Eukaryota; kingdom Metazoa; phylum Chordata; class Actinopteri; order Carangiformes; family Carangidae; genus Caranx; species Caranx ignobilis. Next base: position 6,365,205 of record MU269982.1, read on the forward strand.
GGACAGAGTTTAATATCCCGTCTTCTCAATTTGCCCAAATTAATCAAACAAAAAGCTTCTTGTGTGTTTATCTTTTTTGGCTGAGCAAAGGAAAGTTGATGACTATTTGTCCTCTTGAAAAGGCAGTTTGACTTGTGATGGTTTTCTTTCACCTGCTCTGAACGGGAGTGTTGAGGAGCCAGCAGCGGTGTCGACCGTGTGGTTGTAGCTGAGCAGGTACAACAAGCCTTTACCCCCTGTACTGAAATTCAAATATTGATCTGTCCCACATGTGTGCAAATGAACAGGTGCAGCAGACACGCTGTTGCCTGATGGATTTTCATGGCAGACTTACTCTGTGCTCTGAGATCTGTTGGTCTTCTGCGCAATAATAGGTTTATAGGTTGTAGTATATACGTAGTGGTGGAAGGCAAAGGTACTAGGAACTATGCAGGATTTTTACCTTAAAGTATCATTTTTGACTTGTAACTTGTCACGAGGGAGAATGGAGGCTCTCTGCCTTCCACCTTGCATCTCTTGGCCGAAAACCAACCTTGTGAGATCAGTGCCGCCGACCTGATGTCCCAGCTCTTGTCTTGGTGGCACCACAATAGAAACGCGCCCTGTTACCCATAATCTCTTGTTTATGACAGATAAGACTACACACATATACACATCATAACGTGTATATGATAAATAACGTTATCCAACACTCCATGGATTGCTTTCCCGCCGCCTTTGTTGAAAACAGATGCACATGGCCCGGAGGAGGGTTAGCAAAACAGAGGAAAAGTGACCGGACTTGCATGGTTCCCCTGTAAGTCTTGTGATCAAGAATGGAGTCAAAATGGGCTGAAAGTAAAAGCAGCCTGTCTGACCTGGTCAGTGCCGTATTATTACTTCATAATAAAGAATAAATATTCTTGATTCATAGATACATAAATATTTTAACGCTAGTTGGTCAGGATGGAGCCAGTTTTTACTGCTTTTACATACTTTTGGATAAACTGAATGTGCGACACTGACTCATATTTCATAGAATAAGAAACTAAACCAAAACACCAAACATTGTCTAGTTAGAGCTACACTGAGATTGTGCTGTTTTTCTTTGCCTCTGAACTGATATGATTCTCTTTTGTATGTAAAAATGTTGTAAACTGGTCATTTACAGAAGTGGAGGTGATGCAGCACACAGTGTTTCTCCTTTATGATGAAGAGGAAAAGAGAGGGGAAGTAACATAACATGTAAATACTCAAATGCAAGTACACAAAACAACAGGCCTGCACGTGCTTTACCTGCAGCCAAATAAATACACCGTTCACCATAATGTAGCCTATGTGGTGCCTCCTATGTAAGAGTAGTAGTGGTGTAGTCCCCTGGGTGAGGAGGAGGAGGAGGAGGAGGAGGATGGGTTTGGACGAACTCGTCTTTTGCAACAAGTGTGTGTGTGTGTGTCGGGGGGGGGGGAATCCAGCAGCTCTTTAGGCTGAGGAACCAGCGCGCTCTCCTCCCGGTCTCTGCGTGCCGCCTCGTCTGCTGCACATATGTCCCCCCGGTCCTCCCGCTCGCAGAGGATGCGCCGCCGAGCTCAGTGTTGGATGTTGGACTGCACCATTCCTGCCGTCTCCACCAGGGAGGCTGTAATCCGATCCTGTGTGCAGGAGCCGTCGTGCAGCCTGTGAAAAGGAAGAGGGCACTGCTCCGCGCTCTGACGCTTTCTCTCTCTCTCTCTCTCTCCCCTCCACTCCTCCCCTTTCTGCCGAGTGTCACCCTCTTTCTCCCTCATCTGTTCACTCCCTGCTCGGCGAGGCTGGTCGGCGGCGCACAAACCTCCGGGATCGTCGCATCGCATCGCATTGTTTCACCCAACCGAGCGAGAACCCCTCCGTTTCAGTTTCGGCGCAGCACGGCACGGCTCTGTGGAGCTCCCCCCCCCCTCCTCACTGCTTTTTTTTATTTTTACCCCCCCCCCCCTCCCCCTTTTTTTGAGAGAAAATGCCTTTACCGGGGGAATCTACTGCATGCACGCCAGTCCGGTGACGTGCCCGAGCATGTTCACATCAGAGGCAGCGTCGGATTTACCTGAGAGTACACAGCCCTCCTCACACTGTCACAGCTTCCTCCCCACCGCCGCGCGCACACATTTGGACTTCACCGACTGTCACTGAAGAAGAGGAAGAAGGGGGGAAACACACCGGATTACAAGGATGGGGTTCTACGGCACTTTAAAGATGATTTTCTACAAAGTGAGTAGTGTTTTTTTCCCGCCTGCACCCACCGCCCGTGTCACCTCCAGCACATCCCCGCTTCTCACCATTTAATGTTTGACTCGCTCCGTCGCCCTCATTATCTCTGACGCCCCTCTCGCGGCAGATTGTGCGGCCACTGCGGAGGATGAACAGCAGTGTAGCAGAGAGACCCCCCCCCCCCCCCCCCCCCCCCCCAGAGACGCTGCTTTAATCACCGGGGCCTCTCTTTTATATAGATAATATATCATGTTTGGCGTAATATCACGACGCGGGTTTGGCATCCTCTCCATCATAGTAACTTCAGCCGCGTAAATAAACGCCGCCGCCGTGAGTCAGGGGTGTTTGTGGACGGACGGGCTGCGGCTCTGGCACTTCTGTGTCCATTTTAATTCTGCAGTGCTTGGTTGGAGAGGAAGAAAAAATGTGTCTGTAATATCTATGCCTATTTGAAATAGTGAACTAGTGGATGGCAGCTGGCTCGATGCTCTCTGCTGCACCTGATCACCAACTGTGTTTCCTCCCTTCCGTGTAAACCAGTGTTTCACCCACCACGTTAGAACTGGGGCTGGTGTATCACCTCCATTTATGTTTTTGATCCATGCAGACTTTTATTTTTGTAAATACCTGTCAGTTTCTGGCTCTAAAGCAGCCAGTCGTCCCCATCCTCCCCCCCTCCACCTCCTCCTCCTGCAACCCTCCCCAGTTTGGGGGCTTATTATGACTCTACATTATGCAGCAGTGGTTATCTCGCACTGACCAAAGTGACTGCATGTGATCAGTCTGCTGTTGCCTGTTGGAGTAGCCTCTCTCTTCCCTGACATGGCACACTCGCCTCAGGCTCCAGGCACAGATAATGGGTCACTGTGTCAGACTGCGTGAGGTAGAATATCCTCAAGGATGTTGTTGGGTGTATTGTGGCTGGATGGCAGCCATGAGACGATGCTCTCCTTTTTAGTTGGGGAGTGCAGAGTACAAACAAAAATATGAAAGGGAATCCATTATGCAGAGCGTGTAATGTAAACAGATTTGTTAATCATTCAAAATCTGTCTCCGAAAGTCCCGCGTAGGGGATTTTTGTGTGTGTATGTGTGTGTTTGTGTGTGTTTGTGGCTGTGTAGTGTTGATGCTTTCACTCAGTTCAGTCTAATAATTAAGTGCAAGATGTGATTCTCAGTCAGTCGGTAGCAGGTTGTTGTTGTCATTTGAAATGTTCGCTCATTTGAATTCTCCATCCATTTTGTGCTGGGTTATTTTCTCATGCAGCTCTTTGCCTTTCACCCGCAGAAACTGAAACATACTGAACAGACTGATTTATTTTAATGACATGCCTGTGCCCATTTCTCCGTTTTGATAGATTGTAGTTTTTGCTCCTTAACACTTCTAACAACTTGCTCATTCACTCCAAAATGGCCAGTTTTCAATTCAAGTGTCTCTTTGCCTGTCTGACTGGCACTGCTGATTGACGTGTGATGGAACTGTTTGATCTCCGCTCAGGAGACTTTTTGGGAAAAAAAAACAAAAAACAAAAAAAAAGAGAGAGAAAAGATGTTTCGAGTGACTGATGCTGCAGGATGTAGCCTTCGTTGAAATGAATCCACATATTATGTAAGAACGATTGCTGTCTTTAAAATATCATTAACTCTCTGTTTATCCATCTGTCGTGCTTTTGGCCAGATAGAGAAGGGGAAGCCAAGAGGAAGGAGGCAGGACTGATTAGTAGTGATTTACAAACACTGCGCTCTCTTGTTACCTTTTCCCAGGCTGAAACACAAGAGACTCGATACACGCTGTGTGTATGTGTTTTTTTCACGCCTGCATTTAGTTTGAGGCTTTTTGTTTTTGCATGTATAGACACACACACAAACACACAGGCGTACACAGTCAAAGCCAACCAGCACTCCCCCCTTTTCTCTCTTTAGTCTCTCTCTCTCACACACACACAAAACATACGCACACACACACACCCAGTGCATGCATACACACACCCAGGCTCTCCTTGGCTACTGAACTGCCATTGCAGTGAGATCACCGCTTCAGGAACAAGGCAGTCGGGTTCAAGAGCCGGATCCTAACAAGCAGCGATATCTTATAACCCCTCTTTATGTTCTTTAGCACTTTAACAACCCCTCCTATCAGCCAGATATGTTAAACACAGACAAGTGGAACCTGAAAGCTACGTTCCTGCCCCAGCTTTGGAAAACATTTTGAGCACGTTCACAGTTTTTTTGTTTTTTTTTCCCAAACATTTCCCTGCTTTTTTTTTACACATTAACATCATGATTGACTCAGGCTTTTTATGGCTTTTTCCTTGAAGCGCTCTGCAGCTTCACACATGAACGAACCCAGGAGGAAAAGATCACAAATCATTGGTCAGATCAGATCACAGTCGAATGTCCCGAGGGCAACTTACTAACCTGCAGAGCATGTTGATGTGTGCTGGTCGTGTACACATACCTCCATAAACCCAGGCTCTGGCTGACTGTCATTGATTTGGTTGCACTGATTCTTACAAATGGATCCTGTATTGATACCTAATGCATGGATGTAGTTGTTGATACCCTGCATTTCAAAGGCTAGATTTTTATTTTATTTTATTTTTCTCTTGCTTTAATACTTTGCATTCAAACATGCCCCAGAGGCTGAAAACACAGAACAAGCGCACACTCACCAAATTACAGTGACGGACAAAAACACATATCTCGAGGAGAGACGTGTAATCACTTGAGTGTAAATCCAGACAGTATGGAGTCAAATACTCAAGGCCTGTATCCTTTTAACAGCATTTACAGCCACGCTACACTAACATAAATGAATCATACGAGCATTGTTCACCTCAAGGGAATAAATAAAAGGTAAATTTTGAATGGTGGTTTCTGGTCTCTACAACAGCAGGAGGACAGATGGAAGTTACTAATCTTCCAGTACAGGTCTGTGTCTTGCTGGCCTGTAACTGTAGCCCAACTGTTGCCAAATAAATCACCTTAAATGGAAGTGCAAAAGCCTGAATTGCAATGCCAGCAAAGCAAAAACAACAATGTCGGGGGGAAAAAAACAAAACAAAACAAAACAAAAAAAACCCCACCACGTGCTACAGAGAAGGAATAAATCATTCACATACACAGTGATTTGTTTTCATTGTCAAAATATACCCTTGCTGGTGTGACTGATGTCTACAGTGCAGCTGATTTGCCATGAAGCCCAGAGAGATTTAGAGAAAACAGTCTTTTGCGTCACTTTGTTGAATCTGTGGCTTTTCTGGAGGCTGAAACTGTCGAACCGTAATCGGATGTAGCTGATGTAGCTTTCACTTAAACATGAAACATATTTAATTAATCAGCGAACAAGGCCACACTGTCACATTGTATATATTATTTTGACCCAACACTACAAAAAAATCAGTGTTGAGTTACTGTTTGTTTGTTTATTCATGAGGGACCAGCGATGAGATGGTGATCACTTGCATGTGTGGTGAGAAGCGTTGCCAGAGAGAGAGAGAGAGAGACAGAGAGAGAGTGGCAGGCATGGGATGAGGAAAATTGGCTTGCCCAGGCCTTTACACAGACTCCTTTGTTTGCGCAGTAGGGTAGGTGGTAACTGGGACTGTGTGTGAGTGTGAGTGAGTGAGTGAGTGAGTGTGTGTGTGTGTGTGTGTGTGTGTGTGTGTTTGTGTGTGTGTGTTCATGCAGGTGATATTGAATGATAACCAACTGACGTGGTCTGTTTTTCTTTCTCAAGTATCGGTGTGAATCAAAACCTCAGTGCCAAAGAATGCACCCTGCACCCCCCTCCCCTCAACATTTCTTTGAGCATGAACACACTGTACCCCCATGGAGTTTTGGGTGTGAATGTGTGATTTCCTCTGGATATTATGGGGTGTCTTGTCTGGTTGCTCGGGGATCACTGTTCACTTGTCATGTCCCTCCAACATGGGAAATAATCAAAACCAAAACACAGCGATGTAAAACAAGCACCTGCTTTGTTTCCTGCCTTGTCACAATGTTGAGCAGCTACATTCATTTATAGATGTTTTTTTTTTTTTTTTCATCTCTGCTTCCTCATTGAACATGTTAATAAAGCGAAGCTCTAGCCTTTGCATTAAAGATTTATGTCCCATCTGCATAAAGCTGTTGCAAGACTGTGGCGTCTGTTTTATTATACTGAATTTCAGACATAATGTTAACAAAGTCTGCAACTTGCAAAAGCAATTTTCTGCCTCCACCACTGTTTTTCAAAAACTTCCATAGCCAGTGTCTTTTCCTAAGATTTTCAAGTGACTTAAAAAGTTGTCATGTGTTAATATCATGTGTTTCAACATCACATTCACCTCCATTTTTTTCATTTTTGATGGTATCTAAGATGTTTCTTTTGTTTCCTTTCTCAGATGAAAAGAAAGTTGGACCATGGCACCGAGGTCCGATCTTTCCCTTCAGGAAAAAAGCCCTGCAAAGGCCCAGAGTATCCAAGGTAAAGAAAAACCTGTATTTCACACACACACAGTGTAAGACTTGTACTTGTGCTGCAGTGGCCTGCTTTTGTCCCGTCAAAGGATCAAAGGGATTTTAGTAGAAATTAAATTTTAAAGAGCCTTATCTCCCCAATTTCATGCTATGCACATATTAAAAGAAGGGGAATAATGAAAGTCTCACTTGAGGTACGAATAAAGCTGGTTTTATGTGTCTTAAAACAGAATGGTGCTCCACATTTCATTGTATCTGCAGCATCCAGCGCTCAGTCCCAGATGTTTTCTCTGAACGTAAATATTTAATGCACATGTTCACATGTCGCCACATTAAAATTCAGACTGAACACAGCCACTTAACTGTAAATGTTGCCATCTAACTGGCGGCTCCATCTCAGTTTCCTCTCCCATTAAAAATGAATCAATAATGAAATACACCCCCAGTTTCCCATTTTACTGTCAGCAAGCAGACTCAGACGTGCACAGGGTGCCCACAGGCTGGTTTCTCCTGCTGCCCCTCACATTACCAGGGCACATGGACGCCACTTTGAAGTCCTGTGCCACTTTTCACGCCTCAAGTTCTGACAACGGGAGAGTCTGGACCTGAACCTGAACAGAAATCTGTTGGACTGTGTGTGTGCTCACTTTGAAGTCTCAGAGCCAGAAATGGAGTCAGTGTGCAGTTTATTAGGTACACCAAGCTAAAAACTGACTGGCTCTGCACAATAAGTCCTGACTTTATGGGGGGGGATTTTTTTTGTTGAGAGGTGTTGATGCAACTTTATGGTCATTTCTTAGGATGTCATTTGTGGTTAAGTTGAACCGTATTACATCACACATAGAGGTGTTTTTGTTATGCAACCAAAATGTTAGAAACTTCTCTCAGTATAATGCAGTAGTGTGAAGCACTTTCAGGCAAATACTTCTGCACTTTGTCAGCATTAGGCAGCTTCTTCTAACAGCACGATGTTCAGTTTGAAACAAGTCAACATGTGATAAGGACATATTGATGTCATATTGATTTATTATTTTTCTGAAACAGGAATATTTTGGCCCAGTTTTAAGATTGTACTTTGTTTACATCTGTAAGTTTAAATGTCTTCTGACCCAAATGTTTCACCTATGTAAGAATATCATGGCTGCTGTTGGATCTAAAGACGATAAATGACTTCTCAACTGTGTAAATATTGATATTTTACATTTGATCATCAACGACACAACCATTCATTTGATCATAACTTGTGCTTAATAAACAAAATAGAGGTTAATCAAGAGAACGGCTTTGAAGTAAAAAGGAAAATATAATTTTTATCCGTATTTGCCCACAGAATACAGCTGCGTTCGGCTCTGTTTTTATTGCTAAATCATATCTGTGATGGGCAAAAATGCTTTTTAAGTACAGCTTTAAATATTTAACATTGCAATAAATGCTGTCCCATTTGCCCACAGGCTATATTCAGTCTTATTGTTGTTGTCAACATTTTGTAGTTTAGATATCTTCAGAGGCCTGAGCAAAACTAAGCACAAACAAACATCCTCATATTGTCTTTATTATTGACCTCATTAATAGTGGTTCCTCAATATGTCTTGTCATCTTCCTGTAATATTAATGTTTTCTTCCCTTCTCTTTAATACTTGCAGTGCTTTCACATCCTCCTTCTTATAGTTTGCCTCTGAAGGTCTCATAACGTTATTGATTTTTAAGTCATTTTCATTTTTTTCCTGTAAATTGCAGCCCGACAGGAATTGTCCCATGTCCAGCCACACCCACCACATTTGGCCACATCAGAACAGCCAACGGTCAAGGGCAACAGAGACGGCGTATCACCTCAATCCAGCCTCCCACGGGTCTCCAAGAATGGCTCCGAACATTTCAGGTGAGCACTTCCGTGGAGTTTTTTATTCTTAATTCCTTTTTTTTTTTTTTTTTTTTTTCTGTCCCCCAGGGTGACGCTGAACCCTTGAGCAAAAGCTCATCAAGAAGCAGATGTTGTGCCCAATCAATGTTCACTTAGTCTCAGAGATAATTGCTGCCTTGTTGTTCTGGCCCATCACATTACCATAGGCGCTGTAGCGTGGAATTGGAACTAGCCGTACCTGTTCAGACTAAAAAAGAGCTTTAAGATCATGAGTCTGTACTGTAGACTTATCGTCTGTATGGAAAGTTGAACAGATGTTGTCTTTTGTGATCCTCTGAATTAATGAAGTTACCACAGGAAGGATCTAAGGCTATTATTACCCTGTCATTTATTTTTTACTGTCCTGTCTAAGGAGAGTAATGCTGACTTTGATTTTTATTAAAAGGTCATTTTGTGTCCATGATGAGCAATACTTTAATTTGATCCTCAACCACTCCAGTGATTACTGTTGATGTCCCCAGAGAGGAGATAACTCTGCCTTTATTTTTTCACAGTATAACTGACCTTACTTTTATATCCATAGTAGAGTTTTTATCATTTTCTGTACAAATACCACACAGTATCATGTTCTTCCATGTCAGACATCAGCTCTAATGATTCCAGACCTCATTGAAATAGGATGTCATTTAAACATATTAGCCTTGATGGCGTCTGTCTGATTTCCTATTTAATGGGTTGCCTTGGATTTTATTACCTAAGAGAGCTGTAAACTCATCATCTTTGAATGTAAATGTTTTGAACATGAGAGACCAGGGTTTATTTTTCACATATTAATCCTCAGTCATGACCTACCACAGCCTTACTAATACAGGCAGCTAGGCCTCAAACTTACATTCTGTACATTCCCATCCAGTCACAGCCTGTTGCTGCCATTATAGATGGAAACATGAGTACAAAGCAGCGAACTGTAGCTTAAAGGATGAACACAAAGACACACTGTTATGGCAGAGTCAAAATTTACATTAAAAGATTAGTCTGAGATTTTGGGGAAATGCACTTACTTGCCTTTGTGTCGAGACTTGAATAAGATTGACAACCACTTTTGCGTCAGTCCATTGTGTATGTATACACAACTAGCAGCCAGTTAGCTTAGCAACAAAATGTGCATTCGCGCACATCTTAAAGTTGCCAATTATCCAGTTGTGTCTTGTTTATTTAAGCTGTAAACGAAGCACAGATTAGTTGTGACTTTACAGTGGTTCATGAGTGAGGCCACTTCTTGATAACTTGGCAGCCAATACACAGTCTCATCTGGCTCAGCTATACTTTGTTTAAAACCCTAAAATAAATTTAAAGAACTAATTTGTCCTATTAAAGTTAATCTATATCACAAGGCAGAGCCATGCAGTGTTATAACTGGCATAAAAGATGAAATAATTGCCTCTTGAGTGTCTTTGTAGCTTATGGCACTCACGCTTCAGTAACCTTTTTGGTCTTTTTGAAGGCTGAAGAATTCAGGAGGACTTTTTTCAGCAGATACTGAAAGTGTTTTCCCCCCCTGAATGTCTGAGCTGAGGTATTTCATCAGCAGCCCATCATCATAATGATTAGCTGATCAAAAGAGTTACACTTGTGCACGATCAAGCCAGCCTGAATTCCCCGCATGCTCCGAGTATCAGCACTGTGATCATAGATGTTGACTACCGGTTTGTGTCACAGCTATTCTCGGGGGGATTGTTAAAAAGAAATTCAGGAAGGTTTTAAGAAATCAGGTGCAATAGCAGAAGTGGGGCTGACGTGAAATGTGGTTTATCAAAAACAACAACCATGCAATGAAGCTCTGGAGCTTACACCGGAGGCTTCCGGAGTACACTGAGCTCTCCAGAGGTTTGATTAGAGACAAATAATCAGGAATACTCTGCAGTGTTTACACCTCATAAGGATCAATGAAATGTCTTAAACATATGAAACCTGAAGAAAATATCTAAGATAACACAATATTTTATGAATAGATAGTAAAGTAGAAGGCGGAGGGCTTACTAGCAGTCTGAACGAAAACTCCCTTCTCAGGTTGGTACTTGTGAAACTGTGGTCTTGAGGATTCTGTTTGAACAAAAGTACCCGTAATCTATGGGAGAAAATGTTGTAACACATGAGTAACTGCTGCACGGTCCTCCCTCTGTGAGGAGCGAAGGGGCGGGGTCTCTGAACCCCTTGATTACCTCCACAACCAGCACCTCTGGCTACAGCTTTTAGCTGCCAAATTACAGGTGGTTTGCGTGTGCCAGATTTTCCATCCTGCCTCCTAGCCTGTAATCATTGTTAGATTTCAGTGCTCCACAGAGGAAAACAACTGTGGTTGTACATACAGTGCAGCACTGTTCACCCGCCAGCATTAAACAAGTGAATCTTGAAGCAGAAGCAAAAAAAACTCCCACAGAGCTTGAATAATGCTGTTGATAGTGTCTGGTTACTGATGTACAAATTTTCAGCTAATGTGTTGGCTACTAGCAATAAGCTGCTGCCTCTAGAAACCCGGTGCTGCAGTGGACGGCACGTAGGGAACATTAAAGTGTTAAAGACATCCTGCAAAAAGCTGGATCTTTCCAAGATGCTCCAATCAAAGTGTCAGACTTTAAGGAAAAAAACTTACATAAGCACAGCAGGGCATCCAGTATGTTTACAGTAAACTGGGACAATCAGCCTGTAACACCCCAGTGCTGTGTTTTCAGTTAATGCAGAATGTTTACAGCTGTGTTGGGTGGGGCAGTCCAGATGTGGACGTGCAATTAATAATATGCTGACGGTATTCAACTGGTGCGTTGCCACCTGTGATAGCTGACTTGCAGTATTTATTTTGAGAACTGGAGAGGACAGTGCAGGGCGAGGATTTCAGACTGCAGCAACATAAAAAGGAAAACGTGTATAAATCAAAACCTTTGCATCAACAAAAAAATCTAGTTTACCACAGTGAACCTTAAACCTTAACTACGGGAGGAGCAGGTTTTCATTTTCCTTTTCCTGGAGTTGTTAGTTGCTGGTTCCAGTGGTCTGCTTTGCTATGACATCACGGAGCCTTAACCCCTGTGTAGTTCAAGCTCACTCATATTAAGTCACATAAGACAGAAGCATCAGCCAAATGATTTGAAATGTCATGCATGTGATTATTCTTTTTCTTTCCCCCTTTTTTTTTTTAAGTCAACATCCTCTTTCCTCTATTTCAGAGCTGGACTGGCCCAGAGAAGCTGCTGGCACTGGATGAGTTGATTGACAGCTGTGAGCCCACACAAGTCAAGCATATGATGCAGGTGATCGAGCCGCAGTTTCAGCGAGACTTTATCTCCCTGCTGCCCAAAGAGGTGAGTTCCTGCTGCTTCCCTCTGCCTTGAACTCCCATGGGGAACCCTTTGTGGTGCACGTTATTTCTAAATGAACCTCCCTGATAATAAACAGAAGAGGCTTTCTTTCTCTCCAGCCTCCAGTCTTCCCTCACATCTTCAGTAGTAGGTGTCGTGTTTCTGTTTCACTTCTTACCTCACAATACAGAAGTGTCACAATGATGATAAGATCACATGAGGGATTCTTGCATAACATCCTCAATCCACGCTATCTTGTAAAGCTGATCAAATGCCCGACACCTTGTCTGTCTCTGGCAGGTGTTAAGGATGAAGGTGAGGTTGATGGCATAGAGAGTGAAGCAATAGGACGCAAGATTTCAAGGTGTCAGCACCGCTTGTTCCTCAGCCAAATATATAAACAGTAACATGTGTGTTAACAGCAGGACACAAACCCCCTGTTTTTGTTTGTTTCCCCTGTGCTCTCTGATGTATTTGTTCCTTTTGACTTCTTTTGGTAATCCCCCTCTCTGTCAGAGCTGCTGAAAATACTGTGTATTGGATGTCGCTGTCAAGTCGTTTTAACAGGACAGTGCTTATGGCCGCACTATAGTTACAGCTGGAATTGATTGGGTATGAAGCGGATCTGCTGAAGGTTTTGTGTCTGGCTGAAGAAGCAATCACAGACTCCATTCACAAAAAAAAAAAAAAATAATAATAAAAAAAAACTTTTGAAATACCCTCAACCCTTGTAATCACTACTGGCTTAAACAGACTTTCTCAGAGACTGAGGTCTGTCAGGGATTGTGTTGGGTCCTGTTTGGACTAAATCATTTGAAAACTTACACTAACACCTGAAGACATTCAGGAAGAAGGAAAAATAACTCTTTGAGTGTCAAGTCCCAAGTAAAGACTCGCTCTCAAAATTACCTCAGGCTCTGTATTTTCAACACTGTTTTTAATTGCATAAAGATGTCAGGTTTTTAGACAAGAAAAGAAGAGGAAGAAAATGCTCAGATGATCAGTTAGGTTTTTACAAAGATAAGATTTTGGCCACAGCTCAAAAAATAGATAAAAATCCAATTACTCAGTGGTTGATTGAGTAGCAGCTGGAAGATTTCAGCAAATCCAGACATTCTAGTAGAAGAATTCAGCACATACTGTGTGAAAAAAAACTGTAAATACTGGTAACCACAGAGTCAACTCGGGCATTGAAGACAATTCAGGAAGCTAAGCTGGTTCCCTTCTCATTCCTTGCTCCATGACTTGGTTAGAAAACACAGATCGGTTAAGTCAGGGGCTGGAGCCGATAATGACTTTTCAATGAGTATTGGTAAAACTGTCTTAACTTTATCCTGCAGCTGCAGTTAAATGGTCGTCAGGAAATTAATCTGTACCTATATTGAGGATCCACAGATGGATTTAAAAACACCAAATCGGTTCCAGCTTCTCAAACATGAGGATTTGATGAGTTTTTGTGTCCAATATAGGTCGAATAAACAAGTGATATCAAAATGTTGATATGAAAATAGGCACTTGTTATTATTTTATAGACAAATTAATCAAAAGAATAATCAGATTAACTGATAGAGTAAATAACTTTTGGGGTTAAATCAGGGTTAAGATGAGCCAAACTCTACAGTGCAGTCTAAAGTACCTTTTTAAAGCTGGTCTCTGGTTATTGGAGTCATCGGTCAGTCATTTGGGTCAATCCTAATGTTCATGACATCACTCATGAATATCTTACACAGCATGTTGCTGGTCAGTATGTTCTCAGGTTATTGTAATATAATGAAAGCACAATATTTGCACAATGGGTTACACCTCATTCTGTAAAATGAACCCATAATCTCCTTTTATGAGGATACAAAGAAAATCACTTTCTTATAATGGTTGATCCTCTGCACAGCTTTAACAGATATTGTGTATTGAGAGCTTTGTCCAAATATATTTACCTGTTTGGATATGTCTGGGAAAAAAAACAACACAGAGGAAAAGCAGCAGACCACAATGGTTTTTGTCCCATTGCTCAGGGGTCCAGATTTAGGCCCATTATACCAGGTATTGTGTCTGTATTTGCTGGCTTTGGCTTAACGAAGTGTATCGCTGGCATCATTACCTGCTCTGTGAAGCTCCTATTGTTTTTTTTTTTTTGGGCTTTCATAGAAATGTTGAGTCAGTTCAATGGTAATACAAATGTGTCCCCCCTGTCATTTAGATTCATGCTCATGGTTTGTTCTGCAAGGCTTTTTGTTTATGTGGTTTAGTTACTTTAGACTTAAACTGCTCTTCTATGAGGTGTTTGCACTGTTGCACACACCTGCTCTTTGTGTCCTCCCCTCTTTTTACACCTCTCACATTCTTCATCCTTGTCTTTCAACAGCTGGCTTTGTATGTGCTGTCGTTCCTGGAACCGAAGGACCTCCTCCAAGCAGCCCAGACATGTCGCTACTGGCGCATCCTGGCAGAGGACAACCTGCTGTGGAGGGAGAAATGCAAAGAAGAAGGTGAGTCTTAAGTCTTTGTTGAACATGTGCAGACACACAGTGTGCAGTCTGAACACTCTGCTTAAACATTGTGGTTGTACCTGTTAAATAATAATAAAATAAACTTAAATATACTGGGATGTTAATCCAATCAGCTTCTGTCTCTCCTCTAACAGGCATTGACGAGCCTCTGCCCCTCAAGAAGAGGAAAATTGTCAAGCCTGGCTTCACTCACAGCCCCTGGAAGAGTGCCTACATCAGGCAGCACAGAATAGACACTAACTGGAGGAGAGGGGACCTCAAATCACCCAAGGTAGCTTTTCCTTCAAACTTGAATTCCCCACAGGACCCCCTCAACCCAGCCAATGTTACAGATCTGATATCAAAAGACTTTGAGTCACAGAACAGTGGTTCAATAAGGGTTTAAAAGTGTGACGCTGATGGAAAGTTAGTGATGAGCCAGGTCCATGCTTTGCAGTATTCATGTTGAATGATAACCGAGCTGGAGCACAGGGTGATCTTATTCCGCTTCAATCTAAAGGCTCCATCTGTCTTTTGCCTGCTCAGGGGTTTCCCATAAAGCATGACCAGCAGGCTGGGGTTGATCCTAAATGGGCCTTGGACGGTTTTGCAACTTTTGAAACAGCTGCAGGTCATTTCAGTATGACACTGATGTAAATGGGGTTACTGTGCTCTTCACACTACTTTGCATATGCAGTGTGCTCTGTCTTTTGCTGAGCTAGCGGGTCTGTGACCCAGTATAAACCAGAAGAGACTCCAGACGGACACACACACACACACACACACACACACACTGCATACAACTCAGCAGCACTTGATGACATTTTCCTCTCATGGCCTCTTGACTTTGATGTACAAAGCACCAGAGACGTGTCATCATCGGTTCTTGCCATATGCCTTGTCATCCCACACCCCACCCTTCTCTATCCTTTCTCACTGCATCTCTTTTTTTCCCTATCTGTGCTGTCTCAAAGGTGCTGAAAGGTCACGATGACCATGTGATCACCTGCCTCCAGTTCTGTGGCAACCGAATCGTCAGCGGCTCTGACGACAACACGCTGAAAGTCTGGTCAGCCATCACAGGAAAGGTAAGAGTGAAAGATCTCAAGTGTTTAACCTTCTATGATGTGTTTTATGTGATGCAGGACATACTGTGTGATGAGCATCTCCACCTTGAACTGCTGTGAACCAACAACAGGCTCATGAAAACAGATTCAGGCAGCCAGGGCTCCGTATGTCACAAACCACAGGGGGCTAAAATAAATAACCTTGAGACCTTGAGCATTAGCGTTAGCAACACTGCCAGCACTGTGTCAGCTACTGCCAAGCTACAAGCTAACAACCAATATAAACAAATCAAAGATGCTAACAGCACAAACTTTTCTGATTCGTCTGCTAGTCTCTGATTTTGATTTCAGCAGACTTAGTGTCAAAAACCATGTTAAACAAAACATAATCCATAGCATAGCAGAGTGTTTGAGGAACCTCAGCTGCTTTTTATATTTCCTGTTTTATTCCTTTTGTCTTGATGGCTTCCTTCCTCCCTGTGTCAGATGTTAATGGACTGTAGACGCTTGTCCACGTGAAATACTTCACATGAATTTTTCAGACTTATTGATCCAAAAGTGAAGGATTATTGCTAGCTTTGTCATCATACAGATCCTGTTTGACATTCAGCCATACATAAAACATAAACAGCTGTCTAACCACTGCCTAACTGTGTGTATCTGTGTAGCTTTCACTTTCCGGATAGTTAGTGATATTTGCTCTGTCATTTAAAAACCCCCCAAACACCTGGCAGGACTCCATCTAACTGTCCATCCTTTCATCTTACATTTAGCCATTTTGCAGAGTTGTTACACAGCACATGTCCGCGAGGAGTGTTAGTATTCATGGCTGAAGCTGTTGCAGCCACACAGGGCTTGTGCTGCAGCTTTACGCTGTGTATTAAACAGAAAGGCAGTTGTTGCACTGTGGTGTTGGGGAGAGGTTCACAAAGTGTTGTAAATCACAACACTTTCATGCCTCTGTGTTGGACTTTCAAAAGAGCTCTTTAATAAAACACCCTCTGCACACTGTTACTGCATATTTCTCATTCCCACCTAGTTTCTTTCACCTTTACTCAAATAAATGAGATAAGGATGGTGGTGAACTTGTTTTTTTTTTTTTTTTTATAAAAAAAAGCCCTTAGAGAAATTGATATTCTGCATGATCTCGTTGCAGCAGGTTTCTCTTTCTATTGGACACAATAGACCCAAGAGCCTGCTTTTCATTCTTGCAAAGTCTCAGTCTAACAGATAGTAAAGTTGGCATCTGGCCCACTGGTGATTACACACATATCAGTCACAGCATTTGCTGATCTGAACAGATTTCACCAAGGTCACCCGATAGGCATGGGGCACAAATTAGCTCTCCTTTGCCCAAAGACTTGTATCTGGATGACAAGTTGTTAAGTTACAGCTGCACTGGCTCCACATTGGTGGCGGCAGCCTGCAATGAATCACATCACCGGCAGCCTCTAATCATGCATTCAGACCGACGTCACAGACTCGCAGCGCATTGTGTCAGTGGTTTCTACAATGCAAAGCCGGCTCAGGATTGTTTGTTTACATTAGTCATGAGGAAGAGATGAGCCTAAATCTGTCTGTGTTTGGGTGCTGCTCCCAGAACACATCCCCCCCTCTCTGGATTTCATCTCTTTGCTTATTTAGCTCTCAGCAACAGAGAGAGACAGAGTCCTTCGCTGGAGAGCAATGGCCAATTAAGTCCAGTCGACCATTTCGGGTGAAGTGGCTGTCGATGCCAGTAAAACTGTAAAGTAAAAATACAATGGGATTTCCAGCACCTGCATTTGTTTTTCCTCCCCGCTGTCAACATCCTTTACTGTCGTTGCCAGCTTATTTGAGGACTTGATTGCTACGTTTTCCTCGCCGTCGTTTCGTCCCCATGAGATGCAGGTCTATCAGTGATCTCAAGACATTACATGTTTGTGATGAAGGGACAAATGCTTCTTGCAGCTGCCAGTCCACACTCCTGTGTTGATTCCTGTTCTCCTTCTTACCTCCTTTTCCTTCATATTGCAAATGGCCGTAGTGTTAAGTGTTTTGTCCGACCTTGGTTTGCCTTTTACCTCTAATGTAAATCCTCTAAACTGAAGAAAATCTTAGGTGAGCCTTTCACAGCTCAGCCGCTAATGCCACAACTTTGGTTTTACTCAGAACTGGATCCATAAGTGGTAGAAACACGATGACCAACAGAGATGAGGCACATTTACTTCAGCCTCTAAGACGTTCTCCTTTTAGAGTCGGATGCCATTAGACTGAAGATGTGGTTTTCTTTCCTCCGTTCAGTCACCAGTGTTTGATTTTTGGGTTGCTTTTCATTCATCAGACAAAAGCAGCCCCGCAAATCGGTAATGGGTTTGGTGGACGATTATAGATTACAGGGGTAAATTGCCTCATGCTCTCAGAGATCAGCGGCTACCTCTGTGCTTCTCTTCAGAGGAGAGAGATTTAAAATGCATCTCTGGCAGCTTGCACTGTAGGTAGAGGATTTAAATTGAAAGGATGGAAGAAGAAATTGGTCACACGGTAGACAAATTTTGCCAGAGGTAGAGCAGTGTTAACGCTTCCGCTCAGATAACTTGTGCTCCTTTTCCTCTGAAACTTTGTGTACAATTTGGAACGATCAAACAGATTTCCCCCTTGAACCCGACACTGTCGGGTGAGTGAAGTGATGTTACATCGCTGCGCAGCGTTAGAAATGTCCTCGTGCTGTTCTCCCACTATCTCAACCCCAGCTCTAAACCGGGCCTCAGATATGATGCTGACAAGATCATAACAGATGTTCCCATCAATAGTTTAATAAATCTGTCCAATATCCTTTTTCTCTCTCCAAGATTTGTTTGTGGATCGAGTTTGTTTCGGACTCACAGGACGTTTTTAGCACAGAATGCAGATCCTATCAACAGAGCTTTCTGCATGGACACGGTTTGCATTTTAAGACACTCAACAAATATTCATCAGATGCCCTTCAACAAACACTAAGACAGATACTTGCTAATGTTTCATCTCAGCAGCCAGTTTTTGTCTCTGCCCTTTATTTATCTTGTTATGTAAACACAGAGTGAATTGAACTCTTGCTGTGAGGCAATCAGGGAATTATTATAGGAGATGAGATTATATGTAAATGCTTCCACACCTCTGAAACAAGTGGGCCATTGCTTAGTGATCAGGTAAGACGATGTGGATTTGGTTATGGTGAAAATGTTGTGATAGATTAAACAAACTCCAGAGTTTGAAATTAAATTGTCTCAGTTGAAGCTGAATCTGCAGTTTGTTGGATTGTTTTTATTTTTTTTTTTTTTTTTTTTTTTTTATTAAAGCTTGTTTTCCTATTGAAGTAGCCTGTGCTGAGACAACACTCAAAGGCTTTATCTTTTAGCGAGTGGACCTTTGTCTCTGTGTTGTCCTCCAGCCTCAGTGAGAGATGTCAATCTTGTGCCCAGGAACACAAACAGTGGCACACATCTCACTGCTTCAAAGGTGGCTGTGGTGGTGCTTAACAGATCAGTGCGTGTCCTTGGTGGTGCCTGTCAGTGGCAGCCTCAGCTGTCAGGCTGATTTAAGATGGCAGACCTGTGCACCGCTGTCATATCCAGGGAGAGGTGTCCTCTACCAGATGCTCTGGCTGCTCGGATGCCCAGTTTACATTCTCCTCTTTTTAAGTAACAGAGATTAGGGATTGGTTTTGGAGCTGAGAACCCAATGGGAAAATTGTTAACATGATTAGACATGGGATGATTACTACTTAAAGCGTAGCATTTAAGTCACGAAGGAGGTCTAATACTAATGTAGTAATGCACAACAGGGGCTGTAATACATTTTTTTTCTGTTGAGTGTGGCTCAATATTTGTAATGTGACATCAGGACTTCAGTCCATCAGTATCCATGTCATCCAATCAGGAATGGAAAGACAAAAAAAAAAAAACCACGTGCAATGAAAAGGGCAAACATGTTGACATCCTCGCTGAGCTCTTTGTACACCGTTAGACTTCACCAGTTTCATGTCTGTCCCTCGTTCCACCAGCGTTTCTTTGTTAGACGAGATGAGAGCAGGGTCTGTTTTTACAGTTGCAGGGAGAAAAAGCATGGTAAGTTAACACACTTTGATATCGGGTGTCGTGGCAGCTCAGTTGACCGAAGAAAATAATGAACGAGGCAGCAGCAAAGATTTTTCCTTTTTGCCAGGACCAGTTTTAGTCAGTGTGAGGACAGTGTGGACTTACTGTGTTCACAGAAAGCAAAACAGGAAAGCAGGAAATTATCATTACTTTTAAATTTTTGTTAATGCATCAGTTGCTTTAATTGTCAGGATATTTAATATGTAGAAACCGTTGGACACATTTTGCAGAGACTACTGTCCTTGATTTTCTGTCTCTCCTCTGGGAAAATGGGTCTTAATGTAAATTCTACCGTAGCCTCAGAAATCCTTTAATCGTGTGATTGAGTCTATAATAACAACGTCTTGACCTGAGGTGTTTTGTTTTAACCTTTGCAGCGCGATAACTCGATGCACCTTGTAGTCTCCTTGACTCGTACTTTTTGATATTTCCTGCTCAGGTCATGTCAGATGGATTCATCAATACAAAGTGAAAACTGCAGTATTTAGAGTATTTAATGGTCGTTATCATGGCTGCTACACTGGATATCCACCCACCACTGATTTTTTGTTAATATATATATTTATTTAAATGGAGAGGAAAATATAATTCAAATGTAAGTCATTGTATGAAAACCCTCATGTTCAAAAAAGGTCCTTCACAGGTTCATTAAAAGAATGCTAATCTTCTTTCTCTCTCTGGGACGAGCTTATTTTATGTTTGTTTCACAGACAGATAAAGACGCCTAAGCCCTTCATTTCAGATACTCTCTCTTCCCACGCAGTGTTTGAGTAGGCTCTAATCACACACTGTGATTCTTGTTCTTGGAACCTCAATCACTGGCTTCGATTCACGAGAAAAATCTTGCATCATTAAGAGTGCGATTACAATAAACTGCAGGGCTGTAGTTGAATTTTTACACAGCAGCAGCACAGATTCTTCACACATGGATTATAGAGAGTGGGAATGTTCTGAATCATGTATATACCATGTTTACGACGTGTTAAAAATGTTCAGTGAAATGTAATTCAGTCAGATGTTTCTCCAGCTGCAATGTAAAGTCATTTCTCTGTTGTAACAAACCCATGAAGCAGGGGCCACAGTGATAAACAAGAGACTTTAAAGGTGTAGGGGGGTTGATTGTAAGGTCATGCCACAGTGGCCCACAGTTAATGAAGTCATTCTCCTTAACACGGGATGGAGCAGGCGGAGACAGGCTGCAGCAGCGTCGTCATCCTTTTCTTTCACTCGCTGCAAATAAAACCTCTTGCCCTGAAACCACCGTTCTCTGCTCAGCGGCTTATCAGCTGCAGTCAGGGGGTCACATGTTGTACACTTGAAGAGACACGCTCCACACTGAACCTGACATAACCACAGCGCTCACCAAGCGACCACCTCCACAGTTTGCTCTTCTGCTCTCCCCAAAGAATTTTAATTTAATGCATTTAGTATAATTAAATTGGGGAGGGAAAGGGGGGGGAGGGGGGCAAATGAGACAAACCGTGGAGGACGCAAATTCAATTGATCAGAAAGATTTCCATAACTGCTGTAATCAATAGTTAATCTACCGTCCCTAATGGGAATGAATGGGTGCTTTTTTGTTTTTTTTTTTTATTTTATTGAAGACAGTTGTCAACCCATTCTGCAAAGAGAATAAATCGGCCGCTTTTGCAGCTGATAAGTAAAAGCAATTATAAAAGCCAGCAGAGAGCTCAGACAGAGATTTTGTCCTGGTGCAGCAGCAGGTAGAAATGACGGTGCTCTTCCCTCCCGTAAAAGGTCACACAAATTTCATTTTACTTCTCTTTTTCCCCTGAAGGCAAACTGAGGTCATACAGGAGGGGGGAGGGGGGCAGAAATGCCATTTTATGAAACTAATTTATAATATGTATGAATGAAATCACCCTGAAAGTCTTTGAAACTCACTTTTTCTAACATCAAAAAACTGACAATTGTGAAGTGAAGAATTTTACTGACAAGGACTGCTCTTTTTCTTCTTTCAGTGTCTGCGGACATTGGTGGGCCACACAGGGGGCGTGTGGTCATCCCAGATGCGAGACAACATTATTATCAGCGGCTCCACTGATCGCACACTCAAGGTCTGGAACGCAGAGACAGGAGAATGTATCCACACCCTCTATGGGCATACCTCAACAGTGCGCTGCATGCACCTACATGAGAAAAGGTATGGAGCAATCTCACTCACCATCAGTAGGTAATCTGTGTAAAAGGTTAAGATAGGGCCACACTACTTTCCATTGATCAAATCTAGTCACTAATAGCTGAGCTGCAACATCAGGCTGAAATAGTCTTAACTATTTTTGATATTAGTTGATTTTTCAGAGCTGCCCTGGCTCCGCCTTCTGAGGTGTTGAGGAATTGTGGCTCTTTTTTTTAATCTTCTGACCTTTTAAAGACCCAAAGAAACAACCACCTTACCTGAGAGAATAACTGAACAGTAATGACAATCATCTTTGGCTCTAGCTCAAACCCAGGTGTTGATAAATGAATCAAATTGACGTGCATGTTAGACAGTGTCTGGAAATGCTGCCTTCAGGTCAGGTATTTCCACACCGCATCCCAAACATGTCTCATTAGGAACGTACTCCTGTTAGATAGTTGATTTTTATCTCTCATGTCTGTTGTTACATCTGATTATGGTTCAGATCAGTGATGTGTGTTGCTGGGTTGCTTTCATAAAAAATATACATATATATATATATATCCCAAGAGACTCCTGATTAAGATCAATTAAAACACACTAATTCACACACTTTATCCCATTTCCCTACCTCGGTATCATAGCAACATTATTCTGCCTCAACTCAAGAAAGTGGAATAAACTGTAAATTCCATAAATTTCTCTCATGTTTCCAAAGTCATATGTGATCAACACCAGGCAAAAAAAGAGCAGTTCGGCAACAGGAAAGGAGGAAAGTATCTATATGACAGTGAACACGTGGTCTCATAGTGATTAAATAGGCCCTGTGAAGCGTCTTAAGTGAACCACTGCTCACTTATTTACTCAATGTTACACTCCAGAGACTCAAAGTGCTCTTTTTGCCTTAGGGCCCACCAAGGTTTTTGTGTAGCATTTGATTGCTCACCCACTGGAAACGCTGTGAGCTGCAGGCAGGCAGTGAATAACATGTTGGTGATTTTCATCTTCGTAGCACCGAGAGGCAATTTATAAATAAAGAGTATGTGCTGTGTGTATCTACAGCATATTCCAAAAGAGAAATATTGATAAATGCAGGAATTCTGGTCTTCTGGTTTGGTGGAAATTAAGGAAAAAGTGTCAATCAGTGAACAGTTTTCATGTATTTTCCCTCAATTTCTGTTTGTAATATTGACTGTAAATAAGATCCTGAGGTAGAAACTGTACTCACAGTAATCTCAAAATGAAAACCTTTCTCCCTAAACACTGTTTCAATTTCAATAACCCGTAACTCATCTGGGTGAAGACGCTGCTGAAGGGCAGCTTTTTGAGCAGGAGAGGTGTTTTTGTACGTTCAAGCATGAACATGAACGTGACGGTGTGTGTTTCTTGTCAGATGAACAAAAGAAAATGGTCATACCTGTCTCATTAGTCTGTCACTGCAGCTGCTGCAGCATGAATGAGGATTTACGAGGAGAGTCTCAAGTTTAATCATAAAGAAAGCATAATTTAGGGGGAAGTTTTTCTCTAGGGAAAATCCAACTCAACACACAATCCTCCAGTGATTTCACACTTGTAAAGTGTTTGTTTTTCACACCCACTGATAGAGTAAAGCTTAACTGCTTCAGTTGCTCTGCTACAAGTCTCTGACTCTCTGTCCGGCCTCCTCTCAGGGTGGTCAGTGGCTCTCGTGACGCCACGCTGCGCGTCTGGGACATCGAGACAGGTCAGTGTTTACACGTCCTCATGGGCCATGTGGCAGCGGTGCGCTGCGTCCAGTACGATGGCCGACGGGTTGTCAGCGGTGCCTATGACTTCATGGTTAAAGTGTGGGACCCCGAGACGGAGACCTGCCTTCACACGCTGCAGGGCCACACCAACAGAGTCTACTCCTTACAGGTGAGCAGCTTCAGAGACAAGAAAGACAGGCAGACTGTGTGCACAACGGTTAAATTTTAGGCCAGACTTGTACATAAATTTAAATTTAGTATTTTAGTCATGAGTTTCCAGTCTCTTGTGTTTCAAATCAGATTTTTGAAATATTCAGTTGCAAATCAAAATCTACTTTTAAAATGAAATATTAAATGTCTCCCACTTTGTTGCACTGATTTTACATTTTTAATTTTCATTTTACCCATATTTATGTACATTTTTATACCTTGTCATTGTGTTCCCTCCACGTGTGTGTGTGTAAGTTGTTGTTTGTGTGAAAAAATTAATTCCTGTGTGTCCTCTAAGATGTCCTCTCACCCACTCAGTGATGACAGTGCACTTTAGCTGGTGCCATCGCCCTCGGAGCGGAGACTGTTTACTGCACAGACAGATTGGTTTTTGCACCACGCAGCGTCATTAAGCTTTTAAAGTGTTGCTGCTCTACATTTGAACGTGGGAACAAAAGTCAAAGCTTTCACGGATCAATAAAATTCATTTATTTCATTGAGTTTAATCTTAAGGTTGTTAATAGAGCCAGACTTTGCTGTGTGGGCGTCTGCGCCATCAGCTTGCAAGTTCAGGTGACACCTGCGCTCAGCGTGAAGTGACAACTTTATTTTCAGCCCATTTAAATGTGTCCTCTCCGTCTCCAGTTCGATGGGATCCACGTGGTGAGCGGCTCATTGGACACGTCAATAAGGGTCTGGGACGTGGAGACGGGCAACTGCATCCACACGCTAACGGGGCATCAGTCCCTCACCAGCGGCATGGAGCTCAAAGACAACATCTTGGTCTCAGGCAACGCAGACTCCACGGTCAAGATCTGGGACATCAAGACAGGCCAGTGCCTGCAAACACTGCAAGGTGAGTCTACCATCCCAGCAGGCTGCTAGTCCAGCTGTGAGCATCACACCAGGTAAAAACAGGAGGCACCACAATATTGTAACAGCTCCAGGGCAGGTGTAAGTCATTCTTTATATGTGTAACAGAGCAGTCAGGATTCACTCTTCTCTATTTAATATTTTCTTTATTTATGATAAAACTGAATTGTAAACATATGAATAAACAACAGCGTTCAACACTGACAGAAAGCACCAAAGTTTGGACTTGAAACTGATGCTTTAGTTAAAAGGCTTCCTCCACACAAGAATATTTTCATTTTAAAGTGGTGAATTCATACTAAAAAGACAAAACGAGATGCGTCTTAAAAGGAAAACACAGCGGCGTGGGTGTAGGTTGGACACTTAAGTGATCTGTGTGTGTGTTGTGGGGCTGCTGGTCCCGATTAGTCTCATTTTCTTTGTGTCTGTTTGAATGGCTCCAACTCCATTAGCAGCACTGGTGCCTCACAGGAAGTTGGAAATCCTTTTCTTGAATAGTGGTGGCAACCACCGATGCCCTGCCCCTAAATGCCCTCATTAACAAAGTACAACCCTGCGTGCTGGTCCTTCCAACACCAACACACACACACGCTAAACAAAAGGATTCCCCAGTGGGAGACTGAAGAGAGGCAGGGATGAAACCAGGGGGGGAGGGTGTGTGTCCCTTGTGAAGAGGGGTGGCTACGGTGAGAGGATGAGGGCAGGGCAACATTGTGGGTCACATAATTAGGTCACTGGACAATTTCTGCTATTCATTTGTGTGTTTTGATAAGACAATAGGCCAATAACAAGGCCATCACTGTCAGCTGAAGAGAGCAAAGGTAGTAATGGAGCAGGCTGCTTTGTTGTGGTAATGGGAAGAGAGGGGAGGGGAGGGCAGGGAGGAGAGAGGGAGGCAGGGATGTGGGGGGTTGGTGCAGAGGAGAATTGTATACTCGGGTAAATAACGCAGCCTTTGAACTAACTGGAGAACCGAATAGGGAAAAGATGTGAGAGCTCGTCGACTGCGAGATCTTGCTGCAAACGGATCATGAAAGCATAAAGAATTTTAACGTCCCGAGTCCAATAGCTGCCATGGCAACGTCAGCAAAACAGTTTATTCTCCCCCTGCACTTGATTGTGAGCTTGTTTGTGTCTGTCGCCCTAATTGATTTAATTAAGATATCATTTTAAGGTACTCAGGGAAATCTTAAGTCACCGCACACGTGCTAGTCACAAATAAAGTGGCGTCGATGAAAGCAGCGACAGCCGCCATCTTCACTTCAACCGTGGCCTCCTGCCAGCTGACGGCACACAAACACGGCAGAGTGAGGTGAAGCCAGAGCAGCTTAGCTTCAGAGGCTGCGATAGGCCCGAGTGTCTCTCTGCAGCCTGACTACAGCAGGAAGACCCCGCTGCACTTCAGGAATAAGAGATGAGCTCCTCCCTCTCTACTGACTTAATAAGGTTTTTGTTTTGAGCTCTTTATTCTGTAGCTCAGTTCCTCTGCTGCAACTCTTTCATTTCCAATTCACCCTCCACTCCTCTGCTCACTGCAGTTATTAGAGATGACAAGAGGGAGCTATAGGAGGAGCTATAGATGGTCAGGGTTTCCTGCATGAAAGAGTTTTTTTTTTGTTGCTGTTGGACGTCCTAAGCCTCTCATCTTGTGATCTACTTTGTCTGAAGACAGCAGCAGAACCAACAGACAAACTCATTACACTCAGCATGAGCTCTTTTCCTCAAATTAGAGGAGGTGATCTGAGCCGGCCATAAAACGCTGTGGAAAACCCAACAGGCACTGAAAGTCTCCCCCTTGTGCTTTTCCTGTTTGCATTTCCATCACAGTCAAAGAACCATGAAGAGCAGATAACAGGAAGCCGACACATGACTGTCAACACAGTGGTATTGTCCTTTGTCGTCTTCTGAGGCATGACAATGATTGGATGAGCAGAGGCAGAAACTCGGATTGAAAATATCAATACCATAGGTGTTGTGCTGCCAGAGAGGACGGAGATGGTGCTGTACTGCTTTTATTTCCTCAGAGTGTTTAAAATAAAATGTCCACAGTTCACATAATGTTGTTGAAATGTATATATTCTGAAGTGCTTTAAGATTTGATCATCATTTAAAACTATATGTCAAAAAGAGAGTCAATAAAAATGAGTAAAAACGTCGTATTTAAGGTGCATTGATGGATTTCCAAATATCAACCATGCACAAGTAACAAGCAAGAAAACATTCCACCTTAAAAGGGCCCAGTAGCTGCAAAGAGCCTCCGAACGATAACAGGGAAGCAGGAAAAATTCCCAACATCCTGGAAAGAAGTGGAAAAGTTTGTCCCCTGTCCTCTGTTGTCTCACACTTCTTCCATCTCTGTCGTTCCAGGTCCACACAAGCACCAGAGCGCCGTCACGTGTCTTCAGTTCAACAAGAACTTTGTCATCACCAGCTCAGACGATGGCACGGTCAAACTGTGGGACCTGAAGACGGGGGAGTTCATCCGGAATCTGGTGACTCTGGAGAGTGGCGGCAGCGGCGGTGTCGTGTGGCGCATCCGGGCCTCCAACACCAAGCTGGTGTGCGCAGTGGGCAGCCGCAACGGCACAGAGGAGACCAAGCTGCTGGTGCTGGACTTTGACGTGGACATGAAGTGAGAAGGGACGTGGTGGGGAAGCATGAAGAGAGCGCACTGCGGAGAGGAAGGGATGGAGAGAGGATGGGGGGGAGGAGGAGGAGGAGGCACCTGGAGACCGGAGGGCCGACGCCGCAAACTCTTCACCCCAAACTCGCAAAACCTGCAACCACCACCACCACCAACAGTGGGCTGTCCTGTCCGCTACAACTATCTCCCCCGTCCCCCCTTTTTTGGGTAAATGTTACTGACAAAGCCACAGACCCTCACATGTGTTTAGCCCCTGCTTTTGACCCCCCCACCACCAGTTGGAGGTGGAGCCTGAGGGGATCGGGCTGGAAATGGGGCCCGGGGGCCACGACCGGTCTGTCCCTTAATTAGCTGGGAGAAAGAAAGAGAAGAAGAAGAAAGGAGCAACTTGACGACTGAACTCTCCTGAAGCGACTCCCCCACCCTTTCGGTTCGGGGGGGTCAACTTCGCACAGAGACTTGGTTTAGCTTCAAGCCTGACAGATTTTGAGATGTACAGAGATATATTATTTTTTAATGCCCCCACCACCACCACCCCTACCCCCATCCCCCTCATCAGTACGCGCCCTCAAACACACACACACACACTCAAAACCGGAAAAGTGGAAAACAATGACTGTAGGAAATTAAAAAAAAAAAAAAAAAAGGATGGAGGGAGGTGGGAGGTGTTGAAGGTGAATTTCCACACAGTTCCAGGTGAAAAGCTGCTCGATGTAGAGAAATGGGAGGGTTCAGCCTGTTACCAGGCTCGTTTCTTGTCACTCCATTTCCGTTCTTGTTCTCCACTCGGTTTTCTGTAGTTTGATTTCTTTACAATATCGCACACAAACACAACTGTGAATTTCAGAACCTTTTTGGTTTATCATATGAAAGGGGTTTCTCTATTGATGTTGTTTTTTTTTTGTTTTTTTTCCTCTTTCCTTGCCGTTGCTAACAGCAACAAATCCCAGTATTAGAAACCTGCTCGGTTTAGGTTTGCTGTCATTATGTCACAAGTTTTCTTTCTTTTTTTTTTTTTTTTTTTTCTCTTGGTCTTTCTGTTTGAGTTGTTTGTTCTTCCTTTCTGTTTTCTACATACCTGGGTTTGGAGGCTCCGTCTCCACATGAACATCAATGCTGTCCAGAATTTTTCAGTCGAGCTGGGGTGGTTTCCTCAAAGCCGGTGCTGTGACGAGAAGTAAAGGTTCTCTGCTCAAAAGCGCTGTGGATTAACGCCCCTGAACCCCCCAGCCCCTTCCCCTCTACTGTTTTCCCCCAGTGGCCAAACTGTATTTATGCTGCTAGATGAAAGGAAAAAAGAGAGATGGAACTTTTACTTGCTGTGACGTTTTAGTCCCAGGCGAAATTCCAAATTGAACTCTATATGTTTGGACTTTGACAAAAGATGACAACAACAAAAAAAGATAACATCCAACATTTTTGTTTTGTTTTGTTTTTGTTTTTGCCACTGAAACTTGAGCCAAACGTGCCTCTACGAGGCTGAGAGGAGGGAGCGCGTCCGACAGACACTGACGGGATCGCTTGCAGAGAGGAAACAAGCAGATGTACACTGTTGGCGTGCGTGTGTGTGCGTGCATGAGTGCGTGTGTTATAAGCGTGTTAATGGGCAACTTGTAAAACACATTCCTTGGGACAAAGCTCTTTCAGCCTGTTCTTTGGGGAAATGTACAAATGCTGTGTGGACTGGCAAAGGAAAAAAAAAACAAAAAACAAAAAACTAGCAGATGTATCAACTTTAACACGTGAATGAGAGAACTGTCCGTATCCATGTGTGATTGTTGTTCCATTCAAAGATGTCTGAAACAAACAAGAGGAGACCATCACAAGCATCAGGTGACGGGTCGAGCTGCCAGGAGTCTTAGTGTTACACGTGTTGCAGTGGAAAATCACCGCAGCCGCAGCCTCGTGGATCGTCAGTGGGAAACATTAAAACACAAAAAGGCAACAAACGTGAACTGAAACATTGTAGCCAAAACGAAAAATCGTCTCAATCTCCAAGAGTCACAACTCAAGCTGAACTGTGAAAGTGGTATAACACTGTATATTAAAAAAGAAAAAAGAAAACAATCTTGCTCTATCTCCTCTCGTTGTTTTCTCCCTCTGTTTTAATTTATGATCTGGTTTGAGAAATCAGATTTGTTGCAGGTGTTTTATTTTTTCAGTTCATGTAAACTGCCTGGCAAAAAAGAAAACAGACAGAAAAAACCTTAAAGGGATTGTGTATTTGTTTGATTCACTTAGAATTTTATTTTCTTATAACTTAAGTGCAATAAAATGTGGGTTTTTCTTTTTTCATTTCAAGCATATCAGTTGTCTGTTTTTGTTACCTGTGTGAAGGCATCTTATATGTTCAATAAAGCAAATTATTTGGTTAATTACATTCATGAGGGAATACTTCAACGTTTATCGCAGAGCAGGTTTTTTTTACGAGGCCAAATCTGTCACAGCCGTTAACTTCAGATGAGAGAGTTGGATCCAGTTAAAGGAGCTTGATAGCGATTCTTCTCTTCTATCAATGAGGTCATGTTCCACTTCCTGTTTATTTCACCAGTCACATCTGAAGATGAACTACTTTTTGATCAGACTACGCTTTAGTAAGGATTTAAGAAGGGTTTATAACTAGTTTACTAATGAGCTTCACGCTAAAGACGTCATCTACAAGCTGTTCAGACACATTAGATTAAAACAGAGTAAAAACTTATAAACCATCAAACAATAATAAAGTTGAAGACCTGAATTAATAAACTAATAATAATCCATTTATAAACCATTTTTAATGTGTAGTGTTATTTTACAGTGGTGCTGAAAGTTTGAGGAATAAAAAGTTGACAAACTGGGGCACTGTATAGCTGGCTGAGTTGAGCAGGTGTCCCATATGCAGAGGTTACAGCCCTCGCTGCAGCAGCCCCGGTTTGAATCCTGAATCTGGTGGCCCTTTGCTGCATCTCTTTCCCCCTCTTTCTGCCTTCCCAGTTCCTGTCTCTCTCAACTGTCCCAAAAAAAAAAAGTTGACAAATTACAAAAAGTTGTGACAGAGGCTGAAGAATTGATGTAGATGCGACTAAAATGTGACGGTGTGTGATGGACTCAGACTAAGTGAATAATCTTGTGACTCAAACAGTCGTCTGACGAGACTAAAAATAGCAGCAGAACAGGAAAAAAAAAAAAAACATTTTCCCATAAACTCAACATAATGATTTTTTGTTCTTAACATTAGACCATATCTCATTATGTGCTCGTCTCCTGCAGCGGTTTACTGGCACACTAATGGACGCTAACAGTCAGTTGTAGTTGAAAACATTCATTCATATTCATATTTTCTGTTACAGATTTTCTGCAGTTTCACTGAAACGTTGCTCTACATTAGGACGAACCTGTGGGTTTGACCACTGCTGGTTCCCACAGGGCATGAAAATCTCTGTAAAAGTCCCAAAACATGTTTATTGATTTTCTTTAGGAAAAAAAAAAAAAGTAATTTCCCAGTTTTCAGAACAGAAGTAAATGGTGCGTTTGCTGGGGACTATTTTCTCTCCAGTGAGTATTAATAGCAGCTGCAGTGTGTTATGTGGGATTGACCCAAAATAAATTATAGAGCTCTTGTTTATTGTAATGAAGAAACAACTTAGCTCGGAGGCACAGAGGAATGAGCTCTGTGGCTTCGGCCTCACAAGCAATGCTTGTTAGTGAGATCTTGTAGTTGTTTCTTTTTTTTTTTTGCTCCCAGGGGATTTGTTGATAAGAGTAATAAAGACTTATCAGCACTTCTGTCTCTCAGTAGCTCAGTGTTAGGTGAAGAGGTGGCAGCCTGAGGTCTGTCCTCAGCACGACGTCCAATCAAGTTTAGTAAATTAGAGAAAAAGACCAACATCAGATGTCACTCTGGGAACT
Source organism: Caranx ignobilis (assembly GCA_021432705.1). Taxonomy (NCBI): domain Eukaryota; kingdom Metazoa; phylum Chordata; class Actinopteri; order Carangiformes; family Carangidae; genus Caranx; species Caranx ignobilis. The sequence goes on from MU269982.1 coordinate 6,396,258, forward strand.
TTTTCTGATCGTTTATTGACTGAATGATAATTGGATTATGGAAGTAATCCATGTTCAACTATGAGTCAACAAACCAAGATGAAAGCAGCTTTTCTGAACTTTTGCATTTACACAAATAGCAGCACAAGTCGATCCTGGTGGTGAATGTTTTGACGGACACATCCAGTTATCAGATCATCCTTTCTCAACATGTCTTTAGCAGCTGCTTCACAAGCTTGTTTGTCGTTAATTGTGCTCGATGCACAGACTGACACTGGAGTTCAGAAGCCTGAGGAGGAAAAAAGTAAAAAATGTAGTCATATTCAGATTCATATTTACAATCCCAGTGTTTTTCACTGAGACTAATTTAGCTGAAAGAGATTAATCTCCCCTCTAGAAAATGATGACGGGCTATTTTTTCCACTTAGACTTTAATTTAATTCTTGTTTTTCAACCTGTAAAGATAATTTATGCCTATTTCAGCCTCACTGAAGCTCGAAAACAGACGAGCATGTTGCCTTCCCTCTGCTCTCAGCTGTATCTAAAGCTCTGTAGAGGGGTGACCGGGGAACTATTTGAATTTGACCCTCTGTTTTGTTTTGGTCAGTGTCAATTATATCCAGACGGTTATCTGTCATGAGCCCATGCAGCTCGGTGCAGCAGTAACAGGCTCTGTGCTGCGGATTCCCTCCTGCCTGTTGCCTAGCGATAGCTCGTCTCTGGCCCCGGCCTCGGAGCTCAGTGTGCGCTCACAGAATAAATGGCATTGTGAGGAAGCGGCGAGGGCTGTACATCCTCACATGAATGGACGCGTGGGGGAGTTTCCACTTTGGTTGGCAAGGTTGCTCTGTCCGCCTGTTTGTTCCCAGGCTCCACTCATGTGTTGTGTAAGCAGCAGCTCTGCTCCACTGACTGGTCATGGAGGATAGTTATCCACTTTTTTTTTTTTTTTGGTAGCTGCAGAGTACTTCTTTATAAAGTGTTTCTTGGCCATAGAAATAAAATGTTATGACAAATCTATGATACGCAGTTCACCAGCTTTGTTAATCAATGAATCACTCTCTGCTACAGTGGCAGTGTGGCTGCTTTTGTCACTGTGACTCTCTGTCCACCACTTTGGTCCAGACTCAAACTCAAACTCTTGGATGGTTTTTCCATGAGATGAAAACACAGCTGTGCACCAGAGCAGCCTCACAAAGCTGCTAGAATGGCTGCAGATTAGTTTTTTGTTCTCCAGTTTCAGCTGCTCCCATGTGAGATCGTGCTACTTTTGTCGGTTTTTATGGCTCTGAGAGCTGGCGACAGGTTGTCTATCCGTCTCCATATGAAAGCTCAGAAGGAGCTTCTTCAAATTTGGCACAGAAATGAACTTGGACTCGAGGATGGACTGATTAGTTTTTGGCCAAAAGTTACTGAGACCTTGAAAAACATGTTTCTGGCCATAACTTAAGAATTTACACGTTAATAAACTGCAGCTGGAGCAGCTGGCAGAGGCTACGACTACAAAGCGGCACTTAGACTACGGCCTATGTTATATGATAAGAAATGTAATGCTCTTTAAGGTTTTGAACTTTGCTGGACTCTCATATAAAACAACACATCTCAAGACTATCACCTTGGGCTCTGTGAAAATGTGATGATCAATTTTCTACTATTTTTGGACATTTCCTAGACTTTAGAGATTGACGGAGAAAACTGCTGCAGAGATGCTTCACTTACATTGAGGAGCCAAAACTGCACCACAGTGTAGAAAAACTCCATTTCAAATACAAGTCGTACATTTTTAATCACATTTCAAGGAGAGATGTGCCAATTTTACTCATCGGTGTCTGTTTACAGTTCCTGTAGCTGCAGGCAACAACTGTCAACCTCAGAAAAAAAACCTTATACAACACTGTACAAGTTTTAATATACAGAGTTTATCCAACCTGTGTGTTCTGCTCCTCAGCTCAGCCTGAAGCTACAAGAGCAACTACTGTAGCAGCATACCACAACTTAGTCTTCAACTAAACTCTCATCAGTGGAGTTGCATTCTGGGTAATGAAGGCAACAGGTTTTTGCTGCATCGATTTTGAACTTATTTCCATCTAACTTTCCATTGTGAAGAACAAGTGAAACACTGAGACCGGTGAATTTCAGTGGATCTACTCGTTTTGAAGACACATGGCTGCTCTGGCTGTTAATAGATTATTACTCATGCACTGATGCTTCAGTAGTATTTTACTCTAGAGGAAGGTCGACGTGGAACCTGTTATATTTTCATTAAAGTCATTTTTTGGGCTTTATCATAGTGACAGTGAGAGACAGATGGGATGTAGGATACAGAGAGACAGACTTGGACCCAGGCAGTGCTCTTCCAGGTGAGAGGAGCCCCCTGGTCCTCCTGATATGATCAGTTGGTTTAGTCCAAACAGAGGCAAGGAAGAAATGTATGTTATTACTTTACTCCACAAACCCAGTGGAGTTGAATGAACCTTTGGAGAAGCTCAGGGAATAAATGTGTCTTTAGTGGATCACTGAACAACCCAGACGTCTCAAACACTGATGTTGTAAAAGAGGTCAGAGTACAAAAAGGTCAGAAAGCACTGGTTTATAATCACACCAGTACTTTAAAAGACCAGCGTACAAGTTTCAGCCTCTCATTATGTGATAATCCCTGGTGTAGTCACAGAGAGCCGAGCATATCCTGTAGTAAGATATCACACTTTTTCTGTTCAGAGAATCAGGGTTATATAGATAACCTTTTTTTTTTAATGTACAGTCGTAATCTGAAGAGTAACCAGGAATTTAAGCTGCCACATAAATATAGTGGAGTAAAAGGACAATTTCCACTGAAGTGAAGTAGTTGAGATTGAGATTTACTTCCTTACTTCCCTCCACTGTGAGAAAATAACATTTGTAACATGTATTTTTCTCGGTTCATATAGTGTAACAAACAAGATCATCTGGACGAGGAGACACTGATGTATCTCCACAGGCAGCCTTTTAATGAACTTAATTCTGGGAAGTGATGAATCATCTCATTCCTTGAGGTTATTAGCCATTTATCTACCTTACACTTACTGCCCGGACTGTGCCGCACTTCTTCCTCGTGATGAATGAACTTCCTTCTCTCTGCTCTCACCGCTCAAACGAACCACGTCGTCTGCTGCAGCTACAACTCATCCAGAGACCAAAAACAACAACGCCACAATGGTCATGAGAGATGGAAACCAGTGAGGGGTTCGGCAGAATTTCGATGGCATTGGGACAGATTGAAGGGGTTTTTTGGATGTCAGGATGAAAGAGATGGAGGAGGTGGAGGAGGGAGGGTAGCTCCAACACCTCATTTCATATCCCTCCACCATCTCTTTGTTCAGTAATCCTGCCCTGCAGCATCATGGCTCCTCTGATTGCCAGCAGATTCTCAAAGGGCCGCAGCATTAGCAGTGGTAGCATTTCACATCTCCGCTTAATCCTATTTTGGACCTTTGTTGTAGCCCGAGAACTGATAAAGGAGAACTTAATCTCCATAACCTGCTGTCAGTGGATGATGGTGAATGGAGTTACAGTGAAGGCTCTCAACATTGATCGGCACGCTCAAATCGGTTGATCTGAACTGTTTTTGTTTCCTTCAGGCAACTGGAGTTGATGTCGGCCATTTGTCTTCATGCCTCCTCCCCTCTCAGGAGAAGCACATGCATTAAAGGCTGAGAGGTCAGCAGGTTTACTCAATGCCACAGTGGCTCAAAGCGTGGATCTGAAATGTCTGACCTTTTTCTCCTTTACAGTCGTCTTGCACCAAAAAAGAAGAAGAAGAAGTAAAAAGAAAATCTTCACTTCTCCAACACCGCCATTGAAATGCCAGGTGTGTCACCACTGAAATTGGCCATCTGAATGGATTCCTGCGTTTGATCACAGCCCAGCAGCGCACCAAATCACATCTTGTGTTTCATAATGAGATGTGTCAGGGCCATTCTCGAGTACAATAATCTCGTACGAGAGAGCTGGAAGCAGAAATATTCATTCACCTTTTCTCTCTTTTCAAATCAGGCACGGTTAATAACACCCAGGTGAACACGCGGCAGATCGGATCAGCCAAAGTCCTTTGATTGCCCTGATGGGATTCATGGTTGACTGCTGCTATCAAGGACCTGACAGCAGGAGGTAAAACTGCAGGGGTCATCCATTCATATCAGTGGAAATCCAACACGCCTCCAACTGCAGGACATTTATTTTAAATCACAGTTGAGTTTTCAGTGTCTCAATAAATTACAGATCCTCTCAGGATGATCTAAAATGTTCTGTTTCAACTCTGCACATCGCACTTCAGCAAAACTTTGAGTGATTTGTACTTTGATTCACCATCCACACTGTGTGCAAATCAAAACTTCTATAAAAAATCGATTTTTATCTCACTATACATGTATAATTACTTTACTTACTTTCACTTAAATCCTACACATAGCACTGAGGCTATGAATAATTTCATCATGGAACAATTAAATCTGTCCATAAAAGGATTGTTTTGTTTATGTAACATTAAAAAATTGTAAAAAAAAAAAAAAAAAAAAACTTAAAATATATATAAAAAAAGAACAGCAGATCAAAATATGAGTTAAATTCATCTGTTATTTAAGTGGCTGCACATTTTTTTTCTGTCCATCGTCTAATTTTCATACAGTTAACTAGTGACCACAGATAATTTAAACATTTTTATTCGTAACTTGTCCTGTGACAAAGATAAGGCAGGTGGCAGTCAAGCCTGGTCTGTGCCCGGTCCCTCCTGCGACAGGTATAATCAAACAGACCAACCTGTGAGGGAGGGGGCTATGGGCGTGGGGGGGGGGTCATAAAATATAACTACCTCAATCCAGCACCTGTGGTTGGTTCAGAAAGCTGCAGCAGTAGCTCAGTACCAGAAAATGTGTTCACATCACTCTGGTCACATGCTGCCTGGTTGTTTTAGGATTCATTTTAAAACTCTCTCTCTTTAAAACATGTGTGTATGAAGAAGTTTTTGATGATATATTTTTAATAATATGTAGATTTTTTGGGATGTTTTATATCTGACTCGTGAAGCTTTTGTTACTTGTATTAAAAAGCTTGTTGCATCAGCTGAGTCAACTGAAGCTGACTGAATCAGCTTCAGTCAAAGAGCTGCGTTAAAACCCTGCTCACAGTTCAACACCTCAATAACAGTCATCATGTTCTGTCAGGAGACTATCTGTGTGATGAGTTTCCATTTTGACTTAAGTAAAGGGTTTGACCCCCCCCCCCCGTCATTGCCTGAGGTTCACCGCAGTTATGTGGGTCTATAGGTCACATGACAGTCATATGAGTCGTCACGAGGAGAGAAACTCAGTAGGAAACTGCCTGAAGACAGAGATTCTGGGATGGTGTTACAGTGCAGAGTGTAAGTGACTGAGGAGTGACCTCTCCTGTGACCTGGATGACTAAAGGCTCCTTTACACTGCACAGTTTTAACATGATCCCCTCAAGGCGTCCTGCTGCACTGCTGGTCTAGGCCTTTGTGGCACCAACCATGACCCATATTGGTACCAGTTCAAGTCCCAGCTGGGGACTTTTGTCACATGTCATCCCTGCATGTGTGTGTGTGTGTCTGTCTCTCCTGCTCCCTTTCCCTTGTTTTCTGTTATCTCTCTACTGCTGAACATCTATTACAGACATTTAAAAAGTATGAGAATCTGTCCTGCACTATGACACATTCAATGATGGTGTTGGTTTTCAGTCTGCATTTATACTGACAGTTGGAAATTTAGGGCTAGTTTCTCTCAGTGGGTTTCCTGCTATGACCCACATTTATAAACAGAACACACTGGCCGATATTGTCAGAATCGTTTCTTGGGAAAAAAAAAACAAAAAAACAGAGAGACATTTTTTACAACACTTGTGAAAGCTTCAGCCGAGATTTGTGTTTTGTCCCTGTTTTCAAACACGGTGCAGATTCAGATACAATCAGAAACAACCTGCATTACCTGGCTCCTGCAGACTGACAGTGTCCTGCTCAGTGTCACATGCAGTGACCCTGCTGCTGTCGTCACAATGTGCAGGAGCTCTAAGACTCCTCACTGACTCACAGCTGAGCCTCCACTATTTACTTGACAGTGGTTTATAGCCACAATTCAAATGAAGCCTCATCTATTTACATGATTACAAAACACTAAGAGGAGCAGTGAGTGAGAAAAGATATCAACTCTTTAAATGAAGAAGAAATGAAGAGGATACATTTCCAACTAAGCTTCTGTGTGGGACAATAAACAATAATATATGGAAGTTTCTTGGTACTGGATGTCACATGCAGATAAAGCTGCCTTTGTTATGAGCCTATTTATAAGATTAATGGTGACTTTTCATGTGTGTGAGGCAATAATACGGAGAACCGGTGACCTATTGTCCGCTTTAAAATGACGCCTCAGGACAAAGTAGAGCTGCAACTAATGACGACAGTCACTGCGGATTAATCTGTTGATTATTTTTTCACATTAATTGCCCATAAAATGGGGAAAAATGTCCCAGAGCCCAAGGTGACATCTTCAAAGTGCTTTCTTTTTTTTTTAAAAAAAAAAAAACCCACACCAACCACCAAATGGCACTCTGTTCTTGTCAATCAGCTAATCAATTAATCAATTGGTCAATTAAGCGAATAATTGTTTTAGCAATAGAAGGAAATATCAGCTCTCTCAGCTTCGTTGCAGGATGTAAAGGTTGGAAGGATGTGTGTTTTCCTGTAAAGGAGCATTCAGCTTCACGCTACACCAGGGCCCATCTGCAACACTCGTGTGCGTAGGCGGCGAAAAGCATGGCAGGGGAGGATGCCAGCACATACTGCTATGGGGAGGGCACACACGCTGACTATCCAGCACCACCTGTCTCACTCGGGTAACTGATGAGCACAAGGTGTGCAACGGTGTGCGCTCTCATTTATCTGCAGAGGAGATGAGTAAGCAAATTCACCTGTGGTGTCGTCCTCAAGAGTTAATTATGTGGTCAATTTTCTGCAACAGTGGACAGAGTGAACAGAGTGTGTGAACATCTCACAGACAGATTTATCATATTTGTATGAATATGGAACAGAAATCTCAAAAAAAAAAAAAATCTCAGAGAAGTGCAGATGTATTTGTTCCTTTCTCTTATTTAAGCAGTTGTGACTTCCTGTTTGTGTGTCTCTGTGTCTGTGTGTGTGTATGTGGTGGTTGTTGCTGGTGCTTTCATGCCGCCTGCCTCTGCCCGCTGTGGCTTGGCAGGGAGACACTGCCGCTGACAGCTCCTGAGCGGGAGAGTGCCGCAGGCAGAGCTCGGGCATGACAAACCCTTCTGGAGCACGCTTATGACTCAACGGATCTGGGATACAGAAAAAAATATTTCAAATCCTAATGCCCCGACCTTAACTCCCCAACTGTGTGTACGTCCCCTGGTGGAAGTATTTTTAACCCTTTGAAGGAGAGTTCCTGGTTTATCACAATGTAGTAGCATAGCAGTGGCCATCTTCTGAACCACTGCTGATCCTACATTTTGTTCACAACCGCAGCTGTCGGCTGTTGATTGGAGAGTGGGATGAGTCAGGTGAGACCAGCTACACTGCTGCAGAGAGATGGGACAGGTAGGCCTTGAAGAACATGAAGGTGTCATCTTAAACTGTATCATATCATCTTCTCTTTGAAGACAAAACATAAAAAGTGATGCATATGATGGACACTTGTTATTCAATGTTTTTAACTTCTAATGTCACTTTTTCATGTCCCCTGCAGCATAATTTGTTTTGCAGTGCATGTGTTGTGAAATTGATGAAGATGTTTTTTGAATTGATGAAGATGTTTTTTGAATTTGCAGAGCAATTATGTGTTTGTATGTTTTCCTAAATGGTGTTGAGCTGTGCATTGAGCTCTCAAGGCCACCATATATGCTTCGGGTTCAGTCTTTGAATACGACTGAATAAAGATATTTGAATCACCAAATAGGGGCGCCATATAGCACAGTGGGTTTAGCAGGCACCTCCCCATTTTCTGTCTCTCCCGACTGTCCTATCAATTAAAGGCAAAAAGCCCCCAAAAATATACTTAACAAAAAGAAAAAAAAGATACGTAATAATAAATAAAATGTTAACACCCGGTCAGGACACAGAGCTCATGCATGTGCAGGTACAAGTTCAAACTCAGCCCCTCGGCTAATCAGGTGATGTACTGTATTACCCATCATTACTCTGGGTGTTGTGTGTGTGTGGTTGTCTTGGCTACAGTAACTGAGATCTGAAGTGACGACAGCACAGTCCCAGTTTGTCTAAGCTGAAACATTAGAAAACTACAACAGGTCAAAGGTGAACAAACAAACCGATTCGTTTTAACTGTGATATTTACAACTGACAACTGACTTACAACTTCACCTCACTCTTTTTTTCCTCCTCCTCTAAATAAATCTGACCAACCTCAAGGTTTGTTTAAATTTATCCGCTACCTGTTACTGTGTACTGTTACTCCCCCCCCCCGACATTATCAAAAAAGTGTTGAAAACAGTGTTAAATATATCATTTTTGTACAGCGACACATGGTAACGGTGGAAAAAAAAACACACACCGTCTAAGTTTTCTTTCACTCCCTCGTGTTTCCGCCTGCTTAGACAAACTCATTGGCAGAGGTGCACAGATGGTATAGTATGGACACCTTCATTAATTAGTTAAACTCCAACACGTCAGGCGGGTAATTGACCTTCTTAAAACTTTTCCAAAAGACTCAAAGTTTATAGCAGTTGCAAAAAAAAACCCTGAATCTAGATGGTTTAGAGAAGCAGCACCATGTTTATTCCAGTCCAAGCATCAGGCTCGGTGCTTGTGTCTTGTTCTACATGAGTCTGCCCAGTGATTATTCCACATTCCCAGATCTCAGCTCTTAAACTTTATATCTTTATATCTTCATACCTGTATCTATAACTTTATCTATCTATCTAAAGTCGCTCTTACACCTTGGATGGAGCAGGATTCAAAATAATCATTCAAGTGTGTAAGTGAAGTAATTGAAAAAAAAATGCTTTACTTTATCTAGGTTAAATATCACCCAGAGACTGAGAGAGAGAGTGGATGTAATGCAGCAATTACTGCAAGTGTCTTTAATACCAGGACACTAATTATACTCACCATCTGCAAAACATTGCGAAGCAGTGATTCCCAAGACTGCCGTGTTGTTACGCTTTCATCATGATCACACTTTTCCTCAGGAGGAAAAAAAAAAATGCTACCATCCGACGTGGGACCGACACGACTCAGCAAACAGCTCCTGTCAAGTGTTGTGCTGCGAGTGAGACAGTGAGATTATTAACTTGTTAGAGGTCACAGCAGCATTGAATTAGTCATGTTGAAGTTAATCTGAGGAGCACAGCTGCAGCCAAAGTGCTTCACATGGAGATGGAACGATAAAGAAACATCTGAGACGAGACATAGAGGCAGGCAGACGACACACACATGCACATAGAAACAGCTACGTAGAGGAAGATTGTTGTTTGTGTAAAAGCTCAGATGAGCAGACAGGCTGTTCTGGGCTTTAGGTGCATCAACACTGATTTCTCTATCGCCAGATTTAGAAGGAGCTCCGGGAATCTGAGGCAGACATCTGTCTCATGACCTATGAAATCTGTCATGTTGATAAACTGGAAGCATATCAGATATGTAATCTGGATCCAGACCATTAGGAGCTTCATATACCAGAAGCAGCAACTGGAGATGAATTGGGAATTGGGAGCGGTAAACCTGAATTTTCTGGTCCTTGTCAATGTATAAAATTTAATGAGCTTTAGTCGTTAAATGGGTTTTATAGATAGAACAACAAAGAGGGATTTTGTAGTAATCTACCCTCCAAAATTCAAAGGCACCGAACGTCCAGATCTAACCGGGATAGAAAGTTTATTTGGAGATGTGACGGATTATCTGACAGAGAACTTAGATCTTAAAAGGAAAAAGTTTCACATGTGGGGAAGTACCTCAATTTATTTTCTCGCAGAGAGTTTGATGAAAAGATAGCACGTTCCCGAGGGGGTGGAGCTAGGAGACAGTTACCAGGGGTTAGTTTGATTTAAAGACAGGAATCAGGGGAAAACAGGGAGCCTGAAGATGCATCTCTAAAGCATCTCAAAGAGGCACGATGCTAATCCTGACTCAAGATGCAGTAACTACAACGCACACAACAGTCACAGGCAGGATATTAGTAGTTTGCAGGCGAAGGCAAGAAGCTTTTGTTATAAAACTTCAACTCTCCTCAGAAACCTCACATGACTTGATACTCATCTGAATTTGCCTGATGGTCAGAGGGTCTGGGGACTCCCCTCGCTGACGACTTCCTGACATGGTGTATTAGGGTCATCATAGCGTAAAATAGAAAATGAGCTGGAAGAGATGGGGGCACATCTCCGGCTTTAAAACTCTGGATTTTCAAGTTCACAATGACAGATTTACGAGAAAAAAATAGTGTATTCTCCAAAATTATACATTTACAACTTTGCAAGGAAAAACCTGAGGAGAAAAACTCCAACGTGTTTCAAGCACGATGCATAACTCATTCATGTGACCATGTCAACTAACCTGGTGCAGCCATGATCCTGCTGCTCTTCCAGCCTTGCAAAGTGAAAAAAACAAAAAACAAGCCACATAAATTTTTGATTTTTTTTTTTTTTTTTTGGCCACATTTATCACACAAGTTTTCTTCCTCACAAATTTGCAGTTTTTTTTTTACAATGTTAAACAAAGTTTTAAATTGCAATACTGAAATTTACAAGGACAAAGTATTAGCTGACATTTTAAAGTCATAAAAACACACACATGCAAATTTTTCTCAGATATCTGCTCCATCTTTTTTTTTTTTTTTTCACTACAGTGGCCCCAGTATGTCATCACATGTGTCAACCACTTCTATAACTCTCCAAAATCAGTGTTCTGAGTTTCACGCCCACTTCCTGTCATCACTGACGAGCTGTGTGAAGTTGAGAGAGTTACTCAGGACTGGACAAACTGAGATTTAAGTTTAATCAAACTGTAACACTCACAGTCCCAGCTTGTTCTTATGGCTGACTGATCCTTTACCAGAGACTGACTTGACCTGCACCTTCTCCGAATCACCCCTGCTACCATTCAGCTCTCTGTCAGTCTGCAGGATGTAATGTGGTCCTCCAGCTGTATATTACAAAGCTTCCAAGACAAGTGATTTACCCTGAAACGTTGTGTAATCATTATTGATTCTCATTGTTCTCGTTTTGCCTAATCACCTTAATTGCTAAAATAGTATTTTAGAGAGCACATAATCACAACCATAATAACTCCAGTGCCTCTGTTAATCCTTCTCTAAAGCTACTGTCGAAATGTTGCATTTTCTTTCTTTCTTTCTTTTTTTTTTTTTAAAGAAAATCCCAATTAATTAGTATTACATCAAAGGAGCAGTCTCAGTCTATAAGCAGGAAATGTAATTAGCCACTAATGAAGAAGACTGTGCTGCCTTCATTCCTCCACAGTGATACTACAGGCTTGCGTCACATCGTTTCACGTCTTACCTCCCCTGGGGAGTTGATCAGCCAGTCTCTGGGTGAGGCTCTGTAACCCCCACCCCCCCGCATGTCTCATCTCACCCAAAGGGGGGAGAGGAGAGGGAGGCGAGCACTGCTGCTCTTAATGGCAAGTGCAGGAGAGCTCAGACTGTCGAGAAAGCCTGACTTCAAAGGGTCGAATGAGAAGAAAGACGCCAAACACAGGCAGGCGTAACATGTCAGAGCAGAGAGCAGAATATAAAGGCTCAGGATTTAACTGAAGCCCAAAGCCCTCGTACACACAGTCCCCTGACAGACACCTGCCCGAGTCCACTTACAAACAGTGCACCATCCAAACACACACACTCACCTTTTGAAGCCTCCAAGACTTTGTTTGTGATGTATAATTAAGAGCACTGTGGCTGGACGACGGCATGTTGCAATGCCTTGGACTATATTTTGATTGATAATAATGATGGTAGCCCCCGGCCGTGTGAAGCTACTTGCATGATGATGTGCACCATACAAACCTGATCAAAGCCCCAAAATATGAAATGTGACGATTAATGTTTCAAATGAGAGTAAGAGAGAGAGAGAGAGAGTGGGATCCTGGAAGAAAAGAAGCAGGCTTCACCATAGAAACAGAAAATGAACAAATGAATGCATAGTGCAGTGGCTTTACAGAAATAGACTCTTTTCTCACAGGGAGGACTCCTTCACCCCCCCGGTGAAACAAGGCACGCATAAGGGTCTCCCCAGCAGACCATGATGTATGCGATCGGTTTGTTCGACACATAATGAAGACGCTCTGGGCCCATTCTGAACCGATTCGCCGGACGTTTTCTGTGCAGCTGGTGACTGCCAGAGCCCTGGGATAATGAGGCCTGGGATAAGACGACTGTGAAGAGGGATTGGAGGAATCGGCAGCAGACTGTTGGCAGGCTTGTGTTGTCTAAGCCGGGGCTCTTACACCAATGGCACCGGAGGACGACTCATTCAGGCGGGGAGGGGAGGGGAGGGTGGGAGGAAAAGCTAGGGAGGCCGTTTGTGAGCAAGGAAGAAAGCACACACAAAAAAAACACCCACATCTAACGACAAAACATTAGGCCCGAAAAACCGTGCTCAGATTCCCCCATGTGGCCCGCTCTTACCACAGAGACAGGAAGCAGTGCAGCGGGTGTCAGTCAGTCAGACAGTGAGTGGGATGAGACGATCTGCCAAGTAGATGAGATGAGCTGACATCACCAAACATACTGTATCTTGTCTGCATCAGAGGAGAAAGAGAACGACGGTGTCCTGGTTTCGGCTGTTTGCTGTTTCCCAAACAGAACAGACAACACGCAACTTAAACCTTTTGTCAGACTCAACTTGGCAGGTGTCTGTTTGGAAACTTTGGAGCAGATTCAAACGGGGGCGGGGTGGGGTGGGGGGGGGGGATTAGTAAAAATGTGTTTCAACTCACATGTGAAGCCCCGGCTCTTGGCACTAATGAACAGCGCATTCTTAATAGTTACAATATTTACACAGAGGGAATGGATGAACACCAAATAAACCATTTATATATATATATATATATATACATATATTTATATATATATAGCTGTCGTTGTTGTTGTGTGCTGTTCCCTCACACACAGGAGCAGGACACCCAGAAAAACTAAGTCTCTTGCATCAGTTTTGCTTGTCTTGCATCGCTGACGTGGCTTTGCATCTTTCTGTGATTGAGTCGTGTGTCTTTGTGTTCATGTTGCATCTTGTTGTGATTGTTTCACGTGCGTTTTTTTGCGTGTTCTTGTGGCTGTTTTATGTATCCTGTGGTCACTTTGTGTCTGCTGGGCATGATTTGTGATAATTGTGTGTGTCTTTGTGGATGTTTTGTGTCTTCTTGTGGTCATTTTCCAACTATTGTAGTTTATTTTTGCATATTTGTGGTTGTGGTGTGTCATCAATGTTGTTTTGAACCTTTTTGTTGTCTCATTGTGTTTGTTTTGTCTCTTTATGATCATTTGTGTCCTCTTGTGGACATTCTCCCATTTTGTTTCTCTCTGTGGAGTTTGATTGACTGTTAACATTAACAAGCCTGCCTACCTGCACCAGAAATAGCTAATCCAGTCCTGGGGGGGGGGGCTGTGCCACCCCTGGCCACACCTCTGTCTCCACCTGGAAATCTCCATAAACTTACTTTGACAGACATGGCAGGCTTGGAGCAGATGCTGCTGCTGCTGTCACCCAGATAAATGAATAACAGGATGTGTTCTCTCCTGTTTTTAAACACGTACAGGAAGAAAGAGTTTGTCTGAGAGTATAGATGACAATGTTTCGTCTTTTGTACTTTTCAATCCAGGACAATTTCTATTTATCAGAAACACAATTCAGCGCCCTGGTTTTCGGTTGGCGCTGCAGTTCACAGGGCCATTCATTACCCTCTCTCATTCATAGTTTCCCCTTGAACCAAAGGGAATGATTAAAAAGGCTCTGATTGGTTGGAGAGTTTCTGATTCTGCAGTCGCCCCAGACTTCAATCAGCCTCTAATTGAAAAGTTATAATGAGGTTCAGCCGAGCTCAGCCGAAGCACTCCAGCTAGACTCCGGTTCCATGTCCGGCTCGGAACAAAGTCAGAGACGTAGTCGTTTGAATTTTCACACAAACAGCTCCTGTGAAGGCAGATCTTCACGAGAGGCTTTCATTCCAACTTCATATCAAGATTCAAATGAAGTGACATTAAAGCCTGATTTAATGCAAATTGAATGCACTAAAGCAGTTTGTATTTTTCATTTTGCTGTGGGTAATTAGTTGCAGTCCATTCAGAGTCACAGAGGAAAACAATGCATACATATTGCATTAGAGAGCAGACGACCATAGAGGAGTATCATTAATCAAAGATCCATAAACATAATGTTAATCCAGTGCTGGTTTTCAAAGGTGTGGACACTTGTAATGAGTAATCTATTTCGACAAAGTATTTCTACAAGGTGGAGAAAGATGTGAAGTCAAAATATGTGTTTAATTGCCAACTAATGGGTGAAGAAGAAGGAGAGGACCAGAATTCACACCTTTTCTATCTGCTTGTTTTTCCCAAGCAAATATCAGGCATAAATTCTACAATCCCTGCTGTAATGAGAGCGCTGTAATGATTTTATTTTCACCTCGAGACCCAGTGGAGCTCTGTTGGTATTCCTCATACATCCATACATCTCATCTATATATATATATGTTTGGTATTGTAGAGGTGCTTCAGATGAATACTGGCTGATTCTTGTGGGCATCAGAGCATCAGAGGAGGCAGACAATCAATCGCCACTCGCCCGTATCGCCTCAAATTAATTTCCCAATGATTACCTCCAGGTATCCACCGCGGCTGTTTTTCCTCTTGCAGATCTATAATGCAAACACTCTGCAAAAAGACTGCTGCATGTGAGAGTGTGTGTGTTTGTGTTCTATATATATGTATGTCTGTGTGTGTTTGTGTGCCTACGTATATGATGCACAATCTAGTAGCAGGGAAACCATAGCGTGTTGAAAAATGAGCACCCCTGAGCGCTGAGGGAGGGAGAGCGAGAGAAGATGTGGGTGAAACAGAGAGGGGAGGAGATGAAGAGTGAATGTGTGTGTGTGTGTGTGTGTGTGTGTGTGTGTAAAGAGAGAGGCAAAGAACAATTTTTCTCGGACAAAGGAGGCGTAGACTTTAATATGAAAAGTCTGCCAAAATGTTAAAGGCCTTTGAGAGGCACCAGTCAGTCTTGGAGAACCGATCGATACTCACAGGATCCTCTTTGTGTACATGATACTCATGTTGACTCTGTGGTCATTACTGTGCACTCAGCCTAGATGTATAGTTAAAATATTATTTCATGCTTGAAGGACCATCAGTTTTTTCTCCTCGGAGAGACAGATAACAAAGACAAAAACTGATTCATAATGTTTTCTCGCACATCTTCCAAATCACAGTGAGTGAGTCACTGTTTGTCTGACGCCGACTTCCTGCACAGCCCGACTCCAATATCCTGTTGGCATCCTGGTGCAGAGGGCGAAAAAACAGAAAAGCAGAAGAGCACACGGAAGCAGCAAATTCAAACTATCACAAGTCCAAATGAATCTATTACCATAACTCTCACAGCTACTCAGCTATTTCATACGTCTGTGCTCAGGGGAGGGGGGGCGCCGCTCACAGCCTCTCCTACCCATCTCCATTACGCTCAGCTTGTCAGCTGCCAAGCCGAGCAGAACACGGGAGGAGGAACAGCGGTCATAATGAGATAGACGATAACAAAAGCAGGGGATGGAGGGATGGCAGTGACGGAGTGAGAAGATCCAAACAACCTTAACAGCTCCAAATGAAGCATCGCTTTTTTCATCAGCTTCGTTGAGGAAATCGCAAACTTTCAACGAACGAAATGACAATTATTTAATTTTTTCATCATGTCCGACTAACCCCGCCGTTGTCCGGAGGAATATCAAGCGGTGCATCGTTTATAAAGACCTATGAATTTAACATGGCCTCTTACCACACAGGCAGGAATGTGATGAAATTCAGAAGTACAACTGAGTCTTGTTTTTACATGTTACTTGATTAAAATACTGGCCACAAGTGTGCAGATTTTTTGAAATGATGAGTGATTAACTGAGGAGGTGAAATGAACCTCACGGTTGCTAATTTTCTCCAGAGTGTTATTGCCTTCGGCTGTTGTAACACTGGGATGAAATTATTCATTTGCAGCACTGAAATGAAATGAATCAATTCTTGTGCTTGCAGCCCTCCTCGTCCTGTGTTTCTCTCACAACTCACATCTGTGCAGCTCCACTCTCGCTCCTTCTCGCCTGCAGCTTCAGGAAGGTGTGTCCACAGCTTGCCACAGGTCACTGATCCTCAGTCTGTCACCTGCTCCCTGTCTGTGGGCTTTCAGGACAGCAAACAGGAAGCTGCTCTTTCTGCCAAAATAAGAGGTCAGGGGGTGAGATGCTGTGCCTCTCCCTTTCTCCCTGGACACTACAGCTGCAGCATGGTCCAGTTTTAGTGGTCAATTTAAACCATAAGGCACTGACTCAACCTTTGCAGACTTTAAAATGACTTCTACAATCAATGCACGGCTCTGAATGCTAAAGGTGAAAACATCTCGAGAAATTATATGCTAGATGTTTCACTTGATGACATAGTCATTATCTCTGGCAATAGAGGCTGGATATCAATCTGGCTTCAATACAGGCCGGCTCCGGCTCATGTCAAAGGTCAAAATATGGTTTTGACGTTGTGAATACAAGATTGAGGAATAAAAATACAAAAAAAAACAAAAACAAAACAATCACCAGTAACGACAAACAAACAGGAATACAATCTGAAAGATGGTGATCAAAAACTTTTTTTATGTCCCTTGGAAGCAACAGGAAGCAGACTGCGGCTAAGTGGTTAGCATGCTAAATCAAGTACATAATAATGACAAAAATTAACTTTGACATTGCTTTCCATCTCTGGAGACAGGAATAAAGTTTGATGCTTAACTCAAAACGTTTCAGCTAGACTGGTAAGTAAAGAGCTGCTAATGCTAGTGTTCACTATGCTGCCATGAAATGTCAGTGGGCCTTTGTAAATTTCATGTACGCACCCCTCTCATTTATTCCAAACAACTCACTTCAGTTAGACTGAGCACAGTGGGGGCCGTCCAGCTACAGACTGCAGCAGCCAGGCAGCAGCATATTTCTGGTATCTGGTAGATCCAGCTCTGCAGTGTATCCTGTGATCAAAGTGATAGATCACTTTGTAGCATGAGCATTTTTGCTGTTAACCTGTGCAGACTTCCTCATGGTATTATAAACTGCTGTCCATGATTTGGCACCTGCTGAACATGCAGGAGGTAGCAAACACATAACCTGGCCTTCTTCCTGTATCTCATCTTTTCTCTGAACAGCTGCACCTGTGCATCTTGTTCATCTTTTAATGCGTTCATGTTTTCAGTCTAAACAGTGAATATCTGTGAAGTGATCCATCCTGGGTATTGGAACTGGACCTGAAAAACCCTAGGTCTTTTTTTTTTTTTTTTTACTATTATTATTCTTATTTTGCAAAAAGTTTTATATGTATCTTGACATTGAAATTTGCTTGCAGACATTAAAAAAAAAATTGATTGAAAACACACTGGAACTTCCATTTTCTACATGAGCAAACACAAAGTCAGTGACAGCGCCTGAAAGTCAAAGTTGATGTGCAGCAGGGATCAGCGCTCCAAGAACTACACACGATGCAATATTGATGGCTGGACCTAAATAATGGATCCAACCGAAGAAGTGAATATGGAGCTGCTGCACATCGACAGACCATAAAAGACAGCAAACACAACCAGGTAAACAATGCACTAAAATCAAAGTACAAAGAGTAATTAATTAACCATAAGTGCCCATTCATAATCTCCCCTCAGATTTCCTAAAATATATAATTTCATAGTAAAACTTTACTTCAAGAATCGCACAGTTTTTGGTTGCTGTCTCAGTATTCCCTTCTCTCGTCTTCTCCTTTCTAATCATCTGCTCGGCAGCGGTGGTGGCGGCGAACACGGCTGTATCTCTTTCAGTTTGTCATGTACAAAAGCAAGTGTACAGTATCAGAGCCCTAAAATGGAGCACAATGCCGTCCCCAGATAAAAGCTCCCAAATTGGCATCCAGAGATGGAGGAACAAGAGTGTGTGTTTCCAGCCCGACCATCTCAGCCTCCCTCTGCTGCTCTGACAGCCGTGTCTGTTTCACAGGCCTCATTATGAGCCTCTCTGTCTCAGCTTTTTCCTCACACCTCACCCTCAATCTCTCCTCTCCTCTCCATCCCTGAGACGTGGCCTGATCTTTGACTGCCACCTCTTTTTCTTTGCAGGTCTATCTACTGCCCTGACTGGCAGGTAATTACCAGCCAGGTGACAGGAGCCTATTCCAAGAGTTGAGAGGTCATCAAGGTTTTTTTTTTTGTTTTTTTTTGTGGTGCAGTTTTTCTGGACCTGCTGAAGTTCTCTGAGACGGATTCTCCTTGTGAGGCAGCGGCAGCAGGTGGTAATGACACTGAGCTGTTAGTTTAGTCGTTATGTGTGTGTGGTGTTGTCAGTGTTGCTCCCATCCACATCCTCTCCAGCCATCTTTGATCCAGTGATGGAAAGGCGGGCGGGGTAAAGGGCTTGTTGTCTGCCTTAACCACTGTTATTATAGCAGAACAGGCAAGTAATTGCTACGATTCCAGTGCATGTGAGGTTATGTTAAAAAAAAACACAGTGAACTAAATTGAGGAAGAAAAGGGAAGATAAGATATGGAGAGACTGTTGGATAAAATAGGCAGGGTGGACAGAGACTTGGAAGAAATGTCTGTAGCTTCTATTCTTTTGTAGATTTTGTAGATTGCTTTCTGTCTCTCCCAGCCTCTCTTAAATCAGTTGGTGTAGCTACTGTGGCTTTGAAAGTGGTGAAATTTCAGTTTTTTTTAATGATGCAAAATGAAAGTTTAGGGGATTTTTTTTAGAGATGTGTGATGACTTTGTTCGTTTGAATTTTTCATGTAAGTCTTTAAAGTAGCAATTATTGAGTTTAAGCTACTGGGAAGAAGCTGTAAACACAACTTTATAGCACTATAAAAAGTTGTTGTTGTGTGTCGAACATCAACAACCTATTTACACATCCAGAAGACATGTTTTTTGCCACTTAATATATTTTTAGTTTCTATGAACTCCTGAACTTTGGCTACTCCTGGGCAAACCACACATTTGACTATGCTTTGAATGGAAAAGAAGGAAATACACATTTGGCCTTTCTTCAAATGTCAATGCACAGTTACTTTTCATTAAATGAACATTAGAAGTGTAATAAAATTAAGGAGTGATTGTGACATTTCCATCCAGAGCACTTCCAGTTTGGCTGAATTGCTACAGCGGACAGGTTGAAGTCTGGCCTTTTGCCTCTTTCCTCTGTTTCTTTCTTCTGTCTCTCACTATCAGTGTATTTGAGCCAATAACAAACAACAAAGAAACATAGTCTGGATCTGAGTGACAGAGAGACAAGTACAGCTTGGAATCACATATGTGTTTTTTGGGGGGATTGTGACTTAACAGTTTTAAATTCAGGACTGACTGGAGGCACTACAGTTACACAATAGGGTCTGAGCTGGTCTTGTTGGGATGTCTTCCAAACACATGTTTCAGAGTCAGGGGAGTGTGAGGGCATCATTTTATGTCTGTTGAAGTAGCTTGTGGTGGATCACAGTGCTGTCCTTGACAGGAAGCAGGACATTTGCTGATATGATGCATGTTCTTCCTCTGATCTGTGTAGAGTGTACTCTGCAAACACACCTCCAGTGATGGTGGTCAAAGAGCACAGTTTTAACATCTTATTCTTGTCTCTGAGAGACCTCTGACTTATCTGAATGTTGCTTTATAGGATTCAGACAGGTCACAGACGAGGTGTCCTTCTGCTGTAAAACCCTGCTGACGGATCAACACTGCACAGGTGAATAGTTCACCACCACTCCTGTGTCAGCTAATCCATCCCACAGCTCCAGTGCAGTCATGTAGAGGTTGTGCTTTGCCTTCCTGTGCAGCAGAAAATCAGCTCCATCTGACGGGTTCTTCGGCCTTTGTCTGATCACTGCATTTAAACAAGTCGTGTCCCAGTGTTAACACAGACAGGTGACAACCAGCTCCATGACACCGGTTATTCAGGATCACCAGCGCTGGTTTCAGTGAAGCAAGTGAGACCTTAGGACAGCCATCCAGTGATATGGATGTTGGCTGCTCGCGGAGTGTGACCAAACAAACTCTGAAACTTTGATACAACACACCACACACTGCCAACTATATATACTGTTATGTGAGTGTGAGTGTGTGAGTAAAACAATATCTTGCCACTCACCTCCAACCTGCATCTTATCAGTCTGCTTTGTGTTTGCCTTTTTTGCCTCCTCCACACACACACACACACACACACACACACACATACACATACACAACTAGTACAAGTACAGCTGCTACTCTCAAGACCAAAAGGAGCCAATTAAGACCAAACAATATAATTATATGTTTAACAAGTAGAAAGGTGCTTAAACTTGTGTATAGGCCAAAATTATGGTTAAATTTGCTCATATTTTCAAGTTTGTGAAATGAAAACCGACAGTGCATTGGCATTTGAGGAAAGGCCATTTCTGTTATAACCGGATGAAACAGCAGGGGCTGGATTCACTTCAAACTTTTGCAAACAATGTATTTGGCTCTTGAGTTTTGTTGTTGTTGTTTTTCTTTTTTCTCTGTTTGATGCTGGATAGCTCTCTCTCTCTACAGCTGCTGAGAGAGCTGCCAAAACAATGCACTGAAAGACGCTAAAACATCCTGAAACATGTGACTTTGGCCTTTTTACCAACTGATTGAAGTTTATTTCCTTGTGAGAATTAAAGGAAGTTTATTAACACTTCAATATTCTACTTGTGCCATGGCTGTGCTTTGAACAAAATCTTAAATATCTTTTCTGTCCTCAGGCCTGATGTCTCAGAGTGCCCTTATTTTAATAATGTCCTATAACAGCCTCCCGGTGTCTCCTTATCTTCTGCTTCCTGCCCTTTTGTCTTGCAAAGTGGCGTAATTGTTGTCTGTGTGATCTGGTCAGGTTTGTGCTGCCTGCTACCCCTCATTTATCTCATTCACAGAATTAACACATTAAAACAGCATCCTGCAGCTACATTTGTTGTTCAAAGACCCATTAGCCGCTCACTTAGCATTAGCTTCCCAGCACCAGCAGTGACACACATGCTACCTCACAAAGGAAACAAGACGGCGCAGTGACTCAGCCTTTTAATGTTCTCTGTAGTTAACAGGAGTGAAGGTAATTAGTTATATTCACTCTAGTCTTTTGTAGGCTTTGGAGCACTTTTTTTTTTTTTAGCAAATCAGTAATTTCACTCTTTCTTACTCTAACAAGCAGAAAGAGACTGTGGAGGACGTGCAGGTGCACAAGACTGAGTGATGTTTAAACATTGTGCTGCATCATTTTGAATCTGAATACTTTGTTCATTACATTATGTTACATTATGGTCGCTCCATTGGGAATGAAAATGTGGCAAACAGTAGAGAATATGATAATAAAGACAGAAAAATATGAATAAATATTATCATAAAATGTAAAAATATACTATTATAGTGTGCTATAATAGTATTGAGAGCTGAAAATTCAACCACTACGTACAACAGTGCTGCTTCACAGTTTGTCGTTTGTATTTTCTGCTGTTCTATTACTCCATAAAGTCTTATAGGACGCCGACTGTGGTGCCCTGGTGTTTGGATTATTCTGCCCCATTTATAGCAATGATGGTAGATGAAATAACACGGACGACTCTCTGTGTGACTCAATACATCTAATGATCATAGAGTTGAATCAACAGCTCTCGACAACAATTTTAATAAAAACTGAAATAGACTCTAGAGTTTTATTAGACTGAATTATCTTTACCAAGATGTTCCTAATAAACAGAGTGCATATGAATAATCATCAGTGGGATGCGTAGGCTGCAAAGTGCTTGAAATCCACAGGTTGCTTTCCGGTGCAGTTTTCACCTTGATGAGCAATAAAATAAAATACCAATATGCAGTGTATATGCTTGTTTCGTCTGTAGGCCTTCACGACATAAGCAAAATATGAGATGTGCAATGATACTGTTCCATACTGTGATGTTAATATGACGTGAGATAAATAAGGAAATATTTAAGTGTGCATATTAACCA
The DNA here is from genome assembly GCA_021432705.1 of Caranx ignobilis. Taxonomy (NCBI): domain Eukaryota; kingdom Metazoa; phylum Chordata; class Actinopteri; order Carangiformes; family Carangidae; genus Caranx; species Caranx ignobilis. The sequence goes on from MU269982.1 coordinate 6,418,471, forward strand.
TACAGTTCCTGAGTCTTTCTGCTTTAATGCCGATAGATACCCTGAAACACTGAATAGAGTAATAGAAAAATATTTTGTGCATGCTTGAACACGTTGCACATGAATAATCAGTTCATTTAAACAGAATGTCACTTTAACCCTTTCCTGCCTCCTGTCCTTACTCATCGCATTTCAGGCAAGCTTTTGGTCGTCTGATTCCATTTTTTCCCCTCGGTCATGGTAAAGTTTGCTTTAAGCACTTTTATTTGAGAACACTTAGACTGAAGTCATGTTACTTCTGCTTGAATAAAATTCCCTCTGAGTAAGAGTATTTTCACTTTTCAAACGCTGGAAGTTGATCATGAAACAAGGTCCTTGGGATCTGTGCAGCAGAGAAGTAAAGAAAACTCCTCTGGTATCTGGGTGAAGACATGGCGCCTGTCAGAGTGACGCCCATGTGATATTTTCAGAACGACATGAACAAGTTGTGCCTCTTCTTTTCTACTCATGGCGTACTGTTATTGCACACTTGGACATCGGTTACATAAGACTCAGTAGCCTTTATTTAGCCAGAGAAGGCTCTCATTTGAGGTGCAGCATAAATGATGCAGGGCTCTGAATGACGCACGTAGACACAAAAGCGGTGGAAAGGTTTCCCACCGCAGCCACTTTGGGCATAAACAGTCGCCACCAGGCTGGTAACACGACTGAGTCACAGACTGTACCGCATGCATGACGTCTGCACCTCTCTACTTAAAAAAAAAACAAAAAACTGTGGCTCAAGTCTCCTCCAAGGAACGAGCACATTGAAGTAAGCTCTCATTTTGGAGGCTTGGGTACATAATTCAAAAATCAGACATTCATGCATGAAAGCAGAGCTCAGAGAGATGTACCCTCACTTCGATTAAAAAAAAAAAAATGTCTCACTTAGTTAAACATTGATGCTCCTCAAACACTGAAAAGACAAACAGTGCTGCAGACACATGAGGGTGTGGTATCCACTTCCACAACCAACGACCACAGAACATTCTGGAAACTGCTGACTGTCTGTTCCCGGCTGCAACCACGCTGCCATGCAGAACCATCATTTACCAACAAGACGGTGCGCCTTGTGCACCAGCTAACCCTAATACTTACTCCCACGCATGCTGACAGCGCTATTATCATCTCAAAATTACAGTACTCTTGCTGCTCCTCACTCACTGTGTAATAACAACTGGCAACACCAGCCTCCAAATTCTCTCTCTGTCTATTTCTCTATCTCTGACTCCTGGCCCTGAGATGCATCTGCTACGAATCAACAAAAGCAAGAGAAAGAAAGCACCCCTTGCTCTGATTGATATGCACCAAATGTCTTCATATAGGCTGCTACTACTACTGCTGCTGCTGCACTGGGGGGGGGGCAGGCACAGAGCTACAGCTCAGAGGCACAGATGAAAAGCCCACAGTTCGTTCTATGATCCAGCTCCTCGGTTGAGCCTTAGGAAAACAGAACAGAGCTGCACTCTAAACTAAACAGACCTGCGGATGTGAAATTGTACATCTCATGTAAACTGACCTAATTCGCTCTGCTGCCGCTCAGGATACTAGTCCATCCTTATTTCACACCTCCCTGTAGCCTGAGATTTGAAAAAGGTTAAAAACACTGTTTCGGAAAAGTGATTGTATTTGACACAAGTCGTTGATCTGCGACATGAGAACGAGAATTTATCCCGGAGATGCAAAAGAAAGTGAAACACAGTCATCACGGTGTTTGTGGGCAGCTGTTTATTTGGTTGTCTGCTGCTAAAAGGTCACAGAGCTCCTGCTGAACGGAGGGCGGGAAAAAAAAAAATCGAGATGTGCGATGACCACAGTGAGCGGAGATGTCGCGGGGTCTGCACAGATGTTGATGAAATTAATGGTTTGTTTGACTTGTTTTGAAGACATGTGACAGCAAATTATCCCCTTTGTCATCATCTTCATACTCATTTCATCTGGCATTTCAAACACACATAAACCACTGATGCCAGATGAAACACACCCTCACACTGCATTACCTACAGAGTGACAGCCCGAGCCCCTGACTTAACTCATTAAATGGAGACAAAAGAGGCCTTGACAGTTTACATAAACCACAGCAGATATGTGCCCTGTAGGCCTAATCAACAACACTAAAACATCTCCTTGATTAAAAATCATTAACATGATGCATTCACTATTAACAGCACCAATTAATTACATACAGAGCTAATGTCTCATAAATAATGGAGAGCGGGGTGGAAGAATGAAAGGATGGATGGATGGGATCACTGTGGTGCAAAGAGGGGAAGAACAGATGGATGTCCCTTTTGCTCATTTTGCTGCGTCACTTCACGTTCAGTCTCCCGCCCAGACCACTAAACCCCACTAATGGTGGGTGAGTGGGGGGGTCTGGTGTCAGCAGTCCGGCAGTTGATGGCGACAACTTTGTTTAGGGGAACAAATGAATGTGTCTGAACCACTGCTCCTGCCATCTGTTGACTGGAGCCCACTCTCCACCAAAGTAACGACAGCCGCTGCAAAGACAGGAGGCCCTGGTAGGAGGTCCGGCATCGCTAATTTCATTAATTGCGTAAAGGAGCTACAAGTGTCTGTGTGCGCGCTCTTACATCTGCATGTTGTCATCGTTGCAGAAGGCGAAAGTGATTCTGTGTCGTAGCAGCAGATGGTCAAAGATTAGCAGCAGCAGCCTGGGCCCTCCCATGTATTACAGTTAAGACTCAAGTCACACAGCTAAGCGTCGAATACCTGGCGGTCTTGGCAAAACCTGGGGCTGTTGGTTTGTTGATTAAATACATACTGTACTGAAGTTATTTCCATAATCCAGAAACAGCTGGATGAATGGGGAAAAAAAAATCATCCATCCATCCCTCCACTGGACAACACACGAGAGTCTCCTGAGGATTGATGCTGCTGACTTTGGTTATTTTTAGAAAAATATCTGGTCAACGACTGAGAGCAGATTTCCATGAAATTAGCCACAGACAATACAGAAAGTTAAATTTGCACTTTGCTCGGATGTTTCCACTTATACTGTCAAATACCTCATCATCTATTGGATGAAAAGCCACCTGTCATTTTATAGATACATTCAGGGTTCACTGACCACGTCTACTAATGACTGCCTTTTACCCCATTTCCCATGATCATCATCATCACTTTAATGATCCCCCGACTTTCATTTAGAAGATGACATTTTTCTCAGGATAAATTGCCTGTGATATTTGCAACACATGGTCATGTGCCCTAAATGATGAATTGCATGACACATGTTACAGCATGGTGATGTTAGCATTTAGCTCCTGCCTACAGTTTGTCTGAGCCATTAGCAAGGCTGTATATACATTCAGTCCAGTTCTATTGTGCCCCTAAACAAAGACAGATGTTTATCAATATCACACAGTACTATCTGTTACTTTTGTCTATCTTGATATACTGTATTGTTTTTATTATGATTGTTAATGCTATGTTTCTGTTTTTTTTTTGTGCCGTACAAAAACAACAAAGAAAATGTGCAATAACTGGATATGTGAACAGGAAAAAATGTACATCATGTGGCAAACTTAATATTTGTGAATCCATATGGTTTGAGGAGTCTTTAAAGATTGTGGATGTACTATCAGTACAGTGATGTTAAGTGCTGTTAAACAACCATCTGGATTTTTTAAAGTCATTATTTTTCAAAAAGCAGACACTTCAGATTCACTCCCAGAGAGACTGAAAAAAATAAATAAATTAAAAAAAAAAAAAAAAAATCGGCTCCATGAATTATAAAAGGCAGCCATGTCTACTACAGACATACACCCATTTTTTAATGAGCAAAGGGTCTCCTCCACCAGCTCCCTCCTCCCCTCTGTTCTCTCACACACACTAGATGTGTTTTCTCTCTTTGTTTCTTCGTTCTCCTCCCTCGCTTGTACCCTACTTCCTCTCAGTAGCAGCAAAAAATGAGAAACACCAGGACTTCATATCTTTGGGTATATCTTTTAAAAAAAAAAAAAAAAAGCTCCCAAGGCTGTCTTCCAAGTTGAAAGAGATTCGTTTGATATACGGCAGGACAATTTCATGCCCAATTCATTTATTCCCTCGGTACTTTAATTGTGAACTATTTCCAGAGCCACTGTAAATGTTCTACCATCTAATATGGTGGTGGTACCAATTCTTTTCAAAGTTGGGCGTCTGAAACTTCATGCTCTGTAAGTGACTTTATTACACACACTTAATCACAGCTGTCCAATTTACTCTTTTCTTACTGAACAACGAAGTATATAAAAACCTTCTGAGGTTTGGAAAACCCCAGTCCCACATGAGCTAATGAGCCTCAGAGAGACTTATGCTCTGTCAGTTTGTTGCTCTTTGTCCAACAGAGTCTAGACTACACATCATTTTGTTATTTTGTCATCGGTCTTCTCCATGTACCACAGACCTTAAACTTCCAGGTGTGAAAATAAAATCAAACATCACAGACCGCTTTCCTCCATCCACCAATCAAAGCAGAGAGCTGTCACCTCCTACCCTCCCTCCATTTTCTCATCCTAACTCCATAACTGCCAGTTTGCTCCACACTAAACTTGTTATCCCATGATCCATCAGTGGTAGTTGCAGGCTGTGAATTGTCCACCGCAAACCACATGTGCCTCCAGAACAGTGCTGCAATAAAACAAAGTCAGGCTCTATCTGTGGCCCTGGCTTCAAAATAAAGCAGCGCTGGGTGTAAATACAAAGCGACTTTTGTTTTTATTGGGTCTGAAGTCAGATTTAGCCATTTTGCACAAGACAGAGCAGGAAAAAAGGAATGAAGCCGCAAGACCAAAATATACAGCACTTTGAAACGCAACAGATAGGCTGTGTTACAGATGAAACAAAACATGATGCTATGCACTCTGAAACTGCAGCTGGCGTAGAGCAGCAAGCACACGGAGCATTTAAGGGCATGAATCATGCCAGGGAATTAATATTATCTTCTTATGTATATATTTGGGGCTGATTTTCCCATTAATTGGCAGTTGAATTGGGAGAGAGAGGGTTGTTTTTTTGTTGTGATTACATGATACACATCTCTAGGTCACTGCGATGCCCCAAGAATTACACCTGCTTTAAGGGTAAAAAAAATAATTCGTAGAAAAATCCAAATATTTCTGGAGAACCAGATGTCATAAGATTAACTACACATCCCTGCCAGGCTCAAACTCTATATGGCCAGAGGGCTTTGGAGGGAAGAGCAGAAATCAAATAAGCTGCAATATAACAGCTTCCAGAAGGAAACAGATGCCTTACTGTACCTCAGCTGTGGTGGGAGATATTGTCAGATAAGTTGATATTGTGCCCAGAATTTATAATAACTACATCATAAGTACCGATTATTTATCAGTAGTCAAACTGCAGTTCCCCCAATGACCACTAGAGGCTGGTTCCAAAAATGAGTCAGTCCCTATAGACTCCCATGTTTACAGCAGAAACAAACATGTTTACAACCTGGTATAAAAATAAATAAATAAGCAAAATAAATAAACGGCCTGTTTACATTCTATTAAGGCTTAAAGTTATGAATAATTGAGAGCGTGGCCCATTTGAGTGACAGGTGAGTGTGTGCTTCGGAGGCAGAGCCCTCAACTCTCAGACTCGTCTCCAGTTTGGGTCTGTGAAGCAGACGCCCTCTCTGCATTTAAGATCAGACTTAAAACTATGCTCTTTGATAAAGCTTATAGTTAGAGCTGACTCAGGTGAGTGCTGAACCGTGCCTGTGTTATGCCTCTATAGAGCTAGACGACTGCCAGGGAATTCCCATGATGCATTGCACTCTCTCTTTGTATTGATACTGTTCAACTTCATGCCATTATCTTGTATTCTTGTTTCACTCCAGTAGGTTGTGATTCTCCTCTGTGTGTCAGAGCTAAGGAGCAGTATTTTAAGGCAGTATCTGGACTATTTCGTCCATGTAATGAAGTACCTTGATTTTTCTTTATTTTATTTTCTTTATTTTTTTTAATTTACTGGATCAACAAAAAAAAATGTTATTTTATCCATAAATGGTATTTCAACAAGGATATCCAGGTATCACAACCTACATCAGTTCATCAGTTTAACAATACAAAATTAAATACGCTGCTACTGCAAATGAATAGCTTTATTGCTGTGTTCCTGCTCTACCTCCTCAGGTTGTTCTAATGCATTCAAGTATCTAATAACATCAGCCTTTATATATCTATATCTATATATATATATATATATATATATACATATATATATATATATATATATATATATAGCAAAATAAGTGATTAGTTGATCAAAAGATGCAGCTCTGTTTAGTGTCTACAGAGAGGTACTGTACTGTATTCATCAGGATATTGCCATTGTGTGTATGCAACACTGATGGACTTGTTTGCCAGAAAGCAACACAAAGAAACTGTCTTGTCAAAACACTGAGCATGTGCAGGCACATTCAGTGTCCATGCTGGCACTGAGCCTCGCAAATCAGAAAAGCCTGTTAAATCCATGCTTTGCAGGAATTGTACCATAATAGGACACCTCTTATCCCTGCTAAACAAGGACACAGGTTCAGTAACAGCAGCACGTATACACTGCTTGTGTGATATTAATGTAGTGAACTATCAGGTTTTAATTAAAAGATAAACACAGCAGGGGTTTAACAAGAGGCTTAATTTCACTAACAGATTCATGTACACCTGCTCCTCCAGGATGCTGGGGGATGGATTAGTCTTTGATTTGATTCTGTGGCTGATGGGGCAAAGCAAAGAGGGTCATTACAACAAACGCCTTGAACTACAAACCTCACCGGCTCCAAAAGAGGGGCTCAGCATTTACTTCTTAATACTCTGGGGAAGCTAGAACAACAGGTGGAGATGTCAAAAAGCGTTTCAGGTGCAGATTATCTAACAAAAATAACACTTGTCCAGGCTCAGACTCAAGTCCACTCAGCTTGATAAATAATAACTGTCAGTTCTGTAAAGAGGCGGCAAGTGAGCAATCCTGCCACAACAGCTGACTCCGCTTCACGTGAACTGTTACAAGTTCAAAATAAAAAAAACCTGAAAACAGATGTAAAGCCCCTAAAAAGAACTTTTAACTGGATATGCAAAAGTCTCTCGTTTCTGCTGATGTCTCTGTGTGACCTACAAAAGCAAATGAGGCCATCAGTGGGAAGATAAACTATTTCTAAATAGTGTAACTCCATACCTTCGGGAGGAAGTGGTCGGATCGGTCCACCGGACGAAACGATTTACGGCACTCAGACCGGAAGAGACGGCACACACCTGACGACACTATAAATTTGCATTGAGTTGTTGCTACGCTAGCCAGTAAAAACCAAAATCAATTTCATTGCTATATATTGGTCATGGCTGATACTGGGACAGGACCTGCAGAGAGAAACCTACCTTTTGTCCACAGGGGTCGCCAAAGACAACACAAAATGAAAGTTCTTTGTAGTTGTTTTAACCCTAACGTTAACCCATTCGACTGATTAAAGGTAATGCTATACTACAACCTCACATAATGATCAAGTTTAGATACTTAAACAGTTTGGCATCATTTTGAAATAATAAAACAAATCATAGCAGAAATAATAACCAAAGTTATAAATAAATGATTGAATCAATTCACTATGTATAAACGTGGCCTATATATACACAGCACTTCAGGAAGAATTGATCGTTTCGAATTGAGTTTTTCCATTCTAGACCATTAATGCTTTCTAAATAATAACCCTTGGAAAAAGCCATCCCACACTGAAATAGCTGCTACTTTCTCCTTGTCTACAAGTGCCTGTTCTTTCAGCCAAGTTATTCTTCAGTGACATAAGTGGTTTCTTCCAACAGTTTAATCATTTCAAAACAACCTCGGCCACTTAAGTGTATAGCATCTTTGCTGCCATACTCCAGGAAATGAAAAACGAAGGTTAATAGCTTTCATTTTATTCCTTAACAATAACTATTTTGACGTGGCTATCGAATAATCTGTTTTTTACATTGTATGAATTATTATGAAGTGCAAGACACGCATCTACTCCAATCAGTTTAATTCAGGAGTGCTGTTTGTGTTATAGTCTGAAATACAACCACAAACATAGTATTGAATGAAAAATTTGAGGAAAACATGACTATTTGCCATGTCTCCGAGAGTTAGATGAAATTATTGAATCAATCTCAAGTGTGTGGGTTGGGAATTTGTTCAAGCTAACTTCAACATAAAGACTAGACGACAAGTGTGGCTGAAGAAAATATCCCTTCCTCCACAACCACAGTGCACCAATTTAGACATTTTATCTTCTTTGTTTAATCCAAGCACTCACACACACTCACACACACTCACAAAACAATGTTTTTATGGGGAATTAGGCACTGGAACGGCTTCTAGCACAGCCTCCCAAAGACCTCATCACAGTCAGGCTGCCAGCTCTGGCGCCATTATTGCCTTTCACCAAAACCAAAAACCTGTGCTCACTGACTGTGTATGGCAATCAACTCCACAACCAGAGAGCGGCTGCACACGAGTGCCGGGCAGATGGATAAACTGTTGTTTGTGGGGAAATAGCTACAACATAGAGATCTCCTTAAAAACCACAAAACCGTAATGTGATGCAAGCGAATGAGATACAACGCGCTAATTAGAGAGTTTTTGAGGTGTTTGTAAACCTGCCTTTGAATTTTGTAAAGTGCCAATCTCGCCTGCTTCCAATCTTTATGCAAATTTAGGCTAAACACTTGACACTTTGATTTGATTAGCTCCATACTTAACACACAGTCATGAGAGTGGTTATTGATCTTCTCATCTAAACTGCTGGAAAGAAAGCAAGTCAGTGTAGTACAGACTCTAGCTGAAGCAGATACTTCATGTGTTACTGTTTCCTGCTGTGTTTAAAATTGTTTATGCAGGAAAAGGCACATGACCCAGCTCCTGAATGGAAATGAGAGAATATCCGTCTCTACTTTTTGATAAGGGTGTGTGTGCTGCTTTCAAACAAAAAGAGGATGCCAGCTGTTCTTGCCTTTATTACTTTCACACAAGCAAATGTTTTAAGTTTGTGGCCTCCTAAAAATACCAAGGTATCACGATTGATGAAAATATTTCATATTCATATTGAAGATCATAGTGAAGAAATAAAAATAAGAACAGGGTTCTTCTTCAGGAGCAAATTGTGTTTTTCATTCAATGCTATTTTGACCCTTTGACCTGGAATATGCTAATGTGAACTTATCTAGTTTGATCATATTAAGGGAATGTAAACTTATTTTAAGGGCAATCTTTATAAATATATGCGTCTCAATGAGACTAACTGTATAAATAAAGGAAAAAAGCAGAATCTTATGATGAATGGGGAGTTCCCCCTTGTGTTGTCTGACAGTAATGTCTTCTGGGTCTTCTGTATTAAGCCCTGCACACTTTAACACAACCCTGTTAACAGCCAATGATGCATTCTATTTCATTTTCAAACCATGGTAGAGCTCACTTGTCATAAGGCTTGTTGTTTTCCAAATGTACAGGATCCTCGCCATGTTTACCGTTCAATGGTGATCATCCAATCACTCCTTGCTCCTGCAGCTTGTGTTACGCCCCCCCCCCCCCTTTCTGACATCAGAGGTGGACGCACCAGCAAAACAGCTCTGCACAAACAAGCCACGGCAATCGATAGTCAACACAAACACATAACAGCGGTGTTCTCCTGTAGCCTCTATCTATTGCTACTAAGCACCGAGTGGCTAAATAACCTTTTAGTGGGCCAGGCAGGCGAGACAGATGACTCTCCTAAATGAGGCTTCTGCTGACGCTGGGCTCTAAATCAATGGCGGTGGCAGGCGTCGAAATGAAGCCCCTGCAGCATGTGCTCACAGTTTCCTTTGAGAGAGTTGGAAGAGTCGGCTATATACCTCCCTACACATGTTAATATTTTATCATTGCCACACTCATTCACCGGCTCCTATGAGAAAATGCTGTTGCTACGAGCAAAATTACGATCGAATCCAGAGCAGGATCTTCTACAATCAATCAAATCTGACTTTGACTCACAGAACCTGATTTGAGAGAGGATAGAGGTTTATTTTCAGTTATTTGTTTCACAGCACACAGTGATATTTTCATTATTTGTTTCTGGGATCCCAATTAGCATCAGGTATAGAAGGTTCTAATCCTCCTTTTGTCTATAAATACACCAAAATGACATGTGAGGAAACATGTGAAAACTGGACAGGAAGTATATCATTGCAAAAATATGAAAATAGATATGTTAAATGGAAGCCTGAAATCTGAGAATGATCCAGACAGATGGGTACAAAACAAAGAATATTAAGATTAGACTAAATTTCCCTAGATGTTATTTATATCACTTACAATTTGAAGCTCATATGTAAAATTCATGGTAAAAGACATGTTATAAAATATGTGAAATGTTGAAACAAGTTGTTGTTCAAGTTGTTCAAATGTGAACTCAGAGCACAGAAAAACATTGACCACCTGATGTTTCATGTTATATTATTGTTTGAACATATAGTGGGTTGAATTTCACTTTACTTACATGTTATAAAATCACATGGATTCATCAAATTTGAGATGTGTCAGAACAAACATCACATTTAAACCTGAGACCGAGTATTCATTCATGACCTCGGAGACATCACTTAGCAGACTGGATTGAAAGGTGAATCTCAACTTCTTGGCCAAGATTTACTAAAAGTCCTGAGAGTCTGCAGGAAACTGAGAAACTCATTTGCTGACTTGGCCTTGTATTGCATCGTTTTGTGTGTGTGGGGTGTGTGTGTGCGTGTGTGTAGCTTTGTACTTGATCCTTCTTAGCCTTCATAGTGAGATTTAGTTTTTCTTACTGGTGCATTAATGCTTCACATTTGTCAGAGAGAAATTGATATTAGGATGAAATTATCTAGTTAGGTAGCAAGACTGCAGAGAGACAAGTCTCATCAGTGTTTGTATGTCTTCTTTATTTGCTGCTGATCAAAACCCAGATGACTTAGCACCTGTGAGGATGACGTAACTGCATTAGATCAGAGGGCACATCGGAATAACACCTCTTGCTAATGCTTATTCATGTGTGTGTGTGTGCTGAGAGCGATCAAAGCATCCAAGGATTTATATTCTTTTATCCTTTCTATTTAACAGATCTGACTTTTTTATTTTATGTATATGTAACAAATAAATCTGTGGCTGCAGAAAATCCCACAGAAAAGAAATAAGGCTATAATGATGTACATAGCAGCATAATGTGTGCCGTTTATTAGCATATGTCTCTATAATAATTGGCCTAGTCAACAAATTATTTGTCAACAATTTGTTATCATTTGATGTTTTGCATGCTGGGATAGACACAGGGCCTAACCTGCTATGTAAGAGCTTGTATTGAGATGCAAATGTTGTCTCAGGGATTTTAGCTCCTAGTCAATGGTTCATTGTGTATCATGGGCTTCCTGGTGCTCTGCAAATTTATGATGTTATTTGTGATTCAAATAGATCCACCAGGGCGTTGAGTACATGCAAGCCTTTTGTGCATATTTGATCTGAAACTTTGGGTGGAATATCCGTTGTTGTTGGTTTTTTTTGTTTTGTTTTGTCTTGTCTTGTGAAGCTTTTTTCCCACCAGACGAAGTTGTTTGATGTGACCGTTCTCCTCCAGTATACTCCAGTCACTCTGGATGATGGCGAGTTATAGAATCTAATTTGGTATTAAGAAAATAATGAACAATTTGAAAAACGATCATTAATACATAATGAAAACTTTGCAAAATAGAGAAAGTGATGGCGTGTTAATAATATGAAAGCAATTTCCTTTGACAGGTGGAAAATGACCTTGAGATAATGGTGTCTAAGATGGATAGGAGTGTGTCCGTCTATGCTGTGCTATGGCAACTAATATCGCAAATACTAAGAGTTTGGAAGGTGATGTCTGTTTCTTTTATCTTTAAAGATGCAAGTTAAAGTACAAGGAGTGGATTAAACTGCATTTTAGTGATGATTATACTAAATAAATTATTAAGACAATTATCTTACTCTCAACAAAAGTAACTTCATAGTAATTCTGAGGCCAAGAGGCATATCTCAATTTGTGGCTTTACAGACTGGGTTCACAATATTAAATCCAATAAAAAAAAAAACAGTTATTAACATAAATGGGCAATAAAAGTTGTGGTATTTCCACACTGTGTAGCTGTTTCTGGATGTCACTATGACAATGTGGCCCGACATTAGCGGCCTTGTCCTGCTGTTTATTGGATTTAGGGAAGTTTACACCCCAGCATCTGAAGCTAAACTCATTATCTGAAATACTGTAGAATATGTTTGGCACTTTTATTTTTCGTAAAGCACAAACTTATTTCTGTTGTGCTTGTCCAAGCTAAGCATCTTAACAAGGACATGCCACTATGAAATTATAATCTGGTATTAATATGACACTCAAACTAAATGGCTGCAGTGTAAGAACAACGCTGCTTCTTTAGTTCCCTGTCTCCTACATAGATCATCAGCTGGTTAGTAAACAAGTAAAACTTCATCTGTATAGCACATTTCAAAAGTGACAACATCTAAGTTTTGACATGGAGCACAAGCCTTTTAGCATAATGCCATGCATGTACAGTATATTGTCAATGTGAGTGTGGTTTAGATGCCTTCAAAGGACTTCTTTTAAAAATGGGACATTTGAAAACAAGACAGTCAGTCAGAGATAGCAGTTTTTCATTAAGCTAAAATTAGCTACAGTTCATCTTGCTGTCAAGTGACACTATGGAAAATTGCACTGCTCTCATTCACAAAGCTTGTAGTTAGTTTAGTAACATAGAAAAGTTGAGTTGGCCTCAGAGAGTGAAAGTGTTACCTAGTCAGAGTTCAGAGCTCAGGTTTGAACTGGTACGAACCTGACAGATGTGATCAGATTCCAGCAAAATAAATGATCACGTTGGAAATTACACAGGATATCTGACAGACACAACAGTGACTAAGGTGGGTGGATTTTTAGCAAACTATCATATTTACTATTCAGATCTCTGGATGTTGGCGAGAGCCGTCCCAGAAGATCAAAGTCAAACATGAATAAAGTGAAAATCCAAAGGCTTTCCTGTATTCAGAGGGAGCACCCATCTAACTTTCCCCTCAAGACAGACGACACCGTCGAAGCAGTAGCTAGTCTTTTCATCAGCACACCTACAAGTCTCCTGTCACTTTCAGGTGACCCAACATCACCAGCTCGGGGGAATCTAACATCTTTTCCGGTCTGTCTCTCTGTATGTGTTCTGCATCAGCGTATGCGGTGACATCTAATGCTGTTTCACTCTAGTCGACCAGTATTTAGCTTCATATTTTCCAAGTGGCTGGAAACATAATGGCCTGCACCTAAGCCACAGCAGCTAATACACCATGCTCTTCATATAATGGATGCACATTTACCACAGACTCTCGCCTCGCTCGCCCTCTCTCTCCCTCTCTCTTCTCCTTTCCTGCTCATTCTCTCATCCCTCGCTCTGTCTCACAGACTCAAGCCTGTAATGACGCCTCACTTCAGGATGAACACGGTGCCATTTTTCATAATTACAGCCGGATGTGATTTTCATACAGCCTCCTGGTTGACATTTCTGAACATACACACACACACACACTATTAGAGGCAGCATGGTGACAGAGAGAACGAATACCATTTATAAACCTGAACGTCCTTCTGAGACTTCCGATTGCAAAACATGGTAAAAGCAACAATTTAAGTAAAAGCATCAATCTAAAAGCTGCCAGACAAACAGGCAGACAGTTTTCAGATCCCTTCAGTTTTTCAATGTGTAATGCTACTTCCATGTACAGTACATTGATCAATCATGCAATCAATAAGTCAACATTGAATACAAATGTTACAACAATCCTTCACTTCATATATGAGCAAACTAGAAATCGCCTCAGCCATCACCCTGATGAAGATAGCTGTAAATGTTTGGTGAATAAAGCATGGGTTGCCGGGTGTGTGTGTGTGTGTGTGTTTGTGTGTGTGACATGTTTTCATTTTGATCAACATGACAGTGCCAACCTGCTCAAAACAAAGTTAATACATGTTTTTCTACAATGATGTTGAAATGACTTGACTGGTCTGTGCTGAGCGCAGCCCTCAACCCCATCAAATGTGTTTAGGATGAACAGCCAGGCCTTCTCACCCGACATAATTGTCAAACTCACTAATGCTAATGTGGCTGAATGGGAGCCAATCCCTGCAGCCACATCATAAAATCCTATAAAATGACTGTTGAGGACAGTGGAGGTTTGTATAGCAGCATTTCAATACCTGCAGGCTTAGAATGACATGTTTAACAAGTGCAATGTTCGGGCGTCCTCTATACTTTTGACAATCACTTTGAAACTGGTGCATTCCTCTTCTGTTTGGATGCTTTTGAAGCCGCAAAGATTCATGGTCAACATTCCTGTGTGAGTCTGTAAATAAGAATTTCAGCTCAGAAATAAATTAAGTAGAAATGAAACGGTTACTGGTTTCACACTGGTTTTAAATAACAGTAAAAATGCCAGATGGTTACATTTAAATCTGAGACTGTGGTTAAAAGTTGCCAGTCTCCTTGACACATGCACAACAAGAAACATGGGTTTGTTTTGTGTCTCCTCTGGAGATTTTTCCACCTAAATTAGCACATATCAAACTTTCTGAAAAAGCCAATAGACCCCTTTTTCACCACTTGTCGCACTTCTGTTTTAAAGGGGAACTATGCAAATCTGGTCGCTTTTCCTCTGTTTTGCTAACCCTCCTCCTGGCCATGTGCATTTGTTTTGAACAAAGCTGGCAAGAAAGCAATCCATGGAGCGGTGAATAATGTTGTTTATCATCTACGCGTTACGATGTGTATATTTGTGTAGTCTTATCTGTCATAAACAAGAGATTATGGGTTACAGGACGCGTTTGTTTTGTGGTGCCACCGAGACGAGAACTGGGACACTGGGTCGGAGGCAGTGATCTTGTAAGGTTTATTTTCGGCCAAGAGACACGGTGGAAGGCAGAGAGCCTCCATTCTCCCTGTAACAAGTTACAAGTCATTTATTTAACCATCACAATCACTCCAAAGCTGTTTAATTAACGGAGGACACACAATGACCAGTGTCATCACATGCACATACAGAGGTGCTGGACACTGAGCAAACTTGTAAAGCAGAACTTTCACATCCCATAGTCCAGTTGATGCAGGTGTAGGTGTAGGTGAGCTGGGCAGGTGACAGGTGTGTGTCCTCTGCCAGACCTGGCTCAGGTGTAAAGGAGTTTTATCACTGTATGGTCATCCAAAGTGTGACTCAGTGATGTGACCTCTCAGTCAAACTGCAGAGGGGGGATGTCATTTCAGTGCCACATTTGTGGTTTACACAGACAGAACAAAATGACAACAACACCTGACACTAAACACAATGTGTGTTCCCAAGTTTCTAATAATGTGTGTCATGCTTTGCCACGACAACAAGAAGCCTTTGTAGTGTAGGAAACATGTTCTTAAGTTTGAAACTTTATGATGGACGAAGGACATGGAAATCTGTTCTGGCAGTTCAGACTCCATGTCTCTAGCCTCTGTGGGGCTGTGTTAAGTTGATTTTCAGATATCTTTCAATGCAGCAGGGAAAACCTGGCTGATGACTTCCTTGGTATAGCTGCACTTGGAGTAAAGATTTTAAAACATTTTTCTTTTGCTCCTGGGATAAATAACAAAACTTTTTAATAATCGCCTTCTTTAATCAGCAAAGTACTACTTTGGGTATTACTGTGCGTGACATGTATTAACCTTGAAAGAGAGGTTTCATCACAGTGAAAAGCAAAACTCTGTCAAGTAATTGTGGACAAAGAACAAAATGGCCCTCTACTGTTCCTCCCCATCAGGCTCAGTTACCATTTCTGGTCTCTAGGTTCTCTTGTCCTACATTTCAGCTCGCAGGTTCTTTTCAGCCAAGCTGACATGTTTCTTCTCCTTGTTTTGAGGTGTAAAATGCAAAGTGATGGAGTGACAAAACACTGTCAATCAAAATGTGTTTCATGACCACTTGAGATTCTTGGCTGGTTTTGGAGTGTGAAAACATCTGAGGCGCTGAAGCCAAGGTCTCATCGAAGAGACTGCACAGCAGACCTGACTCGACTGTGAATGGGTCGCAAAATCCACTCTCTACTCGAAACTTGAGAATGGTCTCTATAAAATGCTGTTTTGCAGTAAAGCTTCAGCCCCATTCCCGCTACCTTCAAATCAATGCTAAGCTTGTGAATGCGGACAGCCTATTTGTCAAGTCTTTCAATTAAAGCACATAATGCCACTGTGTTCCTCGCCAGGAATTTGGTTTTTGAGATGTATAAATAAACGGGTAAACACTCTTATTTACCTCAGTGTTCCCAAACATAATCACCCGGCCTGGCTCCATGCTCTGTGCCCTGCATGAAATTAGCTTGCTATTGATTCCTTAAGCATCTCCCCACAGTTCTCAGCATTCCAGGGTCCTAATTGGCTAAACCACAGTTTTAAATTCAAGCGACTTGACAGTTTTGCTCTTCATGTTGTCTGCAGCACAGAGGCAGGCTGCAGAGGATCCCTGCAATGACCCTGCATCAGGCCTGTTTTTTTTTTTTTTTCCATTTTTAATCATATTTCACATCCCTGCCCGTGACCCGACGAGCTGGAATACAGAAGCCTTGATGTGACATTTGGTGACATTTAGCACTGGAATGTGAATGACTGAGTCTTAACATTAAAAGGTCATGCCATGCGAGACAGTTTGTCCACCAGATCTGACTTACATCTACATTCATGTGTTTGTGCACAGAGTGTACGCACTGTGTGGATTATTTTGGATCCCTCCTGCTATGTCTGATTGATTTTTGCCCTTTGAGGTGTACTGTTGTTTTAAAAGTTGATACGGTCCCTCAGTTTTCCCAATCATTTCCTAGAAAGGAACTGATTCAAAGTTCCTAAAGGTGAGGGAAGCTCCTGGAGAGGACTGTGTAATTGGTGGTAAGAGTTGGGTGAACATAAGTTCACTTGGTTTACTTTTTATTCACTGGTAGCATAACTCTCTATCAGGTCAATTTGTCTATGTAATTATTAAGTTTTCCAGATTTTAGGAATTGTTTTAAGGGGTTCCCTTTGCTAACTAAAGTTTACAAACTCTGCCTTCCCTGGTTCTTTCTAAAAAACTGAAAAAGTTGATGTATCAGAAAATATAAACTCTCTTCAGAGATGTCAGATTCTACAGCTTTTATAAGTATTACTTACAGGACATGTAAACGAAAACAAGGCAGAGTCTTGGCACCAACACTCAGACCTGAGCTGATTTGATAAGAAGGTTGGAGGAATGACAGAAAAATAATCACCAACTTTTACGTCTGAGTCCTTTTTTCAAACAAAAAGAACAAAACAATCTCTGGTTCCAGCTTTTTAAAAGTCTCTCTTTTTGTTATGTGATATTAAATTGAATGTTTTGTAGCTTTCCAAGTTTGATTTGAACAAAACAAACAAATTGGAGACATCACTTTGAGTTCTGGAAAAGCTTTGCTTTTAGGCTTTTAATGTATGTGTTTATTGAAAGGGGATTAGCTCCAGTAGCAGGATCCTTGTGGCTGTGTGGACTCATGAAGCCCCTACTTCAAAAAGCAGGTTTTTGTAAACTTATCGTGTTCTTTTCTTTCCTCCTCCACCTGCTGCAGCCACAGGGTCTACAACACCGCTCAGGGTCTGGGCCCACCGTGGCCTCTAATTGGACAGGGACCGAGGGAACGTTTGTGATGTGATGGCAATGACAAGAACAGCAGCGTTCAGAGCCCCGCAGCCTTTTGGGAGCTCTCGCCACATCTTCTGACAGAATCGATGTGTGCGGCTGGCCCCGTCAAGGCCACAGGGAGCCTAGTTCAGCAGAACTAATTACTGTTCATTTTAAAAGTTCATTTGTTCCTGGTTCACTCGCATGTTTTTTTTCCCCAAGTCTTTCTTTCCCACATTGCTTCATCTAAGGAGACACCATTATTATTCTGAAGTGTTTCATCAAGTGTTGGCAATCAGAGAGCTCCAGACAGCTCAAATCACTGAGCTGATTTAAAGGAGGGTCTCAGGGCAAATGACAGACAATAATTGGCTATTAAACAAGATATTTAGGAGGAGAAGAAGGTATGCTGAGCTGTCTTTTTGTGATTCAATCATACAAATATTAGAATTACCAGATTTCATTACTTGGAATGAGTCCCCCAGTTTGTCTGAACTGTAACTTAAACAAATGACCCTGATATGTGAAAACTGTTTTCACTATTCAGATATGATAAAAATACAACACATCATTTTCACTGATAACAAAAAAAAAACAGCTCAGTCATGTCATGGCCTTTGGTCTCACATCAGCTCCCACATGACATCGTCCAGACTCACGAATTGTTTACTGGCTGACCGATGCCTCAACACCAACCTGATAGATGCGCATACACACGCCGCCATCTTCTTATTGGGAATCCAGGGATGAAGCCTTCAAGCTGGGCTGCACAGCTCTGAGCTGACACGAGGAGACAGGCTGTTGTAGGTAACTGAGGGGGCGTCCACTGGCTCGGTCTATGGGGAATCCGCTGCGGGAGCTCCCAGGCAGGTGGGGGGGCCTCACTGCAGTGCTCTCCTCCAGCAGCGCGGCTGATAGATTGTACCTTGCACTGACAAGACATAAGCCAGCAGTAAGTGGTCTTCACAGGATGCTAAATATAGCAACAACAAGTCATTGATGCAGCTTTTGAGAAGAATCACCTCAGAAATGTATCTTCACATGACAGACTCTATCTTTTCCTCTCCTCAAGTACCTCTTTCCTCTTTATTTTAGGCAGTAAATACTTGTAGGACTGATACACTAATGCCTATATAGAACACTTTAAGGTGACTTTGACTTTGAGGTGGTATTTAGTTCAACATGTGATCACTGAAGTTTCTTTTTTCTGGTCTTGAAATGCTCTGGGTTAAAAGTCCAATAATCATTCTGTTACCAGCACAAGGGCAAACTGTACTGAGAGCTGTCAAACTCAGTTTTGAAATGTGTTATTTAGAAAATCAGCTGTGTCAAACTTGTGGTGCATTCATGGCTGCTGCAGAACATCTTAATTTTCATTTTGGTGCTCCTTGTTAACAGGTCAGAGCCTACACACTGTCTGGATGAGGCGCTGAGTAATCTGGAGATTCGAGAATTTTTAATGCGTGACACGTTTCTTAGCAAAAACTAAAAGAGGAAAACAATCTGGTCTTTACTACCTGTTGCACATGGACTAGCGAGGTAAAAAGAACAGTGTCCACATTTCATGTGTGGGTGCACTAATGAATCAGGACTAGTTCACTCAGAAAACGCAAGTTTATAATTATCAGTTCTCGATGAGGTAGAGCATCAGACACGTGAAAATACCAGTAAATAAACTAAATATGCAAAATGAGTAACTTAACAGGTCACTGTTTATCCCATCCTGAATGGACCACTTAAAAAAATGAAATTCAGAGTATCCCCAGAAACCACTCCAGCGCTGCATATGAGGTCTGTAGAGTGGGAGCAGTATCATCATCAGCAGAGTTTTCAAAGGAGCTTGTTAAAGACTTCAGCACAAGTGTCGAGGGCAGCTACAGTACAAACCAGACATGGGGGAGTAAATAGTTTGCATGAGCTTATGTGCAGAATAAAGAGCAACAGGAAAACAGCTGCAGGAATGTTACTGGGATGCCACTGACAACATCACAATATTAATCTGCTGACCTGGTATCCACACCTTCCTGAATATTTTTCACCATGCTTTTTAATTCAAGTCCTGTGAATTCAGAGATTCATAAAAATGAACTTTTTCCTCCTGTGAAGTTGCAGCTGCTGAATGTTCTGCCTCCTGCAGAGGCCTCGATCCTGCTGGACATGTGCTGCGAAGGCAATTTTCGGGTCGACACTGAATTTAGTTTAACTTTTTCTGTACAACATGGGGGAAAGTCAGCGCACAGTACATCTGCCTTGCGAGAACACAGCAGCTCTCTCCACTGGAGATACGATGTCAACACCTGCACATATGGAGTAAGGTTATGACTTTGTTCAGATACGAACACGTACCAATGCACCAGCTTAAATGTCTTTGTGTTTTATACACAAAGAAGCCGCTAAAATAATCATTGTTTAGACATCTGTGAACCCGTCACAGCTTTGACAAATGCAGGTCATTCACATTCAGTTCACACTACAGGTGAATTACAGTACAGCCTGCTTACAATTTCACAACCAGTCACAATCCTGTTTTATTTTCTATTGTCTCCAGGTTTTGTTTTTAATTATCTTGTTTGCTGACATTGTGTTCCAGTGTGTCCTCGTCATCTGTCTTGCACTGTCAGTTTCCCATAGAAACAATATTGTTTCTAACAAATTAACTCAAATACTGCTGTCTTCAGAAGTACATTACTGGTGAAATGTCATAGGATGAGTTTGAATCAGATCCATTGTGATAATAATCAAATGAAAAAAAGAAACCTCTAAAATAATATTTTGTAAGCAAGAGAGAGTATTTCTCCTCGAGAGGCTTTACAGCAGCATCATATCATATCAGCAAAAGATTGTATTGGATATACTGTGTATTCCAATTTGAGAGCAGCAGCACACCTCACTTATCTGCCTGAACTAGACTACACTTTTCGCACAACAAATAAAATGCATTATCGAAAACATGACTATCTCATTATCTTAAACACCAAACCGCAGCAGCAAGGAGTAAAATGCATCGATCACTTCAACTTAGTTACCATTGATTTGCTGTATTTTTTTTACCCAAATGATATTGTCACGGCAGAGGCACCTTAAATTTTAAAGTAAGATGCAGCAAATAGTCCTGTGGAGTCGCCTCGTGGAATTTCAATTTCTCTTTGATGACAATAAAAGATGGATCACCGAGCGAACTGAGGCACACACTGTGTTCATACGCAAGTCAAAGGGTGTTTTAGTACCAGTCATATCCAGTAATATTCCCAAAACCTGGTGTAACTGGAATGAATTTACCAAATATAATGACACGAAGTACCACTCATGACTCATTGGCTGTAACAGACAATCAAACACAGTGTGGGGGTTGACTATAAAATTTTAAGTGCACATAATTTCAAAGATGGATATTAAAATGTTCCTTTGGAATCCAAAACAATCATTACTTTGGGGCTTGGATCGCATTCAAGCATATTAATATTTCACGCTTACACTGAGGCACGGCATTAACAAAATCATTTAATTCATTTATTCGGTTATCAGTTAATTCATTCTTGGCAATGCTGTTTAAAATTTCCTGCTTTATTTTCAGTTATGCCGTCTGAATTGCAAGTGGCTAATGTGCTTTAACAACTGGATAACACACTGTCTTTTATTTCCTGTGCGAGTGTGTGTGTGTGTGTGAGATCCTCAGAGTTTCTTCACAGAAGTCTCTATTTAAGGGCGACAGGGAGACGGTTAAGCTCAGGTGGGCTGAGTCCACTGTGGTTTCTGCTTAATTAATGGCATGCCATCTGCCTGTCTCCTGAGGAGGGAGACCACCAGCTGCTCAGGCTTTGATCTCACCTGTCTGTAGGTCTGTCTGTCTGTTCGTCTGTGAATACGTGTCTCTGTGTGTCTGTACGTTTGAGCCACTGCACGTATGTGTCAGTCCTCACCTCCTCATTGTGGAGCTGCTTGAATGAGGTGACATCACGTCTTCATACTGGCACTTGTTTGGGCAGTGGTTTGGTCTGGTCTTGTTTTTCTAGGATAACAATATTGTGGTCTGCTTAAATTTTATTAGCAGATCAATTCTATTATTTTCCTTAAAGCTGCAGAAATCAATATTTTATATTAACAATGGAACGGACTCTTCAACTGA
The DNA here is from genome assembly GCA_021432705.1 of Caranx ignobilis. Taxonomy (NCBI): domain Eukaryota; kingdom Metazoa; phylum Chordata; class Actinopteri; order Carangiformes; family Carangidae; genus Caranx; species Caranx ignobilis. Next base: position 6,440,327 of record MU269982.1, read on the forward strand.
GCTCAAGGGAGCAGGGTAGTATTTTTCAGCTTATTGTTTTAGGTTCATGACCTGCAACATTATTGTTCTGCCTCCCTCTCACTGCCCTCCCTGTTTCCAGCTGCAGGGACAGATGTTCTTGGTCAAAGAGCGCTACGCCCTCGCAGTTAGTGGCTAGCTGGTGAACACAGTGGTGCATCTAGCAACTAAAGAGAAAGCTGAAACCAAAACTGAGTTAAAAGGAGAATGAATCATAACAACCCAATCTTCTTACATGGAATATATCATATCAGAAACCTTACTTCCTCCTTTGCTCCCGTCACAATCACTATGGCCACAAGAGGGTTTAGTCACTGACACTGTCTCACACAACTCTCTCCAGACATACTCACTCCATATGGTCACCTGTAGATGGACACCTGAACGTTACACCCATATGTCACTGCTCAACTTCTCAAAATAATTCACATCACCCTGTTGCTATAGCAGCATCCACTCTTCAGAGAGGGTTTTCTACTTGATGCAGGATTTGCTGCAGCCACAGAAGTGGAGAACTTGGTCCTTGCACGGGGACACTGTCAGTCTGTAATATGTCTAATAATGTGGCTGTTTTCTGTGGCTTTAAAGGGTCCAATCAAATCGAGGAAAAATAATACTAGACTATACAAAAGTATGAGGATAAGTTTCCACATACTTTTGATCATAATGTGCACAAACTATTTTTGCATTATCCTCAAAATTTAGACTTTACCTGCTTGATTCTGACCATCTGCCACCAGATATTACCTGATACCTTCTCCTCCATCTTTTACTGCCTCTGTCTTCCATCCATTTAAGAGTCAGTTAATGCACAGCATCATTAGTCTCAACATCGATCTCCCTCCTCACTGCAGCAGAGGCCTGAGGACTGTCTGCTGTCACTGCTGCTGCTGCCACCACCGCTGCTGCTGACGTGTCCCCTTTAAAAGTCAAGGTGAAGCGTCAGTGTCTTGTGTGGGAGGAGAGCGCGGCGCAGATCACAATAGCTGCATCTCGAAAACCGCCTCCGACAGCGGAGGTAAAGCACGCCTCTGCTCTCTCACTTCAAATCCCACCTCCCCTGAGAAAGCTCACAGAGGAAGAAAAGATCCACACAAAAAAGGTGGAGAAGAAAGAGGCGATCCAAGTTTGTCATTGAACACAGCAGAAGTCACCCTGTCCTCATTTTTAAATTTATTTTCACTGCTGGCTGAATCTTAATTTCAAAACGGGCACCGATTCAAACCGTATATTGCTACAGGTGCACACTGTTTGTAAAAGTAAAACTTTTCCCCAATACCCCGACCACGGACAGTGACTTAGTGACTGCATATGATGCCCAATTATCCTGATCTTTGATGGGAATACTGTTCATATCCTGTATGTATATTTGCTCCTCCATCATACTAATTTACAGTCATTATACCTGCCAAGATGGTATGACTCAGTAATTGATTGATCTATGTGGGTGTCATGCACTGTAACTATGTCTAGTCCACATATGGAGAGCTCACCTTGCACTGTGCCTAACGATTGGCTTCTTAAAGTAGCTCATACATCTGTGTTTTACAGATTTGAAGCTAATAGAAGATAATAACCACAGATACAGATGATGAAGTAAAATCTGACACAACAGATGTCATCTGCCACCATCATCCTGTTGTAGGGTAATGTAATATTCCAGTAAATTACATTTCAGTCCAATATATTTAGCCTTATAATAGAAAAGTGGTATACAATGAACTAATTGCATCTCCATAGTACATAAACTAAGACAAATTAAAATGCACACAATGAATAGATTGAATGAATAGCATACAGGTGCATTTTAGAAGCAGCTGTGAATGGCAAATAGTTTGTATTACACCAACTGTTATATAGTAAAAGTAATAGTTTCACAGTAGCATATTATTGCACTTATCCAGGATATTATTGCACAGACCTGACCTCAAGTATTTTATTACAGGATCAATAGTTGAGATCATGAGATGGAAGGAAGTTAAGGACATTATGGTTACTGTGTATGGTCAGCTACTCAAACCCTTTCACCGTCGCCACCACTCTATAAACTGCACATTTTCAGCAAACCACTTAGATCTCTAGCTCTGAAATTGCACTGCTTTACAATGCTCTTATACGTACCAATTCCATGGTTTCTGTGTAATTGTATATATATATAATATCATATCATATTATTTATTCTTTTCTATGTTACTGTTCCTATTATTATTCCATCTGATTTTACAATAGTGTTTTAACAAGTTTTCCCATGTGGATTTCATGAACTCTGTAGCACTTGGTGCATGTAATGTCTTTGTTCTGGGGCATGTTACATTTCTTTAATAATAAATTTATTATCATTATTATTGAAACGTATTATTGAAAGACGGAAAGAGAATCTGTCTTTTCCTGTCGACTGTGATTTATTCTAGTCTGTTACTGTAAATGAATCATAAAGCAGTTACAGAGAACAGAGACAGACTTTTGACATTCAAGGCAGGTTAACAGGGGCTCACTTCAAAACAGCACTCTAAAATAAAAATAAATGTCAAAACACATTGACCCCAGTCTCCCAATTTTTATGAACAAGCTTTCATCAGATCACTATATTGATTTTCTGTAATGAAATTCATTCAGTGAAGTGAATTAATCAGTTTGATTTAGAATAAATATCAGAGAAATCTCCTTTCATAGATTCTGGGACAAACCCAGTGTATTAAAGTAAGAGACAAAGGTAGTTTGAGCTCCAGAGGTAAATTAAGGTTTTTCCTCACCTCGTGTCCTCAGGGTACATTTTGGATCTCGATGTGTATTTTTGTAATGTGCTGTATTACAGAGCAGTGTTGTTTTTGTTTTGATGGATGTGATAACATTCGATGACAGCATCTATTTTGAGGTTGTAATGTTGTATAGAAAAAAAAAGAGAGAGAGGATGCTGGCACCACATTCATTAACATGCTCCGATGCCCCTGAAGACACTGCAGGAGTTTTTGTATTATATTTTATTTGTGTGAGTGCTGCTGTTTGAAGTGACAAGACTGTGACTTCGCTTGGTGATGGATAGTTACTAAAAGTTTCCAAATGAGTTAGTGAATCTGCGGTTCAGCATATTTATTACTCTGCAGCACCATGAACATTGGTTTTTAATCAAACTGGAGTGTGTGGTGGGTATGGAGATGAGATTTCCTGTGTTTCTCTATATCATCATTCAAGTGGTTGTCTAAATATACACGAGTCATTTAGTTTCAAGAAGAAGATAGCATATACATGTTGGATCACTTATTTCTGATATGAAATTCAGTTTTCTGTTTATTGTGATTGGGCCCAGTGATTGTTGTGTAATTGCTGATGCTGTCCTTGTTGACTTTAAGGTCTGGTGAAGTACAGTCTAATCTGCTGATGATTAGCAGCTGAGTTTGTATGATATTTGTCTGAATGAAAAAAGCTTATTAGTCTGATAAGTTTACACCACCTCAAGTTGTGTGGTACAGTCTTGACTCTACTGTGCAAAAGCTTCAGGGGCTAAAAACTAAAACTCTAATCAGTCTCTCAAAACCTCGGAGACTCGGGAACACAGACTCCTACAACCAATGGTCTGGCCCACACAGAGGCCTGGTTTCAACATCATGGAGTCAGACTGGGAGTCACATTAAGAGACAAAACAACTGTGGCAACTTCTCCAAGATACTTTGAACTGCGGACAAGTACCAAGTGTAAGTGGCACCGCTTTAAGGCCAAATGTTAACACTGATTCTCTCTCTTCACTTTCAATAGACCTAAATAACACAAACTATCCATTAACTGTGAGTACACTGTGTGTATATAGGTCCAGGGAGGTGGCATCATAAAGATGAGAGATCACAAGTTGCATTAACTGTGCAGGAAAGAAGAAAAAATGTTTCTCTCACACCAGTGTGTGTTCATTTCCTCTAATCTTTTGCAATCTTTTCTCATGTCTTCATTTATTTTTCATATTTGTGGAGACGAGCTGTTCTCGACACATATTGCCTGTGATGACGGGTTTCATTTCAAGCAGTCAAAAGCCATAATCTGCTTCCAATTAATCCTTTAGCCGTTACAATGTCAAACATGATGAAAATGCCCATCACGAGATCCCAGATGGCCAAGGTGACCTTCTCAGTTTGCTTGTTTTGTCCAACCAACAGTCCAAAAAGCCAATCACATTAAATTTGCATTGACAGGAAACAGAGAAAATCAGCAAATCCTCATATTTGAAAAGCTGGGACCCATTAACTGTTGACATTTGGCCTGATAAATAAACATCAGTCATCAGAACTGTTGTTCTGTAACTTTCTGTAGGATACCACAATATGAGTTGACTGGGCTGATTGTATCATCAACATGCATTTCAGAAATGGGACGATATACATATGCAGAAATGATAAATTGATATGCTGTCTATGTCAATATCAAGCCCTGACGTGAGCTTCAGTGGGTAAATCAATCAGCAGAAACACAGCAAATAAAGGAAACAGGACTGACTGAAGGAGTGCAGGTATAGGCCCTGCATGCCGACAGAGTGCTGTTTGAGTGCTTTAGTTTATATATAGTTGGCAGCGTCCAGTGGGCTTTGAACAGTCTTGAAAACCGTCAAGTGGAAAACAAATCAAGTTCTGCCTCCCAGTTGACTCGAGTTCAGTACGAGGGCACTCAGGTGTTTGGTTTTATTGGTCCTGAATCACTCTGATGTAGCAGGAACGACCTTGACTCCACAGCCTCGTGGTGCAGATCCCCGTGAAGGACAGCTGACACAGAGTGGGCGGGCACACAGGAAGCCAAGATAATGGAAGACAACTGCCCCACTTGTAGGTTACTTCCCCCTTATCTCTATATCTTCCCCTTCTTTCTTTTTCTTCCTTCTGGTCAAAAGGAGCAACAACATCCTATCTGGGCTTTTCTGCTGTCAGAATTGTTAAAACAGCCTTGTCCAGCAGCCGAATATTAAATTTTAATCACAGCAATACTGACACATAATTGCATTATGATTGCAAATCACCTATGCTATTGTTAGACAGTCACTGATGAATATGTGGAGGTATGAGCTCCACAGAGAGTGACAAATGACAGCACTAATGACACCACAGGCTGACTGCAGATTAGCTACGGCCTTATAAGGTCAGGAGGAACTGCAGCAATCTGGCAGGACTCACACACACACATGCACACACATACACTGATGACTGCCAAGTCAGTAGTAATGGGCAGTTTTGTGCTTTTTGCACATGCACACAAGCATTTTGCAAATATGCATGAGGGTACCAAATTGTATGTATCTGAGCCCTTTCTGCTCCTGGTCCACCATGTGACCCCCCCCCCCCCCCCCCCCCCCACTGGCCTGAGCACAATGACTGGACCCAGTGCACTGACAGGGGGATAAGTAATAGCTCCACTATGGCCGCCAGCCTATACAATCATCCCTGCAACTGCCTCCACTGATTTATTGAAAGACAACGACCTTTGGTTCCACTGAGCCCGCTGCCTGGCCTGGCTCCCAATGCATGTATTGTTTCCCATATCAGTGTCACATATTGCCATATAGGGGAGAGGCTGCGACCCTGAGCTGAAGCCCATGCTGCTGCCACAGATGCGCCTGCGCTTGGTCTTAATAAAGTGGTTGCAATAAATAAATTATACGACGCCATTGCATTGCTGAGTCCAGACCGTATGAATGTTGACGAGGCAGAGAGGGTGTCCTTTAGATCCATTTCATTTTTGTCAAAACATCTCAGGAATTATAACACAGTGTAATGATATTTATGGTGCACAACCTCTGTGAAAGACACTAATATACCACAATGGTATTTCATCAATTTTATTGTTGGCTGGATTGCCTTTGATTGATGACTAATGCTTTAATTAGAATACGTTTCAATTATCCTAGTTGATGGAATACAGACATAGCACTGTGGTAAATCATACAGACCGTGAACTGGACTGTTCTTGAGCTGAAGCTAAATCAAGTCCTGGTCATATTTTGCATCTCAGAGTGTTTGTTAATTTATATTCTATTTCACTTTGTCTGGACAAAATGCTTTATGGAGAGGCAAATATTTCCACCAGAGCCAAATGTTGCTTCCTGTTCAAAGTCCTTCATCAAATGGCTGCGTGGAACGAGAAAGTGCTGCCAGGAGCATCCATGCTGGTAAGATAATGTGGCTTCAAGCAGACCTTGTTACTAATACAGACCTTGTTACTAAATACAAGAGAGTGGTATAAAAGAATGAAAGAATGAACGAGGGAAATTGCAGGAGGACAGACACAGTGTAGTTACTACTCTATTACCTACTCCATTCAAACTGATTTAGCTCATCCACGGCAGGTTAAAAGGACACGGCATTAATGGGAAGAACAGAGCTGCTAAATGGGAGAAATATTATTAATCACCATGCATTTATATTTGACAGTTTCTTTTCTTCTAATGATCCTCCATATTCCTCAACATAGAAACACAAGAGGAAGATGAATAATTTAACAATCTGAATGAGTTCAACTTGGTTCTTGAGAAATCCTGTTTTTTTTCACCATGAAAAAGCAGTTAGTGCTGCAGATGGTGAAACACTACGATACCCATGAGGCTCAGCTGCTACTGCTATTGCTGCTAAGTCAGAGGTGCAGCTCAGAGCAGCAGCAAATACACAAAGCCCTGACATTTAAGTCATAAAGAAAACACCACACGACAGGTGCTAATTTCAAACAAAGCTGACCCCAGGTCTGAAAGTTGATGAATATTTTAATGTTGCATCAGTTTTATATCAAGTATAATCTTCAACATTAACAACACATGCAACAGAATTCTTAACGTGGCCCTGTTTGTATATATACGTAGATATACACACATATATCAGGTTATTGGAAAAGCTCCAAATAACATTACATATGCATGAAAACGAACAGGACTTTTTCCTCCAGGACCACAGGCACCTAAAATAACTCCACCCTCTTTGCTTCTCTGTGGGAATTATTTAAGATTTTTATGGCTCACCGAAAAATGGAATGAGAGAGAGAGAGAGAGAGGGAGAGAGAGAGACAGAGAGAGACAGACAGACAGAGAGAGAGAGGGAGAGAGAGAGAGAGAGAGAGAGAGAGAGAGAGTATTGAGGAAGAGGTTTGGAGTGGGAGTGAAAATCCTCCGTCAGCTTACATATCGAGGTTGTGTTCTCCATCAGTGGGTTTGAGGGACTGAGAGAGAGGCGAGAGAGATCCAGTCTGCTGGGCACAGGAGCTCAGAGGGGTGGCATGGAAAAGCACAGGAGTGCACACACACACACACACACACACACACACACACATACATATATACACACTCTCTTCCTCTACAACTTAACACGCACCTGCAGTTGAATATTTGCCACTTCTGCACTTATTTTTCATCAGTATCCATCCACTGCTTCCTCATTTTACTTGTCATTCACTAAACAGTTTTTTCCACTCTTTTCTGGCTCCATATTTCCCCACTGTTATTTTAAATTCAGGTATTTTTATATAATCAGTTGGGCGGACTCAGGTAGCATACAAAATGTGGTGTTGTTTGTCTGCAAATAAACAACAGATCTAATGCTTAATACTGAGCAGTGTGTGTGTGTGTGTGTGTGGCTGTTGTCTGTCTGCCTCTGTCTGTGGTGAGACTGTTGGTAAAGAGTGACTCGGTGACTGGGTGACAGGTGAGCAGAGTGCAGCCTCACTTGGTTCATTACTGGCTGGCAGAGTGGAGCACTCCAGGGCACAGCGGTTGGAGGTAACGCTCGGGGCCTCCTCATCAACATCCTGTCACCTCCATTTTCATACTCTTGGGCTCGGCACAGCGGCTGACCCAGCCTCCCCAGGGGGAAAACTGTCTTCCTGAACAATAAGCCAGCACCTGGTGGAGAGAAACAGAAAGAAAAACAGTGGGTTTGTTTAGTCACAGAAAAATGAAAAGAGGCGGTGTCAGCTGACCTTCATGTGAATTTGATCCACGGTTTGTAATGAACAGCGGTGCAGATCGAGAGGCTGTCACTGTTTGTTTGTGCAAAAGGATGTTTCACCACATTCCTGCAGTGACAAGTGAAATAAACCCTTTTCGCAAATGGAATATGTTACATCTCCGGTTCTCTGTGTCCGTTATGGCTTTTAGGCTTGCATGTAATGCTCTGTAACAGCTGGATATGAACACGACAAAATCATTACTGATAGAATTGCAAAGCATGCGTGATAATTGGCACCTGGTGCACAGGAGGAAGTGATATGTAGGACGAAGAGTTTTCTCACAGGCTGCTCCACTGTAGGGAAACAAATCCCATTTTGCAGCTGGATGGAAATAACCTCTGTTACTTAACTGTCCATGATGAGAACAAATAACACTCAGCCCTGATTCTCACTAGTCTGACAAATCCTCTCAACAAGATTTTATTAGATAATCTGTTGACCTCTGCAGTCAAGAACAAGTAAAAATGAAAAAGTTGTATCTAATCACTATTGTGTTTTATGTAAATTTTGCTGGATATTCATAATATCAGAAGTCACCATGGTTAAAAGCATTTGCTCTTGTCCTGCTCGGTGAGGGACAGAAAACTATGCAAACGGCAACGGTTTTAGCCATTCTAGCAGCGTGGCTGTAGGAATGGCAGTGTTTGTCCATCCACCTCCTTGGTCCAGACTAATATCAACCTCTGTGTAACTATTGATATGAGCTGTTGCCATGAGAGCTTCAGTGATCTGCACTATTTGTTTTTAGTATTATGTTTCAAGCTATTGGATGGACAACCATAAATGTCCCCCTGACATCTCACCTCATGCCATCATCAGGTCAAAGTTTTAATACTACTTTAAATTCTAGTCAGGGGAGCAGCTGGGACACCGGGTTGGAGGCACTGATCTTGCAAGGTTGGTTTTCAGCCAAGAGATGCTAGGTGGAAGTCAGAGAGCCTCCATTCTCACTGTAATGAGTTTTTTACCCATTACATTACCCCAAAGCTGTTTAATTAAGGTAAACTCTTGCATAGTTCCTCTTTAAAGCTGCATGAACCAATCGGCCACCTGGACTTGACACAAAACTAACAAACTGATGCGATGAACATGTTAGCAAACAGCTTTCTATAAAGCACGTAGCTGCTATGGTGAATGTCAGCATCCGTTGTTATGTCTGTTATCTGATGAAAATAGTGAGGAGTAAATGTGTGAGCCCCAAAAACCAAAACAATGAGCTGAGAGATGCTGATGTGCTTTAGGAGGAGCTGAGTGGAACAAAAGTGTCTCTCTGGGTTTATCACTAGTGTTGAGTATTGATCCAACTTTGATCCAGAGTCAGTATAAACATATTGATTACACCTGCTTTCATGTGACAATGCTGACAACAGACATGTTGTCATGTCGAGGTGTTAGAGAAATGTGACACGGTCAGAAAACAATGTTAAGACTGCCCGCACTTTGATGTAATAAAATGTATGTTTGGGTTACAGTCACTGCGGCAATCCTATTAACTTTCCCATTATACTAGCGCAGCCTGATTTTCATCTCATTGTCCACACAGACTGGCAGTTAGGGCTCTTAATTTCAAACTGTAATCAAAGGGAGGTTTTCCACAGGCTTAGCTTCAGAGGCAAAGTCTTTGAGAACCTCCCCAGACAATTTCACTGCAGTATGAGTGTACTTTTCACTGTTATCTTTGGGCAGAAGAAGCAGGAGAAGGAAGTCATGCAATATCAGTCTGCAATATGTTTAGCTGAGGGTAAGAAATAGCCAGGCTTGTAATTGCTTTGGGACAAGCTAGGATGGTTCCTCTGGCAGTGGGAGATTTTCTTTTGGTCAGCCATGAGGGCAAGAAGACAGATAAGAGAGAAGGAAGAGACAGACAGAGTGAGAGAGGAGAGAGCGAGGGAGATTTTCAGATTTTCTAAAGTGTTCAGACGAAATAGAGGCATTATCGTCCCATGAGGTTACAATGAAAAGCTCACAGTTGGCTGCCCTTCCAAAACTCTGAGGTTTCGGAGAGAAAAAAAAAACCATGAGACTGTGCAGGAAAAAGGAAGAAGAGTTTCGATTTCTGAGTGTATTTCTGCTCATGAGCATCCTTTACAACTGTTTGTCCCCGGCTTCTGGAGACTGTCACTCAACCCGCAGAGGAATCGTGTTGCAGTCCTGGCTTTCAGTGTTACTATCAACAGCTTTCCTCTAAATGACTTCACTGCTGTTTCATTACCACTCCTGTACCGTATAAAAAAAAACAACCTGCTAGAAGATACAGGAGGAGAGAGCGAAACACCTGCAGCCACCAATGTTTTCTGGAGGTCTCGTACAGTAGCAAACGTACATCACTTGCACTGCCAGGTCAGAGCTTGTTTATTGTGTCTACAGGTGTGGCGTTTAATTAATACCTCCAGGGCTGCGTGTTTAGCTGGCTGCAGCGGAGATGAGTTTATAAGAGCATGTCATTGGAGTAGAGTCGACTCTCCACTCCTGCAGTGGATCTGAAAAGCAGCACTGAGATGATTAGATCATTGTCAGAAAAACAGTCGAAATCTGCCTTTGCCATCTGCGTTAACAAACTCAATATCAATCACTTATTCCAAAATTTTTAAAATAAGCAATTGATCATTTTAAAATGATCAATACATCTGAAACTTTTCCAGTGTGACACACCTTTCATGTACAGTGTAAGCAGCAAAAGCAGCATGACTCATGCAGATAATGTAGATGTGGCTAAAGGCTGAAAACAGGGAGGTGTCAATGTTTTTTTCAGTTCAGACATTTTCACCCTCAGTAACTTTTAATCAGTCTTCTGCAGATGTGCTGGGCAGAGCAGGATAAAGAGCGCCTCCGAACTGAATGCAAAATGAGCAAGATTGCCTTTGATATTTTTGTCAATAAAAAAAAAAGAGAGAGAGAGAGAGAGAAAAAAAAACTTTCCTTTTGTTCAGAAAAAAAAATCACAGGAGGAGATCAGCTGCTAAAACCTACTTTATTTTCATGTGGATGCTCGACCATTACATATGCATTATTTTTTTCTTCTTTTAAATGCAGCACACCTCGGCCTTTTCTGCAATGGGTATAAATCTTAAAGGGGATATAAATACAGTTTTATGAAATAGATGCATACACTGATAGCAGCAAAGTAACATTGCATAACAGATCACCCCTATAGAGAATATCCTATCCAGGAAGTACCTTTGTCCAGCCCAAACTGTGATTGCTTTCTGTTTTTATTTTCTTCTGGAAAGCTCCTTCATGAATAGTATCCTAATGAGATACAACAGTCTTACTAATCTGTACATATTGCTGCCTGGAGGCTCTCACACGACATCATTTTGTATCTCTTTATTCTAATATGATCTTCTTTTATTCAGCTATCTTCAGGAGCACACAGAGAAGGTGTTTTCATTCTCACATTGAATGATATTATGATGTTGTTGTTGTTCTCTGCCTTTTTCACATTATAACCGAATGCCCTGAACGCCTCCTGTTGCAAAACATTTACTCTGCCAGTCGCTTTGCTCCAGCAAATTATAACAAATGTGCTCGACCACATCATCTATAGTAATATCCCCGTTTCCTTTTGCCTCTTTGTTCTATGCTTTATTTCCCCAAACGCTCATTTTCCAGCTGGGCAGTTAATTGAATTCGGTGTTGGGCGTAAAGTAGCGGGTCCTTAGCCACAGTTGCCTGCTTGCAGTGTATGAGGTAACCAAGGTTAGATTAACTAAAGCTAGGCTCAGATAGAGGAGCCAATGGTGCATAGATTCACCCCACTGAGTGACTGATCATGATATTCGATGCTGGGTGCTTAAGTTGCCACTGGGTCAGAACGTGGAAACAGGAGTAAATCATCTGCTCGGATGCACAAAAGGAAAGTTGAATTCTAATAACTCAGTGAGATGCTTGATTTGCTTTTGGCTATACAGAGAGAGGGTGGTTAAATTCAGCACGTACAGACGCTTCACAGGCTTAATACACCACAAGGATCCTGCTGGGGAGACAGTATGCCGAGAACAAATGGTCCCAGAGTATTTATTATGTGGCATCTTAAAACAATAATGTCTGCAGCACAGTGTTATAGTCGGTGTAATATTGTCCCTCTCCTGAGAGCTCTCCTTGAAACTTAAAAGTGTCTCATCCCCGACAGCCCTCGCCCTGCACGTCCCTTTTATTTTTTTTATTATCAAGGTGCACGTCTTTTGAAATATTCATCGATATGCATCTTATTTTCATCACCCCAGCTCGCCACTGGAACTACAGCGGTGCAAAGAAAACTTTAAGAGCCCTCCTAGAAGTCTGCAAGCACACGAAGCGATGGTGCATGCGAGCCACCCTCACTGATGGCTCCGATAGTGGCTTTTAAAAATAGCCCTGGCTGTCGGCCTCTCCCTCCTCACATCTCACAACACGCCACTGTCAGTGTGTCGCACCTGCTGTGTGCTGAGGCCATTGCATAACCATGGCTGCTCATGCAGAAGATCAGCGCTTCTCTCTAGCGACTCACTGTGTGCGTGTGTGTGTGTGTTCGCTAAGGCTCTAACAGAACTGGCTAAAGGGCACTGAAGGTTGAAACCCTCTCTACATCAAAGAGAAGGGAATTCACTTTTGCATAAATATGACTGTGGATGAGATAATGATCTTTTATAATCACACTGTTGTGCTGTTTACAAATTGATCTCACATTTTTTAAAAGGTTAGGATGTCGTATCACAGGACAGAGCTGGCGATTTTAGTAAATACACTCTGCATTTATACTTTCATTTAAAGCTTTGTGGAGAAACACAGTCATACTTTAAATGGGAAATCAGTAGAATCCACTTTAGAAATGAATCTGAATTAATGAAATACAGACTAATGTTCCCTGTAAATTCTAACAGTGGAGTAATCAGAAGTTCATTTGTTGAATCTGATTATGATGATTATTGAATGTCCTGGTCCTGTTAACTGCTGAATGCTCCTAAAAGCTGAAGTCTTTCCTGCACATTGCTGCACATCCTCTGCAGTGTCATCCACACTAGTACAGCTCTCTTCATACCTTTTTACCTAAGACTTCTGGAAAAATGGTCAGTAACAGTAGAAATTCACGATCTATGGCGTCTTCACTCCTAATAGTCGAGGCTGATGAGATCCAATCAGGGAGCCACCATGGGCATCTACCTCATCCCTTCCAAAGATCTCAGTTTCTATCACTCAGACTACAACATAACTCCACTAACTAAAGCAGAACCAGCAGAGTATCTAAAACTAGGAAAGCAGATGCATTTAACTAAAATAGTGTGGCTGTAGCCTCTGACTGGAGAGGTGAGAGATAGTTATAATTCTGATAGAGAAAGGTTGGAATGTGGCAGAATAATGAAGGACAGAGTCTGCAGTGGTGTATTTAGCTCACCTCTCCATGAGAATCAATGCTCAACAGCCCCTTGCCCCTGACAGCAGCTGCGAGCCTCCCACTTGTCGGGGCATGGCCCTCAAGGCTCCCGTTGCCGATGACAGCCAGGTATGGGCCCGATGCTGCAGCGCCTCACACAGACTGTATTTTCTGCTAAGTGTGTATCTGCCATTTCTTCCGACTTGACAGCGTCACTATACTTAATGCAAGCTCACAGCACTGCACGCCCAACTTCACCTGCACTCTCTCATTGGCTGGGGAAAACACACCGACTCCCTGGCCAAAAATGTCCCAACGACACCAAAACATCACAATACAGGCAGAGGGGAGTGGGGGTGGGGGTGGGGGGGGGCTCTGCAGACACAGTCACCACCACACATGAGTAGAAACCCATAGGTGTTGATTTCTTTTGTGTACGGCTACAGTATATATATTTTTTAGGAAAATCCTACAGACTCTACCTTTAATGAGGGAAGCAATAAATTGTCTCATAGTAACTGCACTGATAATGAGCCAAAACTCATCAGGATCCTTCTAATTCAGCTCAGCAGGTGTTTGATTGATCAGAGACTGAGGTTTGCTTTGCAGTAATTAATCAGAGCAACACGCTGCAAAGCAGGGACAAAGAGAGTTTTTCAAGTTGGAAAAAGCGGAGACAAAATAGTCGAGTCAGTCAAAATCACTGCAGAGACAACAGGCTGAAGTTAGTTCGATCATCCCCAGGTGGACGCACATTTCATCCATCAGACCCAACCAGTCTGAAAGACTGAGCTCTGAACCTGAAATTATTTTATTATTTTATGTTATCAAATCAGCAGCCTGAAATATTTATTCTGGTACAGTAAATGAGAAAACTTTTTGGAATTTTGATTAATAGAAAATAAAATATTTTGAGCATTGATGTGTTTATCTATTTCCCAGGTGGCCACAAACAGTTTTACTTGTTAGCACAGGAAGAGTGAAGACATTTAGGTGGAGGTAAGGCTCAGTTTACTGTGATTTCACTTCAGCTGCTTGTTAACTGATCAAATTAATTCATATTGCATCATGCTGCTGGGGCTACCAATGTTTGTGTTCTCTTTCTCCTAGGGTCTTTTCAGGTTGACCGCATTTTGGATCAGGTCTAATTATCCTCAGGTCTGGCTTCGGTTTGTCAGAAAATTAATTCATGCACATTGAGCTCTGGTAGTTTTTTTTTCTTCTTTCCAGGAGTTCATTTGGTCTGCAATAAGCTGAAGTTAGAGAAGGCAGGGGAGAAGTGCTGTCCCTCATAAACTAACTTGGGTGAAACTTTGCAAGTGCATAATTGTATATTATATGATAACAACCCTTGACACAGATGAAATCCTCATTAAAACACGCACCCATACACATTTAATAAGCATCAAACATTTTACACTAATAGACACAAGAAGCTGTGAATCCAGAGTAAAGAGCAAGCAAGTCACAGCAACCAAACAATCCAACGAATGGAAAGAGTCTGAAGCATTTTTGGTTTGATTTTTGATTATGCCTTTTGGGGATTAAACAAACCTTGAAATAATTGTTTACTGTGTTGTACTGTGAGCAGTTAAGGAAAGGTCAAGTGGCCTGAAAATGTCAGTAAAACACTGATTGAAGCAGAGCGTTGACCAAGACCATAGATCTGGATTTTTACAGATCTCAGCTAATTTATCTGCCTGATTATCATCAAATGTGCCAACAAGTACACACATGCAGTCTGTCACAAAGGAAGAAGGAAACACAGAGCAAGCTTTCTGTGGTTTTCTTGACAAACAGGAGTTAAATTCTTCTCTGCTTTAAAGGGAGAACGTGCAGTAAAACAAGAAATAAGAAATATCACTTGTGCTTGGATAGTATGGCCCCAGTTTTAATGCTGACTTTAATTGCGGTGATTTACTGAGTTAACTTATCTATAAAGTGTCCTAATGTGGCGTTCTCACCAACCATTAGCTCTGTCCATTTTAATATAACTGTAAAACACTTTAAATGGTTTAATGGTTTCTTGTACCGAGATGCCGAGAAATATCCTCGATTGTTGACTTCAATTTCAGCTCCGTTAGTCACAGGTAACTCTCTCCTCTCATGTGTTGGATCATTTATACTACAGTCTATGGTGATTATTTTTTCAAATGTCTATGCTGTGACTGTGAAAATAATGATAAGATTTGGTATATTTGAACATCCAAAGACTAACACTAACCCTAGCAGGTGATACACAGCAGTTGTGGATTTCATAGCATTTCTGAATTTCTTATTAATAGTTGATGGAATGTAATATTCACTCAAGCGTGGCCTGTTCAGACAGGATTGTGAAGTGTTTCCTGAAAAACCTAATGAACAGTGTTTGACCATTTTTCTCTCCATTATCTCACTGTGTCAACAGACTCTTCTTCAGGGAAGCCGCCTGAAAATATATCAAGTGAAAAGACCTTTTTCTTTTTTCTTTTCAAACACTGTAAATTCAAACTTTTAATTTTTTCTTTTTTTTTGCCTGGTTTTCAAACTTTTGTATAACATCTTTCATGCACTGCATTAGGTTTGCATCTCTTTCAACAATAGTGCCGAGCTGTGGAGGAGACTTTGTATGCTGCTGTATAATAGACCCAGCTGACTTGACTTCTGACTGAGTGAAATGAGATGGATTTGAAATTACAATCCAAGGCGTCGGGTGCAAATTGTATGAGTCGTGTCTGGCGTTAGGTGTAGCGAGTCAATTATGGCAGGAGTGCTGGGCAAAAGCGCTCAATTTCCATTACTTTTATCACTTGCCTTTAAAAGTGCCTGCGTCAAGAAGCAGTGCAGCCTTCAACCAAACAGAATGGCTTCGTAGGATGATGCATAGATAGAAAAACGAATGGCCCCAACAGTGAATACAGCTCTGAATTGAAGACAGGAATGAAGGTGGGGGGTTTATAACCTTTTTTTTATCCTTTGCAATGATGCTACTTAGATGACTAAAAGTTCTTCTCTAACTTCTACACTAAATGTTTCCAAGTTCTGTTGTAGGCAGACGAGTGTTAACTTTGACTGCACCAACACACTGACCCTTTGGCAGACTGGACTCTTGTCTGTGATGAACAGATTTGTGGAAATTTCATTAGCACAGCATCCGTCACAGCAGCTGCAGGTAAATTCTGGAGAGGGAGGTTGGATTAGGAAAAAAATCACTGAGAGGGGTCATCCGGTCATCTGGTCATCCATCCATCCATCCGTCCATCCATCCATCCATCCATCCATCCATCCATCCATCCATCCGTCCATCCAGGTTCAGGTCGCAGATTAAGGAGAAGGGTCCTGACATCCCTTTCCCCAGCAGCCCTCTCCAGGTCTCCAGAATTCTGACTTTGTCCCAGGTCCTCCTCCCAGTTGGACATGCTCAGCTGGACATGTTCAGAAGACCACAGGCAAGGGATGGAACAACCAGTGACCTGTCTTCACCACAACAGTCCTCGACAACATCCGTATTACTGCTGATGCTGCCCCAATCCATGTGATACTCTTCCCCTCCACCACTTTCTGGTTGAGAACCAGGGCCTCAGACTTGGAGGTGCTGACTTTCATCCAACTGTTCTAGTGTGTATTGGAGGT
The DNA here is from genome assembly GCA_021432705.1 of Caranx ignobilis. Taxonomy (NCBI): domain Eukaryota; kingdom Metazoa; phylum Chordata; class Actinopteri; order Carangiformes; family Carangidae; genus Caranx; species Caranx ignobilis. The sequence goes on from MU269982.1 coordinate 6,457,275, forward strand.
TGCGTTCTAATGAATCATCAGGACCATAAGATCCACAACGATGTAATCCTGAGTTTTCAAAAGTGAACAATCTCACTATAGCTGCACCTTGAGATGTCCATGAATACCACAAACAGAGTGAAGGACATTACGCCTCCAACATCTGAGGTTCATGGAGAGAGACCTGCATCGTCTTCTTTACTGGGCATTCATATGTCATATTCACTTGTTACTGAATGGTATAACCCCCCCCCCCCCGACTGCAGGTGCCTTACGTAAGTGTTCATTCATGGTTCATTCATGACCCTAAGAACAGCAGCTTGACAAATACATTTCAACACAAGGCCAAACTTGATTGTTCTTTTCAAAGCTTCAAACCACATGTCATAATCTCACGGCCAAACGCATCATCACCATCATCAATCATTGCCAGGAAATGTGTGCGACTGAAACTGTGTTGAAAGCTTCAAAGACGGGGGAAAAAAAAGAGAATTTGAGCTTTGAGTTAGTCAGAAACTGTGCCTCCATTAAAATATGCAGAGACAGTAACAGCAGTTTTGGGAACCCTCTAAATTAAGAGGGGCTTCAGCTCATTTAGCAGTGAGGGATGATGATATGGAGTCAGGACTGTCAAACTGGTCATTTCGAAGGAGATTTAAGACTTCATACAGTCACGTCAACTTTCCAAGAGTCACCAGGACATCAGAATCTATATTTTCTTGATCCATAAGAGCAACAGTTTGTACAAGAAGTCTGAATAAAACTAGGAGCTATTCATTGGGCTGCACATAAAAAAATCTGTAAATTAATAGGCTGCAGATGGACCACTGTCTTCACGCACCTCAGCAACCATTATGGCCTGGATAACAGCCTGCAGGCAGTTGTAGGTGACAAATTTCTGTAACCATTAGTCTCGTCCATCAGCTGAAACATGCTGTGTGCAAATATGGAAGAAGTTCCAAAATAAAAAAGGATACAGATAAGGCGATCCTGATGGGGTGATGATGGGGGGGGGCATCACCTGCAGCCATGACACCAGCATAAAGCTCCTGCATTAAAACAGGCTATGAGCAGGAAAAGGCACAGGAGCACAGCTGGACTGAAACAGCCATTATGTACTGAGAATCGCCTTTAGTGAGCTCTCCTAGCTATTTAACGTCACGGTGAGCTGTGAATTGCCTAACAGAAGTGGATACACACACACACACACACACACACACACACCTGACAGCAACAAAATAACCACAAGGTGCAAGGTCACTTTTTGCATCAACACAAAAACAGAGCAGTCTGTCTTTATCTGTCTGCTTTGGTTGTAAACTGACACAGATGAGATAGGAGGCGTACATAATAAAACACTGTTGTTGTTTCCTCTCTCTCTCTCTCTCTCTCTCCCTAACACATCCATCCCCCTGGCGCGGCCATTTAAAGAAACAAAAATCCTCAAAATAATCATCAATATATAAATTCAGCTTCATTTCCCAATTACACTATGTATGTCACCACTTCTTCCAACATTTTCATAATTTTTATAGTTGGGTTTGTGGAGAACCATGAAATGAGGAGGATTTACCAACTTTATGTCCAGATCCATGAAGCCCTGGGACAATGTCTTTCAAAACATCTCTTAATCTTTAATGTTTGGATCTTTTAATCACTGGTGTCCCTGCCAACTGTCCAAGCCAGGCTGTATTTTTTTTGTTTTTAACTAATAGTTTCGACTGATCTTGTATGTGGACAAAGTTGTGTAAATGTTGCCTGAGTTCTCAGGAGGCAGAGTGAAGTCAAAATTGAAGTGAAAGTTGAAGAAATCTTTGTCATAATTGGGTCATAATTGGCAGAGAGTTAAGGGGTTCTGGTAAACAGGACAAACAAACAAGCAATTTATCTGTCCAATGAGGCATTGGAGGCAACAAGAGGGAACGCGATGATTATTTCAAACGAGCTCATTTATCGCAGTCATCCATCAGCATCAAGGAGCCACTTTAAAAACTTTTTCTTTTTGTTGTTGGCCTGCAATCCCTAAAAGTAGATACGCACCAAGTTTCTATCTAATCTTATTTGGATGACAGAGGATGCAGGATCAAAGTAAAGTGCTGGATGAGTCAAGCTTCTTTTTTGATGCCAGAATGCCCTCAGTAATGTACACATGAAAGAAATGTTTCTTTTTTGCCAGACTTGTCATTTCTTTGAAAACTACCTTGACTAAAGAACAGGCTCAATGAAAAGCTTTGCAAGTTGGTTTAGTTTGTTGGCATTAGTATAAATCTGACTGTCTTCGTACTGATGTCAGCTGAATCCATATAAAAACATAACAGTTGTGATTTGCAGGGAGGGACACCTGTTTGTTTCAATGTTATGAATATTTGTGGTGTATAAAATGTCACGGTAACTGTCAGCCAACAAGGTGATAATGTTGAACAGCAGTAGAGGAAGCCGTGTTGGTGTCTGTCTCAGGAGCTCACTTTGATACCGTTCAGCAGAGGAGCCAATCGCACTGAAGTGAGGAGCAGAAATAAAAGTAAAGATAAGTAAGTCCTCCTTAAATTAAACAACAAAGTATTTTGTCCTCAGGAACAACAGGAATCTTCTGAACTGACGACCCAAGCACCAGTGTGACATCTCTTGTCTGTTATTTGCAAAACTGTACCACAAATGAGAAATCAACTTGCCCAACAACCCTGTGGTTAAGGTTTGCTAAGGGTCAGGCACAAGACAGTTCACCTAGGGTCTGGGGAAGAAGCACCATGTTAATGTCAAGAGACCTTTGTCATCCTGGTTACTTGAGGTTAGCGAACGGTCACGGTGGTTTTGTGATAAGACTGGGTTTGAAAAATTTATAGCCCACTGTGTTGTTTTGTTGCTCCATGTACTATGATGCAGCAAGAAAATAGGCAATGACTTTCTGACAGACTGAAGTTCCCAGAGGGAGGCAAGAGGGTTGAAAACCAGAATTTGCATTTTTTTTGGAGGGAGGTCAAGGAAATTCTCATTAAAGTCTACTTCAGTTTCTTGGGAGGAATGCCCGTGGCATCCTGCGATTTTCAGCATTTGTACATCAGTGTGTTCAAACAGTTGGTTGCCTTCACCAACAGATCAAACTGCAGGATACTGTATGTGGTCAAATGTTATCACTTAATATGAATATATGCCGTTGTGAGTTACAGCCTCACACAGGGACGCTTATGAGGTCAAAATGTGCCAGACACACAGAGTGCTGAGAGTTGTCCGAACCGGACACTTAAACAGCACTCCTGTTCCCCAGTGTACCTCAACAACCTGTCCGTGATGACACTGCACACAGCTCAGATCACAGAGGACCATCAGACAGAAACATGCAGAAACTGAATTATAAGGATGTGCTGAAAAATAAAGGATGAAATTACTCCAAGAAGTTGGTATTGTGTTTTCTTCCACCTCCATAAAATTGTTCTCCTCAATGGAAGCATTGTTTGAGTAAAAATACACCATATAATCTGACATGTAGAGACAAAGATAAACATCTAATTTCATGACTGTCATGATTGTTTGCAGTTCTATAAAAAACAACAACAACAATAAACCAACTTATTTTATAAAGGAAAGAAGTGAAATATTCTCAGAAAGTAATAATTAGAGGAAAATCTTCAACCCTAACTGCACCCTCCACAGCCGATGATCTTTCCACTTCAGCATGCTGTCCAAGTGGTGATGTTACAGACTACTCTTTGAATTTAGAGCGATATGACAATATCACTGTTTCATGTTGTTACAAATGTACACAGGTAGGCCATGAGTACAATGGTTCGTATTTCTGATGTGTGAACCTCACAGTCATGATTTGCACTTGAAAGTGTTGCCACTACTTCGACATCAGTCCTTACTGACAACAGTTCCCACATCCCCAAAATAAATAAGCCTTGTATTATGCACCAGTACAACTAATTCTCCTGAATAATTCTGAATAAACAACAGACACAGGAATCTGAGTTTATCCTAGCAACAGAAGAAAAGATTAACTTGGCCAGCAGTCGACCAGAACCATCCATTAAAGGGATATTCCGGCGTAACTTTAATCCATGATCTAACGCACCATGAGACCAAGTAGAAAACCCCCTCGAGATATCTCGAGAGAAGTTTGCCAACCGCAAACTTCTCTAGCTGTAGCAACTTCAGCAAAGACCGCACCATAGCAAAAATACTGCTGTCTTTGTAACCAAGAGCCAACTACGATCAAAAAAGACACTCATAGCCACAAATAATGCTCAGAACAGCACCATACTTCGTCAACAGTACAAATAGGGTCACAGCACATAGCATGAGGTATATGAGGTAATATGAGATGAAGCGAGTTGCCAAAGTGAAGGGCCTGTTCCCAGGTTCCCAAAGGTGCATCTACTTGTGTATGTGTGTGTGTGTGTGTGTGTGTGTGTGGGGGGGGGGGGGTCAGCAGGCCCCAGGTTCCGTGAGGGGTGGTGAACATGAAGGAGGTCTGTTAACTACTGGGGGGCGAGTACATGAAGAGATTTGTAGGTGAGGAGGAGAAGCTTGAAGATTATCCCGTACTTGATGGGGAGCCAGTGCAGGTGTTTGAGGGTAGGTGGGGGTGATGTGCTGCCAAGGTTTGGTCCAGGCGAGAACTGGTTACACCGCATGAATCTTATGTGGTCCGTTCTCAGTGCCTCATCTCATCTCATCTCATCTCATCCTTACTGTGAACTCTTACAACAGTCAAGAGTTTGTTCTGAGGCTTGACTCTTTTCCTCTGGCTGCTGATTCAAGTGTTAATGCTTCAAGAGCTTCTTTATACTTTACTGGTGCTGCCTTTACTGTTATCACCTTAACGCAATTCAAAAATAATCAGTTGTACAGTATCGTTGTGGTTGTTAATGGACGATGCAGGTGAAGAGGTCAGTACATCAACACTCCTCCAGAGAAATCTAGTATGTGCTCAACAGTATCTAAATCATTGATATTCACTCAAAATAAGTACAGCTAATTACTTGCTGGAAAAGGCTTCCCAACTTACTAATGAACTGCTTTTGCAGGGTGCTCTGGCATAGCAGCCATATCTACTGATATTAACTGTAGTGAATTGTGTACTTGGAAATTCAGACTGGTGCCAATTTAGTTGGAGTTATTAATTTGAGGTTTCCATCTTTTACTGATGCTGTAACTTTGAAGCACTGAGGACCTTCCAAATCTTATTTATATGGAATACATCACTCTGGTTTGATAGTGTCAATTTAATTAAGATGGAATCTGAGGAATGAAAGTGGTGTGTATTTTCTTCATGCTTGTGCTGACCTGAAAAGGACAAAATACTATGTTAATTAAAGAATACCTCATATGGACATGATGAGACATGACAAGCTCAGTTGTACCCAGGCTCTCACAGGCAGACAGAGCTGCACCAATGGTTTCACAGCGTTTGAAATCTTTGGGTAACAAGGCTGCAGCTAATGGGGGGAAAAATATGATTAGCAGAAATGATTCTGCCCTTAACAGTGATTAACGCGAAACAAAGACTTGATCCTCATGGTACCAATTTACTGTGAAGATGTACTCAATTCAATGAAATGGAAGAAATCTGAATATTAATATCAGAATATTAATGATTTTGATCCACCAGAGGAGCAGAGAGGGCGAGAGTGTCATTATTAAGCCAAGATCATTTGGATTTCAGCTCAAGAGAAAGAAAAACTTTGGGGTTTAGTTTTTACACTTTCCCTTTTAAAAATGTACCTGCCTCAGCTGCACTTTGCTCACAGCTGCTTCCTGAGTGTTAGTATCCAGCCTGTACCTTTGTCCCTGTTGTGATGAGACTCAATTTCAGGTTTAACACAGTCTCACGGGAGCTGTTGGTAAGTCTTGCTATTTCTACATGGCCAACATGAACGGCTTGTTAACTTAGCAGCCTGACCACTTATAATGCACCCTCTGGGCAGCGCTTCTTCTTCAGGGCAGAGTGAATGCTACAGTGTCTCTGCATCAGACAGTGACTGAGTCTGGACTAGATTGTTAGCATGCAAACTTCAGTAGAGGAAAATAGTGTAAGCAACATAAGAGTTTCTTTCAACCACTGGGGTAAAGAGTTTAATATCAAACTCCCTGTGAGTCTGATATTATACTCAGAGTCTCTTCCAGACATGGACATATATACTTATATAACTTATGTATGAACTTACCTTGTTGTAATTAAACAGCTGTTAATGCTGGCAAAACGCACAGAGAGCTCGTCTGTAATTTTGTTTTGTTTGACACAATCATTACAGAGTACAAGAGGGTCAGTCAGTCATGTCCCATCATGAGGAAGAATCAAGTACAATAAAGTTGCTGACATGGTACAGTGCTTTAATAATATCATATGTCCTTATGTCGTATTGGCCTTTTTGCACCTTGAACCATGTCTGTTATTTGCCAGTTAATACATAATGCTGCACCATTTGAATATCTAAAATTACTCTGTGGAATAACAAAACCCCAGAGCTTCCACTCTACAACAACTGATCTTGTCAATCTCCCATGATGCATCATTAATTCAACCCATCCAGACTCTCCCTCCCCACCCCCCGACCTGGACAGTAACATCTCCTCATCAGCTTTCAATAGATGCCTCTGCTCATGGATCAATGGGACTATTTGACAACTGGAAGACCAAACGGGAATTTGATGACCTGCACTGGTGTCAGCCCGTTGCTGCTGTAATTGGACCTGCCTGCCAATCACTGTCGGGTTTGTTAACAATGAAATGACGACGCAGCTTTGGAGTCCCGCCGGCGCAGAGTTGATGGGAAAGAGAATGGGAATGTCGGTCAGTGTCAGACAAACAGAGCAGATGCTGCCTCTGCTGAATCAGCAGGTCTCATGATAGTCCCACAATGGCCTCATTATAGGTAATGGTCCCGGGTTCTACATGAGGGAACTGATAATTACAAGTGGCTAAATATTAACTTCAGGTACAAGTTAAATTGGACTTCATCATCAATGTAGATGTGACCAGGATTTACCAGCTAACACAGACATTAAAGCATTATATGCCGTCATTTACTTTTGCTTTGGATGCTTTAGAAAGTATTTTTTCTGAGTCTGTAAGAAAAGAAGGAACAATAACAATGAGAAATAACACTAATACTTATGGGAACTCACTACTGCTTTAAGACAGCAGTGAATTTTTTATGACAATGGTCCTACAGTACATTAAGTGAAAATTTCTCAGTCTCCATAATGTTATGCATACTTTGAGATAACTGCCCTTGAGTACAATGAGGTCTTTTAAAATATTTATCTAACTTTGGAGACTTCTATGACAGAGACATTTATATTCTGAAAGTATTTAGACCAGACAGTTTGGGGCGCTGTTTTGTTGCCCCATGTGCAGAGGCTACAGTCCTCGCTGCAGCTGGCCCCGGTTCGAATCCCGAATCTGGTGGCCCTTTGCTGCATGTTATTCCCTCTCTCTCTGCCTCCCCATTCCCTGCCTCTCTTAACTATCTTAAAGGCCCCAAAATATACTTAAAAAATAAATATTATCTTTAAAAACTGTCACCTGAATTACAACCCTGACACAGTGGGTTCTGACACACCATGGTATACATATATCATTTTCGAGTATAATTAAAATTTGAAATGAATAAATAAGGCTAATTCACATTGCATGCCGGTGACTTTTGGACAAATGACCTATTTCTAAAACTGTGGCACACATTACTGCATCTCCTCCCTAAACACAATAACTCCACACAAGTCCAGTGAGTCACCAAAATACCCAACATGCACAAGCACGGAAAGTAATTATGCGCAATTGACTAAAATACCACTTTAGTGACCCAGTTACCCCACCATGTACTCAAAAATAACTCTTTTTGTTTCCACATGTTATCTTCATCTCCATCTTCTGTCTTCAGACACTCACCCTTACTTTTGCTCACATCTCCCACTCTAAACGGACACAAATGTGCACAGCCCTGCAGCCAGTGGTGCCAATGTTGCAAACAGCTTTGATATAGGATTTTTATTTTCTTATTTTTTTCAGTCTGAGAGAGCAAATGCTCGGTGGCAGCAGTTATCTGAAGGCGCTGTCAGGAGTGTCTCTATCTGAGCAACAGTCAGGAAGCTGCTGAAGATAAGATCCCATCAGCTCCCGCGAGCGAGACTCACTACACGGATGATCACACTCCTTTACTTTCATAATGACTGAAAAGAGTTTGGGTGAAATAATAGTTTATGGGTGAACCCGTTTGACTCCATTATATTGTATAACACAGCCATTTTGTTGTCCATATTCTGATTTATGGTGAAATGTTTTCCTTAAGCATTCTTGATGTGAAATGCTGGCTGTGGATCAAAGTCTAGTGAAAACAGAAGCACGGGAGTTTTATAAGAAATTGCTTTTGGAGCAAAACAATGAGTCAGTGGCTTTTGGGCTGAAAAAAACTTTCACTTAGACGTGGCTCTTACTCATCACTCAAAACTGAACTGTCTGAGCACAGGGGTGTGATTTTGGAAAGGAGAAAATATAATGTTGATGTGAGAACCTAAGAGCAAATCACAATGCAGCTCTGTAAAGAATATGGCTTACTTACCCATGCTCAAAGTGAGATTAGAGAGTGTGAGCCAGTGAAGTGAGTCAGTCTCACACACACACCAATCAGCCACTACATTAAAAGAGCTATTTGTAAACTGCCATATAGCCAACATTACCATTAACAAAGCTAATTGTAAGTTTCGCTACTGCTATATTAGCATTCAGCATCAGCTTCACTGTTCACTCACCAACAGCTGTAGCCAGAGGTGGAAACAACAGGCCCCTGAGCTTCTGAAGATCGTCAGACTGCCCAGTTAACTTATCATGTTTGTTTGCTTCAACTTGTACTCCATTTCTAATTTGTGTGGAATACCACAAAATTCAGATTATAAATCACACTGGAATATAAATCACAGTCTATTTTTAAGGGTCTCAAACTGGGAAAACAAGGTTTTCTAGTGCTATTTGTTAATAAAAAACATTATACAAGTCATTCCACAAGTCCACAACATGAAGTTTCTGTGCTGCAGTGTAGCTCTTTCTTGTTATTTTAAATTAAAAAAGAAAAAAGAGGCTCTCACACTCACTCACTTATAGCTGACATTGTTTGAGTCAGTCAGGGTTCAGGGCCTGAGAGGCAGAAGGGCATTGGGCCCTTGTGTCCCCGGCCTGGTCCGTCACGTTAATGGCTGAGTTCCAATCCGGTCTCTTACACATCATAGACTCTATATGACTTAGGCTCATTCATGTGTAGTGTGTGAGTGTCCCATTGTCACATCATCAAGTCACTTTATGTCCTGGTCAGTACATTTAGTGCCATATAGCGCATTTAGCGATTTTTAGTGGTCCAGTGCAACCCGTCCATAATACACGCGCGTGTGTGCATGCGCGTGCGCGCCCAGGGTCCAGCGGGAGGGGGTCTGACTGACAGAGATGAGAGATGGTGAAACGCTGTTAAAACATAACAATAATATTATTTTTTGTGAGAGGCTTTGGTGGAGTCGGACCCAAACGAGTCTCATTAATAAATAGGAAACACCATTCCACCCACTTAGTTGTATGCCGACACAGGAAGCATTACCGTTTTGTTTGTGTGGTTTGGCTGACTGGATCACAATCAGTGCTCAGTGTGTCTTGGGTGTGTTTACACCTGTACTTTCAAGTTGTCAGGCACTATCTGAAAATGCATGTTAATGCCAAGTTTAAACAGGGTTGACAATTACCTCAGTCTATAGGTCACACCCAACTTTTTAGATGGAAAAAAAAGGAAAAAAAAGTGCAACTTACACACTGAATTTTATGGTAGGTGACTGAGAATGTGAAGAAAAAAAGAAAAAGAAAATTAAGAAATGACTAAGCTAATGGTGATATGGAATTACATGCCAGCCTGAATCCATGAACTTCACTTTCAGAAAAGGGTTACAGCCTCAGGAAGTACCCTGTCATTCTCATTCGCTCAGATGTGTTCAGATGGGGCTCACAGGGCCTCACACCTGCCTTGCCCCCTTGTAGCTGTTAGGTTGATCAACTCTGAGAAGGGTGACAGTCCAGCTGTTGGCAATGCTTCCCCTCCAACTCCAGCTCATTCCCCAGCAGACAGGTGACAGGCACCTCCCGAGAGACAGTTTTTCTAGCCAGAGTCTTGAGAGAGAGCTTGTTAAAATCTGCTCCTGATTGCCACCTGACCTTGTGGGTCATGGGACTGAACCATGTAATTCAAATAGCACTTTAAATGACATTATACATTTTTTAAAAACTAAATCCTTGGTAAAATATTGTCAAAGGGCAACTTTCCCAAAGAAGCAAGATACATGAATCAATTCTGAGACCAAAGCTTAAGAGCCATGAAATGCAATTTATCTAATGATAGCTACGTACTGGTTCCAAAAAGCTGACTGGATTGAAGTCAAGAGGAAAATCCCCAACATCTCTTTGACAATAGAAAGTCAATAAACCTTAGGGTCTCTGTAGCTTACGGTTACATCTGCTAATTTGAGTGTTAGAGGTGGTTTAAAAAAATCAGTACTCAATTAAGAGGCTCTAAAGGGATCTAAAGTGGAGTTTGATTGGCGGTGGTGCCACCTCACTTATCAAATTGATCATCGTAATGGCTGAGCACTTGCACCATCCATCACCCAAATGTGCTTTTCCTGCTTCAAACAACTCCTAAGATAACGCCTAGCGGTTTCAACACACAACTTTAGAAATGTATCGATCATTACACAGCGACTTGTCTTTCTACCAGCTGATCATTATTGGTTGGGGTGCAGTGCAGATGTGCAATAAGGTCTGTAGCACGCCCAGAACATGAAGAAGCAGTTTTCTATCCTGTGAGACTCAGCGCTGATTTATAGTGTCTGTTTGCCAGTTCAAGGCTGATGCAATGTTATCTATAGTGCTACTGAAAAAAAAGTGTTCAGGCCTTCAGTTCTTTCACATCTTATGTTGCAACCTTTTGCTAAAATCAAAAATATTTTTTCTCCTCATGAGTCTACATGCAAAACACCATCATGACAAAATGAGAATAGATTTTTTTTTTGCAAATGTACTAAAAATGAAATGCTTATAAATGAGATGTTTATATGCCTTAATGTTTTTCTTTATTTTGCCATAACCATAGTTGAATTCATTCAAGTCACTGATCAATACCCACCTGTTCAGAGCTGTGTATAATCTCTGACAATGCTTTTCTTTTTTCATAAATGTTATTTATATATTGGTGATTTTTGTTCTTGTGATTTATTCTTTTAAAATATTAAGTGTCTTTGGGTAATTAAAATGTATTCTTCTTATTATAAGGCTTGAACACAAGGTAAGGAAAGTGAACGCTGTGAATACACTGTAGAAACCACTTCTATCATGTCCTTCAAACTAAACAACACAATGCTAACAACTATGGATCTTCTGATCTGACACCCCAGTAAGCAGGACGACTTCGCTCACCAACAAACCAACAAATCCTCTTTTTTTTTCTTGCTGTTTGGTTTCAAGTGCCTGTTGTCTCTGTTTAGCCATGTACCTCTTTCTCCACACTGTTTCTTCCTCAACTTTCCTCTGAAAGAGAATGAGATAAACCACTGCCACTTCTCTGGAGAATTAACATAATATTGCTGACGTGTTGACTTTCTATATAGAAAACAGCAGAGTGGGTGTTTTGACACGTACCGCATACTGTCAGCTATGCTGCCTTGAGAAAAGATGTGCTTACATCCCATTCAAAATGATTATGATTACAAACCAGGCATCACTATGCACCACCTATAATTTTGAAACAGCAACAGTTCAAGTGACAGCATGGATCACAAATATGTGGTCAAGCAGGCTCAAGTACAGCTGGGTTTGATTTGCCCTGGTACAGCGTAGATGCCAAAACAGAATAGGTTACCAGCTATGACTGCCCATTCTCTTCCACTATGGTCAAAATATGGTCAAATTTAGGCGCAAGGACATTTGCTTCTGTGGAAAATGTTCCACTAAAAAGATGGTAACTAACACCAGATTTAACTAAACCAGACTGCTGAGGCCTCATGTTACCTTCAACTACATTTTGGAATGTAATGTTGGGCAAAGACTGGATTTGATCCCCATTACTTACATTATAAAGAGAGCATCCATTCAGGGCCACTATAATCAAGAGGAAAGGCACAAATGAACCAAAAAATGTTGGCTCTTCTCAATGGCGTCTATCAGGTGAAAGTCACATAATGCTTTGTTGACCCACAGTGCTGACTGCTCCCTTTAACTTGCAGGTAAAAAGATATATTATGGGCTTTCAGGGAGTGGGCCATAGCTAAATGAAACAGAAAATAAGAACAGTACAGTGTTTTGGTGGTGGTTCTGCAGCTTTTGTCTATCACACTGTCAAGTCCTTGGTCCATATTTGATGAGGCGAATGCACTTACTTTGTCCAAAACCCTCAGCTGAAAATGCATTGTAATGGTCAATATGAGTATTTTTTTCAGTCTTTTCATGTAGCTTGAAGAGGAGTTTCCTTTCTTCTACATTTCAGTATACCTCACCACCTGAAGTCAAGTTTACATGATGTTGTGTTAGTCTGACGAAAACCAGAATTTTATGTAAACATGTTAGTTTGAAATTGTACAAAATCAAACTTCTCAAAGTCACACTGATAAAACCAGATAATGTGGTTGGGAATCAAATTACTCCTGCATGTATAGCTGAATCACACAACAACAAAATACATAAGACACTGAAGCTAAAATCAGTGAAACTTTGCATTTTCTTTAACTTAGAAATTATTCCACTCTTTCACTCTTTCTCAAGTATTTCAGCTCACCAGCTCTGATTGGCCTCCAGGAGGTCAAGGCAGAAACTACAGTCTGCTCAAACACACTTAAGCACCCTACAGACACTCCAGATGTACAATAACAGCATCTGGGGGGGACTAGACAAACAACGCAAAATGGATGTAACAATATCGGCCAAACTGCTGCCGCTGAACTCAGTCACATGTGGTTACCATGGCAACAGAATGTTCGACCCAAACCAACTGCCAGTGACAGAATAGTCACTACGGTTACTGATTACAACTTAAAACAGTTGGTAACTAGTGCAGCACCAATGGATCCAAACACTCCTGTGCCAAGGAAAATATCCATGGTGTAAGAGAAAGTAAATTATTCCAGGTTTTACTGGAGAGGCCTCTGTCATACATTGTAAGCGATGATTGAACACAGCTGAGCAAGGAGGTTTCTCTGCGGGGGATTTATGAAGGAGCCTGAGCTGAGCGGTGACAGCTACATTCACTGAAGGACACAGATATCAGTGTTTTTTTCCACATTAATTTCCTGGGAGATATTTACAATTGATTTGACAGTGATGTTAAGTCCCCCAATGAGGTGGTTGTTGGTGTCAACTATGTGCGAATCCAACAAAAGGCAGCATGTGACTGTTTCTAGGAAAACAGCATGAGGAGGAAGATCTTTTTAGGTGCTTTAAAAAAAAACTGAAGTGAATAAACTTGAGTTATGGCGCGAACATAATATCATTTAGGAGGAGTGTGTGACATCTTGACTAATCCCATTTCCTTTTAATCTCAGAGTTTTAAATAATTTCATTGTTAGAGGTGTTGGGTGACAGTTGGGGAAAAGCTGAAAGCTATTCTGAGCAACAGTCACTTGACAGCTCGGTGGCAAGTGTGCACGAATGCAGCATTAATTGAATAAAAATACACTTTCTATGTGCTCCTGACTCAGATATTTCAGTGGCGGTATATAGACTACAGTGAGAGGGGGAGAGGGCTTGTATAAAGTCTACTAAAAAAAATATAAAGTAATATCATTCTAACTCACATATTCAGAAATTAAACTAAGCAATTACTTCCACATTGGCCTTTTCGCCATTTGCCTAATAGCTGCTATCAGAGAAAGCTAGGCAGAGATGGGTTGAGAATTTTATTTTCCATCTCATCCACTAATGAGTTAAAGTGGGACTTTGATCTCAGACTGTAGATTCCTTGCAGAAGATGAACATGCAAATTGCTTTAGTTAAAGGGTAACTGTTACTATATGTGTCTGAAAAAATGTTCATAATAGAAAGTTAAAAAAAAGTAGTGGGATTAATTCTGAGCCAAAGTGCACAGATGGTGGGATTTTAAAGGAGCAATTTGTGGATTTTGAACTTCATTTCCTTTTTCTGTATCTATACGGTCCACAGCTCTTGCCTCTGTGGTTTGTTTGTACCCACAAGCACCACCTGTAGCAATTGACTTCAACCATCCTCTGACATATGTGGATGCCTGAAGAGAGCAGATAGTTGAAGAACTGCTGGAAGGATTTTCCGGTTTTGTTCTCACCAGAGTCGGTCTCCTATCAGAGCTGAAAAATGCATTTCGGACAGCCACACAATTTCCATGCATGGAGCGGACATTATGGATTCCTACACAGTCTACAACATGGTGTCAGAGTAAAAATAGATCTGCTTGAGCCATAGTCCAAAGCTAAGAAAATGCAGCAGAGGCTGGGGGGGGGGGGGTTAAACGTAGTTAGCATTTTCAGATTTTTTTTTTAAACCACAACTCTGAGGGATGAGGTTTTATATCTGGTATCAAATCCACTGGATTTCAATGAGTTTTAACCAAAGTTACAAACAACTATAACTCAAAAATTCACTTAAAATCTGAGATCATCTGTTACTGCTACAGGAAGCCAGAAATACTACTATTACCATTAGCTATTACATGAACAACTTCAACATTAAGTGTGAGCAGAGGAAAGTACAAAATTCTGAAACTGACTGTTGTGACACAGCTGAATTTCTAACTAGCACATCCAAATATTGTTGTCCTCGCTGACAATGATGAGGTTAATTAGCGTTTCTCTGTTGCTCCAAATTTCACTTGTGGAGAGATGTTACAAAGTGATGTGTCTTTTAAATCGTCATCTTTGATAGAGTGTAGTTAGCAGCTCACATTAATGAGCAGACAAAAGTTTCAGTGCAAGTGTCATGGAAGGAGCACTAATTAGCTACAGCTGATCTAATCTAACATTGGTGAAGCTGAACAGCGGAGACAAAGGTCAAGGCTGGCTGTAAATGAGGCACTGCTTACATCACCATAACATCATCTTTTCACACTCTCTTCCCCATAGGCCAGTCTCCAGTCACCAACGTTCATCTGTGCAATATAGTTCTCTGTTTATTTGTATGTTTCTATTTTGTATTCTGCTTTTCTTATTTGTGTATTCATGTTGTGAAGCACATTATGTTGTCTCTGACAGGAAATGTGCTATATAAATATGGTGACTTCTCTTCTTTATCGTCACTTGTATGTTTCCAACATTTGTTATCAATATTGAAAAAAGTAATGAGGAGGTTCAAAAAGGTTCAATAAGAGATACTAAGTGATCTAAGATCTAAGTGTAAGACATCTGGCTGCTGCCAGCGACCAGATCTAAAATACAACTGCCTACAGAAACCCATATCTACATCCAGGATTTCACCTAAACAACTTCAATATATCGTTAGACATTATGAAAATCTACAGCCTTGTCTTGAGACTGACAGGGAACCAGCATTTCCTCAACATAACGTGTGTTTCCATCCAAATTTTGTGGGAGATTTGACTTGAATTTGAATTAAAGTTGTGATTTATGAGCTAAATTAAGTCTGTTTCCATGAAAATACCCTTTGAGTTTCTATGGATGGCTTGGGTTGGCAGTGATGGAACAACTCTATATGTTTGTCAGTTTTCATCATTTTGTGTTTGCCATCATGTTAAACCCATTAGTTTGTCATGGCAGACAGCTCCAAGTCCCACAATACCCATGAGCATCACCTGCTGTTGCCATGGAGAAGAACCTAGTCAGAGGTGTTAATGTGAGCAGAGCACTTGAGCTGCTGAATTTATCAAACATTTACCCAGAGTGTTTGGGTAAATTCATTCGGGCTACAAATTGCGTTGCTTTCATAACAGGGTTATTGTGACTGAAATGCACCCTGGGAATTGTAGTGAAGCAGCAGCCTTGCGTTAGAAGCTCTCTGACTCTAAGTGTTATCAATGAGAAAAATGTACAGGACTTTACTTTTTAAATCAAAGAGAAAGGAAACTTCCCTCAGACCAGAGACTCTCTGCACTGAGGAACTAAACCCATATAACTTCCCCAAGACCTCAGTTGTTGTTGTTGAAACCAGATCACCCACCTCTCCCTGTATGTAGTCTTTATGCAATGCTAAGCTACCTTGACATGAGGACAGTAAGAATTTAATTCTTAGAAGGAAAACAACACTACACCTCTAGGAAATGCATTTCAAATGAGCCACTGAGAGCAATAACAGTCAGCATTATTTTAGTCACACATTTGAGCCATTAAGACACGTCGTCCTTGAAACAACAACAGATTTTCGAACGTTCTCCTTCACTTCTTTCAGGTTAAACAGGATCTTTGTTCTGTTTAGTGCATAATTCTTAACTTTCTCAAAGATGATATTCTGCCCTGAGCTGTAGGAGCCTTTCTGCCCCATTACTCCTGTTTATGGTGGATGGAAATCGGTTGAGTTCCTTGATCCTCAGACATAGTTTGGCAAGGGGCCCTGACCACTTCTGGACCACAGACAGGAACGAGAGAGAGAGAGATCTTGGATAATAACCTGTGAATCATTATCTCATATGACTTGCAGAAGGGAGACAGGGGATGAGGGTTATGGGAAAGAGTGTCAGCTGTGTAATGGTCTCTGATTTGGGCCTATATATGCCCGAAGAGGGGAAATTCACATCCACCAACAATTACAGAGCCACATGAATATCTTTAAAGGGGAACTATGCATGGCCGGTCGCTTTTCCGCCGTTTTGCTAACCCTCCTACATGTGCATTTGTTTTTAATGAAGCCAGTGAAAAAAGCAATCCATGGAGCAGCGGATAGTGTTATATACAGTAACATATGGTGAAAGAAGAAAAAAATGTTTGCACACCGGAAAATGCTCCCAAAAGATTTATTAACACAAGGTCACTTCTTCAGGACTGAAGAAACAGGAAGTGGGCATGTCCTGTTTAAAATGTCACACCATGAATCTGATTGGCCGGCCACACCTAAACCAGATATAGGTGGATTCAAGGCAGTGTGCTCCAGGTGGAGTGCAATCCAACCATAAGGAGGCCCTAAGGCTCAGACCAGCCCAACTACTTAATCAAATGATTAAGCACAATAAATATCATAAAAGATGTGCAAATGTGGATACAACAAACAACTGGACCACAAAAACAGACAAGAAGATCAGGTTGGTTTTCAGGCCAGAGACGCCAGGTTGAGGGCAGCGAGCCTCCGTTCTCCCTTGTAACACATTACAAGTCATGTATGTAACCATCACAATTACTCCAAAGCTGTTTAATTAAGGTACGAATGTAGCATAGCCACGGGAAAATCCTGCATAGTTCCTCTTTAAATTGCCCTTTCCTCAAAGTGCCTCCCAGGGCTGTGGCACATGGCAGACGCTCCACACTTTCATCTTGTCACGTTTGCTCATTATGGGCGAGCGATACACCAGCTGTGACTGGATTCCCTCTCTCACTGACGGCTGCACCGACTCGCCTGCGTCTCCCTCCTCAATCACACAAAACAAATGAAGAAGCATTTTCTCACAAATGAACAAGGAAAACAGAGAGAGGGGCAGAAAGTGAGGATGAGAGAGAGAGGAAAGAGCCAGGAACACAGTGGCAGGTGAATAAATGATATAATCATGGGTAACAAATTTCTTCTGGGCCTTGGGCTCGGAGCCAGCATATTTCACTGTGTTATGATCGCTCGCTATAAGAGAGAACAGAGCTGCTCCCCTGATATATTTCCTCTTCAGTGGGGGTGTTGGCTGGGAGGGGTTTCATAAAAAGCATGAAGCGATGAGAGGGAGGATTGCATCAAGGCTCCAGGACGCATCCACGTTCAGTTGATCTGTCTCTATACATACAGACGTCTGCATCATCTATGACAGTTTAGTATTCACAAAAACATACTCGTCCATGAACTACTGAAGTTCAGAGGACACACTGTAAGAGGGAAATGTTAAGGAAAGAGGGAAGTGTTTCAGAGGTGTTTGTACAATATACCAAGTGTTACTTCTGTTGGTTTCATGGAGAATGACATGCACAAACTTACTGAGAGGCGGCATGCAAGAAATACATGACCACCAGACAAAAGCAGAGAGCGATGCTGCTGCTGTGAAAAAGCTTTTTACAAATAAAAAATGAAGGGCATGCGTTGTTTGTTTTTCTTTTAAATTGTGTTCATCATTCTAGTAGAGCTATTAGAGTCTTTCATACTACAATCTTTTCATTCTGTGCTGGTTTAAAGCCACTCCAGTCGATATCCTTGTGTTGACAATGACAGGGGTCCCTCACTGTGACAAACCCATTGAGAACTGTCGGTCCACTGTGCAGCTCCAGGAGCATTTTAGTGTCTTTGGGCCGGTTGTTTTGTACTCACTCCCAACAAATGTCACTTTCAGCAAGCAGCAGTTCAAACCCCACTGATGAATCTGCATCAGTTAGTCAATTCAGCGATCAGTCCATCAGATTTTTCATGTTTTTGCATCATTTGATCGTAACTATTTTATCTGATTGTGAATATTTTCCAATGTTGGACTGTTTGTCAAATCAAATAAAGAAATTTGAATACGTTATATGTTGGGTTTTGCTTTGCTGCTTTTAGCTTCTGTGAGAATTTTCTACTTTTCTCATAAATGTCATAAATCATCTTAAATTTTATATTTTTGTAGTTTGGATTTTTTACTTGGATGGATGCATTTTCCCTGTTTTTCTCCACATTTCATCATCTGAACAATTAAACAACTCATTAAAAAAAATGTCAGATCACTGATGGAAGTAATTGTTAATTGGAACCATAAATGACTTCCTTCAAAAGCCAAATACAAGATCAAACAGGGAATCAGTGAAGACAACTCATTACACCTTCACCCACATTTCTCAGCGTTAACAGCTGGATGCCACTAATTCACTTGTTCTCACATTATCACTGTTTTCCAATTAATATGTTCTCATTATTCTTTCCCCTGGTATAAGTCCAGAGGTTAATTTTTTTTAATGCCGACAAGTCACCCCTGTAAAACACCTACTGATAAACATCACGGTGACTGACAGTTGTTTTTAATGTGCTCAGAGATACAGAGTGGCGCACACCTTGTCTGACAGGAGTGTAATCTCTGTGCTGCTGAGTGGGAATTTAAGTGTCTAATATTACAAGCTTCTAGCTTTGTACATATTAAATATTTTCACTGTTTATATATTCACAAAACTCCAGACTAACAAATAAACTCATTACAGACACTTTCCTTTGTTATTATTAGGAAAACATGGTTGACAGCAGGAAAGGGAATGAAATTTCTGACGCTTTTATTTAGAACTGACTTCCTTGTACACCAGCCTTTTACAACTCATTGTAATACATTGAAGGGCAGTTTGCTATGGTGCAAGTCATATTTGTTTTAAATATAAGCACATTTACTATAGTGAAGCATGCATTTAAATATTCAAAATTACACTGGCTTATGGTGAGTGTGCAGCTATAAACTCCTGTGTTTTTTTTTTTGTTTGTTTTTTTTCATAAATTCTGTGTGAGCTTGTTTACACGCTCGACAAATAAATTGGATAATATGTCTCAACTAATGATGTCTAACAATCTGATAGATAATAATTATAACTCCTGCAAACTTCCATATTTAAAGAGGAACTATTTAAGTCCGGTGGCTTTTCCGCTGTCTTGCTGACCCTCCTCCTGGCCATGTGCATTTGCTTTCAGTCAAGCCAGTAAGAAAACAATCAATAGAGCAGTGGATAATGTTATTTATCATATACGATGCTACAACAAGTATATTAAAAGTCATGTATCTAACCATCACAATTACTCCGAAGCTGTTAAGATAAAAATGTAGCATAGTATAGTTCCTCCGTAATATGGATCCAATGCACTTTCTTACTGAAGCACATGGAGAGGAGCCTATATTTAACACAATGAGTTCCTGCTTTGTGCTGGTGCCATGTGACTGTGAGGAAGTAATGGACGTCCAATCAGATTATGAACCGTCCTTGTGTCCTTTCAACCTACAACAGACTGAGACATGTCCAAGAAAATCAGCTCACCATTTCTGCCGCCAGGTCTGAGGCCCTTTCATCTTATTGTCTGATGAAATATACACCTTCAAAGGCTCAAGTGTGCCCCGGTTCAAGGAAATGAAAAGAAACTTTCTCTTATTAGGAATCTGTATCTCCACAAACACTGGCTATATTATGCTGTATATCGTACTACATGTTCCCTGATGATGGTACAAAGGGGGGGGGGGGACAGAACACATCTCTGCTAAAAGATGTTCAGCAAATCTGATGCCTGAAGGAACCGAATTTAATCTGCCCTAGTGGACATAATCTAATTACACAAAGACAGTGTTTGTGCTTTATCTTCCTATTTATCTCCTACCTCACAGGTCTGTGTGATTGTTTAAATGATACATGCATAGATAGCCATTTTATTTAGATATCTACAATGTTACAAACAGTTATTATTGCTTTCCAGGTAAGATAAAGTCAAAATGTTTCCTGTGGGTTTTTAGCACTTTACAGTCCAAAGATGCCATATCGTGTCTGCTTCATGGAGCTTAAGGCAGCACAGACACTAATGGGCTCTGGTAAAACATTTGTGAGGTCATTCAATTAACATCTCTGGGTGATGTCTGTTGATTCAAGCACCAACAGTAATGTCCAGGGAAAAAGAACAAAAAATGTTGTCCAGTCTCCTCTTTGTTCCAACCAGAGAGGGTAGATGTCTTTCACACTGTTCTGTTTGCTAAAGCATTTTGTTTTATGTTTCAAACACTACAATGTGACTTGCATTAATTAAAACATTATATTATATATTTATAAAACCAAAGGACACAAATTGTTTTGAGGTTGGGTTAGGGTTTTGTGCCACCTGTAATATTTTGACAGGTGAATAAACTGTTTTTGTTGAGTTTTAAAGCAAAAATTTTAGATATTTGATTTTAGTCTTTGTCGTACATGACAGCAAAGTGAAGAGATTTGTATTTTAGGACTATGGGTCAGACAATATGTGACTGTTTTTTTATTGTTCTTTTTTTTTTTTTTTTTTTTTTTACTTTTTACAGTTTTCACTCTTACATTTTAGCAAAATGGTTAATCAGTGAGTAATCAAAGAGCAAAAGATGCTACTGATCAATCAATAATCAATAAAGAAAAAAAATAGTTACAGCCCAACACATATTGTCTGGATTACTTTGAATTACTTCTAACCTGCGATGGAAGTTGAAACCAACATTTAAAAGCTACAGAATTGGCAAGCATACCTCCTTCCATCAGACAAATGTAAATCTGTGTAACATTCAGCCACTCTTTATCTTGTTAGCTCAGTTAGAGGAACGCCTGGCTCTTTAGCAGCTGATCTGTCTGCCGTTCAGTGGTAAGGTGGTGTACTGTGGTGCTTATTGAGGCTGAACACAGCTGCTTGTCACTGCTGGAAATGAGCTTGATCAGAGTTGAAAGATGCTAAAATGCTCTACAGAGCTGAGTGGTGCTGAAGAACCATGTAATAACTCTCTTTGAGTGCCCACATTGGACCTAGTCATTTGACCAATTGTGAATTCATTGACAGGAGGAGATTCAAATCAATTTCAGGTTTGTTTTCCTGAACCATTGTGAGGCAACTTTCCATTAGATTAACACACAGTATATTTTCAAATTAGCATAGACAGAGTTCATTTCATTTGCTCTCACAGATGCTACTTCACGGACAGTAGCTACTGTAAATAGTCTATGAATGTGAAGTAATGATGTGACAGTACACTACAATACCATCATTTTCAGGACCATTCCTACTAAACAAAACACAGGTGTTCAAGCCCAAACAAGATAACAGGTATTGTCTATCTGAAATAAAAGTGTGAAATTAAAGCCACTCTTTAAGTTCATGTATTGGCTGCACGCTAGAAAATCCATTTTGTGCTGCCTATGTGTGTGACCGGAGAAGATAGAGGATAGAGGACGGGGTGGGGGTGGGGGGGTGGGGTAGAGGGGGGGTAGAGAGAGGGAGCGGCAAGACCTCTCGTCTCAGAGAGACGCTATAGCAGCATGTCAATCCAGATAATTAGTGCTTACACTGAGGGAATGGGACTTTAATCAGCAGAGCTCTGTGTTGATCATCAGTGTTCAGCATTCCACAGAGTGCCATCAGTCTGTTAATGAAGTCACTGACCCACCAGCTTGTTGGCTAAAAGCAAGAGGAGCATGGACACTCGCTTAAAACCTTCACTTGCTCTTCCATCCATCCTCCTATAGTCTTAGTCAGTTAGTTATCTGAATGTCTCTGTATGACAACATTATAACATCAGTGTTTTTAGCTACACTACACTGGCATGGCTCTACAGAACCATGGTGCTTTCCGTTCACCTAGTTGATGTGTGCTTGTTGTTACTGTTATAACAACACAGTGCTCAGTGTTTTGCACAGACAGACACCAAAGCCACATGTGCACAGATACAGTAGAGGTTGAACACTACTGTGAGAATGACTCAACCACCTGCACTTCATCCTTGGACTGGAATGACTGCACTGCCACACAGTTGCACTTTGATATTGTTTTATGTATTACGATAGTTATGTTTGCACTTTTGTCGACTGTTTTTATTCTGTCTTTGTACGGTGACCTTGAGAGTCATGAAAGGTACCTTTTAAATAAAATGTATTATTATCATTATTATTATTGATGAGACACAAGTAGTGCTAATAACAAGAGTATCACTGCAGAGGTCAGGGTTGGTGAGGTTCTTCCAAGTCGTTCATTAACTGAAGGAAATTCCTACTTCCCCGTTCCCCCGTACTCTGCCTGAGTTGTAATTTGAGTTTGGTGGAAATTAGTAAAAATCAAATGTTAACATGAAACACTGTGATGTGTTAGTATTAAATGGTAGTTGAAGTACATCATCACAGAGGCTGGAAGGTAGTGTTGTTTTTTCTTGCATGTCTGTGCATATGATGCAGTGGTTGGCATTGTTGTCTCACATTAGGGAGGTTCTGGGTTTAATCCCCAGACCTGGGTTGTTTCTTTGTAGAGTTTGCATGTTCTCCCTTGGCCTTTGTGTGTTTCCTCTGGGTTCTCCAGCTTCCCTCCACTATTCAAAGACACGCACACCAGGATAATTGACGACTCTGAATTGCCCAAAGGCGTGAATGTGAGGGTGTTTGTCTCCATATGACAGTCCTATAATAGACTGGTGACCTGTCCAGGGTGTACTCAACCCACGCGCTATATCAGCTGGGATTGGCTCCAGCCCTGCTGCTAAGGATAAGCGGTATAGCTTAACAGTTGGATGGATGACTACCCGTGCATGACATTCACACTGTGGTTCAGGTTCGGGAAAGTCTTATTAAGTTATGGTTGTGACAGGATGCAAACTCTGGTCTCCAGCCAGGCTACACAACCATCCACCAGCCCATCATTCACACCCACACTGCTGCATACCTGCATTGGCACTGGATATAAAATCGCTGGGTGCAGGATTGTCATTGTAAATCCTCGGTGCAATGAGCTGATATGCTACTAAAAAATACCCACATGCAGTGCAGATCTTTGATTACAGCCTGACTTTAACAGAGAGAACAGCGCACACACTCACACACATCAAGCCTGAGAGAGAACTCTTAAGAGAGACATTTCCACCATCTTCAAGTTTGTTTGTTGGCATTAAATGCAAAGCTTGTGGATGGGTTATGGTCATGATGGCAGCTCTGTGCATCTGAGAGTGCCCAGCCATCACTCTCTTTTTAAGCCAAGTGTGAAATGGGCTTTAAATCACTTTTACCCCAAGCAGTCACATTACTGACGGCAGCCTCTGAATCCCATGAAAGAGGGCGTCTTATCGGTTTAGCACAAACGCTGCAAATTAGCGAAGTAATTATTATGGCTTTAGCTTTATAAATGCAGCTAACCACAATCCTCTCAAAGACACGCATGCACAGAAATTAAATATTTTAGGGATGCGTCAGTGAATGGAACACACCAGAGGGCACCTTCCACAATCAAGTCTGATTCATGTGAAATTTATCGTTTCTACAGTACAGAATAAAATAACAAAACACTCTCAATTCATTATGAGAGGCTAGTTCATTTTTGCGATATTGTTTCATTAGACACAAAATGGATAAAGAACAAACACACAAAGCAATGAGAATCCCTTTTATGTGTTGTTGATGCCTGGAGCTTTCATGTGTGATTTACTGCCTCACTGTGCAATTGCTAAAGAGACGCCAAAACTTGAAAGAAAAACAAACTGGGCCCTTCCAGACTTGTAAACAGTGGCGTGCCAGGCCGGGCTGGGCTAGAGTTAGCTTACACTGAGCCACAGAGCAGCACTCTTGGGACTGAACGACCTGCTTAAGATCTAGATCGTCTCCCCTCTGAGCCTCGCTGACCTTCAGTTTGTCCGAGCCGAGGCTCTGTGCGAGCAGAGAGGAGAGGGCAGCATCGGGGGAGCATTGCTGCTTTAATTACAGGGTGGTGGACAAACATCGTGGCACTTTCACACCTGTGGGGCGCCGCCAGGTTCAGTGCTGTCGGCCTGCAGCAGCAACAATTCATCTTCGCTTTGTGTATTTCTCTGGGAGATATAAAATGACATCGTTCCCACTCTCATCTCATCTCATTCTCCGGAAGCTGTCTCCACTGTGATGAATCATTTAATCTTCTGTTCATTGCTGGATGGTGGAGAGACAGAGCAGAAGGCGTTTCCAAGCCAAACGTATTACGCACTCATATTTACAGGCCTGAGACAGTGAATCAAAACATCCAGTATTAACATTTCCTGTCTGCAGGAAAGATGATTATGGATCCATCACCGCCCCCCTATACTCATATGCTGCACACAGACACACACTTTTCCTGCTTAGCTTTGTGTTAATTGTTTCCCCACCATCTTGTTTTGTTCAACATTGTTAACGACCTGCATAGTGCTATTTTTGATTTAATCAAAGAGCAACTGGAGCAGTTCTCATTAAATAATCCATCTTAAAAATTGACTATTGGTTAAGCTCCACCCCTGAACAGAAACTATCCAATCACAGTTTAGGAAAAATAATAATAAATAAAAACTCATTGGATTTTGAGGTTTATACTCCAGCAGCCTCAACCAATATTACAGTGTTAGAATTCACTAATACATCTGGTAAAAGCCTTTTAACATTGTAAATCTATCACACTCATGAACCAGGGAGGATGCTGATGGATCATAATCTAAACATCCCAAAGTGTTAAAAACTTTGAACACTGCTATATGCAGGCATCAAGTTTCAGACAC
This sequence comes from Caranx ignobilis, assembly GCA_021432705.1. Lineage (NCBI taxonomy): Eukaryota > Metazoa > Chordata > Actinopteri > Carangiformes > Carangidae > Caranx > Caranx ignobilis. The sequence goes on from MU269982.1 coordinate 6,482,585, forward strand.
TACAGGATTCTTTGAAAAAAAAAAGCAGCATCAGCAGGATGAAGCTGTATTTTTTATCTTTCAAAATGTCTGCAGACCCAGTAATAGAAGACAACTGACCCATTTTCTACAACCAGTTCAGTTTGCCTTTCTGTTCAGATTGAGGACACACAGGACTGTGAGGACTGATATCATCAGAGAGTGATGCCATCATGCAAACAAATGTAAAACACAGGTAAAATACATCTATCACATCTCATCTCCATGTGGTTGCTCCTGTAAGTGTCAGACCCTCTGTGTGTGATACTTTGATCAGGGGGTGCTTTTAAAACTTATTTCAGGGCTACGATCACTCTTTCATCCCCGAGTACAGAATAGTTGTGGTGTTTGTGGTTCAGCAGCACAGCACTCAAGAGGTGTGTTTACAGTCTCTGCGTTCTCCTCATATAAGTTACAGCAAGAAAAATTAGTGACATTTAGTTCAACTCAGGGTTGTGTTTATGTCGGTGCTGACCACTGGAGCCAAAGCTGATTAATACCCAACCGCAGACTCATTTGACCTGGGTGTGAATGCCTGTTGTTCCATAAGTTAGTGTATCTTAGCTGGGGGAGAGGGGAGGGTCTAACAAGTAGAGACGTTATTTCAGAGGACAAAACAGTCTAGCTAGAAATGAGCAGCCTGCTTTTATCTGGTCCTGCCTGAAAACAAGGATCCACTTTGTAAGTTACTAAAGATTTGTGGTGGCAAATCTGCAAAAACAGCGAGCTGTGAGAAGCCTGACAGCACTAACCAACAGGAGAGCGAATGATCAGCTGGCAGTGCACAGTTCGTCTCCCTATCTTTCCAACCTTAGACAGCTAGATGTGCGCAATGCATTTCAAGACACCATCATCACATAGTTTACTTTATCTGTATCTCCTCTTTCTTCTTCTGCCCTTTCCCTGACGCAAACAAAGACATGATGAGCTCTCATTAGGAAATCTGTGCCATGTAATTGATTCAGCTCTGCCCATCACAAAATAAAGACAAAAAAAAGACAGTATGCTGTGGAGTGTGGACCAACATATGGGCATAGATGCATTTCATTGTGAATCCACTGAATTGTGAAGCCAAATGTATTTTTCATACCAAATCACCGTCTTTATTCTCTGCACTTATTGCACTTGTCAGGCAAGGGAAGTCATATTTGGTGGGTGGTAATTGCGCAAAATGAATGTGAATATCTCAATGGCAAGTGCAGCTGTGCTCCTTGATTGATACAGATGTGTATAGGCTGCGTACATGGGGGTTGCAATTTTCATCCTGTCTCTGCTCCAAAGGGCATTTTCAATCACAGCCCTCCAATCAGCCCACAGTTATATGTAGTACTGATGCTATTGCTGTCTCGACTGCTTTTAACCCAGAAATATAGTCCTCATTAAAATAAAAGTGAGCACGGTGATAAATCTTTTAAAATACATATATAAAACAGTGCAGCGTGACGTGTGTCAGGTGAGATGAAAAGCAGAACCTCACAAGTTCCACTCCACCTCCACTGCCTTTATTTTTCTTTAATAAGACTTGCTTATCCATGAATCCGGGCTGCATAAATAGATAGATAAGGACAGAGAGTTGACAAGTTGTGAAAATATGTCAATTAACAGAGGTGTTAAATGGAGGATTTGGCTTTGTGGGCAGCACCACTAATGAATCTTACTAGCATCATCTCTGAAGAACATGTTGCTATCAGTCAAACATGGGATGACAACAGTTCAGCTGTAACCTTCCTGTGAATACAAGCCTATGTGATTCTTGTGGATTCCTAACACATTTGATTTGTTCTGTGCGTTACAGAAAGAATCAGTGAGCTGATAACGCTAATTAAATGATCTCCAGCTGAGGAATCCCTTTGTTTCTGTTGAGTTTCCATAACATTCAGATGTGAATATATAAATTCATCAGAGCCACAACAACAACAACAACAATGGAACAATTACCTTAATTAGATGAAACATTTTTCGTCTCACTACTTATCCTTGGGTAGATCAATTAATTGCTTTTTTTTCTATTAGAAGTGAGAGAATAGAAAAAAAAAGCATATGATAAGTTCTTAACTCTACGCAAATAAAAAAACAAACAGCTAAACATATTCAACAGAAACAAGGCAGCTCGTTTTCTTTCAGGTTAACTGTTACTACTAATAATGCTACTGCATTTATTCAAAATGGACATCCATCCATCCATCCATCCATCTTCCTCCGCTTATCCGGATTCAAAATGGACGTTACATGACATACATACATTTACATGATGCAGATTTATTCAGACAGTTATTCATTCTAATTATGCGTCCATGTAAACATGGCTACTGACAAAAACCTGTAGGCATGATCAGGATAGATCGGTAGGTAGGTAGGTAGGTAGGATAGGTAGATAGATAGATAGATAGATAGATAGATAGACAGACAGACAGACAGATAAGCACATCCACACAGTCTCCTTTGTTCCTGGCTGTCTCTCTCTCACACTCTATATCTTATTCTGAGCAGCATAAAAATTCACCATTGTGTGAATACATCAGACTCACGTCGTCAACATTACTGTAACAGAGGAGTAATTAAGGTGTTCTGACTCGTGACACATCACAACTCAGCGGAAATTACACCTCCAGGTGAATAAATCGTTTCTCCCTAGGACTCATCCTTCTTTGCGAGGGACGACTGCAGGTTTGTGGAAAACATAAATCGAAACTGAGACTATTACCATCACAGCAGCAGCGCCTCGCTGTCAGACTGTATAATTTTGATGTGGGAGACAACAAATTGTTCAGAACACATTTGGAGAGCACAGGTAGCCACCGTGACCATAGGAACGTGAACGTAGGAGCGTGAAGGCGATCGTTCCCCTCTGCCTGTGTTATATGGACAGACCATAAACAGAACAGCGAGAATCCTTTACTTTGGCTTTTAGATCATAAGGAAACCAACAGTTCATACAAACGGCTGTAAAGCTGTCCCCTCGTCTTTATGCAGATGACATCTTTTTCAAATGACGATGCTCGGTTCTTCAGAGACTACTGCCAGGAAACTACCAGCGGTATGTTGACTCCAACACATCGTATTACACCCAATAAACAACAAAAATATTGAAGAAGAAATACTGGGAATCTGAGAGCCAGAGAAGAGCTTTAGCAGACTCAGATGAATAAATGTGGATAAATGAATGCAGACAATGTTATTTTTGTCAGGATTTTTTTTTTTTCATTGATGGAGTAAACGGTTACAACCATTTTGACATATTTTCATTACTGACTGATCTGATATCTAGTGGTTTGGTCGAAAAGCCTCCAGTTTACCATCAAATAAGACAAAAATGAAGCAGCAGTGCGACTGTGAAATTGCAGTGTGAAAACAACGTGACAAAAATGAAAGGGGTCGTACTTGTGACATGTGCAATGACAATAAGGTTGAATCTAATCTAATCTAATCATAGTGATGAATAATCACCAAAATCTGAAGCTTTGTAGTGAGTTTCAGTCCATTGCTTGGCTGTTCGGTCCACAGACTCACTGTTTTCATTCACTCAGAGTCATTTTCAGCAACAGCAGGCAGCTGACTTCAGTGAAGGAGGTCTGAACCCCTCTGTGCTCTACCTGATAGATCTTCATCGAAGTTACAATTATAAAACTAGAAGTCGAATCCCTGTTATCCTGAGTCATACAATATTACCCTTTAAAAAAAAAAAAAAAAAACTTTTATAGTTGAATAATATTAAAAAACAGTTTTGTAAGGTCATTAAGGTAAAGTTCAGTCGAGGCCAATCTTCTCATAGGGCAAGGACAGGGTACACTCGACTGTCACAGAGCTGACATGTATTTAGACAAATAACACACACACAAACATTCATACTCACACTTGCAGCCAGTTGCACATGTCTTTGGACTAAGGGAGGAAGCTGGACACCCTGGATAGAAGGAAATATCTTTGAAACATTGACAGTCTAGTCTGGTAAAGCTATGTGAACCCCTCTGTTAATGACGTCAGCAGGAGGAAGAGCTTCAAGGGTTACAGTGAACCCCGAGTCCAGTCATTAAAACCAGACTGAAGGTGTTGGAGCTACTTTGACGTGGGCAGACATTTGGAGTTTGATATTCACAAGAGGAATCTACTGTTGTGAATCATGCCTCATAAAAAAGAGATCTCAGGGGACGATTGCAAATTGTTGATTTGTATAAAGCTGAGAGTTTGGATATTCATCAGTCCCCAGTCAAACAAACTATACACGGAGATGATGAAGTTCGGTGGCTTCTCTCTCCCTCTTGAAGCAGGCACCAAATGCTGAGAGGACACCAGAGACACAATTATATAAACAAGAACCTCAGAGTCTCGGTCAGTGCCTGAAGTTTCTCCAAAGAGCCCCCGACACAATGCTGCTGGGAAAATGTTTTGTGGGGGGACACTGAGGTTGAATTCTCTGGGAAGAACATGCAGCTCTGTGAGTGGTGTACAAAAGGCCACCGCATACCAACATGAACATGACATCATCCCAAAGGTGAAGCATGGTGGAAAAAATTTCCTGGAGAATGACTTCAAAGAAAGAAAATCTGCATTTTAGACCCGTGTAAAGAAGAATGGCTTAAAATTCCTCCTGAGCATTGTGCAAGCTGGATTCACCGTTTGTTACTGCTGCTGAAGGAGGTTCATCCAGTTACAACATCCAAGACACAACACACGTTGTTTGATCTTCCATTGAAGATGAGCACATATTTTAGGATTGGACCAATTCATGCAGGTCATTCTTTTTTTTTTTTTTTTGACACAACTTAGGCGACTACCCACAAGAAACAAACTGATTAATAACTAAGAATAATGAAATGTTTGTTATGCCACTGGTTATTCCACTGACAGCTAACTGACAGCTGGTGTCCATGAAGCAACAAGAAGGAGCAGCGCAGCATCTCACCCCACAGGGCAGCAAACATATGTATAACCAATACAGAATTTAAAATGTTAAAAATTGGCGTTGTACGTGATTTATGACAAACGATATGTATTCAAGATGTTTGGTAAGCCTCAAGAGTACTGTATACAAAGAGTGTGTAGGTGAGAGACCTGAAATGTAAACAGAAACTTTGTTTACAGGAAAAATCCACAGGGCTCCTTTAATTTTCTGCCACTCAGGGAGCTGGTTAACCGTTTCACCTCTTCAGAGCCACATTAGATATTTTGTCATACACCAAACTGAAAATTAGACAATTTCTCCACCAACAGACCTGCAGCAAACTTGCACATATCACCCAGATGGGTTTCATTACAGTCGTAGCCTGGAGCCATACACAGAAACAACATTTCAAAATCAATATGTGTCTTCACTTAGAGACATTAGGAACTGAAAATTGACAGGTCGAAGTGGGCAGAACGTGATAGAATAACTGTTAATACCTCCTTAGCTCTCTAAAGCAAAGAGCACAAACAGGAAGAAAAAAAAACCTGTGCAGATGAAAATCAAATGTGAAGCATGCTAGCACAAACAGATAAGATGTCAGCACATTAACTGACGCAGACAGTTGTTTTCTCTCTGCAGGATCGGGCCTTTTAAAAACGGACCCGCTGTGGTTCAGTAACGACAAAATTTGAATATCCACAGCCCATTCATCTCCCAGCTAATCTCAACGCGCCTCCCATGTGCTTCTTATCTGAAGGGCTTTTTAAACTGGCACATCCCTGAATACAAAAACCCCCACAAGGCTGCAATAAGCTGGTGCTGCAGTCGACGGCATTACTGCACCCAGTATTCTTGCACCACTTGTCCAGACTGGAGTGGTAATTCCCGTCTTGGCATCTGCTCTGCCACTCAGTCGATAGATGGAACACGCATATGTGGAGAATCCAGCCCACTCCAGGGTCTTTGTAGTACGTGGGTATGGGCATGAATGTCTCGGCCGTGGCATCTTTCCATGGCAGTAGATTTTAATGTTTCCACTGAGGGGAGTAATTGCAGACAGGCATGGCCAGACTGGCAGTATACACACACACACAAACAAACACACACATGCACAAAGCTCAATGGGCACACGTATTCTTGCCCACTTCACACTGAGAGGAGCCATAATGACAGTGCTAATGGTATCAGCTATCAAAGGCAAGAGAATTAGCCATGAAGGACAACAAATTTCAACATCACAGGCACAAGCTTGTTAACTGGGATGTTTAGATGAGCTGAGTAAACAAACTCAAAGCTATTAATAATGTCAGAGAGGCATAAAGGGAATTGTAGTAATGATGCAACGGGAACGATGCGGAGTGGCTGTCCAATTTTCATGTGAAACAACAGGAACATGTTAGGAAATAAACTGATTTTCAATCACGCCTGTGTGTTTAAGAACAGCGTGACATTTCCATCATCACTCTGCCAAGTGAAAGTGGAGACTGCAGAGACTGGGTGAATCATGTTTTTTTTTTTTTTGTTTTTTTTTCCAGAGTTATATTCATGCAGGGTTTTATTTCTGAGTTTTGGAGGAAAAGAGTTTCACCAAGGTTCAAATCTGGTGGTAAAATACTACAAAAGCGCTTAATACAAGAATAGTGCTCATATTTCTGTAAGTCATGTACCCCAGTTGAGCAAATGTGACAATGCTTTTGATCACTGCGCTCCCTTTGCTCCCCGAGATAGTTTTTTGTCGAGTATCTTGTGAGAGCAGCGTAATCAGAAGTTTCAAGAGTTTGCATCTGAGGATTAAGCCCAGGCCCGAAGTGAGCGGGGGTTAAATCTGCTCACATTAAAATAGAAAAACTTTGATCCTTGGTAAGGAGGGTTACACGAAAGAGTTTCCAAGAATAATTGTGTTTGCCTTGCGCTGCTTTACTTACGAAAGCAAGTGCACAAAAACTTCTCCCACCTGTCCTCTGGGAGGAAGTCAGAGGCAGAAGTTTGCCAAAGGTAATATTGTCTTTGGAAGAGGCAGCGAAGATGATACATTATTCATCACATCTGGTCAACTTCAAAGGCTGGCTGTAAGAAACAGTGAGGCATCACCGCTCGAGTGTTATCACCACAGAGACACTCCATAGGTTTTTGTTCTCCAGGAGCAGCTTAACAAGATGTTGTCTTAGGAATTACACGTCAGATCAGAGCTCGGAGCTCTGAGCAAGGGGAAGGAGAGAAGGAGAGAAGGAGCGCTCTCTCTCTCCCAAGATCTTTCCTCGTTTGTGTTTTTTCATTTTTGATGCTTGGCACCAAATAATCACTCCAAAACACGCCTAAACTTACAAAGTTGCACTCGAGGTAGCACCTGCATCTCGCCGTGTTGCTGGGGTTTGGTTTAACTATTCTCTACCACCTGCTGCTCAAAGGCACCTTGATTTGAACTTCCACTGACATGAGGAACAAATCTGAGCTGTCGAGAAATCTGTGTTTCTGTTCCACACGCAAAACAGCAACGTCTTCCAGCACGTAGAGCTGCGTGTTTGTTTGTCTCCTTAGTGTGTTACAAAGTTTGAATTCATCATAAATGCTCGAACCCCAATATTTTCAGCCAATATTAGCTTGAAGATAAATCATCACATGTTTGCTAACAACTAATGAGGAATAGAAGCACATAAATGACAAATCTAAAGAGTGCAACATCACAGCAGAGCAGTTAGGAATTTACTGCAGTTTCACAGTAAAATGTCCCACTGAGTCCACATCATGGTCACAACTCCTAAACTACATTTACAGACTATGAAATGAACGATTTTATGTGTTTATTTCAGCAAAATAAACAAAAATGGTTTGATTTATTGTTATCATCATCATTATTATCTGCTTTTTCTGTCCTTCCAACTGCTGCATTCAAAACTACAATACTGGTTCCAGTGAAATAAAGAAATCTAAAATTGGTCCAAAAGTGCCCAACTAATGGGAAACTTTCATATTCATTTTATTTTCCTAAATAGGGCAACCGGAGCTACTGCTGGAAAATGTATTCATCATGTTCCTGTGTGGAATCAATTGAATTAAAATAAGATAAAAAACACACAAACAGCACATCATATACTGTATGTCAACAGCAGAGGCAGCCACAGATAAATGAAGTCTTTAAAAGAGCTGAAATTGTTTGACCTGATCCAAGAGGTGGTCAACCTGAACCGACCCATATAGCGAGAGGACCCCCAACTCTGGCAGCAGGGTGATGCTTCAACAGTTCATGAGCTCAGTGGCGGTGCATGCAATTCTTCACAGTTCACGCTGCAGCGTCCACGGCCTCCCAAAAAAACACGTCTCTCCTCCTGGCGTGGAGACGATACACCGAGAGATCAGAGCACAGCGGAGTCTTTTTCTGACCAGACTTGAGTATAATTTAGACCTCTCCAGTCAAGTCCTGGCTCTGGTTCTAGTTATAAGGAACCGAGTGGACCCTTCAAGACCTCTGTGATAAAGACATGACAAGTGAGGACATTGCTTCTTGACAGGTTGTTACTGGTTTCTCTGTCCAGGCTACAGGAAAACGACTGGTTTAAATGAAGGAGGGATGAGAGCCAGGCTCACAGCAGTTCATTCTGCAGCTACAGGCCAAAGAGTAGTCAGAGAGAGGAGGGGGGCAGCAGAGAGAGAGAAGGGTTAGAGAGCGCTGCTGGGGGCGGTTATTAGACCACAGAGACAACCATCTGATTACTTTCTATCTAAGCTAACAATGACTCTCACAACAAGAGGTACAACAAATATCTTACAGGCCTGGTATTCCTACAAGGACCTATTGCTCGCCCATAAATCAACAAACTACTACCAGACCATAATATTAACTGCTCCCTGCTTCTTCTGCTTCTTCTTGTCTCAGGCCACTGAATATATCATGAAGCAAAATATGCACAGCAGATAAAGAAATCTCCAAAAGGTACATTTTGATATATGTGTATTTCACAAGGAAGCCAGCGGCGAAACAAATGAACAAAAATATATGGTCGGCTATAAGTTGAATTTAATTTCACAGGACATAAAGCTAGCCTTTATTAGTTTTTCTGTGTGTGTGTGTGTGTGTGTGTGTGTTTGTGTGTGTGAAGTGTGATCTGAAGCCACAGGCCATGGAATATGCTCTACCTTCGAAGTATTGAAAACCAAATCATAAACAATAACTATATGTTTCCTTCCTCGCTCCCCGTTGCATCATTTGGTCTGCGTCTTTATACATCTGCAAACAAACCAGAAGAGCAATCTTTGTGTTCATCACAAATTGAAAACAAATATTTTTTTTTTATCCCCTCAACATATCATTAACCTGACCAGGAAGTTTGTGAAGAAACAAGCAGAGGGAGGGAGGAACATAACTTTTCTGATATGCAATGCAAACAGTATAGATGAAGACTGCACTTCATTAGCAGTACAGGTCCCTTAACTGGGTTGTCTGCTGTAATTGGTGTGGCTGAATAAAACATTTAATGAATGCCCTGCAAAACAGAAGTGACAAATAATATATTTATAGACTGTCACTGATCCTGTTTGCTTTAAGCACTGCGAGCTTTAGGTGTCTCTGCCTCACACAGTCATTACAGGCAACAGAGATTTTTTGTTTTTCTGGGTTTGTTTCTACAGCTGATCATCAACGCTTAATGAGATGTCTTTCGCTTTATAATTCAGAATCCAATGCCGTACAGTAAAGTACATGTTATTGATTACACACGATAAACAACACAATAGGCTGCCGGATGCTACGTGACCGTGGAGTGACGCTGCATCTATCCATTCACTCTGTAAAAGGGATTCGTATCACTCCTGTAGCCATCCTCAACATCAATCTTTCCTGCCTTGTTGAATTCCTAAGAGGGAGGGTTAAAAAAAAAAAAAAAAAGGATGCAGGAGGGACAGTTGAGTGGGAGAACATTTTTTATGTATTTTTTATGTAATACAGGTGTAGAAAAAAAAAGTATACCCCACTGTCTAACAAGCCCAGCCCCTGACTTCAAATGATGCATCTTTGCGAGACCAGAGACAGACCAAACATTTAAAATGATGAGAGCTCAGAGGGAAACACAGTGGGAGTGAGGACTGGGAGAATGAAGAGGGGGCACACATATACACACACACACTTTTAAACTGCCCTGCCTTTTCTCTGTACAAATTGTTAAAGACAGACCTGATATATTGCCTCAATGGCAAGATAGTTTTTAAAAGCCTCAGTGTGTGCTTTATTCAAATAGTAAAATGGTTCCTCGTGGATCTGTGCGTTGGCTGCAATAATCTCATTATGATTGAGTGTGTTCATTAAGATCTCATTGGGAGTGACATTTTCATGCATGCTCTCCCCTGGATGGGCTGGCAGGATGGGGGAAGTCAACACCGTCTCCTTCCCTTGCTGAGGAGGCTCAAAGTAATGAGAGAAGACAGTGAGAGGATAAAGGTCCTGCTGGAGCCATAATGTATGAATCAATGCATATACAAAATATGTGGCGTTGTGTATTTCCAATTTCAGGGAGCAGATTAGGACGAAGGTTCTGGATGCAAAATGTGTCCTTTAGTGTTTGTGTGCATCTGTTAATATTCACATCATGCATGCATGTGCAGACACATACAGAGGAATTTATATCTGTGCACAGTAATAGGTTTTGCATTATTTATGAATACATTTCAGTAGTTACTGATTGTCAGTGAGTTCAGGCTGGCTCTTAAAACAAGCAATGTCATGGCTGGATGTCAAATTCATCTGAATTTTCACACAGATCCTGAAATATGCTGCTATTTCAAAGTACATATTTGTAGTTACAATCTAGAAAGTAAGTGAGAGCATTTATTCAAGCACAATACTTAAACCCTTGTGCATCCTTCCACTGAGGTCTATCGAGAATGCACGAGGGTTAAGTACAGTTTTGAACCTTGTGGATTTTGAGTATTTCCATTTTCTGCTTCTTTAAGATGTGAACTCCACTACGTTTGAGAGGCAAAAACCAGAATGGCAGTGAACAGAGAAGATATGTGTGGCCAAGGCCAAGCAATGAAGATCTGTCAGATCTGGATCTCATGATTATTACTGGATCTGCACAGAACTATACAAACTTCAAAATCTAAGCACCATACTTGTACGTCTGATTTCTGTTATATCAAGATCTATATATTATTTTCTGCAAAACTGACGAACAATGACAAACATTCCCAGATTCAACCAATTAATTAGACTGACACCAAATTGTATGAATTCACCTTTCAGTTTGGTGTAAAATCAGTTCCTCTTAAGTCTTGCAATATCCTCCTGAGAGCCAAACACCATATGTTATTATAACAGATTGTTACTTGTTTCCCAAGATTCAAGATTTTACTTCTTGAGAAACTTTACAGATTAATCAATCAATAACATTAACACATTTAATAATGATACATCTGCTACGTGCCATTCTGCAGAATTTGTAGTACTGTAAATATAGCTCCCCATTTTTCTACAGTGAACATTTAATCAAGAGCTTTTTACCTGTAATTGAGTTCTTGTAGAGTGTTACTACTACTATTACTATGTCTATTCACTGACAACGCCACAGTGTAAGAATTCAGAATAAGAAAACTGTCAAGTGCTTTAATTATATGTGTCTGACAAAATAAGACCTCACTGACTGCAAAAGACAAATGCCAGAAAGCTGTTAAAGAAAACCCCACAAAACATGAAAAAGAAACTAAATTAAAATCACACATTTGCAGCTCAATCTGACCTGCTGTGAAATATTTGCCAAAACATGGAGTAGGCTGTGATGTAGTGGGTTTCCACAGTTTGCTTGAGGCAACCTCATGTCAGGCTGCACAAAGCAGCTTGAAGGCGAGCAGAGGACACTTCAATGAAGCCCAGCTTTGGCATCTGGTGGTGTGAAAATGTTACTGAAGGTGCACGTAGGCCGGAGCAACACTGAGAGTCTGTATGTGGGGGAAGAGCTTTACTTTGGACTGAAAACTAAAATGTATGCTATCATGCTGATCTTTCGTAGGTGCAATGTTGACCGTGTTCACCATGTAAGTTTGTTAATAATAAAATTAAAGCCTAGCAGAAGCTGAATGCCCTTAGTTTTGTGTACACCATGTTTAATCTTTTAAAAGTGCCAGGGGCCAAAATCCAGCAGATCACCTAAATTATTAATATTAATCCTGGAGGAAACATGAACACACCAAATGTCTCCTTCTCCAAAGCTCCTTGTAAGCTTTTCTATTGCTACAGCGTTAGCATGTTTAGCCAGCGTTAGCATGTTTACTACTAAGAATCAAGAATGAGTGTTGTAGGTTCAGCATCAAACATCATTCATCCTTGACACTTATACTTGTCTCTGTCTTTTCTTGTACTTCAGTTAGCATGCTAACCAGCTAGCCCTGGTCTGTCTTATCATTTTCAAATAGTGCCTCATCTTGTCCTCCAGTCTGTCCTGAAGATGTAGCTCTGCTCTGAAGATGTATTATAACCTCTTGTCCTGTAAATTCAACAACGGCCTGAGCTCCTGTCAAGTGAGAAACACCATGACCTGCTCCTGAAGTAACCACATTTAGCAGCAGAGGAACAACTAGCCCTCTTAAGCATGTGCCAAGTTTGAGGATCACTATAAGTCAGTGGTTCTCGGGTCTGGCACAATATGGCTTCTCATCTGAAATATCTATACAAGCAGTAGAAATGATATTTTAGTCTGTCCCGCTGCTGACACAATGAAGAACAACCCCGAAAAAAGCCAATTCTGACCAGCAGACAATATGGGACGATGCCATGTGCAGTGGAGATGATGGATCAAAAATAGCCTTGACCATAACCCCAACAGCAGCGTTGAAATATCTCACTAAAAGAATGAAAAATTCAACCTTAGTTAAACACTGATATGATGCATTCAGAGTTAGAAGAAAATCTCTGAACCTTTAAATAAAAAATGAAAAGAAAGGAGGAGAAAGGAAAGAGCAGGAAAAATGACATTTCTCTGGGGAGGACTCCTTACTCGGCGAGGGCTGATAGAGAAGTCAATTATACTAATTTCATCATTAATTCTCTCAATATATTATAAAATATTTGCAGATCTTTTATACTTTCTCTTCAGATTTCTAAGAAATCTTTCTTTGTGTGCTTATCTCGCAAAACAAAAATGAAATAACAGATGACCTGTGCGTGTGTGCTGCACGGTCACCTTACATCACCTCCCCCATGAGCTCAATTTCAGCCTTTCATTGCAGGACAGAGATAGGCATCTGTCTCACCCCGTGTTGATGTGCATTTCTTCCCCACCTCCATAATAGACATTGTCTTCTTGCCTTCCAAATCTCCCGACCCCCAAAAATGCTCAGTCACCTCCCACCACCCTGGCCGGCTACCCCCTCGTTCACACACAGGATGATAATTCCACCTGCGCCTGCACGCCTCCAAATTGATTCTTCCCTCTCTGCTTGTCCCTTTAGTACAGCTCGGCTGTATGATTGAGGTGCTCTCTAATGAATTCTCAGAGGCCAGGAGCTGATATTGTGTTAAGTGAAGGCAGAGGGATTCATCTATAAAACAGGAGGGCCTGGGCTTCAGTGGACAGTCAAACAGTCGTCCTGAGGGGATGTGGCTGGATGAATCACAGAGGTAAATATTATATCCAGCAGCTGTTGGGTCACTCAGTCTCGTTTCCTGACGTCACTCTCACCACCGTTCATCATTCATCATTTTATAGAAATTACACAGCAGATATTACATACCTTAGGTTCACCTTTTACAAGATTGCAGTGTCAAATTATCATCACCAGCAGCTGACATTAGCAAAGGGGAGCTGGATCGACGTCTGTATTATGAGGCGCAACACAAAGGATTCTGTTTTACATAAAACTGCCATGATGGACACAATGTCACCCTTGCTGCTCAGAATTAATGATAAGATGAAATGAGTTGTCTGTCTGGGGACATGCCATAGCAGGAGATGGCTGTCATTAAGATGAGAGGGCAGCAAGGCAGAATGCTCCTTCCTGTTCATCTGTCCAACATTTTAATATGTGCTGACAAGTTTATTGCTGTGTCCCATCCTTGAACGAGGGGCAATTACTGAGCAAGTGCTGATAGTCAGTGGGGCCAAGCCGAGGGAAGTTTATCACATATGGGGGGGGGGGGGGGGGGGGGGGGGGGGGGGGGTGAGTCAACAAATTACTTTATGATGTGTGAATGCTTCAGAGGGTAGAAAATGTTCCAACAGAGAAACAAAATGTTGAGGAAACTACTCGAAAGTGTGTCTCAGGGAGCAGAGCATTATTTAAGATTTTACATTTTGTTCAAGACTAAAATAATCAAAAGGTGGCGGACAGTGAGAATTCACCAGGCTCCTATCAGAAGGTGTCATGTAACTGTCAACTGTGGGCTGAGGATTTTCATTAGGTCTGCACTGCAAGTCCGGCTGCCCACATAAACCCTGAGGACTGAGGAGAAATCTGAATGATAATCATTGTATTTAGAACTTGGTTATGGCTGGAATAGAAATTATGGAACAACTTTCATAAGAATAATAATGATAATGTAGTGTCCATCCACTATAAACTTAGTGACACAGGTTGTGAACTTGTCTGAGTCTCCTAACACATACTCTAACTGCTGGTTGCACTCCATCCCCTTAGTTTTTTGTTTTCAATCTTTCTGTTTACAGGACGCTTGTGGTTTACAATGAAAAGGACAGATTCAGATTTTGATAGGTGACATGACATAGAATGCTGTAGCTATAGCTAACTAAGCTAATTTTACTCAAAAACTGAGTTTCTGCAGATTCAGCAAAATTATCAATATGTATGTCTATCAATAAATATATTGCAATTGTTTCACAATGGTAACAGCAAAAGTATGAAAGTATGTTGGAAAACCAGCTGGATGGTTATAGCCTAGCTTTATTACCCCCTGTATAGAGGTTATGTTTTGCCTCGTTACTTGGTTATTTGTCAGCAAAAGCAATTAGTACACTGAACCGACTGGAACTGAACTTAGTGGAGGGACGACACGAGCCAAGTAAGAACCCATAAAATTTTGGGCCACATCCACATCATTTACTATGAATTAGACTTTTTGTCTCTAAAGTTTGCTGTATGTTGTTTGATACTGGCCTAGCAGTCTCTGCAGCGTTTCTCTTTTCCATGTTTTCTTATTGTTTCACATTCTTGTGAAATGTCATGAAGTCACAATTATACAACTTTACAGAGGAGCATTCCTGCTGTGAACCACCAGCTGAGCTCAAAGCCGACCAGAAGACCTGCTTGGTTCAATCGGCTTTCCATACGATCTCATAACCCAAATTGCCGAGAGTGAGAGTGAAATATTCATTGGGAGCAGCAGTGACTGACTGAGTTCAGATGCAGATATTGGAAAAGATACACAGGCTCACTAAGCTCTGACGCTAACAATCATTAGCATTGCAGTGAGGAAAACATTCACCAGCGGCTTCTCATCTAAAGTGGTGCTGAGCGTCGCTCTCTGTGGTTGAAATGTCAAAACATCACCGCTATGACATCACATCAGCTTTCATTAATTAATATTTATTCTGTCAGTGACTTGGTGTCAGGCCTAAATCAAACTTGGCTGTTGTCAGTTCATGAAAGAAGCTCCACTCTGCAAAATCATCGCCTTGATAATTGAAGCCAATAAACCTAAAATGCTACTGCTAAAATAAATCCTAGAGGAAACATTGCTCTGAATGCTCCTCTAGTTTAACATTATATAACTTTATTCAGTGCTTCACAGTTGATTTCTCATGACATAATTGGTTAATAATGTGGCATGGACAAGGATGGTGGTTGGATGGATGGATGGATGGGTGGATGAGTGGGGGGATGGATGGATGGATGGATGGACCAATGAAACAAGAACAGTTCATCCAACGATTCGCCAAGACCTCCAATTGGATATTTCTCATATGATCCTGTCTGACATTGGTCAACTACAAATCCCAATTGGTTCCCTTTTAACAATGCGATTCCTAGCAGTTAGCGAGCAGTAATGAATAGCTTAAAAAAAAACTCCAGTGCGGGTTACACATGGTTGGACTGTAGTATCTCCTGTTAACCTGCAAACTCATTTGCAGCTAGCATTACTGCCTACAGCAGCCAAGACCAACTATTCAAGACTTCTGTAAGTTTATTTTCAGGCCAAAAGTCTTACTGCTTTGAAGAAGTTGAATTTAGTGTCTTTTTAGACTTTGAGACCTGGAGACATTGAATTAAATTGTGTTATTAAATCGGATTACTGATTTGAATATAAGAAAAGTGTTATGATATTTTGGTGTATTTTGATCATCTGGGGTATTTTGTCTAAAAAGTGTATGTGGAAAATGTGTTTTTTTGTGTGTGGTTTGACTAAAACCTAAAAGACTGAAACTCTGAGACTCTTAGTATAAATGCCAAGAGAGAGACCTGGCTGGCATCCCAAAGAAGATTAAACCAAAGAGTCAAATCATCACAAGGTATCTTGTGATAACACGTTCAAGTTCCCAGCTGATTCACTTTAAAACAAAAACCTTGTTTAAAAAAAAAAAAGTGTCTGCAACATGAATTTCATGATGCAGAGTTAAGGAAGTAACACTTCTCGTGTTGCCATGCAGAACCACATAGTCCTTGCATTATAAAATGTCTATAAAATGTCTGGCAGCATACGGTTATATAATTAATAAGTTTTCACTTTCAATCCAACAGGAGAGAAAGCTTTTAAAGAAAGTCACTATATCGGTATCTACAGTCTGGCTGAGGTTTGCTCGAGTGTAAACTTCCCCAAATCCAATAAAGAGCAGGGCATAACCACCAAGTTTATATCTAAACCTTGATGTCAACATCCAGGACCAAACCCCACACTGTGGGGAGACACTGTGCATGTGCTGATGATGGAGGTGTAATTTTATAACATGACCTGCACCCTCATAAACTACAGTTGGTAGTTAATGACATGCTCCCTGGCCTTGGAGCTGAGACTGCATTACACTACAGACGCCCCGAGAGTCTGACACCCAGAGAGTCTGACACCCTGATGTTAGAGCAGATCAGTACAGTCAAACGTATTTCATACATGTGTGTACATGCATGTGTAGTATTTCATGAATTAAATGTCAGTGTTTCTCTCAGTAGAATCCCACAGATATCATGTTAAAAGGTTCAAAGACTGATAAACCCGCTGTGTTACAATTGCTCACTGATGATTGGATAACCACTATTTGGGGAAAACGGTCAATTCAATCAATGCCAAAGATTTGATTCATCACTCTCCCCCACCTGCTGCTGCTTCAGCCACACTCTATTTACACTGATGCATATACAGTGTTTTTGTATTCATAAAGCCAGTACAAGGAAGATATTTCTTTAAAGACTTTAGTATTGCCACTTCAGGGAATAGCAAGGATACTTAAGATTTTATCTTGTTTTAATGTCTTTAAATTACAGGTGGGAGTGTGTTGAGCTGAACCGAACTGAAGTGAACTGAGCCGGGCTTAACCGAGCTGAAATGAACTGAACTAAAATGAAGTGGTTTGAACTGAACTGAACTGAGTAACTGATGTTAAATGTTCATTAAAAAGTGAAATGAACTGGACAGAGATGAATGCAGCTGAACTGGACTGACTTTGAATCGAGAAAGAGAATGACAAGGAGCAGCCAAGATGTGCTGCAAACACTTGTATCCCACTTATCCAGTCTGGTCACACCTTCCTGCAAATTATACTGCTTATTATCCCTGAGCGCTCTATCGCAGCCCTAAATCAGACTGAATTATGGGTGCACAGCCTCTGCCTGTGACAGAGCAACACTGCCGGGCTGTGTGACAGCCAGAGAGAACATCATCTTACTCCCCCCATCCCCTCTCTCTCTATCCATCTCTCTTTCATCGTCTTTGTTTCGTACATTGCGTGCCGGCACATCACTGCCACTCAGTCTGACTTCACTTCAAATCTGTTCTCTCCCTTGATTCTCTTTATCTCTGATTTCAATTTTCTATGTCTGTAACTCTCATTTCCCTGATTCAATTTTAACAGAATCGACTGCGTCAACGGACCATCTGTTCCCCACTCTTTCACAAAGACAATTAATACCATTTTGCTCACTGACATGAAAACTTTTCTTAAAACTGGAACCACTGCCTTGTAGTTGTGTGCCTCCGCTACTCAGACTAGTGTCAAATTACATCCCTGTTTATCCAGAGTTACATCAAATATGCATCATCTGTAATAAATTTCATCATGATTGCTGTGTTCTTTAGATATTACATTCACGAGGACAAAGTCATGTTTTGTGAGTTAACCTTTGACCCACCAAAATCAAATCATTTTGTCCTTAAGTCCTTGAGAAAGTTTCAAAAAATCCCATCAAGTGTTACTAAGGTATTACATTCATAAGGTTTAAAATCACATTTTGCGGTCGCTATGACCTTTGATCTCTAAGATCTAATCAGTTTATCCTTGAGTCCTGATGATATTGTGTCCATGAGAATTGGACAATGTGAAAGTAATTTGGCTGTGACATATCACTGGTGTTGAGGCATTAAAAATAAACTGTCTGGTCTCAAACTCGTGGACGTCACTGTATTCCAGACCAGTTGAAAAGTGGACTCAGTCTTTTGGACCTCACTGTCTATGGTGTTCAGCATTTTTCATAGACACCATGAGACTTTGCAGCTTGTTGAAATGACAGCTGAAATGATGGGTCAGTTAATCCAGCAGCTGATGGACATAATCCATGCATGAATGGTTCTGAATTTGGCCAAAATAAATCTCAACTGTACTCTGTGTTTTGTCCACATTGGTTTACTAGGGTTGCAGCACTGCTCAGCCAATTGTCCAACTCTGTTCTGTAGCATTCTGCGTGTGAAAATTAAAGTGTGTGAATGTGAAAAATAACACCAGTGGAAGTGCAGACACTGTGGATAGCAAAATGCAAGGATTTTATAAACACCAAACTAATTATCCTTTGCAAAGAGCAGGGCACACAAAACATTCATGTAGGCGGAAAACGTTTTTTTGTCAGCTGAAGCTCACCAGTACGTTTTTCTCATGTGAAAATAACAAACATGGCGATTTTTTTTTTTCAGTGGGCACTAATTAATGTTAATTAATTAATTGTATAATCTTAGTGGTGAAACATCTCTTTCTCTCTGTTTTTCTTTTTTCTGACTATAAACAGGCCTGTGGTGACAGAGCTGCCATTTTGTGTCATGTTTTTATACATAGAGGGTACACTAGCTGTAATAAGCTGTAATCAGCCGTCACCATTTTTCAGCCAGTATTGGTGTGTCTAACACAGGCTACTATACTATAGTACATATACTGTAATTATGGTATGCAGCACTTTTCTAACTCAACAAACTGCTAACGATTTTTGCACACACACACACACACACACACACACACAGGGAGGGAGCTGGCAGACGAGGCGCTGGCCTGCCCATCTGGAGCAATTTGGGGGTTCAGTCCCTTGCTCAGCAACACTTTGACACATGCACAGGAGAAGGATCGAACTGAGCTTAATGAACAAGATGCTCAACCCCCTGAGCCACAGCCACAGCATGACAGCCAGTTTATGGTCGTGAAGGAGGTCAGTATGTTATCTCTTAAAAGCAGGTACAACAGCACATATTAAGTTCATGTTGTGCAACAGAGGGGAAAAAATAACTAAAGGGAAGTAAAATATCAGGCCGTACTCACACCTCCACACAGAGGAAGACTCACAGTGTAAAGTGGGTGTGAATGTAGGATCGAGACAGAGAAGCAGTCAGATACAGACTCCTCCCACTCATCCAAAGTCAGGAAGGTGTGGGAGAAGGGCTGACAGAAACTGTCAGACCGTCTGATGAGTGGTTCAGAGATCAGACGGTCAGACTCTTTCAGTCGTCTCTGTGGTCTCATGACGGTGATCATACAAAGAAGGGAAGAACCCCCACTCATCACAATGTAACAACAGGAACTCACTGACTACGTAATGTGTGTGTGTGTGTGGTGGCTGATGTTCCCAGGATGCTGCATGTTTTTGTTTCTGCGTCTGAATGAAGATTAATAAAACGATTATCACTGACCAGTAAAGTTGGAAGAATCATCCCCTAGTCCAAAAACGCAGAGTCTGACTAACCCTTTTATAATATAGACATACAATGAACAACCAGGAGACATACATTATATTATGTGCTACTCCAAAACTACTACTCCACAACAAAGTGAACTGAAGTGGCTCATCTCTGTGTAACCCTGTATCACTACAAGCATGATTTTACAGTTGTCCATAAAAACACACACAGCTTATAGCAAAGAGAGATGGAAATACAGTGCAACCTGGCGGTATTGTTGTACTCTTGGGGGGGAGGCTTCCTGCCGAGGTATAGCGCTGCATGACAACACAGCACACACACAGCACACAATAGAAGACATGCAGCGAGGATTTCCAACAATCGACCGGAGGGAACGAGCTGAGAATAAAAAGCCTGGGGTGCGTAAACACGGAGAAAAATCAAAACAGGTAGATGCTGCAGTGACAGAGGCTCCTGTCGTCAGCAGCAGCAGCAGCAGAGAGAAAAGCGAGGGATGCGTCATGGTCCAGAGTTGGTGTGAGGAGGAAGGTGTTTGAATAACATTGGTGAATCATTTAGGTGAATTACGCAGGTTTTTACATCTTCAGGGTCAGAACATCGACATATTATGCGCACTATGCACTATGTGCACCACATTCAGGCGAAGGTTGGGGTGACAGGCATACATGACTGGAGTTAATAGAACTATTTTAAATCAACTCTTCATCTTGATGCTGAGGTACCACAGGATGAGAACGACAAGAGTGAATAAAATACTCTCAGTATTAGATCCAGCAAGTGTATCACACTGTAATTACTAGACACTCTGTGGCTTCTTTATTATTAGGTACACCTCGTGGTCAGCAGCATGTCAGGAGAACCAGAACATATCCCAGGTGAGTCCCATGTATCACTTCAACTCGGTCTGTCTGAATTGGGTTTGCCTCTGAATAATTAACCCCAGTAATCATATCAATAAATCATAACATCCATAGTTGATGTGCAGTTGGAAAAGTGAATATGTGTGAAGTCACATGTTTACCCTTAATCTGGGTGAGACACACACACAGAGGAAAACTAGAGCCCTTCACCAAATGTTCTGTTGAGTGACAGATATAATAGAATCGTGAATATATGTAAATATAAATGTTCAACCACTTTCTCTTGTAGTAAAATCAAGACTGATCATTTGTTGACTGGGATGGACTCATCAGCCTGAACTATTATTTAAGTCTGTCCCTACACCTGTGCATCTGTTCATGAATGGAAATTGTTTGATCAGCCAGTTATATGGCTGCAGCCTGATGCATGAAAGCACACGGCCAAGACGTTCTGTAGTTGTTCAGACCAAACGGCAGAACAGAGAATAAATGTGCTCCACATGACTTTGTGCTGATGGCGCCTGACTGAGGATCTTCTAGGACTGTGTGTGCTGTTTCCATGGCCAAAAACATCTTGTTAATGAGAATGGTCGGACTGGTCCAAGCTGTCATTCACACCCCACAGTGAAGGGTGATCAGGTCCAACTCCTGGAACAGGAACTGAGGCTACAGCAGGAGCAGGCTACCAGCAGGAGCAGGCTAACCAAAGACAGTCTTGCAATATTGCGTTCAACGCCAAATAGACATGTTTCAGGCACAGTATCTGAGGGACCCGAGGGAAGTCTGCTGTGGTGTTGTTACATTACGCCTAGCAGTGTAGCTCAGGTTACAGGTACGAGCTGTATGAGCATGAAGTGAGTGTGAAGGCATGGCGCCTGTAAATAAAACTTACTCATCGCATTTTGGGCAACCATTGCAATGTGTTTATGATGCATATTGATCATCATAGAAGCCAAATAAAGTCACCAGCAAGTCGACAATAGGTTCAAGAGTCTCATAAAACAACAGGAAATTAGGGTCAAGTTGTCCTGTGTTGCTTCAAGTGACCCTTACATCAGCAAGTTTGAGAGGAGGATAAATGAGATCCTGCTGTGAATTAAGAGACAAAATATCCTGACAACATGTAACAGAAATGAGAAAATTAGAATTAATTAAGGAATCTCAATGGGCCAAATCCTCTTCTGCAGTTTTGCATATTTTTGCCGTTTTCCTAAATTTGACTTGCAGAAATGTTGCAGTGTTTCCCCCAGCTCTGTGTAACCTGTTACATCAGGATGAATGCATGATTAGAGCGCTCAGCAGTTTGTTTTTTCTGTAACTAGCAGAAGCAGCAGCAGTCCCTAATGATCAGCTTTAAACTTTACTTAGGCTGATTGCATTAGCATTAGCACATACTGTATTTCACTCTGTTTTCATTTGACTAAATTTTGGACTCCTCACTTTGGCATGATCACTGTGACTGTTTAACTAGAAAACATATTCACGGCCCACATGACTGAGGAATATTTAAACTACTAAATCAGGTGTGTATTTATCACCATCAAATCAGCAGCGCTGCAGAAGCTACTCTGAAAATAGAGCTTTTACAAGCTACCAATTACACTGAAAGAAGCTGAAATAAAGAGATAAGAGATAGAGTTTAGCTACTGAAAGCTATTTAGAAAAAAGCTGTTCAAACTACTTTGTAGAAAAACAAGATAAAACTGACAATCTGCATGTGAGACAAGAAACTATATTACTCCACTATTCAGAAGAAAGTACAAAGACTGCTTTGGTTTTGTAAACATTTAACAGCCTCAGTTTTGCCTTGGTGATTCTTCTTCAGAAGGTTCATCAATGACGTTGTATTTTTACATTCAGACTGAAGTCTAGCCGCAGTTATAGCTCCAATCGGCCATTTAATTGGAGTACTACTGTCCTTGTTCTGGTGTCCAAGGACAGGAAGAGAACTGATTTATTGACCAAAGTACAGTACCAGTCAAAAGTTTGGCCGCACCTTCTCATTTTATGGTTTTTCTTTATCTTCATTACTTTTGACATTGTAGATTCAAACTGAAGACATCACAACTATGAAGGAGCACAAATTTTGTAGTGAGCACAAAAGTGTTAAACAAAGCAAAATATGTTTTAGATTTTAGATTTTCTAAAGTAGCCTCCTTTTGCTTTGATGACAGCTTTTTGCACACTCTTGATCTTCTCTCATCAGCTTCATAAGGTCGTCACCTGGAACGGTTTTCCAACAATCCTGAAGAAGTTCCCAGAGGTGCTGAGCACTTGTTGGCTGTTTCACCTTCACTCTGTGGTCCAACTCATCCCAAACCATCTCAATGGGTTTAGGTCAGGTGACAGAGAACAGTTTTGTTTTAATTAACACTTCTGTGCCCATAACATAATTCCATATGTGTTCCTTCATAGTTTTGACATCTTCAGTAATCTAATCTACAATGTAGAAAGTAATAAAAATAAAGAAAACCCACTTAATGAGAAGGTGTCCAAACTTTTGTCTGGTACTGTACATCCGACCAGCTATGATACTGTAGGTGGTGATATGCTCATTTTCATTGTGTTAGTATTGGACCTTTTTCCAGTTGACCTATTACATCACAGACCAAACAATCAACAAACATGTTATCTGGTGGCAAACTGGTAGCATGTCAAGCAGTGAAAACATGGACAGCCTAAAGCCCAGGACAGGAACTTGCAGTGCCTAGGCTGATTTGTGTCAGATTGCAGTACACATGCAATATTACAGTAATCTGTTTTAGTCACACTAACGCGTCATGTAAACGTCCTGAGTGTGTGAGCACTGACTGGCTGCACAGACGGTTAAGTGTGGTGGTGACTGCCTGACAACTGCAGTGATCTACAATTACAGCCCAGTCCACGCAGAGAAAAAAAGCAACAGCAAAATAAAACTTAAAAAAAAAAAACATTCCTTTTTGAACCAAAATAGTTTGTAGTACACTATGCAAAACCTGAAGCATCTTACATTACACATCTGCTCAACGAAATGCGCATGAAAGCCGTGGTGGGCATTACACCCACTAGATAAGCACTTCACTCTTTTTTCCTATCCTCACTCTGTGTACTCAAGAATTGATTATTTTCTTATGCTTAATTCAGAGACACAGAGATGCTGCAATATCTGTCACAACATGTAAACCCATAAATGTCGTCAGCTCGGAATAAAAAAGAGAAATAAATTAAGAAATTGAATGAAATGTAAAAAGTCTTTGCAGAGTAAACATGAAGACTGTGATGTCTGAAATCTGACACAAAACAAACTCTAAATAACTGTGTATGAAAATCAGGGAGAAATAAAAGCTGAAAAGCTGAAACCTAATTAATCTAAATCTCAACAAGACTAGCCGGAAATCTAGAAAAAAAAACTTGTGTGGAGGATAAGCAAACAATATACTGAGGGATTTGTACACTATACAAGTGAAAACCCACCAGACCAAGACGATGCATCATAAGTTGGAGAACATAAAAAATTCCTTTGAAAGATATTACACAAAGTTATGTGTTCAACCCCTGAGTCAGCGGCTGTATCAGATTTTTTACATCAGAGTAAAATAATAACCCAGGAGATAACACAAAAAGAAATAAACAAAGCTACATCAAGACTGAAAGCAAATAAAATGCCAGGAGCCGATGGCGATCCACTGGAATATAAAAGCCAACACTCAATACACAATGTTTGAACCATGTTCCTGGGGCCACAGAGACCCAAGCTTTCTTAAAGTCATTTCAGTACAGTGGCAACTGCTTATAGTGATCAAAAAGCTCGGGACAGAATCATCCCTGTACGAACTCTGTTTAAATAATTTGCTACAGTAATGTTTATTTCAGGCATTTTCTTACATGAAAGCGTGGACTGACTGGAACAATGGTCACAGTCTCTCCTTGAGTTACAGAGACTGAAATTTCTGTTAAATTTTCTAGTCTTAAAATTTGTGAATGACTTCATGTGTTGTGGCTAAAAAATAACTTTGTAAAGGTCACACAAAAGAAGAAATGAAATTCCTTCTGGGCATCAAATCCCATCATGGGGCGTACGTATTTATTCGTAGTGTCCATGTTTTCGTATTATTAGACTCATATCGACACAGATTCTGCCTTTTACATCAGCTGGAGATATTTCATTTCATTCTGGCCATGTGTTCAATATGGTGGAAAAATCCAAAATCTGTGGACAACAGGAAGTGGAATATGTACGAAAAATATCACCTGATAACATGATCACCAGTTGAACAGCCGGAGCATAACCATGTGAAACTGTGGTGGTCTACTTGTGCACGCTGTCTTAGGGTTTGGGGCTCTTCTAACTTATTTCTACAGGGTTTTTGGAGCTATGGTGTGTATCGACTGGCAGCGACCGGCCATCCTTGTCTGCTCTCTCAACATAAATTCAACCACAATTCAGGGACTTGTTCCTCCCCCTGAAGTGCATAATTCTCGTCCCCACTGTCACAGCAGCAGGTGTGTTACCTGAGTGGAGGTGGGTCATACCGTTGACATCACCATGCAGTATCGGCTTGGAGCAAGAGACGGCCATAATGGCACATTTGTTTTTGTAGTAAACTTACAACTGTCAGTAAGATGGTGATCTGTATCAGAAATAAAGAAACAAAAATGGTTATATTGATCATATCAACAGTTATGGCTATAGTGATCAGTTTAACCCAGATGTGAAACAAGAGTTTTCTACTGTAATTCTTGAAATGGGTAATTCAGATCATTGAGCAGATTTCAGGTCACAAGATTTACTGATTATTTAATTAATATTGATCAATAGATGAATTGTAACTTTGTGAGCCACTTTGTGAGACTGACTGCCAACATCCACTTTTACATTTTGGGGTCTCTGTTTAGTGTATTTTTGCACTAAATTAGATCATAATGACACCACCACATTAAGGTCTGTAGATGTCACGCTGAGTGAGTCACACAAAGACTCAGTGTGAACGAGTGTTTGGAGTGTGTGTGTTTGGCTTCCGCTAAGGGGAAACCTGCCACCTGCCAGGCCTTAAAGTCTTTGACTGAGGAACTGGGAAAGAGAAGAAAGACGAGGAGGAGGGGACGTACTAGACACCCAGCTGTAGAATTGAAAATTTAAATATTCTGCAATAATTCCTATTATTGTGTGTCCATGCAGAACATGGTCTCTACATCCCAACGACAAGCTGCATTTGATGGGATTTTATCCAGTCAAAACCAAAACTCTTACAGGAGACATGTTATGCTGTTATGCTGCATATTTTAGAACATCCTTACAATGTTATAATGTCATATGTCCATGCTGGACCTCTGCAAAGTTGCACAACATGAGCTATACGGGTCCTGCTGTAATCCACCAACCAGATTTCACATGGTCTCCAGTCTCTCTGAACGCTCGGTAACAAGATCTCTGTAAGATTTGTGCAAAACCTGGCATCAGGGTTTACCATCCAATTAGGATGAATGTCCAAACTGCAAGGGATCTGCCCAAAACATGCCCACGATGCCCGCCCCCCAACCGGCATCTATACGGAAAATCACAACTGTTTTCCTTCCCCAAAGAAGATGAAAACCGTAGGTCAGGCTCGGGGTCCAACACGTACAGACGCACCTCATAGCTGGCCATGTTTGTAAAGCCGACAGGTATGTTTTTAACAACACTAGATAAACAAGCACACGTGGGCCTCCACTGAGCAAGCCAATCAGAGGAAAGTGGGGGGGGGGGGGCAGTCAAAACAAATCATTTCAGGAATTGGTGCATAGCGGTTAAAATCAGGATTTTTCTTGACATCTGTACGAAACAAGTAAGGAGTTTTTGGAGCTGAAATCATGCAGAACTACTCTGTAGGTGTTCAAATCTGACACAATGGTAAGAAAAAAGCAGTAAAATATGCAAAATATGTCTCCTTTAATGCTAAGTTTTACTGATCCAGGATCAACTGTATGGCCCAAAATACAATTGATAAATGATAAGCATTCAAATGTTTTACTTAAAGTAGCAACACAATCTACTTTGCTATTTTCCACCACCTGAAGTTTACTTTCGCAAATGTTTGCTTAAATTGTGTTTTGCCAAATGTGAGCACATTCTTCACTACATCAGCAAACAAAGGACCTCTTGTCTTGTAAACATAACAAAGGCTGAAGCTCTTGGCAAACGCCCATCAACCACCCGTCCCCTCCCACTTCCAGCAAGAAATTACGCTCAGTGGTACAGAACATTTACATAAAGCACCTTTAAGCCACGTTCTGCACAAAAGTTAAAACTTAAAAAGAAAGGAAAAAAAGTCAGGATGTATGTGAGGCGGATGTGTGTCCCTGAGATAAGTGAGTCAGTAGGATTAGTGCCATTCCTATGGCAGGTCCATATGGCACACAGCTCAGCTCGAAAGCTGGCTCCACTTATTAACACTACACTATCATTGGTTCCAAGGGTAATCCAAACGTGTGCACCTTCTGATTGTAATTGGAAAAATGTATAGTGCCATGCATTATGTGTGTTTCATGTAACCTCATTTTATTTCTGTATCTGCATTCCTTCCCCACAGACCAGGTTTTGACTTCTGAGAGCTTCAGGCTACCTACCTGAGCATCCTGGAACCACCAGCTGCCAGCTAAGAGGAGGATACACCCACACCTTTGTTTGTGTAGTATAAGAGACTGGATTGTTCTCATTTCGAGGCTCTCACTTTCCGGGAACCACTGATCTCTGTATAAGCGCTGAGCACATTTGCAAATGTTACATTTTAAATACAACCCACAAAGACAGGCCCAAGTCCTTATTCCTGTTTCAGATTTCCATAACACGTGTGTGTCCATATTTTCTCTAAATTCATATTATATCAGCAGTCTTACAAATCTGCACACACATACATACACACACACACACACACACACACACACACCGAAAGCTCATTTAGTCAAAATGTGACTTTGTAAATAAAAGCTAATAAATATGGTGATGTATACAAATATGAGCCAATTTGATGAAGAGCAGAGTGTGGAGGGAGGGGCAGGATCAATCCCTAAATCAGTGCATTGAATTCCAAAGAAAAGAGTAAAAAAAAAAAAGGTGTCTGCCATATGCTTGCTGTTGAAGAGGCTGCTGCCCCCGAAGCCACAGATTCCATGTTTTTGTGGTTTTGTGTTCTGGCGCCAGTGTGATTCTGTACTAATTACTGTCTTGGAACATGAGAGGAAAGAGGAGAGAGACGGAGACAGGGATGGCATGAGAGAGGAAAGTGTAGAGAGGAAAGAAAGAAAACACAAACCAGAGCACTAGGTTCTTAGTTTGAAAAAATAATAACATTAAATAAGAATTCCCACATCAGATGCACAGAGCCCATAAGGAGAAAGTGGGTAACAGTCAAAGAGTTTTCTGGGTTCTTGCTGCTTTAGCACAAAAACACAAGGTTTAACAATAGTTGGAAATAGGGAAAAATGACTTGATACAAAAAATATAATTTGTGGAAACTGGTGTTTCAGTAACTGATCAGACAGTAAGATTCAACTTTGTCAGAGACCATATGAGGATGCTTGGTAAATACTGACAGCACCTTTTCTTGCTCAGATGAAAAATAATCCAAAATAATCTTGGGTTTGGCGGTTCAGTATGTTCAAACTGCTACAAAACATTAGGGGTGCAAGATAACTATTGGTACAGATAATTATCGGCCCGATATTGGCCAATAATTATCTGCAAAATACAGAGACAAGTCAGTTTTTGCCGATTACTAGAGCCAATTATAATTGGCCGACATTGCCTTGATTTTGCTCATTATTATTTGCCTCCTAAGTTGATTTGAAACAATAACAAATGTTGATTTTTTAGGAGTCATAACTGTTGTTGTGTTGCATGTTGTGTTGTAAACGTAACAACAAACGTTGCGTGTTTGTTTGTTGTCTACATCTTTTTTCTTAACCACAGGTGTGCATCAATATCGGCGGAAAAAAAAGAGTTATCGTGCAGCCTAACATCATCCCCAACATGGAGGAGGAAGTTTGCTGATATGAGGCTGTATTAGTACAAAAGATGTATAGGGGAGATGGCATCAATAGATGGTCCTATGAATGCATGTGTTTCCAAACACTAGCTGAAAAGATGACTCCCAGTCTCAAGAGACTCAATAGGAGAGCAACACACAACATGACAACGATGCTGAGCTCCACACTGCAAAAATACATACTCTTTTTTTTTTTTTTTTTTTTTTAAGAGAAGTGGAAGCTGCGACCTGGTCAAGTCTGTCCCCTGACTGGAATCCAACAAAAAACCCTTTGTGTATTTTAAAGCAGAGGGTAGAAAACCAACCCCCTCGAAGAGAGAGCAGCCGAAGAAAAAAAAATCATCTGAAGTGTGTCAGAACATCTCTCCACAGATTTTGTGCAAGACTGCTGTCACCCCCCCTGCCCACAGGCATCGAATCTGTCACCAAGATTAAAAGAATGGAGTCTCACTGATCTCATCTCACTTGCTGTTTGTTTTTTAAATATGGACATTTCATTATTGTTTAATTAGTCCAACATCTATTCTAATTAAGTGACTTCATTCTTCTTAAGATAAAAACAAAACTGTACTGAATGGAAAAGACTGGTAATCACTTGTGCGGATGTACTGGATGTGATCCTCAATTTTTTACACTGTAGGTTGAAAAATATCTTCTTTTCTAGGGCAATTGATTGTCCAGTCAATAGACAGATGCAAGTAGGAGAAAATGTGCACCTATGGCCTCTGAATCTGCCTCATAAACATTCATAGGAAGAGGAGAAAAGTGAGAGTCAGGAGAAGGATTACAGGAAAACTTGAGATGTGAAATCGGTCTGAGAGTAAACACAGATTGCACAAAACAGTCCAGATGTCAGACTTGTGCAAATAACACAAGGAAAGAATTTCTGTGTGTGAAACCAGTTCTTTGCTTCACTTGTTTTTTTGGACCTCCTGCCTGCCTGCTGTACCCTTCAGTTTCAGTTTTCTGCCCAGGCGAAACACATCATTTAGTTGTGATGACAATTTTTTCTTAATACAACCATAAAATGTAGATTGTCCTCGACAGTCGTCACTCAGGTTATGGAGAGGAGCGAGCAAAGTGAGAGCTCTTAAATCACAGAGCATCACCTAAACACAACATCCAGAAGCTCATTATAATCAACTGGTCAAAGTGAACGCATTGCACGGTTATGAACATGGAAAGTAATTAACTTTAATATGGATTTGATATTACAAATAACAACAAGTTCCTGCATTACAAGAAAAAGAAGTCAAATATCGTCTTGACATTTGCGTGAGCAGTCTTGTGTCGATCACCAATATCAGTAAAACACAAGCATGGAAGCAGCAGAGGAAATGTTTCATGGCACAAACTGGAAGAGCCACAGAATTCATCTGTTCAACAGCTCAGTCACAGGTCTCATCTCTCCCCGCTGTGTTCATCTCTTCTTTCCATGCCGCTGACTCCCCTTGGAAAACAGGACTCCCAGCGTGAGATCTTAAACAGTGACCGCTGGCATCAGAATGCAAGTCCAATCTCTTACAGCGGCTGACCTGTGTGGGGGTCACAGTGTCACCTGCCTCCAATCATAAACCACCCATGGCAGAGAATACCAAGGTCAAGCTCCTCCTATCTCTGGTAAATAGAAATGTTATGGCCTTGTTAGTGATGGCAGCTCTCTCTCAACCCACATCTCAGATGAAGGGGCGAATGAAAAAGAGCCACACATGCTTTGGAAATGCTGGAGTGTCACAGCACTGACATACTTGTGACGCACAAAATTTGGGGCACACACAATATAGGACATTGCAACGCGTTGGCAAAAATAACCACCCACGCATTTATAAACACACAGAGATGTGGCTGAACTTCCAGAGCTCACAAAATGAAACAAGGAGGAGTGCAAGTTGACATCCACCTCATTTTAACCTGAAGCAGCATAACAGACATTAAGATCACTGAAAGATACAAAAACAAAACACCTCATACATAAATACTTCCACCAACACCTCAAACAACAAGTCAGAGAGGAGCAAATATCAAGTGACTGAGCAAACAGGGGACGATGCACTGGACAGGAAGCCGTCTGTGTGGGCTGCTGCACCGAAACAGAAATTCAAATATCACCCAAAACAGCCTGGCTTTGCAAACTTATTTTGCAATTTGCACAAAAAGGGCACAGAGATGGAAAAAAAGGCAGTTTGTCTGTGTGTGTGTTTGTCTAGCTTCAGGGGAAAACAGATGATAGAAATGGCAGAGAGGAGTCGAGGTAAGAGCAAGAATTTCACTTATATTGTATCATTCAGCAAGAATGTGTTTACATTAACAATATCTATCAAAGAGTGGAAGATATGAATGTGAGGACTGACGAGGCGTTTGGTGGCCATCAAGTTCCATAAAATTACCAAGTGGATCTAAACCTATTATTATTGCAGCCCGTCTTTATTTATAATCACTGTCATTTAATTTGTTGTCTTATATTGTTCTGACAGTTTCAATATCACTGTCAGTTAAAAAAAAATTCCAAGGCGCTCTGCTCTCTTCAACCTTTATTGGAAAGAGAGTTTAGCTCACTGAGGGAAGAAGAGTTCGACTTTATTTCCCAAGTGCCGACACCAGCTGGCAGAGACTGGAACTGACACAGACCACCACGCTCTTCATCGACTGTGACGCCCAAATCCAACTATCATTGACCCAGCCGTCGTACTGTGTGTGGCTAATTTAAAAGTCAACATTTATATTAAGGTTTTCCATCGCATTTGTGTTTTGCTACAGCACCTCTTTCACTGCCGTTTCAACTGGATTTCATCACAGCAGAGAGTGAAAGCTTCAACTAACACACTGTAAAATCCCCAACTCTTGGCGGACAGTGTGGTTTTCTGCAGAACGCTGACACTGGAAACTTACTGTCAGTCCCACAAGGCAAGAAGCACCTTTTTCATCTCTGACATAAGACCTCCTCAAGGACATGGATTTACAGGACAGAGCCTGAGTTTATTATAATATTTTAGTGAATCCAAACAAAAAAAAAGTTGCACTGACTCTGAGAGATGCAGCTGCTACCTGCTGTACATCCACACCGCACAGACATTTAG
The DNA here is from genome assembly GCA_021432705.1 of Caranx ignobilis. Taxonomy (NCBI): domain Eukaryota; kingdom Metazoa; phylum Chordata; class Actinopteri; order Carangiformes; family Carangidae; genus Caranx; species Caranx ignobilis. The sequence goes on from MU269982.1 coordinate 6,514,474, forward strand.
AAAAGTTTTGGGGGCAGCTTCCACGATGGGTTTTTGGAAAGCACTCTGGCATCCTGGGGAGTTTTTGAAGTGTATGTAACAATTGCAGAAAAGAGATTTGGCCCCAGGGAGTTGAAAAGTGATCTCTGTGAAATTGCAGCTCCACTTCACACCAGCTGACTACTCTGACAGACGGACAGGACATTTTGATGACAGCATAAACTCCATGACAATGTGAATGTGCTCCCTTGTTCCCCATTTTCTCCCACATTCATTGTTTATTCCTTTTTTTAGGTGAGCTGCCTCCATCCATGGTTTCTCTCCTTCAAAATATCACATTCTGTATCGCTTTGTAAACTGCATATGTTTATGAATATTTTACGGAGAAATGGGGAACCAGAGGGCTAGATAGACCAGGCCTTCAGATTTGTCCAAATACTGTATATATCATACATATCCATATACATTAACACCACAGGACAATTGTTTCAGTATTAAACTACTGAATATGTTCACTGATTGAGCTCTAACACAGGAAACAGACAACAGCTTATCCAGATATACTGGTATTTGTGCACTGTAGGTACAGTGTCACTATTACAAATGTTAAAATACAAAAGCATCTTCTGAAAAGAGACCTCAGGTTACCTACAGTATCATGTATCCTCTCATGTCCATATATCATAATCTGATTTTCAAACTGTCAAATAGCATCAGCCTCAAACCACCTCCAAAAAAACAAAAAATCAGCACCAAAGGTCCAAACATCCACAGCAGATGTTGTAGCAGTAACCAAGTACAGTAGCTCCCATTTCCTTACAGGATGAAACCATCTGTAAGAATGGACTCTTGAAAACACTGTAGGTGTTGGACAAGCTGCCGCGGCGACAATTCAAACAAGAGCTTATAAAAGAGAAAAAATGTACAGAGAGTAATGAGAGGAGAAATGCAGGCACTCCTGTCCTGGAGGACATTTTCTTTTCAGGGAGAGAACAGACTCCTCTCCTCTGCCTCGGTGGTTTCCCTGGCTGTGCCTGTGTTCAGCTGTGGGAACAGACCACTTGGTGGCACGTCCTGAATAGAGGGCCTTCGCCCCCAGCGCTCCCTAAGTGGTGCTGCCAGCAAACAGGCTTTGGACCATCTCTTTCTGCTTTTCACTCTCATCTTGTCATTTTATTCATTCATACACACACTTACCACAGCACTTCTCTGACTACCTTATTCTTCTGCTTACTTCTTCTCATTCGCCTTTTTTCCCCCTACTCCTCCACCCTTTATCTGCTGCCCCCTCTGTCATTTCCCCTTCAACACGCAGCGACAGAAAAGGAACTATCAGGACATGAGGCAGAAGACGAGGGGGACCCCTATGTGTAAGATTCCTGTGTGTAATAGTTAGCCATCTCTTCAGCAGCTCTCCAGTGAGGTTGCCCTGCAGGCTCAGCGCTCCATTGTAGGGACCTGGACTCGGTCACTTGGAGCTGGCTTGGAGGGCTGGCCCAGATTCCTGCATCTCCTTCTTCCTGGGGGGGGGGGCTTACTACTGGCCCCTGTGGCCCAAAACATACTAACACAGACCAAGTCTATTAAACTATGGTGATTTAAGGGCCTGATGAGGGCTGATTTATCCACAGCCATAGAGATGCGGGGCCCTTCGCTTTGGCCAACATACCACCCCCTCTCATGAGGGTATTGAGTGGAGTTAAGAGGGTGGATGGAGGGAGGAGGACAGGGGGCGGGTTCTCTGCAGCATCCATTAATAGACAATAGAGCCTGCCACACAGATGGATTGGACACAAACTTATTTATGAGTGTGTGTGATAGAAAAAGAGACATAAAGAGAGGTAACAAATTATACAAAACCCCTGAATAAATGAGTGAAGAAACATAAGGAATGCAAATACGTCCACACAGGTGCACTGCATGGTACAATTAAGCAGTTAACATTCAATCATGGTCGGTGGCAGGTGTTTAAATGCTGAGCAGGCCCAGTCAATTCTGATTTTGTATCAAGACGGAGATAGGAAAAAATCTAAATGACTTTGAAAGAGGGATCATTGTTGTGCCAGAGATAGAAGGAGCCTCCGTCACAAAGATGCAAGTGTTTCAATAAGAATTGTTACCAAAGCGACACCTGTGCTCAGATCTGTGGAAAAAGCGTCAGTAAATAGGGGGTGGACATTGTGGGTGACAGAATACGTGTGATGAATGCAGTGCTCGTGCTTCAGTGTGATACATAAGGAGAAGCAAAAAGCAGCTCTTTCAAAAGTGACTGAATGTGAATGCAGGACGTGATCAGACTGTGCCAGTAACAGGCTGTCAACAATTACATAGAAAGAGATATGACAGTAAGGTGGCTGTGCATAAACCCGTCATCACAAAGATGCATGCACATTTCAATTCAGAGATGTGTGTAAAAAAAAAAGTGATGTTGTCTAGTAAGTCTGGGTGAGTGCTTGACTGGTACACGGAGGTGATTCAGTAGCTCTGTTTTACTGTGGGGGCATTTTGTGGCATGGTCATGGTTCCTCAGTGGGGAGGGACACTGCAAAATGAATACAAAGCAAGTCATCACGTTTCTATGCAGAGGAGAGCGGTCTCTTGCAAGACGACCCCAGTGCATTGGGTACAAAGGTTCACTGAAGGATGTATTATGGCCTTCACAGTCATCAGACCTAAACCCAGTAAAGATGTATGAAAGATTTTGGACCAATGGGTTACACAGTTACACAGCCTGATGGCAGGCTGGATGGCTGGATGGATGAATTGAAGGATGGCTGGCTGGCTGGCTGGCTGGCTGGCTGGCTGGATGCATGGATGGATAGCTGGCTGGATGGATGACGGATGGATGCCTGGATGCCTGGATGAGACCAAATGAGAGTACTTCTTTTGGAAAAACAAGTGTTCATCCCACCAGAGAGTGTAGAATCAATAACAAAGTACACTAAAGCTGCTGTGACACATCCCAACAACTTACTAAGACACTTCATGTTGGCTTTTTTTTTCTTAAATTTAATACCCATCTGTATCTTCCCTTAGTCCCTTTTCTCAAACACCAAATCATTGATCATAACTTCAAACTTCTCATTGTCAAAGAGGAAATCACTAATGAGCCACAGAACGCTCGGAAAAACAGATGAACAAATTGTTCTGAAGCTGCAAATACTCAGTCAGAACTCATGATATATTGAAAATGTGAGGATGTAACACAAAAAGCAAACACATTTAAAATAGGCTGAGATTTAAAAAAAAAACAAAAAAAAAACAGATTTGATATAAATTCACTCCAACCCTATAATGTCAGACTAAAAAGTCATTTGCGGTAATGTGAGCTAGCGATAACTTGCCGTACACTTTCTCTAATGACATCATGATTTAGCTCCAGTAATCATCCCATCTTTCATCAGTCCCTGTAATTCTTCCACTCAACACACCAGGAGGTATGATGTGTTGCAGATACCCATCATAGACTTCCAGGGCATTAATAATGACTATGCTTCATGTATATTGCAGGTTATCACTTGGTGTGTTTTGAGCACTCTGCCTCTCCATGATCTGTGGGAGGACATGGCCCCTACCTCATGAACCATACATATTCTATGAGATGCCATGTTTGAATGGAGATAAGGCTGACAGGGTTGCTCAGCCATTCTGCCAGACTGTGGTCGGTGCTTCAGGACAACCGAGGTAATGCAGAATTTCACAGACCAGTGGGAGATTGTGATGGTCACTGCTGGCTACTGAAAGATTTACTGTCTGCTTCATTTTCTAGGATAACACACCGACACTTTCTGTACATTTCCAAAATAACAAAGCAAGAAATGCTCATAAGAGGGCAGGAAAAGCGATCCTTTAGGAAGGGATATAATATTACAAGTGTATATTCTGACATTTTTTAAAACCTGCATTAACTTTGAAAGCATTTCTAACAACAGCTACTAGAAGCTACTTGTAAAGAGAGCAACACTTCTCATACTACATGAGTTCCTCTAAACTTGACACTGTTTTGATAAATGACAAATTCTTTTGGCCTTTTTTAAAGGTAGGGGAGGAGATCATTTTCTGAAGCATTTTTTACTGTATTGCTTGAAATCCACTTCACACCCCAACTGCTTTCATTTTGAATGCCACAAACGAATTCATTGGGTCGTGATGCGTCTATCTGCCCCTCCATCCCCCTCTGCCCGTACCCCTCTTTGTGCACTAATTGCAGGTGCGTTCAGAGTCTTTAAGGATTTATGATACAGAAAAGACAACGCCAGAGTTTATGCTAGCTTGCTAAATTCAACTAGAGGGAGTTGCAGCACAAGAACAAGCATTGCATGTTCCTGCGCTCTGGAGGCGTGGCTTCAGAGAGAAGTCTGAAGAAAGTGGCTTGGATGTCTGAATCGTGTAATTTCAAAATGTAGCGTCCTGGAACCGTTTTTCCAGGACCTCCTGCTCTACCTTTAAAGGAAAAAGTACAAAAAAATGGCAGATATTTGTAGGCTCTCAAAAGAGAAGATTTGTGTGACTGACCAGACCTCTGGTCAGGTTGAAGATGGGGAGAGCTATGATGGAAATTGTGCTAGGTCATCACAGTGGAGATGTACCAGTGAGAATGATAAGAGGTCTAACTAGTCTGGCCTAAAACAACAGGTGAAACAAACCAAATCATGCAGTCTGTACATACGCACTCAGTCCTGAGAGGACATCTATTAAGACTCAATGATAGCACTCATCAGTCAGTGGGTTTACTTGGTCTTAAAAGCTTTTTCTTTTGTTCTGTGTTATTTTGTTGTTGTATATGTATTTAAGTGCAGCAATGGAAGCTTTGCTGGATAAGAGCGTTTGTGGTCACAAGTGACAATTATGGGATAATAGTACCGTCCAGACAGTAGGTATTGGACAATGACACTTTTTTTCCCTCTCCAGGCTCTGTACTCCAGCACATTCAGTTTGAAATAAAATAATGGATATTGCATTAAAGTGCCACGTCTCAGCCTTAGTTTGAGTTGGTTTCCATCAAGATAGAAAGCACTATATAGGAGATGTAGACCTTTTAACACAGAGCCCAAAGTTTAGGAGTTTAAAAGTAATTGGACAAATAGAGGACAAACTATGATCACCGCCTGACAGTTGTCTGCTTCCACTACTAGAATAGTTTCAGGTTACCTTCCTGTTTATCCAGAAAACACTGACCATTAGTGTGAAATTTGTCATATGAAGTCTTAAAGCCTTAGTATTAAAGTCTTAGCAGTAAAAATGATTAAAAATGGTAATAAAGTATTAGCAATGGCTAAAAGGTGTTTTGAGATTAAGATATTGTGTCCATGAGAATGGTACAGATGTATAGAACATAATACAGTGTATTTATACACTGAAAAACTTCGGCCTGTGTTTAGGATTGTAGTTCTGTTGTTTTGATGCAGTTTTGCTGCATTTGATGAAGAGACCACAGAATGATCCTGCGTTCATCCTGTTGCGTCTATATGCAAAGAAATCCATCAATAAATGCCAGTGTGCCAGTTCTATTGGCAGCCATACACATCCAAGCTGCAACAGAACCACTGCCATGGTTGACAGACAAGGAGGTGGCTTTGGGTCATGAGTTGTTCCTTAGTTTTTCCCCACACACTTTTCTTTGATAGAGATTGGTTTTGTTTCATCAGTCCTTGAACATTGTTCCAAAAAACGCACCGTGCCCTGGTTCTGCTTCAATAAAACTGGGGAAGGAGCCTTCACCCATAATTCCTACCAAGGAATCTAGATGGGTGGACTCAGATGATGTTTTTAAATGACAACTGAAGACATGGCTGATTCATTTACCTTTTAATTAGCTCTTATTTTCTTTTTTTAAAATGTCTTCCCTGTTTTTGAATGGTTTCCTGTGTTTTCTGATACTTTATAATGCACTGTTACCATCTTACTGTAAATCGATATTAAATTATATTCAAGTATTTATGGTCTGTTTATAAGCCAGTTGTGTAAAGAGGTTTATAGAAGCGTTACTACACAAAGGGAGTAACAATGCTAACTTTGCCCTGGAAGTGCTGATGTACACTTGTGGCTAATAAGTGAGCTGGGACTTGACTCTGGAGTATGGCACAGCTGAGCCAGTGATAATAGGCTTTTATTGTCCCTCTACCGGCATAATATTGTTTGGTAGCATATCCGTGTTCCAGTCATCTCAAGTGAGTCCGCTCTATATAAAGTTCATTGTTCCAGTACAACTTCTAGTGGTGTTTTTGTGTGGCTTATAGTGTGGGCTATTGTGTTGGTGGGAGGCATTAGCAGTTGTCTTTTTTTCTCCCTGGTGGTGCTGAGTGATAGCCTGCCAGTAGAAACACAGGGGGAGAGCTCATGACCCCTGTAACAGGCCAAAGTGAGGAAGCTCCTCAAGGGTTGGACAAGTAGCAGAGCAAGAGGAGAGGGAGCTGGGGGACAACACAAAGAAAGGGGGGGGGGGCCTGGATGGGGCTAAAGAGCAAAAGAGGCAACAGTGTAACGACCAAGGAAGCAAACAAGAGAAAGCGGTCTGAAAGACAAATGGACCCAGGGCCTGAAACACCCAAAGCTCGGGTGGCTTTCACTACAGGGAAGCACACATTATTGCAAGGGGAGCTAATGGGAAGGGTCTAACCAGGGGCTCATCTGTATTCTGACCCTGTTCAGTGAAACACACACGGGTGGTATTCATACAAAGAGCATCAGCCCACAGCTGCTGCTCCTAGAGCGATCACGAATTCCAACACCCTGACAGCAGGGCCGAACAGTAAACTCTACAACTAACAGAAACAAGGTGTAAAAGTAAAGGCTTGCAGGAAAAAAAAACATCTTGAAAGCTGAAACACAAGCACATTCAAATTACAGTCACCAAACAAGCTTGAGAATCTTTGATCTTACATTTTCTGACTGCTAGTTTCAAAGGGGAATTGTTTGTGACATCACATCCATTGCTGCTCCTGCATATTCTCAGTGGCTGGCTCCCTGTGCAGACTGGCAACAGAGCAACAGTGAATCAGAGGTAGATGTGTTTTGAGCTTATTCCACATGGAGAGAGGAGGATTACCTTGATGACACTGGTTTCACTCCAGAAGGGTACAGGAGTATTCCCAGCAGCTGGCACAACTGAGCACCGTCTTCCGTCACAACAGCTGCCGCAGGTAGAGGCACACTGGGAGGCTGAATATTGTCCTTGCAGGCCCGAGCTTTGAGCGCAGCAGCAGCAGCAGCAGCAGCAGCAGCAGCAGCAGCAGCAGCAGCAGCACAGCAGCAACAGAGCCAAAGTGCAGCAGCAGGCTGTTCTCGGCAGGTTTACAGACCAGGATGTTCTCTGATTTGGGGGCTCTATGGAGACCTGAAAACACCTGCCTCATTACACAAAACACAGTCTCTTGTCTTGCAGGAAGTCCTCCAGCTTTTGCACGTAGAAAAAAAAAATTCTTTATCAAATTATGTCACTTGAGACCTCAGGTTTGTGCAAAATCATCTGAGTTCCTTATTGTTTGAGGCTGAAAATGTGGAACGTGTGCAAGTTTTAGTCTTTAGTCTTTGAATCATGGAGACAATGATGGTCTACAGCTGAGTCCACAGTGAAATTCCCCACTGTGACAGTGAAGTATACTCTGATTGTGATTGCAGTAAAAGATTTGGGGATTTTCGGGATATTAGATTGCACACATACCTATAGCTCTGTGGTATAGCGGAGCAGGGTCAGTAGCCTATTGGATGACCAATTTTCTCATGTCACTGAATAATTAATAATAGGAAAATCTATCACATGAACACAATGTAAGTTAATGGTTTTGAGGTGTGCACATTTGAGGTGCACCTAATGTTCTCTCTGAAGGACAGTCACACTGTAATCTTCGGAGGACCCAGCAAACGGGTCCATAATCATTTTTTCTTCCTTTTCTTTCCTTTTTTCTTTTTCTGAGCAAAAGACCGCTAGCATCACACACACAAATACATCCATGCACACACAGCGCTATGGTAGCCATGACTGACAGTTTGTTGTGATGCCCCCCTGATGACCTGTGAACTTGCGCAGGGTCATGGACAATGATTGGTCAGGGTCACACTTGTAGTGTTGCCAGTCTCCCGGCCAAGACACAGCAAGAATTTATGTCACTGTGAGTGTATCTGACATGGTGACCACCGTGTGAGACAAGAAAATTGTGTAGTCTGATCATGGCATTAGATATTCAAGTCAAATCAAAAATGGCTTGAGGTGTGAGATAACACGTGATTGATACACTAATAATTAACCAAATTCACATACTTTCCCTAATATTTATGAATCCATTATGAGCTATTCCTTAAAAACGCAAAACATATGGCAAATACATAAACATGCAGTCTATGACAGGTACAGTTTACATCACTGTGTGTGTGTGTGTGTGTGTGTGTGTGTATCTAAAAATCATGTAAAAACATTTAACAACATGTAAAACTCAAACAACAGCAATGTTTCCAGGGCACACAAGTGCTGAACTTCCTGTATCATAACAGCACTCCACTAAATTCTACATATATTCTGCACTTAGTTATAAAAGCACCCATAAAGTTGATATAGTTAGTGCAATAAAACAGTAACAGAGAGGAAACTGAGACACAATTATCTCCTCCCGGTACACACACACACACACACACACACACACACACACACACACACACACACACACACACACACACACTAACAGTCCCTGTTTCTAATAAATCCCACCTCTCCTGTCATAATAAAAAAATATGATTAAAGTAAGAATTCTCTTTAAAAACCAGACTGTCCATGTCGAAGCAGCATATTGCAGCGGCTCTTCTAGCATCTGACACTGTCAATCTTATTAATCATTGCACTCCCAGTACATTTTATTATGGTGAAATGCTAAAACTGTCGTGGATAGTGAAACAGTTTGACAGCACAGGCTGTTCACCAGCCAGTCCAGCTATTTGTTATTTTGTAAAATGAAATAAACTATTTTTTTGACATAGTTTTAGTGGGCCTTTTATTCCTCTGGCACAAGCTTATACAATAAGTCGGGAGCCACACAATAATCCATTGCACTCAGACATAGCATCATCTGTTTTTAGAGCATACTTCAAACTTCATGACCATCATGTATGCCTTGGGGCCTTCAAAACAGGTAGAAACTATGGGATTTGGTCTGCAGCATTAGTGAAAACTTGTATGCTTGGGTCACTTAGCTTTCTGCCTTGTCAGTGCGAATGAGTCAGTGTTTTATTTTTATCATGGTGAAGGAGGAACATGGGCTCAACCCCCAGGTTGAACTCCTCAGGAAACATCACACAGGAAGAAGAGAGAGAAAGGGCTCCTCCCTGTGGCGAGGCTACAGCTGTCCATCTCAATGAGAAGGTAAAAGGCTTCTCCATAGCAACAGTCCTACATAGCAACAGTCTCTTTGAATAAAGATAGCCTTGGATGCCATTCAGGGAGTATCTTGTATCTCCAATCCTGAGAAACAGAGATATTGTAAGAACAGTATTGTATGATTTTGTGAGACTGCTTAACATAAATTCAGTGGTCTCTTATGCCTCATATCTGGTTTATACAAGTGACTGCATGCAGTTATGTGGCACAAAGATGAGATTCACCCCAAATAAAGGATGTGGAAGAGAAAGAGCCCGCTGCTGATTTCAAACTTAGAAAGTGGGAAATCTACTCAGAACAGAAACGGCTAGCACAGTGCGACTCAAGCTCTGTATTGGAACAACAGCTCTTAGCCCCCTCTGGTAGAAACATCTCAACCAAGAATTTGTCACTCTCTATTTGAACTTTTCCTTCATCATTTCCACACTCCATATGATGAATCATTCAAAACGCTGAGCTCGAAATGAGACCAGACAGGACAGAAACTTGCCTTGTATTGAGCTTGCCACAGCGAGCCCAAGTCCAATTTCAGTCCAACAATGCAGTACTTTGATCAGTCTCTACGGCTGATTTAGGGTGTCACTACTGTCTATCACTCCTACGCAGCCCCTGCAGGAGCAGTCGAGCTGAGCGCGCTGGGACTGGGACACGGCAGGAAATCGGGAATAGGGTGATAGTCGACGGTGGTTGACTTCCAATTCAAAAGATGTATGTCAAGCCAAATCTGCCCTGGCACTATTGTCAGAGTTATAAAGTTAAACAGTTCAGTCATGAGTGGTGCTGTGGTGGGATTATGCATTTTGTTACTGTCCTCAAATAGGTTGAAAAGATCAAAAGCAATGGTTAAGTGCAAAATATTGTGTGTCAACCACCATACCCATTTCATTCACATGAGCCATACTGTGCAGTGAACATGGACACTGTGTTCCTGTTTGTCAAATGGTCAAACCTTGATTGCGTAACACGAAGTACAGATGATCATACAGTACAGTACAAAGCCTTGTTATTGATGTCCTGTCTTCTCCTCTCTGTGTTTGCTGCATCTTAAAGCAGAAACTATGCAGGTTCAAACACTTTTTCTCTGTTTTGGTCGCCTTTTTTTCCTCAACAGAGCTCCCCCTACATTTTCAGAGTGCATATTTTCACTGTCATAAAAGCTCACCGCTCTCCCTCCTCCCTCCCCCTCTGGCCATGTGCATTTGTTTACAATGAAGCCAGCCAGAAGGCAATCCGTGGAGCGATGTCAACTGAGGTGGGTAACGTTGACAAGAGATTGCGGATTACCGGGCGTGTTTGTGTCATAGTGCCGTAAAGCAGTCAATGTTTCCCACGAGACAAGATCTGGGACACTAGGTCGGAGGCGCTGATCTTGCAAGGTTGGTTTTCGGCCAAGAAACGTTAGGTGGAAGGCAGAGTGCCTCCATTCTCTCTGTAACAGGTCATTTAGCCATCACAATTACTCTGACACTGTTTAATTAAGGTAAAAATCTTGCATAGATCCTCTTTAAGTTATTCCTCTGCCTCCTTTATGTAATAATAATAGATATATTAAAAGTTGCTGGAGGTGAGATTCATGTATTGGAAGTGCTTCCCTGCAGTTCCCCAGCAGCCAGAAAACCAGAATGGCTCAGTACATATCAGCTCTGCACCACAATGAGCAATGGTATCAGCAGACAGTCAGTCAGTCAGCAACGTGCACAAGTATCAGACAAGACCCATTGTTGTGGTCCAGCCAAAAATGTAGAATATGTTCTCTGATATACTGTGCAAAAGGTGACACTATGGAAAAATACAATAAATTAAAGGCCCTCACCCGGCCCTGCAAGGACCCCAATTGACACAGCAACACTATGACTATGACTTCATATAGCATACAGCTACTTTTAGTGTGGAACTCAGTGCAATGCATGTGCACAGTTTCATGAGTGTTTGAGCAGGTTAGCAGGCCCTAAAAATGCTATCTAGTTTTGGGAACATCAGTCTGACAAATGAGTTACAAATCTGCAAACAAATTACTGAGTCAATGTTTCAAGGTCTAAGGACTGCAAGTATAACTTCCACACTGAAACTCTAGAGATATGAATACATCTCTGCATTTTAATAAGAGTGTTTAAGTGTATCAGACTTTGTATGCACAACAGATGTCTGGAGAAACAAAATTCCTCAGGATTCATTAAATATTTTTAACACTGACTACCATTTTTAAGTCCATGACTCAGCATGAAGAAAAAGGGTTGTATTTTAACCAGCACAACGTGTCACCTTGCCATGAGTGGTTTCAGTGCTGCACAGCTAAATCAAAGGACAATCCTCCTGCCTCTCACTGTCACATATTAGCTTTGTTGCTCTTGGTTCCCTGTGGCCATTATGTGAATGGGACCTGTGCCCGTTCTGTCACACTTTGATCATTTCTGTTATTAACCATTCACCAAATACATCTGTCACATGTGTTTCACTGTTATGGTCGCGCACGGCTTAGCTGCTGCTGGAAATCACAATGTCAAGTATGCAAGGGCTGGACACAATGCCAGCAACACCTGTGCAATCTATTGCAACAAAGTGCTGTGGCTCTGCAATACATGCTTCAAATCCTTTTGAAGATATTGTTGTTAAGATTGTCTCAGAAGTGTTGCAGGGCTGCGATTGATCGATGTAGATCAATTAGTTAATCATAAAAAAATGAACCCCAACTGTTGTAATAGAGAACTGAGTTTCAGACTTTTGGACAGACCTCACCTTGCAGTATAGGACACTGTGGTCATCTTCATTAGACACTTTAAACTGTACAGTGATGAATCCATTAATTTGTGAAAATAATATGCAGATTAATTGATAATTAAAGAATGAATGAAAATGAATGAACGATTCATTAAAAGAGCCATTAATTGCAACCCTGAAGTGTGAGGTTGTAGTTAAATGCAGTCTTGCCCTAATCCATCATCTTCTTCTATTTGCCTTTGCATTGTACTCATGACACAAGCATCGAAATGCAATTTTCAGAAACGTAAGGCACATTGCTGAATGATTATTCAAGTCTGCGGTTCTTTATCTCACATTGCTCAGCTACACATTACTGCCATACTCTGATACACCCGTCCCTATTTGCGCCAGGTCTCACTGACACTCAGGCAGATAGCAGGATGTCAAAGGGAACGCAGATCTGAATGCCTCTGTCAGTAGAAATATATCTTTACTACCTTGGTGAACACTTTGGGAATACTTGGCGCAGCTGTAGACAACAACAACAAACATTTTTTATAGGCGATACATTTTCTTTGCTTTGAGGAATTCAGGGTTATATATAGGGTTGCTCTCTGATGTAAAAATCAGGCAACCATCAGTTCGATGATATGCAAAAAGAAGTTACTCACTAGCTTAGCAGCACAAAATGATTGTTGTGAAGAACAGTCAGTAACCACCATGATATGCATTTATAATAAGACTGTTTTTTATAATAAGATATTACATTATATATATACACTACACATTCTATTGAATATGATCTCAAAGGCACTTTGGCCTCTGGTCACACCGTGCGGTTAGAGGTTTGTAGTAGAATTTACTGCATGCACTGTCAATAAAAGTGAATCTAATATAATCCAATTAATAAACTGTTGTATCATTTAGGCAAAAACTAATTTAGAGGTGTTTCTGAGTCAGTGGATGTATTATGTTGTCTGTACCCATCTACTCTACAGCCATCTGTACTCTCCGTGTATTACACCAGGAGCCACACAACAGAAAGCAGTCACTGATATGCAGCCATGTGCCACCGTACAATGCAAGACTCAACTAGAATTGTAATGTTTCAGCAGAATATTAGTTGGCTTTGATGAAACAGTGGGGGAAACCATTCACCACAAAAAAACACCCCTTTGCAAAGCCTCAGCCTCATACATTAGTTAAGGATTTTTCTGTACAGGTGTCAGCTCTATTTTAAGACAAGTGCATTCAAAACCTTGCCAAGAAATATGGTGGGAATATTTACATAATAAACCAGCTACTGCCTACTGTAAGCACTACTTACATACAGCTGAAATACAACTACAAGATTATTCACTATTCCTCATTGAGAGCCTAGACATGCAGTGAATTATATATAAGCACTTTTTTATTAATATATCTTTCTGTGTGATACACACTAGAAAACTAGGAAATAAGAAAGTGGTTTATTTTATTTTGTGGATATAGATAATCGCCATCATCTCCAATTGAGAAATGCTGAACAGCTTGTCAGATCGCACTTCTCCCGGTTGACAATGGCTGGCCAATAAAGTCTGTTAAAGCAGCACATTGGCAGCACTGCTTTTCAGACTAAGTTTGTACTATCACACATTGAAATCAACAGCGTTAGCCCTTCAGTTCACACTTCAATGGCTGTCCCATTTTCCTAGTTTTGCTATGCTTAGTTCAAATAAACAGCAGTCTTTCAAAGATCCTTCCACAACAACTCCACCATCTCTGAAGTGGTTCAAACGTCATTTTCCGCTACGTCTCATTGCTAGAGGGAGCAACACTGTGCAGGAAGTACCAGATTTCATGTTTAAAGAGACTTCAATAGCACAATATGCTGCAAAGGAACAACAGAGAATATTCATTCAACTCTTATTGAAAAGAATCTCAAAATAGCATGAGATCGGAGATTTGCATGTAGGGCCAACTTAACACTCCTTTACTCATTCACTCTGGCTGAGTTTAGTTTGGTTCTCTCTCAGTATTATTTTATCTGTATTAAAGTGCACATGAAACAGTGAGAATGATAGACAACAACGCAATGCAATACATCAACAGGAAGCAAAAGATGGAGTCAACTCAAAAAATAAAATGTCTGAATCGAATGGATGGCATGAACATCATGCACTAGCAGACTGCACACAAGCAACAAGTTCAGCCAGCTCCTCAGTCGAAGGGCAGTGTTATTAAATGGATACAGAGAAGTACACAGTGTATTTGCTATCTAGAGACTGGACTGAATCCCTCCCTGCAAGCAAACACAAAGCTCAGCACAGACGAGATTGGGGAGTGACAATGATAAACTCCTCCATGGGGGAATCACAGTCTGGATGCTAGGATGCTAGGCAGGGATGTGATGGCAAGGCTCTAGCTGACTTATGGGCTCTGTCCCACAATGCACCTCAGACCATGGGGAGTAAGCTAATGAATGAACTGCAGCCAATACATCTGAATCCACCAAAACCACATGCAGAAGCCAACTTGTCACCTATGCTGCAGTGACCTTATTTGCACACGTTAACGCATAGCCTGACGCAGACAGACAGATTTCTTACTCATGAAAGGTAATGCAAAACAGCTACAGTTACCATGAGTGAGGAATAAGTGTTAAGGGTTAACAGCTGTGTGGAGTGATAGCACTGTAAGCCACCAAATAGGCACTGTGACTGTTTCATTATGATATCAATCTTAGTAAAGCAAGCTCTCACATATCGAATGCCTGTGAGTTTGAATTTTCCTCTAATGTTAATAAATGTGAAGTATGGGGAAAAAATGTTCAAATGACCATCTATTCTATGAACAACAGCCATGTTGAGTTTCCCTTCAAGCCATTACTAAGAGAAAATAATTATGTGAATAGGCTGTGCTCTCGTGTTTACATTTCTAAAGCCATTTTACAATAAATTACACTGCATTAAGCCATTATACAATAACATCCTTCACTTGAGACCAAATTTGCAGTGAGCCAAAATAGCAACTCCACAAAAACAGCACCAACATCCCAGGGCTGATGGTGGAAAGGAACTCATCCCATAGCACTCGCATATTGAAATACATTGCACATAATAGGTGGCAGCCACATGAGAGCAGAAATTAGCAGCCATCACAAGCATCTAACATTGCATCTGTGAGACAGCCATAAATTACCAGCAGCAGCAGCAGCAGCAGCAGCATCAGTGCACTCAGCCAATATTTTCCAAAAACACAACTAAATGGTCTGAGCCGTGCTTGTGCCTGCCATACTTTAAGACGGAGAGCTGAAAAAAAATGCATTTCCTTATGCCCTATAAGTAATACTGCTAATTTTGTAAAAATAAATAGAAAAAAATAAATAAAAACAAAAATAAAACATGCAAAAGCAAAACCTTAACAATTTCGAAATCTGCATCAATATACAATTTTTGATTCAGGTTGGATCACACAAACGTGGAAATGTGATGTTTTTCAAAGTAACACATGATCCGGGGCCTGCTGGTCAAACACGATTATAGGCCCAACTGAAAAAATAACGCTCACGTATGATGACAGCTGTCAAATATCAGGGTTTAGGAAGCAGCTAATTCTTACCTTAGCCAGGTGAAATTAATTTGTGATGGAGTCATCCAGGTGAAGAGAAAAATTAAATCCTTAGGCAGTTGTAAACTTGCAGTCAGCAGGTCTGGTTCATCCCCGAAGTGCAGAAGTGAGTAGCTAATGAGAGTCCGGTCAGTTAAGGAAAATTGTCTTCAGTGAAGCCTTCAAAAAGCAACATGGACTTTCTGGCAGATAGACTGATTTCTGAGATGCTGCATGATGTGGGAAACTGTGCTGAAATCATGGCTGAAATTGTTTGGAGCAGCGATTTGCAACGTAGCAGGTGGCAGCAGGGGACCGGTCAGAGTTGGCTAAAAGTAACCGCCCCCCCACCAGGTGCGACTGACTGACTGTCTGTAGCCCCGCCCCCGTACAAACGGTTGGTGGACAATTCGCTCGTTCCCGGGAGCCTGTGCTCGTGCAAGTGTTTAACTACAGGAAGGGATAGGGGTCAAAATTTATTTTATAGCAGTTTGTCTGTCAGCTGGAAAAACTGCCGTCAGAAGGAAGTATGATGGCCCTGAGAGCTCAGTACACTGCAACTTAAAAAAAAAAAAAAAAACTCAGAACAGAAGTGTGGTGTAAGGCTAAGCTCATTGTGCAGTATTGTAATATGTGAATCATGGTAATAAACTAAACTCACCTTATTCTCAAACACTAACAGGTAGCCCTCTTCATAACTTCTATGGTCAAGAAGCATTGAACAAAAGTGTTCAGTCTTGTCTGTCACTTTTTAGTGTTAGTGGAAATACTTCCATTGTGTTGTGGGTTTTTGGAGCACATGTGTCGTCTAATTAGAGAAGTTGTTTTCTGAATTTGTGGCACATTGGTGTCTGTCTGTAAACTGCAGTGCACTGAGCTCTCAGGGCCAACGTAGGAAAGGAAGATAATTACTGTCAAATTCACACTAACAGCCCATTTTCAGGCTTCTTCTCCAAATAACTTCGCATCATAACAATGGACAATGGGGACATCATTGGTGATGTTGCAGTCAGATGCAGCTCCTCATGAGTTCAAGGGAAAAGAACATCACAACTCTTTCAAATTTATACTGCTGACTTGTCCACTCATAAAAATAAAAAAAACATGTTTTATGATTTTTATTTATCTATTCCAAAAAACCTGACATTATCACAGGGGGAACACATACACCCTGACAACAGCAGTTGTTTTTCATCTTGTTAGTGGCGCCTTGACTCAAACTGAATGGCCTCACCTAAAAGTCCTTACAATAAAATCAACATTTTCTCATTGCTAATTTGGTTTTCTTCTTGACAGCAGTCATGTTAAATGTCTCAAGCAGGCACGCTGAGTGTTTGAACAACGGTTTCATGACATCCAAGTGTCTCATAACTAAAACAGCTAAATCTATTTTGGCTGCCACCGCTTTCATTGTTTACTCTTGTGCTTTTTTCTCTGTGGCACATTTGCATATTTTGGTTTGATTCATTCACGGATGCATCATTCAATGGTAATAAATAACTTTTCTGCAGAATGCAGAAATTAGTCTTTGCAGTTACACAATATGTTATACTTTAACCACTGGTTTAATGCTCTTATCTATCTGTTCAGTCTGGTCAAGCTGAAGACTATCACTCCATTGTGTCTGAAATGTTGCTGGTTCAATAAAGCAATCAAAAAGAGGAAAAGAGAAAATGGCTTTTCCACAGCAGAAAAGAAAAGGCACAGGTGGATCCAATAACATTCACGATTACTTCTTTCCACTGACCTGTGTGGAACAAGCTCACATAAGAGGAGCTCAGCTTTGTCACTGATTACACCTGTGCTTTTCTCACCACAACATGTCAAAATGCTAGTTACAGGAAGCTTTCACTAAAATAAATGCATTAGCTTAGTTTGGAAAAGTAATATAAAGGCTTCAGAGCTAGATGATCTAAAACTAAGAGGTGGCAAAGGTGTTAAAATGTGTCTTTATTATTCATGTACTGGGTCACAATAAAGTTATATTTCATCTAGCAAATTCCCTCAGTGGACTGATATAACCCACAGAGACACTCATATAAGTGTCTAATTGTTGGCAGGGATTCTGACTTGTGATAATTGCTGTATTGGCTGGGCTGTACATCTCATGAGGAGGAAGAGCATTGCCAAGTAGTTCGTGTTGTTCAGGATGGATCAGTCTGGGGTATTTAAGATCTGACAGAACCACACAAGAGAGAAGAAATTATTCTTTGCCATTAGCGATGGTCCAGGAGAGAGAGATTAAAAAAAGGAAAAAAAGTGGAAAAGAAAAAAGCTAGTGGTCTGTGTGTGTTTCTGTGCGCATGTACATGTGCGTATGTGTGGCATGTGATGTGATGTGAACCCCTGCTGCTTTGTAACCCCACTGTGTGAGATCTGACAGCTCCCACTGCTGTCTCTATGACGGGGATAAAAGACTGTCTGTGTGTGTGATTCAGATAGTGAAAAGAAAGAGGAAGTGGCCTAAAAGAAAGAGGGTAAAAAACCAAAGCTGCTCCACACAAAAAGTAAATATACTCACTCACTCAAGTACGTCTTATCAGATGGAGCATGAAAAACCAAATGTCCTACATCCCTTTGAATCCCCTCAACAATGGGCCTGATGGTATCAGCAGGGCTGGCCATTAAAAAGTAGAAGAACATGTACAATTTTAAACTCATCAAAAGTCTTACTGTAAGTGTAATTAAGCCCTCAGCGCCATCTTCAGACAAGGAAAAGCATCATGGGAACTGTCTCAACTTCTTTCGTGAAACATGAAGACATGAGAGCAAAGCTAGCCCTCAGCCCTTAACTTTCAGCTGAAACTTTTAACAGCGATGGTGTTGATGGTGTTGTGTTGTTGATGTAGAGGCCTGCACTTTTGGATAACAGGCGTTTCCCATTTGTGTGAACAAAGCATATCAATAAACACATCCTTAAAAAGCTATTGGAAGTGCACTTTGCCGTTCTTGTTGTTTTTTTGTTGTTTTGTTGGTACTGTGGACATTACCAGGTCCTGCCACCAAACAGACCACTCACCTTGAATTTGTGAGATGGTTCCTGATCTCAAAGAATTTTAATGTATTTGTACCATTTCTAAACCATTTGCCCACTCCAGCTATTAAAACTTTTATCAGTAAAAGAGCAGCTAGAGTGGACATGGAGGACTCTTATCAGCAGTGAATCGAATCCACCATTACACATTCATTCTCTAGTGTGCTTAAAGTCTTGAGGACTTGTAAGGATTTTTGTGGGTGCCCCCCATCACAGCAGCCTCGGAGAACATGAGGGCAAGTTTTATCCAAGGAAATGATTTCACAGCCTCATTGAGCCGATAAAGATAAACACTCTCTCTTCTAGTTTTCTGTGTAAATGAAGTGATGCATGCTAAGGTCATTTACTAATTTAATTAAGCAAATTAAGGAAATTCTGAATTATTGTTCATGTCCAAGAGTTTCTCCCTCACACATAAGATTCATCTGTGAAATACACAGATTAGAATGTATATATGATCAATGCAACTGTACAATACACAGTACAAAACCCTTATATATTTAGGTTTTTGGGTTAACAGAGCCAGTTAGCACAGACTATCATTGACTAATTTTGTGCAGCGATAACTCAAACTCAACTTTAACAGAGACTGAGCAGAACTTCAAGTATCCGAATTATGGACTATAGGACAATGTGACCATATGTGATAATACCAGAAGGTAAACTGTAGTGTAATAGCAGCCGGAGAGAAGAGGTGTAAGATTTGGCCCAGTGGTGGAACAAGGAGGCTTGAACTCAGAAACTTCCATCTGGTGCTTTCACACTAGAGGTCTCCCTTTCCAGAGGACATGAGGTGAGCCTCAGACATGAGACATTAGGATGGTGAACTGATTTAGTAATATTGGCGACAAAGCTATATGTCTACAGTTTCACTTTTGCATTTTGTAAGAGGAAAATCCTGTCACTTCTTTGTCCCATAGTTACGTATTACTACTATAAGTGACATTTATTTGCATGAGATTGTGGAGAACAAATGTGAGAAGTTCCTGCATGGAAAAATAATAAATGTGTAATTCAAGCCATACTCTCTGACTGAGGTTAGAGCTGGGTTCAGGATCAGCTTCAGAGAGTCTAATTTTTATATCTGATTTTTATGTGAGTGCAGCAGTATATGGAAATGGGCTACATTATATTCCAGTCTAAAAAATACATGAGTTTTTAAAAATGCAGAGTTCTTTCCGAAATCTCTCCGTGATAACTCAGTAGTGCCTGTATTTTCTCACTGCGACAGAAAACTCCAAGAACACCACTACACGGTGAACATGTCCACATTTCAGTCTCCTGACAGCCAGCGTTATAGTGTTTCCGCGAAACACCGGGCTCGGCCGGCTCAGCCCGCCCCCTCGCTTCCTGGTCATTCCCCATGGGGGCCTGCCTCTGCCCTGTCTACTACTACGTGTGTGTATACGTGGGGCTGAGTCTCCCCGTTGCCTCCGCTGGCCTGGCCAGCGTTATAGCTCGGCCGGCTCAGCCCGCCCCCTCGCTTCCTGGTCATTCCCCATGGGGGCCTGCCTCTGCCCTGTCTACTACTACGTGTGTGTATACGTGGGGCTGAGTCTCCCCGTTGCCTCCGCTGGCCTGGCCAGCGTTATAGCTCGGCCGGCTCAGCCCGCCCCCTCGCTTCCTGGTCATTCCCCATGGGGGCCTGCCTCTGCCCTGTCTACTACTACGTGTGTGTATACGTGGGGCTGAGTCTCCCCGTTGCCTCCGCTGGCCTGGCCAGCGTTATAGCTCGGCCGGCTCAGCCCGCCCCCTCGCTTCCTGGTCATTCCCCATGGGGGCCTGCCTCTGCCCTGTCTACTACTACGTGTGTGTATACGTGGGGCTGAGTCTCCCCGTTGCCTCCGCTGGCCTGGCCAGCGTTATAGCTCGGCCGGCTCAGCCCGCCCCCTCGCTTCCTGGTCATTCCCCATGGGGGCCTGCCTCTGCCCTGTCTACTACTACGTGTGTGTATACGTGGGGCTGAGTCTCCCCGTTGCCTCCGCTGGCCTGGCCAGCGTTATAGCTCGGCCGGCTCAGCCCGCCCCCTCGCTTCCTGGTCATTCCCCATGGGGGCCTGCCTCTGCCCTGTCTACTACTACGTGTGTGTATACGTGGGGCTGAGTCTCCCCGTTGCCTCCGCTGGCCTGGCCAGCGTTATAGCTCGGCCGGCTCAGCCCGCCCCCTCGCTTCCTGGTCATTCCCCATGGGGGCCTGCCTCTGCCCTGTCTACTACTACGTGTGTGTATACGTGGGGCTGAGTCTCCCCGTTGCCTCCGCTGGCCTGGCCAGCGTTATAGCTCGGCCGGCTCAGCCCGCCCCCTCGCTTCCTGGTCATTCCCCATGGGGGCCTGCCTCTGCCCTGTCTACTACTACGTGTGTGTATACGTGGGGCTGAGTCTCCCCGTTGCCTCCGCTGGCCTGGCCAGCGTTATAGCTCGGCCGGCTCAGCCCGCCCCCTCGCTTCCTGGTCATTCCCCATGGGGGCCTGCCTCTGCCCTGTCTACTACTACGTGTGTGTATACGTGGGGCTGAGTCTCCCCGTTGCCTCCGCTGGCCTGGCCAGCGTTATAGCTCGGCCGGCTCAGCCCGCCCCCTCGCTTCCTGGTCATTCCCCATGGGGGCCTGCCTCTGCCCTGTCTACTACTACGTGTGTGTATACGTGGGGCTGAGTCTCCCCGTTGCCTCCGCTGGCCTGGCCAGCGTTATAGCTCGGCCGGCTCAGCCCGCCCCCTCGCTTCCTGGTCATTCCCCATGGGGGCCTGCCTCTGCCCTGTCTACTACTACGTGTGTGTATACGTGGGGCTGAGTCTCCCCGTTGCCTCCGCTGGCCTGGCCAGCGTTATAGCTCGGCCGGCTCAGCCCGCCCCCTCGCTTCCTGGTCATTCCCCATGGGGGCCTGCCTCTGCCCTGTCTACTACTACGTGTGTGTATACGTGGGGCTGAGTCTCCCCGTTGCCTCCGCTGGCCTGGCCAGCGTTATAGCTCGGCCGGCTCAGCCCGCCCCCTCGCTTCCTGGTCATTCCCCATGGGGGCCTGCCTCTGCCCTGTCTACTACTACGTGTGTGTATACGTGGGGCTGAGTCTCCCCGTTGCCTCCGCTGGCCTGGCCAGCGTTATAGCTCGGCCGGCTCAGCCCGCCCCCTCGCTTCCTGGTCATTCCCCATGGGGGCCTGCCTCTGCCCTGTCTACTACTACGTGTGTGTATACGTGGGGCTGAGTCTCCCCGTTGCCTCCGCTGGCCTGGCCAGCGTTATAGCTCGGCCGGCTCAGCCCGCCCCCTCGCTTCCTGGTCATTCCCCATGGGGGCCTGCCTCTGCCCTGTCTACTACTACGTGTGTGTATACGTGGGGCTGAGTCTCCCCGTTGCCTCCGCTGGCCTGGCCAGCGTTATAGCTCGGCCGGCTCAGCCCGCCCCCTCGCTTCCTGGTCATTCCCCATGGGGGCCTGCCTCTGCCCTGTCTACTACTACGTGTGTGTATACGTGGGGCTGAGTCTCCCCGTTGCCTCCGCTGGCCTGGCCAGCGTTATAGCTCGGCCGGCTCAGCCCGCCCCCTCGCTTCCTGGTCATTCCCCATGGGGGCCTGCCTCTGCCCTGTCTACTACTACGTGTGTGTATACGTGGGGCTGAGTCTCCCCGTTGCCTCCGCTGGCCTGGCCAGCGTTATAGCTCGGCCGGCTCAGCCCGCCCCCTCGCTTCCTGGTCATTCCCCATGGGGGCCTGCCTCTGCCCTGTCTACTACTACGTGTGTGTATACGTGGGGCTGAGTCTCCCCGTTGCCTCCGCTGGCCTGGCCAGCGTTATAGCTCGGCCGGCTCAGCCCGCCCCCTCGCTTCCTGGTCATTCCCCATGGGGGCCTGCCTCTGCCCTGTCTACTACTACGTGTGTGTATACGTGGGGCTGAGTCTCCCCGTTGCCTCCGCTGGCCTGGCCAGCGTTATAGCTCGGCCGGCTCAGCCCGCCCCCTCGCTTCCTGGTCATTCCCCATGGGGGCCTGCCTCTGCCCTGTCTACTACTACGTGTGTGTATACGTGGGGCTGAGTCTCCCCGTTGCCTCCGCTGGCCTGGCCAGCGTTATAGCTCGGCCGGCTCAGCCCGCCCCCTCGCTTCCTGGTCATTCCCCATGGGGGCCTGCCTCTGCCCTGTCTACTACTACGTGTGTGTATACGTGGGGCTGAGTCTCCCCGTTGCCTCCGCTGGCCTGGCCAGCGTTATAGCTCGGCCGGCTCAGCCCGCCCCCTCGCTTCCTGGTCATTCCCCATGGGGGCCTGCCTCTGCCCTGTCTACTACTACGTGTGTGTATACGTGGGGCTGAGTCTCCCCGTTGCCTCCGCTGGCCTGGCCAGCGTTATAGCTCGGCCGGCTCAGCCCGCCCCCTCGCTTCCTGGTCATTCCCCATGGGGGCCTGCCTCTGCCCTGTCTACTACTACGTGTGTGTATACGTGGGGCTGAGTCTCCCCGTTGCCTCCGCTGGCCTGGCCAGCGTTATAGCTCGGCCGGCTCAGCCCGCCCCCTCGCTTCCTGGTCATTCCCCATGGGGGCCTGCCTCTGCCCTGTCTACTACTACGTGTGTGTATACGTGGGGCTGAGTCTCCCCGTTGCCTCCGCTGGCCTGGCCAGCGTTATAGCTCGGCCGGCTCAGCCCGCCCCCTCGCTTCCTGGTCATTCCCCATGGGGGCCTGCCTCTGCCCTGTCTACTACTACGTGTGTGTATACGTGGGGCTGAGTCTCCCCGTTGCCTCCGCTGGCCTGGCCAGCGTTATAGCTCGGCCGGCTCAGCCCGCCCCCTCGCTTCCTGGTCATTCCCCATGGGGGCCTGCCTCTGCCCTGTCTACTACTACGTGTGTGTATACGTGGGGCTGAGTCTCCCCGTTGCCTCCGCTGGCCTGGCCAGCGTTATAGCTCGGCCGGCTCAGCCCGCCCCCTCGCTTCCTGGTCATTCCCCATGGGGGCCTGCCTCTGCCCTGTCTACTACTACGTGTGTGTATACGTGGGGCTGAGTCTCCCCGTTGCCTCCGCTGGCCTGGCCAGCGTTATAGCTCGGCCGGCTCAGCCCGCCCCCTCGCTTCCTGGTCATTCCCCATGGGGGCCTGCCTCTGCCCTGTCTACTACTACGTGTGTGTATACGTGGGGCTGAGTCTCCCCGTTGCCTCCGCTGGCCTGGCCAGCGTTATAGCTCGGCCGGCTCAGCCCGCCCCCTCGCTTCCTGGTCATTCCCCATGGGGGCCTGCCTCTGCCCTGTCTACTACTACGTGTGTGTATACGTGGGGCTGAGTCTCCCCGTTGCCTCCGCTGGCCTGGCCAGCGTTATAGCTCGGCCGGCTCAGCCCGCCCCCTCGCTTCCTGGTCATTCCCCATGGGGGCCTGCCTCTGCCCTGTCTACTACTACGTGTGTGTATACGTGGGGCTGAGTCTCCCCGTTGCCTCCGCTGGCCTGGCCAGCGTTATAGCTCGGCCGGCTCAGCCCGCCCCCTCGCTTCCTGGTCATTCCCCATGGGGGCCTGCCTCTGCCCTGTCTACTACTACGTGTGTGTATACGTGGGGCTGAGTCTCCCCGTTGCCTCCGCTGGCCTGGCCAGCGTTATAGCTCGGCCGGCTCAGCCCGCCCCCTCGCTTCCTGGTCATTCCCCATGGGGGCCTGCCTCTGCCCTGTCTACTACTACGTGTGTGTATACGTGGGGCTGAGTCTCCCCGTTGCCTCCGCTGGCCTGGCCAGCGTTATAGCTCGGCCGGCTCAGCCCGCCCCCTCGCTTCCTGGTCATTCCCCATGGGGGCCTGCCTCTGCCCTGTCTACTACTACGTGTGTGTATACGTGGGGCTGAGTCTCCCCGTTGCCTCCGCTGGCCTGGCCAGCGTTATAGCTCGGCCGGCTCAGCCCGCCCCCTCGCTTCCTGGTCATTCCCCATGGGGGCCTGCCTCTGCCCTGTCTACTACTACGTGTGTGTATACGTGGGGCTGAGTCTCCCCGTTGCCTCCGCTGGCCTGGCCAGCGTTATAGCTCGGCCGGCTCAGCCCGCCCCCTCGCTTCCTGGTCATTCCCCATGGGGGCCTGCCTCTGCCCTGTCTACTACTACGTGTGTGTATACGTGGGGCTGAGTCTCCCCGTTGCCTCCGCTGGCCTGGCCAGCGTTATAGCTCGGCCGGCTCAGCCCGCCCCCTCGCTTCCTGGTCATTCCCCATGGGGGCCTGCCTCTGCCCTGTCTACTACTACGTGTGTGTATACGTGGGGCTGAGTCTCCCCGTTGCCTCCGCTGGCCTGGCCAGCGTTATAGCTCGGCCGGCTCAGCCCGCCCCCTCGCTTCCTGGTCATTCCCCATGGGGGCCTGCCTCTGCCCTGTCTACTACTACGTGTGTGTATACGTGGGGCTGAGTCTCCCCGTTGCCTCCGCTGGCCTGGCCAGCGTTATAGCTCGGCCGGCTCAGCCCGCCCCCTCGCTTCCTGGTCATTCCCCATGGGGGCCTGCCTCTGCCCTGTCTACTACTACGTGTGTGTATACGTGGGGCTGAGTCTCCCCGTTGCCTCCGCTGGCCTGGCCAGCGTTATAGCTCGGCCGGCTCAGCCCGCCCCCTCGCTTCCTGGTCATTCCCCATGGGGGCCTGCCTCTGCCCTGTCTACTACTACGTGTGTGTATACGTGGGGCTGAGTCTCCCCGTTGCCTCCGCTGGCCTGGCCAGCGTTATAGCTCGGCCGGCTCAGCCCGCCCCCTCGCTTCCTGGTCATTCCCCATGGGGGCCTGCCTCTGCCCTGTCTACTACTACGTGTGTGTATACGTGGGGCTGAGTCTCCCCGTTGCCTCCGCTGGCCTGGCCAGCGTTATAGCTCGGCCGGCTCAGCCCGCCCCCTCGCTTCCTGGTCATTCCCCATGGGGGCCTGCCTCTGCCCTGTCTACTACTACGTGTGTGTATACGTGGGGCTGAGTCTCCCCGTTGCCTCCGCTGGCCTGGCCAGCGTTATAGCTCGGCCGGCTCAGCCCGCCCCCTCGCTTCCTGGTCATTCCCCATGGGGGCCTGCCTCTGCCCTGTCTACTACTACGTGTGTGTATACGTGGGGCTGAGTCTCCCCGTTGCCTCCGCTGGCCTGGCCAGCGTTATAGCTCGGCCGGCTCAGCCCGCCCCCTCGCTTCCTGGTCATTCCCCATGGGGGCCTGCCTCTGCCCTGTCTACTACTACGTGTGTGTATACGTGGGGCTGAGTCTCCCCGTTGCCTCCGCTGGCCTGGCCAGCGTTATAGCTCGGCCGGCTCAGCCCGCCCCCTCGCTTCCTGGTCATTCCCCATGGGGGCCTGCCTCTGCCCTGTCTACTACTACGTGTGTGTATACGTGGGGCTGAGTCTCCCCGTTGCCTCCGCTGGCCTGGCCAGCGTTATAGCTCGGCCGGCTCAGCCCGCCCCCTCGCTTCCTGGTCATTCCCCATGGGGGCCTGCCTCTGCCCTGTCTACTACTACGTGTGTGTATACGTGGGGCTGAGTCTCCCCGTTGCCTCCGCTGGCCTGGCCAGCGTTATAGCTCGGCCGGCTCAGCCCGCCCCCTCGCTTCCTGGTCATTCCCCATGGGGGCCTGCCTCTGCCCTGTCTACTACTACGTGTGTGTATACGTGGGGCTGAGTCTCCCCGTTGCCTCCGCTGGCCTGGCCAGCGTTATAGCTCGGCCGGCTCAGCCCGCCCCCTCGCTTCCTGGTCATTCCCCATGGGGGCCTGCCTCTGCCCTGTCTACTACTACGTGTGTGTATACGTGGGGCTGAGTCTCCCCGTTGCCTCCGCTGGCCTGGCCAGCGTTATAGCTCGGCCGGCTCAGCCCGCCCCCTCGCTTCCTGGTCATTCCCCATGGGGGCCTGCCTCTGCCCTGTCTACTACTACGTGTGTGTATACGTGGGGCTGAGTCTCCCCGTTGCCTCCGCTGGCCTGGCCAGCGTTATAGCTCGGCCGGCTCAGCCCGCCCCCTCGCTTCCTGGTCATTCCCCATGGGGGCCTGCCTCTGCCCTGTCTACTACTACGTGTGTGTATACGTGGGGCTGAGTCTCCCCGTTGCCTCCGCTGGCCTGGCCAGCGTTATAGCTCGGCCGGCTCAGCCCGCCCCCTCGCTTCCTGGTCATTCCCCATGGGGGCCTGCCTCTGCCCTGTCTACTACTACGTGTGTGTATACGTGGGGCTGAGTCTCCCCGTTGCCTCCGCTGGCCTGGCCAGCGTTATAGCTCGGCCGGCTCAGCCCGCCCCCTCGCTTCCTGGTCATTCCCCATGGGGGCCTGCCTCTGCCCTGTCTACTACTACGTGTGTGTATACGTGGGGCTGAGTCTCCCCGTTGCCTCCGCTGGCCTGGCCAGCGTTATAGCTCGGCCGGCTCAGCCCGCCCCCTCGCTTCCTGGTCATTCCCCATGGGGGCCTGCCTCTGCCCTGTCTACTACTACGTGTGTGTATACGTGGGGCTGAGTCTCCCCGTTGCCTCCGCTGGCCTGGCCAGCGTTATAGCTCGGCCGGCTCAGCCCGCCCCCTCGCTTCCTGGTCATTCCCCATGGGGGCCTGCCTCTGCCCTGTCTACTACTACGTGTGTGTATACGTGGGGCTGAGTCTCCCCGTTGCCTCCGCTGGCCTGGCCAGCGTTATAGCTCGGCCGGCTCAGCCCGCCCCCTCGCTTCCTGGTCATTCCCCATGGGGGCCTGCCTCTGCCCTGTCTACTACTACGTGTGTGTATACGTGGGGCTGAGTCTCCCCGTTGCCTCCGCTGGCCTGGCCAGCGTTATAGCTCGGCCGGCTCAGCCCGCCCCCTCGCTTCCTGGTCATTCCCCATGGGGGCCTGCCTCTGCCCTGTCTACTACTACGTGTGTGTATACGTGGGGCTGAGTCTCCCCGTTGCCTCCGCTGGCCTGGCCAGCGTTATAGCTCGGCCGGCTCAGCCCGCCCCCTCGCTTCCTGGTCATTCCCCATGGGGGCCTGCCTCTGCCCTGTCTACTACTACGTGTGTGTATACGTGGGGCTGAGTCTCCCCGTTGCCTCCGCTGGCCTGGCCAGCGTTATAGCTCGGCCGGCTCAGCCCGCCCCCTCGCTTCCTGGTCATTCCCCATGGGGGCCTGCCTCTGCCCTGTCTACTACTACGTGTGTGTATACGTGGGGCTGAGTCTCCCCGTTGCCTCCGCTGGCCTGGCCAGCGTTATAGCTCGGCCGGCTCAGCCCGCCCCCTCGCTTCCTGGTCATTCCCCATGGGGGCCTGCCTCTGCCCTGTCTACTACTACGTGTGTGTATACGTGGGGCTGAGTCTCCCCGTTGCCTCCGCTGGCCTGGCCAGCGTTATAGCTCGGCCGGCTCAGCCCGCCCCCTCGCTTCCTGGTCATTCCCCATGGGGGCCTGCCTCTGCCCTGTCTACTACTACGTGTGTGTATACGTGGGGCTGAGTCTCCCCGTTGCCTCCGCTGGCCTGGCCAGCGTTATAGCTCGGCCGGCTCAGCCCGCCCCCTCGCTTCCTGGTCATTCCCCATGGGGGCCTGCCTCTGCCCTGTCTACTACTACGTGTGTGTATACGTGGGGCTGAGTCTCCCCGTTGCCTCCGCTGGCCTGGCCAGCGTTATAGCTCGGCCGGCTCAGCCCGCCCCCTCGCTTCCTGGTCATTCCCCATGGGGGCCTGCCTCTGCCCTGTCTACTACTACGTGTGTGTATACGTGGGGCTGAGTCTCCCCGTTGCCTCCGCTGGCCTGGCCAGCGTTATAGCTCGGCCGGCTCAGCCCGCCCCCTCGCTTCCTGGTCATTCCCCATGGGGGCCTGCCTCTGCCCTGTCTACTACTACGTGTGTGTATACGTGGGGCTGAGTCTCCCCGTTGCCTCCGCTGGCCTGGCCAGCGTTATAGCTCGGCCGGCTCAGCCCGCCCCCTCGCTTCCTGGTCATTCCCCATGGGGGCCTGCCTCTGCCCTGTCTACTACTACGTGTGTGTATACGTGGGGCTGAGTCTCCCCGTTGCCTCCGCTGGCCTGGCCAGCGTTATAGCTCGGCCGGCTCAGCCCGCCCCCTCGCTTCCTGGTCATTCCCCATGGGGGCCTGCCTCTGCCCTGTCTACTACTACGTGTGTGTATACGTGGGGCTGAGTCTCCCCGTTGCCTCCGCTGGCCTGGCCAGCGTTATAGCTCGGCCGGCTCAGCCCGCCCCCTCGCTTCCTGGTCATTCCCCATGGGGGCCTGCCTCTGCCCTGTCTACTACTACGTGTGTGTATACGTGGGGCTGAGTCTCCCCGTTGCCTCCGCTGGCCTGGCCAGCGTTATAGCTCGGCCGGCTCAGCCCGCCCCCTCGCTTCCTGGTCATTCCCCATGGGGGCCTGCCTCTGCCCTGTCTACTACTACGTGTGTGTATACGTGGGGCTGAGTCTCCCCGTTGCCTCCGCTGGCCTGGCCAGCGTTATAGCTCGGCCGGCTCAGCCCGCCCCCTCGCTTCCTGGTCATTCCCCATGGGGGCCTGCCTCTGCCCTGTCTACTACTACGTGTGTGTATACGTGGGGCTGAGTCTCCCCGTTGCCTCCGCTGGCCTGGCCAGCGTTATAGCTCGGCCGGCTCAGCCCGCCCCCTCGCTTCCTGGTCATTCCCCATGGGGGCCTGCCTCTGCCCTGTCTACTACTACGTGTGTGTATACGTGGGGCTGAGTCTCCCCGTTGCCTCCGCTGGCCTGGCCAGCGTTATAGCTCGGCCGGCTCAGCCCGCCCCCTCGCTTCCTGGTCATTCCCCATGGGGGCCTGCCTCTGCCCTGTCTACTACTACGTGTGTGTATACGTGGGGCTGAGTCTCCCCGTTGCCTCCGCTGGCCTGGCCAGCGTTATAGCTCGGCCGGCTCAGCCCGCCCCCTCGCTTCCTGGTCATTCCCCATGGGGGCCTGCCTCTGCCCTGTCTACTACTACGTGTGTGTATACGTGGGGCTGAGTCTCCCCGTTGCCTCCGCTGGCCTGGCCAGCGTTATAGCTCGGCCGGCTCAGCCCGCCCCCTCGCTTCCTGGTCATTCCCCATGGGGGCCTGCCTCTGCCCTGTCTACTACTACGTGTGTGTATACGTGGGGCTGAGTCTCCCCGTTGCCTCCGCTGGCCTGGCCAGCGTTATAGCTCGGCCGGCTCAGCCCGCCCCCTCGCTTCCTGGTCATTCCCCATGGGGGCCTGCCTCTGCCCTGTCTACTACTACGTGTGTGTATACGTGGGGCTGAGTCTCCCCGTTGCCTCCGCTGGCCTGGCCAGCGTTATAGCTCGGCCGGCTCAGCCCGCCCCCTCGCTTCCTGGTCATTCCCCATGGGGGCCTGCCTCTGCCCTGTCTACTACTACGTGTGTGTATACGTGGGGCTGAGTCTCCCCGTTGCCTCCGCTGGCCTGGCCAGCGTTATAGCTCGGCCGGCTCAGCCCGCCCCCTCGCTTCCTGGTCATTCCCCATGGGGGCCTGCCTCTGCCCTGTCTACTACTACGTGTGTGTATACGTGGGGCTGAGTCTCCCCGTTGCCTCCGCTGGCCTGGCCAGCGTTATAGCTCGGCCGGCTCAGCCCGCCCCCTCGCTTCCTGGTCATTCCCCATGGGGGCCTGCCTCTGCCCTGTCTACTACTACGTGTGTGTATACGTGGGGCTGAGTCTCCCCGTTGCCTCCGCTGGCCTGGCCAGCGTTATAGCTCGGCCGGCTCAGCCCGCCCCCTCGCTTCCTGGTCATTCCCCATGGGGGCCTGCCTCTGCCCTGTCTACTACTACGTGTGTGTATACGTGGGGCTGAGTCTCCCCGTTGCCTCCGCTGGCCTGGCCAGCGTTATAGCTCGGCCGGCTCAGCCCGCCCCCTCGCTTCCTGGTCATTCCCCATGGGGGCCTGCCTCTGCCCTGTCTACTACTACGTGTGTGTATACGTGGGGCTGAGTCTCCCCGTTGCCTCCGCTGGCCTGGCCAGCGTTATAGCTCGGCCGGCTCAGCCCGCCCCCTCGCTTCCTGGTCATTCCCCATGGGGGCCTGCCTCTGCCCTGTCTACTACTACGTGTGTGTATACGTGGGGCTGAGTCTCCCCGTTGCCTCCGCTGGCCTGGCCAGCGTTATAGCTCGGCCGGCTCAGCCCGCCCCCTCGCTTCCTGGTCATTCCCCATGGGGGCCTGCCTCTGCCCTGTCTACTACTACGTGTGTGTATACGTGGGGCTGAGTCTCCCCGTTGCCTCCGCTGGCCTGGCCAGCGTTATAGCTCGGCCGGCTCAGCCCGCCCCCTCGCTTCCTGGTCATTCCCCATGGGGGCCTGCCTCTGCCCTGTCTACTACTACGTGTGTGTATACGTGGGGCTGAGTCTCCCCGTTGCCTCCGCTGGCCTGGCCAGCGTTATAGCTCGGCCGGCTCAGCCCGCCCCCTCGCTTCCTGGTCATTCCCCATGGGGGCCTGCCTCTGCCCTGTCTACTACTACGTGTGTGTATACGTGGGGCTGAGTCTCCCCGTTGCCTCCGCTGGCCTGGCCAGCGTTATAGCTCGGCCGGCTCAGCCCGCCCCCTCGCTTCCTGGTCATTCCCCATGGGGGCCTGCCTCTGCCCTGTCTACTACTACGTGTGTGTATACGTGGGGCTGAGTCTCCCCGTTGCCTCCGCTGGCCTGGCCAGCGTTATAGCTCGGCCGGCTCAGCCCGCCCCCTCGCTTCCTGGTCATTCCCCATGGGGGCCTGCCTCTGCCCTGTCTACTACTACGTGTGTGTATACGTGGGGCTGAGTCTCCCCGTTGCCTCCGCTGGCCTGGCCAGCGTTATAGCTCGGCCGGCTCAGCCCGCCCCCTCGCTTCCTGGTCATTCCCCATGGGGGCCTGCCTCTGCCCTGTCTACTACTACGTGTGTGTATACGTGGGGCTGAGTCTCCCCGTTGCCTCCGCTGGCCTGGCCAGCGTTATAGCTCGGCCGGCTCAGCCCGCCCCCTCGCTTCCTGGTCATTCCCCATGGGGGCCTGCCTCTGCCCTGTCTACTACTACGTGTGTGTATACGTGGGGCTGAGTCTCCCCGTTGCCTCCGCTGGCCTGGCCAGCGTTATAGCTCGGCCGGCTCAGCCCGCCCCCTCGCTTCCTGGTCATTCCCCATGGGGGCCTGCCTCTGCCCTGTCTACTACTACGTGTGTGTATACGTGGGGCTGAGTCTCCCCGTTGCCTCCGCTGGCCTGGCCAGCGTTATAGCTCGGCCGGCTCAGCCCGCCCCCTCGCTTCCTGGTCATTCCCCATGGGGGCCTGCCTCTGCCCTGTCTACTACTACGTGTGTGTATACGTGGGGCTGAGTCTCCCCGTTGCCTCCGCTGGCCTGGCCAGCGTTATAGCTCGGCCGGCTCAGCCCGCCCCCTCGCTTCCTGGTCATTCCCCATGGGGGCCTGCCTCTGCCCTGTCTACTACTACGTGTGTGTATACGTGGGGCTGAGTCTCCCCGTTGCCTCCGCTGGCCTGGCCAGCGTTATAGCTCGGCCGGCTCAGCCCGCCCCCTCGCTTCCTGGTCATTCCCCATGGGGGCCTGCCTCTGCCCTGTCTACTACTACGTGTGTGTATACGTGGGGCTGAGTCTCCCCGTTGCCTCCGCTGGCCTGGCCAGCGTTATAGCTCGGCCGGCTCAGCCCGCCCCCTCGCTTCCTGGTCATTCCCCATGGGGGCCTGCCTCTGCCCTGTCTACTACTACGTGTGTGTATACGTGGGGCTGAGTCTCCCCGTTGCCTCCGCTGGCCTGGCCAGCGTTATAGCTCGGCCGGCTCAGCCCGCCCCCTCGCTTCCTGGTCATTCCCCATGGGGGCCTGCCTCTGCCCTGTCTACTACTACGTGTGTGTATACGTGGGGCTGAGTCTCCCCGTTGCCTCCGCTGGCCTGGCCAGCGTTATAGCTCGGCCGGCTCAGCCCGCCCCCTCGCTTCCTGGTCATTCCCCATGGGGGCCTGCCTCTGCCCTGTCTACTACTACGTGTGTGTATACGTGGGGCTGAGTCTCCCCGTTGCCTCCGCTGGCCTGGCCAGCGTTATAGCTCGGCCGGCTCAGCCCGCCCCCTCGCTTCCTGGTCATTCCCCATGGGGGCCTGCCTCTGCCCTGTCTACTACTACGTGTGTGTATACGTGGGGCTGAGTCTCCCCGTTGCCTCCGCTGGCCTGGCCAGCGTTATAGCTCGGCCGGCTCAGCCCGCCCCCTCGCTTCCTGGTCATTCCCCATGGGGGCCTGCCTCTGCCCTGTCTACTACTACGTGTGTGTATACGTGGGGCTGAGTCTCCCCGTTGCCTCCGCTGGCCTGGCCAGCGTTATAGCTCGGCCGGCTCAGCCCGCCCCCTCGCTTCCTGGTCATTCCCCATGGGGGCCTGCCTCTGCCCTGTCTACTACTACGTGTGTGTATACGTGGGGCTGAGTCTCCCCGTTGCCTCCGCTGGCCTGGCCAGCGTTATAGCTCGGCCGGCTCAGCCCGCCCCCTCGCTTCCTGGTCATTCCCCATGGGGGCCTGCCTCTGCCCTGTCTACTACTACGTGTGTGTATACGTGGGGCTGAGTCTCCCCGTTGCCTCCGCTGGCCTGGCCAGCGTTATAGCTCGGCCGGCTCAGCCCGCCCCCTCGCTTCCTGGTCATTCCCCATGGGGGCCTGCCTCTGCCCTGTCTACTACTACGTGTGTGTATACGTGGGGCTGAGTCTCCCCGTTGCCTCCGCTGGCCTGGCCAGCGTTATAGCTCGGCCGGCTCAGCCCGCCCCCTCGCTTCCTGGTCATTCCCCATGGGGGCCTGCCTCTGCCCTGTCTACTACTACGTGTGTGTATACGTGGGGCTGAGTCTCCCCGTTGCCTCCGCTGGCCTGGCCAGCGTTATAGCTCGGCCGGCTCAGCCCGCCCCCTCGCTTCCTGGTCATTCCCCATGGGGGCCTGCCTCTGCCCTGTCTACTACTACGTGTGTGTATACGTGGGGCTGAGTCTCCCCGTTGCCTCCGCTGGCCTGGCCAGCGTTATAGCTCGGCCGGCTCAGCCCGCCCCCTCGCTTCCTGGTCATTCCCCATGGGGGCCTGCCTCTGCCCTGTCTACTACTACGTGTGTGTATACGTGGGGCTGAGTCTCCCCGTTGCCTCCGCTGGCCTGGCCAGCGTTATAGCTCGGCCGGCTCAGCCCGCCCCCTCGCTTCCTGGTCATTCCCCATGGGGGCCTGCCTCTGCCCTGTCTACTACTACGTGTGTGTATACGTGGGGCTGAGTCTCCCCGTTGCCTCCGCTGGCCTGGCCAGCGTTATAGCTCGGCCGGCTCAGCCCGCCCCCTCGCTTCCTGGTCATTCCCCATGGGGGCCTGCCTCTGCCCTGTCTACTACTACGTGTGTGTATACGTGGGGCTGAGTCTCCCCGTTGCCTCCGCTGGCCTGGCCAGCGTTATAGCTCGGCCGGCTCAGCCCGCCCCCTCGCTTCCTGGTCATTCCCCATGGGGGCCTGCCTCTGCCCTGTCTACTACTACGTGTGTGTATACGTGGGGCTGAGTCTCCCCGTTGCCTCCGCTGGCCTGGCCAGCGTTATAGCTCGGCCGGCTCAGCCCGCCCCCTCGCTTCCTGGTCATTCCCCATGGGGGCCTGCCTCTGCCCTGTCTACTACTACGTGTGTGTATACGTGGGGCTGAGTCTCCCCGTTGCCTCCGCTGGCCTGGCCAGCGTTATAGCTCGGCCGGCTCAGCCCGCCCCCTCGCTTCCTGGTCATTCCCCATGGGGGCCTGCCTCTGCCCTGTCTACTACTACGTGTGTGTATACGTGGGGCTGAGTCTCCCCGTTGCCTCCGCTGGCCTGGCCAGCGTTATAGCTCGGCCGGCTCAGCCCGCCCCCTCGCTTCCTGGTCATTCCCCATGGGGGCCTGCCTCTGCCCTGTCTACTACTACGTGTGTGTATACGTGGGGCTGAGTCTCCCCGTTGCCTCCGCTGGCCTGGCCAGCGTTATAGCTCGGCCGGCTCAGCCCGCCCCCTCGCTTCCTGGTCATTCCCCATGGGGGCCTGCCTCTGCCCTGTCTACTACTACGTGTGTGTATACGTGGGGCTGAGTCTCCCCGTTGCCTCCGCTGGCCTGGCCAGCGTTATAGCTCGGCCGGCTCAGCCCGCCCCCTCGCTTCCTGGTCATTCCCCATGGGGGCCTGCCTCTGCCCTGTCTACTACTACGTGTGTGTATACGTGGGGCTGAGTCTCCCCGTTGCCTCCGCTGGCCTGGCCAGCGTTATAGCTCGGCCGGCTCAGCCCGCCCCCTCGCTTCCTGGTCATTCCCCATGGGGGC
Source organism: Caranx ignobilis (assembly GCA_021432705.1). Classification (NCBI taxonomy): domain Eukaryota; kingdom Metazoa; phylum Chordata; class Actinopteri; order Carangiformes; family Carangidae; genus Caranx; species Caranx ignobilis. Next base: position 6,549,309 of record MU269982.1, read on the forward strand.
CTGCCTCTGCCCTGTCTACTACTACGTGTGTGTATACGTGGGGCTGAGTCTCCCCGTTGCCTCCGCTGGCCTGGCCAGCGTTATAGCTCGGCCGGCTCAGCCCGCCCCCTCGCTTCCTGGTCATTCCCCATGGGGGCCTGCCTCTGCCCTGTCTACTACTACGTGTGTGTATACGTGGGGCTGAGTCTCCCCGTTGCCTCCGCTGGCCTGGCCAGCGTTATAGCCGGCCGGCTCAGCCCGCCCCCTCGCTTCCTGGTCATTCCCCATGGGGGCCTGCCTCTGCCCTGTCTACTACTACGTGTGTGTATACGTGGGGCTGAGTCTCCCCGTTGCCTCCGCTGGCCTGGCCAGCGTTATAGCTCGGCCGGCTCAGCCCGCCCCCTCGCTTCCTGGTCATTCCCCATGGGGGCCTGCCTCTGCCCTGTCTACTACTACGTGTGTGTATACGTGGGGCTGAGTCTCCCCGTTGCCTCCGCTGGCCTGGCCAGCGTTATAGCTCAGCCCGCCCCCTCGCTTCCTGGTCATTCCCCATGGGGGCCTGCCTCTGCCCTGTCTACTACTACGTGTGTGTATACGTGGGGCTGAGTCTCCCCGTTGCCTCCGCTGGCCTGGCCAGCGTTATAGCTCGGCCGGCTCAGCCCGCCCCCTCGCTTCCTGGTCATTCCCCATGGGGGCCTGCCTCTGCCCTGTCTACTACTACGTGTGTGTATACGTGGGGCTGAGTCTCCCCGTTGCCTCCGCTGGCCTGGCCAGCGTTTATAGCTCCTGGTCATTCCCCATGGGGGCCTGCCTCTGCCCTGTCTACTACTACGTGTGTGTATACGTGGGGCTGAGTCTCCCCGTTGCCTCCGCTGGCCTGGCCAGCGTTATAGCTCGGCCGGCTCAGCCCGCCCCCTCGCTTCCTGGTCATTCCCCATGGGGGCCTGCCTCTGCCCTGTCTACTACTACGTGTGTGTATACGTGGGGCTGAGTCTCCCCGTTGCCTCCGCTGGCCTGGCCAGCGTTATAGCTCGGCCGGCTCAGCCCGCCCCCTCGCTTCCTGGTCATTCCCCATGGGGGCCTGCCTCTGCCCTGTCTACTACTACGTGTGTGTATACGTGGGGCTGAGTCTCCCCGTTGCCTCCGCTGGCCTGGCCAGCGTTATAGCTCGGCCGGCTCAGCCCGCCCCCTCGCTTCCTGGTCATTCCCCATGGGGGCCTGCCTCTGCCCTGTCTACTACTACGTGTGTGTATACGTGGGGCTGAGTCTCCCCGTTGCCTCCGCTGGCCTGGCCAGCGTTATAGCTCGGCCGGCTCAGCCCGCCCCCTCGCTTCCTGGTCATTCCCCATGGGGGCCTGCCTCTGCCCTGTCTACTACTACGTGTGTGTATACGTGGGGCTGAGTCTCCCCGTTGCCTCCGCTGGCCTGGCCAGCGTTATAGCTCGGCCGGCTCAGCCCGCCCCCTCGCTTCCTGGTCATTCCCCATGGGGGCCTGCCTCTGCCCTGTCTACTACTACGTGTGTGTATACGTGGGGCTGAGTCTCCCCGTTGCCTCCGCTGGCCTGGCCAGCGTTATAGCTCGGCCGGCTCAGCCCGCCCCCTCGCTTCCTGGTCATTCCCCATGGGGGCCTGCCTCTGCCCTGTCTACTACTACGTGTGTGTATACGTGGGGCTGAGTCTCCCCGTTGCCTCCGCTGGCCTGGCCAGCGTTATAGCTCGGCCGGCTCCCATGGGGGCCTGCCTCTGCCCTGTCTACTACTACGTGTGTGTATACGTGGGGCTGAGTCTCCCCGTTGCCTCCGCTGGCCTGGCCAGCGTTATAGCTCGGCCGGCTCAGCCCGCCCCCTCGCTTCCTGGTCATTCCCCATGGGGGCCTGCCTCTGCCCTGTCTACTACTACGTGTGTGTATACGTGGGGCTGAGTCTCCCCGTTGCCTCCGCTGGCCTGGCCAGCGTTATAGCTCGGCCGGCTCAGCCCGCCCCCTCGCTTCCTGGTCATTCCCCATGGGGGCCTGCCTCTGCCCTGTCTACTACTACGTGTGTGTATACGTGGGGCTGAGTCTCCCCGTTGCCTCCGCTGGCCTGGCCAGCGTTATAGCTCGGCCGGCTCAGCCCGCCCCCTCGCTTCCTGGTCATTCCCCATGGGGGCCTGCCTCTGCCCTGTCTACTACTACGTGTGTGTATACGTGGGGCTGAGTCTCCCCGTTGCCTCCGCTGGCCTGGCCAGCGTTATAGCTCGGCCGGCTCAGCCCGCCCCCTGGGTCATTCCCCATGGGGGCCTGCCTCTGCCCTGTCTACTACTACGTGTGTGTATACGTGGGGCTGAGTCTCCCCGTTGCCTCCGCTGGCCTGGCCAGCGTTATAGCTCGGCCGGCTCAGCCCGCCCCCTCGCTTCCTGGTCATTCCCCATGGGGGCCTGCCTCTGCCCTGTCTACTACTACGTGTGTGTATACGTGGGGCTGAGTCTCCCCGTTGCCTCCGCTGGCCTGGCCAGCGTTATAGCTCGGCCGGCTCAGCCCGCCCCCTCGCTTCCTGGTCATTCCCCATGGGGGCCTGCCTCTGCCCTGTCTACTACTACGTGTGTGTATACGTGGGGCTGAGTCTCCCCGTTGCCTCCGCTGGCCTGGCCAGCGTTATAGCTCGGCCGGCTCAGCCCGCCCCCTCGCTTCCTGGTCATTCCCCATGGGGGCCTGCCTCTGCCCTGTCTACTACTACGTGTGTGTATACGTGGGGCTGAGTCTCCCCGTTGCCTCCGCTGGCCTGGCCAGCGTTATAGCTCGGCCGGCTCAGCCCGCCCCCTCGCTTCCTGGTCATTCCCCATGGGGGCCTGCCTCTGCCCTGTCTACTACTACGTGTGTGTATACGTGGGGCTGAGTCTCCCCGTTGCCTCCGCTGGCCTGGCCAGCGTTATAGCTCGGCCGGCTCAGCCCGCCCCCTCGCTTCCTGGTCATTCCCCATGGGGGCCTGCCTCTGCCCTGTCTACTACTACGTGTGTGTATACGTGGGGCTGAGTCTCCCCGTTGCCTCCGCTGGCCTGGCCAGCGTTATAGCTCGGCCGGCTCAGCCCGCCCCCTCGCTTCCTGGTCATTCCCCATGGGGGCCTGCCTCTGCCCTGTCTACTACTACGTGTGTGTATACGTGGGGCTGAGTCTCCCCGTTGCCTCCGCTGGCCTGGCCAGCGTTATAGCTCGGCCGGCTCAGCCCGCCCCCTCGCTTCCTGGTCATTCCCCATGGGGGCCTGCCTCTGCCCTGTCTACTACTACGTGTGTGTATACGTGGGGCTGAGTCTCCCCGTTGCCTCCGCTGGCCTGGCCAGCGTTATAGCTCGGCCGGCTCAGCCCGCCCCCTCGCTTCCTGGTCATTCCCCATGGGGGCCTGCCTCTGCCCTGTCTACTACTACGTGTGTGTATACGTGGGGCTGAGTCTCCCCGTTGCCTCCGCTGGCCTGGCCAGCGTTATAGCTCGGCCGGCTCAGCCCGCCCCCTCGCTTCCTGGTCATTCCCCATGGGGGCCTGCCTCTGCCCTGTCTACTACTACGTGTGTGTATACGTGGGGCTGAGTCTCCCCGTTGCCTCCGCTGGCCTGGCCAGCGTTATAGCTCGGCCGGCTCAGCCCGCCCCCTCGCTTCCTGGTCATTCCCCATGGGGGCCTGCCTCTGCCCTGTCTACTACTACGTGTGTGTATACGTGGGGCTGAGTCTCCCCGTTGCCTCCGCTGGCCTGGCCAGCGTTATAGCTCGGCCGGCTCAGCCCGCCCCCTCGCTTCCTGGTCATTCCCCATGGGGGCCTGCCTCTGCCCTGTCTACTACTACGTGTGTGTATACGTGGGGCTGAGTCTCCCCGTTGCCTCCGCTGGCCTGGCCAGCGTTTATCAGCTCCTGGCCCATGGGGGCCTGCCTCTGCCCTGTCTACTACTACGTGTGTGTATACGTGGGGCTGAGTCTCCCCGTTGCCTCCGCTGGCCTGGCCAGCGTTATAGCTCGGCCGGCTCAGCCCGCCCCCTCGCTTCCTGGTCATTCCCCATGGGGGCCTGCCTCTGCCCTGTCTACTACTACGTGTGTGTATACGTGGGGCTGAGTCTCCCCGTTGCCTCCGCTGGCCTGGCCAGCGTTATAGCTCGGCCGGCTCAGCCCGCCCCCTCGCTCCTGGTCATTCCCCATGGGGGCCTGCCTCTGCCCTGTCTACTACTACGTGTGTGTATACGTGGGGCTGAGTCTCCCCGTTGCCTCCGCTGGCCTGGCCAGCGTTATAGCTCGGCCGGCTCAGCCCGCCCCCTCGCTTCCTGGTCATTCCCCATGGGGGCCTGCCTCTGCCCTGTCTACTACTACGTGTGTGTATACGTGGGGCTGAGTCTCCCCGTTGCCTCCGCTGGCCTGGCCAGCGTTATATAGCTTCCTGGTCATTCCCCATGGGGGCCTGCCTCTGCCCTGTCTACTACTACGTGTGTGTATACGTGGGGCTGAGTCTCCCCGTTGCCTCCGCTGGCCTGGCCAGCGTTATAGCTCGGCCGGCTCAGCCCGCCCCCTCGCTTCCTGGTCATTCCCCATGGGGGCCTGCCTCTGCCCTGTCTACTACTACGTGTGTGTATACGTGGGGCTGAGTCTCCCCGTTGCCTCCGCTGGCCTGGCCAGCGTTATAGCTCGGCCGGCTCAGCCCGCCCCCTCGCTTCCTGGTCATTCCCCATGGGGGCCTGCCTCTGCCCTGTCTACTACTACGTGTGTGTATACGTGGGGCTGAGTCTCCCCGTTGCCTCCGCTGGCCTGGCCAGCGTTATAGCTCGGCCGGCTCAGCCCGCCCCCTCGCTTCCTGGTCATTCCCCATGGGGGCCTGCCTCTGCCCTGTCTACTACTACGTGTGTGTATACGTGGGGCTGAGTCTCCCCGTTGCCTCCGCTGGCCTGGCCAGCGTTATAGCTCGGCCGGCTCAGCCCGCCCCCTCGCTTCCTGGTCATTCCCCATGGGGGCCTGCCTCTGCCCTGTCTACTACTACGTGTGTGTATACGTGGGGCTGAGTCTCCCCGTTGCCTCCGCTGGCCTGGCCAGCGTTATAGCTCGGCCGGCTCAGCCCGCCCCCTCGCTTCCTGGTCATTCCCCATGGGGGCCTGCCTCTGCCCTGTCTACTACTACGTGTGTGTATACGTGGGGCTGAGTCTCCCCGTTGCCTCCGCTGGCCTGGCCAGCGTTATAGCTCGGCCGGCTCAGCCCGCCCCCTCGCTTCCTGGTCATTCCCCATGGGGGCCTGCCTCTGCCCTGTCTACTACTACGTGTGTGTATACGTGGGGCTGAGTCTCCCCGTTGCCTCCGCTGGCCTGGCCAGCGTTATAGCTCGGCCGGCTCAGCCCGCCCCCTCGCTTCCTGGTCATTCCCCATGGGGGCCTGCCTCTGCCCTGTCTACTACTACGTGTGTGTATACGTGGGGCTGAGTCTCCCCGTTGCCTCCGCTGGCCTGGCCAGCGTTATAGCTCGGCCGGCTCAGCCCGCCCCCTCGCTTCCTGGTCATTCCCCATGGGGGCCTGCCTCTGCCCTGTCTACTACTACGTGTGTGTATACGTGGGGCTGAGTCTCCCCGTTGCCTCCGCTGGCCTGGCCAGCGTTATAGCTCGGCCGGCTCAGCCCGCCCCCTCGCTTCCTGGTCATTCCCCATGGGGGCCTGCCTCTGCCCTGTCTACTACTACGTGTGTGTATACGTGGGGCTGAGTCTCCCCGTTGCCTCCGCTGGCCTGGCCAGCGTTATAGCTCGGCCGGCTCAGCCCGCCCCCTCGCTTCCTGGTCATTCCCCATGGGGGCCTGCCTCTGCCCTGTCTACTACTACGTGTGTGTATACGTGGGGCTGAGTCTCCCCGTTGCCTCCGCTGGCCTGGCCAGCGTTATAGCTCGGCCGGCTCAGCCCGCCCCCTCGCTTCCTGGTCATTCCCCATGGGGGCCTGCCTCTGCCCTGTCTACTACTACGTGTGTGTATACGTGGGGCTGAGTCTCCCCGTTGCCTCCGCTGGCCTGGCCAGCGTTATAGCTCGGCCGGCTCAGCCCGCCCCCTCGCTTCCTGGTCATTCCCCATGGGGGCCTGCCTCTGCCCTGTCTACTACTACGTGTGTGTATACGTGGGGCTGAGTCTCCCCGTTGCCTCCGCTGGCCTGGCCAGCGTTATAGCTCGGCCGGCTCAGCCCGCCCCCTCGCTTCCTGGTCATTCCCCATGGGGGCCTGCCTCTGCCCTGTCTACTACTACGTGTGTGTATACGTGGGGCTGAGTCTCCCCGTTGCCTCCGCTGGCCTGGCCAGCGTTATAGCTCGGCCGGCTCAGCCCGCCCCCTCGCTTCCTGGTCATTCCCCATGGGGGCCTGCCTCTGCCCTGTCTACTACTACGTGTGTGTATACGTGGGGCTGAGTCTCCCCGTTGCCTCCGCTGGCCTGGCCAGCGTTATAGCTCGGCCGGCTCAGCCCGCCCCCTCGCTTCCTGGTCATTCCCCATGGGGGCCTGCCTCTGCCCTGTCTACTACTACGTGTGTGTATACGTGGGGCTGAGTCTCCCCGTTGCCTCCGCTGGCCTGGCCAGCGTTATAGCTCGGCCGGCTCAGCCCGCCCCCTCGCTTCCTGGTCATTCCCCATGGGGGCCTGCCTCTGCCCTGTCTACTACTACGTGTGTGTATACGTGGGGCTGAGTCTCCCCGTTGCCTCCGCTGGCCTGGCCAGCGTTATAGCTCGGCCGGCTCAGCCCGCCCCCTCGCTTCCTGGTCATTCCCCATGGGGGCCTGCCTCTGCCCTGTCTACTACTACGTGTGTGTATACGTGGGGCTGAGTCTCCCCGTTGCCTCCGCTGGCCTGGCCAGCGTTATAGCTCGGCCGGCTCAGCCCGCCCCCTCGCTTCCTGGTCATTCCCCATGGGGGCCTGCCTCTGCCCTGTCTACTACTACGTGTGTGTATACGTGGGGCTGAGTCTCCCCGTTGCCTCCGCTGGCCTGGCCAGCGTTATAGCTCGGCCGGCTCAGCCCGCCCCCTCGCTTCCTGGTCATTCCCCATGGGGGCCTGCCTCTGCCCTGTCTACTACTACGTGTGTGTATACGTGGGGCTGAGTCTCCCCGTTGCCTCCGCTGGCCTGGCCAGCGTTATAGCTCGGCCGGCTCAGCCCGCCCCCTCGCTTCCTGGTCATTCCCCATGGGGGCCTGCCTCTGCCCTGTCTACTACTACGTGTGTGTATACGTGGGGCTGAGTCTCCCCGTTGCCTCCGCTGGCCTGGCCAGCGTTATAGCTCGGCCGGCTCAGCCCGCCCCCTCGCTTCCTGGTCATTCCCCATGGGGGCCTGCCTCTGCCCTGTCTACTACTACGTGTGTGTATACGTGGGGCTGAGTCTCCCCGTTGCCTCCGCTGGCCTGGCCAGCGTTATAGCTCGGCCGGCTCAGCCCGCCCCCTCGCTTCCTGGTCATTCCCCATGGGGGCCTGCCTCTGCCCTGTCTACTACTACGTGTGTGTATACGTGGGGCTGAGTCTCCCCGTTGCCTCCGCTGGCCTGGCCAGCGTTATAGCTCGGCCGGCTCAGCCCGCCCCCTCGCTTCCTGGTCATTCCCCATGGGGGCCTGCCTATAGAAACTATTGAAATTGCATCCACAAAATGTTCCAATCTCCTATTACACCGCTCTTCAATGATGTTCGCTGTGCATTACACAGTGTAGGGTTGATAATTTGGAAGAACTACTGCTGGAAATGTCTTCACTTTGAGCTGTGGAGGGTTGTGCACTGCTGGGTTTTCGGGGAATTATGTTGAGTTGAGGTTTTATGATCCTGAAAAACAAATTTAAGGTGGCTACTGTGGTTATTCTACTTCATTTGATCAAGACTGAAAAAAGTTTAGCCCTCCTTTCTGCTATGAATCTTCATTCCAAAGGGATGAAAATTAAAATGATGGATTTACACATTACAGTGCCAGGGGAGGGAGGGGAGATTACATATCCAAGTTTTGAATACACATCAGGATAAGTGCACAATTTCTCATTCTTAATGCGACATACCGTGTCATATCTGCTTAAGTAAAAAGCTGTTTACTTTGAAGTGCGCCTCCACTCGTACACAGCAACATTTTAGTGATACATGACTGTTCTTGGTTGCAGCCTGCAGATGACTAATGTCTGAGAGAACACCAGGATACACTGCTGAGGGCAATGTTTGTATCTCAGACAATTTTTGAAGTTAAATAAAAAATCTGACATACATTTTCATGCCTCTGTTGCACTAAATGCCTGTCTCTCTCTCTCTCTCTCTCTATCATACACACACTGTCAGTATATTCTGAATTAAAAACCTTTGCTGAAAGATTCATCAAATATTCATCCCAGGTACGAACACATGGGAAGAGCCTGTTTCATGCCTCCTCTGCATTGACGCCTGTTGCTTTAAATAAAGCAATGAAAGCCAAATAGAACCAGATACATTTTGTACAACAGCTAACCATTATTTTCAGGGACTCAGTAATATTGAACGCTATCAAATGAAGTGAGGTCAAGGAGGATTGAAGGATTCAAGTGCCTTTCAATGATTAGTCTAGTTACAGCTGTTATTATTAGAAGACATGGCTGCATATATTATGCTTGTAGATTATCATCAGGTAGCTAAAACTGATGTCTCTTAACACAAAAGCCCTGTGAGAAATCACATTTTCATGGGGATTTCTTTTGTCAAATTGCACTGCTTTAGTCTGGTGTGTTCCTAATGGCCTCCTTATTTCTATTAGTGCTGGACTAGAAACACCTCTCAATATGACATTAAAACTCAAAATTAGAAATCCAAAATACACGGCATAGTTTAACAGACACTTCCCCCCAATTCAAACAGAAAGAGAACGTCACATCCTTGGAGAGCATTTATTGCAGGGGTGTTGAATTGACTACAGTGGTAAATTAAATATGTTCATACACCTAATAAACACAAGGCAAGTGGGTGTACATCTCTTACAATGCCTGTTAGTTAGGATTAAACGTGTACAGTAGAAACAACCTACTGAAAGTATTGAGAAAAAAAAAAAAACACTGGTGAGACTTAAAGCAACTTTAACAAAGAAAAATAGCAGTTATGTGAATATGAGTGAATAAGACAGAAGAAGAACAGCAGATCCATCCCTCTTTCAAATACATCCACAAGGGCAAAAACAGTTTTCCTTCTTTTACAGGTTTTTCCATGAATGGGATGACCAGGGAAGCAATCAGGGGTAAAACTAAAACTCAAATACACAGCAGAACAGTAAAAACAACAACAACATGCAATGCTTAAAACACACGGGGTAAAAACAGGATTTAAAATTTGAGATCTATGAAAGCCATTAGATTCATAAAGTGCCATGCCTGCTAAATGTGGCTTTGTATATATACACAGGCATCTAGGGCTACCAAACGTGCCTCCCAAAAGTTAAGAGCGTTGATATGGTAACTAGTCAAGCCAGAGAAAGCCACTTGAACCAAAAGCAGTAAAATGTTCAGTAGCAGTGAGCCATGGTTTAGCTGCAGCAGCTCCAGCAGTAACTACCCATCGGTGTCTCAGTGCCCACGCTCAGTCCGTGTATTCCGTGTACTTTTTGGCCGACCCATGCACCTTGTTGGCGGGATACTTCAGTCGGTTAAGGGCCATTTTACGGAGCACAGCTTGGGGAAGGTCGACGCGACACTTCTCTGCAAGCTCCACCAGGTAGATCAACACGTCGCTCAGTTCGTGTGCCAGGTGCTCCCGCTCCGACTCGGTCCAATCCGGCAGGCCCTCGGCGACCTCCCCGCGCCACTGGAAGAGCTCCGCCACCTCGCCCACCTCACCGACCATGGCCAGGAGTAGGTTGCGAGGCTGGTGGAACTGGTTCCAGTCCCGTTCGTCCGTGAACTGCGCCTGCATCCGCCGAATATCCTCGAAGGAGGGCTCCGAGCTGAAGGTGAACCTCTCCCGGTGGACCCCGTTGTGCAGCTTGGACCCGGCTGATGCCTCCGTGGCCGCTCCGTTCACCACCGCGGAGCCGTTTGAACAAACTGAAGACACCTCATCTTTTAATCCGCAGGTGCCGTTTCCATTGGTAGCCATCATGTTGTGTGGATTTTATCACAAGTGCCGCGCAAAAACAACTTCTGAAGCTTTGTCAACAACCTGATCGCCAGCTACCATGTGAAGAAGTCCCGCCAGTTCTTATGGACACCGGAAATGATGTGTATTATATAGGAAACAGGAAACCCATCGATGATGGGTATTGTAGTTTTGAAGGGAAACTAGCGCCGTAGACTTTCATATTAGCTGTCACTTTAAAAAACTACAACTCCCGTCCTGTGTTTACCTGACGTCTCAGATCCAGCATGGCGGCCCCCTCTATAGCAGCGAGTGAGCTGCTGCATAAAATGAATAAACATATATCGATATTATATCCAAGGACTTTGTGTGTGATTAGGCGGATAAACACAACAAGCTCAAGATGTCGCAGTCAACATCAGCTGAGAGAGAAAAGGTAAGAGAGGCTGTTACTGTGGGGTAGACTCTGTCATTGACACGACTTAGAAAACACTTAATAGAAAACAGAGTGTAAGAGCTGAGCTAATGTGTTAAATTAGGTTAGGTTAAAGTTTTTAGTGGCTGTCAAAGGTTTGTTATACCAATGTGTATTAGGACCACTTTGAAATAAAATAAGCCTGTCATATCAAGAACAAAGTTGTCCTAAAGGCCATAAAATCTGAGTTATTATCAATCATATTCATCCACTGCATTTAAGGAGGCCAGAGCTAATATTTGGCACAGCTGAGGGCATAATAGACCCATAATGAACTGTGAATCATAGAAAGCTTCTGTAGTGGAGTCCCAGAATAAAAAGTCCCCTTGAAATCATCAAATGTATTTATATACATCAAGAACTGTCTGATCTACATTTTGGCTACACACCAACTTGAGTTGCTTTACGTGATATGATCACTCACAAAAAATGTAAACCATAACCCTATCAATAAAGTCATGATTTGGTGAAAGTGTGTGAGATGTAGGCTAGTGAAGAAGTGCTGTTGCTATGGTTACTTCCAGTTTCTGTTTTAAAACATCAGTTGAAGTTTGTCATCCCTTCTGATTTGACCTTAAGGGCACTTCAGTCATCGTGCTACTTAAAGTTGGAGAACTAGCAGCAGACAGTTTTTTTTTAAAGCTATGGATGATATGAATAATGAGTTTTGTTTCCTTATACGGATCAAGCTCCACAAAATCTCTGGATCCCACGGTCCTCTGATGATACAACTCTGTGCTGTGCAGTTTAGTGTAGCCTATTTGACAGTGAGGGGGAGGACAACATGGATTTTTTCTTTTTGTTTTTTGTTTTTACCATGAAACAAGATTTAGTGGGTTATCCAGCTATCTGTGGGCTTAACTCAGGTTTTATGGAGGCTGCCTCACTTTTCACTGTGGCACCTGCATTTGATAGGATCAGATGAAAACCTGTCAACAGCTCGACTACTGTTCACTCAGATTGGTGGAAACAGAGAGAAAAGGTGGATCATAAAGAGCAGCAGATATTTTCATAGACAAGTAGAAGTTTTGCTGTTCAAGGCTTAACAGTTTTTCTTTGACAGTGAGATAATGACTTTTATAATTGCACAAAGATTGTTCAGTTATCATCAGGATGCCTGAGCCATGTTGCCTCTGCACATCACACAATAACACAATGAGACTTTGTGATTATCTTAGAAGATAAAACATGTTGTCTTTTATCAAAATAAATAAGCAATACAGTGTTAAATATTTCCTCTGATTATACAACATGTCATTCAGGTTGATTTCTTTCATCCCAGTCATCCTCTCCACTTTAGCTGGAGAAAGTGTAACACATCAGTTGTTTGTGTCTTCATCGTTAGCCCATAAACATTTGCTCTAAAAATGATATATAACATAATTATTCATATACTGGCTTAAAGGATATATATACTCAGCCTTACCTTCATGTTTCTACATTTTAGTCATGCGATCACACTGTTTATATTTTAGATCATGTCATATTCAGTGCTTTAATCCTGGATCTGACAGAGCAACTTCTCATTAACTACACTGCCTCTTTCATATGAGCACAGTCATAGCCAGAGATAAACCCAGTGTTAGCTGAGCCAGTTAATAACCAGCCTCCTGAGACCAGTTATCCAGCATGAACTCAATTTGGCCACAGGGCTGAACGATGTGGAAGAAAAATGATATGGCAAATATTTTGACAAGTATTTCAATACACGTCACAATTTTAGTGGGAATGCTGATTTTTTTTTTTTTTGCATTGCTTTACTGGAAGAAAAACATAAAAAATATGTTGATGAGATTTTTTTTCCTGGGGTTTGGTGTCAGTTTCCCAGAAAACCTATTACAGTGGCGTTTAAGACTCTGCTGCTGCTGTAGTTGTTATGAACCACAGTGATTTGTGGTTGTGTGCCGATATCCCTCAAAGCTAACCACTCAAGCTGCAGGGACTGCTGTTTGCCAGTGTCTGAAACCCAACACGACTCTGGGTGATTTCTGAGGGATCTGTAGTTTTCCTCCAAGTGTTTTTATCCACATCCTCTCACCATGTAAGAAGAGGCAGAACAACTCAGAACAAGAGAAACGCCTCTGTATGGATTGAATTTGTTTTTTTTGTTCATTTCCTCTGGAGTCTTCAATGTCATGCTCTCTCCACCCAAACGTACTAGACAACCCAAAGATCTGACCATCTAGGATAATATTGGCACCCCCAATTTTTAATACAGTGTAACTTTGTTCATTTGTAGGAGATCCATCACTAAAGCACAATATCAACTGATGTGATAAACCCTTAAAGTGAGAAAGTGTCCTGAAAATGTCCCACAGTCCAAATGATACATACCCCCAACATTTTTCTTTGGTTTACTCAGATAATCACACAACAAACACAGCCATGTTATTGCAGCATTGGCATATCTACGGGCTTATTTATCCTAGAGTGCCTCCTCACAGGTTAACATGAATATGCTCGAGATGACCTGTACTCTGATTACACTGCAAATAGGGCTTGTGATACTCTGCGACTGCCTCGGCACATTTTTGCCTCTCATTTTCACTGAAACAAACAAACAATGTTGTCACACATTTTTACCTTTATCAAAAAATTGCAGCTCCTGCGATTTGGATATTGTTCTGGGCATACTGCAATTTCAGTTATATTTTGCTTTAATGGCGCAACACTAATTTTAAGGGTTATTTTCTCAGACTCCAGATCAACAGAAGAAGATATTATACAGTTGTCTCCACAGACTGAGCTGCACTCAGTGAATCGATGAAGTAAAGTGATCTTTCTGTGTTAAAACTGTTAAAGCCTTAAAACCACTGTTGTCTTTATCAGTGGCTTAATTCCAATTTACACTTCAGGTCTAAATCCAGTCACTCATCTCTGCAGTTATTTACCAGTTATTTACCAGTTTCATACCAGACGGTAGTTGTATACATAATGCACAACATCTATTTGCAGCTGACATACATTATGTTTTACACAATTAGAAAACATGTATGTATCATTGCATATTAAATAAACTGTGATTTCAGAGTGTTGCAGTCAACACCATTTGGGATTTTTGTCATTGTTATGCAGCTGTGAGTAGGGCCTCCATTTTCTTTGTACATTGCTTCATGTGGTAATAGCGAACATCAAAAGCATGGTTAAAAAAAAAAAAAAGTCATAACCTGTTGAGAATTGGTATGCAGAGGAGCTCAGCCTGCAGCTTCTGTTTGAAGTGTCCTCCCTTTAATGGATACCTGTCAGCCAGACAGAGGCAGTATTTTCCTCTGCACAGCTCCTTCTCCAGCTGATTTTTGTAGCCTCAGTGCACATGTATAGCACATATATTCTGGTTTTAGCGACGTCTGTACCATGTGTTGTTCCTCTCTGCCTCAGTGCTCCCCAGCAGCTGGTTGGGGTGGTCGGCTTGGAGATCCATGCCCAGATTAACTCCAGCACCAAGCTGTTTTCTGGCTCACCAGTTCGCTTCTCAGCTCCTCCAAACTCCCTGGTGTCTTTCTTTGATGGATCCTTACCTGGCACATTACCTGTAAGTGAAGTTTCGTTTAACCCAGACCGAGATAAACAGCTGTTTTTTGATCCCCCCCCTTCTTTGTCAGATCGTCACATAACGTCCCTGTGCTGTCCCCAGGTCCTGAACAGACGATGTGTCGAGGCGGCGGTGATGACAGGCCTGGCTCTCAACTGCACTATAAACAGGAAGTCAGTGTTTGACAGGAAACATTACTTCTACGCTGATCTCCCTGTGAGTTTTTCATTCCCTGGCCTCCTTTGTTGCTTTCTGTGTAACATCAAGGCTCTTGTGGTACCTTATCACAGAAACAGCAGAGTAGAGCTGCTATTGTCATCGGCACCATGCTGCATTATTGCTTTTGCTCTGATACAGGTTGTTCTCATCTTCCTCCAGCTTCTCCATCAAGCCACTCCCCCTGAACTCTGGCAGGCACCGACTTTGACTTAAATAGTGAGCAAGTCTTGCTGAAGCAGCACAAAAATACTATTTGCCATACACATAGATGAGGGATACTGAGAGCTGTTAAAAAATGACCAGTTTTTTTTTCAATTACGGCTCATTTCTTTCATCGCAGTGCACAGTCACACCTTTACATTATCCATTATCCTTTGCTTTATTTCATTTCCCTCTGAGTGCCTTCACTGGTAATTTAGGAATAACTGTCTTTTATACATAGTTAACATGATTTTTATCATTATTGTAGTCCTGAAAAGTCTGGGTAGTGTTCTCTAAACACATAATTATGTATATCTGCTTGATTATCGACTTTCTGGACTAATTAGGAGATATGAAAGCTAAGTGGTTTGTTAAGACTAATTGATTTGTGAGTAGAGGGGTGTTAAGATGACTCTGATCTTCTGTAGTTAGTTACCTATAATCATTTTTCCTACTAGAGGCTACCTCACCTTTAAATGAAACTACTCACATACATACTATTGAATACACTTCTTCAAATATTAATTAACTTACACTAATTTATTTTAGCCACATGGGGGGAGAGTGCAAACAAACTGTGACACAACATCGACATGCTATCCAAATTGAACTGATGTGTGAACACCAGCGTGTAGCAAACAGTTGCTTATTTACACATCCAGCAGAAACATTAGCATTGATTTGCAGCCTTGTTTGTGTCCACCTGATGAATAGAGGTCTAATGCTTTCTCCCCCGTCTCGCTCTGTTTTGATCTCCACCAGCTCCTGAGGGAAATATCTGCCTCTTTAGCGGCTAATGCCTGATTATGTCCACCAGCAGGCCGCTGACTTTGTCTGTTGCTCTAACCCCCCCCCCAGTACACTACGTGCCCAGCACCAAACAGCAGGGAGAGAAAGTTTTGAGTCTATCTGGTGAACACAGGGGCAGCTAAAGACGGATCCTTACCTCAGGAGCTGCAGGAGATAAACAGAGTTAAAGGCAACTTATTCATCAGATGGTCTGAGAGCACAACTCCAAATGGACATTAATGCTTCTGTGGAACTGCTGAATGTGTAAGTAAGCAACTGTTCACTAACATGTTTGACATATCTTCTCAAAAGAAGGGATGATATGCCACTGTTTTGTTCACAACTTGTTTTTGCTGCCTCCTAGTGGCCAAACAATGACTTGTTGCTTCTTTAAAATCCTCTTTTCAAATTTACTGCTGATAAAGTTTCAAAGAAGTAGATCAGACAAATTTGCAAATGTGGCATTTGAGAAGTTGAGTACCAATCCAGTGGTCTTGACACGAGATTGAGGTTTTAAAATGTTTAACAGCATGCCATATAAGATGAACAGCAGCTTGGTAAGGAGGTGGCAGAGGTATCCAAACCGCCCCCCTCCCCCTCCCTTAAACTCTGATATTTCCATTTAACAGTTTTGCCCAAGTGATGTTCACTTTTCTCCATGTAATGGAGTGCTCGCTTGGTAAGGTTTCACTACCCCTCTGAGCCACAGGGTAATTTTACTGCCATTATGAGTGACATTTTAAGGCTTAGATGGAAAAGACAAAATGCCATGGGAACTCTACAGTGACTTGCCCTACAGGGACCTCTTGTAATAAATCTATAAATTCTCAGAAGAAAGGTGTTCAGGAATTTTGATGTTTGAATTTTTTGAGTGTCTGTCTCACCCTGGGAAGACGATGTGTTAACACAGCTTTGGGCAGGGTAATCAGGAGGGTAATTATGGACTGAAGAACTTAGGAGACAGATTTTCTTTCACTTTGGTTTTATTTAGTTTAAACTGCTCAAAGAAGTGGCAGTAATATACTGAATCTGAGCTTCAGCTGTTTTTTGTTTTGTTTTGCTTGTGGTTTATTTATTTACAGTTTTCATTATATGCATAATAAAAGACAAGGCAATTAAGAGACAACTACTCCAAAGTGATAATTAAACAATTCACAAAGTAACAGTTCCCTCCCGTGTAATATTAAACATCGCCTGCCTTTTCCACATTAAGACATGGATAGTTACAGGCCAAATATTACATGACCCTTCAATAAACAGATAAACAAACAACAGAAAATTAAAAAAAAACAACAACAACAACATCAAAAAAAGGAGTGTGGGGTCTCTCATAATTAAGTCAAGGCAGAAGAAAGGAAGCAGCTAGATTCACATTCAGGTAATTCATATTCATAGGCCACAAAGTGATGTACAGTAATCATCACAGAGTGTCTGGGGGTTGTAAGTCAAGGTTTCTGCACATGTAAAATACAGACTCAGCTGTTTTTTATTACAGTATGTCAGTCATTGCTTTTTTCTTTGATACTCTTGATAAAATTCTGAGCTGACTTGAGCTCATGGTGGAAATGTGACTGATGAGACTGGATGCACAGCTCTTCTCTGAGTATCTTGATAGGTTGTTTTTTTTTCTTCTTTTTTTGTGCATGTAATATTCCACCAACCTTCCTGTTTATCACAAAGTAGCAGTGGCACATATTTTAATCACCGTGGCAGGGATGCATTATCTCCCCGGAAATTCCATGTATCTTGAAATTCCAGTAAAAATCCCCTCCAGAAGCGCAGGGATTACCGTCAGGTTCCTCTTGCACTCTGGCGTGTTTACCGAAGATTGCATCACCCCTTTTGGATTCGTTCACAACAGTAGACACACGCAGCAGGGACGATAATACCAGATTACACTCTTTGTTTTCCTTGGAGATTTCACAAACGACCCTTGTCAGCAGTTTGAGCCCGACACCTTTATTTGTGTTTTATATTCACTCTTTAAAAAAAATACTTTGCTTTAGTCTCATCAATTTTTCCAAAAGAGTGATCTGTCCTAGTGTTTGATAAACTGGAGTCAAAGTGGCTTTAATTATGCAGATGATGGGATATTTTTCACATTCGACCCTAAAGTTCGAATGTGATCTACCATCGTAAAACCAAACCAGCAGTGGTAGCGAGGGAGAAATTATCCCACCCTTGAAAAATACATTTGTAAATTGCGTTTTACATTATTGATATGTTCCACTAGAAATCCCTGATTGCATTTTGTAAAACACCACAGTTGCTCATTAAATGATTAATGTCGCTGTCCAAACAGCACTCCTTCTTTAAAATGAAATGGCAGGCCAGGCCCATATATAATGGGCCTTTAATAACATGCCTCAGCAGCTCCACACTAATCTACCAACAAAAGCAAATAATTACAGTTTCCCTGAGATATTAAGTTCCTAAATAAACAGACATGGCCTGACAATTGAAGCTTTGACATGTGCTTAATGAGAGCAGTGAATGTGCGTGTGACGATGGCGGTTAGCTGAGGAGGAGTTCAGTGTGCAGGCGCGAGGAGCGAGACGACCGGCTGAGCCTTGTTTGTTTAGTGACTTTGAAATGAGTCAGAAAATGACTCAGCAGCTCACAACACAGAAATGAGTTTGGGTGTAATGAAATGTGAGTATGTGTGTCTGGTGCTGGATGTATAGCGTTAGAGCAGACGTGCATCTCACTGTGAATATAAAAAGGTGTTCAGCTCATTAGGGCTCAAAGTGCTGTCAGGGTGTAAATACGAAACCTTAATGTGTCTACTAGGATCTTATTAACAACACAGTTGCCTGGTCCTTCATTATGTCACCAGAAATAGCTGATTTATTATGTAGGGGATGCATGAAAAATCCTCACTTGTACAGATGCTGCTGAATGTACAGTGAGGCGTGTTCGTGCTTCAGCCAGCAGACACCACATTTTCAACAGCAGATACAAAAAACTCAGGGAAAGATTAAGTAAGAAACAGGCAATTTCTGATAAGCTGCAACAGCATTCACAAAATCCTGCAGATTTAAAGATTGAATCTGCTGAGAAGAGCTGGAATCGAAAAAAAAAAGAAAATCCCCAGCAGTCTGTTTTTTTTTTCTTTTCTTTTTTTTGTCAGCCATTTGTTTTAAAAGGCGGAGGTGTGGACATGATTGATTGAGTCGATCAGGCACATTGTACAGGAAGCCAGTGACGAACAGCCCCCTCCCCCCCGATCTCTCCTCCCACGTCCTCGCTCTCTCTTTAGCATAAGTATGATTAATGTTTAGTTCCTGTGATGTGGTTGCCATGGCAACGTGGGCAATTAATACTTATGGTAGCAGTTTTTTTCACGGAACGGAGAGACAGATAAAATATTTATCCTTATGCTTTTGTGTGAGTAGAAACCTTGAGTGAAATGGTAGAGCTCCTCCAGCATTATAATGAAGGTCCCAGCCAATTAGCCAGCACTGGGTTTAATTGATGCTGCCTGCTTCACCTTTACATGGACCCATGAGACTGACTGCAGACCTATCAGTGTTACTCCACTGCAATACTGAATGGCTGCAGCAGACAGGACCTTTTCTTCGATAATTTGATGTATCTACCTTTGAAAAATTTCATATTTTGATTGCACCACACGAAGAATAACTCCATTCAGTCGATTAATATGAATTGATTAAACCTGATGAATAAACTAAGTGCACTGAATTTTAACATTATCAAGCTTTTAAATAACCTAAAATGTAATTTTCAGTTCTTGTCTTTAAACTGAGAAAGGTCACAACAGCCACTTAAACCAACTAATTAGCCAACTGCCCAATGTAAAATTGCAATTAACATGCTAATTTAGCACAAGCTAATGTGAGAAAGGAAATGTCTTCAAGGCACATTTGAACATTTATCTTGATTGAGATTTAAGGTGATATCACAAAGTTTAAAGGAGCTATTTGTAAGATTTTCAACTGCTACATGGCTAATGCTAGCATTAGCAGCTGCTTACTTCCCAGTCTAGACGTAACATTGTGAGTTCAGCAACAAACTTCACTCCTTCACTCACCTAGATTTGTGTCCAGCTGTGGAAAACAGCACAAGTCTTAACTCTTGTCTCTATCATGGCTTTTCTTTGAATTAAGTTAGCATGATAACTAGCTAGCTTCGGCCTATCTAGAGTAATCACTTTCTGACTCATAATGTAGCGCAGCACAGCACAGCACAGACTTGTATACCCAGTGATAGCCTGAACAGCAATGACTACTACCTGCTCTATGCAAGAAAACGTACAAATAGCTCCTCTAATTCAGCTGAAGTTAATGCCGTATTTTATGAGACAGGTTATATGATAGCATGGTAGGCATTTTTAACCATAGTTTCACCTTTAATATTAGCATCAAAAAAGTGATGGGATTGTTTTCTTTCTTAATTTCACGGAGAGTGAAAAGGACTACATCCTGCTGTTACTCTTCTTATTGACTCACCTTTCATGTCACCAGTGGATCCTCTGTCTTTTCATCAGATAGCGAGATGGGTTGCTGGCTCTGTAAGGACCCGATAAAAGGTCCAGCTTCTTGCTGAGCTGAAGGAGCATTAAGAAGAGCAACAAGATGCTTTTGGAGTTATGGATCCTCTATTTATTACACAACCTTCACAGTGCCCAGAATTTCATAGTGCTGTATTTTCTCTTCCTATCAGGCTGGATACCAGATCACTCAGCAGCGCAGGCCCATTGCAGTAGATGGCGTACTGACTTACAGCTTTCTTGGTGGAAAGAGAGCTGAAGTGGTCAGAAAAAGTGTCAACATAAAACAGATTCAGCTGGAGCAGGACAGTGGCAAGAGTCTCCATGATGATGCCCGCAGCCAGACACTCATAGACCTCAACAGAGCAGGTAACGTCACTTACTGCCCCCTGAGGTTAAACAATGTGGCCGCTGATGCTCTGTAAACCTCTTATTGAGTCTTTGTATCTTTGTACCTTTGTCCTTAGAGGCTCATTGGGCAGCTGAGAATAGATGCCATCATGTCCGCCCTTTTTTTTGCCTTCCCCAAAACCTCATAAATGAGCCTCAGCATTGCACTGAATGACTTGCTGCTTCATTACCCAGACATGGATACATATATATATATATATATATATATATATATATATATATATATATATTTTTTTTTTTTTTTTTTTTGGTGGTTTTTTTAATCTGAGATATTCCATCCTACTGCCAAAACACCAAATCTGAACAAAAATGTACCACTGTTCGAATAGGTTTTCTAAACGGGCAAAGTTTCCAGCTGTTTAGGACATTGTTAAACATTAACATGTGATGCTCTAAATTTTTGCCTGTTATTTTGAAGAAAAGTCAGACAAATGTTTGTCTACAGACTTGCTCTACAACGCAAGACCCGTCAAGATTTGTCACAAAGCTCCGAGGTATAGATACCTTAGAGATGTAAAACACAGCTGTCCTCACATCCATCAGGTGTAGGTCTAATGGAGCTGGTGATGGAGCCCGACATGAGCTGTGGAGAGGAGGCTGCTGCAGCTGTCAGGGAGCTTCAGCTCATCCTGCAAGCCCTGGGCACCTGTCAAGGCAACATGTCTGGTATGGAAATCACTCTCCACCTCTCTCTCTCTCTCTCTCTCTCTCTCTTGCTCTCTCTCTGTATATCTGAGCTGATCTACATCTAACCAAACCCAAACGTCTTTCCCTCTCAGAGTGCATCTGTCTTTTTCCTCAGAGGGCCAACTGAGAGTAGATGCCAATGTGTCTGTCCACAGACCAGGAGAGCCGCTGGGCATCAGGACCGAGGTGAAGAACATCAACAGCATCCGATACTTGGCCAGGGCTATAGGTAAGAGCCATAAAAACTGAGCTTGCTTGAATGCTTGTCCATTTTTAGACAGCTTAGCTTGTTGCATGCTTGTGTAAATGCAACCTCAAGATAGCTGTAGGAATGAAGATAGGAGACATAGTTAATGCTGACAGTGACTTGTGAAGCATAAGTTCAGTACTGACAACCATTCACAAACAATTAGCCATGCGATAGCAGCATGTGAAGGAGAATTGGCTTCCCGCAGCTGTTCACTTAAAAAAGCATAGATTTTGTGTCAACACTAACTTCACTGGCTGTTGATTGAGCCTCAGTTAAAAAGCTAACAAAGAGCCACAGTCCAAAAAAAAATCACCATTTTCATTTGCAGGTATTTAAGCATACCCATAGAGCATACCAATGGCACTGTGCTTGAGTTATTTATCTATAACTTTGAATCATACTCACTCCACTGCTCAACTGGTATTTAAAAGTCAGGGAGAAAAACATCATTTATCACAGTTATAATGTGGCAGCAGTCAGAGACTCTGGGATTTGCCAGTGTGTAACAGCAGATGTTTGGCATTTACCACAAAATTATCTTTGTGTGTTCCACTGTTATTGGATTAAGGTCTGTGCTTGTGTTCATGTTGTCTCTTATATGTCACCAGACTATGAGATACAGAGGCAGATCAGTGTCCTGCAGAGAGGGGGAACGGTGCAAAATGAGACCCGGGCCTACGATTCCAAATCAGGGTAAGAGGGCGAAAGAACAGGGCTTGCGATGCCAAGCTCCAGCCACTACTACACTCTCTGACTGGGATCTCTGCCTGGTTCATTAGTCTCGATCTTTGCTAAGGAGGAACCATCATGGTAATGATGATAGATAGAGTCATTTGGATGCCGCTGCCGTCCTGTGTTATCTGTGAGCTATGTGCTAGTCACAGGCTTATGAGCTCACAGAATGAGCCAGCTCCCACACAGCTGAGGCCTTGATCATCTTTTGTTGTTCTGCTTCCTTCCCATGAGCCCTTGCACTGTTCGAGGTATATGGCGGAGCGCGTTAAATAGTGTGTGATCACCTATGATTGGCTCTTTGTTCTCCCTCCTATGGAGGTGGCTACAGATCTCAGTGTGTTTGCAGATGAGTGGGCACAGTGATAGACATCACTACATACATACATATGTGTTTTTTGTCCGTCTCATTTTGGTGGACACAGTATGTTAGTAACCACCTTCTTCACATTTGGTAGAAACATCCACTTGGACTCAAGGACAAACTGGTCAAAGGTCAAAGGTTATGGACAAAGTGACCCTAATAAGACAATTTTTAGCCAATACTCAAAACCTGATAGAGCAAGTATGACAGAGTGTCACTATATAATCTAAATCTAGTCTGAGTGGTGGAGGATAGGAAAGACAAAAAAAGGACATGAGTATACATAAATACACAAACATCCACATGAAAAGCAGAAATTTTAAAATAAATAAGTAAAAGCAGAAATAAAAACAGACATAGCAGTTTTCATTAGCAAAATAAATTTCATTTGCATTTATTTAGTTCATTATTTAGTTCTGTATTTATATATGTTTTTATACCTACATCATTTTTTGTCAACAACGACACTAGACTGTGTTTTGCGGATGATTTCTATCATTGATCTACTGATTATCCTCTACTGAAATTGAAATACCACAATATGCCCATTACAGTTTCCAGTGCCCATTACAGAGTGCAAGTTAGTGGTATTTATTTCTAATATTTCATGTGTGCACACATCAGAATGTTTACAGTGCGTTATTGATGAAGTTTGTCTGTTGTATTCCAGGGAAACTATTCCAATGAGGGACAAAGAGGGTCTTCAGGACTACAGGTGGGTTTGTATCTGCATGGTCACTGTCATTTTTGTCCCCAGAGCTTGTGTTTATTGATGCATATGTACAATATCAGTAGATGATCCTGTCCTTGGTGGAGACTGAAAGATGGTGAAGGCGACTGAGTGGCACTTAGACGGATGGAAATAAATGGATATAACTCAAGGGCTGGAACTCAGTGTGTGGTTGTGTGTGTGCGTGTGTGTACATTGAAGAGTCAGAATGACAGATGGACAGGTGTGGGGCTGATAGAGTCGAATGATTAGGGTCGGAAGTGAAATGTGACAAGTGTGGTGTCAAAAGGAGCATTAGTATCTCATCAAAACCTCCTCTTCTCCAAGCTTATCTGTACTGATGATAAGGCATTCTCCCCCTCACTCCCACTCTCTCTCCCTCCCTCCATCTCTCTACCACCCTGCCCCTCCCTTCAGGTTCATGCCAGAGCCCAACCTACCCCCTCTGATTGTGTATGAGGATAACGGCTCGCTGCCCGCTGGCATCGATGCGTGCCAGGCCGTGGTGGTACACAAGATAAGAGAGGGGCTGCCAGAGCTGCCCAGTGTCAAAAGAGACAGGCTGGTTCAAACATACGGCATCCTGCCCGAGCACAGCTTCACCCTGGTGGTGAGTTCATAAGAGGCTGAAAGCAACCAGTGAGAGAGTGAAGTTGATTCCCTCACTAAATCTGTTTTCTGCACACTTCTCATAATTGCCATCTGATGAAGCCAGCGTGGATGCGGTTCTGCTTAAATCCAGGAGGCAGCTGAGCACCGTTGGGCTTATTTGATCCTAATTAGATAACGTGCATGTGAATGTTCCTGGCGTTCTGTTGCAGAATGAGGACGGGCTGGTGGAGTACTTTGAGGCGGTGTTGCAAGTGACCAAGAAGGAGCCAAGGAAGGTGATTGGCTGGGTGACAAATGAGCTGTTGGGTCACCTCAAACAGAAAGACATGAGCGTGAGCCAGAGGTGAGACAAATCCCCATTATGTTGCTTTTGTAATATTAATATAAAACTTATTGCTTGTCTTCCAGATTTTATTTTTTTGGCCCGTGCAGTCACATCCTGCTGCCAATGCAACATCTTAGTCAGGCCCCCCAGCACATGACCCCTCCTCTGAGTTTCTCTGTGATAGACTCACTCACTTTTTACCTTTCACATGCAGTGTCAGGAAAAGGAGGAAGAAAGGAACATGTGCAAGTGAAAGTACACATGGGATGATATCTTTACTGTAGCCGTTTTCAACTCTACAGTGGCCATGAGATACTTTCAATGAACTTACACTTGTTTTTTTTCTTGTGTAAGATTAATAATAGTTTTCAGCCTGAGGGTCTCCACTGATAAGAGTTAAGATGCTGACCATGAACTGGAACATGGCGGGTTCAGGTTTAGCTTGGGACCCTTTTTGCATCACTATCGCTCCCTCACTCCCTGTCATTTCTGCACTATTTGTATAATAGCTATTCCCTCTTCAGATGAAGTCTGTGTCTATTGGGCCTCTCTGTATTTTAAGGTATTACAAGCTCCTGCTTCACAGGTTCAGCTCAAGTGAAAAAGTGTGATTTCCTGTCAAAATGCACTGTCACCAGAAGTGATTAAAGAGGAACTATGCAAGATTTTTACCATAATTAAACAGCTTCAGAGTAATTGTGATGGTTAAATGACTTGTCACCGGTAGAATGGAGGCTCTCTGCCTTCCACCTAGAGTCTCAGCTGAAAACCAACCTTGCAAGATCAGTGCCTCTGACCTGGTGTCCCAGATTTCGTCTTGCGAGAAACCTGGAATGTTATCCACCTCCATAGACATCGCTCCACGGATAGCCTTCTCGCCGGCTTCATTGAAAACAATTGCACTTGGGGAGGGAGGAGGGTTAGCCGTGAGTTTTTACAACAGTGAAAATATGGACTGTAGGGGAAGCTCTGTAGAGAAAAAGCGACCAAAACAGCGAAAAAGCTGACTTGAATGGTTCCCTTTAAGTATATCTAGGATCAGCAGTTCAGCTTCATATCCCTCTGTCTGAGACACTTCACTGAATGGATTATTTCTAACAGATTGTTCTCAAGAGTTCTCCAATCTTTGCAGAAACGGGAAGGGTTAAATTAGTAATTACTAAAACTTAGCACATAAGGAGGAGGTCGTGGTGGTGGCGGTGTTGGTGGTAGCGGCTCTGGTATCAAAAAGCATCAACATGTGTGCATCAGCAGGGTGAAGCTGCAGTCAGACCAAAAAATGCGCCTGATGATGAGGCCAGAAACAATGTGAGTGCTGGAGTTGTAAACACGCACTGCAGGGGCAAACAACAGCAGTCCACACATACAGTCGTACGGAGTTTTATCAAATATTTTACTGTCATTAACCTCAGACTCTGCCCCAGCAGTCCTCCTCTCTTCCCTGCCCATGTATTATTTTTCTGTGCAATTATAAAAAAGATAGAGTGGCACTTCTAATGGCTGGGTTGTTCACCCACCAGTGACTGAGGTCTGTGTCATGGTGTTAAATATTACAGCCATTGCAGCTGGTTTCAGTTTGAAGCACAAGGACTGGAGGGTAACAAGAATAATAACAACCTCCCCTCATGTGTAAAGGTTCAGTGTAGTTATTTGTTTGCTACTGATTTCCACCATTGTCACACATCAATATTTAGAAACTCAGCTGTTCTCTGTTGGAGTCATAGGAGACGTTGTTACTAAGCTGCTGTTTTCTTTGGCTAAATGAGCATTTAGTCATAAACAGATTTTACTTGTGCTGTACAGTGTTTCTGAATGATGTTTTTATATCCAGGCTACAGGCTCTGTGTTGAAAACGACAGCACATCAACCTCAGCTGGATGAAATAATACACTCAAGCAATCTACACTGTACTGTCATTTGATTGACATCATGGATTATTAGATTCTTAGTGTTCACAAATACTGATTACGCCCTCACATAACGTACAACAGCTACATGTGTGAGCTCATAAATCAACTGATATTCCCTAATTTTTCACGTCTGTCAATGGCAAAACACCTGCGACAGTCCTGACAGCCCGTCGGGAGAAAGCCCTGTGTGGACAAATCCAATTACATTAGTGAAATCATTACTTTTTTTTTGGTCGGTGCTGTTTTGATCTCTCCCTGCTGCAGGCCTGGAAGATGTTGGATTTTTGTAAATGTTCCAAAATACTTGAAATGAAACAGTGCTGTTGATATTTTGAAGCCAAGAGAAGGCACCATGGTACCTGTCACAGTTGTGCTTCGAAAAAACTTGAAGATGCCCATCTAGCCACAGGCTATGAAAAAAAATATCACAGATTGTCTCCTACTGTGACACTAAATATCAGACTCAATTCTAATTTCAACCAATTTCATCTTAACAAATGTCTTGATTGGCAGATAAATAGAGAGCACAGGTAATAATGTGACAAGTCAGATACATTTGAGTTTGTACTTGAGGTCATCCCATCTTCAAAAGCTTCACATCAGCCTCTAGAGTGCAAGTAAGATTAAAATATTGCTCTGTAATGACTTAGAATAAAAAGCTCTGAGTCATTACAGAGCAAATGTAATTGAAACAAGTCAGTGTCAGTGCAGATGCTGTGAGCTTCGCTTTATCTACCATTCCCAGACAGATGTGAAACATTTGTGTGTGAGTCAATCTCAAAGTAGCTGCTGTTTATTTATGCATAAAGCTGCATTTGTTGTAGTTGAAAGGAAGAGAGTTAAAGAAAAACAAAGAGGGCAGCAGGACTGTCAAAAGCTGCAGGCAGGGTAGAAAACACAGACCCTCACTCACTCACATAAGTGCTTACAAAAAACATTTTTGGAGCACATTGCTCAGACAACCAGAAAGCTGAGACACCAGACATGTCATTAAGAGCTCATCTGGGCCTTTCTACCACCTAAGACTAGTCTCTAGTTATCCAGGGTTTCCCCTCTCAGAGAAGCTGGCAGCTGCCCATGAGGGAAACTCAGTGCATGTCCTGTGGCAGATTTGCTGCAGGATGGTGACAAGACGATGACGGAGTTGTGAAATAAACATCTCACTAGGATGACAATTAATGCCATGTTACAAATGTGAAATGTGTTTTTTTTTTTTTAAGCTGACATGCATCTTTTACCACTCAAAATGCCCTCATGGTCAGGTTATGAGCTGGAGGTAACTGGATGTTTAGCTATGTAAAAGGGGCACTGTTAGAACTGAATGATCAATGTTTCAGTCAAAATAGTCTTGTTGTGGTACATGTGAGTGACAGTGTTAATCTGTTACTAGCTAATTTCACCGTTCATTCACTTAATTTCAACTGTTTATTTGTTATTTTTCAGCTGTTTGTTCATTACCTTTAGCTAGCATTAACCATTTCAAGTTGCTACCATTAGCCTTGGCAATTATTAGTTTTAACGAAATATTTTAAAAGTGGTACATTTCTCACTTTAAGCTGTCTTTTTTAAAGGCCCTATCCATTATATTTAGTCATTTCAGCTTTTATTCAATAATTTTACTAATGACTATTTTGTTTAACCGTACGTAGCTGAGTTGTGTTTGTATAAAGATGGATACTCTACATAGATTTCTCCACATTGACATGGTTGGAAGAGATTTAGCAGAGATAGACTGTCTGGCCTGGAGTACACTGAATGAAACTCTGTCTCCACTTAATATATTCTAACAGGCTTTTTGATTCTATTTGTCTGCTAGCCGGGGAATAAGCAAGCAGACATAGGAAAGACAAACACATTATAGTCAAATCACAAATATTGTGGATAGACTGTTGCATCCTCTTCACCCGACGCTCCCACTTTTCTCCTCCTCCATTTATATCACTAATTCTTCAGTCCATTAAAATGTAATTGAATCACTCCTTCATTTGATTCCAGCCCAATATCTCCCCCTGCCCTGGCTGAGCTGCTAGACCTCCAGGAAACAGGACACATCTCGTCTTCGGTTGCCAAGCAGGTCAGTCAGCTGCACAGTCCATGCAATTATCCTTCTCTACCTGTCACTCACTACACACAACCCCAGCTAGTCCTCATTTGTTTTCCAGTTATCACCTGTGTCTTACTGGTTTCTCCCCCATTCACAGGTTTTTCAGGAGATGTGGAAGTCATCAGGCAAGACGGCCCAACAGATCATCCAGGAGCAGGACTTGGGGCTTGTTAGTGACACTGCACAGCTGCACAGCATCTGCCAGAAGGTGGTGGACTTGCATCCTGATGAGGTGAGGCCTCACATATGGATTCTCAGTTGCAATTATGTTGTTTTTCTTTCTTTTCTTTTTTTTTCTTTTTTTTTTACTTGTTTGAGATGTTTTGTGTTTGCTGTGTCTGCTGTGTAGGTCCACGCCATCAGAAAAGGAAACAAGAAAGTCCTGAACAAGCTGATGGGCCTGGTTCAGAAGGAGACCAAAGGTCGAGCTGATCCAGTTCTGGTGAGGAAGATTTTACAAGAAAAGACTTCATGAAGGTTGAGCTGCACTGTGAGACTGAGCCATATCACAGACTGAATGCCAGCTTTCTTTATGAACAAGAAAAGAACTACTGCTATGTATGTGTCTCTGTATGAGTCATCCTCTCCACATGGTGACACATGGTACCTGGTCATCTGTGGGTTGATAAAACTATTGATGGTGAAGCTGAAAATGTAGCTTCCACCCTCAGGTCCTGAGAGATGCCATAATGTAAATACTGTACAATGTTTTCACCGGATGACACCTTTCTGTATTTATGTGTCTATAAAGTAATAAAGATTATCACACTGTGTGACAATGTTAATACAACTATTTGTGATATTATATTATTATAATGAAGTACATGAACTCTGAGATGAAGTATCTGTGTGTCTGGATATTCTGACCTGCCTGAAAATGATGAATCTTGATTCACAATGAAGAATCTAATACTGTATTAAGACACTAAATTGTCCTGACACTGGAAGGAAAGACAAGGATTCTGAATGGAGTTCAATGAAAGTCAACATAAGCCATACAACACAGATTTATGTACCACGGGTCATTGAGGTAATTTTTGATGCTTGAAAATCACTTGGACATTAGGTGAAACTGCTGACATGTCACATGTTCCCTCATCCAGAGAGGTAGCAGAGGCCCAGCCCAGCTCAGATATCCAGGCATCAAAGTGATCAGTGAGCTCCCTCTTGTGGTTCAGCCACATATTATTTATCCTGTAACACTATGCCATGCTGCATTTAATATGCACTGTCAGTGAAATCGAGGTACAATTCCTTTGCGTTTTATCTATTTATATTATCTCAATGGCAGAAACCCTTTCAACTTGTCTACCACTTGTCTGCCTTTCTTCTCCCAGTGAAATCACTGACTTATAATGGTTACCTGGCCTCATCGGCTTGTTTCATATTTTAATGTTTTCACACATTAACTACAGTCCAGTCAAACTTATTAATTATAGGTTGGCTAAGTCCAATTTTGAAAGTGCTTCCAAAACTATTATAGCCATTGCCCCCCTGCAGGGATCAGAAAATTACATCTTCCACAGACGACTAGTTTCCAGCAGGAGAGTGACTGTGTTGTTATGTGGCCAGCAACGACTGTGAGGAGACAGACTGGTACTACACACCCCCCTAAAGATATATATATATATATATATATATATATATGCCACATCTGCCACATCTACAGTCAGTCAATCTGCAATGAGACCATAAATGGGAGCTGGTTGAGGTTCCTGCTTGGGCCATCTGGGCGGCATTACAGGAGACAACAGCTTCAACTACAAAACATTGTGATTATTATTATTTTTTTTTTTTTACATGCAATAACTTGTTTGCTTGCACAGACCAAACAGTGCAGTTTAAGATGTTTTATCTGAGGTTCTTGAGTTCTCAAAAGGTTCTCCAACAGTTTGCTTCCTCTCTGCAGTGTATCAGTCACTGCATGTAAATGGAGGAGGTACACTCCTGTGAGACCAAGACCTAGTTTCAAACAAATTCTCTCAGAGGGAAAGGGCTGTTCGTAAAGGAAATGTGAATTAAATGAGGACATCAATGTCTAAAGAACAAACAGCCACAAACTCCCTCTGGCACAAAGGAAACAATACATTGATAGTGTCAGGTGAAAGCTGTCAGGCAAAGCAGGTGGGTTGCTGCTCTAAAAAAGGTTGACTATTTTTTATTTAGTTTAAAGAGAGGTGGGAAAAGTTAACACATGAAACGCATTCAGTTTCATTTACCAGACGTTGACTTTATTGAAAGAGGCATGCCTTTGTGCGTCAGCAACCTGGTCACCACCACTGACACACACAAAAACTGAGGCCAAGCAGTATCAGAGAGGATGAATCTTTGGAACCTACAGAGACAGAAACTGGTCTATAACCTTGGTTATGATACCCGCTTTCATGCCACAATGCAGCTGAAACAGTGATTGTAATGCTGAGTTTATTACTCAGACTGAAGCTGTGCTGGTTGAAGGGCGGGTGTCAGCAGTGCAGACTGACACCATACTCGAAGGCTGATAAAGTGCTCTGCAACATTCATTTACCACAGAGAAGGACTTGTTGAAAATGGCTTTGACTGATACAAATATACACTTTCGAGACAATTTTAGTAAAAAAAAAAGGAAAAACATTTATCATAGAAAGATCCTACTGCATAATTCACTACCTGCATAGCATCATGTAGAAACTGGAACAAAAAATACACAATCCAGATTTAAGATGTGTCTTATTACAAATGTCTGTGTAAATCACAATACTACTGTTGATGTTTTTTCTACCATTCATTTCTTCAAAATTAATTTGAACTTTGTAAGATCTACTCAAAGCCGACAATCTCAGGGTCTGAGTCTGGCAAAAGATTACAAGAATGAAATCTGAATAATCAGTTTGAATCATCTAAACTGAAGAATGTGCCACAAATAGCCTCAAGGCATGTTATACAATGTCCATATTATATTAACTGCATCTTTCCACTGAGTTGTGGACGGACGGGGATGGTTGTTGATTTCTTTTGCTTCTAGAAACTGAGTTTTGTCAAGGACAAAAACACATCAAAACAACATACTGTATGGTGCACATCTTCAGTCCGTACGGCTTTTCTTTACAGCTTCAAGTAAAAAAAAGATCATTCCACTATAATATATTGCATTACACCTTGTAAACCCATTTAAAATCAGGCAATAATGTGAGCTAAAAATCATAATTTAGGCACTAATTTAAAAGGATTTCTGTCCTGGTGAGTTCATTTAACAGAGGCAGGCTTTGTAACAAAATATATCTCCTGCATTATTTTCTATTTTAATAACCTTGTGGACTGAAATAAAAGCAAATCACAACAGGTTCCCCTCAGTAACTGTTCCAGTCTGAGATGGTTTTCAACAGATGCAAAACTACAGGTCTCCCAACAGTGACATTATCAGATTTATCACAACTAAAAACACCCTACACAATCCCTACAGAAGAACGTGATTACAAACCATAATTAAGAAACCTCTTGTGTAACCTTGTTGAAAAACAAAATGGCAATAGAAACTCTGGAAAAAAGCTTAAATACCCCATCCCATTCTGAAAATATCCCAAACTTAATTATATCTAAAATATCCTTGATTTGCATAGTGTTCTCTTACAATATGTACATTATAAAGCATCGCTAAAGTAAGGCAAATTAAAAATAGCAAGAACAATCCTGGTTTTGGTGCTGTGGTGTGGTGTGGAGAAGGTGGAGCCCATTAAATGTGAGAAACTAGTGCATCATCTTCACCCAAAGGCTTTTTAAGAACTGAGAGAAGAGAATGTGCATTAAAAAACACCTGAGGTACCATCATGAATCAACTGAAAACGACCACAATAAATGTACATCTAACACACCACTGCAGAGACTGAAGTGACTGACCTGTCTCACTAAATAAAAGATGAAGCCATGTAACAGAGAACAAAGTCGGGATGTGTTTCCTGTGCTGACGCCAGTCGGCTACGGCAGCCACAACCAGATTACATTGTCATGCTGCTAATTCAGAGGTGTGTAATCCTATGGCAGAGAGGCAGCCACGCTCCAG
Source organism: Caranx ignobilis (assembly GCA_021432705.1). NCBI lineage: Eukaryota > Metazoa > Chordata > Actinopteri > Carangiformes > Carangidae > Caranx > Caranx ignobilis. The sequence goes on from MU269982.1 coordinate 6,581,201, forward strand.
AGAGGCCACCTGAGTAACAGAGCCAGACTGAGCAGCAGACTGTGGCTGCAGACAACATTCAGAACAAGGCCGGGGCAGATCTGAGCTGGTGAATGATTGGAAAGTAGAGATGCTGGTTTTTGTCTACAGTCTTTGGTTGGAGGACCTGGAGCTCGCCTTTGTGATCATAAATCAGCTGATGCAGGCTGCAGCAAACAGGTCAGAGTTTGGACCTCGTCCTCAGCTGCCTGACACTTTATACAACTAGAAAGATGAAATAAAAAGTGATTATCTTTGCTTGGAAAATAAATACTCTATTATTTTTAAAATAGTTGTATAAATCACTGAATCTAGGAGGTTTCCTTATCAAGTAGTGCTTGAAAAAAAAATTGAAAAACCACCATAAAAGAGTCTTTTTCAATCTGTCAGAGATGAGTGAGACTCATCACAGAGGCATACTGGGACACAGTTACTCTTCCATAGGAATGTAAGATAAGATGGAGTGCTCTTGTGCGATTGCAGCCAGTTCTTTGAGGAACTCTGTGAAGAGGACGGTTGCGAAGACTTCTGTCCGATCCAGAGAGATGGCTTTGGGTTTTGGTGGCGGCGAATTCTTCAACAAACCCCCGCCTCGCCATGGGTGGTGCCACTGCTGCTGTTTTTGTCTGGGAATATGAGGATTTATTAAGGTTACAGGATGACAGTGTGAAAAGAAAAAAAAACATCTGCTCTGGGATGTATGAAAACACATTATATTCCTGTTGTTGCTTTCTCCATTTATAAATAATTTGACCTAAAAAAAAAAGTAGTACCAAAAAAAAGTGAACAAGTAAGGAAACTAAAAACTTCATTTTAAAATTCCTGTCATAGTCTCTTCTTATCCTTCCACAAATGAGACAGAATCTAGTTCACAAACAAGCCTGAAACTCTGGGGCTTAGCTGAGATGGAAGCTCATCTGCAAAGACACATGACTTCAATCCTAGATCAAGACAGGATCAAAAACACGAACTGATAATGAGAGCAGATATTTTTTGGAAGCAGTTTTGACATATTAAGTGGGATTGAAGAGCTTGACAACAGAGCAGTGTTTGTTTTCTAATCTTCAGGTACTCCGAGAAACATTCCCAAAAATATAATCTGATCTTCGACCAGCTGCCGTTCTGAAAATCCTAATTATTATCAATTGGATATCTGGTGTCTGATCACATTTGTAGAGAATCTTAATAATAACCAATAAATATAAATGTATTAGATTGTTAACATTTAATGAGAATGTGCTTCATTCATCAGTCAAAGCAGCCCAAAGTTAAGCTGCTATAAGCCTAGACTGCCTGGGGGACTCCCATGATGCATTGAGGACTCTCTCTGTCTCTGCATTTATATCATACTACTTGATATCTCTTCATAACCTGTTTTCTCTTGAGATGCTTGTTATGATTTGACCCTGAAAACCATCTTCCCTAATCAGCTTCTTAAAGTGAACAACTGTTTTTTTCACAAGTTTCAAAAGGTAAAACACCCCCAAAGTATGTCAGTATGTTTCTGAACATTAAAACTGCTTGTTTTGACTGTTTCACATCAGCTAATAAAGAACTTTGCTGGCACAGAAAGGGGTGAAAAAAAACATCCTCTATGGGTGTATAGTCACCTGCTGCCGTGAACAGAGTGTCCCTGGCCAGCAGCCAATGCTGGGCGGCAGTTATCATCTCTGGAAAGTCCTTTCTGGTGGCAGCCACCTCTTCTATCTGGTTCTTCACGGTGGCTAGCACCTGAGCAGGAGCATAGAAAAGAACCCGAGGGTTACGTTCACATTTGCACTATTTACACTGATGTAATTAAAGCTAGAGTAATGAGAACAACCTTGAAATCTAAGTGCTGCCTGATTGTCTTAATCACGGATGTGTCATTAAGTTACACATGAAAAAACAGAGGAATAAGGGAGGTAGAGACGCCTTCACTGGATCTTACTTGTCAATGTTTAGATTTCAAACAGTCCTTTGTGTTCCTATTTTCTATCACTTCTGAAAAAGGGACTGCATGTTTCAGCATCTCTCCACCATGTTACAAAGCCCAGATCTTTTGCTTCTTCTCTTTTTTGTTCACATGATCATACACTAGCTTCAAAGGATCACACGTGAATGAAGGTAACCCTCTTGCCCACACAAACACACAGACACACAACATGTTTTTCTCACCTGGTAAAGCGAGCGAACAGTTGGCTGAAATACCAAGTTGGTGTTGAGGAGGAAGGAGCGCAGCAGAGGCTGAGGGTAGGCGGCCAGCTGAGCCAGGATGCCCGTCAACAACAGGTTGACATAAAGCGAGTTAGAGAGCATGTTCTCCAGACGAGACAGCAGCACGCTGACAAATGGACCTGCAGAGAGAGTGGTTAAAAGCGAATATATTTAAGTGTTAAAATATGTGTTAAAAGTCCATATGTAATACCCCCTAAATGGTGAGGCTTAACTTACCCGTGAAAGGCACTGCGTAGCTTCTACTCGTACTTCTGCTACGAAACTTGGTCCCAAATGGTGACTGCACTTTCTCCGGCTCTGGTGTTTCAGCAGAGAAGGAGGTGAAGTCCATCTCCTCCTCTTCCTCCATCTTGTCCACATGGGCGACAGGTGTCTTTGACTCTCCGTCAGCTTTCGCCAGCTTCCCACCTGCCTGCGTGTCCAACGTACGAATCAGCTCCTCGTACTGAGCCAGCAGGTCGTCACCCAACTCGGTGGTGGCAGCAGTCGTGTTTTGGAGGTTTGAATTACAATCTGTTTGGACTTTGGCCTTTGTGTCGAGGCCATAATTGCCATCATCAGCCATCACAGCAGATGGAAGTGTTACACTCAGTCCATTTTTGAGGGGAACCTCTGCTGAGCCTGGTTGGGCTTCGTCTGATTCAGACCTGCTGGGTTTGCGTATACCGTGCTCGCCGTCTCGAGCGTCTTTCTTGGCGACAAGATCATACACCATGACGTCATCCTGGAACTCATTTTCCTCAATGTATGAGCCTTTAATCAACATGATGGCTGTTTTTCTCATCTCCTGGATGTGCTGTGGGGGCTCAGCAGGAGGCGGCTGTGGGGGTTTACTCTCTGCTGGAGTCTCTGTAGTCTGCACTGGGCATGCATCGTAACTATCATCCCACTCCAGCTCCAGCTGGTTGACAGAGGGCGGCTCGGCTTTTGGCGGCGGGCAGGGTCGAGGGCGTGGCGCCAGTGGCTGAGGAACTCTTTTGAGTACCATCTGGGTTTGTCGACTCTTGAGCCCTGGCTCCTCGAGGACGCCAGGTTGGTATTTCTCAGGAGGGGGGTCTTTACCGTCGTATGGGGCTGACCAGACCTGGCAGGCCTGTATGCAGCTGCTGATGGTCAGATGGGCGTCGCTGAGGTAATGCAGGTAACTTACATCCAGGTAGAATTCTGACCCGATGGTGCAGGAGTTCTTCTCAGCCTCTTCTGGGAAGCTCTCTTTTTCCTCTGGCAAGAACAGATAGGAAATGTTGATGAAAGCTGGTGTGTGACGCCTCACTGCAGCGCTCACACAGAGCAGAACTAATGAGTTTGACACGTAACTACAGGGGGGAAAGTGATGTAATACAGCAACACAGCAGGACACCTCACAATCTGATCAAATACACATCATCATCATTGCTGTTATATGTTTATGTTCCACTTATACAATACATCAACACCTTGCAGTGCACCATCCTATTGTTTGTTATTGTTTTAATTGGATCCCCATTAGCTGCAGCAAAACTGCAGCTATTCTTCCTGGGCTCTGACATATAATGTACAGTACATCATATCATCACAACAGAAAATCAAAAGCAAACTGAAAGCGTTGGCAATGAGAATAAGGGAAAAGAAAAAGAAAAACAAACAAACAAAAAAACAATTTGTATACAATAAAAAATAAATAAAAATAAATAAATAAAAACCATATATTGCAACAGATTTCTCAAATGTGACAGGATAAGAAATTCTACTTCTACAATAATTATTTTGTTTTGCTCTCACCACAGTGAATGACTTTCTTCTTCCTCTGCTGTTCTGTTTGTTTTGACTGCACTCCACTATTACTGAGTGTCTAAAATCCATTCACTCAAATTGTGTTATGAATGGAAAATATGCTGGATGAGTTCTCCTTTCAGCTGGTTTGAAAGCAGCAAAAACATCCATAAAAAGCTGATTACAAATATGGCTGAAAAGGAATCATTCATTTAGACTAATCTGCAAATCATAGAAAACAAAAAAAAAGAAGTATTCAGGCTTCTCAAAGGGGCATTACTGAAACTTCCAAGCTCCAGCTGGGGAGCTTTTGAGTTTGGGTAATAATTAGCTGTACCATTCACTCTCAGAGGGATTATTCTTGCTTATTACAATTTAGGATTTATTTTAGTAAATCAGGGGCCTCATTTCTGAGGCCTGGTCAATCACATAGCTAGGACCACCTGTAATAAATAGCTTAAAATCTTCCTTTCATGCCATGTCCCTTTTACCTGTGGCATCGGCCTTTGTGGCAGCCTCTGCACCTTTGGAAAAGAGGATGGAGTCCAGCTGTCTGAGGGGCGGGGGGCTGCGATCTGGGGAGCAGCAGGACGGCGTTAATGCCAGGATCTTGGCCGCTGACACAGAGTAGCAGTCCCTCTCCCTCACCACACGTCTCTGACTCAACATCATGTGATTACAGGGGATCAGGTACCTGGGGAGGCAGATGGGAATGAATCGTGTTAGGAAAACCAACGGGTTGTCGTAGGAGGGAGAGGAAGCAGGGGGTAGTGAGCAAACAGATGGTAAAAAAAGTCTGCATGGCAGGAGGTGGTGGGTAAAATCTCATCATATCATAAATCAATTAAATGCACCAAGCGTTATAAGTGAGATAAGGCATGTGAGCGACTGACCTCAGTATGAGCTGCAGCATCACATCTTCACAGTATAAGCCAATGAGAGTGCGGAAGAGTGCCAATGACACAGTGCCCAGCTGGAGTGTTGAACAGAGAGACACAATTAAACATATACAACAGATGAATATAGCACAGGAAGCTTTTTACATAGTACTGCTGAAATTGTGAAGATAATCATCAAGAACAGGTGACAACAAAAGATCAGGAGAACATTTTACAAACTATGAAGTATCTAATACTAATGCGTAATAGTTTGTAGTTTTCAGGAAGTGTCACCAAAAAGGACATTCTAGTCACATATGCTATTTTAGCCCAGGAAATGTTGAAGGAAATTTAATGAGAGTGTGTTGTGTTTTTCTGTAGGTTTGGTGTTGTTGGAGTTGAGTTAACTAATTTACAAAGCTGGAAAAAGAGGCACTCCCTTTTTTAAGATTATTAACATCATATGTAAAAACAAACAAACTCAAGGCTAAAAGCCCAGAGCCATGCTAGCAGCTGAATGCTAATGTTAGCATGCTAATATTTTGATGGTGATAATGTTTACCAGATTAACTATGCATGCTAGTGTTAGCTAATGTGACCCAAACACTAAATAGCCTGCAGCATGGTATTAAGGTACTTGACTAGCACGCTAGTGTTAGCTAAAAAGCAGGAAACATAAATGAATCCAAGTGGGAATGTGTTTTTTAGCTAGAGGTGAATCAGGAGAAATCTAATAAGTCATGAAGATTCAGGAGAGTGTTAAAGTTACTTTTACTTTGATAGTTTTTTTTTTTTTTTCTAAATATACAGACTTTCTGGAATATTCTCTAAAGAAAGTTTTCTCTTTAAGTTGATGAGGGCACATCTAAACATTTCAAACTTTAAACTGGGAAACAAGAGCACAAGAACCTAAGAAGACTAAACATCAAAGCTGAACGCTAACAGGAAAATAAAATACCTGAAATGTGGAATATTTGCACATTAACTAGGTGTTTTCGCTTGGTTCAATGTCATAAAATGTGAAAAGTAAACATGTTTATTACTTTTCACTAGAAGGATCTCCTTGAGCCACTTACACAGCCAAACAGCGACGTAATGAGCACATTATTTATTCATTGTAATGCTTCCAACATATGCAACCAACATATTTGAACAGGACACCCCCACATATTGGACTGTTTTAAAATGCTGATATCAGTTGAGTTTACTAACAGGGCATGTCATTGCAACTAAGCATCACCATGGCAACGATCTCCCTGCTTTTGTACTGACATTTAAGTTTCTGTCTCTGGGGTCATTTTCAAGTCGGAGAAACCTGATGAGTGCAATCTGTGTGTGTGTGTTGTCAAGAGAAAGCACATACACAACTGTGATCTGCATTTTGTCCTGCAATGTTACCTGAAAGGGGGTGTTGATGCGGCTGACCAGGGTGTCTAAGATGTGGACGCTCTCGTGTTGGTGGAGGAGGATGAAGGAGAGGAACGTCTGCAGCAGGGCTGGCTCAGAGACACTTCTCAGAAAGAGGTCAAGATATGCCGTGGTGGTCATCACCTCCTCCAGGGTCAGCTACTCAGAGATAAGGAACCATTAGTAAACAGTGTCAACATTATCTCCAGCTGTTGACATGTTTGAGCAGATACTACACTGTTTGTACTGAAAATTGAACTTCGGGAAAGTACAACTTTAAGATTTGGACATGATTTAATTCTCAATGGGCAGCCTAGTGCTTTAAAAATTTCATACTCCAATAATGATTTTTGGTGAAGAATTACATGGCTAACATTTACAATAAATATGAAGCATGAGACTGCTATCTTAGCTTCGCACAAAGACTACAAATAGTGAGAAACACTGAGCTTGGCCAACTACTGTAGCATCAATGTACTGTACAGTGTGAAACTATTCGTTCAGCCCCACACACTATGATAACTTTAGGGCTGAATGATATACAAGAAATAATCATATTGTGATTATTCTGGTAGATATAGCAGTTGTGATATGAGTCACACTTTAAGTTGGCATGATCTTCTTTTCTTTTATTTTTTGTAAATGAGGATGTGATTTTTGTTGGAGCTTGTCCCAAACAAACATGTTCCTTTCTGGATATTGTCAGTTGGGAGCATCTCTATGCTTGCTAACCATGAGCAACAATATTGTGACACATTTTACTTTTATCAAACACTTGCAGTTTCTGCTGTTGAGATAATGCACTTGGGGATCCTGAAATATAGATTATAATCAAGTAATCATGCTGCCCTACAGTAAGGGTATTTTTTTTCCACTCATTGCTAGGGTATGAATAATTTCCAACATATTCCTACCCCTTTGAAGTCCTTTTCAGGCATACACAATGTATTATGACATATATTACACAATTTTTTCAAGCATAATATCCACCTCTTTTTAGAAATCACCTCCTCTAATAAGCTAAGTTACTGAGGAAATGGTTTAATAGTTCATTACTATCTCCAGTAATGAATGTGCTGTATATTTGTCCAGATGAGGAACTGCATAGAGACGACAATGAACACTTAAGAAGAGGACCAACCTTGTGAAGAGCTGGTGCTAGAACAGGCACAAGGAAGCCGTTGTAGATGTAACTAACCAGCTGGTCTCTGATATCAGGGTGGGCCACCTGGGAACAGTCAGCATTAAAGCGCATGTCAGTCAGGAATGCCGTCAAGCAGAAGGCTGCACCCATTAACCACGTGTGATTGCATTACTCGTGTGGCGGAGCCTTGTTAAGTGTATGGGTATGTATGTATGCATGTATGTGTGTGTGTGTGTGTGTGTGTGTGTGTGTGTGTGTGTGCAGTCCCTTTGCATGTTCACCTGAATTACGGCATTGCAGAATTCCAGCGAGTTGAGAAACTGGACGAGGGGCGGCATTCGGAGCCAGTCCTCTTTGTGGAGGCAGTGCCACTCCTCATTGGGAATGTCCAGTTTGGTGGGGAGGGATGAGTACAGGCCGCTGAGCCCCGTGGCCAACACCTGAGGTGAGAGAGGTGTCCAATAGTGTTCGTTTTTATGTTTTTATACCATTTTCTCACATTTTTGGATATAGTATTGACAGAACTTGTATTTATATTTAAGACACCTGGCTTTTGGCTCATCTTTTTTTTATATATCTTTTCAACTTGCTCTTATTCTGAATTTGGGATTACTGTTGACTCGTGGTTCACAGTACACAGCTAGTCAAGTAGTGATGATCCTCTCACTTTGCTTTGCCTGTAAACTTGTACATTTTAATTATTGGCTTTCTTAATTAAGCAGGAATTGAAGAGCATATTATCTCTTTATCTTTCTGTTATGTTTTAGTTTTTCAGCTTTTTGACTGTTATTCCACTATTATACTATTCATCTGTTAAATCGACACGGTGAAAAAGATCGGTCCTGTATGAGGTACGACATGTATTGTAGATACATGTTGTCTAATGAAGAATAATCCGAGATAAAGTGATTATAGAGAGAACATTATGGGCTTCGTTACAGATTAATGAGGCAGTTTGTCATCTGGTGTCGGTTTTGCCTTTGGTTTCAGATTTACAACAGCGTTTTACTGCTCACTACAAAGAGACATACTATTATAAATCACTTCATCTTCTCTGTGTTGTGATAATGTAATGCCGATGTAAGCACAGCACTGCTGCAGCCTGCCTCCACTCACAAGGTAAGGCAGCGTATGTAAGGATTTATGCCTCTGAAAGGTCAGCTCCTAGCACGTTATAAATATTTGAGCAGCAAAGTGTTTTACTGCCTATAACGCTCCTGCAGTATTACCCATGATATGGTAATAAAGTCACTAATTAATGCATTAATGTCAGCACACTCTCCATGTTATGGGCAGTATGGTTTTTGTCTTTTCTTGGTGAAGTAGGAGGGATTTCAAAAAAAGGCAGAGCCTATAGCAGCTGAGTCTAAATTAACTGTAAAATGAGTGCATCATTAGTGTTGCATTGATGCATACATCCTCTATAGGATTATCCTTGTAGCCTGCCAGTGGAACCAATTAAATATAGACTCATGTTATTCAACTGGCAGCGCATCAAAAGCCACTTTTCACTGCGCTGTCTGCAGCTGTGGGTAAATGGCATTATTTACATAGGATTAGCTACAACTGTGTTATAATCTTATGAATGCCAGACATTTGTAACATTCATTGCCAGAGATGTTTTAACCTTTTTTTGAGTGGGTTTGTGAATTCATCTGCATATTTTGGTCCAACTAATGCCAGGGTCAAGGAATAATAAGAGTGCCACTGACTGACGAGGATTATGGAGGACAAAACAACTGCCTTTTTATTCTCCACTAGAAAGAGAGCAAGAGAGGGACAGGAGGGGAAGTAATTCATCAAGTAGGACTAACCGGGCAGAAGTAGGTGTTTTCTGCAATGTGTTTGGCCACTCGCTCGTTCTCAGCAGACAGTGACATGATGAGCAGCAGAGCATCTCTGGCCTGCTGCCCCACTGTGCCCTCCCTGTGGATGAAGGGGATGAGCAGGGAGAAGATGAGGAAGTTGGTGGCTCCCTGATCCTCGCTGGTGTGGAAAAATAGCTCCAGAATGGATGGGTCCTTTGCAAGAACGCAGCACAGCTGATTGAGCAGCAGCACCAGCTCCGCTTCAACAGCAGGCACCGTTGTGCCCGAGCAGGACGACAGCAGCATCATGAGCGGCCTCAGGATGGGTTTGTGATGCAGCAGGGGCTGGTGCGCCTGCCCCACCAGCATCTCATACATCTTCAGCTGCTCCAGCTTCATGTCGTCAGTGAACTCCCGGCGCAGGCTCCACACGAAGAGTCTCTCCATCACGTTCTCCATCACCACAAACTCCAGGATGGGGCCCATAGCGCCGGCCTGACCACTCTCCTCCTCCATCAGCAGGAAGAGCATGTGCTCCACGTAGTTCTGCACCGCACTCGCCTCATCTCCAGGGATGGGGCCAAAACGAGGGCTGCCACTAGAGCCACCGCTGAGGTTGATGACACTCAGGGAGGGAAGGGTGGAGTTGCTGCGCAGTGGATCATGCTTCTCTAGGATCTTCACCACCTACAGTACAGACACAATTAAAAGTTTTAAGGGACACACTATTACACATTATTACTCCACTTTTGTGCATGAACAGTTATCATGCTTTGGACAAAGAAAAGGACAGAAAAGGACAAAGCAAAATGGAAAGGAAGAAAAAAAAAAGAGTTTTGGAAGGTTTTGACAAGTGGATACAAAACTTGTATAACTTGTATAATCTGATTAGAACATAATGATGGGGTGACATTTAAATTCTTTCATTTCTGATGCACAGAGGAAAGAGGAAATGAAAAATAGAAAATACTATTACAAAAATATGTTCATAGAGGATTGATTCTTTATCAGAAAGTTATACACACAAACCATGTATATGAGCACACACTTGAAAACAGTGATAGCTACCTCACATTCATTATCAAATATGATGATGGGAATCGTGAGTATTACTGCTCATATTACATGTTTAATCTATGTTACAAGTCACTATTTTCTATTTATTCCAGTTCATATTATTTGTGTAGATGGTGTTTGTATATCATGTTAATTAAAACTGGTACCTTATAGGTAAACTCCTTGCCTTGTTCCTGACAGGTTAAGTATCAACAAATATGATGTGTAAATAAACCAGCAGCACAGCACAGATGAACTCAGTTCAGTGGCTCACACTGAAACCGTCCTTTGTGTATCCACTCCCTCCCTTGTGTGTCCGCTGCATAGAAACCAGAGTCACAATAATGAAGCCAGTGTCCCCAGCCCGTTGCTGCTGCCATGACAATAACTGGCTGTGCACAAGAGAACTGGGCATGGCTGATGGAAACAAGAGAACAGAGCTTGTAATCCCTGCCTGAGCCCAGTGGGGCCTGACCCAGAGGCCTGAGCCTCAGGGATTTGTCCAATTCAGAATCTCCAGCTATGACTGAAGTGACAGGCTGCGACCAGGTCTGAGGATCGTTCAGGGAATTTACGTACTGGACATATGGATTGTGTTTGTGAACTACCTTTTGCATGCAAGGTTGATGCTTATTAAACCATGATGCATATAGACTGTGCATATTAGCAGCTGGTAGCGAGCGTGATCGTTTACTTTCATAGATATATAGATCTGACAGCACTGACAGGTCAGCCAATGCCCTGCACCATTAATCAGAATATGGGTCATATAGGAAATGTCAGTGGGCTTCGGCATTGAAAATGTGACCTAGCACTGGGCTCCGGCTGGATAAACATCAAAAAGGTCCAGACTTTGATTTTTTTCAGTCCCTGATCAAGCTCCACAAAAAGCACCCAAGTGAATAATGTGTGTTGACACAACAGTAGGGGTGAGTTATGTGAGGCTGGTCAGATAATAAATGTGACTTAAGATCCATGATGTCAGACTGAAGGTAGCATCACATTGCCAAGTCCACACTGTGCTTCTACAGCGCTGAGGTAAAAGCTTTATATTGGATTGTTCCATATTTAATTATCATGGGGCCATTACCAGCAGGATGAGTCTGAAGTCTGTTTGTAGAAAGTGAGAGAGGAGAGCAGATATTTCTTCCATTCTTTGCCCACGGATGAAATATTTCTGCAGTCAGCAAAATGTCGATTTAACTGAAACACCTTTATTTCAATTTGGGATAGGATGAGCAGTACACACTATTAAGAGAGACAAATTTATAAAACAGACAGATTCACTGGGACTCACATGGCATTAACCATGAATGGAATGAGTCTGCCCACACTACAGTGTCTAGAGGTGATGATTTCTGGCAGGCACAGCAATGGACAGATCACTTTGCATGTCACAACAAACACCATGAGCTGTGAGAGGCCTGGAGAGTGCCAGATAAGACACAGCAAATGATCATAAACCTAATCTTTCAACTCTGAATCAGGCAGAGCCTCTCAGCGAGGGATGGGGCTGCTATTACTTACGTGTTACTCAGATTTCAAGGTTTTCCGAACTGAAACCAAAGTCAAGTGGACTCTTATCAGGCTGCAGATTAACTAAGCTTGGAAATAAGACTCAGCAGGGGTGGAACTGTGCTTCCAGTTTGCCTCAAGTTAAAAAAAAAGAAAAAAGAAAAAAAGCTTTAATCTGGAACAGGGAGTTCTCATTTTTCCTGTTCACAGTCAGAGGCTCAGACAAGTCAGCCTTTGGTTTTTTTCATTACAACAGCATCTTTCCCAATACATCACCCGTTTTATTAAAATTCTTAAAAACTACATCTGATCCTTCTCCCTTGTAGGAAATCCAGAATCTGTGAAATGAAAATACTTGAAAAAAAGAAAAAAAAAGTCTGTCTTTGTGCACTGGGGCCTTCAGATTTCAACATCACTATTATTATTACACTAGATCACTCATGGGCCAATGAGTTACAGAGGTGTGTGATGTCACAAATGCTTGTACACTTACTTGTTGAACAGATTTAAAGTGAGTGCAGAGAAAGTTTCCGCTGCAGCAGATGGGTGTGAAAACAGCCCTCTGGTGTCAAACTCTGCACGTACATCACTCTGCACAGTCAGACTCACAGAGCCAAGTACAACACATTTTTATTGACTGTCGTTCAACCAGGGTTTATAGTAAAGTCTCTGCATGTGCATTAAACCTCACACCTTCCAACCAAATAACAGAGCTAATCCCTACAAGCTTGTCCCAGCCAGTGTTGACTGTAATAAAAACACAGAGGAATTCTGTTTAATTTAGCTGTGAACAGCACAGAGCCTGCCCACTGACACTAGGGTCAGACCCCACACTGACACCCTCTAATGCTGACATAAACGCAGCTGACAGTTACCAGCGCACGTGTCCATCCCCTCCATGTCTGGCCAGTGTCACTCTAACTGTGCCTCGGTAAGCAGAGTGTTTGTTCGTCTCAATGTGGGAGGAGAAGGACAAGCAGGTTGCCAGGCCCCACAGGGGTCACCAGGGACACATGCTGCTGCAGAGAGCCAAAAGTCTAAGAAGGTCGGCTTCAAGCTGCCAAGATTCCACCGGCCATGACCACACAGCAGTTTGTTGGGACCCAGAGTTAGCCAGGCAGACTCTGCTGTCAGGATTTGCAGTCTAATGTGAACAACCTTGCACTCGCTGTTTGGACTGGTTAAGGTTGGATGTAAGCTGGACATGTTTCACAGCCAGTTGCTTCCAAACTGGGGGTCTGAACTCCTTGATGCAGCCCCAAGAGAAATAAAGCGGCAACTAGGGCGATTAACAAGATTAACTACACACAAAGCTGTGTATCTTTTTGGCTTTTCTATAGTTACTCCTGTTTTGTTGTGAAATGCTGGGGAGCTACACCTCATCATTTTTTAATCAAATTATCTGAAGTGTGAAAAATGTCTTATTACAAACTGCTCCCATACATGCAACCTGCAGGGAGGGGTCACAGGGTGTTAGATTTGAAGGACACATGATAAAAGTGTGGGAATGAAGAATTTTAAGAATGTGTTAAATGGACAGTTCAATGTACATTTGGGAAATAAGCTCATGCAAGAATTGTAAAACTGATTTTGCATCAATGACAGAGCCAGAACCAGGAGTAAATTATCTTGGCAATGGTTCAAAAATATGCCTACAAACACCACCAGAGCTCACGAGTTACTGACTAACTGCGTCTCATGTGTTTAATCTGCAACTGAAAAATGTAAAATGACAGTTGTGGTTTGCTGCGCATGCTGTGACTCTTCCTGAAAACTTCATATACATGTCAGGAAAACAAATAAATATTAATCATTAAGAAAAAAATTCCCTCGACAATTACATGGAGTGCATTGTGCATTGTATGTATGTATGTGTGAGCTCTTTAAGACAACGGAGCCTTGATTTGGTGCTCTAGTTTACCTGAGCCCAGTGGTTCTTGAAAACAATCATGCAGGTCTCTGGATCCACCCCTTTCAAGAGCAGAGACTGCCCGTCTTGGTTTCCATTGGCAACCATGGAGGCCATCACGGTGACCGGATCATGTGTGAGTTAAACCATGTCATAGGCAGGAGAAGGAGGAGGTTCCTGACTGCTTGTTGGGTGCAACCATAACCACAGGAGTAGAAATAATCACAGGGAACCTGAGGAGTCGGAGGAAAAGACATCATCATACACAGAGCCATAAAAAGTTGCTTCATAAAACAGCAGCACAGATGCAATGTTATGACTGGCGATTGCAGTGCATTGCTCCCCCCCTTCTCTGCCTTTGCATGGCCAGACAACAGCTATGACAGGCATGCAGGAAAGAGAACAATAACAGGCAAAGTCAGATGACTCAGTCGAGGGGAGAGAGACACATCTTGCTCGACTCTGGCTCAGAGAGTTGCCTGACACACTCTGGACTTCAGACCAAGCTGTCAAATTACTTTTGGAATACCTCGGACACCCACAGAAGATTCCTGCAGGCCGCCTGACATCATGCTCATTACAGACACATTTTTTTTGACATCAGAAGGTGAACAGCAACTGGGTGTGAACTTTCATGGATAAATGGGGTAAAAAAAAAAAAAAAAAAAAAAAAGATGAAGAGGAAGAAGGACAAGAAGAAGAAGAAGAAGAGAAAAAAAAGATTGCTAGTTTTGCATGTCAGAAATGATTTTGATTCGTGCCTATTTGATTTCTGGATCAAACACATGACATTTACAGTATGTTTTTGGAAAGCCAAGTCTGCAGTGCTCACATTGCTTGTTTTGATGAAAAATATATATATTATTTTGGTTGAAAATTGCCTGTGGGCAGCTTTAGAGATCAGTTCCAACACTCACACTGGCAACATGGAAATCTGGAAGATGCCCACTTTTTCCCCCAGAAAGGAACTAATTTGTTGTTTCCCTTGGAGAGGACATTACTGGAAAGATTGATTCTGTTAGAACAAGACAAGCTATCTTTGACAGCACAGGGAATGGGAGGAGTGTACCACTTTTTACACAGATAATACAATATGACATGGACCTAAGAAAAAAACTACATTAAGCCTAATTCAGTTCCCTGCTACAGTGTGTGTTTCCAGGTACTTAATGAGGAAGGATGTTAGGATGTGACTTACACAGTGACTATTTGTAATGAATGTCACTGCAGTTTGAAAAAATGTTTTATCTAAGAATAGCAGGAAGACCCTAAACACAGTATCTTTAATGTTTAACAAGAATAACAGTCTACAGCTATGCTAGCTGGCTGTTGCATTGTACTTAAACACAACACCGCCTCAAACTACTATGTTTAACCAAAATGACAAAAAAAATGACAAAAAAAGATGACTGTAATTTTAATAAAACAGAATTGCTGGAATAATTTATCCAATTAAAAAAATATTTTTAAGACTATAAAGCTATGCTAGTTGCTCTGACTGGTCCTTGGGTTCTGAGCTAATTGCTAATATGCTAATGAGCATGCTAACACACTCACAGTGACTTTGCCATGTTGAAGTTTATCTTGTATGTTTACCACTTTGACCATCTTATGACATTCTTCTGTTGATATTTAGCTAGCATAATGTTTACCACTTTCACCATCTTACCTAGCATGCTAGCATCGTTAGCATGCTAATGTCTGCTAATTAGCACTAAACATCAAGTATTCCGCATGCAGAGGGAATGGCATTAGTTTTGCAGATATTTGGCCATAAACCAAAGTAGTACAGTCATACCTGTTGTATCTGATGATTGCACTCGAGAGAAATGCAAATAAACAAGGTTATTTTAATTAATGCGATGGGGAACATGGCACAGTAGCCTTAGCTTTCACTCAACTATATGGTGAAAAAACTCAGGTCTCTACAGTCTTGGAAATATGAGTGCCTGGGAAACAAAACACTTTGTGCCAAACCACTGTGTGAATATTGAGATGTGCGTAGATAGTAAGTGAAAGGGCAATCATCCATTTGATACTTCAGTTTGGACTAAGCTAGCTGTTAGCATGGCTAAAAACAATCTTCCCAGCAGCCCAATATGTAGATAAACAATGACTTGACTAAATCTGAAACGCTCGCACAACATCAAGATAAAGTTCAGCACCAAACTACAGAATACAGGATGACAACACACCACATGGGGTTCAAACTGTAAAGCACCCAGCAGCTGCATGCCACAG
Organism: Caranx ignobilis; assembly: GCA_021432705.1. NCBI lineage: Eukaryota > Metazoa > Chordata > Actinopteri > Carangiformes > Carangidae > Caranx > Caranx ignobilis. The sequence goes on from MU269982.1 coordinate 6,597,146, forward strand.
TAACAAGTTAAAAGCTTCTAGCTCCTGCCCCTAAAAGTGCTTCCCAACCAATCACAGCCATCCCCCTCCTTCTTTTGAATTCACTTTGCCCCAGTACCACAGAAACATCCCCGCCAACCACAGAGTTTAGGCACAACAAGGCACACAGTCAAACTTTCACCATCTGTTTTCAGTTAGAGGAGAGTGCCGGCTGGTTGGATTCTTGAGAAGGAATGTAAAAGCAGCGTGGAGAGTGTGTCAGATCGTGTGTGTGTGTGTGTGTCAGAATCGTGTCTATGTATGTGTGTGTTTGTGTGTGTGCAATTTGTCTTTCTTACCTTCTCTGAACCATCTTTAACAGGGCCGCTTGGCTAGGCAGACGAAGATCTCATTGTTGTCCTGTTGTCACAAAACACAAAAATGGAGATATGATGATAAGCGAACAGAGGAGCAGGAAGTGAGTGTGTGCGTGAGAGGCGAGGCATGGTGGGAAGTGACTGGACATGAGTAAGCTCCTCCGAACACCACTTGGATGGAGATCGGGAGGAGGAGGAGGGAGTGAGGGAGTGAGGGAGGAGAGAGCAGGAGGGGGAGGGAATAAAAAAAGAAAAACAGGGTGAGAGAAAGTCTACAGAAAAGGAGCTCCAAGGAAAAATGTCAGAAACACTGCACATGCATAAAATATAAAGAAGATGCTAAACGTATGTTGGCTGTTAACATTACTGTAGAAATTGAACATCAACATCACATCCTCATGATGCCTCCCTCACAGGAGAATAACACCATTGTCCCTTCCAATTAGTGCTGTGGTGCCACATGGCGTCCTTCTCAGCTTCGTGAGGCCCATTCCTCACTAACATTACAACTGCCCGCTGCAGCATTAAAACGGAGTGATCGTGGGAATCCTGTCACATGACGCAGCAGCGGCCTTGAAACATTCATAACCAAGCTTTTTGGTCGCATGCACATAGTCACACGCTGACCACATCAACAGCTGTTCAACCTGTGTGTTCTCCTCCGGCCAATTCAAAGCGGTGTGTTTTTTTTTGTTTTGTTTTTTTATCTTGAAAGCACAATGCCATGTAAACACATAATGTGAGAGGGAGACAGATGGAGAGATGATGTGTGTGGGTGAGTGTGCTGAAGAGGAGTCATCAAACACTCATTTTATTTCTCAGGCTGATTTTGTGTAGTTGTGTCGTCCATGGAGTCATTCCCCCTGCAGCAGCGTATAGATGCCACCCATGGAGCCACACACACTGCTAACATTATATTTATTTGGCCACACATCTTTTATCTAAACCCACATTTGTATCATGCACATACATTAGGACCTCTCTGAGTTCAGAGCGTGAGGATCCAACCTTGTGATTAAACAAACATCCTGCTGCACCAACTGATATACAGCTGCTCCACAGCGTGACTTAATTTTCTCTATTTAAATTCTGACAGCAGGTTTTAAAAATGGCTGCCAGGCTGGCAAACAGGCATCAGCTGTTGATTGCTGAAGTTGACAGAACGCACAAGACATAATTTAATCATTTATAACTGGAGCAATACAGATCCTGTGTGATCATACCTCCTCTGTCAGCAGTGGAAAAACTCACTAATAATGGGCAATTATTTTACACAACACGACAGTTAAATGTCTCTCTGTTTCCGTCTCCCACAGGAAATGGATTTAACTCAAATCTAGTGACTCAGCTCTAATAGATATGGACTAATTCTATTCAACCAGTAATTAACCAATTTATCCAGTAAATAAAAAGACAGTGGGAGTAAAGAAATGCCAGCCATAATTAACTTGATTTAGACTAGTGTAGAAGAGTGTGTCCAATAGAAAGCAGTGTTTAGCACAGCACAGTGCACAGGTTGTACAGCATTCAGGTGTTTAAATGCAGCACCATCAGGGAGGTGTCTGATTGGTCTCAGATCCATCAGGCAACATCCTCAAACACAAACGGCCATCATCACAAAGTATCCTCAGACACAAGGACAAGGAGTCCTGTGATAGATGGTGTGGCCCCGATCACAGCTGAGACAGCGTGAATCCATTTTTGAAACTCTGAAATATCAAAATATTGACCCCAAAAGTCCATTATTGGTTGAGTCCTGGTATTCAAACAATACCAGACTAGCACTGTCAGACTGGATTTACAGTATATAAGCCATAATTGGTGACATATTAGTAGAGAAAATAAGGTATGAATATCTCCCACAGTGAACCAGGAAATGCTGAACAGGGTTCTTCTTTCAGTGAACAAAGTAAACCGTATTGCCTGATCTGCCATATTCAAATTTCAATTTGAGCTGCACCTCACCTTTTTGAGCTGCCTCCACCTGTTTATGAGTGCTGCTTTGATGCTCGCTTTAATTGCAGTTTGGCTGTGTTTGGTTTCTGGGTAATGTCAAAAACCTTCAAATCAATACAAAGCCCCTGACGTTGGAGAAGCTTTTTGTTGTTGTTGTTATTTTGTTTTGTTTCCCACTGGTGCAGCAGACTGTAAGATTAGCCTGATGTAGGTAATGATTAACCCTCTCAGAAAGGAATAATACTCTGGAAGTAACTTCTCACACATATGACCCATTTTTACAGTATATTTCTATGTTGAACAATCAGCCAATAGGTTCAGGACTTGGGTTTGACAACTCAATACACACACCATATGAGACTGAGCACTGTAATACTCTACACAATCTCAGCAGGCATTAAAACAAGCATACTTTCCAGCACAACAAAGACTGCCATTGAAGAATAAAATGTGCATTTTCAACTAATCCAGCAGAGGCCTATTCATGAAAGTCATGACCTACATTGCGCTCTCATTTACAGTACCTGCTGTCATGTTGTCACCCAGCGGGAGGGCTGATGGTTACACAGAAGACACTGCTCCACTTGCTCAAAATAACCTGACATACAGTACAACTAGAGAGCACAGACAAAATATAGGTTGTGGAAAAGACATCTTTAGTGCATTGTTTCTGAGACAGTTTATTGTAATGAGACGCTTCACCATTTACATTGTGTTTGTTTACAGTCTCAAACTGCAGACTGATTCTCTTGATTTGGTAATTTCCACTTATCCACTTATGGCAATTTGACAATTATACATAGGCCTATTTACTGTTACCTCATCTCCTCAGCCGGAGACATAATCAACAGAGGCAGAGGAGAAAAGCAGCCTGGGATTTCCTCCTGTTATCCACACTCATACAGTATATGGTATTTCTTTCACAAGGTGGCATTGTGGAGAAACAAACAATGAAAATGCTAGAAAACATCATCCTCTCGATGTGTGTGTTGCTGCTGAGGATGATGAAATGGGTTAACTTCTATACGTTTCATCTAAAACTGTCCCAAAACTAACAGGGACTGTTTACCAGCCTGTGTTTCAGGCATATTTTAGGTGCTGTCCCTGGGCCGGGAGGAGAGGGGGGGCGCAGGATCAATACAAATGAAGTCAGGGAGAGAGAATCTTGTTTCCAATGTGCCATGACAGAAACTACATTACACACTATAGCACAGACTTTATCTAAATGAACAATAAGCTCTGATGCGCTTATTATTCCTCTTTCTCTCTCTCTGAATTCTTCTTTGATACGGGGACATGATTAAAAGCAAAGTGCAAAACTAGTTTAATCGAGTGCAGTTTGATCCAACAGTCCTTCCACTGTGCATGTTATAATGTTCAGTCTTAGTTTGAATTATTATAGATGTGATGGTTCAAATCTAGGTTTATCATTACACTGGCTGACATTTCTGAAACATGTCCTCCTGTGACTGACAGGATGCACAATGATTGCAGATGCATCTTGTGATGAGCTCAGACACATCAGTGATGGTTCCCAAGTGTCAGACATCCTCACTGGGGCGACCGATCAAGCCCTGACTTGTGTCTGAGCAGCGTTCAGCTGTTTGATCCACAGCCATGGTGACGTTTACTCTGCCACTGATGCCTTTCTTCATTTGACAAGTGATTCCAAAATGAGTGAGGGGCCTTGTAGAGGCCCTGTCCATCAGACCCTCTGCAGCTTTCCTCTATGGACCAACACTGAGTCTGCTGCCACCCCTGTTTAATGACAGTCCTCAATCAAGCCCTGGTAGCTGGCATGCTTCCTCTCATGCACTGTTAACCATATGACCATAACCTGACTGTTGCCCTGGGTACAACCACCTGTCTTGGATAACTGCACCTGCAGCACAACGTCTAGCCAAAGCAAATGCAGAGGTGTTCGCTCTGCAGATAGTATCCTGGTGATGACACCGGTAGTTAAGTCTCTCTCCCTAGTGTTTTAGTATTCCCCTCACAACAAAAAAGACTTGATGGGCTTAGCAGGACTTGACAGACCAATGTCAGACAACTCCTGTGATACACACCTTTTACATCCAGTTCTTTCTCTCACTCCAGAGGGAAATCTCATGCTCTTTAGCTGCTGAATGCTCCACTGTGTTCACCAACTGGGTCAGCAATGCACTGTGGGTACGAAAACATCAGGGAACAACCACCATGAGCCCAACCATGGAGATATGGGCTGGGAAACCAAAACAGTGAGTTACAGGACGCTGAGAAGCTCCTCAGAGCTGAGAGGAACAGATGTGAGTACAAATACATGCCCTCATTTAATACAGTTTGTTAATATTATAATATTGATCAATGGAGCTTTAAATAACAAGACAAAGACTCTGGCACAGTCAAATGAAATATCACTGGAGTAAATAAGAATGTTTGGCTCATGTTTATGAACAATACTCTGGAGTTTGTTATAATTAATTTTTCTATCATAAAAATACTCATTGGTTTCAGTAATTATGACAAAATCACAAGTCTGACCAAACTGTGTAACTTGTGGGAATGGTTTTGCATAAAGAGCAACAGGCTCATGTCCTCTCATGCACAGGGTGAACATGGTGACAAAATGACAACATGGGCTTGGCTTATTGTGTTGCACCTCTGTTTTTATCCAAAGAAGCTTCAGAAGAGTTTAAAGAGCAAACACAGTCTACCTTCTCGTGTCATTTTTTTTTAATCTGGTTTCTGGCATTGTCAACTTTCTGTCATCCAAGAATTTGTCACAAACACACGGGTGTGGCCTGGACAAATAGCTCAGAGGCTGAGACACACCCTTAACTCAGAGTAAAGATCATTCTCGATAGACAAGATTTTAACCCAAAGGTTGACAGGCAGATTCAATCAACTTTGAGCATCAAATGCATGTTTCAATGCCATTATATCCTAAAATTGTCTTTCTTGTGAAGATGGGGGGGTTAGCTGCTAAATAAAAGTTGCTTTCAGAGTTTCATTTCCCCTGAACTCAGCATTACAGCCCATCGCCCTCTGCTGAAGGTGACACTCGCAGGGGAGAAATTTACAGCGGGCCAGGTGGCAGCCATGGTAACCCAGAAACAGGCAGGCCCATTAAAGTGATAGCAGCTGCTGAAATATTCAGGGCTACAGGTGAAGCCATTGAAGAGCCAGATACTGGCTGGTCTGACTATTTATAGCCTTCACTGTCCTCATCCAATCGACAACACAGTGGGATGAAAAGCCATTCATTTTCTTATCTATGTCCCTTGTTGCCTTCAGCCAGCGGGGTGGTGACCACCCTGCTGGATCATTCATCTTCCGGGGAGACAGACTCAGACTTGACCCATGCTCAGAGCTCATTAGAAAGATGAAACGGACAGATTGGATATGATTGGACAACAAAACAAATCTAAACTATTTGCAACAAAAATGAAAAACAAATGATAATCACCAATCACCCAATTTGTTATATATGTTTTCCATCGATTGCTCACTAACCAAAGTTTGATAATTGTCATGTCTATCTTATTTTCTGGTCGTGAAGCTGATCCAAAATCAGTGGGATGTCATTTTAGTTATTTATACCTCTGTTCATTGAAGAAGCTCTAGGAGGCCATGATAGGTTTTTGAGGAAGTGGGATAGTTGGTGGCAATGTAGGTGTTTTCCCAGTTTAACCCTTGCTTGGAAAACCTGCAATAACCTGATAATCAAACCTATCATCAGACCAGATCAAACCTGTTAGCAAATACTGGCCAATATACACAGTGCTATGAGCATTTATCTGGAGTTGTGTTTCTGGTGAAAGTCCATCCAATAGTCAGTCAATCACTCCTTATGGCTCCATTTTTTGGCCTCTGCCAACTCCTGAGGGAAGTTATTTCGGTTATTTAGCTGCCCCACTGTGTTCATCAGCTAGTTGCTAACTTTGTCTTCCTGCAGTGTGCCTCATGTACAACTGCTGTGTGGCGAGACAATACAGTCCCATCATGCCATAAAAACAAAAAAATGAGCCAAAAGAGACTGTGAAGGGAAACTGCTGAGTGCATTGTGGTTTTATCACCACAGCTGGCTTCTTAACATTACACAACATAAAAAAAATAAAAAATATTGATTTCATCTTCCTTGAAGTCTGTGTACAGTATCAAGCCTGACATGAAATCAGTCTTGAGAGGCCTTTAACTCCAAAAGTTTATAATGAAACATCAAAAGTTACATGGTCTGTCAGGGGGCCGGCTTACTTCACATCTCTGACCTACATCAGTGTAACCAGAGGAGCATGTCAAACAAACCACTACAACACTGACTATCCTAACAACACTTACACTCATACTCTTTATTTTCCAGAACTCATAACAATTACACCAAATTATGAACAATTTCAAAATGTTATGTTTCATGGTAATATATTATAACACATGTACATTATAGCTTATCCAACTATATCTCATTATGTTTTAGATGATAAAAATAACTTTGCAACTTGAAGATCAGGCTTCAGTGAACATCATTCAATCATACATAAGGTAAATTATTTCAATTTGAAGACTCCCTTCAGAGTCCCTACAGGACGCAAACACAAGCTCCACGACTGTAACTAGCTTAAGAGATAATACTGTGATTATGTAAGCAGATAAACGTTGCTCCATGCTGCATGCCTGTGGATTTTCGCATGTGTACTCCTGAAGGCTGACAGAGTGTCGGCAGGTGCGTTCAGCCAGAAACTGGTTTCAGCAATGGACGGTTCCATATTGCTCAGTGATCACAAGATGGGATTCATTAACATGGACAAACACAAACAGGTGCTTTGTTTAGCCACGAGGGAAGAAGGGAGAGGAGAAAGTCAAAGGAACACACAGCAGGTCCCACAGACCCTGAAAGGAAAAAACACACCTTTTTATCTACTGAGCTCTTTGTAAAGTAGATAAAGGGCTGAGCAGATGCTTAAAGATAATTACAAATTGCAGTATCTGCCAAAATTCTTTACATACCATTCAGCCCAGTGTGTAAAATAATGTAATGGAACTGTTTAATGTTATAACTCTCCTATGTGTCACTACAAAGCCCCTCTCAGCTCTGACCCTCCACCCTGCAACCTTAAACCACAGCATACTACTCATCTCTCTCTCTCTCTCCTGTTTTCCTCTGACCCTCACGGGCTAAATTACCTCATTGCATGTACACAATGTGGGCTGCTGGTGACATCAGCCCTGTACTTTCATGTCGGTATGAGGAGACTTCAGCCTCTCCCCCCACGTGCCACAATGGGCTTCTGTCAGTGATAAGAATGTGTTTAGTGTGGGTATATCCTATCTCTGCTCCTGCCACTTCCTCTTGAGCTCGTTTGCATCACATCTCACTTGCTGATAAAAAAAGTTGTCTTTGCATGTGGACTGGCGGTGGGGGGTAGGGTGGGGGGGTGGAAGGGAGGAAGAGGATAGAAGATAAAGCATGTCTGTGAAGTTCAGAGATGTTTATCATGGAGTCGAGGGCATGCTGCAGCTCTGCACTTGTGTTAACCATCTGGATGAAAAGAAAAGCTGCCATGTGACGTAGCCTAGAGTTTTTAAAACTTTTTAAAAGGGAAAATTAAAACGCCTCTCGGGCTCTTCTGTGTCAAATATTTGCTTGGGTGTGGATAAGTATGTTTTTTTCTCTCTGTGTTCTGGTTTTCACCCTTTTTAGACTGACTTTTCTTTGCATTGAAAACAAGTTCGGTTGAGGAAAGGAACATGTTAATTTTAGCCTTTAAGTGATTTCACACTCCTTTTTCTTTTCCCTTGTCATTTTTAAAGCCAACAGAGATGCAAACTCTCTCTCTCTCACACACACACACACACACACACACACACACACACACTGTTGGCTGATAGCAGTAAACACTGGCCTCTACACCTGCACTATATTTTTCCACTTCATGACAGCCATCCCTGCGACAAGAGGACAAAATGCAGGCTCCATAAACAAAACTCGTACTTCCATTTGAGCTCATTCAAAAGTGGTTTAACCAGATTAAGTTACAATCTCTTTTCTCTCCACAACGCTCTGAAAGCAGCTCTTTGGGTTGCAACACAGCTGAGCTAACAAATGGAAGCTAAGAACAATAAAACACGATTGTAGGTATACGTCAACAGTTTGGGAAAGTAGAGTTAGATGAGAAGCCTTGTGCCACTCACAGGAGAAGCTAGAGGTTTTGTTTTTCACTGACATGTTTAGCTCTTCTAAATTAAAAGGTGATACTTCACTTTGTGCTGAGCTTTTAGGAAACGCTGCCAGAGACTGTTGCCACATAGCTTTCATGTTGCAGCGCTGGGGCGCGGGTGCCGAGGGTGGGGCTAATAATCCCAAACACGGGACAAAGCTGATCTTGCTTGGTCATGGTGGGAACGGAAGGGGGAAACCTGTTGACATGCACAAACACCTGCTGGTATAGTGACCACGGCTGACTGACTGACTGAGTTACACAGGAAAGTGTTCCTTATGCTTTCCTGCTTTGCAAGTAAGATTTGAAGTCTCCATATTTTCTGAAAAGCAACTAATTTAAGACACTTTTGAAAATCTCTCTACAAGCCATTGTTCAGTGACTGTGTGCAACAAAGGAAGCATCAGGCAAGGTGATGCTGATCTCATCCCAGCTTGTGACCCGAGCCTATACATCTAATCACATTAGCATGACCATTATTCACAGTCTGGAGATTCTGTGTGCGAACATCTCTGCCAAACAGACTCTGGGTCGCTTGTGAACATCACTAGTATTCACCGAGATGGCTGATAAGCCACGCATTCCTCCCATTCCTCGCTATCAGATCATAGAAATATCACAAACTTCTGACCACTCTCACAGGTTTGTCTACAACCTGCTCGTGTTTATGGTGCTGATCCAAAGAGCTGCAGGGACAGCTGGGATTTACATCTTCATAAATGCAGTGGAACAGATTACAAGGCAGTGCCCACGCAGCATGTCACCAATTACGTACAACAGAGATCACACTGTATAAATTTAGACAGCCTCGCCTGAGAATCGTCTATAAAATGGTGTGGAATAAGAGCAGCTTTGTCATAAACAACCAAATAACAACAAAAACCACAGTTAACTACTTCCCATCAAAAGTCAAAAAGGTCACACTTTTACATCCTTTACCAGAGTGAAAAATAATACCGCTAGAGATCACAGCACAGGAGTTCTGATAGAGCTACTCCGTCCCCTCAGAGCAGCCCAGCTCGTGCGCTAATGAGCTTTAAACAGGATCCACATGAAGGGAATTTTTAAAACCAGCTCAGCGACCGCAGCAGCCACATCTGATCATGACATGGCTGTTTGTTGCAGTTGTAGAGGGGAGAGAGACGCTCATTTTCATATTAGGGACCAAAGAGGTTGAGAAAGAAGGAGATGGAGATAGTTACGCAGTTACCATGTGGTCTAAAGGGTTAGGGATATGGAATATCAGTCACGTGATAACACATGGCTCTGTGGTAGGGGAGGGCCACAGTGTGACAGTGACCATGACCAAAACACCGTGGAGGCCACATGATGACAACCGGATCAAACCCCATGAGGCCAGGAAGGTCTGGTTAGTGATGAGCCTTCATTAGGTTCATCGTAGGATTAAAAGTTGCCAGAGATTTCCATCATAACCCAGAACCCTCAGCATCAAAAAGCTCAAGGGATCATGGGATACTTGTCCCAGGTTAATGTCAATCAAGCTTATCCATGTAAGGTCAAGAGGTCAAAGAGCAAACTGTTAGTATCACCCTGTTTTTTCAGTGTTTCAATATGTTAACATTTGAATTAAAGCATCTTATAGACAATATCACAGTAGCCCTGAGAGTTCATCACACTGCAACTTCACAACACACAAGTAAATAGACAAATTCAGAAAATATAATCACTCATTTGTCATAATTGGGCATTTAACAGCCAGGTTCATCACTTCTTAGTGTCCCCTGGAAATATTTCCACTGTGTTGCGAATATTTGAGCTCATATGTGGTCAAACTGATGAAGATGTTTTCTGAATTTCTTTGTGTGAGCTCTCAGGGCCACTGAATAATGTGTTCAACTGCTGCACTGAGAAAATAATCTACCTGAGCAGCCAATAATAAAAACCAAAAAAGAAATCTTCAACATCTGTTAAAATGCTTTTAAAAAACGTCCAACAGACTTGAAAACACACTCACGGCTCACAAACAAACAGGGTGGAGAAAATAACCTCCCAGGCAGCAGAGTAATAAATCAGACAGCAGGATGAGGTAACTCTTCTGGCTTTTTCTCTCCAGAGAGAGAAGCTGAACAAAAAACACAGCTACAGTCGTTCGTCTCCTTCTAAAAGCCAGCAGCCCCTGAAAAAGCTCTGTTTCCACCAGGTGACTGTGGGAGACATTGATTTAGCAGGTGGAAAGAGGACACCTGTGTACAGGAATGACACTCACACAAGATGAGCAGCCATGAAACATTGATGGTGTTTGCTGGTAACTCAGCACCACCCTTATACTGTGCTCCTGCTCTGCTTCCCTGACTGGTAGATGTGTGAGCTCAGAGCCTCTTTGAGGAGGACAAAGGCCTAAGGGAAGACGCAGGAGTCAGGACAGGTGAGCCCAGCTGCACCTTGGATCCTCCGTGTGTATACATGATTTGATGATTTATTTTGTGCAGCTGTGGGCGCTGCTGCAAGTTAGTGCAGGATTATGAAAGCAGATGCACTGGAGAACATGTTCTTCAACAAAGACTGGTTTAATGGCTGAGTGAGTGGAGCTGGGGTGGGTCCATGCTGTCTCTATGGTGAGGACACATCAGCTCACTTCTTTAACTTTACAAAGATGTGAAACTAGTCCGGCATGTTGCTAGGAAACCCCCCCCCCAAGTAAAACACCAGAGGGACCAGCGCCCCCCACCCACCCCCGGGGCTGCAGCTACCAGATGGGAGATACCCAACTCCTCCACCCACCCGCACTTGTCAATCACAGAGTCCCGCAACTGTCAACTGAGAAAACAGCAAAACACACACACACATGCTCCAACTAAACACCAGAAACCGTCGCAGTAATGTTGTAGTTTAACAGAGAAGTTAAAGTTACACTTGTGCACAAAAGCCTGTTGTTGTGTTTCGAGTCGTTCGCTTCCTTCTTACCGTCAGACTGGGACGGATCCTCCGGTTGGACGGACAGTCGAGCAGCAGCAGCAGCGTCGGCGGCGGCGGCGGCGGCAGGATTTTCTCTCTTTAAACCACCAACACTCACTCGGTTTGTCTTCTCCGGTGATTAAAAACAACAGCTCGCAGCTCCTCTATAATGTCCCACGCTGATAACACTACACGGAGGTGTTATACGATGTAACCAAGCTACTTAACCTGGCCCCGAGCGCGCGCGCGCACACACATACACATACGTACATAAAGGTGAAACGACACTAATCCTCATTTGTAAGCTCCTCCCACTGAGCTGCAACAGGCCACATCCAGTCAAGGAGTGTTTCCATGAGTTTCAACTACGACAGACTGGGAGAGGTGTCTGTCTGGTGGCGCTCTTTCAAGTTTGTCAGAATATTTATTTAGGCTGCACCTTTGTGTTTATTATCCCACATGTATCCCCCCCCCCCCCCCCCCCCTTTTTTTTTTTTTAACACTTTTTATCATTTTATTTTCATCTGTAATAGTTATGTCATATCAATTACGACGTCCAGAGTCAAAAACATCATCTTATCAGACCTTAGAATATATATTATAGAAGTTTATTGATATGAATTAAATCTGTTAAACTACATGTTTGTCTGTGTCTAACATGGGTTACTTGATATGTCTGGTTCTTTTACCTACAGGATATTTTTCAGTACCCACTTTCCTAAAACATCAACCTATTGACAAACACTGGGCTGATTCAGATGCTAACAAGAGATAAGAGATGATATGACAAGGATCGTTATGGCGCCATCTGTTGGACATAAAAGTGACACAAAAGTTGTGTATGGCAGTTTGTCTTCAAAATTAAAAAAAAAAAAAAAAAAAGTCCTCTTCTTTTTTTCCCTCATATATCCCGGAGCAGCTCATCCACCAGTCTTTCCTCCCACTCTCTGATTCATGTTGACGTGGAATCATCTTTTAAAACTACAGTACATTTAAGATGTAGGATGGACTTCATTTTTCCTTCATACTGTCCACATCTCCAGTAGGACCGTCATCATTGTGGTTTCCAGCCTGAAATTATAGGAGCCGTAACTGTAAACAGAAAAAAGACAGAAGCAGCATTTATTTTTGATTGAATGAGACGCTTCGCCTGAGTCATAATCCAAACAACTAGAGCAAAAAAACTCTCTCAACATACAAGTTATAGATATTATTCTGTGATTATTGAAGTGACATCATCCAACTTTTCACCTTTTACTTCAGATTTTGGGGGATTTAGAGTTGACAGGCTTTTGTATGAACCATGGGTATGAACAGGTGTGCAGCGACATCTAGTGGAAGTTCGTTTGAAATGCAGTTTTCCCACAGGTGTTGAAGGGGATTCATTTGATCAGTGATTAGAGAATCTATCACGACTAAAGCTGAAGACAGTGTTTCTGTAAGATGTCCTGTCACTGATCCTGTGGTAACACTGAGCATGTCTTCATTTTCTTTTCTTTTTTTCTTGAATCAAATGCACAGATTTTTAATTGCCCTTAACCCCACCTGGTACACCACGGTTCATCTAGCCTCCGTGAAGGGCTGACCATTAATGCTGCATTGTATAGAGAGAATACAGCTTTGAGAACCTTAATTTTTTTTTTTTTTTAAAACTTTGTCCGGACAGTGAGTGGCACCACCTCCATCCACAGCAGGGCAGAGAGACAGAGAGTGAGAGAGAGGGAGAGAGAGAGCGAGAGAGAGAGAGAGAGAGAGAGCTGCTGTGGGCAGGACTCACTCAAACTTGTGCTTCCCCTCTGGACAGTTACCGATGTTATCGACCGAGCTGCCGGATGGAAGAGCGATCAGCTGCTCACGGAGAGAAAGTTTTGTTTATTTCTTTGTTTATTTTTGACTTCCACCTCGTTTTAAATCCCCATGGCCGAGGCCCGGCGCGAGGATGGGGACGAGGGGGAGCGTGGGGATCTGCGGGAGCTGCGGAGCAGAGGCCAGACGACAGGTAGCACCACTATGTTGTGTTTGGAAATGTCACTGACCATCGCCTACAAACGGTCAGCTGATTGTCGCTGGAGGCATTCCCCTCTACAGACAACCTATCCATCCATTCACTTTTATAGACAACTATGTAAAAATCAATTAGCATATGCCTGTCAGTCTTGAACCTTGGCTGAGGCAGAATAAAAATCAAAGTTGGGGTATGTAAGGTGGTGTGTGTCTGCAGAACAATGCAACAGTCAGACCTGTTGAGGGTCTGCTGTTAGACTGTCACACCATGTATGAATGGAAACCAATGGAGGCCTGGTAGAGCAGAATAAATACAAGAGAAAGTGTAATAGCATGCATTTGAAAACATCAACAACAAAGATGTGAAGTTTCTTTGATTTGCAGTGAGGGAGCTCAAACACCAGGGAAGAGTGACATCACAAGCTGTGGAGACCTGACATACGCCTACAGCATCTTGTCACCCAGACAGTAATGTCTGTGCAAATGTCTGGCACAGGACGCACTGATCAAATTGTTTCTGCAAATGAGCATCAGAAAAAAGTTTGTGTGTGGATTTGAACTTTAACTTTGCTCCTTCAGTTGCTATGAAAGAAGAAGAAGAATTGTACTTATGTACATTTAGTTTGGTTTCATTCATATGGGGGGGGGGCATTCATTCAGTAAGAGGTCCTGTGTGTTTTGTGTCATTGCACGAAAGGCTTCATCAGCCGCCAGGGTTGTGATGCTAATAGGAATCACCAATACTTTTTCATCATACGTTAAACTCTCTTGCTCCTTTCACTTTAGGTTTGTTCACAGATCTATAATGTCAGTACTAACCCTGTGATTCAATGAACAAAGCATTAGCTCTTGTTTTCTGCCACTTGCCTCACATACAAGCACAAGTCTCACATCAGACGGAGTTTCCCTCCATTATGGTTCACAATGAGGAGGTTCATTGTCAGGGTAACTTAGTTTTCTGTATTCCCTGTTCTTCTTAGCAACGCCTGGTGTGCAAACATTTATTTCTCAAACTCCCATGTGCCCTTCCCAGCCATTTACAGTCAAGTGTGCCAGCTCAACACACCCCCACCCCCATCCACCTCACATACAGACACACACGCACACACACCCTGATCCCACCTGCTGTCTGGATGGGAATTCCTGTCAGCCTGTGTGTGTGTGTGTGTGTGTCGACAGGACAGGCTGCTGTGTCATGAACAAGCTGTTGTCTGGACTTGATGCAGTTTTTTTCCACGCTCTCAAAAATAATGTTACAACATGATATGTTCTAGGTGTTTTGCCTTGGCCCCGTTTCACGTAGTTTCCACTGTGAATCACTCGTCTGTATTGACACTATCTAATTGTCTCTGACTAAAGGTCCACATCAGCTGCTGACATTGTGTTATACTGACATGACACCACAATCTGTCGCTTCATCTTGTTGATCAAGTGAGCACAAGTCTCTATGTGGTGGTGGATGAAGTCCACAGCTCCATCACTTGAATCAGAGTATTGATCCTCCTGGTCAAATAATACTTTTTATTTGTCCACTGATTTAAAAATTTGCACTTTACATATTTTGACTATGGTCAACCCTTTTATCAGACTTAATCTGTGACTGACTATGATGACTATGACTGGGACCTACTCCTTTACTGAAGTTTTGACTGGTTTAGTTTCACACACACACACACACACACACACACAGAGGCAGATTGTTTTTCTTCCTTTCCTTTTGTTGCCAGCCCTTTCACCAGCTGCTCTGTGACTGCTGCTGCTGTGCTGAGTAATGTCAGCATGTGTTCAAGTGAGAGCACAGCTGTGAAGGGAAACCAGTCCTGCTGACTTCAGCAGCTCTCTCATGTGTTTGGGGGCTGGTTCGAGGTGTCGATGGCCTACAAATACTAAGAGATATTCACTGATTTGGAATCTGATTCAGAGAAGCATGAGGGGCAGCTTGTCAGGTAATCTGGCATTGTTATTCATTTTCACAAGTTTGTTGCTCTCAGTTGAATAGTCGAAAGATTGACTAGCCTTTAAAGGTTAAATATGTGATAAAAGTCAATAATTCGTCCAAGATTACTTAATTGCTGAGTCTTTTTTGAAATGGCAGTGATTCTAAATAAATGTAAGACATTGTGAGACAAGAGATGGTTGTAACAGGACATTTCAGTCTTAAGTGTGTTCAAAATTTAATTAGCTAATGTTATAATACAAACATGTCTGGTTTAGTCTCAAATGTGCCAATTCACCACAGAGTCCACATTGGCTAGGATGAAATGTGACATTATAGGATTATGCTAGCTGGACTGACAGGTAGCAACTAACAAGTTAGCACCGGCAGCTAGTGTGTAAAATGTCTACATTGACTTACAATATACATGAAATAAGTTTGAAGAGGTTAACTCCAGAGCAGGCAGTCTTGTTGGAAAAATAAATGACATTTAAAAAAAAAAAAAAAAAAACAACAACTACTACTTTCTCATCTCAATGAGTTTTTTTTTTTTTGTCACTTGTGGCCATGAGTTAGGTTAACTGACAACCAACACATTGGCACTGACAGCTAGCTTCAAAAATATCTTGAACAATAAACACAATGACAATTTGAAGAGGTGGAATAAACTCTAAACTGAGCATGAAATTAAAAAAGGTAGGCTACAACCAACCTCTGTTATCCAACTTCAGCAGCACTTTCGCCTGCTGCCATGAAAAGCAAATGTAAGCATGCTAATATGCTGAACTGAGACAGGGACCATGTTAAATTGAGGGCGGCTACCTGTTGAACATCTGCATGTTAACATTGTCATTTTGAGAATGTTCAGCATTTAGCATTTAGCTCGGTGAGAGCCTGTTAACTCTTAGCCATGTCTAGGTGGAAGCTAAATGCCATGGATATCTTCATGACACTGTGACTTGTAAGAATTTCTAATTAGATATATTGGTCTTCAAAGTGGTTCAAACTGGTCTTCAAACTTAAGCGCTGTCTTGCTTTATGTGTTGTAATGTTTGATTTGATAAATGATATGGGGTGAAATTAATTCCTAACATACATTCCTATCATATACTTTATTTCCAACAGACTCAGTCTTGCCCTACTATGAACCACATTAAGCTAAATGAATCTGACATAATGGAAATGTTAACATTATTTTTGATACTATATTGTATTTTTAGACTCATGCCAGTTACTAATGTTCACAAAGGGCCATGATTGTCCCGGTGACCTTTATCTGTGGTGGAAAAAGAAAAGAAAAGAAAAAAAAACAGTGACAGTGCAGTCTTATGTGGCACAACCTCCGCTTCCTGAATGACCACATTCCTGTTGAACAGATTGGCCAGGTAAACACAGGCGCGCTGAGATGTTACAGAGCCCTCCCTCTCTTCTTGTTGTGAGTGGGTGTGTGTGTACCTGCAGGCTTCAAGCTGTTGCTGAAACACACACACTTGCTTGGTAGAGCAGGAGGAAGGATCTCTGTGGAAATATCCCGCTTGATTTTGTAATTGATTCATCGACAGGTAGGAACAATACTGTATGGTAAAGACGAGGATGAGCTGAGTCCAGGTTCACTGGAGCATGGATAGGTTGTTTCAAACTGGCAGAACACACAACTACAAGGAAGTGATCATTCTTTATTTAACAGATCACAGCTTAAACCCTTGCGCAGCAGTTGCTTAAAAGACGTTTTTTTCTCACGAAGTGAAAGTAGGCCTACTGAAACTCTTTTCTCTGACATTGTTAAAGTGTAACCTGAGGCACAGCAGATAACAGGGAACAGGTGTGACAGGTGGATCTGACTGCTAATGAGGTCAGAGTTTCAGGCCCGCGGCATGAACAACAATGCTGCCTTCCATCACTGCTTCTGATGTTAGTGTCTTCACTATTCTTCTAATGAGTTCTCCCTCCAATATAAAATTACCTCTGAGGATATTAGTTTGTTTGCATGACTGATATTGCTCTGTAGCCTCCCTGCTAACTATTGCACTGCCTCCCTCTTTAGCACTTGTTGTTTGATTATGGCTTGAACTGTGTTGACAGGAGTGACGGGAAAGCACTGGTTAATTCTATGTGTCTTTTGTCTGGGAAAACGAATCATCAAGGAAAGTGTTATTTTCACACTAATTTGCCTTTGAAGAATCACACATATATATGCCTGACAGCAGCCCTAATTCCCAATATGAGGGGCATTGTTTTTCTGTCTTGCACCAACATAATTCAGTAACTGATGACCTCTGTGTTGAGATGAATGCTTTTGGACATATTTTTTATAACAATCTTCAGTAATACTGCCAAATGGTTTGTATTCCTAATCTGTTGTTTGTGTTGTGTGAATATCATCCAGCTACAGTGAAGAGGAGTTATTTAATGCGGATTTATGAAAATAAAACATAAAGGACAGAACAGCACATCCTGGTCATTCATACAGGTCTCCTGAGGATTATTTTGAATAACATGCACTGTTGGTTTTTATGGGAATCACCAACACATTTACAGACTAGAAATGGTTTGGTTGATTTAAAGCATAGACTAACTGGTTCTGCTGGTTGGGGTTAGGTTCTTGTATTTCTTGTTCCACTTGGTAAGTATCGGAGCTATTAGTATTTAGAGTAAATGAAATGATGACTACAGCTCAATCTGAGATGCATTCTTTGAAAGGCAAAGTGAAACAAATGATTTCAACTGCATTCAAAAACAAAATGAACCTTTGCTCAAATCCATATATCGTTCCCACAGTGTTACTGGTTGTAGTGGTGGTGGTGGTGGATAATGCTGGTGAACTATCTTTCTGTTGTGTTGTTGATATTACTGATCCATGTTGTTGACTTTATGTATCTTCTCTCTTATCCCATAGATGCCACATTTCCTCTGATAGGCTTAATGATAAAATTCTTAGGTCATTATAGATGATATTTCATTACAATACCTTTGCGATTAGTACACTTTTAAAATTTAGATCCCACAGACAACAGCAGACATTGATGGACGGGAACAACTTCAAACATCCTCAGAAATGTCAAAATTTTACTGAACAACATATTTTCTGTTTCAAAGATGATATGTCTTCTGTTTGGTCGACATTTTAAGATAACTCACCAAACTACATGAAGGCTAACATGATGGTGTGCATTACTGGTTTTGCTCAGTGTACCTGCTAACTTCTGCACTGTATGATTAATTGATTAAGACTTGTCACTACTACAACTACAATAACATTTATATATTCTGTTAAATCAACAATGCACTAAATATCACATATACTGTGAAATCTTTTTTTTTTGTTGCTGCACATCATTGATGAAACTGTTATTTTCTATTCTCCTCTCCAGATCATCCTGAACGAACCAAGTCAGAGTATTTACACTCCAGGTATGTAATCAATCCTTGAGCTGTACAATAGATATATATATTATACATTTGAACTTTTTTATGTGGTGGATCCAGTACTAGTTTGCAAGTTTCACTGAAACTCCCACACTAAACAGGGCACTATCCCTTTAACAGTGAGATCTGCTGATGATGAGGTTGTGAATGGACCAAACAATGAACAGATCTACCCTCAGTGAGTGACAGAGCAAAAGTCAACTTGAGGATGGATACCATGCTCCTTTTTTAAAAAAAATATATAGTTGTTTACACATACACAGAAGAAAAATCATGGCAAATCATTTAAAAACACAGGTGAACTGTCATCACCTGTGTTTTTAAATGATTTGCCATGATTTAACCCTCATACAGGAGGTCTCTGGCCTGAACAGCTGTGTGTTTACAACTTCACCAATAGGTTAAATGAACAAGGAGTGGGAGGATTGTTGGTCTTTTCCCCCTGGTACTTTAGATCATCCTCCTGCAGTTGTCCCTTAATGAGCAGGAAGTGTGTTAATGACAAGCCCCCCCCCCTTGTGTTTACTGTAGCTTTGGTGAAGCGACTGCTGGCACAGATTAGAAAGAGTCATGTCAGTTTAATCTCTGCTCTAATCATATAGAGAGAGGAAAAAGAAAAGGAGTCTTAAGATGATAATAGTGCTGGAATGAAGCGCTGACATTAAAGGATTAGAAACTGATCTACAACCCTGTGAGGAAAACAGATGAGACTTAACAAAGAGGTTACTATCTGGAGATGATGTGAAGCAGAATAGTTAATGCTGGTTGACATATACTGACACCTTGTTCCTGTAAGGAAGGTGGCCTTTGTTCAACAAACATGCACACGTTTTCCTGAATAAAGCCTTTTTACTATCCCTTTAACTTAATGAGGATTTTTCGGCTCCTTCAGTGTGCTCTAAGCAGAAAGAGAGAGATATTTCTTCTATGTTGCTTGCACCACTTCCAGCACTGTTTATCTCAGTGAGCAACATTTTGCACCATCAGTAATTACACCTTACACTGAAATGCAGTAGCTATCATATCATATTGCATCATATTATGAATTTGTAGAGATTTAAAAATCTTAGTTATAAAAAGTATTTTTCTTTTTTGATCATGTTGGGTCATAGTTATTTTCCTTTTGCAGTCTTTTCTTCTATTTGTTGCCTATCCTTCTCCACAACAAGAACCAACCCCCCCACACACACTTTGTGTATATTTCCTTTATTTGTCATTATTCTTCTTTATTTTTTCTTGTCTGTGCATAAACTGGCAACAACAGTATAAAGCAGCAGCATGGAGAGAAAGAGAGTGTGTTGTGTGATCCTGACCAGGGTCAAGTAAAGAGATGTCTTTTTAATAGCTGAGTCACCACATAGGTATGAGCCCAGTCTTGACTGTGTCCCACACCTCAGTGATTAATGTGTTTCCTGCTCTGCTCTGTTTTCCAGCCAAGGTCCTCTGTCTTCTATACGAGCTGCTATCAAACGGAGTAAGTGACTCAACCTAAGCAGCAGTGACACCAATGATAAAGGGTTTATTCCTTAAATTAGCTTTGTGCCGTTTTATTTGAAGTATAACTTGGGTCTATCAAAGTGTATTTGACAAAATGTTGGCAGCACATTTTTGTGGTTTTGATAGTTTGTTTGTATGTGTTTTATAATGTGATATATTTTCTCCTTTGTCTGCAGCAAGAGCAAACTCACAGTGTGAACATACCAGAGATAGAAGGTAATGTAAATAAAGTTTCTTTATGTTGACCTCTTTACTGTGCCATTTGATTGTCTCTCAGGTTTTTACAGTGTCTTTGTGGTTTGTCTTTCAGGCGACCGGAGATCACCATCGTCGCGGCAGAACCTCTTGCCGCTAATAACTGGTTCCCTGGAGCCTCTGTGGTTTTCCCTCCTCCTCAGGCAGGCTGGTCTTCAGGCCTCCAGCCCGTCTCTCAGGTAGGCTTCATCTGACCACCTGTGTTCATTTTTCATCAGTGAACTATGCAAACAAAAACTGCAAACTGAGCACAAAAGACGACAATCACAGGTTTTCAGCATGGCGATGGCTAGAGGTCAAAAGTGTATGTCTCTAAGTCTTCCTGGTGTGATCATCTCCCCAGATGAATTATTTCTCATTTTATTTCCCAACAAGGCTGGCTGACTATGTTTCAGAGTCTCTGAGAGAAATTACATTTTGATGGATAAATGGTGTGGACATAAAGAAGTCCAATATAAACATATTCAGTATAAAAATACTAGAATAATAAATTAAACTTCCAATTTCACTGAGTCCTTACTAGAACTCTTGACCTTAGTAACCTCAATAGTACTCATTGTAAGTACAGTATATTACTAGACTATCCTAAAACACACACATCTACCCATAAGTTTAAAATGCTGCAGTATATGGGAAAATAATGTAAGTGTGTGTGTGAACACCTCTCTTTCATGACTCAGCCCCCACCATCCTATGACCAGGTGATTCAAGAGAAGACCCAGGAAGAACAGACTGTCAAGCCCACTGCAGCCCCTCGCCGGCCCACCTGCACCACAACATGTGCCACACAGACTGACCCAGTGAGGGATGACACCACCACCACCACTACCACCACTGACCCACAGTCGGCTGAGAAAAGACCTGATGGTGAGGCATTAGTGTTGCTGTGTCAGTTTCCAGTTTCATTGTGTTTCTGCTTTATATGTGACTTCTATATATATTTATTTCCAGTTAAAAAACCTCAAAAACCCCCGAGGCCATCATTGCCTAAACCAGTGAGCAAAGACCCTGTTACAGCTTCTGATGGGAAGGTGGGATCCAACACAACAACATCCACAAACACTGAGAACCAAAGTGCCTCTAAATCTGATGTAGAGCAACACAGCCAAACAGATCCCACTCACACATGCACCAGATCCGTCACTGTACACTGGGATATTCCTGCAGCCCCCCTCTCTACCCCTGCTCTTCCTGCTGAAGCAACTCCCTCGCCATCAAACTCAGAACTCTGTCAACGCCCCGTTCCACTTCCTCGTACAAAATCCCGAAAACAGGCAACTGCAGAAGAGGTCAAAGCTCCGGCTCTGGTTGAGGTCAGTGAAAATTGTGAAGGTCTTCTCTCTGATCCAGAGGATATATCATCAAATAAGTATTTAAAGGAATTATTGGAGGTGTTTAGTGCAGAAAACCAGTGGGAGGAGGACGGCGACATTGTCGACCAGTTGGACGAGGCCTCTCAAGGTGATGATGTGGTTGGCGAGATGAACACCCACGGTCAACGTAATATTCAAGCCAGGATCCAGGCCTTCGAGAGCCAGGCCAGCACCGACGAAGGAGGTGTAGCTGAACCAGTCAAACCACGTCTACCACGAAAACCCAGCATCAAACCCCCAGTGGCTGCTAAACCTACAGTGGCCTTTAAACCACAGTTTAACCACAGTGCAGATGATTACTATCAAAACATATCATCTGCAAATGTACCCCAAGACAACACACCAGCCCAGAGACCTGAGCCCCCTAAAAAACCTGTGGGAATGTCCATAAAAAAGGAACTAGAGATTTTACACAGCAAAGCGGCCACCTCCAACAGATCACGCCCCTCTGTACTGACCAGAGCCAACAGCATCTATGAAGAGGAACCTTCACCACTTCCTCCTGTACCTCCAGTGAAATCTCCGAAAGAGCCTCTCAAACCCAATCTGAACATCAACAACCACAACTCAGCCTCCATCACCTCTGAGAATGAGAAAAAGAACACTGTGTCAGGTATGTCTATGGTGTAAGATCAAATATAGTATTGTATATTTCCATTATTATTCTGGTTATTGATTAACCCTCTGTTTTCATCATAATAGCAAATCACGATCAGGAGAAACTAAAATTATACATGAGGTTTTCTGCCTTCAAGACTCACATTGGTTTTAGATTATGTCCCTTTATATCCATGGTCCTGTAAAATATTAACCACTTTTTGTCATAATAGCTGTGTGAGGGAGGTCTTACCTGAGTCAACTGAACTTTATACCAAATCTGAAAGGATTGCTTTGAGGAGTCCTAGGGAGATTTTATTCATAAAGCCAAGTGTGTTTTTGTTCAGATCACATCCCAGTCAAGCCTCAGCGTAACGTGGACAGCAATGGAGGCTTGGTCTCCAGACCAATTGTATCACGGAGACCAACCACCATCAGGGTCCCCAGCAAAAGTGGTTCAGGTGAGTCCAGCACCCTACACATGCTATGTAATTTCTGTAAGATACATTCATAATGTTCATTTTGTTGTCTGTTTATGGAATAATGGAAAACATGTTCTCAGTATGTTATGGTAAAGACAGACTTCTTCTCAAATTCAGACAATTTTCAGGACAGTCCTCCGCCTCTCCCTGCCCAGAAGCCTGTAGGCACATTAAAGAGCTCACTTCACAAACAAAACACGGCACCCACACTCCCCTTACAGGTAAGACCTCCATCTCTCAGTGCAGTTACAAACCCACTAACTGACCCTAACCCCAAACCGCATCTATATATTATAACACAGCACCCACTCACACATTATCTATCTTAAGAATTAAAATTAGATGTAAGGTTAACTACATGTATTTCAAGCCTTAATCCAGAAATATTCTTTTGTCTAATTAAAACTGCTGTCAAAAGTGTGGATCTAGTTATACACAATGACATGGTGCATTTTTGTAGCTCTCCATAACTCTCTGTCAGCTGAGGATCTTACCTGCTTCATTTCCCCTGCTTTCCACAAACAAACTATTGTAGCCCCATGAGCACACTGCCTACAGCTGTGCCTGAATGTTTTGTGTTGTTGCATGGTTGCTATGGTTTGCAGTAGTGTTTACTGGGTCTGTTTTAGTAATAATAAAAATCTGTTTCTGCAGGAGTCTCTCCAGTTTGGGTCAGAGCCATTGCTCCCACCTCGGTGAGTGAGAGGCATAGAAGAATCCTCACAAGTTCAGTTTCAAATGCTGATGCACTTTGTAAAGATGCAACTTTCCTCAACTTGACGATGCCGTTGCTTCTCAGGACGCAGATTCCAAACAAAGTCCTGCCACCTCGCCCACCCCCAGCCAAAACAGGCCCAGGAAGACCCCCTCCACCCAAACTCAAGACCACAGGTCGATCTGTTTCAGCACCAGTGCCTAAACTCCAGGCACAGAAGCCCCACAGGAAAGACCTAGTCTTACCTCCAAGGCCCAACCCAGGCCACCGTCTCTACAACAAGTACACAGTAAGAGAAATCCCACTTGCACACCTGCGTGATGGGATCACGTGTCAAATACCAGCTCAATGACATTTCAAATTGTTTATACTTTCTTCCGACAGCTTGAGCTTCCCCATGGAATCGCAGCCTTGGACTACAATGGGAGCAACACAGGGGAACTGTCATTTCAGGTGACTTGACAGTTTTAACAACTTACACACATTGCCTCTACATCAATTTGCATTACTTTACACATAAAAACACAATAGGGGAGACCAGGGGTGGTTGTAACATGAGTCAGTTGCAACACTTCAGTCATAACAAGTATCACCTGACTGACTCCATACTGCCTCAACTTAGTCCTTACTCCACATGAGGAAGTACCAACCTGTGACTTAGATTGCTTTAGAGAGTAAAAAAAACTATGAGATGATATTTTTGTAACATCATCACCTACTTTGTAGCTTGTACACTTGTGTCATAGTGTATAGTTAAAGATATTTTTCAGGTAAGTAGGCCTACCTGGTATGCGTTAGCTAGTTCAGCCAAAAAAATCTAGGTTAGTTGCAACAGCAGACACACACGCACACATGCACACACACACAATTTAATATGTGAATATTTAATTTTCAGTTTTCCACATACTGATTTCAAAGATGCTGACTGAAATGTTAAAAATGTTACAACCATCCCTAGTCTGCCCTACATTTTTAAGTCTTAGTGCCACAGCCTCTCTCCAGGTAGCTAGTATCTAAAACCTTTTTGTTGGCTCTGTCAATAGAAAAATGAAGTTCTTCTGCTGCTAGAAGACATTGACCGTGATGCATTTGAGTGCCAAGCTGGAGATGCCAGAGGAAGAGTCCACAAGTCTCACATGAAGGTTATAACACCTCTCTCCTCAGATATGTCCCCACCACAGGTAAGTTATCCTTCCCTCATGAGTCAATACTGATACTTGAGCCTCACTTGCTTCTGTGCTCTGAATGAGCTCTGATACCTGAATCTTTGTTCTCCCTCAGCAGGGTGCCAGACCAAGCGCCTCAGGACATGAGCAGAAGGTGCAGGTCATACATGACTTCATCCCAGGTGACACATCGGTTTTTAATGCTAGCACTGACTGAGATCGTGCAATGAAATGAAGATACAGTGACATTTGAAAGAATAATTTGGTATTTGGGGGAAATATTTGCATTTGCTCTCTTCCAGAGAACTACATGACAAGACTATTGAAACAGTTCTTTAGTTTTGCATTGTTCATTTTTTAAATGTCAATGCTGGCTGCCTGAAAACAGAAAATCAAATCATCTGGAGGTTTTGTTAGTGTGGATTATTCTGGATACCAATAGACAGCTGATGTTTATTTTTTTCACTTAGAGGGTCCAGGAGAGCTGGATCTAAGAGCAGGAGACATTGTGACTGGGGTGGAGAAAGTGGACAATGAGTGGTACAGAGGCAACTTCAGGGGATCTTCTGGTTTCTTCCCAGTCAATTTTGCCAAAGTCCTGGTAAGTTTCAGTTATTGAAATTCTTGGAAGGCACTGATTGGAAGCCTGTGACTTATAAATGCATATGACGGGATTCCTTTTGAAATTAGTAAATCAATATTAATTTCTTTATATAGTCAGACACACCAAAAACCCTCCCTAAAAGGAAACCAAAGCCACCATCTACAGTCAGGTACCATTCTCACTTTTTCAACATTTCTGGCTTTTTTTTACGAGCTCACCTGAACTAACCTGAAACACTGCTCTGCCCTGTGAAGTGGTCCACGGTGTATGGCGAGGTTTGACTTCGAGGGGGAGCACAGTGACGAGCTGTCATTCTCTGAGGGGGACGTGATCCACTTGAAGGAGTACATTGGACAGGAATGGGCTCGGGGACAGGTTGGCGGCTCAACTGGAATCTTCCCTCTTAACTTTGTGGAGGTGATTGAAGATCTGCCGCCACCTCTGAGTCAGACGCAGACGCAGACTCAGCCCGGCAAAGTCGCACTGCCTGGTATGGTACCTGAGAGCACCAAAACAAAGTCACTTTCATTCTTTTCATTTTGTGCTCACCTGTTCACAAAGAGAAAGTTAGTTAATAACTTTGATATTTGTACATTATCCTACTGAACCTCACACAAAAGAGTGTCTGTGTCCTTCAGTGTGGGGCCTCTTTCCATCCTTTTCTTTTGTGTTGGTTGGCATCTCCCTCTAGCTGTGGCATGTTAGGAATCTGTGCTTCTGTTTCTGTTTCATTAATTCATTGTTTACAGAAGGTTTCTCTACATGAAACACCCACGCCACCATGTCTGTAGCCAGGAGTACAGAAAAACTGTTGCGATGTCATGACTTCGTGTCTTCGTACAATGATAATAAACTTCCTTATGCTGTTTAATATGCACTTTGATGGCGTTTAAATAGTTGAATCTGATTAATTTACACTACAAAGTTGTACTTCCTCAAATTACAGTGGACTTCAGTGTCCTCTACTGCAGAGGCTTCAGATGCAACATTAAAGTTAACTACCACAGAGTAGATTCACACTTTTATTATCCTGCCAGGACGTTTTATGATTTTCATCTTTAACAACCGAGACATCTTTTTCCCCATAGGAATGGCGGCTTCTTCAATTGCTAGCACTGAAGTTTCCAAACCCACCCAGGTAGTTAATATTTCAAGTTAATATTTCAATGAACAGTCAGTAATGTTGTTTTGATGTTGTACTGTGTCAAAAAAAAAAAAAAAAAAAAAAAAAAAGGAGTTAAAGATTCAATTTGTCATCGTGTTCACTTTGTAGGCACCTCATTCCAAAGTGGTCTGGGTGGTGGCTCTGTATGACTACGCTGGGAAATCAGAAGAGGACCTGTCCTTTCAGCAGGGCGACTGCATCCTGATCACCCAGCGTATTAATGATGAATGGAGCTGTGGCCGGCTCAACGGCAGAGAGGGCATGTTCCCCACAGCATTTGTCGAGAGCTCTACAGGTGTGAAGATCTCACCACGTTGGTAGTCTGAAGTTCATGTCTTCTCCAGAGAGGACCGAGCTGTAGTTTTATCCCGAAGTACAGAACTGAAGTTAAAACTACTCTTTGTCCCCTTGTGACATGTGTAAGGTCATTAGTGTCATGCTACACTTTTTACCTTGTCATAAACCCAAAAATTGTACAATATGCTGCAACTGACTGATATTTAATGTCAGTACTGATTAGTTTGATTATTTGATAATTGTTGATTTGGCCTGCAAAATGACCAAATGGTAAAACTTGCCGAATGCAATTACTAAAGCTCATCTTCAGATAATTTACTTTACCTAATAAAATGTGCAGAACTTGAAGATAATCTGTTTACTGTTCATAAGACAAATGGCAAAATAACAACAAATGAGAATGTGAGAGTTAGTGTAAATCAGCGTTTGTAAATTTGAGGTAGCAGCAGAATAACTTGTTGGTCGTTTTAACCACTCGCTCAAGTTTTATTGTACAAACATTATGATTCTTCATAGAGTGACTGACTCTTACTGTGCCCACCACCCTCAGCAGGTCAGCAGCCACAGACAGCCAACAAAAGAAGCAGTTGGTGGTCAGAGAGCCAGGGCTCTGTATAGCTTCATGTCAGACTGTGATGAAGAGCTCTCCCTGCAGGTAGTAGGGGTATAATTCATACAGACCAAGTATCATTTCAACACATCACTGTCCACTCAAGCCCTGATTTCTTCCTCTTTTATAGATGGGGGATATTATAACCAACCTGGAGTCTATTGATGAAGAATGGTTCCTGGGTGATTTGAGGGGGAAACGAGCCCTGGTCCCTAAAAACTATGTGCAAGTCCTGTGATAGTGGCATGTGGCCTGAAGACCAGAGGAAGAACGAGAACCCAGGCCAGATGGTTTCAGCGGTGGAGGTCTGAAGTGACCTGTCTCTAACTGGAGTGCAGTATTTTCATCCCCAAGTAGTGCATCACATTTTATAATCTACAGCAACAGCTGAAAGTGTTTACTGAATAATTTACCATAGCAATAAATAAATATTAGATTAAAGCTTGCTGGCAATGTAAATATGCTGGACTTTGATTCACAGTCTCACTGTATGTTTTCTTCACCATTTGCACCATCTAGTGGTTTGTCTCCTTATTTCACACCCCACACGATAATTTCATGCAACAGCACCTCCATTGGACTAGAGTTCTTTTCTGATGTCCAACCTATCCTTCGTAACCATGTCTGCTCGCTACATCTTAGTTTTAATAGGTCAGATTAGTTAAGTGTAATTTCAATAAAAATCAGTGTGGTTACTACATCACCCCTTTCATTTTTGAAGAAAATTCCAATTCATCATGATAGGCACATGCCATCCTCTAGCAATGGGATCTAAATACAGTTCAGGATCCATTATACAGCTGTCTCCTGTAACACTAAATGAACAATGGGACTAGAACTTTTACAAAAATACACCTCAACAAGTACAACTTTGAGACTCAAATCTTGAGGGTATAGTTTTCAGACTCCAAGGCTTAAGTTTCTGCCAGGCTCATGGATTCAATTGTGTTTGTTGTGTCACCATGTGTGCAAATGTTTTAGTTCCATCACCAGAACACACAAAAATCATAGAAAACAGTACAGTTTGTTGGTCATTTACATTTTTTATTAAATCTGTCAGGGTGTTCTTTTAGACTGTCTCCTGGATGGGGGGTTCGTAGCCGTCAGCCCTCTCCACCTTGGCTCCAGTATCGTCACCGGATGCCTTTGCAGCACTGCCGGCACCGCCCTCACCATGGAGCTCCATCAGTTTGCCCACTGCAATAGAACACAGGAAGCTTTTAACTCAGCGTCATCTTAAATGTTATTGTCACTATAGTAAAAAAATAAATAAAAATGAAAATGACAGCATTGTGTCACGAAAGGGAACTTCAGCCGATCTCAATGGGTAGTAATCATGTGATCATATGGGACCGAAACAGTTTGTCATCATGTGTTCCCACAAGTAGAAAAGAAAGGACAAAGACAGAAACCCCATGCTAGTGCTGCTAAATCACTTACACTCAAACTTGGGCTTCTTAAGCATCTTGACCTTGCGGACGTAGACGTCGTGTAGAGGGTAGATGGACTGGCAGGCCTTCTCAATGTCCTTGCCAACACTGTCAGGGATCCTGTAACGTAACACAATAAACAACTTAATGAAAAATACAGTCACTAAGCTTTTTCCAGACATAACAAGTCTCCATGAACTGTTTTTTTTTCTTACATCAACCGAATTTAATGTGATGGATCAGCAAAAGCAGAGATATCTACCATCCACATACAAAGGGTGAAGCTATCATGCAAAAACTCAGCTTTGTTTGAACATGCAACAAAGAAATCACTGACACTTTGATCAGCAGCAGGAGAAACAGTTCATGACTTACAGCTTGTTGACAACTTCCTTCAGGTCGTTGGTCTGAACCTCACGGGTCATGATCTCCATCATCTTCTTGCGGATCTGACGAACCTGCTGGTGCTGGGCGTAGGAGGTCTTTCTGATCTGGTTGGTGCGCTTCTTTGTGAAACCCACGCAGAACAGACGCAGAAGGTAGCCGTCGGTGGTCTTAACATCCACATGGGCTTCGATCATGGTCTAAGTGGAAAGAAAACATCCGTACCTGTTAAAACTCCATGCTGTATCCCATCCACCACAGTCTGACACTTTATTTGAGAATGCTTAACTGCGATAATTCAACTTTAGCTGCTCATCTTCTCTCAACCAGCTTCTTAACTCATTTCCTTGACACAAAATACATTTTCACAACCACTGGGCAGGTTTCCTTCACTCTGCACTGGAGATGATTCCTTATTTCATGCCTTATAAATAAAACATGTTTAAGAAAGTACAGCTGGGGAGGGATGGATAACCTAACCTTTTCTCTCATTGCCTCAGGACTCAGTCAATCCCAAACTCAAACCATAAGAAGCCTTTAGGTTGCACTGTGACAGAGGCAGCTGACAGTCAAGAGCTTCCAACACTGAGGAGTAAAGATGCACAACATGGAGTCTAACTCAACCTTGCTCCTGTAGAGCTTATAAGAGCATTCAACCTTCACTTAACTATCAAATTCCCATAGAGGTTTAAGTCTTAGATCTGAAGATGCAGAGCTTACTGCAAATCACCTGCTGACCAATGCTTACATATATTGAAGAATAACTATCTTTGAAACATTACATTTACATCACAGCTACGATAGACTCCATCAAAATAATGGTTTTATCCATTACCTAATAATAAAGTACCATCACTCCACTGACAAATAATTGGTCAATGGCACAAATTTACTTCTTATGCTTCACCCAAAACCTAAATTCATCATCCATGCCCTTTTCTGGCAGTATCCAGTGAGTTACATTCAGAAACTCTTCTGCATACTCTTCACTCATGATGACCGTGATGCTCATTAATTACATCATCACTGCCATGCCCATCAGATGCTCATAAAGTACAAAGAATTTTAATCACTGAGCCAATAATCAAAATCATACTGCAGCTCACTATTGTTAGTGTTATAGTGTACACTTTACAATTATCCCTCCATAATAACTAACCTGTCCACAGTATTTCATATCAAAACAGACCTTTCTGACACCATGGATTTGGCCCTGTACCCTAAACTCAACTTGTTGAACACACTGACCATAGGGAGATATATTCAGAAGCATATCACCACTGACAACTCTCATAATTACCTGCCACTTCTTGACCATTGAGCACATCTTGTCACGGGTCAGGTCCATGCCGTGGAAGTTGGTAAGGCAGTTCTTGCCCTGAACGTCTTCAGTGATGAGCTTGAATTTACGGAAGGCGACCTCGTCGTTCTGCAGGTCAGCGAGGCTCACCTCGAACACACGTCCCTTAAGACCATCAGAGGCGATTCCTAGATGATTGGAAGACAAAGACGTTAAAGAAAGAAGAAAAAGCACCGGAGAGGCTGAAAGTGATGACAATCTCTGTGGTCAGTGTACACGTGGTAAAAGGGAAGATCAGTTGATCTCGTAAGTAATCAGTAACCATCATTTGGGACCGAAACAGTTTGTCATCATGCATTCCCATTTCATAACCACGAATACCCAGTCACATAAGTATCCCTACAAGATGGTATATCTACTCTATAGATGTAGCTTGCAGAATATTGTCAGATCTCCTTAACATACTGACAAACTACCTTCACTCTGTCCATCCTAATGAGCTTTTCTGCACTCAATTACAGCCTGACATCCAGCAGGCATGTGGCTAAAAACTATTAAGACTTACTGGTTCCCTGAGTCCTGGTGACCAAGGTCTTGCCAAGATTGCGGATGTTGAACATGGCTGGTGCCTTGACATCATACCAGTCCTTCTTGGAGAAAGGGTCCACACTGCATAAGAAACAGAGGCAAATACATTACAAGGATATAACAGTCCCGACACCAGCAGCCAGCGTCCACAATACGGATGAAGGTGCGCACACGGAGTTGTAGGCAGGCTGCAGTGCATGCTTAGCCGGTTCACTCGCTGCTAATGACACTAGCTCGGTTAGCGGCGCATGTCAGGTTAGCTTTAATCCTTGCCGACATCCCCAGCGATTAAATGGCTTCACCATAAGATCCAGGGAGTTTGGTTGTTCGCATAATAATTTATCAATTGACCAACCTAAGTTTTGACTGCCATGTTGATGGCTAAGCTTAGCTTCATTCACGCTAACATTTGGTAGCCTTCAGCCTGTAACGTTACAGTCCCTAATCGTGGGGGCAAACTCTCATTGCTCTCCGTGCTGTCTTTTAGCACAGAAAATCCTCCAGCGGAATTATACAAGTCCGACTAAATCAGCTTCGTTTGGACAGAACATTTAAGCGCAGAGTATGTGGGACACAGCATGGTATGACTCCATCCAGCACCACAGAGGCCGGCGACGACGAGACTAGCACCGGCCCTAAGAACATCCATCTAAAATCGGTCCCATCCTCCACATTTTTCGTATCAGAGTTACACCGGTGGAATACACAAAGCCTACTTCGTGTAACCGTGTATGAATTAGTTACTTACATCTTCTTTTTGGCACCTTTTTTGCCGCCTTTGGTCAGCCTCTTATTCTTGCCGACTGCCATGTTGGCTACAGGGAGTGAAAGAGGAGGAAATTGGAAATCGCGCGAGAATTAAAGAGACAGTTCGAGGTCGTGAGATTTGTTTCATCTCGCGAGTCCTTGTCACTACTTTTTGTTTGGCGCTCCCTGCTGGCAAAAAGTTTACATAGTAAAATCAAACTTTGTGAAAAAGAAAAAAAAAAATACTGTGATGACTTTGATTATTTTGAGTGGTTATACAAACAACTCAGTACTTAATTGTGAACTTTAATGTCGAAGAATTTACACATACATCTGCAGTACAAAGACTATACACCGGTCAAACAGCCAGTAGCTGAATACAGTCAGAGTCATAAAAACAATGCAGTAGTGAGTATGGACTTTTATGAATTAAAGACAAAACACTGAATCAATAGGCTATTTGACATTAGTCACTCTTGTTTGTGCTTGGAATTAACTTAATATTTAAAAAGAGAAAAAAAAATGTAACATTTAACACAAAAACAAACTCTACTTACTGAGAATTTCAAAGCCAATATTCAATTCAATATCTAATTCAAACAGCAACAGTTTAAGTTTTCACCACACCTATAAAACTGTGATTAATTTACATTTTAAAGTAACAAATATCAATGATTCACATGAATCATAAAAGAATATGCATCAACCTGATCCTGGTCCAGCCCATCAGGACAAACCAGTCTGTACATGTAGGTGTGTTAACAGGTCATGCAGGTATTATATACAGCCAAACTGTTAATGTATCAAAGGGAATCGTTTTGTCTGTCTGTAAAATACACAAAGGTGATAATCACACCTGACTGAACTTAATGCGGTCAGATACATCAGCTGTACATGTAATGCTCCTTTATTAAGGTTTTTTATTTGTAAGTTTGTATATTTGGGTTTATTTGCTGGGTGATAATATATTGTTACATAGTTGTTGAGCTGTGTATGATATGCAGCAGTGTCTCTGTTATTTAGAGTATCCTCACTGATATAATAAACAACCACAGGCTTAGGGCCACTCCATGTAATTTGTGTACCCGTCCATTTTCTAGTGCGTCCTTGTGTTCTGTGCCTTTTGTTTTCATTTCACCCAAATGTCTTCTTTGTTGTTTGAACAAATGTCATGAATAAAATGTTTACTGCTTTAAAGGTTTTGACTTTTGAACCTTTCTATTGTTACCAGTGATACACATTTTCTGTTTTCTAATTGAGTCATCCGAGCTTTGTCTGACACACTGTCTGAAAGTAAATATTTTGCATGTGCTCAGAGTTGTTTTTGACACAAGAATATGCAGAAATTGTACTGCTTGGATAGTAAGACTTCCAGGTGGGATGGCTGGAAGCGAGCAAAAGACGATTACGGTAAAACATTGATATCAGACTGCATGTGGTCTAATTATCTCCATAGAGCCTATAGAAAAACTAACAAGGCATGGTTTGTGCTCAGTTTAAAGGTCAGGAAAAGCTTCCTCCTCAAAGACTTATTCAAAGAAATCTACAGTTGGGCTGCAGTGACCAAGTCTGCTGATTCCAGGTCATTACATCAGAGACAAGGCCTGTGTCTCATGGGTGGTGCTGCTAGCTTCCATGACTCCCAGGATCCCTGAGGGCTCAGCTACACTTTACTGGGAGGTCATTGGTAACAGTGACGCCAGCTGCCTCTGTGGCAACAACACTCAAAGCTGCTGAGCCATCCTGCATAGCGTGCATGAAGTCAACAGAATAAGAGCACAGAGAAGACAAATACTCTCAGATGTGGGCATTATAATTTAATATGTGTAGAATATGTAAATCACTTTTCTAGATCATATTTGATTATCTTCATGCAATGATAGACACAAAGCTGTGTGAAGATCTTGTGGGTTATTGGTAGTGATTTGAAAAGGCAAGCAGTGCAGAACTGTCACTTTGCTTTAATGTTTGGTTTCCATTGCTGCAACATGCAGACATCTGTCAATGTGCGGGTGTGTAGCAGAAAAACAAAGTCCCCCATGCATTTCAAACCCCCGCTCTTTGTTTTCTCACAGCATAAAGCTATGCTTGTGGTTGTTCTACATATTACATTGCCTTAAGGTAAAGATACAAGATTCCCTCTGGGAGTTCACAGTAGGGTAAAAATGTACTTGTTTGTCATTTATGGTAGTTTTATTCTAAGTTGTGACTTTAAACCACTGTTTGATAAATGTTCTGACAAAACCAGATGATGTAATATCTTTAAAAAAAAGTTTTGTGATGAAGTGATGGGTAACGCAGGTAAAATTACCACCCGAGCTGTAGTTTCTTATTGCAGTGATTCTACAGTAACCAGCGCCAACACACTACTATAAAAAGGTCTTCACTGACATTATCACAATCACAATCAAATATTCCAACAATAAAAGGTTATCTTAGTAGTCAAATGTTTGACATTAAAATCAAATTAGCTTTCTCGGGACACAGAAGTGCAAGTGTTATCTACTTCAACATACAAACACAGAGATAAGTTGTCTTTACTGTGAGTGTTTTTCATTATAATGTTGATGTTTCATTACTGTTGCATGTCTTTTGGTTGTTATCTGATTTATACTTAAAAAGGTAAATCAACTCTTGGCGAAGTTCATTCAAATGTTTTCATGCCCCCCCCCCCGGTCTTTCTGTGAGTATAGCCCACCCATCCATGGCTCAGGTTTCGTAGACACGGTAGATTTATATCAGCTCTCCCCCTGTTGTGAGCTGTCTGGTGGGTTCTTAGAAGACAACAGGGGCCCAAAAGCACGTTTTCGCCGCGGGGCCCCGGAACGAGTTAATCCGGCTATGCTCGGACTAACCGACTACAACTGCAGGCGCATGTTTATTTTAACCGAGTCCCAGTGTGTCGCGCTAGAAAGCCACCTGAGCGTCACACCTGCCACCGAGCTGAATAAACCCAGCTCCGCACTGCGCATGCTCCACTCACTCAAGGGCTATACTGTCATGGCGGTGGCGAGCTGAAGCTGCCGGGGTAAATCAGGAAGAGAAAGCGGCGCAGCTGGGTCAACGGTGACATTTAACCAAGTCTGTGGAGTTTGCGGGGGAAGGACCGAGCGGACCCACGCGTCCCTTACCGACTTGTCCCGCGGAGCCGCTGGCGGACTTACCCCCCTCCCCACCACCTCTCCAGTTTGTGAGTTTATACAGCGCGTTTACCTGTCAAGTGTGTGGAGTCAGTGACAATAGCAACTTCCACTGCTGTGCGGAGATATTACAAAAAAAGAAGTCTCCGTATCCTCGGTCAGCATTTGAGGGGAGTAAACTGGTTAGGGACGAGTTCCGCTTCACCTGCTCCCCTCCTCGTTACCTGCAGCTCTCCTCCTCGCGGCTTTTAACGGCATTAATCCACCCGTCTGCTATCAAGTTACGGAGCAGGAGAGAGGAGCAGTTCACTGACTGAGGAGTGACATTTCCAGTCGCGACTACCTAATTCAATTAGCGCTTTATCTCTCTCTCTTTTTTTTTTTGCTATTTGCTCCACTTTCGAGGTTTCTTCGCTGAACTGTTTTGGATGGGGAGGGAAACGATTTGCCTGTGTGTAGTCTGTAGACTGTCAACAACTCAGCCGAAGAGGACATAGATTCCTCTTTTTACCCTCCGACAATCGGCTGCACCATTGGGAAGGTGAACAGGTGCCTTACCTGTGAACGCCACCTGTCCCGTCCTTTGCTTCCGTAGCAATGGCTAGTAGCGAGGAGACGGCGGCGGGCGCTGCGCAGCCAGGTGATGGAAAGGACGGGAGATCGGGCGCCATGGCTCTGAACCCCGGAGTGCCTATCAGGGGGATACGGATGAAATTCGCCGTGCTGGCTGGCCTGGTGGAAGTTGGGGAAGTTTCCAACCGAGACATTGTGGAGACCGTGTTCAACCTGGTAAGCTGATTACGAGCTCTCAGAATAGGCCTTAGATAGCAGCACTAGTCACGGTGGAGTACTGACAGTGACATGTAAACGTTTGGACAAGTCTGACATCATTCACATTTATATGAAAAGGTGTAAGGAAAAAAAAGGAAGAAGAAAACGATGGCATACTCTAGCATCACTTGTGTTTTTATATAGACTTACAGTTGAGCAGCCCACAGTGGAAACTGTACAAAATGAGTCACAGGCCAAATGTCTTCTCTATGGTGCCCCTTTATGACACACTATATTCTTTATTCATCATAGGCCGCTACACCAAATGGCATTGTGGTGCTGCAGGGACTGGGCTCCTCAGAGGACTTTAAGTGCAGAAACTACTCTTTTGCCCTTGTTTAGGCTGAAATATTAATATCGCACAGTCTCTCATTTGGTCCTTTTTTGGGGGAATTTCTTCAGACTACAAACAACAACAACAACAACAACAACAACACAGTGTTCCTCACTTTCTAATTGATTCAGACATGATGAACATCATAGCAGAGCAGCTGTTCGAGTTAATCAGCCAGTGCTTTTTGTGATATACTGTATCCAGGTCAGTCATTGTGTGGGTGTGTGTGTGCCTTATCTGTCTGCTACCTGTTGGCCACCCTAAAAACCCTTATCCAGCACTGTCTGTCTGACTGCCGCACTGTGATATCCCTCTGGCTGCCTGAGTTATAAAATGATTTTTTATTTATTTTTTTGCTGCACCTGCGTGTGAGCGAATGAATGAAACTACACCTAACAAGGAAGTTTAGCGTGAAAGAGAGAGCATGCTCAGCCAGAGAGTGCGGCCGGTTGGTTGGCAGGAGGAGAGTTGAGGGTGAAACCTGCAAAACTGCTTTGTCACAGCGGCAACACAATGGTGTCCTTTTTTAGAGAGGCAGGCTCATCCTCCATGTCAGTAGTCATGAAGTTAACTCCAACACCAGCCCCCACAGTGCAGGGCACGCGAAGGAAGTGTATTAGAGACGCTTCTCCTCATGTCATGTAGTTGCAGCTCTGTTGGATATAAAGCTATTCCATCATCCAACTTGGTGTGACAACCACCAGATCTGTGCAACAGTAAAAAAAACAAACACAGGTGCAGATTTTCACTGTAGCTACTGTTTTATGTTGTTGTTTTGTGCAGTCCTCTTCAAGCAGCAAATGACAACATGCAGGTCCACAACCAACAGCCCTATATATGGATTACTTTGCATCATACGTTACATTAGATTCAAACAATGTTGAGGAAAAGCTGCACAAAAATTAATATTTGCTTGAAAAATGACCTGCTTTGGGGAAAAATAACAGTTACAGTTAATTTTCTGCCAAGCTACTAATTGATTGAGTAATAATGTCAGTTTTAGCACTGCGTGGTTTCACAGTGATGTAGTTACATTAATAGAAATGTATTAAGGACGGCACTCGTATAACGCCAGGACTGTCAGCTGTGAAGGCAGGGTGGAAACTATGTGCGTTGCTCATGTTGTTTTCCTTCTAGTAAAGAAATGTCTTCTTTGTGGTTTAATAAGAGGTAAATATGAACTGGAATAGCTATGTGTCCATCTGCCTGTTATTTTGAATGGGAGACAGAAACGTGCCAGTGTGAAAAGAAATATCATAAGTGTTGTTTTCAGCTGCAAAATCAATGAGGAGAAAGCTACGAATAATAATAATGTGTTATTGTGTTGTTCTTTTTCATTGGGACAAAGTCATTTGTATTTCACTGAAAGGAGAGGCAGGCAGGCACGTGTTCTGACAGACATATCAGAGTGCGGCTCAGCATGTGTCCCTGGGATGTTCATGTTTAGCATAGCCAGCGTCATTTTAGGGCTTTGAGAGATGGTACAATGCATTTCATTATGCTTACCACCCTCAACACACAGTCTGTCATGCCCTTCACATCCTCAGCTCATCCTCCACTTGGGCGATAAACTGATTCATCATAGAGGCCAGAGTCTTCTCTTTAGCTGTATGTCATTTTGCAAGCTCACTGCATGGGTCCTGCACTGTCTTTGGTTCAGTTCAGCATAGTTTTCTCAAGGGTTTTTTTCATCTGAAAACATGAATAATGTGACTGAAAGCAGTGGTTGTGATGACTTGTGACACAAGGGCTGGGGCTATAAACATCAGGATTCACTTGTTTGAAATAAAGCAGCTCATTGTGGTGACTTTGTCTTTGCCTGGACTCAGGAGATTATTAAAGAGTCAGGATGAATGAATCTCATAACTGTAGTCAGAGGAGTGGTCTCTCGTAGTTAGCTGTGGGTTTTTATAACCCTCTCTTGGTACATGCGGTGGATACAAGGTAACATGCTCTTCAGATGAAAGTGAAAGTAAAGCAGGGTAAAACCAGAGAATGACCTTCACAAGGCCTCGTTTTTTATAAAGACTGACTATTGACATTTACTCTGATGTCTCTAATATTTCTGATTTAAAAAAACATATGAACATGTCTGTGTGGTGGAAATATCTAAAACACACAATCACTCATTACGTGTAGTAACAGACTGTCTTATATTTAACTACTGAGCTGCTTAAAACAGGGTCAAAGGACCTGAAGTAATGAACTTCACCCCATGTGGATCTATTATTGAATCAATCATTTTTTCTCTGCATGTAAACTAAACATAGGCCCAGGGCTATCACTGTTTTTTTTTTGTAGTTTTCCAGTGTATCACTCATGTGAATAGCAGATTTGAAGGCCACACTCCCTCAGTAAATTTGGCATGCTGCAGAAGTTGGTTGACCTCAGGTGTAGCCTGGTAGTTATGACACACCTGTAATAGTCCATCCACACAGGTGATTAGCCCTGGTCTCAGGTGTGTGGCTGTGTAAGACAGGGCTGCTTCATTATGGAAAAAAAAACCATTGACATCATGATTATTTGGTCGTGGAAAAACCACATGTTTACTGAATTTCAAAAATCTTTTTAACAGTAAACTTTCTTGAACTTTAAATGTAATTCAACAGAATAAAAAACTCTTACAAATCATATCAAATATCTCTTTTCTAATCAGAAACAAACAATATGTTTTGAATGGCTAGTCCCTACAGTGACAGATCTGTGCAGTTTTCTATCACTGTTGCTGTTTATTTTGTGGCACCCAAAAAATGTTTGGGTTTAGATAAGACACCTGGCAGCAGCTATCCGCCCCTAAAATCACACAAACTGATGGTAGGATATGTCTCTTACACAACACAACAGGGCCTGTGAACAACTGCAGCAAACCACAGAAACCACTGGAGACCTATTTCTGGCCACCTGTCAGATGTGAAGTCCAATGGTCACTTGTGTTTTGTGGCTGCAGTGAGGTGAGCCAGCTCAGAAGAATAAGATTTGAGTCTTTTGAGCTTGGTAAATGTTTTACTTTCCTCACCAGTTGCTCACACACAGTTGGCGTATTTGTGTATGTGTGTGTGTGTGTGTGTGTGTGTGTGTGTGACTCCTGGTGCAGTAAGCAGTTGCCCACAGTGTTACAGGAAGCAGCATTGTTTTGGTTTTCTTGGTCTAGTATAACTTAAACAATATGCTGAGAGCTGCAAGGAGCTGCAGCGTGAGGTGGTGGTTCTCAGTCGGCTTTGTCTGCAGCAAACACTCCTGTCTGATGTATCCGTACACTCTGATGTCAGCCGGCAGAGAACAGTAGCACACAGACAATACTGAAAGTGCATGTTTGTGCAAAGATAATTTGCAGTTGTGATGCATGACAACACATATTCCTTGTAGAGGATTCAAAAAAGAGATGAGACAGAAGCAAAGATTTCCACTTTTACAATATTAGTGTTCCCTCTTCTAAGTTTACGATCCTGTTGTAGGACACCACAGAGACCAATATCACTGTTAAAACATGGCGTCCTCATTGAAATCCTGTGACCCTGAAATGAAAATATGAAAGAGTAACTGTCTGGTGAACTCAGACAGGCCCCTCATGGGGTAGAAAACGTATTCAAAACAAGACTCAAAGGCATCATTTGCCCATGAGGTCTGTTCCTCTGTCTACACGTGCTTTCAAGTGTTTATAATGCAGCAGTTTACGTCAGTCTGTTCTGACAAAAGACAGAAGGGCCTTACAATATCTGACCTTCATTGATCCCTTTATGTTCCAAGCTCATAAATGTTATGTGCATAGGTTTCAAGCCACAGTTTAACTTAACTCAGTTCCAATGTCCCTCCTAAAGCCTGAGCCCTGAAACCTCAGAGACGTAACTGACTTCACCTGGTTAATGACTGAGTGTGAGAGGCAGAAACAAGCCAGCACTTTGTGACAAGTCATGTTAAACCTGTTGTGTACAATTGTGGGTTCGGGATTTCTCATTTTCCACTCTCTATTCCCTTCCCTCACTCCCTGTTTGTAAACAAAGTAATTACCTTGGATCAGATCTGATGATCATCATGTCATCTCAGGACTGATAACGACACACAGTTGAGGCTCTGAATCACCAGTGACTCTGTGTTTATGTACTGTCTTTTTCCTATAGCTCCAGTGTTAGCATATGAATCTTTCATGTTTGTCTGTTAATCATTCTTCCTCCATCTTATTTCTTCTGTTTTATGGCAGTCCTTTACCTTTTTTTTTTTTTTTTAAATTACACTTCCAGGCAGGCCTTGGTAACCACAGTAACCCCCTGTTTAATATCACAATGCTCTGAACATTAGGTCAACTCTCTCAGGGCATAGTGTGCAGAAATGTGGACTTATGGAAAGTGTGCACAAAGGGCTCAAATCGTGTGTTAGAGCGCTCATGTCCTGAAATGCACCTCATGATCTGTGGGTCCGTGAGAGTGGTGGGAGTGGGAGCCTACGGACTCTTTTGGGCCTCTGTAAACCATTGACCAGTGGGAAGGTCTGTGAGGAGCTACACCCGCCTCTCGTGTCACTGTGTCAGAGGAGCTGCAGGCGTGGTCCCTGCGCCATGGGGAGGGCAGGGGGAAACCACGGGTAATTGTGCAATGTGGTTGTGTTTATGTTATTGTTTATTTCCCTTGAAGAATTTTTACATGACATTAAGGTTCTGCTGGTTTCCTCATGATGTCAACTGTAAGGCGTGCCAATAACAGAAAGTCTGTAACTAAGGGCAACCACTGGCTTGACTCAGTGATATGTGTATCCTGCAAGGATTTATTTATGTCAGTGTATCTCCATTTTGGAGACCAAAAATTCACCAGTCCACGTTGATATCATAGTTTTGAATGTGAAGAATCATGGGAATATAATTTAATGCCTGAAATCCTTTTGTTAGAGCAGGATTTGTGTTTTCAAATGTTTAATGCCTAATTCTCTATTCTCTTTTCTTTTTTACTACTGAACACACACATTGCACTTAAACAGCCAGCCTAAAGACTAGGTATTAAATCTATATCAGCCTCTAGCTGTGGCTTGAAAGTCTTCTTGTGTTTCTGCTCTTTAAATATTTCATATCATCTGCATGTATTTAGTTTCTTTAGTAGAAACCTTGTTTTGCTCTAGATTTTTTGTTTTTGCTTTCTGTAGTTTCTGTAGAGATATTTTGGATTCGTTCTTTTTTCGTCCATATTATTTTAAGGTGTCAGTCTTTGTCTTCATGTGTCTGGACATGTACTGCATCTGTTTTAAAGCGTGTTGGTGCCCACTTTATCATCTGTCGTGTTGATGTTGACTCAGAGGATCGTCCTTTGAGGTCAGCTGTCATAAGTGAAATTAATTGTTCTAAGCTGCTTTTTCACTGTGCGTGTGTGTGTCTGTGTGTTTTAATTGCCTGTTTAGTATTTGTACTACTCATAGCTGCAGGGAAGAATCATGCAAATAGGTCTGGGGTTTGTGCATCAGGTTTTGATATTGTGTAATTGATACTGAGAGGATGACTTATTGGCTTATTGGTTGGATTATGAGACAATGTACAAACAGAGTTTTCCACGAAGATTTAAAGCAGCCACTCTAGACTTTTTTTTTTTTTTTTTTTTTTTTTGGCCATTTTGAGGAATTTTACAACCATATTTTCTTGCTTGTTTCAATGTTATGAGTGAACTGAGCTTTTAATTCTTCAATCAAGCTTCCTGCACCATCCTCCTCTAAAAGGGGAGAGGCAAAGAATCATCAGTTATGACAGATATGAATGGTCAGTAATCACAGACATAACATTAATAAGAAGACCCAGGAGATCAACACTGATTCTCCGCCCTGCCTATGATGTGAACAGGAATGCAGCAAAGTACAAACTCTCCCTTCAGTTGCACACGTTCAAACATAAGTGTCAGGGGAGTGAGGGCGATCCTTGTGCTCTCTCCAGGCGTGCTTTGCCCTCTGTGGCGGTAACAAAGAGCCCCTCTAATCTGACACATGAATGAAACCCTATCTGCTTCTCTCTGCTTCTATCTGTCACATCAGCCCAATTCCACGGTCACACCTTTCCCCCTCTTTCTGTGCTCTAGCTAAAAGCTGTTTGAAACACTTGAGGGCCGTTGTCTGAGTAAGCATGACCGGACTCCGATTATAGACGTGAGCACGTGATTGGTTTTATTTTCCACATCATCATTAGAGCTCATTGTGTCTGTAAACGACCTTTTTTTTTTTTTTTTTTTAATTAAACGAGCATTTTGGGCTGTAACTCCTTGTTGACAGTTGTAGCTGAGAAAACAACACAATGAGCATCTTGAGGCTGAGCTCACAGGTTTGATCAGCCAGCTTGCTGTTTTGCTCTTACTGGCTCTGAACTGTCACAACTGGGATGTCTGCTTTTTTGTTTTGTTTTGTTTACCTACACTGTGTGTCACTATTTAGCCCCTGAGCAGATCAGATAATGCTCCCATCATGCCTCATCACCTGTTGCGTGCTGACAAACAGGCAGATGGCCTTAGGATTCAACATCGTTCAGAAGAGATGTGGGTCCAGGGGGCTGTGATGTGTTGTGTAAGATAATTGCATAAGAAAGCTTGAGCTACACATTTAGAAAAGTGAAATATCTGTGGGACAAACACGTGAACAGAAACGCTGATGTGACTTGTTAGCACTGTTGTGAACAGCCCATATTGCAGACAGTTTGTCTTATATGTTGATTTAGAGCTTGATAGTTGTTTTTGTCTTTTCCTCCTAATTGTAATGGGACAAATGAGTTGATGCAGGGTTAACGTTATTTCGTGCCTATCTGTCACAAAATTGTGACACTGGGCACAGAAAAATCAATTACCGTCATTGTTTTGACGTGTTTCAGCTCAGTGAGCGTGAGTCTAATTATAAATTTGCTTGAATTTTGAGGACTTATTTGACTAATTGGTTTTTTTGTATACACTTAGTAAAC
Organism: Caranx ignobilis; assembly: GCA_021432705.1. Classification (NCBI taxonomy): domain Eukaryota; kingdom Metazoa; phylum Chordata; class Actinopteri; order Carangiformes; family Carangidae; genus Caranx; species Caranx ignobilis. The sequence goes on from MU269982.1 coordinate 6,640,341, forward strand.
GTGTGCAGAATAAATTTTCCATCAGACATGCTTTTCAAAAGTGTCAGTGTAAATATATCACATCTGTTGTTTACTTTAAAGTTGAGTTTAAAGATGTGGGAATAAATCCCAGTTGGTTATATTTGAGAAAATCCACAATTTATGTCATTGTGTTGTTTTTGTGTCTGTGGCTTTATGTTCCTTTTTCATTAGCTCTCAAATGAAGCAATGAAGCTCTGTGTTTTTGAGCATTGTCCTTGCACCAATAGCAGGAGCTACTTTCAATTCAGGCCACTAAACTTCAGGTGTGCCAGTTAAATAGTTGAGTGAAAGATTAACTTGTTCCAGTTACTCTCCTCAGTGCAGTTTCAGGAAGGCTCGTCTGCTTCTGAGCACACATCTCTCTCCAATTATTGTTTCTTCTATAAACAATGCCAGCTCACAAAGGCATGTTGATTGAACACCACTGGTTGTGTTGGAGGAAGTTGGGAACAGGAACAGTTGGTGGAGACCAGCAGCCTGATAATTAAACTCTGCCCCTGAGTCAGCCACAGGGGCAGTGAGAAACTGCACAGTTCCTGCCGCCACCGTATGGAGACCAGTGGGCTGCAGTGCTATTACAGACGGACAAGCAGAGCTAAGAGCCTCAAAGTGCTGTGTCAGAAACTTTTAAACCTGACTGCAGTTAATATATACAGAGAACCCCACACCTTTATTAACAGAAAGGAACAGATATCAATATGAAAACCAAGTGGTAGAACAGAACAGTTCACTCTTAATCTTTCCTCCTCTTGTTATTAGTGACACAACTCACTCCAGGTTCTGAAGATAAACACCGATAAATGATAATTTGTCACCTCTTAAGTCGTGCTCTAATGTGCGTTACATTTTTCATACCCAACTGTGTGTGGTCAAGTGAGAAATATCATATCTGATCTCGGTTTATCCACTGCACAAGTGTAAATGTGGAAAAAAACTGTGCTCCTCCATCTTCTTGAGAAGACCCAGACACAGCTATGCCCATGAAAATGATTATGGATGGCTGAATGGCTGGTAGTCAGCCTAGCTTCCAGACACAATAGCCCCCCTTGCAGCCACAGGAGGGTAATTGAGTGAGTAGTTTGGACATGTAAAAAGAGATACTGCTTTCACCTTGGAGTGGTTCTTTCTGATTTTTGTTTTTTACATTGAATTGGTCTGGCACTGCTTGCCTAGCCTGTCCTGACTGCACATCACTGATGTAGACTAATGCTATACCATTAAGAGAATAGCAATGGTCATCTGAGGTCAATCCAGGTGGATCTATCAGACAGGGAGCGATAATCTCGTCACCTTGACAAATGATACCAAATCTGTCTGTACAGGTTAATATTACATTAAGTAAATAAAACATGTATATGTTGATTTCATTATATTTGTACATCTCCAGTGGTACAGCTTTGAAGAAATGTCTTAAGGGTTTCACCAGGGCACATCATGACTGCATGCACTGAGCAGATTTCACATGTTGGCAGCACAAAAAGACAGTATGGCTCCGTTTCTTGTGGTTTATGGCTGTGAGTGGAGAGCTGAAGAAAAGTAGTCCTGATCTGTTTTTAGTAATGCTTAGTGAGTAGACCCTTGATAAAATGCTTTTTTGTGGCTGTTAATGGTTTTCCATTTCCTTTTTCAACATTTGGATTTTTTCCCCTGCTGAGTTCAGAGAAAATGGGAAACATGGAGTTTCAGAGACTGAATGGTCTTCTCTGCTGCAGCACTTCTAGTCTTGACTTGACTTCACTAGTGTTAGCCTTATGTATGAACACACACACACACACACACACACAGGACATTCAGTGGGCTTTTACATGATCTTTTTGACCTTGCCCATATGGGTCATTGCTGATGGAAAGGTTATGTACATTCAGTGGATATAAGATGCACCTTGGAATTTAATGAAAATGCAGGTCGCGCACACACACGCTGTGCAAACCTTGTTGACATGTTGAGAAACTATACTGGAGCTTTTGGCTCAGAAAGAATTGGTATTAACCTCCTGGCCCACTGTCTTCTCTTCACAGTTGGGGGTGTAATGACATGCTAATACTGCCTGCCTGCTGGCCAAGTTTCAGTGTGGGATGCAGGGAAAAAAGGTGTGAATATTAAAACATAATAAGAAATGCAACCCCCTTTGTGAAAGAAATATAACAGTGAAGCCTGAAGCTGTTGCTCACCTGCGTCCCTGTCGTGAATATTTCTCAGGGGAAGATGCACAGGGCTGAAACCCCAACACATTTTTCCTCTGTTGTGTTTTGTGGCGCCATATTCAGCTTCTTCCTCAATTTAAGGCAAATTAATTAGTAGCGTTTGTATGTTTAAGACACATTTATTTCCAAATGTTTTATGAAGCTGCATCTTGTTTGTTGGAGTCTTGGGAGGATTGATTTAAAATAATCTTACATATAACATGTTACCAGAATTGTGATTTTCATTTCTAAGCAAACCAGGATACACTATGTCACTGCCACCACTGTTTTTCAAGTATGATATACGCTCCTCTAATGCAGATTTTAATAGCAGACTTTTCTTCACTTCTCTGCCCTTTGCTCATTTAATTGAATTAATCTTTGTCATAGGCTTTTAACATGATATGATGGGGTCAGCTGAGTAACAAGAACACTATTTGTAGATGGCTCCTCCTTGTACAAAGCACTGTTACATATCATCATTATGGTTTACATGCAGTCAGGAGTATAATGACACCTGCCTGGGAAGGAAACGGGGCATTAAGAGGTCTAAGGTGATTCTTGTTATTCCTCCACATTGGTGACAGGCAGGATAGGAGGCGTACTGCTTTTGTGTTGTATGTCATTAAGTCTGTACCATTATTGTGGATACGATATCTCAGTAAAGCCTTGAAGGAATACAAACATTAGGACTCAAGGATAAACTGTTTGGTTTTAGAGGTCAAAGGTCAAGTTCAAGGTGACCTCACAAAGCATGGTTTTGTCCATGTAAACATCAACTTCAGATAGGATTAAAAAAAAAGTGCACCTGAGTGGCAGAGGAAGACAGCTACAAAATTCTGGGTTTTGCTAATATTTAGCTGATTCCTTACTAAGTGTTTTCTTTTGTCCATTATGTTCAATAGCTTTCATAGGATAGCTCACTATGCTCTACACACTGGGCCATGGTACGACTTCACAGATAGGTGGTGATGATGGTGGTGGTGGTGGTGGTGGTGATATCCAACCATGTTTTACTGCAAACAAATCAACCTTGTGTAACTGGGCTGTTGCTGAGTACTGACACAATGGTCACCATTTAGGATTTTTTTCCCCTCCCAGCATGTAAGCAAATGTGTACTCCTCTGTAAGAGTCATGGGATAGACTGCACGGTTCTGTTGCTCCTAAGGGTCATCTGCTTTTGTTTATCAAAACTTTTTAGTGTGCAGTTTACCCAGCTGTGTTTGTGTGATCGAGCTAACTTAATAAAATTGGGTTACATTGAGGTGAAAGTCAACATGCTTTTTAATTATATGCACATTAGCAGGCGGGCAGCAGGCAGGTTAACCTGCATTATATGCATCTAAGACCATGATTTGTTTAGTGTCTGCAATTTTAGATGTGTGATTGTTTAAACCTGTAGGAGTCCTTGTGATGTTTGCTCTTAATTTGAAGAAATACCATCAAGGCATCACTGAGATATTGTGTCCATAAGAATGAGACATACAGATGGATGGACAACCTGAAAACAATGTGTCCATGGGTCACAAACTCTGGTGTCGAGGAGCCTATGTCTTTAAGTCTTGGTCTGTTACAGAGCCATACTGTGGGTCGAAATTGTTACACTGAATCCATGTCAAAAATAATTAAAACATTAACCAAACACCTTTTTTAAATCATCAAATTAATGACCAAACATATGCAAATGACCCAGACAGATGAGCATGGAGGCCTGAATTGTCTTTGGTCTTCTAAATCTCTGTTGGCCCTCAACTGAGCAGAGCTGAGAGAGTCGGCCCTTGGCCGAACCCGACTGCCGACCCCTAGATGGTTCATCTCCCCTTGACCTGCTTTCGTACTCGCTGCATCAGCAATTCATCTGTTGCCAAGGTCTGGCACGCATCCTGTTGGGAATACAAGCCACACATAAGAGATGCAGCCCATAAATAAAAGCAGCTAAATCAATTGTAACAGTGTTTACAGCAGAAAAATTTCAGTTTCTTTCTTGACAGCTTGGAGAGGATGTTTTATTTTGACAGGTCAACCAGATTTTTATGTTTAGGCTTGATATGATGTCTTTTTTTCTTTTTAAACTGTCCCAGCTGTGTACAGTCAGCCCTGCCTGACTGACCACACTATTCTTCCCCTTTTCCCCACAAGTAAAATGTTCTTATCAATCTGTTCCTTTACCATAACAACTATCTGCTCTGGTGCAAGGCTTCAGTGGCTCACTAACCTCAGCAGGAAACGTCCCACTTCCTAAGTGCCATGAAATTTCCAGTTATATCATACTTTTAAATAGTAATTGGTTCCAAACTTAGTCAATAGTGTTCTTTTTATTTCTTTTTTGGTTAATGATGTGCGTTCCCTCTTCTGTTACCACAGCTATTTAAGAGTTTTGACATTAACTGCCTAGTTAAAAAAAAAGTAAACTTACTGAATGAAGTCTTTCCATTTTCGTCATTATTCAAATAAAGCCTCTGCACGATGTCGTTATTATATACACAAAGCAGTTGGTTGGAATTCTTATGAAAAATGATGGTTTTGACTGCAGGCTGCACTTTAGGAGGGGGAGGAAGAGGAGTTGAAAATATTTTGGAGCACAAACTAATGAACTTGTTGGAGTAGGTTGAGTTTAAGGCAATACATTCCACAAACAGATCCTCCCTTTCCCTTTAAAAGCAGGAGATCGCATTTCATCCCTAATGGAAGAATTGTTCCATATTTCAAAAATATGTACACAACAAATTCTGGCCTCGGGAATAAACTCTCTGAGAGTTAAAATCAGATGAGTGTGAGTGTATATGTGAGACCACGAGAAACACTCGAAGGCAGAGTTACAGAAACCCTTTTTTCCATTCAGCTCAAATTGAATTCTTGTTTCCCATGTAGAGTGAAGTGAAACTTGTACCTTGAGTTAATTTAACCTCACAGTCAATGTTTATAATATGTGTCATTTAACACTTGTGGGGTTACTATTTCAATCAAAACACCACACTGACCACTACCCTCACAACCAGTGCTGCATGGTTATGTGTTTAACTAGTTACATTTTTGACAAACTGTGTGAAGCTGTTCTCCTGATGTGTTGTTATGATCCAGTTTTGTTTTCTTAGTGTTGAATTGATCTGCTCGTCAGTGTTGCATCAGGTACCAGGCATCTGGTATTTCAAGGAGGCTGAGTTACAGCCAGTAAATTACACAGCTGAGGATAATCGGCTTTCTTCTGATCTCTGGACCATTACCTGTGATTTACTTTGCTCTGTGCATGAGGGAACTATTTCCATCTTTCTTTATGTCTGATAGATTTCAGGTTGTTGTAAAGGTGCTCTTGGGGAAGAGAGGGGAGGGGCTAACGCTGGGGGAAATGATCCTTTATGTTTGTACGTTTTCCAGTACTCATGTACAAAACTATGGCTCAGGAGGTAGAACAGCTCGTCCACTAAACAGAAGGTCGGTGGCTCCTCCAGTCTGCATATTAAAGTGTCCTTGGGCAAGATACTGGTTGGTATATGTCAAGCGCAACATATGTAGTTACAAAGCACTGTATGAATTGGTGTGTGTGTGTGTGTGTATGTGAATGGGTGAATGTGACCAACAGTGTGAAGCACTTGGAGTGGCCCTAGAGACTAGAAAAGCCCTATATAATTGCAAGTCCATTAACCATTTATGTACTGTGTTTTCAAGTTTAGTCATACTGTTAAGTTGATATCAAAGTCCTTATAGGCACGACTCTGTTGATATTGAGATCAACATGACATTTAAAACCTTGTTATTTCTCTTTGCTGTGTGATTGAATAGCAGCTCCTCGTCTTGTGGGCTACAGACAGATGAGATGCAGCTTATCTGCAGTATGATGATCTGTGAACAACATGTGGAGACGCGAGCAGCTGTTTGTCGAGGCTATCTCTGAGTAAACCCATAAACTTCCCCCACATCGAGACCGTTTGCATTTAAGTCTGTTTTTTTTTTTTTTATCACATTCAGATTCTGATGTCAGAGTCTTTAAACAAGCAACCACACATAAAGATGTTTGATGTGAGGGCATTTGATATGGGAGATACTTATGACATTTTCTGATCTAAAGTATATTTTTGGGGCTTTTTGCCTTTAATTGATAGGATAGTTGAGAGAGACAGGAAATGGGGAGGCAGCAAAGGGCCACCAGATTCGGGATTTGAACCTAGGCTGGCTGCAGCGAAGACTGTAACCTCTGTACATGGGGCTTCTGCTCAACCCACCGAGCTATACGGTGCCCCTTCTTATCAAACTTATGACTGAAAATACATTTATCCAAGTTTGGCTGCATCATTTGCTTTATTGGGCTACTTCAAACAATTGATCCTAATACAGTATATTGCCAATCTATATTTCTAAACAGAATAATCCTCTTCTGAAAGGCAGAGACCAGCATATATTTGTGGGTAAAGATTATTAATCGTCATTGTCGTCGATGGTACTATTGATGCAACAACACAAAATATGAAAGAACCAGCATCACATCCCAGTTCTGCTGGATCTTTCTGCCATAATCTAGGCCACACATAAGTCCAGGAGTCCTTTGGGGATGTCAAAAGAATGATGCAGTAACCCATAAACCGAGGTTGTCTGTCGAGACGTCAGGCCTCACCATCAAACATCATCAGGACCATCAGACGGGCAGAACGTGGTCACAGACCACTGAAAGGAAATGGTAAAAGGTCATGTGTGTTCATGCTGGTACATCACTGGGGTTATCAATTTGGCATCTAACATCACAGACGTTTCATTGAATTACGCCCGAGTCATCAAGGCTCAACAGCTGGCGCTGACGTCTTGGAGGCAACTGTCTGCATATCTAAAACATCCAACATCGTCGCTGTGGCTTTCTGTGTTGTTTCATTTTTTAGGCTGGAGCTTTTGTATCTTAAACCCTGTAGTGACTGACTACTTAACTTTACTGCTTCTCACACAAAATCATACTTGTGTCCTCCTCTGTGATTTACCAGGCAGGTACACTTAGTGCTGTGTTCAGTGGCAGTCAAAGCTGTTAGGATGGATGGAGGAAGCTGTGGTGTCACAGGAAACCACAGGAAGCAGGTTAGAGTGGGGCTACTGTGCTGCAGACAGTTTCCTGAGTCTCCATTCAGGGTTTCCCCCAGGAAATTGTTTAGTTGAGGTGCCAAGCCAAACAGATAAAAAATCATTTTGTCTCACGTTCGGTTTATTAAGTAGATAAGTTTAAATATGTGGAATTTACTGTGTGAAAAAGTTATGTTTTTACCAATGTTGAAGGTTTGTTTTGTGATAGAAGTGGATAGGTTTAAGGGCAGTTGGTTATTATTACTTGACTTTATTCATCTTAGAAACTTGGATAAAAACAAAACAATGTTCAATGATATTAATGCATTTTACAGTTTGTATCATTGCAGCTGTCTTGAAAATAAGAGGTTGTGTGTCCAGGTTTATCCTGATGCACCATAAATCTGAAGTAAATAAAACTTTAAACGTCTTTCCTTATGATGTTGATTGGTATTCATACGATTTATCAGTGTGTTTCACTGGCCAGGCTTTGCACTGGGTTTGATGCTAGGTGAGAACATTTTTCATGTCCTTGTGCTTTCATTACCCATGACCTCTTGCTGTCATAATGAGGCAGGGTACAGATTTGTTAGATCAGCAGGTCATCTGTATCACATTAAGGATCTCATACTGCTGAGTGTCACCTGGAGTTATTCCTCTTATTTTTCAGCTGCCTTTTATATTTTACTTGTAATTGAATCACAGCAAGTAATACTCAATGATGGTGCTCTTAGCTGTAAAGATCTATAAGATAGACCTGAGGTTATGGGGGGAGTGCAGCTTAACTGGAGGCACACTGACCACTTGAGAAGCAGTAGAGCAGTGCTTTAATGAGCTGGTGTGTTACTAGCACAGTGGTATACATGCATATGGTGAGTCGACGCATGTTTTTTCCGCAGCTGCAGAAGTTACTGACTGCAACACAGATCAAAAAAGTTGCATATTTTATTAGCCGTGGTTTGCAGTCAACATGTTTTCAAGACTGTGTGTACCATAGGTTGTTAGAAATCGTTGAATGTCAGCAAAATTGTTTACTTTCCAAGATTAAGTAGCTAATAATGGGTGGGTCCTTCCAGGCAAAATTCTCATTTTACTCCCCCATGTATCAGGAGAAGCTGGAATTCCTTACTAATGCATCTCCTTCCTCTTTCACCTCCCAGATCCAGCTGCTATTTTTAACATGATGCACCAGAGCCAATTTTCCCCCATGTACTCCTGCCACGCAAACTATAATCTTAAGCGTTGCTGTGTCCAACAATGAAAATCTTTGTTTACCTCATTATCACATCACCCTGTCACAGCTCTCTGCCAGACGGCTCACATTAACACAGAACACATATTCTTCAGCATGACTTTTGTTAATGGTGAATAACCCATTCCAGACAGAGACCGCGTAAAGATTTTCTCATGCAGAAAGCCGCACTGTCAATGAGATCATATTTGAGCGTTGTGTTAATTTTGAACATCTCATTCCAGAAGCAGATGACTTCACTCGGTCAGAGTGTTTCTAGAGACTTTGCCCTGAAGACTGGACTCTGATGTCTAATGAGGACCATTTCCTGACAAGCCTTTTCCTTGTTGACAATAGCAGCCACCCTGTAGCTTCAACTAGATTGCCAGATAGACAGTGCTAGTTTTAAAGAGAGAGGACTACTTTTTGGGTTTTAATGTTAAAAAAAAAAGAAAGAAAGATCAAAAGCAGTCTCTCCAAGTGCATCTACTAATGTTTGTGCATGTGTCTGCTCAACCACAGACCGTCCATGTATAGAAATATAGAAATCGTTCCTTCCACTCCCTCTGGGCTAATTCCTGCTCCTGGTTTGGCCTGTGCATTTCTAGTTTATAAGAAATTGCAAAGTTATACATTGGAGGATGGAGACTTATACAGGAGTGCTGACATAGTTGAAATTTCATCACACTGTCAGCAAGTGAAATGTATGGATGGACTGATATGGCTATAGAAGGATGGATAGTATCATAATCTTTGATGTAATCTAAATCCTCTCTCTCCTATTTGAATGGAAATGTACTGTCGATCCTGCTTAGGCACTTGCTTTCCTTTTTCTCGTTGTGGGTCCCGTCAAAGTAAAAACACTGAATAAATGAAAGAATTGTCTACAATGTAAATCCAAAACATACAGAGTATAGACATGCAAATGATATCTGCATGTGTTATGTACACTTTTCTTCATGATACACCAAACCCACGTTCCTAAGCCAACGACTAGAATGACAAAGGGAGTTATGTGTTGATCAGACCGCTGTGGGAGCATCGTCACGTTTAATGTAGTGTAAAAGCGACTGCCAGCCAATGTCAAAACAAAAGCTTGGCAGTTTATCCTTCTGAAGTTATTCTTAGAATTACAGCTATTTAAATCTGTCTCTCCACCTACTGTACCTCTCTGTCATTGTTTGTCTCATATTGTTAGATAAGCAACATCGTGGCACTAATGAGAAAAAAAAAGAAAAGTACTCAGCGTTGGATGATTAATCCTCTAAATTAAAATTAATGAACAATAATGAGTAAAAACTGAAGACTAATTCAGAAATCAGAGCTGTATAATCAGCAGTCGTTCATTAATCTGAATGTTACCGTGCCACCAAGCCCATAAGGAGTATATAGTGGCACCATGAAATATTCATAAGGCGGATTTGTGGTAACAACTCGTTATGTACGAAGTGAGAGAGTGAGTGAAAAAGGTTCCAGTGAGCTGTGATCATTGAGCCAGTGTTTTTCCATGGTCACTGCATGCATAATTGTCACCACTTTACCTTCCACTCCCGCTTTGATAAATGTGGAGTGGCAGGCTCATCCACCAGGCACACTTCAGGTCGGTTGTTCTGCAAAAATATTTTCAACAAAACAGTCTGTAGCAACGAGCCATGTTGTGATGCTGTGTGCTGTGGTTTGGTCGTGTTCAAGAGGTGGTGCCTGGGGGCTCTGGGTGAGTTGTGGCAGCTACAGACTGGTAGAGAGCAGGACTCTGGAGCACTTTGTGAAAAGGTAATAATGACCAAAACATGATACTATGAGTGTTAAACAAAAAAAAATAGATTCATCTTCCTTTGTTTGATTGCACCTCTGACCCACCCAGGGAGGAAGGAGACTCATTTTCTCCTCTTCCCTTTGGCTCTTCTCCATAGTTAACAGCTGTGTACTTATTATATATAACTTATTATAATTTGTCATATAAGGAGAATTTAAAGAATGTGCCGTATTTTCTTGATTATGATCATTTTACAGGACAATTAACAAACTGAGATAAATGGTTTTTGCATTGTAGACTTAAAAATAGACTTCCTGTTGTCGAAGTGGCTCTAACTGATGTGTGCTTTGAAAGTCAGTTTCAGGCCCTTTAAATAGCAGACGGGTTGTCATAGTGGGGGGGGAAATGTTGGTGTTTCTACTGACAATGACAATGACTCTGTTTAATTTAGGCCTCCCAGTAGCAGCGAGCGAGCACACTCAACAACAGGACCCTGAAACGGAAGCAGCTAAATGGAATCCAGCCATCCTCGATTTAACATGGTCGGAGGAAACAGAAGGAAAAGTTTGGGTGACTTTTCCTGCTGTTGCCTCCTACCATGTTTAAAACTCCTTTTACCACCCATATATAGTTGTATTCACTCATTAATGAGGAGTAAGCATTGTTCATGACAAATAGTGCTTCTGCATCAATGTATGAAAACTGTCTTACAATTTTTAAAAAATTATTTATTTATAATTTAAAAAGTATTAACAACCAAATTAATTACCCAAAAGTAAGCTATTTATAAATATTTAACAAGGGTAGTCTTATTGTAAAGTGGTGCTGAATTTCAAAGTGGCCCAATTGTAGTGCAACAAAACCGTCTATTTCTAGAGGTCATGCATGTCTGGGTTGAAAAACATGTAATTGTCATTTGCGAGGCTTTGTTCAGTTTGCCCTCGACAAGAGGACGTTAAATACCAGTATGAGTGTAATAACAACCCAGCTTGACTGGGCTTTTCAATTCATTTGAATACAAATCAAGGCAGCAAAATACTCCACAAACAGGCTGTTAGAGCAACTGTGCTTTCAACCACACACCACTGGCCTACTTTTTCAACAGCTCTCTCAACTGGATCTCTTTTAACAAGCTATCTTGTTAAACCAAAGCAGTTTGCCATATTCTTCTATTAAGAGCCCACCCCTCACAACAGCCCAAACCGAAACATCCACCCCAGTGGCCCCCCGAAAACATGAGTCGTGATATGACAACATCTTCTAATCCTCCTGCTCTTCGCTGCTGATGAACACTCACATTTCCAACATGCTGATGTGAGATGCTGAAAGGGCTCCAGCAGATAGGGCGGTCAACCAAATAATCTGTCCCACTCAAATCCCTCCAGTGCCAGGCTGCAGCAGCAGCAGCAGCAGCAGCAGCAGATTCTGATCTCTGAATAGATCTTTAACTTTTAAAAAATTAAAATATTTTACTGAATGGCACCAGTTGACAACAAGACCAGTTTTAATAAAGGATGATGCATCCTTTTAAAAGGGGCAAAGTGGCACTGACAAGTCATATAATCCCACTGGACTTGTTCCATATCTTATGTACATCCAAACTAACACGCAGCATCAAGTGATATATGTCATGTTCACTAATTATAGAGTGCAATTTAATATTAGTCCTCTGACAAACAAACAACATGCTAGGAGACGTTAGCACAGATTTGTCACAGGCGCTCCTCCATTGTCTCTTTCTGCTCATGTCTCAAATGGCAAATGGCTTTACATTCAAACCATCTCACCCATGGAATTAATTATAGTTTCATTATGGAGAGAACTGAAGGATGAGCATCGACACACACACTCACACTCACAATGCACACACTCACAGACAAGCTCATCAGCCTGTAGCCATGGCCTTGATGGCATCAGTGTTTCTGCCTGTTAATTTCAGCTGAGTAATTTCCTCAGCTTTGGTACAGAATGGTCATAATTTGTTGCTTTCTCTCGTCTTCAGCATCACACGGCCGGCTGTGATGCTTTTAGAAGTGAGCTCTCTCTCTCTCTCTCTCTCTCTCTCTCTCTCTCTCAGGCCTCAAATAGCTCTGCCCTTTTTGTAAATCTTCCCTTGCTCTATTCTCAGTCTCACTTCCTCACTCTCTGCCAGAATGTGTGATCTCTGTGGTTCATAATAAAAGAGGAGAATAATTTACGGTGTGGTCAGGACATCACCAAAGGACTGACAAAAATCCATATAGCAGTTGTCAAAACCACACATGCCAACTGGCTCATCATGGCTCTAGGTAAAAAGTCAAGAGTTCCTAAAAGTCAGAGAGCTTTATCCTCTTCTGTGGACATTTTTCAACACATAGTCCAGTAGATGTAACACACTGTGAGGTGACATGAGGATTGTGATCAAAACAACATTTGAAGATAATAACAATACTAAAGCTGAACAAAATGTGCTTCAAAAATTGAATATTTTGTCTGTCTGTGCGTGTGTATTGTTGTCATAACTCCTGTAGCCTGTAGTTTACAGCTAAGTGCCAACACATTAGCATTGACAACTAGTCTTAAAAATATCTACATAGACTCACATGAACATGACATAAAGTTGAAGAGATTAATTACAGAGCAGGAAATGCTGTTACTAAAATAAATCATCTCATCTCAAAATTAGTTTCCCTGTGTCTGTCACGCAGTGCTACTGCCTCACATGTGGAAGAAGGACTAAATTAAAGATGCATGTTCCTGATTGGAAAAATATTCAAACTGACCCACGTTACAACCGTCTCTGGTCTCCACTTTATCAACTTTGTCACCTCAGCCAACCCTAAAAGGATTTTTGGCCTATTTTGTCTTAAATCACTCAGTTTGTGCAAAATTGAACATGCACATTAAACAGCTGGATGGAAATGAATAGTATTGTTTGTGACTGCAGTTTCATTTCAAAGCTTCATTATGCAGCAGCGTTTGACACTTGGATGGATGTGATGGAGTTCAATATTCACCTATATTATCAGACAGTGTCATTGCTGACACTGGGTAAATCTCAGCTTTCCAAGAGTATATCTCCTGAAAGCTGAAATCCGAGGTTAGCTCAGGCCATAGATATGGATACTGGTTCTGGCGTTCTGACATCCTCCTATGTTGTTCTCCATGGAGACCATAGAAGCCAGTTTGGGCTTTGTGTTACGGCCCAGTGACTGCTGGGCTGCTCAGCCATGATTAATTCAGGCAGGCCTCAGGGGAGAACAGCCAGGCTCGGTTACCCAGCCAGGGATCTGGTGTCTAGCTGCCACAAAGACCCTTTGCTGTAGCTGTGGCTGAGGCTGGAACTGGCATCCTTTCACACCTGTTCCTAAAATAGAGCAATGTAAATGATTGAACTACAGAAGAAATTGAAATATTGTAAACCTCTCGCCATGCACCAGTAGACACGTTGGATGTTCTCACACAGCTATGGAAAACTACATTTTAGTTTTAACTTGCATCAAGAATGTACCTGGCTGCATAATTCATTCGGTTCATCTGTTGTTTGAGGTGACTAATTTGAGTCCAGCATGGACCAACATGGAGATAATCAGCTGCTCTGCAGTTTTATACCAGCAGTATAAACACAGTTGGTAAAGATGGCAGCGCTGCATTGTTCCAGGTTTAGGGCGAAGTGTTGCCAAGAGATAAAGTCCATTTGAATATGACATTTCAGTTTTAATGTCCACAAGCTCAATCCTGTAGTGAAAATACAGACCTGAAGGATTTTGACCACAGATTTAGGAAAAAAATCATTCACCTGTTTGCATGATAAGGATAAAAACTGAAAAAAAATCTGCCACTCCAAACAGAATTGTATGTATTTTATGTATGACAGAGTATTTATACACAGTATAGGGAATAAGACTTCTTGTATATCTACCAGCTGGTCCCTGGAGGGGCCCTGAATCATCGTGTTAATCAATCAATGTTGTCATCAATGTTAACAATTCTGGAGAGCAAGTTTTCCACTGTTACGTTAAATGATCAGGCTCTGTTCTGCTGTTTGTGTTGCCACACACCCAAGCTTTCAAACAGCCTGTTGATTACGCACAATCCTCAGTTACCTGTGTGTGATCATCATTGTACTCTTTAATTAAAAATCTGCCAAAGTAATTGTTCATTTTATCTTAAACAACAAACCAGGCCCGATGTCTGCCCTGTCGTCCTCGCCTGTGTGCCAGCCTGCCAGCCTGCCAGGTGTGTGTGTCATTGTAGCATGGCACTCTGCTCTGTCTCCATCTTCATATTTGTTTTCAGTCCCCTTGGTCGAGTGACTGATGGATGGATGGCTCATGGACAGTGTCAGGCTCATAAATCAACTACTATTATGGCAAAGTGGCGCCGGGCACCCATTAATGGCAGACCTGGCTACAGTCGGGGGTGTCCGCTCTCAAGTTAGTTGACTCCACTGTGCAGACAGCTGTGTGATTTTTTTTTTTTTTTCAGTGACTTGCTAACAGAGACAAAACTTTGAGGGAGGGAAGCATTAGCAGCATGTACATGTTATGAATGTTATATTATAACAGGTAGAGTAGCTGCCCGTCATCATTCCTCCATTGGAAGTATAGTATAATGTAATTCATCTATGCAAAAATATGAATGTCACTGGGATCTAACCAGTGCTGTTTGTTTGAATTTCTCCAGTATCTGACTTATCTGTGTCTCTGCCCCCCCTCTCCCCCCTGAAACCAGTGACATGCTGTTTGTGCTATTCATAGCATTGAAAACAGCAGCAGCAAAAGCTTTCATTGGAACTACTTTCTACCAAATAAATCCGTTGTGTGGATTATCCAGAGTAGCCGGGCCATTGTTTTTTCTGACAACACATTGCTGCTGAATTTCTTTTAAATGTTGTGAGCACCACAAGTCTGCATTTAGGAAGACTGCTCTCAGCTCCAGCAGCAACACCCTCTGATGTGGTTGTCTAACAACCACTTTATGTAAAAGCAAAACTCTGCATGACTTGACAACAGTGAGTGAGAGAGACAGTATGCATTTTGGCAATTTGGATAAACAACCCTTTAATTTAGTAATTAAGTTTAATTAAGTATTGTTAAAATCTATTTTGTTTTGTTATTTTTTTAATGCAAGTCTCTTACAGAGGATTTAATAGGAGCTGTTTTGTTCTCAAATGCTGCTGTATACTGCGATCATGGTAAAACTGATCAACCCCAAAATAAGACACGTGATTTTAAATCCACAGACTGTCTGGACGGTGACATTTAGATTTCTTTTTTAAAGAAATATTTTGACTCTATCTAGAGTTACACTAACTGTTCTGTCACAAAACTGCACTTGCTCTTTGTTGGGCCTCTTGGGATTCTCTCTATAATGAACAAAAGTCTTGACCTTATCCAGTAAAGTGCTTTCAGATAATGCTAAACTAATGGCGCAATACAAATAAACTCGAACTGAAATAAAAGAATCTCCTGTGACACTGTAATGAGCATTTTCCAGAGTAATTTGACACGTTTCTATGTTTAATAGTCAATAAATTAATGTATATAGTAACAGACTACTAAAGATAACATGGAACTGATACAGTTTGTTCTTGAATTGAATGTTAACACAGTTGTTGTCATAGTAACAATGGATGAACATGATCCTTTAATACATTTGGCATTTTATTATGACCATTTTCTAACATTTTTACATCATATCTTAAAACAAAGGCTGTACGGAGGTGATGGATAAAAGGAATGTGACCTCTTCAAACAGAGGTGATGAGCAATCACGTCATCACTCTAATGTTGATACTCGACATGAAAGAATAAACAGTTATCTGTGAGATGAGGTTAAAGGGACAATAGGTGAGCTGTGCGTCAGTGTTATCGTCACTGTGTCCCCCTGTCTTCAGCCTCACCCCAGTGTGCCCCCCCTCTTCCTATCTTGTACACAGCACTCACACACCGTGTTATTCCCACCTCACTCATTTTAATGGGACAGTTTCCATCCCTGGACCAAACGATATTGTTTTCACAGGCAGCATGTTAACTGGCCGAGTACGACTATCACACTATCATTTTTTTTTCTTTTCTCCAGTCACACCTCCTTGATTTCAAACATGACAGTCTTACCTACAATATTAATTTGACATCAATGTTGTTATTTTCCTTATCTTTTTCTATTAGGCAGGGTTCAATAATAAAAGTGTCATTGCAACTATTAAGAAAAGACAAATCATGACATTTATGCCCCATACAATTTATTTCCACACACAAAGAGCATTCGTCCTCACTGCCTGTCCCCCCCCGCACATACACACACGCTTTGAACAAGCCTAAGCCTGGAGAGAACTGCAAAGGCTGACTAACGTGGTGGGATGCATTTACTTGAATAGACTCTTGTGTTTTTTATTCAAAATACAGGCTTGTGTTGGTGCATTGATTCTTCTTTCTGCCACAGCACACCGTGAAACATGTTCATGAGTATAAAAGATGCAAATAAATGAAATGAAACAGTGCTTAACAGTGTCTATTAGGAGCCACTGTTGTTCAATATAGACATTAGGATGTGGTTTTATGTCACTCAAGCTGCATCACCGTGTGTTTTCTCTTGAAAATCCCGTAACAGAATTAATTTCAGCCCATGTCTGTGTCTGCCAGCTCGTGTCAGATGCTGTTAGTATTCCAGGGGGTCCTACAGGAACAAAAGACCTCTAAATACACTTCTCACTGATCACGTCTGTCTGGATGTTGAGCTTAGTTTCACTGACGTGGCTACTTGTTTGATATTTTCATGCTCGGAGTTTATCACGGTGTCTTCAGGCTAGCTGTAAAAAGCACAGTGCACTGACAGTCAGACAGTCAGACACTGATGGACTGACAGGGACCCGTGTTTCTCCCCTGACCTTTAATCCACTTGGCTTGCAGCAGCTCTGATGCATGATTAATCATCTGTTTAAGAGTGTACACACATAATAATGCAGTGCATATATGTATGCCCTTTTGAAGCTCTGGGTTATGTTTTTCTGGTGATAAAAGTGGAATAAATTGCTCTTTTTGAGTTTTGCTCTCCCTTTTTTTTTATACTTGTTTATCGCTCAGTTCTGAACATTC
This sequence comes from Caranx ignobilis, assembly GCA_021432705.1. Classification (NCBI taxonomy): domain Eukaryota; kingdom Metazoa; phylum Chordata; class Actinopteri; order Carangiformes; family Carangidae; genus Caranx; species Caranx ignobilis. Next base: position 6,657,652 of record MU269982.1, read on the forward strand.
TCCATCCCCCTGCCCTCTCCCCCTCTTCTCTCCCTCCTCTCTCCCTCACCTCTCTTTGTATCTGTCCTCCAGCTGGTTGGCGGACAGTTTGACCTGGAGATGAACTTTATCATCCAGGAGCCGGAGAGCATCATGTGCATGGTTGAGCTGCTGGACAAGTGCGAGCCCACCTGTCAGGCCGAGGTCTGGAGCATCTTCACCGCCATCCTCAAGAAGAGTGTCCGCAACCTGCAGGCATGCACCGATGTAGAACTCATCCAGCTGGTGCTGCAGCGTATATCCACCACTGACAGTATGATCGCAGGTACTGACAGGCAATAGTCTGTGGAAAACTTCTCCTCTTGATTTACTTTGCGTTGGAGGCAGAGAACACAGCGTTTTCTCACAGAAAAGTTATGGTGAAGAAGAAGATTCAAGCAAACATAATTCACAAATAAAATAACCAACTCTAGAACATTTTTTTTCTATTCAGTCTTATTTTAATTACAGTAACATCATGGTTTCATCCTCTAGCGTTGCATACACTGATGCATTGCACCGAGCAAGGACTCAAATCATCCTGTACAGTCTCCCCTGAGTCTCAGTCTAGTCTGTTGCCCATCTGCAAATTACTACAAATTAATCCTACAGTGTTCGGCTCAGTGAACTTCTGCCAGCCAGAACAGCGCTGGCCTGAGGGTTTGTGCAGTCAAGCAAGGACAATATAGCCCTGCAGTAACTAGGCAGCTGAAAGTAATGGTTATAGTTAGGTTCACCAGTCTAAAATCATCATCTATTAACTTGTTGTTTAAGTCTGTCAAATGTGACATTTTTTGTTGTTTAGAGATTAAAATGCTTCATATATAATAGAGCTTTTTGCCCTTTAATCTTAATGACATCCTGTCTTGTTGCAGATTTTTAATTGTCTCTTCATCTCTTCACATCATTTGCTGGAAAGACTAACTTCAAAGTACAGAACCAAACAGCACACTTTTAATGCTTATGAGGAAAAAGACCTGCCAGATATATAACGGTTTCTCGTCCTTGCATTTGGAGGGTTAAAATCAAGGCTGGTTCGTGCACACTCCAGTCACAGATCTGTCATTCTATGCCTCATCATTAGTCAGTAATAACTAATGAAAGAAGCTGCACAGTTGCAGGGACTCCCAGAGTGTCCTGTCTATTTTAAGTCCTCTTCTGTTTTTTTTAAACTTGGGTCCTGCTCACCCTACTTTTCTTTTTAAATATGTTCTGGTAGCTGTGGCTCCACTGCAATATCCATGTTATGAAACAACTACATAAGATTTTAATCACTGTGAGGTCACTTTTAGAGTTAATTATAGCACTGTATGCCAGCCTGTATGTCTCTGCGTGTGTAATCCCTGCCCTCTGTCTTGCAGACCTGCTCGTGGACATGCTGGGCGTGCTCGCCAGCTACAGCATCACAGTGAAAGAGCTGAAGCTTTTCTTCAGCAAGCTGCAAGGGGAGGAAGGCCAGTGGGTGAGTCAGAGTCATGCCACGGCGATCTGTCTTTGTCGTCTGGGACCTGAATGAGGAATGTGCTAGCAACACTTCAACTGCTGCCGTCCTGCAGGCCAGTGCCCTCATCGTAGACAAGATAAATCACATGAAACCAGGCTTCTACTCCACAGTGGTCCTGCATCCAGAGCAGCACTACATTATTGATAATGGGTAGTTTGTGAGCTTCTAAATTTAAGTCACTGTTTTCACTCTAAAATTTACTATAACGTTGAAACAGTCAGAGCCAAAAGACCAAGCATTTGCACAGTTGCGGAACATTAAAATAGACTGTCTGGGCTGAGCTGAATGTGGCTATTAGGAGATGAGCCACCGTGAACCTAAGATGTATGATACCTCAGCAGAAGATAAGTTACTGCATCCAGACAGAGGCAGTGGCACAGAGGGAGAGACAGATGAAGCGAGGAAGAGAAGGAGAGTAACCCATTGATCACTGACACTAATCAAGTTGTCAAGGAAATAGGGCAAGTTGATTTTATGCTTCTAAATTTCACCTCACCCTCCCCGCTTTCTAGCAGCTCTCGTTTTTTTTTTTTTTGTTGTGAAATATCCAGGGAGACAGGGTGGATGAGTGCAAAACTCAAACTCTGAAGTGCCACAGTGCTGAAAAAAACTATAAACTACAACTGTGTTTAGAAATGTTAAAAATATGAATGTCTCACTCACATTGAACTGACACCAGTCAGGAAAACACTGCATGTTAGAGCAGCGTGTTTTAAATGGGTCTGATCATCACATTAAGGGCATTAGTCTATTTTAACAATCAACGAACAACGATTTAAGAAAGATGCTTCTCTGTACAACCTCATGGAAAACACACTGATGACACATGACAACGTTACACAACACACGACACATCACAGACAATGATGTGACCTTCTGGGGCTGTGTTGTAATGTTTCAGCTGACGTATCCCGACATCTAAGAGCATTTTCTGCTCACTCTGCTTGTGTGTAACAGGCAGAGTCTTCTGACAGTGTGCCCCTTAATATAGCATTGCTGATCACAGTTATGTTCCACTGGCCACCTGTCTGACCTGACCACACTTCATTTGAAAACCAACACACCCATACTGTAGGTGCAGGCTGCACGGGTGTATTTAGTATTTAAACAATGTGGACACAGGGTGTGAAAGTGACCACTGTGTTGGTGTAAAACTAGCAACAGCACTTGTTTTGCATTTTGCGTCAAGTGTAAGAAACAGCTCTGAGTCTTCTGCTCAGTAAACCTCTATGGATGTCAAAGTCTGAGAAGTATATTTGGATTAAGCAGAAACAAAGTTGCCCCTGCTTTTAATCATTTGTGGCTGCATGCAGGCTGTGTGTGTGTGTGTGTGTTTGGACATTAATACCACATTACCAATTGCCTAAAATGATCCTTATGTGTATGTTTTCCTCAGCCCCGTCACGCAGTGAAGCTTCTGTCGGTGCTAAAGTACATGGCTCACAGACACGGTCCCGACTCCTTCTTCAGCTTTCCAGGGAAAAATGCGGCCGTGAGTACACTAACACATAATAAAGCCAGCTACCACTGCACTTCAAAATAAAATACCCCCTTCTTCCCCTCTCCCCACCATACCTCTTCCCAAAGTGTGCTGATACAAAGACGACAACAAAGATGACGAGCTTACAAGAGAATTTAGAGATAACATTTATGAAAGGACTGCATGATGTTTTCACTGGCTGTTTTCTTTCACCTTATAAAGAAGGTTTCATAAAGAAAAGTCCTAATGTAAGGGAGAAAGACCGGACTTCAGATGCTGCATGGTGATCTCCCCTGAATCCCTTTCATAATAAGTGCTTTCTGAGCTGCTTTCCACTGAGCCAGCCCTTCACTGACCCATATAATTTTGTCTCATTGATGAGCTTCACACGTTTTCTTCTTATTTTACTTTTTGGTCTGCCATCACAACTTAGACCCTCCTCACGCCTTAAAGGCCTGTGTACTCTTTCTGACATGTTTTGAAGTTTGTAGGAAGAAGCTGTGTTGAACAGCATGTCTTCTGATGAAACAGTTTGTGTGTAAGCATGTGCTCTTTAAGTCTGCATAGTTAATGTGTGTCTGACTAAATTACCCATGTCAGGGCAACACAGCTTTGGACTATTCAAATCCTGCCTTGAGGACTTCTTTGTGCTTGCTCATTAGTTTATCCAAAGTGTCTGTTTTCACCTTGTTCCTTGTTGTTAGTGTCGCTCTTGTCTCCTTGTGTGTTTTCACAGACACACAATATTCATTTATTAGGTTTTTTTGGGGAGTAAAAAAAAAACACAGACACATCACAGCATCAGAGCTTATCCGGTTATCATTTTTGAATATCAAAAACAAGCTTCATTTATGGTTTTAGGTTTCTTTAGAGCTACTTTTGTAAAGTCTATTGCTCTCTCCAGTTTCAGTGTTTTTTGTACTCCAACTTTACAGAAGCATTGTTTTGCTCATGCATGATTTACCACATTCATTGAGAGGTACGCTTGTTTTTCCTCTTCCTGCCACAGAGCATGGTGAAACAAGCCAGACAGTTCATTTCAGGAGGATTTTCTAAAACCTTAAAACCTCTTCATCGATAGTAAACAGGAAATGTGTTTGGGACTTTCAGTTCAGAATCTGTTTCATGTCTTTTGGAATGATCTGATTTCGTAGGAGCAAATGGCAAACGAATAATTGTAACATGAAGATCAATTAATCTTTTCAATACAAGTGTAGGTGTGGGTTTGTGTGTGTGGTTGCCAGATTCTGTATGTAACCCTCCTTTGCTGTGGTGGTGATGATGGTGTTTTTCATCAGTGCCGAAGTCTGCCTTGTGGCTTTGGGTCAGATCTGGTTCATCTGAACTCAGTTTGTGCTCATCTGTGTGTCAGTATGGTGTTTGCACCTTCCTCCCCTTCCTGTGTTGTCCTGCTAATGAGACCAGGGAATACACACACACAAACACACACACACACACACATAATTCAGAGCAATGGTTTTCTAACTTTTCCTCTAAAGAATTTGCTTCACATTTGTTTGCTTGAACCCTTCCTATGTGCTGGTCACATCTATACTTGTTAATTATATATTTTTTTGTTGATTTCCTTGTCATTACACAGGTGGCCATGATCCACATCGCTGTCTCATGCTGTTTTCTTCTGTCATTTCTTTCCTACCAGGCGATTGCTCTGCCTCCCATCGCAAAGTGGCCGTACCAGAATGGGTTTACTTTCCACACGTGGCTCCGCATGGATCCTCTCAACAACATTAACGTAGACAAAGACAAGCCTTACCTGTACTGGTAAGTACCATCAGAATGATATAACTCTGTGGTGTACCTCTATTTGGGATTTAAATGTTTGAATATGTAAAAATAAATGCTCAAAGAAGTGGGACACATTGTAGTGTGAAGAAAGATGAAAGATTGCGTTGCACAGCTGGATTAGATTTAAGTTCTGTTTTTAACCGTTAACATCGCCACCGAAATGTGTTTGAAGCTGAAAGCTGTACGACAAACATATCCAGCCTCACAGATGAAATAAACAAATGCTTGTGCCTCCCTCCTCCATCTTTCCTTTCTCCTCATCCTTTGCTTTCCTCTCAGAGGAGCAAGTAAATCGAGGCTCCTGCTCATCTTATTGTCAACTAAAAATTAATTTCTGTCAGAAATCTAATTTACACAACAGGGATCTGTTTGGGCCTCTGTGAAAGTGATAACTGAGCCAGGCACCCGACGAGCTGCTCGAGAGAATCTGTAATAAAAGCTCCTCTGCCCTTTTTAAAAAGAGATTAATTCACTAAATCACATGCAGGGGCCCCGTCTCGCAGGGACGCAGAGAATGATGGGAAGAGTCTGTGAAGTTGAGAAATTATTGTTTGCTATCTTTATCCTTTTGAGACCCTTTTGAAATGTTTACATGATATATTAGACACTATAACCCATGTTGCCCTTGAATGTAGAGTGCGTGAAAGTGAGCAGCCTTAAGCAGAAACCAACGCAGTGTGTGTTTTTTGTCTTATGTGCTTTCCCTTCATTTCCTTCTTTTTCAGTTTCCGCACCAGCAAAGGCCTAGGTTACTCTGCACACTTTGTGGGTGGCTGTTTGATAGTGACCTCATTAAAATCCAAGGGAAAAGGATTCCAGCACTGTGTAAAGTACGACTTCAAACCGCAGAAGGTACAAAAGGAAGAAAACACAAAGCAGAACACAGGCTCTGGTTCGGTAACCCCAGCACACCAAACATTTATGGTCACAAGATGACAAATCCTAGAAATATCTCTGCAGATAGATCACTGAAATCATATGTCAGCACACACATAATCAGTCACAAAAACAGACACACAAACACACACACAAACACACACATACACACCTACACAGACACCCATGCGCACACGCAATAAATCTAGACCTTGCTCTATGAAAAATCTGTCACATCTCACCTGACTCTGGGGACACGCAAAACTAGAGGAAGCAGGAATGGGGGCGCTGGGAGAGAGGGATAATCCAGTTCCCTCAGTCCCTCTCTCATAGACACAGTGAACACAGTGAAGCCAATTGCAGGCAGAGCGAGCCTTTGCCTGTGGACAATTTGAAACTTCCCACTTCCCCTCCTGGGCATGAAGGCACCACCTTACCTCAACAAGCCTCATGAGGACTCAGAGAACTCATTTTAGTTGATTTTTTTTTTTTCACTCTATTTTTAATGCGTGTTCCTCCATGTCCGGAGGTAACCATAATAACCTATTTCACAGTGGTAACTGTAGTCTGAGGCTGAGGAGAAAACTAGAAAACCAAAGTAGGTGGAATTGTAGCTGGAGGCGACCCAGTCTCGGAACGTGATGAAATGAGGCTAATTGAACAGCTTATATCCAAATACTGACTTATTGATCTCTAGTTGCGTGCGTGATTGATGCTCTGTACTGTGACAGACCCCAGTGTGAGTGTGTGTTTCTTGTTGTTGCAGTGGTACATGGTGACTCTTGTCCATGTCTACAACCGCTGGAAAAACAGTGAAATCAGCTGCTATGTGAACGGAGAACTGGCATCCTATGGAGACATCGCCTGGTTTGTCAACACCAGTGACGTGAGTATCAACCGTCTGAGCATGTTCTGATGGATTTAATAAGCAGAGGTCAACACATATCCCTTTGGTATTTCATTTTCAAACAAAGTGTAATTGAACTGGTGACCTGCTTGATGTTGTTTCCTCCACCAGTTTGCCAAGTTGCAGCAAATACGATCACATCCTGAGCCACAACACTGAATAATGGCCAGAGGTGTTTTTGCAGAAAACACATTGAAGTGAAAATGTCATTATCCTTTGTTTATCCAATTAGACATTTGAGTTGAATAAGATTATAATTGATGAATGAATTTGTGGCCAAAAATGTGTTTTTCTCAGGTCACAGTTTGACAGAAGTGATGAACTTCCCTCCTGACAGCACATTCATAAGAGTGTGAAATCACTGTGACCTTATGCTTTGACCTTTGATCAGCAAGTGAACATTTTTGCCACATTTGAAGAAAATTCCCTCATGACATTCAGAATGTCAAAACAACAGTGACTGAGACCTTAAACCTTTAACCACCAAAATGTAACAGAATCATCTTCGAGATGAATGTTTTTGCCAAATTTGAAGAAGTATCATCACAGCATTATTGAGATACTCTGAGAATGGGACGCATGGGTGGGCAACCCAAAAGTAATATGCCTCAGCCAGAGTTGTGGGAGACATATTGTTTGTGATAAAAATGTAATAAAAGTAGTAAAAGTCTACACTGGGAGGTGCAGGTGTGTGTTCACATACAGCTTTTCTGTCAGATATCAATTTCAAATCCACATATTGCTGCAGGAGTTTGTACCAGAACTGAGAAGCACAGCCTCTGTTTCATGGCCTCCCTCTCTCACAGATATATCTAATCTCAGTCTTTGCTGTCAGAGGCCTTGGGGGTGAAACCATTCTCTCCATCTTTTAGCATGGATAGCACAGTGGAAAATGACTACATACACAGCCTCTTCTCACCATCACCATATGAACTCTCTCACAGTCCCCAGGATTGCTTTCTGTCATGCTGAGATATGAGGTTTCTTAAATCAAATTTTGCTCAGGACTGAAAATGCCTCCGCAGCGTGCTATAATCCTCCAGATGTGTCAGAATGTCAGAAAGCAAATTAGCTACTTGATTGAGATGTGGCCTCATCATTTTCAACACTTGTGCTTACGCCTCACTGACCATGACGCGAGGAAGACGGGACGTTATCATATTAGCCACAGTATGCTCATAGTTTGAGGCTGTTGCCGTTTATAGCGAGTGTTAACATGAACATGCCTTTTCCTTCTACTTCTTTCCTGCTATTTTTGGTTTTGTTTATTCTTCCTTCTTGTCTCACTTCCTTATTTACTTTGTCTTTCTTTCTTTCTTTCTTTCTTTCTTTCTTTCTTTCTTTCATCTTGTTTCATCTGTGTGTTTTTTTTTCTGCTGCAGACTTTTGACAAGTGTTTCCTGGGATCGTCGGAGACAGCAGATGTCAACCGTGTGTTCTGTGGACAGATGGGGGCAGTTTACCTGTTTGGAGAGGCCCTCAGTGCTGCTCAGATTCTGGCCATCTATCAGCTGGGTCCAGGTTACCAGGTCGGCAAAGAACAAAGCCTGAGACAGCTGTGCATTAGTAACATTTCCACAATTTACACAAGCAGATTAATGAGATCTGTAATAAACTTTAGTCTTTAATCTTTAAGCAGACACTGACACTTTTTTTACAAGTTATTCTGCAGAACAAAACAGTATCTAACACTGGACTTCATACATTTAAACGAATAAATGATGTATTAAAATAGAGTAATTACGAATAAATGAAATAAATAAAAATGTGTAATATCTCAAACAAATACCATCTTTCTTACCGGGAGGCATTTGCAGTATCAGCAATATGATTGTATAATAGGATTATCTCAATCAATCCATCTAACTCAGTTGAACACCTAGGTATTGTGTTACAGTATTATTCCTTTGTGTTAAAGCATCGACCTTCGGTTGTAGACTTGCAGTCATTTGTTCCGTTATATAGACGTGTTTCAGTCTTAGTGTTTTGCACCCACTCGTGGTTGGAGTCACGGTTGGTGGTTTAGCATCTTTCCAATTTACCGTAATCATTTTATAAGGTTTCTGTGTCTCTCATTTGCATCATACATCCCTTCAGGTTCAGCTCTCAACAAAAGTAAATCATGATCATTTTCTTCTTTAAAATAATCCACACGATCCCCCAATTTTTCCACATTTTCACCATCTTAATTCCCCAAAATGTTGAAATATGGATGTTAAAACACCAAATTACTAGTTTCCTGTCAAATTCTTTCAATAATTAGCTACTGATTCCTTTATAACAATGAGTGCACAGGACCTCTCTCATTATATTTCATTCTTGTTCCAATTTTTTCCTTGATTTTCAAAGTTTTTTTGGAGGATGTGATCTCTTATGTGTAAGATGGACAGAAGTGTTAAGTTTTTTTTTTTTCTGTGATAAATATGATATGTTAAAATAGTCCTCCTATCTATCTGGGTTGTTACTAGACATTGACACAGTTTGTATAGTGGCTTATGAGAAGTATTTATCAACTTGTTTGCTCCCTTTGTCTTTGGTGTCTTCTTATCCAGGGCACGTTCAAGTACAAGGCTGAGAGTGACCTGCTGTTCGCTGAGCATCATAAGACCTTACTGTACGATGGCAAACTGTCCTCCAGTATCGCCTTCACGTATAACCCTCGGGCCACAGATGCTCAGCTCTGCCTCGAGTCCTCCCCCAAGGACAACGCCTCCATTTTCGTCCATTCCCCACACGCGCTCATGCTGCAGGTGAGATGCCTTTGATGTAACATTGTGCCTATAGAGGAGGTGATGGCTGTTCCCCCTGGAGTTTATTGCTGGAATTGCTATTACTTAACTTTAAACTGAAGCCACAACACTACACCAACATTAAAGCAATGTCAGAGCAGATTCATTCACCACTTGCACGTCTCCACGCTTCTTCCCTCCCACTGTGCTGCATGTACCACCCTTTAGTCTTCCTTTCTTCCTGCGCGATAATGAAAGTGGCCCAGTTGGCATCTTTTCATTTTAATAGCCTCATGAAGGCAGAGGTGCAAATGTGTTGAGCAAGCCAGACTCCTGTAGCTGCTGAGAAATGACATTCTGGTGCCCGAGTTGTGGAATTGGCTTTAGTGGTGCATTTTTCCTGTGAGAGGAAGGAGGTGAACTTTTGTGGAAGTTTTCTATATGCTGCTTGGAAATACACACATCCACATCACACAATACTGTTCCTTCACTCACTTTGAGCTGTCTTCTCTCAAGCACTAATTGAGTTTTCTCTCATGCCCTCTCATCAAAGAAGATGCTTTGTTTCCTTTGTGAGGGAGGCTTTACCCCCACACAAACATATGCTCCCTCCACCACACAAACACACACACAATGTGAAATATGAATGACTATGTGACCTATATTCTCAGCTTTGCTATGCTATGCTCAAAAATTCCAATCCTATAGAGAGGGAAAACTTACGCCAAGCCAATGGTGACTCAATACACAACACAACGCCAACACCAGGTCATGCACCAGAGAGTAAAAAAAAAAAAAAAAAAATTTCCTCATCCTCATTTTTTCCACATTTTCTAAATCATTAGTCAACAAAAGACATAAAACTAAAGAAACACTATGGCTTAATACTGAAACTGAAAGCTACGGAGGTATTTTGCAGCATACATTGCACATTGCAAATCCAACACATATTTTGATATCCACCTATTTTATGCTCACTGCTAACTGGCTAATTATTACATTAGCTAACATGGTTCAGTAACATCAGTTAACATTTTTTGCCCCAGTGCAAAGACTGATGATATTAGGTACCCTGCTATACACCTCGCCCCCACACTCACCCCTCAGCCAGACAAATGCTCACATGCCTAAATGAGTTGTCTTGGAGATGTAGCCTCTTAGGAGACACATCAGAATGATCTAATATGACTTAACTCCCAACATGGTCCGAATGAGTTGCCTCAGATAACAGTAGGGACATGATGTCACCACACACAAAGCAAACATACCCCACTGGATAAAAGCTTACTGTAAGGCAGGGCGCTCGGGCTCCAACCTTTTTTTAACTGAGAGCTATTGTGACAAAATAAAAGGGGCTGAGAGCTACTCATGTTTTATATTACTAGCAAAACATTGAAACTGATGTTTAAGGTCATTTAACAAGTCATTTCAACTCTCTCTGCTCACATTTTGTACCTAATCTAAAAAGCACATCAGGAAAAAAAAAAAAAAGTGCTAATTGAATTAAACCTGAACACACAGATATGACACCTTTCAGGTCAAAAGGCCTGCTGAGTGTTTGTTTTTTTTTATTTATTTATTTAATTTATTTACTTTTGATGACATAACTCTACACCCAATTTCAAAGTCTGTTAGGCACACAGTTGCTAATTTAATAGATACAGACACAGATATCTGTGTGACCCACATAACAAACGCTGATCATGTACAGTGTGTGTGTGTAAATGTATTTATGTGTGTCTGTGTCTGTAGGATGTGAAGGCCGTGGTGACTCACTCGGTCCAGAGTGGGATACACTCGATCGGAGGCGTGCAGGTCCTCTTCCCTCTGTTTGCACAGCTGGATTATTGCCAGCCTTCCAGCCACGAGCTGGACACCTCTGTCTGGTAACCACACACACGCAGACACACACACGTAGACCGTGAACAGTCTTTTGTATCATTCAGCCATTGTGAATCCATACAACAGAGTGCTGCTAATTTGGGCTGTAAAGCTGCACTAAAGGCCAGATATGCTGCAAAACCATTAATATTTAACTAATCTTATTATCATATGATTAGATCTTTTGCAGGAAAAGGAATTTGCCTTATATTGAAATATTATTTCGATATGAATTGCTGAAAATTAGACAGTTTGAAGGTGTTTTACTTAAATATGAAGATGAGACTGGACCAGGCATCACTGCATGTTCAGGTTAATATAATAAGGTAATCTATATAAAGTTGAAATAAAGATTTACTGTATCAATACTCAAACAACCTACATATCCTATAAGTTAAGATTTTTCATGCGTCCCAGCTTTTCAGTCCAGCACCTCAGGCTTTTACTGACTTGGTAATGCTGAGAGTGAAAACTGTTGAGGCCATCTTACTTGTAAGCTGCAGTGCTGCTGTATCTGCTCCCCTCAAGGTGATGCTAAGTAGAATCTGTTCTCCCAGCACAATGGGGACACGACACCCTCATTCAATCACATTTCATGTAGGATATGCCCTTCACAGTCAGGGCCCCGTCAGCAGCTTACATAGATTATTGTCACTGTCTAACTTCACTGTCTCATCCTGTCTTTGTCTCTGTTTGTCTCTCACTCAGCTGCACTTTGCTGTCCTTTGTGATGGAGCTCTTGAAGAACTCGGTGGCTATGCAAGAGCAGGTCCTGGCCTGCAAAGGCTTTCTCGTCATCGGCCACACTTTGGAGAAGGTGAGACGCACACAACACAAATAGGCTCAGCTCACAAAGAAATACACAAGAGGGCCATCCTCCCGCACCAGTGGCTGCACTGGTAATGAACCCAGAGCAAATAATGAGGCCGATCTCGACTCCCTTAACGCCACAAACACACTGACACAGGCGCACACCAACACTTAATATGAGACAGATTTTGTTTCCCCTCAGCTGCATTTAGAGGTCACAGCTGGCTTGTGTGCTTGTTAGACAGGAGAGCTCCTCCAATTCTTTCCCTGCATGTGTCCCTTCCTGCCTCTTTTACCTCTTTCACCACTTTTTTGTCCCTCTGTGCCGTGACTCCTTTCACTGACATATTATCTCCCTCTCTTTTCTCACGTCACATTGTGGCTCTTTGTGCCTTGCTGTCTCCCTGTCTGTACTCCAAGTCTTCCAAGGTGCATGTGACACGACCTGTCCTGGAGATTGTGCTGGCCTTTTCTAGATACCTTAGCAACCTGCAGAATGGCATCTTGCTGCTCAAGCAGCTGTGTGACCACATTCTGTTCAACCCTGGCATCTGGATCCACGCACCTGCCAAGGTAACAGCAGTACACACATACACACAGCAGCTCATTATTCTACATTTGGTTATGTTATTATCTCCTTCTCACTGGTGAGAGTCAGAGCCAAAGCCATATTGTTCTCAGGTTGTTTTGGGTCATATTTGCTGGCAGGATATTTCAGTAACACTGTGATGGAACTTCTTTGAATTTAGCACAAATGTTCACTCGGGATCGAAGATGAACTGAGTAGTTTTTTGGTCAAAGGTGAAGGTCATGGTGACCTCAAAACTTTTAAGGTTTTTTTTAGTTTTGGGCATTTTATCTTTATTCAGGATAGGATAGTGGAGAGAGAGGATTTGAACTCATGGTCACTGCAATTAGGACTAAGGTTACATGCCTACCTCTTAGGCATTACTCAAGACTTCACACAAATAGTTCATAGTTTGTTTGACTGAATAAACTGTGATGTATTCTGAAACTAGTGGTGGAGGGATGATAATTTTCATATACACAGAACATACACAGACCTGCACAGTCAGAATTACCTCCTCCTGCCCTAGTTTTTCCTTTTCCAGTGTCTCAGGGTTCAGCTCAGAGTTCAAGGTTATCCCTCCATCTTTGACTCAGTGACTATTTAAATGAGAGTGGCTTGCCTACAACCCTTATGGGCTTCAAAACCTCCACACTCCTCCCCAGGGAGCAAAAAGCTAGGACACACTAAAACTGGATTATTCCATTCAAACTGTCAAGTGTGTGTGTGCCACAGTGTTTCATTCGTGCTCTATCTTTTGCAGGTGCAACAGACACTATACACTTACCTGGCGACAGAGTTCATCAGCACAGTGACTATCTACAATGCCATTCGCAGGGTGGGCACCGTGCTTCAGGTCATGCACACATTGAAATTCTACTACTGGGTTATCAACCCACAGGATCGCAGTGGAGTCATCCCCAAAGGCCTCGGTGAGAGCTCACACACAATGCAAAAATACTCTGTATGTGTGCACTGCATACTATCCATTCCTTTGGACCTCACTCCATTGTACTGATGTATGGGGTTAACATGTGTGCATGTACATAGAAATTCGGATTCACACATAGAAACACAAAATAGATTGATAATCCACGCCTTTGTTTAAAAACTCATTTATCTGTTAATATCATTTCTCTCATGTATCGTGTTTCTTTGGCTCATCCATTAGCTATAGTCATCATCATTAACAGCCATTGTTTGCTGTCCTGTTTTTTCAGATGGTCCGAGGCCAAACCAGAAGGAGATCTTGTCTCTGCGAGCCTTTCTGTTGCTGTTTGTCAAACAGCTCATAATGAAAGTGAGTTCATGTCCCACCAGGGGCCAGACACCCGCTGCTCCTAATTAAAAAAAGAAAAGAAAAGTTTTGATTCACTTTAGTGGCACAAGAGGCACATTTAGGTGCCAAAGTTATGCCACACATGGTACCATCAGTGATATACTGTATGTCTCTATATGTGTTGGTGCTGTTGCTTTCTGATTGCAGTCTGATGCAATCAGAACAAACCAGCATGATGGTTGATGCATAATGATCATGATGTCACCAAGATAATGTGCAACACTTAAATGCATTAACCTTGTGATGTTAATAATGTATATATGGAGACTGTGGATGTTTTTTTAATTACTATTATTATTTTTACCAGGGTTATTAAAGGTTATTAAATCTGGAAAAAATGAAACATTTATATGATCTAGAGAAACCAGATTTTGTTTTTCACTGGCAAACCAATGAATCAAAATTTGAAATATGTGATCATTTGTTTCTGTGATATATTGATGGGTTTTTTAATGCTGTGATGTGATTTTTGGTTTTTGGTTCATTTCCTCGTCTTAAAGTTAAATGAGCCATGAATGTCTCTGTCTGTTTGGTCAACATAAACACATTACAGAAGATTTTTCTTTTATATATTATTTTGTGTGTTCGGAATAACTTAACAATCTACTGAATCTACTTTAAGACATCTGGTTATATTTGGAGTTAATTTAAATTTCTGTTCCTCAGTTAAGTACCCCCTTTCTTTGTACAGATGTGAAAGGCCTTTGCGTACTGATTATGCACAAAGTAAAACATAGTGTCCCAATCCTAACTGTGAAACAATCTGTCATTATTTTCCAGGACTACGGAGTCAAAGAGGACGAGCTACAGAGCATCCTCAACTACCTCCTCACCATGCATGAGGTAGGCATGCTCACTGTTATTCTTGCAGCAGATACCTCACCACCAGATGGCAACACGACACCACGGTGCTGCGCCGTCGTCCTTCCACCATCTGATTCGCAGTGCAAGAGCAAACTGTTCCTGTTGCTAAAGGCTGCATTTCTGTTCCTCGTTATTTTTTCCCCCCTGTCTGCCAGTTAGATGTCCTGACAGAGGTGGTTTTGTTTACAGTGGAGTGACGCATAACAAATGAATCAGTCAGATCAGTCAGTAACACAGTGATCCTTGTAAGAATAAAGGGTGATTACAACACTGCCTGGAAGAGCCTGCCACATGTAGCAGCCCTTCATTTTATAGAGCACATACTGTAATTCAGATGCTTATGATGGACTCCAGTATTTCTACTGGTTCTCTCATTACTGCTGCTACTGCCACTGGTGTACAAAGCAGGAATATAAATATCCATAAGTAACTGCACACATATTTCCTTTTCATCTTTTATTGACATATTCAGCTGACTTTGAGGTCCTCGTAATTTCAGATATGACCTCATAATCTGACTTACTTGAGCTTCACTAGATGCAGTAAATGTCGCGCTGCTCCCTGTCCCATAGGATGACAATCTCATGGATGTGCTGCAGTTGTTGGTGGCTCTGATGTCTGAACATCCTGGGTCCATGGTCCAAGCCTTTGACCAGCGCAATGGGATTCGGTAATGGTTGCTGTTCGTGTTATCGGCAAATGTGCTTGTAGTTAACATCAGTATGTTTTTACTCAGATTTAAAAAAATAGTGTGTCACAGTTGGAGCTGATTATTTTAATTGTCATAGTTTTGGTCTTGTGTCACACGTTAGATTATGGACGCTGAATGGCTTCATTGTTCTTTGTTTCAAACAGAAATATGTTTGTAATTATAAACTTCTGGTGTCTTTTTGTTTTTATTTATTTTAAATGCATTTAATTGAATTGAATTTTTCTTTTTCACAGTGTTATTTACAAACTTCTGGCCTCTAAAAGTGAAGGAATTAGAGTGCAGACGCTCAAAGTGATGGGCTACTTTCTGAAACACTTGCCACCAAAGTAAGTGAAATGTCAAAGCCAAAATTCTTATCACAGTCTGATTAAACTATACAAGTCATAGTGTGTTTATCTCTGTCGTTGAGTGTGTCAGTTATGTAAAATATACATGAAAGCAAACATTTGAGTAAGATTAAGAAATAAATGCAATATGACACATGCCACATTTTGATAAATTTGACTGTTGATTCTACAGTTTTTATTCCTCACATTTGTCTTGTAGTTGTTTTGACTACTTCTCCAGTTAAATTTGATCATATAAGTTTTAAAATAGTGATAATGATTTTAAATTGACGCATAACAACAGGAAAATATTGTAATATATATTGTTGTATTCCACGGAGGAATCTAATTGTGCACTTTAATCTCAACAACACTTTCAAAATGGGTCTGTTCAGCTGCCACTTGTGCCTTTTTGAGCTACTTTAGGTGGAAATGCCTGATGAAATTCAGGTGATTTAAGAAGCCCTTGTCATGTGTTACCTCTAACCATCCATGGCAATACAGTGTGAGCAGCCACTCCTGAAATAGGAGCAACTCTCGGCATCTCTTACCAACAGCTTTTACTGTAGGCCTTGTGATCCAGATGTGCGATGGATCCTGCGGCGATGTGCAAACAGTCCGCAGTTTGCTGAGTTACAATGCAAAAATTGGAAGTGATCCATGATGGGAGATGAAAGCAACAAAGACTTTTGAGTGAAGCTCTTCTCCTACTTAGTCAGCAAGGATTCTTCTTTTTCATTTCCTCCATGTCAAAATGTGAGCTGGAGCCCAGCTGATTTATACTGCTACACATTTCAGCTGCTGTAATTATTTGACTCATCAGAAACTCCAGACCCCCCCCTCTTGTTACTTCTCAACATGATTTAAAAAAATGACTAAAACAGAAATAAAATTGACAGATGTGGAATTCTGTGCGCTGGTGTCAGGTCAGTTTTGAATAGTAACATAATGTTCCAGTTTAGAGGAGGTGCTGCGTTTTTCTCTCAACAATGATCTGGTAAATACTGATGTTTTACTGACTGACCTTTGACCTCCCGATGTCCTGATCAGGAGGAAAGCTGAGGTCATGCTGAGTCACGGCCTGTTCTCTCTGCTCACCGAACGCCTGATGATCCACTCCAACCAGTTCACGATGACAACCTACAACGTGCTCTTCGAGGTCAGTGCTCTGCCCACGTTCACTCCCAAGACCTGTGCATTTCAGTGTTTATTTTTATTTACATTTTATGTATATGATTCATAATAGTGCCGAATTTGAAGTTGACACATGAACCATTGTCAAATATTCCTACTTTATATCCACATTTAATGATTTAATGAAACACGTGAAACAATAAATTCTACAGTTGATCACCTGTAATTATTCCCCAATATACTGCATGATGGTGAAACATATACATAGCTGTGTGTATCCATCGTGGGGTTTGTTTCTCTGTTATTGTTGGGACCGATGTAGATATTTTATGACTTGAATCCCCTCTCTGTCCCGTGATAGATCCTTACAGAGCAGATCTGCACTCAAGTGATCCATAAACAGCATCCGGACCCCGACTCCACTGTGAAGATCCTCAACCCACGTAAGTGCCTCCTCTGAGCCACACAGCTCTCCTAAATCATCCCCTGCAGCGCACCCTCTACATACCTACTGCTCCATCCTGCACTGGAGGGATATTCCCCACGGCACCGTGCGATTTCTATATACAGTCAGACAAATGAAGGACATAAATTCAGCAGCCGGAGGTTATTTTCATACCGAGTGAACCTAGCATGACGACGGTGCGAATGCTTTGTGTGACAAATATACACCCATCTACCAGTTTTATTATCAGGGTTAATTTACATACTCTATATAAGAATGAAACATATAATGGAATTATTTTTTGGACTTTAATCAGTGTGTCATTACATTTCAGTGAGTTTGGAGTTTGTTCATATGCATTGCTCAAGTAAGATAATGTTGACACGGTATTTGCATGTACTGTGCATGGAGTAAATATTTAATGTTGCGATATTTATATTTTAATTTAACATGAAACATATTGTATAATTTAATTTTTTTATATTAAATTTTATAATTAAAATGAAAAAGAAATTTAAACGACAAATGAAATTTGATTAAAAATATGAATTAATCATTGTAGTTGGTTATAACTTAATTCCACAGAGATTTAAATCGAAGTAATGACTTCAGCTGTGCATATGTATGCATATATATCTGTATTTTTTTTTTTTTTTTTTTACTAGAGCATTATTATCATATACTGTGAGACAATCTGATCTGTTTTAGATCAATGTTCCCATCCTATATTTTCAGGCTGTTACTCACCTCCAATTTCATGTCGGCTCACAAAATGTTTTTGTAGAGTGAACTCTGGAGTATTCATTTCAGCTGAGAAAAGAAAAGAAAACATCCCTCTGTCTTTTCTACCGGTGCTTCCACGCACACACGCACACACCGCTGCACCTCTGTGCACACACACACTCCCTTGCAAAACAGCTTTAATCAGTTTGAAATCCAAGCACTTGGTGTAATCACAACCAAGGTTTACTTCCAACCAGCCTTAATCTGACAAGGTCCTGCTGCAGTCACACATTGATTATCTTAAGCCTTTATTGTGTTAAAAACTCTCCTACCCAACCGTCCTAGACAGGCGATATACATCATAGAAACCTTGTATGGGTTTGTACATGTGAGCGCATTCTATGGAACATAGAGTGGTGGTCTGTTTCTCCTTTGCCGTGCATTCTCTTGATTTAATCTGCGACAAACTCCCAAAATGGCCCCCTGATTGCAGTCTTTAGTAACGTCAGAGCCAATCAAACAAACCGAGGAAGTACCGTTTCCCTCAAATTAACTCAAGGGAAAGGAACCAAGAGCAAATGGAAAAAAGAAGGGAATACGCCATCCCTCCATCCTCATTCCCGGTACATGCTGGGGTAATTTTCTGGCGGTAAAGGTTCAGCGACTCATAATTTGAGTGACTAAGGCGTAGAAACAACACAACCGTCTGCTGGGGCAAAGGGGGCATAGGTTAGCGCCAAGGTCTGAAGAGACAAGTGAAATCCAAGCCCCGACGTCTCTCCACTCACAGCAAATGGACACTGACATTGTCTAGATAATTCATCTAAACAGTCAGTCTCTTTGGTTTAACCGAAGCCAAGCCTTCCAGAAGGGCCTGTGACTCGGGCTCCGTTTGAAACTATCCCAAAACCATTACAGTATAATAAAGATCAATGGCCCAGACTTTTTTTTTTACTCTCCTCTGTTCTGTTTTTCTTACTAAAGGCGCACATTTTTAGGTGTGTACAGCTGGGAGTTCAGATAGTTTGTGACACAATGATTTGCACATGTTGAGGCCAATGTATGATTTTGTTGTTGATTCGTGCCATTTCTGCCTCAGCATCCAAAAAGCAAGTGAATGTTGGAAAATCCAAACTTTTTATTTTATTATAATCATTGAAAATACAGCTTCCTGTAATGTATTACATTACAAAATGGACAGCACAGACACACATATCAGATGAAGAGGTATCAGGATGTTTTCAGGTTGTGTTATGTTCATTTTCAGACTCGCTGAACATTTTTCAATTCAGCCTCAGAACAAAACGGCTTTGTTTGTGTTCATATTTCTAGAGATCCTGAAGGTAATAGCTGCTCTGCTGAAGAACTCTCCCCCATCCCCTGAAAGCATGGAGGTGCGACGGGTCTTCCTGTCAGACATGATCAAACTGTTCAATAACAGCCGAGAGAACCGCAGGTAGGAATCCAGCCACTTCACAGGAGAGAGATTCACACACACACACACACACACACACTCACACTCACACTCACACTCTACTCTACTCCACACGGTGTTTATGTGCTGGTGGGATTCACACACCACCTTCTCATCGCCACGCACATTTGTTGCAGGAGCCTGCTGCAGTGCTCGGTGTGGCAGGACTGGATGCTCTCTCTGTGCTTCATCAACCCGCGAAACAGTGAGGAGCAGAAAATCACAGAGATGGTGTACGCCATCTTCCGCATCCTGCTCTACCACGCCATCAAATATGAGTGGGGTGGCTGGCGCGTCTGGGTGGACACCCTGTCCATCACCCACTCCAAGGTCAGAGCGCTCATTAAATCCATGCATGCCTCTCTCTCTCTCTCAAACACACACACACACACACACACGCACACACACAGGTTAGACGCAGCTTTGTTTATCTTTTTCTGTGAATCTTCTTCTTTCTAACCATCTGTTTCATTTTTACAGTTTTTTTTTTTTTTTGGTTCCGTTTCTGTTTCTTTTCATTTTAAATCACACACTCTTTATCTCTCTGCAGTAAACACAAGAGCATACACACACACACACACACACATATACTTACACATACACACACTCAAATCCTGCTGCATTATGGTCAGCCTAAACATTCACCCCGTGAGTGTAACCGTAGCCGTCCTCCCACAGTTCGGTTCCCGCCAAACAGACAGCAGTATTCAGTCAAAGCCATCGGCTCTGTCACCCATATGTTTAGCTTGAACCTGACATAATGCAATTCATCAAGTAAGAAATTAGAGAGCATTATCGTCTCACAGTGTAGGCTAGCATAGTAATTGAACCTTGCCTCTCAGTGCCCATCAGATTAGGCTCATGGAAGCTATACGGTGATTATAATTTAAAAGCTAGTTACAGTATAAACCAGTGGGAATGAATCCACCGGCCCCTCCACTCTTTATTTATGTATAGGGTCTCTTTCTTTCACATTGCACAGATAAAAATAAACTTCTGGCACTTCTTATTTCCAAAAGCTGAATTCAAAATACTGCTTTAGAAATTCAGTGTTGATATCATATTACACTACTCTGGTCCAAAGCAGTGAAGTAATTGAGGTTGGTGTCAGATTGTGGTCTGGGGGGTTTTTAAGCCTGGCAGATTGAAGGTTGAGTTAAAGAAGTGCTCGTGATATGAGACGCTTCACTCTGCTGTGGGGTGTGGGGTGAAGGGATGCTGTGAGTGCTGGCGACCAGTAGGGGGCACAGACAGACTGCAGGGGGAGAGGATCAATGTGGAGGCAGCAGCTGGCTCGATTGCTGTGTATATCTCCCCCTCTGCTCTGAACACTGTGGAGGTAGCTTCCAGTGGTGGGAGAGATAAAATGTACATACAATACAATGGTGTGAGGATATTTTTTATGTGAGTTTGGTGTGAGGTAGCCGGAGGAACTATTGAATCAACACAGTGCTGGGGAAACAGTAACAGCAGAGGTTTGCATCATTTATTGTATTACACTGTCATTACATCACGTTTATTGAAAAAAAAAAAAAAAACATGCACTAGGGTGAACAGGTTATTAATCTTACGTGGTATTAGTTGTTTGTGAATAACATTGGATCAGTGCAGGAATCAGTCGTTGCTTAAAGTTTTGTTTTGGTTTCACCTGTTCATAAAAAACAGAAACTGTTTTGTTCCTCCCTGCATGTGGCAGCCTGTAATTGCCCCTTTTCCTATAATTGCACAAGATTAATGCTGTTTCTTCTTGGCTCTAGTAACAATACCCAGCTCACCCAACAACAGGATTTCACAAGTACGCTGTGTGTGAATAAACCCACGCACTTAAGAGTAAGATGCGAGACACACACACATATATAAACACACACACAGCGGCTGTGAATCTGATAGTTGCATTGGGAGCTAGCCACCAAGATACATGCATCTGCTATAAAAAAAGCTAAAGAAACTCAATTGCAATTTTATTGTCCCGTTTGATAGATTTCCTGCCACCTTTGTAGCACCAAAGCTGTTTGTCACTGTTGCTCTCTCCTCCCCCTGCTGCAGGGCTGTGTATTTGCGCGTGATTGCACGTGTATGTGTGTGTGTGTGTGTGTATGTATGTGTGTGCACACTTGTATTTGTGTGAATGTGAGCTACCAGGCACATTTTCTCTTTGCCCTCCTTCTCTCTTGGGCTCTAGTAAGCCCTTCTCTCCGAATCCATTGAATATTCATCGAAACCATGCAAGAACAATCAGAGAAACAAGGCCTCATAAATACAACCAGCCCATGGGGGGCTTCTTGAAAAGTGCATATATGCATTCAGAAATACGTATATACACACTTCATCTTCACATGGACACTATGGTTTGCCTCTTATCAACCATGGTAAAAGTGTCAGTCAGCTGTATGCAGAGATAATTTGCCTGATGCTGAATGTAGGAGACAGATTGTTCTTCTTGACTGGCAATCTTCATGTCGATTTTTCCTTTAATAAATTATTGCTCTTTGCACCTCCTAATTTTTAAATTTCCTTGTATTTTGTCTATTTTCACTCTATAAAGTTCCTTATTGGCCAACACCTGACAGAAACTCCATTGTGGAGCAGGACGAAGAGCTGTAAAACTCAGTTTGTAAAACATTTTTCTGGTGTGGAGCTCATCAACCAACAGAAGTATATGAACCATATTTGACATCTTTTTTTAGTTTTTGAACATTCATACTGGTCTGTAGGTGTAATGTAGTGCCTGTAGTTACAGTTTGTTTTCACCATGATCTACAATTGAGATGGATTATTGATCAACCTGAGATTTCATACTTTAATTTGTTTGTTAATTTGGTCAAGTTCAGAATAGCCATGTACTAACACCCTCTTATTGTGAAGTAAAAATTATATATATATAAATAAAAAAAGATGTGTGTATTGTGTTGTGTAGGAGCCTTTAGTGTCTGTGTGCGCTTGTGTTTGCATGCGTGCAGTGTATCCTTTTATGTCAGTCATCAGCAAGCGAATGTATCTGCATATGCATCTCTCTGAACAGACAGATGTTCCTGCAGGTGGGCACGCTGACACAACAGCCCTCCCACTTTCAACCCACACACCCACCCAAGGTGCCCCTCGTCCATCTCTGCACACAAATCAGTTTGAAAACAAGGAGATCTCCGAGAGAGAGAGAGAGAGATCGGGGCGTGAAGGTCCCGCTGTCCTTCAGGACTCCCACTGTCAGCTAACTTCATTACACCTGTCAGACATTTTACCACAAAGATAAATATGAGTCGAAATGAGCCAACAGATCTTTGACAAAATATAATATACATAGAGGCCTTTTAAAGAGCTGGTAATTTGACAATTACATTTTTCAGTCATGGTGTTTACATTTTATCATCTCAGCCTTTGTCAGTTCATGATGGAATGCAAAATATTGAAGTTAGATAGTTTGGCTGTACAGTCATGTCTCCTGGGTTTATTGAGACATTACACAGCAGATTCAAGCTGTTGTTCTTGGCAGAGAGTTTCAGGTAGATGCATCGACAAGCAGACAAAGAAAAGAGAGTGTGAATACACTGAGAAGCCAATGCTAGATAAACACCATGCATCAAGTGTCCTCTGTCCTCTGATGTATTTGATTTTACATCTAATCATTCAGAAATAAATATTAAAATATCAAAGGGAAACGTGTCATAACAGGATGATGGATTTCCTGTGAATTTGCTTGTTTGGCTTAAAACAATTTCAAGCACTTGTCCTCCTATAACGATAGATAGAAATGACAGAGTCGGTAAATACTGTAGGCATATCACTGGATCAGGTCAGGAGCAGAAAAGGAAGAAGAAAAATGTTTGAAGAAGGAGTGAGAAGGGAAGATATTGTGAACAAGAGCAAAACTGCACGGCCAGCGCAGCAGTTACAGATGACATTGATTTTGGAGGAGGAATTGCATTTAGCTAATCGGATTAGAGACACGCTGCCCTCCTCATTTCCCCTTTGTTTTGTGGTTGCTTGCTATCTATTGATCTAAATGTGGACTCCCATGCTCCTACTGTGGGGTCTCTCAAGATCACTGCTTTGCCATGCTGACCCTCACCTTACAGGTTGTGGTGTGGGGTCGACTCTTTGTTCTGACGATGGTGACGGTGGTTGTTCTGCTGAAGTTTCTGAACACATCTGTCTTGTTTTGAAAGCATGATCGCAGCCATTGTTTGACCACCGGGAAGTTTTTCCTGATATATTTAGGTTGTGGGATGTGAACCAACAGAGACTTGCCCTGTTGAAGCACTGCAGTGTCCTTTTTTTGTTTACGACAGTGTGTCCCATTTCCAGAGCGTTTCAAATCTCCAGTATGATCTAGCTCTGCTGTGCCCAGTTAATACCATGTTACCTGTCACATTAGAAAAGCCCACCGTGTTTTTGTACATTACCATAACATTTTTCCATACCCCACTGAGGCCAGGCCGAGTCATGGAGTAGAATGAAATTAGATTAGATCAGGGCTGATGTCTCAGCCACCCAGGGCAGTTTCTATATATTGTAAGGCAAGGCCGAACTCCGTTTTAAAAACCACAGAGACATATTCTACCTCTGTCTAATGGTAACTGGATCTGTTGCAGAGCCGCATTTAAGGCCAACATACATCATCTTAATGTACAGGCTGCATCCTGAATCCATGACGTTATATGCTGCACTGCTCTCCCGCATAATTTCCATAGCGGTGCACTCTGAATGCAGCCCTTTTAATTGCTAAAAATGCTAAATGTCAAATTAAGCCCAAACTAATGGGGTAGAAGGTCTTGCTGTGTGATCAGTGGGAAAGAGAGAGGGAGGAAGAGAGAAATAGACAGACTGCTGGTGCATTTAGAACAGGCTGTGCACTCAGAAAGCAGCTATGGATTACCAATCACTGCTCCCCACTACACAAGATTAATGAGCACCCGTGTAGCAGGCTAATTTAGAACAATAACGCCTAATTAATTACAAATAATCAGCTTCTTTCTCTCCCTTTCCTTTCTTCCACTCTCAATGACTCACTTTCTTCCTTTTCCTCCACTGCAATTTCTTTTTTTTTTCTTCCTTTTGATCTCTGGCTCTCTCATTTTCTTTGTTTCTCTCTCTCCTTCTGTCCAAATAGCCTCAGGTGAAAAAGCAGCAAAGTGGGTCTAGCCACCCCCCCCACACCCTCTCCAACCACCAACCCATCTTTGACTTTCTGTCCTCCGAGCTCAGTGATTAATGTAGGGTCTTAAATTAGGCGTGGGAGGATTTGCCGATGCTGGACACGCACTCAGCTCAGCCAGCAGACACTCACTAATAGTATCTACTGCTAATCTATGACTGCTTACATGGATGGGCTCTTCCTCAAATGCCACTGCAGACCATTGTTGTTATAGACTAGCAGTCTAGTCTACCCATATCAGATGGTAAGGAGACTGAAAGGGGTTAATAGGCTGTGAGCCGATGAACACAAGAGAGAAGGGAAAAGTTTTGGATGAGGTGCAGTTTGGTTAGATGTTGTAATCACCTTTGAGCAGCAACTTTTCTTTACAGGGTGAGAGTGTGAAGCAGTGGAAGAGACGGGTTTATAAGAAAGTGTGTGATGGCGTCAGTTGTGGTTTTCTCTTTTGAATTGTTGGTGGACATGAAGTAGCACTGAAAGTGTATTGTTCAACATGTTTATGACCTGAATCAATGTTGATCTTCATTTTAACATACCAGTCAAATTTCCTGTACGTTGCACATTAAATACTGTCTGTAATGCGTTTTTCAACAAAAGCATGGTCAGGGTTTTTAGATATATTTTTATAATAATTTTACAGAAGTTACAGCTAAATGATGTTTCCAAGTTTTATGGTTGTAGTTTTAGCTGCTGTGTTTGTATTAAGAAAACTTTTGCCCCCGTGGAACACAGGGACATTAAAAAGTAGTGAGTTTGCCAAACTCCAAGGTCAACATGAACCTATTCAGATCAATTTCCAGACCAGACTTCCTGGCTGCATATGTTTTTTTTAAGTACAGTTGTCTTTTGGGTTCACTCGCTTTGTTTCACCCTCCAATAACGCAGTATAGATTTTTTGGAGTGCTTGTGTTTACAGGCTGTTTGGCTGTTTTTTTCCCATCAGATATTATTGTAGCTACTGTGTCTTAAGTCTTACTATTTATTTTGGTAATTAAAAGGTTAACATTGCTAGTTAAAATGATGCCCCAAATTAAACCTAAACAATAGTCCACTTGTGTAGATTGCTGGAGTTTCGTGCATCTGAACATGTGATGTTTTGTGTTTGCAGGTAACCTTTGAGCAGCACAAGGAGAATCTGTCCCGCATGTTCCGTCAGTACCAGCGACAGGAGTCTGGAGCCTCAATCCGAACCATCTCTGGTGCCAGCCAAAGCTCTGAGACTGCACAGTGTGTCAACGGGCCACCTGCAGAGGAGGCTGCCCCCTCCACTGTCATCGAGCTCACAGTGGACGAGCTGTCCCAGAAGTCCCCTGACTCAGCATCCAGTTCCACCATCACTTCCAGCCCGCTGGAGACTGCAGATGAACGGGGACAAACATCCATCACTGTGTCCAACATCCTGGCAAGGCCCGAGGAAGAGAAGCTCCAGGGTTCATCCGAAGATGTCTCAGGTGATGGAAAAGAAACTGAAGTGACTGTGACTCAAAAAAGTGAGGAGCAGAGTGAAGAGAACAATAAGCAGGAAGCAGCGGCCAAGGCTTCCACTGACAAGGACAACCTGCCTGAAACAACTGACACTAAACCTGTAGAAGTGGTTCTCGACTCTGCTACAACTGTGGGTGATGATGCACAAACAACAATGGGTGATGAAAAATGTGAACACAACAAAGATGAATCCTCAACCTCCATGACAGAAAACTCTTTAAATGATGGAGAGACAGAAGCACAGGTGGTGTCAGAGCAAGAGAGTAAGACCGAGGCTGCAGCCAGTCTGGAGAACAGTGTGCTGGGTGGAGCATCCGTCTTCAACGAGGACCTGGTTGACGTGTCGTCTGTCAGCGACCAGATCCACCCTAGTGATGCTGATGATAGCCAAGAGGAGTCCTCTTACACCTCCGCTGCTGCCGGAGAGGAAGGGGAAGTCTTAAAAAAGGAGGAAGGTAAACATGAAGATGATGGAGGCAATAAAAATGATCAGGAAGGACAGCAGTTGAAAACGGAAGGAGAAAAAGATGAGAAGCAGGAGGTTAGCGTGCACGAAAATACTGAAGGGAGTGAAGCTGAAGAGAAACAGGTGTCTAGTCTGGAGGGTCAGGCTTCTCTGGCGGAAACACCTGAACAAAATGTGACAGAGGCACCCAAAGAAAAAGTTAAAGATGAACAGTCTTCCCCTGCTGCTGAAACCACTACTTCAGAACATCAGCCCTCAGATACCACACTACCTTCTACTTCCCAGGAGGATACAGCAGCAACAGTACCACAGTCCACCTCATCCGGCCAGCCTCCGGAGACCAGTGGCACTGCTGGACAGGAAACCTCGTCAGCTGCCCCACAAAGCAGCAGCAGCACCACCGCCTCAAGCTCTGACCAGCAAAAGAGCTCTGACTCTGCCAGCAAGACCAAAGAGATTAAAATTGCCAGACTGGACGTGTCCAACGTGGCCTTAGACACAGAGCGGCTTGAACTGAAAGAGGCCTCCGCAACAGTATGTATTTATTTTTTTATGCATAGTTCCTCTTCTATATAATTCACAAAAATGTATCATAAAAGATTCAAATGTATATTTTTAACAGGAGACATTTGTGACAGGCCTACATCATGTTAAGGCTGCTGTGTATTACTTGTTCTCCTCTGTAGGAAATGGGCCAAAGCCAGCCGGCGGCAGCAGCAGCAGCAGCAGGAGGGGGAAGTTCTTCAGGTCAGCCGAGAGAGAGCAGCACCTCGGCTCCTCGCTCCACCATGTTTCGCATCCCAGAGTTTCGCTGGTCCCACATGCATCAACGCCTCCTCACTGACCTGCTCTTCTCCATCGAGACAGACGTCCAGATGTGGAGGAGGTAGGGTAGCAGCAATCTGCTGACTCCGACTTTTGCTAATGCTTAAGCTAACAATAATTTTCTCAATTGATTAACGGAATAAAGATTTATTGAGCTTCCACATCTCTGAGTGAAGCAGAACTTTAGATTAGATTTACCCCCCTGAAAAAAAAGAAGAAAAACAGATCCCTGGAATTCATTGTTTATTTATGACACTAGCTGAGGTCAACCAATAGACATAACTGTGAGACACTTTCATCTTTAGCTGTACAAACCATTAAGAACAATGATCACAGTTTCACCTTTAAGCTTGCTGCTGTGTGTTGTTAATCACCAACATCATGCCTGCTGTGGAAGGTCTGCTGTGGAGAGGTTATACTCAACTTTGTGTTATGTTAACCAAGCAATCCCTTTTTTTTGGTCCTTCTGTCTCTCAGTCATTCAACAAAGACAATCCTGGACTTTGTGAACAGCAGTGAGAACGTGGTGTTTGTCCACAACAGCATACACCTGATCTCCCAGGTGGTGGACAACCTTATCATGGCCTGTGGAGGCATTTTACCTCTGCTCTCTGCTGCCACCTCCTCCTCTGTGAGTCTCCTTGTGTGTGTGTGTATGTGTGTGTGTGTGTGTGGGGCCATATATGCAGCTGATGGCTCCAATCACAGGAAGTTATCCATCCACATTGACCTTTCTTAATTGCATCAGACTACAGTTAGCTGCCTCCTAACATTGTTAGTTTGTTGTTTTTGTTGTCTGACCTCAGTGGCTATGGCTCTTACACGAGTCCTTGCCTCTGCCAGTGACCCGAGCAGCCTGTCCACCAAACGGCTTGACGTCCAATTCCATTATAATTCAGTTACATTCACTTTAGTGTGGTCTGTAACTAAATTTAAAACGAATGTGAAAAATTACAACCATACTTTGACGTATTTCCAGTAAAGCTGCTGCATATGTGCATTACTTGTTTATATGTATATTACAACTGTTATTAATCATTGGATATGTTTGAAAAATATGCTCAGGCTTAGAATCAACATAAAAATGACTTGTAGTGTTATTGTTGCTAAAGACAAGCCATTATGTCTGTTGTAAGGTTTGAATGATTAAACCAACACTAAGTAACTTTTCAACCTCCTTAAAATATTTTCATTTACTTTTGTGATGATACATCGAATTACAACAGGTTGAATGACACCTCTGCCATGGCCTGAGGGGTCTCTATCGCCTTCACTGGCACTAAGCAGCTTCGAGGTGGATGGTAGGAACCCCTCCACGCAAAAAATTACAAATGTGCTGACTGCTTTACGGCATACCTCACTTCCCTCTTTCCCCATTCATTAAAAACACGGAAGACGGAAGTTGATGCGAAAGCCTATGTGGGATTACTGTCATGGCAGAAGCAGCAAGAAAACCAAAGAAATTAAAAGTTTTTTGTGAGGAGACTAAAAAACGAAAGAGGGAGAGTAACAGAATCAAAGCCCAGACAAGGATTAATGTTGGCCCGGCTTTCACTCGCTGGCATGAGCTCCAGTATTCAAATAGTCGTTCAGGAGAAGGAGAAGGAGCGACACACAGCGTGTGTGTATATTCCAAAAATAATCGATTAGTACCCAGCGATTATCGAATAGTGCTTTTGCTTGAAATGCACATCCCTGGTTTGGACCTGTCTTCTGTTGATTTCCAATCAAACTGCATGCGACCGGGAGATCAGGATGTTTACGACACTACGCGCTGGTGCTCATGGGAAATGGGGTCTTCCTTGAGGCAAAACACTACCGCTTTGGTCCACAGGCGCCGCCAAACTCAACCAAAAATGAAAACTCTTTAGTGTTGCTTTAGGAGTAATATGATAACATAACATAAATACAGTCTATTAAATTATGAAAAAATATTACAGTTTTTTAATAATTTATTACCATTTATATAAGTAAAAACAAAAACAGATAATAAAATTAATGAAATAACATTATCAGTCACATATACCTAAACCCCTATATCTGCTTCTATGATTACTTACCAATTAATTAAATTTCTCTTTTCATTTTTCCATCTCTCTACTACCAGCATGAACTGGAGAACATTGAGCCCTCTCAAGGCCTGGCAGTGGAGGCTTCAGTCACCTTCTTACAGCGCCTCATCAACCTGGTGGACGTTCTCATCTTCGCCAGCTCCCTCAACTTCACAGAGATAGAAGCAGAGAAGAACATGTCGTCGGGAGGCATCCTCCGACAGTGCCTTCGCCTTGGTATCTCACTCACTCTTTCCCTTGTTTATCCCATTTTTTTATTTTTTTATTTTTAATTTCTTCAACGTTGCAGTTTCCAGATGTTTAGCTGTCTTTCTTCTCATCTGCATCCACTCACTGAACTTCTGTCTTTTATCTCCTCCTTTTACTAAGCCCTCTATCCTCCCCTGTTCATCGATCCACCTCATATCAGCCGGCAGTAGCCTTTGGTATAAGCTCCAGTCATGGCTCCCCGTAGCCTTTTTGACCCTCCCTCCTGTATTCTCTCTTTCCTCTCCTCCTTCCTCTTCTTCATCTCCCTCTGCTGTACTCATCCCCTCGCCTCCTTCACTCTGCTCGTATCAGCACTCTCTTATCTTGTTATTATAACCCCTCTGCATGGCAACACTCTAAAATGGCTGCTATCATGATGTAGTGAGTTCTCCATAATGGCCTTGGCTGTACTGTACTGCTGTGTAGCCCGAGGCCTTTCTCTGGCTCCTGTTCCAGGCTATTAAAGTTTCCTTTGACAGCATCAAAAAGCTGAGCCTCGCTCTAGCTGAATAAAAGATATTGAAATTCTTACATTATTAATTTTCAGTGGTGAACCTTTTCAGCAAACACAGATCTACACGGTCTACACTCACACTTGCTTGGAAGTGGTGCACTGATTTAAATAATTTCCTCATGCTTTGTTCTATATATGTAATGGTGCATGTGCAGGTATCTGCTTTTGCTTTTAGAAGCTCATTAGAGAGAAGGTTTCGTACAAAAAGGCCGTCAAAATACGAACACGTTGTACGAAGGGCACTTCTCCTCTCAGATATTATCCCACTGCCGCCGCTGCTGTTGGGTTCTTGCAGGAAAGCGATGCCACTGTACCACAGGTCCAGTTTTAGAAAGCAGCCGTTATGAAATGAATATTTGATGAGGTATGCGCTCCCCATTGCTGGCACCTAATCTGATTTTGGAAGACTGTAACAAGGTTTTAGCGTCTCCACCCCTCCCTGCCCCCTCTTTTTATAAATGGTCGTATGAAAGAGTAGTCCTAATGGAAAAAGCGAGCCTATTTCCAGACGGAATAATTCCCTCCTTCGTAATCTAAATGGCTGAGAGTTAACATTTGTCAGTTGTCAAGCACAGAGCAGTGGGGGGTTGAGAGGGGCTCAGACAGGAGAGCAGTACATTAGATTACAAATGGTAAGTGTGCCAGTTCTGAACCCACCTAAACTTGTCAGACCACAAGATATTTTTTTGCGGCGAAGGACGCGTCTCGCTGCCTACTCAGCATGTGCACACCCCAGCAGTGTCATTTGTTATGGGAGCTGCACGGTGGATGTGATTCAAGAGCACACCCTTGCACTGTGACCTTGGGAGGAGAGGTGGAGCAGGGAAGAGTGAATGATGCTGCCAGAGTTGGCCAGAGCACTGACCTTGTTGTGGCCCCCACTTTTTCTCCTTTTTGTTTTTGTCTCTCTCGGCTGCTCCTCGTGCAGTGGTTGTCTCAGTTTACGAGCTGGATTCTAACATTCTCATTTTTCTTTACGCATTTGCTTTGGGTGTCATCTCTTTGGAAACAATGTCAACATAGTTTGTGTACATTTTTCTCTCAGAGCGACTTTATTTACATTTTGTCTCCTAAAACCTGTTTCCTGTGTCTCTCCCCAGTGTGTGCAATGGCAGTGAGAAACTGTCTGGAGTGTCAGCAAGCCCAGTTCAAGCATGGCACAGACAGCTCGGCCTCCAACTACGCAGCCATGCCCAGCACTGTGCTCGGAACAGCCAAGTCTGCCACTGCACAGGCAAGTGACCCAGATCATATCCTTCAAAATGTAAAATAGCCCTGTAAATCTCAGTTATCTGCTCTAACACACTATCTTATACAGTACTGGTCATCCTTACTGGTTTTTCCATTTGTGTTCTTTCACACATGAAAACAGAAACATCCTCCCATGTCCTTTTCCCATACTCCCTGGTAAACCAGAAGCAGCTTTGTCCTTTGTCCCGCTCACCAGCGACAACCAAGTGTTATTGCATTAGCTCATGTCTTATTATATTACCACACTGGTTGCTATTTGTTACACTAGACTTGGATTTTGTCATTGCCCCTTTGATTTGATACAGTGACTTCCAGTAAAGTCATGTTGTTCTTCCCTGAACCGGGTGTTAAAGCTCATTTATAATGCAGTGGCTCTATAGAAAAGCCATTATGTTAAGGACATGATCCCAGGAGGAATAGCTTCCCTAAGCTGTGAAACCTTAACCTACCCCATGAAGTGCCCATGAATTACTAAACATCCCGACTGATATAGAAGTGAATGTGCTTTTGAAGACTTCGCTTGTGGACAACAACATGTGGTAATAGTTTCATTTTCATGCATGCACACAGAGTCCTGTCGATGCGGTGACAGGTGGAATGTCTCCAGTCAGGGACCTGGACCGGCTGCTCCAGGACATGGACATCAACCGCCTCAGGGCCGTTGTCTTCAGAGATATTGTGAGATGCCCATCAGACACATTCACATGTTGTATACATATAATGCATCAAGCACAGCAGCACTTCTGAATTTACTCAGCTGTCACGTTGTCTGAAGAAGAAACACACAGATGCAGACACACACACACACAGATTGTTTAGTGTATGTTGTTTGTTCCAGGAGGACAGTAAGCAGGCTCAGTTTCTGGCTCTTGCTGTGGTCTACTTCATCTCGGTCCTCATGGTGTCCAAGTACCGTGACATCCTGGAGCCCCACAATGACAAGAAACACCCACAGAGATCCCAGTCTGCCAGGAGCACAGGTATACAGAAGCTCCAAGGGAAAAGTTTCACCTGAAATATTTATCTTAATAGAGGAACATTGTGGCGTGAAGCACTGCAGTGGTTTCCAACATTTCTTTTGCTTGTGACCCCTGAATACACACAAATGCTTCATATTGCATGTCAGTTGGAGAGTGATTTTCTCTCCTCTGGTGCAGGTTTCATGTAAATAATTTTTAGGTTTTGTAAAAATAATATAAAATCTTTAGTCTTACAAATTGCATAGTTTTGTGTAGCAGTATTTAGTTTTTACCCTTTTGCTGCTGTAATAAGATGTATCCTAAGTGCTCACACTATTTTTCGTGTTCATCTTAGACGGTGCCATTTCTGCTGGACTGGAAGTAGAGAACGGCGTCTCTCTCCGGCGCTACGACTCTGGCATCGGTGAGGACCACACCTCAGCCGCAGCAAGCGAGGCAGACCTGTCATCCTCTGGTGTGACTCATGGTCCAGACGCCATCTCGGAGGCCCTGTCCACGCTGTCGTCTGAGGTCAGACCCGCTCTGCCTGCTGATTCAAAGGGCAAGAATGTGAAGGACATTCTGCGAAGCCTTGTGAGCGCTCCAACTGATGATATCACGGTGGACCCGAGCCTGCTGCCACCAGCGTTCCTCGGAAGTGTGCGTGATGCTGCTCGAGAGTCGTCGCAGTTCTTATTTGATAGGTGAGTGCACAGGTTCAGACACGGCTTAATACACACGCTTTCTGCTGCAGTGTCTGTGGGAAATCCTACATTTCTGCTGTGCATACTGGTGATTGTGGGAAAAAATCTGGACGGAAATTCCCCTGTCCTTGACATGGGTGTAGTCCTGACAGCTTCATCAGTTTCTCAAGAGCCCATATGGTGAATACTCTAGTGACTCTCAGGCTTCACAGTTGACAGTTTCATGCCATTTATCCCAACATAACTGCAGGGTACTTTTGAAAGTCAGACCTTGAAGACATCTCAGCTTGGTATCCTCCGAGGAGGCTTTGTTGGATCTTGAAAAACATTCTGTAAAAAAAAAAACGTTTTGAACCGGGGGAATCTTAGTCTCCGACTCTTTCCCTCTTACTCCCATTGTTCTTTCTTTGAGCTGTCGATGCGAGTCCTCATCCCGAGCAAACGGCCTTACAAAGAACCTGTCTTAAGGAAAACAGGAGTCATGTCTGGGATGGAGAGACGAGGCTGGCAGGAAGCTGTTTCTTTTCACCATGTCACTGATATTTAACGACTTTCTTTTTCATCTCTCCTGCCGCTCGTCTCTGCCTGTCTAACATTCAAAAGGGTTTCCCCCTTCTCTCTGGCATAGCGGCTGTATAATTTGCATTACCCCTGGAGGTGCTGTGAGGGAACAGTCAGGAGTAAGGCTTCAAAAGCAGAGCGGGGGTACTGAAGCCACAGACGGACCCAGGTGAGAGAGGATGGTCACCGGTCTGGTTTGCATTTGGAGTGCTGATTCTGAGACAAACGGCAGAGGGAGGGGGAGGGTGGTAAAGAGTGAGAGGGAGAGAGATGGGAGAAGAAGTCTCCATGGGGGTGATGTCAAGTCAAGGTTCTCATGTATTGAGGAAAACATTTCTCCGCTTCTCTCTCCTGCACTCACTTGCAAACACACACATACACACACATACACTCAAACAGACACAGTCGGTCTGCCTGCCCCCAACTGTGGGAATTCCACGGCATCTCTGTGATCGCGTGTCTTTATCTGAGGAATGCTTTGTCAGGTCTCAGGGCGCTCCTCATATCAGGGGGATTAGACTGGCTCCTGTCCGCTGAGCACACTCAGTAGGAAGAGAGGACGTCAGGAGAGCTGGAGAACATAGACTAACAGCTTGCTCGCTGCCTATGGGAGCCTTTTCATGAAAGGTATACAGCCCAGGCACAGACACAAACCAAACCTTCACCCCGGCTCCCTGCTTTTAAAGAGGACAACAGCTCCTCTCTAGTTCACACATGAACGGCTTGCAGAGTAGAAAATCATGATGATTTTCAATAGCAGTTGAAGGATAAACCTGGTAATATTCAATATTTTTTGTTTTCCAAAACCAAAAGTGTTGTTATTAGTTTTCTTTCCAGCAAAGGGGGGGGGGGGGGCAGGAATAAATCACAGTTAACAGGCTTTGACTGCTGAGACAATGCTTTGTTAATTGTGGTCTCTTTGTAGGATTTGTTGACAATATGAAAATATAGAACACCACTGGCCTTATCCTATAATCTCGCCATTTTTTTTCCAGCTAATCCTCAAGTCTGTAAAATGTCCAAACACAGTGAAAAATGATGATCACAATGTCCCAGAGCCCAGGGCAACATCCTCAGACTGTTTCTTTTGCCAGACCAAATGATTTAAAACACACAGTTTACTGTCATATCTCTTTGTCGAAAGAACCCAAATATCCATTTTTTTTATTGACTTAAATCTGTATTACTTTACTAATCTCCTCAATTACAATTCGTCATCAGCCTGCAGTCTCTAGTCCTAACTCTTACATATTCTACCCACCACAGATACAGCTGTGTTCTAACAGTGTTTATTATCTTGTTATAATGACTCACCGTGCAGCATCCCCCACTAACCAGTAAGTCATCCAGTGTTACCAGTTCAAACCAGAGCTGACATTCTAGACTGACATCTCCTGCCAAAACACGGCAACTTTCTGCTCGCCTTGAGGATTGGATTTATGAGTCCAATGCATGTAAAAAGCAGGGATCTCCCAGATAAAAACTGGGCGGTGGGTCACGGGGTGAAGTATTCCTCCTGATTTATTTTCTAGTGGAGACCTGCTGGATTTCTCCCATCCATTTCTCAGCCATGCCCCTGTTATGACAGCCAGTCTGCAAATATTTGCTGACACTAACCAGAGCTAAACAGTGTCATTGTACAAGGCGGTGATTTAGCCTGCATGGTTCAGCAGAATATGTGAGTGTTAGACACTGGGATATACATGGTGTAGTTGTTTGCATTCCTGGCAGCAGAGTCTGTGTGCATGAGAGAGCTGATGTACAGATGAGCTGTGTGTTGGTGGTGAAGTGTTGTTAACGTATCGCTTAGGAAGAGGGTAAGCATGTCGGACACAAACAAAACTTAAACAGTGAAAACTTTCCTTTCATATCTCAGTCAACAATTTGCAAAAGTGAGTGAGAAATTCACAGATTCACACAAGTCCACCTGCTGTGATTTACTGAGAGCACACTCAGTGTTGATCCTGCATGTAACCACAGCTCTTCTCTAAGTTTATGTCACTGACTGACTGTTAAAATCTGTTGTGTGGATTAATATTACAAGTGAATGATGGACTTGTTGGTGATTTGAAAGTGGGACTGGGTTATGGAAATTAAATTATTAGATTATTAAACCATAAATAAAACCAAATCCAGCTAAAATATTTAATGTTTAAATACCCACAGATTGAAATCTATTAAGTCTATTAATCAGCTATGCGCTACAATTTTCAAGCTGTACAGACATGACAGTTGAGGTCTATTTCACCTGGAGTATTTTTTATATTAAGTATAATTTATAAAAGCTAAGTTAAATATTAAACTTTTTTTCTGCCAGTCCAGACAAAATCTCATCATTTTATACCCCTGCTCCAGATTCCTTGGCCTCTTGTCTGAAATAAGTTGCTGCCATGCCGCCACAATACTGTGCAGCACACACACACACACACACACAAAAAACACATGTAGAAAATGTTGAGATTGTGTGTTTTTCTCATGCTTTGTGGGCCCTCAGGTTATAGTTGCTCCACTCATAAATCACTGATGTCATCCAGGTAATGTCCCTCCCACACCAGCCATCGTCATCCAATCACAGCTGGAAAGAGTGTCAGAAACCTTGGACCCAATTAGAGTTGATGTGAAAGTAGAGCGTGTGTGCAAATGTTTCTGCGTGTACGGTCAGTGAATAACATTTTGAACATTTACATGCACATGGTTGTTTGAAACGAGGTGGAAGAGATCAAAGCTCTGCTGGGGTCTACACTGCCCCCCTCACCCACCCACTTTACATGAGCTGTCTGTGAGGTTAATACTCAAGAGAGTGGTATTTTAACACACAGACACACCACTGACAGTTCCTTACTCATTCTTGCAGTTATTTTAAAAAAAACAACAACCTGAAATAGTGGAGATTACTGGAATCACAGTGCTTACTGCACTTATCCATTGTAGGTTAAAGCCTTTAAATAATTCAGCCTCAGCCTAGTGAACACACAAACACACACACAGATACAGGCACAGACACATCCACTGCCCTGAGCTCCTGTTTGTGGGTTGAGTGGGACCGCTGACGGCTGATTAATCGACTGGGGCGGCCCACTCATGATAAGTGTGGCTAATGACCTGCTGAATAATTCACTGGGCCTTTGCTGGGGAACAGATGGAAGGCCAAACATATACACGTACATGTTCACTGGCAGACTCGTACACACTTGTGCACTCATGCATTTATTTGTACACTCATATGCATATATTCAAATATTTGTGGACACACACACACACACAGCCTCCACACAGCAGGAGTCCTCCATGTGTCTCCTGCTGTTGACACCTGGGGTGCTTCACGTCTGCACCGCCCTGGTTCCCTGATACCAGCATCCAGCCTACTCACTATCTAAACACAAGAAAAAGTTAGCAGATAATTTTATCTCCAACCTTTCCCTGGCTATCAAAATAGATTTCATTCAGCTGTATCACTACTTCAGTTTTTATGTATCACTCTGGACCTTCTCAGTATGCGTTTGTATTTTATACACAACTGTCAAGCCACTGGGATCCGTATGCAGCTCTGTTATTCTCAAATCATAGATCACTGGAAGCAAAGGTCAACTGTCAGGGTTTAACATTCACAGTAACTTTAATAGATCTGATCAGCTGCCTTAAATCAACTGAGAACAGCCTTTGATACTGCAGCCAGTTACCTGTCTGCACCACAGGGAGCCAGATTCAACTATCCCTTCACATAAAAGCATGCGCACACACTCACTGTGGGAATGTGCAGGTATGCATGCCAGCCCTGTTGTCTATAATGCTCCCAGTATTTTCTTTCCGTATTTAAATTTTCTGCATTTGATGCATGCTTGCCTATCTTGATAAGGTCCGGATTGGTTTGTGTTTCTGAGAGGGAGCAGTAGCCAGTGATTAGACCCTGCTTCCCCTATGTCAGCACTGATAAGCAGGTCCAGGCTCTCTTTGATATGGCCAGTGGTCTGTCAGAGCCCTGGTTTAAACTGACAGCTTATCTGCATGCTGCTCCCCTTCCATCTGCTGTTCGCCGGATGCGACTTGAACTCCACTCAGTTGTACCACATCACTCCGCGGAACACTTCCTGTTACTTTACACGAGGGACAACTAAAGATGCAGCAGTATCGTTTCCCAGATAACTGTGTGTAAAAATGTGAAGTAGCTGTCAGTGATCTGTAATCATCTTTAACTTCTGATCAAAGTAGATGATCACCATACATGTTATTTAAAAATGCATTTTTTATTGACCCTCTGCATTAAGTATTGGAAAAACATAGACATTGAAACACATTTTAAATATTTTACATTGATATTTTTTTAAATTTTATCTCTAGGGGTTACTTTAAGTTAAAAAGGTTTTTCATTTCTGCAAAGGACAGATCTGTACTCCACATGAACTATTGATTTTGGTATTTGCACTGAAACATTAGCACTAGTGTCATAAGTTACGTGTATAAGCCCTATTTAGAAGGATTACGTTCGGTTAGATGAAAAACAGTCTGGCAAGTGCAAGTGTACAAAATGAACCAAAAACTGCTTCATCTGTCTTTTGTATCAAACCAAAGTTTGCACCTAGTCAACCCAGCAGATGTTGTAATGCTCTTATTTTAATGAAGGCTCTGTCTATGATGGATAACCACAACTACTGATATATTTTCACTGCATGTAAAATCAATTTTTGATTCCTGCCGCATGACATATTTCCCAGAAAGCCTGCGATACTGAGAGAGAGACTTTCTCTCTCCTTTTTCTGTGCTCTCAGACTAAAAAACCTGAATCTGAACCATAAAAAAATAGTGTTCTCTTCATGAGGTGTGCAGGTGCATTTTATTAGTAAACACTCAGTGCATTAGTCCAGAGGAAAGACTTCTGATGCAAAGTATTTTTAAAATGATGCATTCATCCACAAACGTTGAACACCTGCAGAAAAGTTGCACAGTAGTAACTCTTCTAGTCTAATGAGGTGATGACAGAGTTGGTGTTCATCCAGACAGAGTGTACCTGAAAGTCTCAACCATCAGCATTTTCTCACAAAAGTTCTGTCAGGGTTATAATTAAAGTTACAAATTGTCTCTTTACAGAAGTGTTGCTGTTGCACCCAAGAAAGCTGGCGTGAAACCATCTTCAGGAACTTCCACCCCTGTCCCAGCAGCCACTGCTGCATCTGTGTCTGCTGAGACGCCTATGGACAGCGTCGCTGTTGTGTCCTCTGGTGACGCCTCCCAGAGCACCTCCACAGACTCTGCACCTAGTGAGTAAACACACACAGACCAAGTGGAAGAGCCAGTGTTACTGTGAGGGCAGCTAAGTAATAGCCTGGATGAGTCTGCTATGAAAAGTCAATATTTATTTATAGACTGTGCTTCTTTGTGTCTGTCAGAAAAATGTTGCTGTGTTTGCAAAATGTAATTCAGTTATCAAAGGCTAGACAGAACAACAGGAAACATTACAATTACACTCATTCAGCTATATTTTTTAGCTTCATAGAATGTAAGTAAAAGTAAAGACTTCAAAATAAAAACACACAAATATTTTAAAAACCTGAAAAAAGTAAAATATATTGATGTGAATACAAATGTGGTTTAAAAAAAAAAAAAAAAACTTTACTATAAACCTGGCTTTGGGAAAACAGTGATCTCTGATACAACTGAATTTAGTGGACTGAATAATAAAGACATTTATTTTAATCACAACTTTATGAGCACACTAACTCTCCTATATTTACTCAGTCAGCAACCGCAATAAATAAAGTAGAGCTTTTTTTGTCACCTCTCTGCCTGTGTGACTGTGTAAAAAGTATAAATGTGCAACGTTTTTCACTAAGGAGTCTGTGTATGTTTAAGAAGTGAGGGAGTGATATTTGTGAGGTGGGGGGGGGTGAGATATTACATTTACTTGGATGGCGAGTTTGTGTTTGTTGCGTGTGCATGTGAATAACTGTTGAAGCTGTATGCATCAGTTTCCTGGTGTCAGTATGCAGTGTTGGGTAAATATGCTTAGTGTGTGTGTGTGTGTGTGTGTATGTGTGTGTGTTTTAGTGGAGCAGTGGGAGGACTAATGGAGACGTTCATTCACTCTTTTTTTCTGGTTTGAAGGAGCTATTTCAGCTTGAGAGGGACACTCTCACCAGGCCCACATGGCGCTGCTTAACACCTTACACACACACACGCACAAACACATGCACGCACAAACACATGCACATTCCAGCCCACATTGCACTGTCTGTCATTCCTTAAGAGTTATCCCTGCTTGGAGACTGTCCTGGCTGGAAAAACAAGCCTGCTGAAACACCAGAGGAATCCCCCTCCTCCATATTCAGCTGGGCATTCGCTTATTTATGAGCCATAGGGAAGCAAATTTACTGCCAGATCAATCAAACATGGACTTTGTACCTTGTGCTCCTCTGTTTCCAAAATGAAGTCGTAAAGCACCTTTTAGTTGTATAATGAAACAGTCAGTCCAGAGGGGTAAATTGGTATGTAATGACTTTATGAGGAAAAACAATGGGAAAGAAAAAAGAACCAGCCATTTTTTTTTTCATCATCTCACATTCCAACACAGGTGTAACACTAATGATAACGCACACAGGGTATTTAGAACAAATACTTACATATACACATTGCACATGTGTTTTATATATGGCTGACATCTCAAAGAAAACACCATCCAGATATGATCACATTGTTTAAAGTATGACTCCAGCTGACAGTGAAACCTTATCAGCCTTTCAGTTCACAGCTTAAAGGTTTCCATCATGAAAACCTCATGATGGACATATTGTGCTCAGAGTACATCATCCACTATCTAACCATAAAATTATACTTGTACCCCCAATGTCCCGATTTAACCATAAATCCCCCGCTTCTATACATTTGAATGGA
This sequence comes from Caranx ignobilis, assembly GCA_021432705.1. Classification (NCBI taxonomy): domain Eukaryota; kingdom Metazoa; phylum Chordata; class Actinopteri; order Carangiformes; family Carangidae; genus Caranx; species Caranx ignobilis. The sequence goes on from MU269982.1 coordinate 6,698,371, forward strand.
GACCATTGTATTATTTCATAAGAGGTACGTTTCCTTACAGGTTTATGTGCTACCCTGACTGTATAATGAATTGCTATGTGTATGTGTGAGTGAGTTTGTGTGCGTGTGTGTGCGCAGCGTCCTATTCTTGTCCAACATCCAGACTAATAACAGAGTTCTTTGGTTTCTCCCTGTAGCAGGCGGCCAGGTTCCAGCCAGTGCTAGCCTGCCATCTGTCCCCCCACTCTCCCCTGTGACCCAGAACACAGCCCCCAATATGAGGTGATTCATCTTCTTTTCTCCCTCTCTCTCTTTCTCTCTCTCTCTCACTTACACACACACACACACGCTATCGCTTACTTATGCACATGAGCACACAAAGTCAGCTTTTTATGCATCTTCACTGATTGTCGCTTTGTGCATATTCCAATTTTTCCCCCTTTACATGAAAAACAAGTTTTATTGATTTTATTAGTATTATTTGGCAATTTCTAGAATTAATTTGAAGTTTTGTGCCAATTTTTTAGTTTTACTCATCATGTAATTTGTGTGTGTGTGTTCACATGCTCTTTCATTCCTTCATTGCTCTTTAGTATCTCCGAGCGTCTGGAGCATGCTCTCGAGAAGGCAGCTCCTCTGCTGAGAGAGATCTTTGTGGACTTTGCCCCCTTCTTGTCTCGGACCCTGCTGGGAAGCCACGGGCAAGAGCTCCTCATCGAGGGCACAAGTAAGTCCAACATCATGGAGACACAGCACGGATGCTCGTGCTCTGGCTACACCTGTTCCCTGCTGCTGTGTTTTTTGTTGCTTTTTTTGAAAGATGTCATGACATTGTCATGACTGTCCTTGCAAACCTTCAGGATGCTGCGTCCTACAAATACTGCCCTTATTTAAATTAACAACATATCCAGGCTGTTTTTAATCCAGCACTGTGATGAGTGCACGTTGGGCCAAGAGCTGGTAGTTGTGCTGAAGGTTTCCGAGGGGGGCAGGTCAGAGGCCAGGCCACTAATAGCAGTGTTTGGGATGTCTGCTGCCACCAAACAAAATGGAAAGTTGATTGATAGCTGCAGGGGTCCTGAAGAGAAGGCAGGGGGAGGTGTGTGTGTGTGTGTGTGTGCTTGTGCATGTTTTTGTGTTTGTCTGCATGTGTGTCCATGTCATATGAAGAGCAACTGAAAGACCAAAGGCTACTCTGCCTTCTCACCGTCTGTGCTTCCACAGCAGACTTTGGACACTCAAGTGGCCCCCTGCCCTCTAAAAGCCCAGGGATTGCCATTAGGGATCAATGAAACATATGCTGGCCAAGTCAGGCCTGTAATACAAGGTCCAAATATGTATTAGTTTACAGTAACATCATGTCAGCTCATTAGGCCCATCAATACTGTCAGCTCCCTTGCAGATGGCACAATGTTCGGTAATCCAAGTCTGTGTGTGTGTGTGTGTGTTTATTATGTTTTCACAATTATCCAAGAAGATCTGCAAAAAACATAAAAATGATTGTTTATTGTTTATTCTCACTCACTTTGTGTTCTGTTCCTCCAGGCCTGGTGTGCATGAAGTCCAGCAGCTCAGTTGTGGAGCTCGTCATGCTTCTATGTTCACAGGCAAGTTTGGCATCTTTATCTTTCCTTATCCTCGTCCTCCACTCTTCCCCCAGATCATGGCTCACCTTGAGTGCAGTAAATCCACACAGTGGACGCACTAAGCCATCCAGAGTCTTATCTTTACTCCACACTACCTCGTCCACCTTTTCCACATTCGTCCCATCCTGGTGGAGAAACCGGAGAGAAGGCATCTATGGCCACAAATATTGGTTCGAGGGTCAAGGGTGGCCGACCTGTCCGCGTCACCTCTGACCCAAGCACTGGCCCTTGTGGCCTCGGCCAAACTGATGAGGAGGGATAATGTAGATTTGATGGTGCTTTGCATTGATTATCCTTCTCCTCTCTGTTGTCTTGTGGGTGTTTTGTTGCCAAGTTTATTTAGCTGCTGCCGGATTCATGAATACTAATTCGGGGATCATAAGCAGGCGTGGGCAGATCAATGATCAGAGATGTCAATACATCACTCCAGCATGGCTGATTAGCATTTGGTGACATAAGGCTACCGATGGCTGCTTAGTTACTCTGTGTGGAAAATTCATTTCTTACTAAAACTGTATTTATTCAGTTTAGATGCTTATTTTCATAAGCTTTCTACTTTTGCCCTCATATACACACAGTGACAAGGACAACAGATAATAACTCCCCTCTGGCCAGGTTTGTTTGTGTTGGCTATTTAAAGCACCTCATGAAAAAATCTAAGATCTCCAATAAAACAAAAACACATCTGATTAATGGCACACCTTTCACCACTGTGCTCTGTGTTTTTTTGTTTTGTTTTGTTTTTTTATCAGCTTTATTTTCAAGAAGAAATAGTGCCTGTCATCTGGCGTTGTTTCCTCCACCTTCTCCCCCTTTTTAACCCCTCTGTCCTGTTTGGTTCCCATTACTCACTTCGTTTCTTCTCTAAAAAGGTAATACAGTCAGATTACACATCTGCTCTGGATGTCAGTGGCCACGCATTGGATTTGGGCTAGTGGGACACACGGAGGGAATGTGAGACCCATAATGTCCAGAGATGAAGGAATAGCACGAGTGAGCGCTAGATAGAAAACCAAAGAGAGAAGAATGACAGGCTCTAATGCACCTATTTGTCATATCTGTCAGGGTGTTGTTTAATGCTAATCTAATCAAAGGCAGAATCTTGGTGATTGCTCCACTGCACAGCTCATGCCTCGCTTCCCCCTTTGGTCCCCAGCCCAAGCTATTTCTTCCTTTCTCTAAGCTGCAAGCTACCCCACCCAGTCACTACAACACACACACACACACACACTGTCTCTCTCTCTTTCTCAGTGAGGGGAGCAGGGATTGGCCAGTGCAGTGTTGATTGCTTCAATAAATCATCCAACCAAATTCTCTCACAGCTAATGCAAATGTAATTTTATTGTTGTGTAAAGGGGGAAAGAAGGAGGAGGGGGTGGGGGGCAATATGCTGCTTCTCACTGGGGAAAAGAGGAAAACAGGGACAGACTTTCCTCTGGGCTAAATTACAATGTATAATTATTTGTGTGTTGGTTCTCCTTGTGGGGCAGTGAGAGTGAGCTGGTGCCATGATTGATGACGTTATTTAGTAAAGTTTGTCGGGCCCTCCGGCACAGGAAGCACTCAATCCTCACACAGGAAGTGCCTCTTTGGCCATCTTGTGAGTCCTTCCTGCCTTCAAGACAACCAGTGGAGGGAGTAGATGGAGATGATTTTGATTGATTTTTTTTTTCTTACCCCCACCACCCCCACACCTTCATCGGTGATGCGATGCGATACCATCTCTGTGAAATTTTAATTAATTTCCTGAGCTTTGAGATGGAGTGGAGCCAGGGTGAAGGGTCAGGAGACTAGGGACTGCAGAGCAGTTTTTAATCAGGGATCCCATGAAAGTTGCATTGGTGGCCACATCAGCTTGGCGTTGAGGAGGGGATTGTAAACCGCAGTTTGATAGTGCTCCATTTCTAAACAACTACAACAGTGCTCCCAATTAAAGCACCATTTTGATCAGACATTAACTGTTGGGGTGGCACCCTGCCTTGTTCTCTGCTGTAATATTGATCCTGAATATACAAAGTGAGGATTAATGATCATAAACTGGAGTTGTAACAGAATACTGATTCAAAAAAGGAAGGACCATGGTGTATCTGCAGTTCACATTGTTTTTTAGGCAAAGGCAGTATTAGGATTATCAGTTCATTTAAATTAATCATTTAATTGATAACATGTTTGAAAACAGTAAATGATACCATAACATGTCCACTTGACCACTTACATGTTTTAATTGCTTGTTTTATACAACAAATGGTGCAGAACCCCCGAACATTTCGATAACTATCAAAAACTGTATCACAAAAAATACATGTGATGAATCAGATATTTTAAAAGTTATTAAGTTCAAACCAAAGCACTGTTTCAGATCCACAGAGAATGGCCACTTTATAAATCAGAATTATGTTATTTTGATGCACACGTTACTGTAACAACAATTGGATTGCAAATTACCCAGAATACACACTCAAGTCACCAGTGATTTATTTCTTCTATTCTTCTTCCAGGTCAAAGCTGTCTACAAACCCCAGGTGTTAATCAGATCATTTCATGTAAATAGCCAATGGAGATTTTTCTTTTTTTTTAACATGAGCATCGAGTCTAATCCTTCCAGACTATTGAATGCGATGGCCTCCTCAAAGGTATTGCATATTACATGAATTTCATAAGAGTTCTCCAGTGAACAATGTCTGCTGAGAGTCTTGACGCGTGGACGTAAAGAGCCACTCTTCCCTCCTCTTCCCATGCCCCTGATTCACTTTGACAGTTTCGCTCTCCCTCTCGCACTTGTTTTCTCCCGTCTGTGTCATATTTACGGCCAGCCTGTTGTTTCCTGGGTGCACTTCTTGAAGTGGCTTCCACCCAAAACATCTGATTAATAAATAATGTGCTGGGACAAGAGAAAGAGCTCTCCCTCTCTCTCTCTTTTTGCGCTTGCTGCTGTCCGTCCGGAGCTTTTGAGAAATCATCTCATCGGATACTGGACAGTCTACGATGAGCAGAGGCCCATAAATCTCCTCAGTAGCTGCATTTGTGTCCTGTAGATCAGCCATTATTGTCCGGCCGCTCTGTCAGCCCATCCATCGTTCTGCCATTTATCAGCCATCCATTCTGTACATGGAGTGGAAGGAAGGTAGAGAGCGAGAATTGTAGGGTGAAGGGGCGCTGGTTTCATGATGGTCAGCGCAAGATAGGAGAGACTGCTCCTCCTAACAAGGCAAGAATTACACAGAAGATAATGCTGAGTACATTTTTTTGTCTATTTTAACATTCAGTGTAGAGTTATAACAAATTAATGCTCCATTATATCAATATTGATTCTGTTGTTTAGCTCTTCAAGGATTGATTAAACCAAACAACCTTTTTCCCTTTACTAAAACATTACACTTCAAAAATGTAAATACAAATGTCGCTTTGCAGAGTTTCTAAACAGCCACTGGAAATTGTGTCATTAACAGAAACTCCAATTTATATAGAGCAGTGATTAAAAGTGATGCTGCTGTTGAATTTTTAGCCATGCTACCATATACATGCCGCTCTGTCAGTCTGTCTGAAATATCTCAACATCTACTGGATGGATTACCATGAAGGTCTGTGCAGACATTCATGCTCCCTGGAGGATGAATCTGTCTTGAGAAGAGATCCGACTTCTCCTCCAGTGGGTCAAATTTTTCCAGTCGTATATCTCAGCATTTACAATGTGAATTTATAAAAAACTGGGTACAAACATTCACAACCCCCCCCCCCGCACACACACACACACTCTCTAAATTCTCATGACTTCCTGAAGTGGTTTCATTAAACACAACCAAAAGGTCATTATTCTAATGTACTACTTTGGTTTATGACCCACTACCCTTAAACACAATAAATACCCCCATCAGCTTCGACTATAAGTGCTAATTATCAAAAGTCGCAATACGTACAATACAAAAACACGCAATAAACTAAAGATTATCTACTGAAGATGACCATGTAGAATTGTTACTGTGGATAGTCATTGTTATGTGTAGACAAGTTCTTATATTGTAGAGTATGTGGTGTGTCGAACCTCTGTGGTTGAATCATACAGGCTGTGATCTAAAGCAAATAGCAGTTTGTTGAGGCCACTAATGCAGATAATCCCTTAATAGTAATTCAATAACATCAATGTTAACTTGCTAATCCAATGACACCACATTATCATACGTTCGCAGTCCAGTCTCACCAAAGCTAACCTGTTTAACAGATGGGCACCCTCTCTGCCTCAGTCAGTGGGGAGAGAGACATTGACCTCCCCAAACATTTGGCTCCTCCTGACCCTTGACCTTCTGAGGGAGTGGGCAGCGGAGGAGAAGTTTCGAACCCTTCATTTCAGAGAACAGTCATCATGCGTCAAACAGTTTGTAGTAAAATCTGAGAAACAAGGGAACCAATCGCTGGCTTAGTAGGTCTGGATAACAAACACACAAAAAACAACTGAGCAGCCAGTTAAAGCGCATGTGGTCACTTTTGTATGTTTTATTAAGTATTCATATGTTGCTTTCTTAGTTGCCCAATTTGAATGTGATGTTGGTAAAAGAAGGATCTGATGTTGGGGTTGTTATATTGTAATTTATATCTGTCAGTGGACACATTTCTTCTGCTTCTCTCCAGTAAGTGAGGCTTTGATGGATCAAGAGCAGACCATGTTGTATGAACCACTTGGGGAGCTGAGAGAGGTGAGAGAAGTGGCGAGGAATGTGATGAAGCCAAGGGACAAAAATACTTTCCCCATCATTTTCCTCACAGTCAGACCCACACCCCACTGTGCAGTTAAAGAAGCACACAAGGTTCAAGAGCAGTGCAAATCAAAGTGTTATTTTTCAATCCCTCCCCGCCCGCCCTCGCCCTGTGATCTGCTCCAGCGCCTGCTTTACAGGCGTGCCACTCGGCCCCGGGTCCCCACCTTCACTCTCCAGTTCAGAGGATAATATCATGCTGTATATTCTTTGAAAAGGTGCTCTCCTGTGAGATGTAGAGAAAACACCGCAACACCAACTGGCACTTAGTCCTGCAGGCTCCCTATCGTTGCCAACTATGCAGGCCGAGCGGGGGCGGCGCGGTGTGTTGTGTTGGAGGAGCTACGGGTCAAGGGGGGCTTCCTGACAGGAAGTGAAGTCTAGCTGAGAGGAGAGAATCAGACGAGAAACTCCTAAAAAATTGAGTGCCTTTTAATTTGGCTCCCAGCCGGTTTTACTGTGAGCTGGCTTCAAGTGGCTCAGGACTGGAGGGCCTCAAGTGGCACGAAAAGGTTGGTTATTTATACACAACGTATAATCGTGTTTCAAATAAATGAATTTCCCTGACAGAGCCCTCTCCTCCTGACAGGCACTGTAATGTAATGTTTTCATACGTGACAGGTCCCAAGTTATAAGACCTTGGAATGTATTCTTATCCGTCTCCCCCTGCTATCCTCTCTCAGCCATCCCGCTGATAAAATCATATCCTGGCCTCTTAGCTCAGAACTGCACATTTGATGTAGTCAAAGAAATATTCAAATCTTGGAAATGACTTACTTTTAAAATAGGAAATTTCAGTCTAGTTACACCCAATCAAGTCCTCAGAGGCCAAATCCAGAATTTAGAGGTTGAACAAAGTCATTTTGACAACCATTGAACAGTTTTTCCTGATATTTTGATTAGGCTGTCGATTGCAATCAGTCAGTGGCAGACGGCTTCATACAGGTTCTTAGGCATTGCCCTGAACTGTGAGCTACTTTTAAAACAGCTAGTATTAACAGCCTTGTTGACTTAAATGACAAGATGCATTGTTCTAGTAAATGTTATACACACATGTTTATGACAGTGAGAGGAGTCCTGGTTCCAGCTGTATCTGTGTGCTCTGTAATGTGTTTCTTGCAGACCAAATGGCTTTTTAAATACTTTTGTCTTTGAAGTGGGCGTGCATGTGAACAGCACAAGTAAAATAATTTGAACAATTATTCAGGCGTGGGAAAAGTTAAGACTGTTGGAGACTTAAATAAAAAACCCTCAGGACTATCTCCTTGCACAATGGAGTGCTATAGGTTGACAGGGCACTGTATGTTTTTGCAAACAGCTGGGTAATAATCCTATGATTATCCCAAAGATGACTCATGCTGTCATTTCTTTTTGGATCCCTTTGTGTCACGCCCACTACAACAATAAAGGATGCAGATTCTGAATAATTTGTCATCATCCACTGTTTAAGTGTATGATTAGGATTGTTGATTACTATGTCTTCAAAAGAGACAGAGCCAAGTTGAAGAGGACACAAACAGATGGTTGGACTCAGTATTGTGTTAAAAGTTATTTCTTGTTGGTCTGTATAGTTAGCATCAAGGTATTTATCTATAGTTGTAGTCAAAATAAATAAATGCAAACAAACACAGCCATGAAATCTGTGTTGTTGGATGAGGTGTTGGCTTCATTATATCTGAACATCTGGTCCAGCTGGAGCTGAAACAGCTGCACAGTGTTTCAGTATTGTTATTCCTATGTCTTTAAAATGTACCGACTGAATGAATCAGCCAAACAACAGATTGCAAGATAAGTTGAAGAAAATGTTTTTTTTTTTTAGAGAGGAGTCCTTTTTTATTATAAACTGGCTGCTCATTAAATTTACTGTTTATATTTAGGTTGTCCCCCTAAACATACTTTTCCTTCACAGTCCTCCAACTTGTCTTTGGTTTGTCTGTTTGAAGTGTGCTGAGGTTCACTTCCTGTTTTCTTACTCTTTGTGTTGGTCTGGCCTTGAAAGTGTGAGTCCATGAAGCTCTCGGAGACCCTGCAACATAAATATTTGCAAGCGCATAAATATTTGGACGTAAGTAAATATTCTCCTAGTTGTGAATTTGATCACGCAAACACCAATATGAGTGTCTGCAGATACCACACGGACACGCACATGTGGACTGTTTAGACCCAGAGTAGACACGCCGGTGTTAAGTTATTCATCCACACACAAGCAGTTTCAGACTCAGCAGCATGAATAAGCAACAAACCACTTGGCTTCTGAGTGAATCGGTCGGAAGAGCAATGATGAATAATGTATTTTATAGTTTATGCTAACAGTAACTTTATGTTTTTTTTTTCTGTCTGTGTTACTCATCGGCACACGAGTGCTTCTCCTCGGTCACTGTTGATATCAGCTCGCTGGTCGTAAACATCTGGGTCACACAGCTACAATAAACCATTTCCGCGTCTGTTCTTTTTTGCGGTCATCAGTGCACAAAGGTTTAATTCAGATTGTCAAGATTTGCCACCAACTTTACGTCACAGCGCTCACCGACAGGAACTAAACGTCTTCAACATGTTTGATTCATTCAAATGAATATATCTATCTGTAAATCCTCTGCATTGACTGGAACTGAAGAAAAAAAATCAGTAGCTCTCACCCTCTTTGGTTTTGCTTCTGCAGCACTGCCACATTTGACATGAGGATTTATGCTTTTGTCGTCTCATCTGAAGTTCCCAATTCCCATAGCCTTTCAAAACAACAAATACTTGTGATTATGAGTGATGCCACCGAAAAGCGCAACTGACTTATTTATTATTTCGGGAGAGCTGAGACGTTTCTTTCTTCGGTGTTGGAAAATGCTTTCCTTGTGTTGTGGCAGGCCTGATGTTTGAAAGGCGATTTTGCTCGGGAGGTCTGTGTTTTCTCACTAGTGGTAGTGGTATATTTAGATGTTGATTATGGATAATCAGCTGTAATGACGGAAGTGCATGGCATGTGTGTTTAGACTCAATGCCATCATCATGGAACACAGACCAAACAGAGCTGTCTTATTGACTTTAGATTGAGACTGGCATTTTCATGAATAGATTTAAAACTTTCATTCATTCGCACACTAAAAAAAGGAAGAAAAGGAACAAAACCTAGTCCCGACTAGCTATACCTAATATTGGCAAAGTGTCTGACCGATGACTAGTTGGCAGGATCAGGATCAAGGGACGGCCCCTTCTCTCTCCCTCTCTCTCTCTCTCTCGTCGTATCATCTGTTAGGAGGTCAGGTTAAAGGTGAGGGGTCACAAATGGCTGCTTGTATCCTCTCATCAGGAGAGCTGTGGTCATGGCCCCTATCGTGGCCATAAAAGCTGTGACACTGCTGACCAGGGGCGGCCAAAATCCAATATTCTATCACTGACCTGTCCCTGTTTCCTTTTTGTCACCGGGAGATGTCCCTCAGATCAGGGTCATTGCTTTTTTTAATTCAACTAGAAGAGCCATTTCTTAGCCCATAATGACACCATTAGTCTTGCTATCACCTTCGTCCGTGTCCGTGAAAATGCCAATGGCCTCCATTGCCGTTCATCAAAGTTAATTTGGACTCCTTTTGTTTCTGCTGAGGAAGCATTTACTTGTATGTTTTTAAGACGCCTGCATTAAAATCCCAAGGATTTAAAAGAAATCACATAAAACATAAAGCCCCCCCCCCAGAGTGTATGACTCTATTTACAGCCTCACTTCCTGTGGTGTTTATTTGAAATCCAGCTAGCACAGTCTGTCCGGGCCTGGATTATCCCCACAGCCACAAGCTTACACTCATGGTTAATGTCCTTCAACTACAGTCTATGCTTCAACTAGAAGGCCCCAAGGCTACTCTTACACACTTCCTCCAAAAGCAAGCCCTAGCCACAAAATCCTGTGCCAGTGCTCAACTCCAAAACACTGTTTCCACTCCCAGGCTCAGACTTTTATTCCCTCTGTGCCCTCTTTATTTTGAATGTATTGTAAACACGGTCAATGTCAATATGGTCCTGGAGGACAAAAAGCAGTTTTGAATTGAGGTTAAGTGCCCTGAAGGTTGTTGTTTGCGTGACGTGCTGTTGGTTACAGAGCGACGGCACGCAGGCGTTTTTTTTTTCCCAGGAAGAATGGTTTCTCTTGGCTCAGCGTGTGATTGGTTGTGATGGTTTTACATTTGTTGTGCTGAAAGGGCAAAAGCGTATGGCTTTAAAATCATCACATATACAAATGTTTTTTGGATGTGCATAGAAATTCTTGTAAATTGATCCTTCCTTCCTCCTCGTAGTGCTGATATCCTCATCCCTGTGGGCTCTCTCGGTTTACTGAAAGTCCAGCTCTGCATAAACACATGGTTTCCTCTATCAGGCCAAGAGACGATGACAGCAGAGTTTACGCTACACGTACACATACACATACACACTGCATATCTTTCACTTTGTAGTTGTTTCACGACTCATTTAAAATAACTCAATTGAAATTAGATTTTTTTTTTTTTTTTACACAAGAATATATGTGTTTGTTTGAAAAGAATGTGCCTCTACTGAACATGCTCATATATCAATAAATGACGTATTTTAATATATATAAGTCTAATTGTGGAATGTACAGTGAGTTCAAGCAGCGATGAATGTTTTTTTTTTTTTCTTTCTTTTTTTCAAGCAGTTTAGTAGTTTCAGTCTCTAACCTGAAGTTTTTTTGTGCATATTTCTTCGTCTCCCCGGAGAGGAAGAAGGGGGAAAAAGCGCTGTGAGGTTCAGACAGGCCCCATGACCTTGTTGCTTTATTATTCTTTTGACGGTTGTGTTGAAGGTGTTGAAATATTGAACAGAACATGAGAGACGATGACCGCTGAGTTTCCCCCTCTCTCTCTCTCGTTGTCCCTTCCACGTCGAGGATTTAAAGTCGCACACGGCTGTGGTCGGATTGTTTAGACTGACACCTCAAACCATAACGTTAGTCAAAGAGCGGAAGAAATCTGTGTATTTGCTTGTGATAAATGCACTTCTCAACACAGCATTTCCACTGTTTGGCAGCTCATTATGTCACCTGTGTTGACCAAATCAGTTGTTATAGCTTTTTTTAAAAAGTTTTATGTGAATTGACATCAAAGCTTAAGCATAAACCTCATATGTACCAGAGAAATGCTTCCTACAGGGTTTATTTATACATGATTTAGAATTCAGTAAGAATTTTATAAGACAAATAAAAGAGTTGATTCACTATATCTTTGTTGTCTGTCTCTAGATCTAGTTACATTTTTAAATGTAAGATTTTCCCCTTTTTCTGTCTAATTTGTTGAACTGTAACCTGAATGCAGCACAACAGAAGCAGATCTAGAAATGCTGCCTCAGGGTTTTTGAAATTATGATGGATGTTGTGTGTGCAAGTGTCTGATTTATGAACACGTGATTAGATGATTATTTGGGAAAAAAAGAAATGATTGAACACCTTCATCATTAAACTTGGGTTATTTTTGTAGCTTTTTATACCAGGTCACATTTGCCCCAGTTGTTTTCTACAGGATATTTACATTTAAAGCTGGTGGAGTGGTGAGGAGTGTTATTAATATTTCCTGCATTGAAATGTAGCAGGTTTATTTCATAACTTATGTTTTGATGTCGTCAGAGACTGATTGGACCATGTGTGAAATTAATTATGCATGACTTGGTTATGTTATTTCAGTGCTGTCATTGATATTGTGTGTGTTTTTCCTGCAGGAATGGCAGAATTCCATCCAGAAGAACGCAGGTCTCGCCTTTATAGAGCTGGTCAACGAAGGCAGGTAGGTAAAACACCTGCAAAGTGCTACATCCCTCACCTTCCCTGCAGCAGCACTTCTTCATTGTCTGTCCAGTCTCAGCCCCGTCGGCTACTTTTTCCTATTTCCCCATCCCTGGATCACATCACAGCCCCCTCAGGCCCTCAAGGTCCCTAAGGCCCCTCTGATGGGGAGGCTATTCAAGATTCTGGACAACAATCAATGAGTGGCGGTGTAGTGGGGCTTGGGAGTGTGAGGATGGAGGACCGATGAGTTCAAAGCTTCATTCAATACCTGCTCATCCCAGAGGGATTTGGGAAAAGGAGAGGTGCTGGGGAGAAGGTGACAGGGGCTCTGATCGCTGGATCCTCCGTGACACTTGGGAAATCGTTGTTGATTTCCCACTGACTCTCTGTCAGTTCATGGCTTCCTGGTTGAGCCTTTATCTGCCTGTAATCATCTCTTCTGTCGACTCTTTGTCTTTTTTTTTTCCTTTAAATTTTTTTGAGCTTTTCCATCTTTTCTCAATAAGACTCTCGTTCCCACCTCAGCCCCTCTTGGTCTCAGATCTCTCATCAGTTTCAGATTTAGAGGGCCACCCTTTCCATTATTGATCCTCAGCTTTTAGAGTTGGCAGAGGCTAATCCACAGTAATGCTAATGAGACTAGCAATGTAGTCCTCTGACTTGTTTGTGGAGCACAGGATTTGTAGTTCACATTGATGAGGTGTCTGTTATGCAAGAGTCAAAGAGTGAAGATGTATACCTGTCTATAGATTCATACTCAGCAGCTTTAATTTTTTATTTATTCATCACATTGAGTCACTAATTAGTTAAGTAAGAGAAATTTAATCAATGAAGGTATTTTATATACGTTTACCATATATTTGGTATATTCAGGACTGCTTCTTCAGGTCAAAACAGACTAGACTAACAGAAATATTTATATCTTACTTGACATCATTTGAAGACATCAACTTTAGATTAATGACATAATCTAAAGTTGATGTTACCACTGTAATGAGAAGCTTGAGAAGAAACTGTAAGTTGTAGCTGTATTACATAGTGAAGTCTGCCCAGTTAGTCCTAAGTCAAGTTTGAACTGGCTGCCATTATTTACCTTTTTATTTCTGACATTTATGGGGGGTGAGTCTAAAGTGACATCAGCTTCATATAGTAGCTGCATTTGCACAGTCTGGTAGAGGACTTGAGTTCATGTGCAAAAAAGAAAAAAAGAAAAAACCCCATCATAACTCTGTTCCGTCCATACGCACAGTTTGAGTATGGAGCACCATAAAGAAGCAGCAGTATTGGGTTATTGATAGCTCAGCCTGGACAGAGCCACAGAGGCCGCAGAGGCCCCAGCACCTCCGCTCCCCTGCTACCCTGCGCTGAAACAGAAGGTTTAGGTTACAGTCATCTCCTGACCCCTAAACCCCTGCCCCTCAATCAGTCCCAACCTGGGCCTCCACCATCCCTCCTCTCTGGCCCCTGGTCTGTTATTGTTCCACTTTGCACAGTTCTGACCTTTAGGGGTGTAGAGAGGTTTCTTTGACCTGTACACACACACATACACACACACTTACACACACACTTACACGCATAACATGCATGTTTCATCAACACTGATAAGAGGAGGGAGCGGGGTAGACTACACATGTAGCAACATGAGCACAGATCCTCCCTCCTGTCAGATGCATATCATTAACAAATCAATTAGCACCTGCACTTCAGCTAAGAGATAGACCTGGTTTGGTTTGGTTTGGTTTCTGAATTAGATTTTCTGCTGATTTTTCACGGTTCTTTTTCAGCATTTTATGGCTGTTTCATGGCTGTTCTCTCTCTCTGTGGGTCATCGCAGTGTTTAACAGATGTTGCAGATATTCTAAGCATCTGTCCTCCACTTTTTTCTTTTACTGAGTTAATAACTCTGTCATCAATGTACCATGTTTTTAAAATGCAAACAATACATGCTAATAAATGTTATCAGTACTTCAGTGGCCTGATTTCCATCTCCCCTCTCCCCAGGCTGCTGAGTCACACCATGAAGGACCATCTGGTTCGTGTGGCTAATGAAGCTGAATTCATCCTCAGCAGACAGAGGGCTGAAGACATCCATAAGCATGCAGAGTTTGAGGTAAGGTGCTGCACAGTTGCACATACATCACAACAAAAATAACCACAGACATAATTTCTTGTCATGTGAGCAAACCTAGGGTGTGGTAAAATAAGTTCAGTTCACTTAAAGTGAAATCTTTTAGCCTGATAATGAGAAGTGCATAAAAAGTGAAGTGAAGAAGTTAGACGGGCAGATATTTTTAACAGCATTCTGCCATACACATGAATATAAAGGTACATTAATAGAGGAGTTTGGCATATTTCATCTTTAATTGGTTTCCTCAGAATAATTGGCAACTAAAGGAAAAGTAAGCATGATCTATCTGTCACATATCCTTTGAAATCCATAGGAAATATAGGCTTGATATGTTCAAACAAAGAAAATCCATGTGTTGCTTTAGGACTAAGACTCCTTTGATGTAGATGTGTAATAGGTTGATAGTCCTATCCTGTGTCGGTGATTATGTGTAATGAAAACAGGGAAGAGGGTACGGTCAGTGAGAGCAGAAGGGGGGAGCTGATCCAATGACTACTTCAGACTTGTCCATCAAGTTTCAGGTTCTGTCAGAGCAAACCTACAGGATAAATGTTTACTTTTCAAACACAACCCTCTGCTAATCGAGAACACACACACACACACACACACACACACATATACACACAAATACACAAGACTCCTCATGCGCACACTGAAGCAGTCTGAGGCTGGAGATCATGCTTGGCACATATCACTAACCAAACATTGTGTAGTGTTAATTTATCCCTGTGCCTCTCTGTCTAACTGCAGCCTTGCCCCTGAAACATAACTTCTCCCCCTCCTCTTCCCACCACTTACACGCACAAACGTTGCCATTCACGTGTAGCTGCTGGGCCAACTCTATCCTGACCCATGGGCACCCTTTGTTGCCCCTTTCCCAGTCCGACTCTACTACACCCCCCTGACCCCCCCTCTGCTTTCTAGATCTCACCAAAATCATTTCCTGTCCTGCTGAGATCCTGTCCATTATACTCCCGCTGGGGGTGTATTTTGCCAGTGACAGGAATATGGCATCCTCCCCTCTCTTCCATCCTTCCCTCCCTCATTTCTCAGGAACCTGCCAGCACTAAAAGCTGCAGACAGTCCTGAGAGGTGCTGGCCTAAAGGGCCGACTGTGTGTAAACCCATCGACTCCACCTCCACCCCCAGCCCTCAGCCCTCAGCCCTCAGCCCCTTGCCTCTGGCCCCCACTTTGCAGTAAAATGTGACGCTTTTTTAAAGGTTCAAGGAAGGGTCTCTCTTACATTCAGCTAAAGTAAATTCCCTCCAGAGTGTTGAAAGTCAGTCGGAGGGTGGGGGCACAAGTCATGCACATCAAAGTTTCTTCACAGTGTAGACTGCTTTTCTGTCTGATTGGCATCCTTTCTTACTCACTCTGCTCCAAGTGTCAGTCATTTGCACAGTTTTATCTGCCATGAGCTGACCTTATCATTATCCACACTCAGCTGCAGTATGATTTACTTTTACCAGGTTGATATAGCAGATTTTTTTACTCCACTGAAAGACCACTTTCAGGAAAAAACTGTACAATATTTGTGCTCTTGCAAACGTGCATGTAGGCAGCTGTCTTCATCTGACACAAGAGCAGCACAAGTAAAAAAGGCTGGGAGTATGTTGTCTGACTGGCAGACAGACGGATTTGGCAGCCAGTCAACAGCACGACAGCCTCATATGATCCCGCTCTGCCTTGGCCTCTCGCTGTGGCCGCAGGCCACATGCTCTGTGTAACCATGTCCCTATCCGTTCTCCAATTCCTAAACTCTCTGGCATTAGGCTGTGATTCCTAACCTGGTGTACAGTAGTTGGGCTTAGTGTTGTTCATAACAGAATGTCTGTTCCGAGCTTTTCAACCAAAATTGTCTGTTTTTTTTCTTGTTGTATTGTGTGTCTGTTGTTTTTTTGTGCCCTGTTTGCTTTCAGCAATGAAATTTTATGTCCTTAATATGCACACGTATGTGTACTCAAAAAAAAGAGTTGGACATGAAACTAATCAATTTAACTGACAGAAGTCATATTCTTACATAAACCTTAAGAAAGTGTTATGTGTCTGATTAGCAGCATGCATGTAAACAGGACATGGCTATTCTTTGATTCATGTTGAGTAGAGTCCAAATCACAGGCAACCAAATGCAAGGCATCTCCTTTTCTGTTATTTTATATTATGTTTTTCTACTCATGACTCTACCAGATTTCAGATATAAATATTAGACAATATTCTCTGTATTTTCAGCACAGTGTGTACCTATATTAGTGCAGCACTCAGCATTGTCTAAAAGGGTTCAGGTTTGTTATGTTTCTCAATGAAGCAGCACTATCAGCCACATGAGCTATGACTCGATTACGAGCAAAAATACAACTAATGGAAAGCTATAACTTTCCATTAGTCGTATTTTTGCGATGTCATTTGAAACTTATTCTTCGTTTGCAATCTCCCAAACGTCCTTAATCAAGATACCCACCATAGCGCGTCCCAAACTATGTTTCACAATTGAATTCCCCACTTAAATGCAGTTGTTCCTCAGTGACCTCTGAGAAGAAGTGAACCCACTGATAAGTCTTGCTCTGATATTGCTGTATTGATTTTTGCCTCCATACAGGCTCTGCTTGAGCCTGCTGGAGCCAACGGTTTCATTTTGCACTGCCACAATAAAAATAACAGGCCAATGAAACATCCCCCCCGGGGGCGGGGGTGGAGGGTTTTGAAATAATTTTTCAGCTATGTCCCAGTTTTTAGAGCACTGTTCCTCTGTATTGTGTTGTGGTGACACTATAGGTTGGTTATTGTTTTGTAAGAAATGGAGAAACATAGGCCTGCAAAATGACTCATTTTTGGCTGTCATTGTGTTGCACTGGGAGTGAGCAGGTTTGTCATCCAGCATCAATTGCCAGAACATGATCTGTATCCTCCTCCACTGCACTTGAGAAGTTTTGTTTTAGTTAAACGGCAGCACCAGATTTCAAGCAAAGCCACCAGAAAAGAGAATAATTCAATACATGAAAACAAATTTATGTTTGCTCCCTGTCAGAGTTCATATCCTTGGGAAGGCATTGATAGAGGAGTCGTTTGATTTAGATACCTGTTTGCCTCAGAGACATAACATATGCTTTCTCTCTCTCTCTCTCTCTTGCTGTCTTTCTCCCTGTCTCGCTCACACTCTCTCTGGCTCTCAGTGGGACAGAATTGAGTTATCTTTGGCCCTGAGAGTAAGTTATTACAGTGGGCTTAGGGTGAAACAGAGATGAAGATAACTAGGGGGAAATCCAATTACCTTTTAGGGTTCTCTATCTAATAGGATCCTTAATGTGAAGGAGATCTGCAGATCGGATGCTGCTGCCCAGCACAGCAAATGATAGACTCTGATATCTTCCAGAGGAGCAGGAAGGAGTGGGAGCCCCAGAGATAGAAAAGGAGGCGAGAGAAATCGAACTCGCTCTTTTTATGGGGCTGTTCATTAGGAGTGAAATGTGGTGGGCTCAGGGGCACAAGGGCAGATAAGAAGGTCCAGATAGGGAAGAGTGAGCAAGACCCAAGTCATTTCTATTCTTTCTTACCCTTCCCTTCTGCGCAGTCTTTTTTTCCTTCCTCTTTTTATATACCCTCCTGATTCATCCGTGGCTGTTATATGGAGTAATTGAATTGACTGTCTGAGAGATTCTATGAAAGCCAGACGATAGCGGCTAATTAGTGCTTAGCGTCATTGTCTTCTCTCTGCTGAGCTTGTAAAACGATCCGGCCTCTCTCCCCCACGTTAATGACATTAACATTGAGCTGATGCTCATTATGTTCTATTATCATAGCACCAGTCTCTGGAAACTTGTGCATCACAGACAATCTCACAAGAGCTGCTCATCTCAGAAAGAGCCCGAGCAGAAAGGTTAGGTCAGCTTTGCAATTTAGACACGAACCATCAGACAAATCAGTTCACCGATCAAACTAAAAGCTGTTTAAATAGATTTTTTATTGTTTAACCAGATGCAGGCTGCTAAATAAAGGTTATTCAAACACACACACAAACACAGAGCTTTTCACACCACATCATCCCAGCACTGGGACTGATGGCTGCCACCAACTGTAGCTTGCTGTCATGTAGTTGTCCCAACTGTAATGCAGTTTGTCAGCAGGCTGGATGCCCGGGCATCTTATTATGGACAAATCTGCTGTGGAGAGAATAAGAGAAAACGAAACAGGTAGATGTCTGCATTTGAAAATGACTTTGTGACACAGTCGTCATTTAAAAAAAAAAAAAAAATTAGCAGGACAAACAGTCACGTTTTGGTCCTATGTTCTGTCCATTCTTTGGAGATCTGTATGTTTGTTCTTTATTGTACAACATAGATTGTTTCACTCTAGACACCAGGAGAGGAAAAGGAGAGGTGGGGTACAGAGGACGGTTGGTGAGCAGTGGGCTCAGTCGCACTGTCCTGTCAGTGTAATGAAGTCCCCAGGTACCTCGTCTGCAGCTCCCATCATTATGTGTGACCAGCTAACACCGAAATACGACTTTACTCCACACTTTCCCTTTGTTTCTATATGACACAGTCTCTTTAGTCACCAGGAGATTGTTCTCTTGATTTCTCTTTTTTTGTTTGTTTGAGCAACTGAAAGTGAGATCACACCTCTTAGGAGAAAATTTGTTTTTTTTTTTTATGCTTAAATTTCTTATTGTTGATTTGTTGTTTCCACATTCAGTCCAAGTCTGTTGGAAACACCCTGCTTCCATGATTTCAGACAACAGCCAATACAGAGGGCATGTATTTTTCATCTGGTCACGTCCTTCCTTCATTTAACTATTTTTCACCTCCAGACGACAGTTTAACACATATGATTTTTCATGTGGCATGACCTTGAAGCCGAGCCGGAGTCATCGCGCGAAGATGGCAGCAACACAGACTGATGTGGTGAGAGGAGGGCGCGGTTTCGCAGAGACGAGAGGTTTTGTGGTGGGAGAGATGAAGAGGCTGCCACCCCAGCATGGTGACCAGTCCATTAAAGATCAGCCACAGACAGTGTGAGGGGAGGAGCAGGGAGGAGGAGGAGGAGGAGGAGGAGAGATACTTTGATAAGTGTTGCGCCTGCGTTAACCTTGATGGCCACGAGCAATGGGCTGATGCCAGCAGCAGGGATCTGTTTCAACTGGATTAGATTATTTTTTTTCCTCTGGCGTTCGAAGAGCAGAAAAAAAAAAATCAATACTTGGGAGCACGGCATGACAGGAGCATCATTTCAGAATTGAAGTGGCTGTCAGGCATTGTCATTTGGTGACTTTTGTTCGCCATTGTACTTTTAAGCCCTCATTTTTCTCCCCCTCCTCTTCCTTTCACTCGTTTCTTTCTGAGCCCATTGTCTGAATTCCCCTGGTGACATTTTATGTTGCAATTTGAAAACTCGAGGGCAAGAGATCAAGTGCAAGAGAATCTCTTTGAAACCAATTGGTGGACTGGTTCGGCATCTACTTTTGCTTAGTGACCCCCATCCTCCTTTCTCATTTCATCCTCTTGTCTCCCTAGACCTCCAATGTGTTCCAGGAGGAATTTATTTGTAGTATATTTGCATTCTCTGATACCAGACAAGGACAAGCCTGATGTCTCGCCTTCCTCTGGACAGTTTTTCTGCCCGTTTGTAAATGAAACCCTCAGGGAGAGCTTGTCGACGGATGTGAGAAATTGGAGATTCTCTCAGAGCGATAGCCCAGCCTTGGAGAGTGCGCAGCCCTGATGTGCCACCAGTGTCAAGAGATTGCAAATCAAGCGCTTTAATAACATCTCTGCTTTTCTTTTTTTTTCTCTTCTTTTTTTTGCCTCCTGTTTTCCGACAGAACCACGAGACCCTGGCTTTGTCAGTCGGCACGTTGAAGGCTCATTGTGGCACGGCAACACCACCAGGCCTTTCTCTGTCACTCTAATTGATAAACATAGGGCTGATTTCTTGTAATGAGCCTCCATTCTCCAGCCTATTATACTGGTTAACCCTCTCAACCCACACATAGGAGGAGGAGGAGTGGAGCTAACGCATCATCTGACAACAACTACAGCATTTAGATAAGGCTGACATTGGTACAGCAGCACAGTGAAACTCCTCTTTTCCTCTTCTTCTCCTTTCCCTGCTCATTATTTATAGAATCAGCATGAAGCAGCTGCAGTGATAACAGCAGAAAGCTTGTGTGTGTGTGTTGTTATTCTGTGGTTCAGCTACGTGATTAAAATACATGTGTTTTAACAACGTGGTGTGTAGGCCTCTGTGTTACCATTATGTGATTTTTTTTAGAGATGATTACTGTTCTTTCCACCACCCCCGCTTTCACTTCTCTTGCTCAACCCATTTCCTCTCCAAACTCCAACTCACATCCATATTTATTTATTTGAACCCTGGATGAATTGCGGGAGACACGACTCAGTGTAATTGACTCGATTAATGCCAGCCATTATCATTTCGTCTTCAGCAAGCTGTCTCCTCTGGCAGAGCAGGCACCCACGCCGGCCGACCCTGTCAGCCAGGCCATGTAATGGAAGGTGCTGCCCATGATTACAGTGTCGCAAGTCATAATGGTCTCACGGCCAGCGAGTTGTGCCCTGGTGGCTGTCTGGGTAGGAAGCTAACAGAGCACAGCCCTGCCGTATCTTTTCCCTCAGCTGCACTCGTTCAACTTGGTCAAAGGAAGTGCTTAGATCTGTGCATGTCTTTTTATGGTTGTTTCCTTGTCAAAATATGCACACTGACTGCTTCAGTCACTCCAAAGGAGGCATGAAAAGGAGGCAGATACTTTTAATTGACTTCTTATGTTTCCTCAGGAATCTTTGAGAGAAATGAAAGACCAGTTTGTTTGAAAATACCCCATTGCCCCTTTTTAGTTTCTGTCCTTTATTCTGTCAGTGGACGTGGATTGAAGTGAATGCAGGATGGTGACATGGCAGGGAGGTTTAGCTATTCGCTTTAACCTTCATAATAACATAACATAATAAGTCCTTCATAATACTGGTGCATATTCTCTGACTTCACATCAATGGAATGACCCCCAGAATTAACAGTGACTTGTCTTTTCCACTTATAAGCAAACCCAACTCTAGGTTTTAATGGCTCTACTTATGTGTTCAGCTTTTTTTGGTTGTTATTTTAGGGGTGAGTCTGTGCATTTGGCTTTTTCTCCAGCAGTCGACTTTGGCTTTGGATATAAGAAAAGCCCATTACAACATGGAGGGTTTGGGTGTTTGGGCAGGCTCAACACACAGGTGATGAAGTGTTTGTTTATGGTTATGAGTGTGAACCCAGCACTGTTGATTAGTCCTGCAGACTTCACATGTCTCAGACAGGGGCACTTGGAAATGGACTTTTTACAGGCCAGCTACTTATATCTGTTTAAAGGATGGAAATCCACATGAGCATTTATTTTGAGGAAAATGCATAATTCCTATTATCATGTATAAAATTTATAGATCTTAAGGGGGTGATTTTCTGCCAGTATATTGTGCTTAAATCATATTTGTCTTTTGTATTTTTTTGATATTGAGCACTTCTTGAGTTTGTTGGACTTTATACGTCATGCTCTGAGTCACTTCCTTTGGTCCTGCTTTCCTCTGTGTCCCACTGCTGCTTGCCTTTACCTTTGCTGATCAAGATTAATGGGCATGCAACACACACACTCACACACAGACACACACAGCAAAGCCAAGCCCTCTCTGGTTTAAAATCTGGAACATTTACCCAGCAATTCCTCTTCCATACTCCCTTTATTTTGTAGTTTCACCAGGTCATTGTGCTGGAAGGTCAAGGCCCACTTTAATGCCACACAAAGAGACACAGATTGATAATTAAGGCCCAGCAGCCTGAAGAGAAAGCCCCTCTAATTTGATTTATACCTATAGATTTTCTGTCAGATATGAAATGTCGTCGTTCAAATTGAAGAGGAGGACCCATTATAAAGCGCTTTCCTGCTAACTTTGGGAGAACAGGTTGCATTTGTTCAGCAATGGATCTGGGTTAATACTCGCTGTGTGACCGTCAAACCAATGGGGGTAGATTAAGGTTAATTTGATAAGGACAGAAATGTACAAGCAATATTAATAACTGAATGTTTTTCATTGTTAATGCTGCTTTTTGCTTTTGTAGCTTTACTCAGAGCATGCAGAAAATAAAGCCTGACGATGCTCTATACATAGCCCACTTTTTTATCTCTGTGTCCGCCTTCAGTAAGAATATCACTTTGAACGCAGCCCTTTCAGAGTAAGCCATGAGCGCCACGCCAGCTGAGAGTTGAAATTGGTTGTGAAATAAAGATTGGAAATCAAAACACTGTTTCAAATTATAGCTGTTATTTTCAGAAGGTGTTTTACTTTTGCCATCGCTGCACAGTTCAAAGGCCCATTCTGATAACAAATTCCGACAGAGAAAAATGTCCTCCCTGTGCATTGTGGGTATCGTATTATTTGGTGCGCCGGAGGGCATTAGTAAATACATGTCCACTGTTATTAATCAACGTGACAAGAGGACAGAAACGACCCCATGCTTTTCATTTGGTTCTACTAGAGTATAGTGTCTATACATGAAAACACTGTGTGCTGGTGTCTGCTCTGTTTCCTACTATAGACAGGGTTCGGCCCTGCATATGTCAGTTGCAAGATATTAATACATTAAATATAGGCTGTATAATTCACTTTTTTGTACATACTTTTGTAACGATACCTTCACTTGCACAATGTGTAATGCATCGTTTCTCTCTCCTTTTCAGTCTAACTGTGCTCAGTACGCAGCAGAGAAGCGAGATGAGGAGAAAATGTGTGATCACCTTATTCGAGCGGCCAAGTACCGAGACCACGTGACAGCCACACAGCTCATCCAGAAGATAGTCAACATCTTGACTGACAAACACGGAGCCTGGGGAAACTCTTCCATAAGGTAAAACTAAAGATTGAACTTATTAAAGAGATTTTCTATGAAAGTATTTATTTATCATAAGATGAGGACAAGGTTTTGGGGTTTTCTTTGCTCACTACTTTACACACACATGCACATAATGCATAATGCATTTTACATTGTACATGCTTAATCCCTTCTCTATAGCATTTACCTCTGTCTGCACAGGAAGGCCTTTAATCAAGGGAATACACCTGTTCTGTGTGTTTTTTTACGAATAGTGTAATTTTCTCTGCCTCGAAAATTATTCAGATCATTGTAATGGTTTTAATCTCATGATAATACCCCCCCCAATACTCATGACTTTGATTAAATCAGATTTGTAAAGGTGAAAATGTCAGCTGTTGGTTGAGTGATGCATTGACTCGGGAGAGACATGAAAGCCATTTAAACAGCTCCGCTCCCATTAGGAAGAGAGGGAATCTTATCCTCCGTGTTTGTTTCGCCAAATAGGCAGCAGAATCCAATGCAGCTATTCCCTAATGATGGCTGTTTGTGCAGGTAGTGTGTAATAGTGAGCCGCAGAGACGGCCGCTGGCTCACGCTTGTTAGACTGAACCAACTCTCTGGAGACTCGTCTGGCGAGGGTTAGTTTGTTATTGGATCAGGAGTCTATCTCTGGCTGCCTTTGTTTTCTTTCTCTGTGTTGTTCCCTTATATCAGGATGTGGTGTATTATTTGTCATATTTTTCTTTCCTTGATCTCCCTCCCACCCTCTACTCCTTCCATCTCTTGCTTTCTATTAGTCTCCATGTGTACTCACACAAGCCTGTGCTATTTACTATGGAGATTGTGTTCTACCGGCTCTGGCCAGAAAAGTCCCCCATTACTGGTCCTTTATGCTGCTGTGCTATTGATGGTTTTCCTAATGGCTGCCGATGGGCGCAGGGAGCCGTTGGCACTGGGCCTTGGAGTGCAGCGCTCTTTTAATAAATCACAATCAGTCCTGTGCCATTACATCAATATTTTTGGTCAATTACTGTGAAGGTCAGGTGGTGCAGCTTCGCACCAGAGCCTGTGGTATGCGGGCATGGGAGAAACATCTGGTGCTGCGAAACCCACAGAAAAAGAACAATTAAGAGGAAAAGATGGACACAGGAAAAAAAAAAACACTCTCATGCACACCTGCATACCTACAGGCGTATAAAGAGCTGTTCTGTCCTTAAGTCCACTCGTACACAAAGTGTGGTGGTGAAGCAACATCCCCGCCTGTAAATAAGAATGGGAGGGGAAGGACGGACACACAATGAAACCCACAAGCTTTTTCCAGCTGTGAAAATGAAATCCAGGAGCACAAAGACAATACACAGCTACGATTACGACCTTTTGTTGCTAGGGTGTAAAAATCTGAGCCTGCCTGCTCACATGCCATAAAAACGTATTCCCCAAAGTTTCCATTCAATAAAGAGTCTGAAAATGAAAATATTATTTTCTCACAAGCTGATGGGAATTGTTGTTTCCTCACGGCAGGCATCTAATATCTTCTGACACAGTGTGACCTGCCTGAATGCAATTTGTGTCTTAATATCCAGCTTACAGCGGCCCTGGCCTCTGGAGGAAAGAGGTGTTAGGTGATTTTCTCTTTTCCATTCCCGAGGTTTGTCTCTTTCGTCTGTGGTTCTCTTTCTCTCTCTCTCTCTCTCTCTCTCTCTCTCGCTCTCTCTCTCTCTCTCCCCTCTCTCTCTCTCTCTCTCTCTCGCTCTCTCTCGCTCTCTCCCTCTCTCTCCCTCTCTCTCCCTCTCTCTCTCTCCTTTCTCTTCATCACAGCCACAATTTCTCTTTCTCTTTCTATCTCACTCTGTGTCCTTTGCTCTTTCTTGTTTCACTTTCTACCTCAATTGTAACACTCAGTGTCCAGGGACGGTTCCATCCTCCAGACAAAGACAGTTTCTATCTGTCATGTAGTGTCAAGACATAGACGGATCCACAGCCAGACAGAAAGGGCGACTGCCTGTCCATCCACACATTCCTGTCCCAGAGCCTTGAGCCTCAGGTGTACAACATGCCAGCCCGCTGTCTTTTTAAGACGAGGGGAAAAAGTAAATGAACAGGTAGCAAGATGGCCACAAATGAAACAACTGGCAGATGTCATTTTTTTTTAAACCCCTTCTCTCTCCCTCTAGTTTTTTCCCCCCTCCTTTCCTTTAAGCTTGGGTCTACTGAGCACCCACACTGCTGTGGTGTTTATTTGGGTCAGGAATCATCTTTCATGTATATGACACCTAGACAAAGTCGACGGACAGCGAGGGGAGATGAGGGCAGATGATGGAGAACGCCAGCTCACAGTCTCCGGGGACATGCACTACTCTTCTCTTTTTCCCCTCTCATACCTTCTCTTTATTGCATTCTAATAGGCTGACTAATGTACCATGGAAATTCACTCTGGATGCAGGAAGCGGGGAAAGTAAAAAGGAAGGTGACTGCAGCTGAAAAAGGTTGGAGTGTGATGTAGAAGCTGTGTGCACACTTTTTTTTTGATAAATCCAGAGCTGTTGTTGACAGTCTACTGATGTAGCTGGTCTGTTTGAGGCAAATGGAGATATTCTTCAAGATGCAGAGGGTTAGATTTACTCCCCTGCATTTGCTCCTCTCATACTTTGTCTTCCTCTTTTTCTTTTTAAGGCTGCATCAGCATCCTTTTTATTCCCAGTTTACTCTAACAATCCTCACCTACAGCTAGCCCCCCAAAACATACACACCCCGAGCACCAACTCCTCTCCCTCTGCTCCTCCTCCCTCATATAAGCAGCTCATTTTCTGCAGCACCACAGCTCTAATGGACGCCCTTAGGCTAGAGGCTTCCCAGCCAAGGGACATCCATCTTTTGGCACGTCAAACTCCCGCCCGGCAAAAAATCTTTGTGATGTGCACTCCAATTTTTCTTCAGTAAATCAAATCTTCCTTCCTTCAGAAAGATGAATGCTTTAGGGTTGGAGTGTTATAGAGAAAATCAATGCCGGCAAAATTGAAACAGTATGCCCCCGTATTGATCGGCCTTGTGAGATCGAAAATGAACAGCTTTGTAACTGTTCCTCTGGACAGTTAGCTGACCTGTAATGGACAAACTATTGATATTAGCATTACTATTTTATCCTGTGCTATGTCATTTCACCGGTGCACTATTGAGGGAAAGAAGCCGGAGCAGAACATTCACAGTTTGTCCCAGAAAAGGATTTTTCCTCTGACTAACGATACTGCAGAGGACACTGAATGGTGTCTTCACAAAATGCCAAGGATGCTTTTGTCTTACCACATGATTAAATTTTTTCCCCCGTTTTTGTTAGGTTTTCTCTTTTTTTTCTTTTAAACAAAGAAAAATGAAAAATTGTGGTCAGAGTTTCACAGAGCTAAACATGTATTCAGTTTACAGTGATACAAAACAGAAAAGCAGCAAATGCTCACATTTAAAAAACCTACAACTACTGACTGTTTGGTCGTTTTTCTTCATAGTGACTTAAACATACACCTTTAAAATTATTGTTAGTTTATTTTTCTGTTGATTGATTGTGGATTCATCGTTAAATGGTAAATATGGTAAATAAAGGCTTCACAGACAAATCCTGCAGAGCAAATGGTGCGTATGTACTTTTGATCACACACGCTCCTCATGTGTCTGCCTGTGGTTCCTCTTAGGGCTGCAACTAATTTTTGTTTTCATGATGAGTCAATCTCTTTATTATTATTATTTTATTTTATTTTTTATTTTTTATTTATTTATTTTTTTACAATTGATCAAGTTATTATTTAGTTAGATTTACAAATGGTGGACAATGCCTAGGCTATCACAACCAGCCACAAGCTCCAGATTTCTTGTTCTGTCTGACCAAAAGAAATTAGATTAACATGAAATCTTGATGATTGTTAAAGCCCCTGATGACTTTCAAATGTGAAGTATTTCTGTGTAAAATGAATAAATGAGGCACAGTTATAATTATCATTTGGATAGAGAACATGCTCACAATAGAAACTGTTTCAAAACTGAGTTTAAAACTTTCATTTTAATCAAGACTGGGTGTGGTGTGATGAGATTCTGTTGCCATAGGCACCTCCCTGGCAACACAAACAAGCAACCTCGCAACTGTCATCATATACAAATACTGCTGAATCCTGACTGGTGCAGAAATATGTGACATCACCTTTTTTTCCACCCTCGCTCCACCTTCTTCAAACGACCTAGCAAACCACAGACAAATACACAAATATAGGAATCTCTCTAATGAAATAACAAACACAGTAGCATCTTTGCTCACAGTTTTTTTTTTATTTGTAAGCAGGGCACCATCTCACATAAATGAAGACGATGATTTAAGGGAATTGGTTTTTCGGTATTAATCGACTTGCAACTCCGCTGCTTCTTGTCTCCTTTCAATTAATAACCCACTGATCATACCACTGAGCACGGCCACAGTGAGGACACTTGTGTCCACTCATGTCTTTTCTTTAAATAACTGATTGCATGAGAAGGTGCGGCAACCAGATTCATTTCTACTTGTGTACTTTCATTCCAGACTTAAATCACAATTATGATACATAATACTGAATGTAATGCATGTGTTAAAGCCGAGGTCTGCACAGTGTCTGCTCCGGCTTGCGTGCATGTTTTATGGACACGCTGTACATTACGGCTGCGCTGGTCCTGTGCACGCAGAGCTGAAAAAGGAAATGAGACTCCAGCACGTCAGGGGGAGAATATAACCATAGGAAACAAGAACATAACTGTTTAGAGTACACTGGCTCTCGGAAATGCATGACACGAGAGGGCCAGGAAGACAGAGCGGGAGAGGGAAAGGGCGATGGATGGAACAAGGAGGATGAGAGAGAGATATTTGTCACCGGAGCATCAAAAGCTGAGATGGAGACAAAGACAAGACAGGACCATTTGTCCCCCCACATCCTCTCCACTAGCTAGAGTATATTCTAAGCCATGCTGATGAGTGATTATGAGAATCTGTATGTAAAAGGCTGAGAGTGTGTCTTGTTTGCTGGATGGAAAACTCTGCAGCTGCTGACTTATCTGGTCATCAGATTGTCTTTGTTGTATTTGGGAATAGAACAAACAGTGTAGAGCCTCTTTTTTTTTCTTGATCCTGATTTGTGCTGATCTTCACAAGAGTTTCCAGTTGTCATTCCTGTCCTCTACATATTTACAGAGCAACTGGATATTATTTGCACTCTAATCTTCAAGGTTTCAGAACAACATGAATTCAAGATGGTTACTGTAGATAATCTTTGAGATGAGCCCTTCTTTGTATTGAAAAAGTCCATTACTTTTGCACTGTACTTCACTGGTCATTTTTAACCGGTAATGGCTTCTGGTTTGCTTATAAATACTTGCAGTCTAAACACAAACATGACCCGTGGTGCTGAGCAGTGGCAGCTGTGGCAGTCTGCAGCTCCTGTCTCTCAAGGCAAGAGACAGTTGTTTCCTTTAGGTCCATGTCCCAACTACTTTAAAACCAATTAGCCGGGACTCGAGTTGTGATCATCCATCTGCCTTGATACTGTCATAAACATATAGCATAAACATACAGTATGGAGAAGCGCGAGTCTGCCCTCAGTTATGTTCATCTTTTGTAAACGAGACTCCCAGTATCATACAGGGATCTCCAGCTCCGAAGTCCTTAAACGGGATTTAATGTGAAACCCTCCACCTCATTTATCATGTGCTGTGACATGTGTCTTGGACAGAAAAGTTGTGACGGGGACAAAAAGGATGTTCTTTAAATCTCTGGGGGGGGGGGCACTGTTCAAGTTTGACCGACGTGCGTTCCATCGGTTCCATAAAATAACGTGCCACAAAAGCCCTACCGTGCAGTCTGGCTCATGGATATGAATAAGAATATAGCCTTAATGATAACATTTACTTCAACTGTATATACAGTACAGTGGCTGGGGCTGTAAGGAATAGTAACAAAGTGTCATGGTGGAACATATTAACAGCTGATGATGTCCATATGTTAGCATGGTTAAGTGTTGCCGTGTCGACCGAGACTCCAAAAAAATTACACTCAGTGGGTCCTTTAAAATGACTAAAAAGGCAAGTGTTGAAGTGAAAACTGTGATTGTGGAAATGATTTTTTTTTTTACATTTACAAGCAGGCAGTGATTTCCATGCCTTTTGTTTTATCAGCCTGTATTAAATTAGCCCAAATGCCTCTTCATTGATACTACCAGTCATCCTCCAAATAGATTTATTTAATTAGTAATCACAATTAATGATATAAAAGTTGATCTGAAAGGCGTCTTTTATTCAGTGACTCAGTGACAAGGTGGATATTTCAACCAGTTATCTAACGTTTCTCTTTGAGGTGTGTCAGTGAGTCTAGAATAACTGGTAGACTGTATAAAAGATCATATCAGAGCTCTTTAAAAGCCTATTTTTGTGTCAGTTTTTCTCCCCTAAACACAGATATGTGAATACTTTTTTTTTTTTTTTTTAAATCGATTCATAATTCTTAATTCATATTTAAAATAAGCTGAGCTGCTTCACACTTTCCACGTATACCCAGGAAATTTTGTTCCTGGGACTCACTGAGTTAAAGGGACTATATAATGTATATATGTTGCTATAGTATAGTGTGTCACCTAAACTGGAAGTGAAAGTGGACAGGAGGTTTTCAGATTAACCAATTTACCGTAACCCATTTCCACTGTTTGGATCCCTTCCTTGGTTTTTTTTTTTTTTTTTTTTTTTTTTTTTTTTACCCCATCAGTATTGTCCGTCCTCTTCCCAGCAGCTCAGAAATGTAATGGAATCCTTGTTATGAAGTATGAATGAAGGCGGCCATCCCAGAAAGACCAATTACACCATCCTGCCTTGCTGCCTCGCTGCTCACAGTTCAGTGTGACTCTGTAGCAACTCTCAGATTTATGAGTTTCATATACCCTTAAGAAAGTATATGGCCTTGGTGGTGCAAGGTCATGATAAAAGGGAGCTGATCAATATCTGAATGAAAAGCCATTTGGGAAGTTTTTAGGGCTTTTTTTCCCTCCTTTCTCCCTGGATGCAATATCTGCAGAGTATCGATTGTCCAGGGCCAGTAGTTAGTCAAAGGCTATCTCCTTTGACTAACCCCTTTGCAGCGTGTCAGCACCCCCCCCCCCCACTCCTCATGATAGATTGGTATGCTTCTAGCCACTGTAATTACACCATAGGACCAGCAGGCCATTTATTTTGTTACTTTCGCTATTTGCCAAAAAATCGCCTTTATCTTGAGAAACCAGCACTTTCTTGTGCAACTAAAGCAGGAAAAAGGACACATAAAACACTGATGTTCTCTGGTATACAGGTTGGAAGACTGAGGATCATCCTTTACTCGTAGATCTTCAGCTTTTATTCTTGCTAGAGATTTACTTTACTCTCCCCACACCCACCCACCCACCCAACCCATTCCTGTGTCTGGGTCTTCAAGTTCAGCACCACCACCCTTGGTGGAAAAGACCAGGGGAAATAGATGTTGAAGCTCTGTGATCTTAAGGAAATCTATTGATAGTAGAAATAGAGAAATTCTTGCCTTTATATATTTCATTCACAAAACAATCTCAGGTCTGTTATAGATTTATTATCTTTTCATTTTTGTTGACAAAGGTGTTTTTCTCTGTCCATATTTATAAACATGAGTCATGCATAGTTGAATTACTGCGACTGTACAAAAAAAGTTAATCAGGATCATAAAAGTAAACTTTCTGGCTGATCATTTGCATTGATTTTCATTATTATACAGCGGCTGAATGTATATGGGCTATTTCTTTGGAGACTCTAATTGTACTAAGATCATTCTAAAAAAGAATTAAACACTATGGTGCAATATAATATCAGATGTTCATATGAAATGAAGGTGTGTGAAACATCCAATATCAACTACTAGATAAATTATTCAATATCAATACAAATGTATGTTTAACATTTAAGAAGGAGGGCTGTGTTTGTGTTGGTGCCAGCCTACTGTTGATATTGCCAGTGTTTTTTTTTTTAGTTCATACTCTCAGATGAGGCTATAACTACATGGCCATTATAGTTAGTTAGATTTCTGTGCACATGATCGTCTCAATCACCTTGCAGTGGAATCGCTGCACTTGACTCAGACACACATACACTGTGTTCTAAGTGCAGTATAATGGGCACAGCGGTATGATGGAGAGAGGGGAGGAGGCGCTCTGAATAGCAGACAGCTTTGCTAGATGAGATTGCCGAGCCTTGCGGTCCTGTATCACACTGACACACACACACACACACACACACTACAGACATGACTGATTTGTTTAATAAAGTCAAGGGCTAACAAGCCGGATGAGTTTCATTTTATTTTTAATTTAATGTAGTCTCATAAATTAAACTGAAATTTGTGATGGTTGGATTTAAAAAATATTGTATCATTTATTTCAAAAATCCATAACCATCCATAACCCAAACCCTTTTTTATTATTATTATTATACAAAGCGTTTTACTATGAGGCTCCTTAGCTGGTTTTGGCATTTGAGGTTTAACATTAAACATGATCCCATATCTTTGTGTTTATAAATGTGGACATTTGGACTGAAAAAAAAAAAACCTTCCCTATACCTGACCTTGAGCTTCTGCACTGTTTTTCTTTTGGGATGTGTAGGAAATGTGGGTACGAGTTCAGATTTGTCATACCATTCAAGATCAGCTCTGAAAGCTAGAGGTCAGAAGATTATTACAATGGGCCAGTAATGGCAGAATTATGCAACCCCGGTCCAGTGGATGCCCTCATTACCTTGCAGTGGTGGTGATAAATGGCCTTAAATGCATGTTGTCAAAATCACAGGAAAAATGTGGCTCTTCATCAAAAATACAGATGGTACCACTTCAGCGCTGTAGCGGTGTAAGCCTGTATGTACTATTTATTATGTCTTTGATGCTTAGATAATATTCATGAGACAAACACTGAAGCTATTCTAACATTAAAGAATGAAAACATTTTTCATGGGAGTGGAAATAGCTTTTCACAGCGTGTTAAACATTCCTGTCCTTCGGTCAATATTTACCACCTTACTAAGCAACGCTTTCACCTCCCATGAAATCTGATATAATCAGTGTGTAATGTTCTGCCTTTTTGTTGGTGAATTTACACTGAGTGTAATTGCTGCTAATTGGAAGCTGCACACTAAGCTGCTGGTAATTAGGGCTCCATTTGCATTATTTCATTTGGCTGCACTGCATTGTGGGGAGTTTGAAGCCTTTTGCCTCCCACCCATGGGAGCACTTTGATCCTCACAAGCCGGTGATGTTGCAAAGCTGCAGTATCACTCCCTCTTTTTTTTTTTCAGATCGCTTTTTGAAAGCTCTCGGATAAATTGGAGTTAATTGGGAGGGGTGGTGGTAGGTGCTTATGTTGTCTTGGTAATGAGAGAGCGAGCACTCCTGTGTGGTAGCTGCAAATTCAGTGAAAAGGGATTTAACAAGAGACCGATAAAAAAATAAAAGATGAAAATGTATGTAGACTCTTCTGTGTTTCAGCTCATGTCTAAGTCGCCATTTACATTTTCACTCTTGCTTAATATAGTCTTCTACATTTTTCATCACAGATCTGATCAGTCATTGCACAAAATTAAAATTCATATAGAAACAAACTAATTAAATGACTTAATCCTGTGATTAATAATAAGGACGGGCAAAATTACATATGGACTATCATTTGAGAGGATAAGATGGAGATGTTGGCAGGCCTGTGACCCGAGCATTACCTTGGGTAAATGTTGTAAACAACATTAGCTGAGGTGAATTAACATATACACGTGTAGATGGTCTCATGTACACCTCATTGGAGAGGGAAGGATAAGCATTAATACACATATAGAAAATCACTTTGGCAAGACTTAATCATGCCAAACGATTTCAGTGGAAAGGTATTTGGTCCCGTTTCATTTTAATTTGAGTCTGGAGATGCCATCCGAGCGATCACTGCCACCGTTTGACAAAGAGCCAGTGCTCCAGCAACCGGTCCTCAACATGACAAATCCTCAATCTATTCCTGCTCTCTCCGTTTCTTCTAAACACATGGTTTATGCAAATCAAAAGCAAAATGATCCTGGAGATAGCAGCAATGTTTGAGCAATTTGAGGACTGCCAATAGGAACTGGCATTAATATAAAATAAGCAAGGGGAGAAATCTGTTCTGCATATGCAGGTCTCATTGACTGTACCCAAATTAATTTAGCAGAAAGGTTATGAATGACTGTTTGTGCCAAAGTGCAGCCGCTTGTGGTGATATATGAAAGCATATTCACTTCGCATGTCCTGCTTGCTATGATAAAGGTCGTGTTATCATTTACATAAAATCAAACGCTTTGAAGATAAACCCATGCAAAACAGTTGCATATTCTTTACCTTCCCATATGCTCTAAAAAGTCATTCCCAGCTGAAAAAGTACATTTAAATGCAAATAATGTTAAAAAAATAACTATTTCTTTTCTTGTCCTATGTATCTAATACAAATAAAAAGCAAATAGAAACCTTAAAAGACTGAAAACACTGAGGAAACTGTGGGGTGTTTGTCTCTGGACATTCCTGTCTGATTGGATGTTGATGGATGACAATCATTTGTCCTTGTCAGCAAATGAACAATTGTCACCATCCCAAACATCGGCGCTATCAAACTTTCAGGAGCTGTAGAAACCATCTATTAACATGTTTAAACCGGCCATATGATTATGATAAGCAGCAATACTGCCGTCACACACAACTACTCAGAAAGCCACTAATCTCAGTGATATGTCATGATTAATAGAGGTGACTGTGGTGGATTGTTTATTTCAGGGATTCTTAATGCATGATTAGTGATATATTTAGGATAAGATTAAACCTTAATACCACCCCAGGGAAATAGGGTTGGTGCTGCAGGAAACTGTAACCATTGGTGACAAAGGAAAGAAAAGAAGTTATCAAGAAGGTAAGAAGGAAAAACTGAATTTCTAACATTTGTTTCAAAATGAAACATTTCATAGTGTTTTTAGCCAACAACCAGTACCAGTTGCCACTTTTTGTCAGCTAGTTGGCTCTCTAAGTTGAATCATGATACATTCATGTGAATCGACGTGCTTTGCGCTTGTTATTTGGGTAAACAGCACTGATGTGTCAGGGAATAGTTTATTATAGAGGACATGGTTAATGTAGCTCACTTAGCCCTCCACTTTTCTAAATGCTGTTCTTTCCAAATAAGCATTTCATTAATCCCGAACCAGCTCTCAAACCGAACACTCTGTACGATTTGTTTTGCATGTCAACAAGCGATGCCAGATCTACTTGGACACCCGCTCTGTTTTGATGTGAATGGACAATTTAGTAGTACAATTGAAATCTTCAAGAACCCACCAGTAAAATATCTCCTCGCAGCGTGTTGATGGTTTGTGTTGAGTTTATTAGATTAAAGGCAAAACTGTTTTGTTAACTGATTAGGGAGTAAGAACATCAGAGCTGCATAAAATGGAGAAACTTAAGCCCCCCCCCCCATTCGTTGTCTATGTTGGTAAACTTCCTCAAATTTACAACTCCAGAATCCTGAAGAGCATCCAAAAGATGTTTAAAGAAAAGAAAGGAGGGGGGAAAGGTAATTACTCTTTACTACCTCACATAAAACTCTTCCGGGCCGTGTTTCATCAGTAGCCAATGTGGTCTACATTAGAAAGGCTTGGTATGGTTCAACATTTTCCCCTCAACACACACAAACGCAGGCTCACAAACAGTGATTCAAGCATTCCTTATGTTTTTACAGAACACACACACACACACACACACACACTCTCACTGTCAGTGCCTCTGTGTGTGTCTCTCCCCCACTTTCATCATCAGACAACAGCCACTTCAGACTTAACGAGCGGGCCTTCCAGACACCTTTTATGACCAAACTAATTACTAATTACACAAGTGGTTGGTGTGAGCCGTGGCACAACGCTGGCCCTTTGTTATTTTAATTGTTGTTATTTTGAAGAATGGTGCTTCAGTAAATTCTGCCAAGGATGCCCTGGGAGGATGGATGAGCTCTGAATAATTTATCATCTTTGTGGAAACACACTCAGCGTACGGTATGGGGTATGTGTGTGTGGGGGGGGGCATAGTGCTGCACATATCCATTCGTATTACGGCGGCGCTCTCATCAGGGATTGATGACGAGGTATCTTTCATTGCGCGTCCACCTCCTCTAGCACCCCATCATTAGGACCTCCATTGTCGCCTGTTCATGGTGCGCTGGATGAATATGACTGGCAGAGGTGGTCCACCCCCCACCCCCCCCCCCACCTCCTATGCTGTGACTAATTACTCCAGGCAATGGTTCCCCTCCTGATGGATTAATGTGTATTGTATGAATGGGAATGAACCCCCCCACCATCGAGTGCATCCCGATTCGGAGCTGTGCGCCGTGCACAACCTTGATAATTATTTTCATAGATGAATACCATTGCAGGCAGGATGATGAAGTGGCCATTTGCGTTCAGAGGCTATCACATGCAAACATGGAGCAGGGTCTTTGTCACTGCTGCGAAATCTGGTCCTGCACAGACCCCAGCCCCGGTGTCTCTCCAACTTGCATTCTTCACACACACACACACACACACACACACACACACATATGCATGCACGCACACACACTCTCTCTCTCTCTTGCTTTGCTTTTTTCTTGTTGGGAATATGCAAAATCTATATTCATCATTTCTATTGTTTGCATTTCCCTGAGTTTTCAATTGTGAAACATTATTATAGTTAAGTATTTGTATTCAGTGGCTGTCCCGCATGCACCGACGTAAATGCATTCAGCAAACTGCTTTACATTCAGACTTGAGATATGCAGCAGCAGCAGCAGCAGCAGCAGCCACTCTCCACTCGTCAATCTAGCCTTTTGAGTCTGATTTTTTTTTTTTTTTTGTCCAAATACATCATATAATCAATGGTTTTCATTAGCCAGGACATACACGGTTTTAAAGGGCCCGCTTGGAAAATTGTATTTGTTTGCTTGTGTAAAGCTCCTTACCCTTTTAGAGGCCCCTGTGTGATCATTGGTGTTAGACTGAAGATTTGTGAGGAGCCCCCAGCCAGAGCAGTGTTCAAGAGTAGTGCACATAAAGCATGCTGGGGTTCGCCCGTCATAGCTTATGCCACTGAAACCATAAACCGTGTCTTCCTACACCTTCACAGGATACACTGCAACCACTTATCAGCAACCAGGTCGTGATTTTTTTACATTTTGCTTTAGAAATGTTTGAACCACCATTTTTCTTTTTTCCTCTCACATTCATTTTGACACAAATCTGGTTTGCTCTGTTTTCTTTAAAGGCTCAAAACACAAGTGTCGGCCCCTTGGGAAAAGAAACAAGAGGTTTTTAGGTGGTGCGCTTATGCAAATGTGGCACATCTCTGCTTAATGAATCCACGTAAGCTGCAGATCACCTGATTTTCATATTTGTCACAGTGGAATTGAAGAGATTTACAGTATCTCACCAAATACTGTAAGTTGTAGCAGAGGTTTTGAAAACCATATCTAAGCCCGACCAGAGCACAACCTCATTTCAGGCCTTGACTGGGATTTCTCCTCATGAGAACATTTAGTTCAAGTAAAACAACCATTTGACCGGAGTCCAACTGTCAGGACTTGGTCTCACTGAGGATCCAAGTGCATGTTGTTTCTCCCTCCCCACCTGAGTTGTTAATCATTAGCACATGAGCAGTTTTTACACTCTGACAAATGAACAGCTTTGTTGTACGGTTGAGTTTAAATTAAAAAGAAAGAAAAAAATCGCTAATGTAATGCAAACGTGATTTTCTTATGCTTTGTTGTGCCTCAGAGCCAGGGGTAATGAATATTTTAGATTATATTGTAATTTAATCACTTTCAAAAAATGGAGGCGATATTTCATTATGTACAGGTACACAGTACACAGGCACGGTGCTGTATGTCAGTGAGTCCTCATTAAAACTTAACACTTTCTTTTCCTTTCGAGGCAGAATGATTTACAGAGCAGGCCTGGTAAAGGGAGATGTAAATTGGTAAGAAAAATGGAGGCTATAGACATTGATTAATATTGGTAATGCTCTCCACCCCCTCCTCTGTGTTTGTAATGGCCTTCTCCTTATCCTGCTAGCCCTGAGTCCTGACAAGAGGTATCCTGCTGGGCTTGAAATGAGCCTCAAATGGAAGCACGTGCCACAGAAGTGTGTGGAAAATGATCACGCTGTCAGTTGCTCATTCCTCTGTGATGGTACTCAGTGCTCAGTTCACCTTCCCAAAGAGAGAGGGAGAGACAGAGTGGGGGGGGGGGCAAATTAAGGGAATATCTCAGCCTCTGAGGAGGAGATACTGTCAGTGTCAAGGGCAGGGATACAGTGATTTTTGGGTCTAAGCTTGTGTATGAGTGAAATGTTTTAAAAGAGTGATATTGAGGGTTAGAAGAAAAAAAGGGGGCCAAACACAATGCCGGCTTTATGTATGCTTGCTCGGACCGAGTGCTAATGCTGGGCTGCTATACCATGCTGGCTGGTAATTGCTAACACATGTGCTACTTCTGTCTCGTTGCAGCCGGCCGAGGGAGTTCTGGCGCCTGGACTACTGGGAGGACGATTTAAGGCGGCGACGTCGCTTCATCAGGAACTCCTTTGGATCCACTCACTCAGAGGCTACGCTCAAAGCCGCGGCCGAACACGGTCAGTCCCATCCACCAACCGTTCACCTCTCCTCCCCTGCCTGTTGTTTGCACTCCCTGTTTTACTCGCTTGGTGGTAGCACCAGGTACAAGGCAATAAAAATTAGTCCTCCCGTTGCAATAAAAGATTTATTGTACCACAAGACACAGTAAAATAGCGCCCTCATTTGAATTTCACACAGGTAATTTCATACCCTGCCTCCCATTATGCAAAGCTAGACTAATAACCAGAGTGTTAGCATGCTTTACTAAGAGGCTCAGTCTTGAAGTGAGTGGCTGTGAATCCATGAAATATGAAGCTGTGTCACTCTTTTTTCTTCACTGCATCACAGTGGCTGATATCAGTGGTAAGTAACATTCACACTCTCCCTTCTCTGTTTGTCCCTGTTGAGATTTTCACAAACCAATGAGGGGTCATTTTAGGATTTATGCCTTTCGATGCAATTCTTTGCAGCATAATTGCCTATATTTGGGGTATATAACAAAATATACAGATATCTGATTATTATTGTAGTCAAAGTAAAATGTATTTTGGTAGGTATAATTATGGTTAATTTATTGATCTGTGGGACAATAAATGTTGCATTGATCCTGCAGGTCAAATGTTACGCTTGTGAAATGTAAATTGTAGTTGGCCAAACATTTTAGGTGAAGAAAGAGCCCACATTGTTCTCAGAACCTCTTCCAGATTAAATGTGGTTTGGAGGATCGTCATCAATACTCTGCTATTACACTGAGTAAAGAGTTGTCGTTAAAAGTAATAGCATTGATTGCTTTTTCCTGTGGAATTGGAATAGATCCCATCAGTGCTCCCCTCTCGCCTTTGTTTCTGTGAATGCCTCCATAAAGACAGGTGCAGATTTTCAATAAACCTTGTCTGAGAACAACTTGAAATTCCCAGCAGTCACGTACAGCCACAATATCTATACGACACAGGCCCCTGCATTAACACCAGGAGTCGCATTTCTCTTCTAGGGCGCATGTAATCCACTGGTTCTGCAAAAAAAAAAAATCCAGCACACACCACACCAGGGTTTGCAATCACCATCATACTGGGCCTACATTTACCAGTTCAATCAATTACACTCTCCAGTAAATGAACTGCACCAGTAAAAAAAAAAAAAAAAAAATATATATATATATATATATATATATATATATATATATATATATGTATATATCATCAACGTGTCACCTGCAAAAATCCCGTTAAATGTGACATCATTCTCAAAGACAAATGGCAGGTGGGACAGGAGTCAATAAGAGTGTGATCTAAAAGCAATAAGTGCTGAGGATCTCGGGATCCTGGGAGACTTCTGGTCTGCAGTAATGGCTGCAGAGTGCAGGCAGCTGGAGACCGAGGCCACAGTCCAGCTGGTCGCTGTTCTCCCTCAGCAGACCTCTGAGTTTTACTTTGTTTCTTTATTCCTCCTTGTTTTCCCTTCAACTACATCATGACAGAGAACAGACATTGCACATATTTCTCTGTCTTTTAGAAACTGCGTCGAAGGCGTTCTGTGAGTTGGTTACTCAGGTATTGGTCTGGTATTCAATTTTATTCGAAACTGTTTCAGCTTACATGCAGCATATATTCATCACTGGAGGGGGGCGGGGGGGAGAGAAGACAAATTCCTGCAAACAACATTTGGTTTCAAAGTCAAGTCTGTGTAAAAATAGCCAGCAGCCAGTTGTGGCAAGGGTATGCTACCTCCAGAGAGTAGGCTGCCTGGCTGAAATATGGGAATATATCATTAAAATAACTCTTTGACATTGAAGCCTGACGGCATCCATTTTCTGATGTAACCTTTCGTCTTGTTTTAGTCGACCCGACATTTGTTAAGGAAGTGCAGCTCACGATGAGAATGCAGGGCTGAGTTTTCAAACAGAGCACAAAGGTCATATCTGGCTGTAATTATATTCATCAGATGCAGAGGGGAAAATGCAGTCTCACTCCCTAAGAAAATATTTAGTATAAGATCAAGCTTGAATTTACCCTAATTTTCTAGCTACTTGTGGCAGCACTTTTCAAATCTCACACAGGATCATACAATTAGACACAATGGAAAATATTTAGCATTTATTTACATGGGGGTCTTTAATAACGGTGTTTTATTTTTCCTTTTAAGAAGAGGGAAGTGTACGTCTTCTCAGCGATGCGTGGAGCAAAATGTGCATTTCTGGATTAAGGATATGGACAACTGTTATCATTCATACTGTGCCAAGATGATTTCCACAGGAGTGTGTGGCTGCCAGTAGGCTTGAGTAGGCTGTTATGTATTTATGGCTGGAAAGAACCATCTTTTCTGGGGATTGATTCGGTCTGGTCCGGGGCGCGTGTACCAGAGGTGGCAGAGTAAATACCTGAAGACTAATGTCTCTGTTCTGGTAATCAATACTCGCCTCATGACCACACTCCTGGCTACGCTCCCGTTAAAAACAAATTTGTTAATTTTGACAATTTAATTGCTGCGACCGTGCATGCCTTGAGTTGTATAAGCAGGTAGTTGAACCTCTCAGTCGGGAAATGGGGTCTTGGAAAAAGCGTAACCTGTTGGGATTTATGCACATTTCTGCTCCCTGCCTGATGAGTGATGAGGTTGAAGTGCCCGGCTGGATTTTTTTGTTAATGTTGCATGACTGCTCTTTGCATTGATTGTTTAACATTGTAAAATTTTTAGATTATACATTAATTTTAATCATTGCCTTAATTTTAAAAAGGAAATGATAGTTGTGGATTTGAATCTAAATTTCATTCATTTATTTATTTTTTTTTTACGTGTTCAATATATTTGAGGTTAATTTTGGTATAATTTACAATAGTTTTGCATAATGTTGGTAAGTTCTGTAACTTACAGTCAAATTAAGTTGTTTATGTCAGTGCTCTGTTACAATAATTTCATGACTATGCATATTCCACATAATTCCTCAGCCACACACACATCTGCAGGCACACACACATACAACGCCACCAAAACCTCAGGGTTGTCAAATTAAAAGAAGACGAAAAAAAAAAAAAATAAACAGTATCAACATTAGGAAGAGGAGGAGCTGGGAGTTAGCACAAAGCTTGTCACTTCTGTGCATGTTCCTTTATGTATGACTGCTGATGAGTGACATAACTCTGGTCAGAGGAGCTTTTCTGGTCTCAGCCAAACAATATGCTGACGGGTCATTATTTTGGTTGCAGTTATTTCACTGTGTGTTATACTGTGGCGCTATTAATAACTTTGAGGTTGAGGGAAATGAGCCCGGGTGACGAGGTTTAGTTGCATCAGGCGGTGGTGTCTCGGCCAGGCTCGAGTCTATACATTAGTACAGTCTGAACACACGAGGTGAGAACTCCTGAGCTTGTTTGCAGTTAAATGCAAAGACGTTGAACCTACATCTCTGTTTTCTAAGCTCATCTGACAAGTCCCCTGTCCACTTGCTTGGTGTGAATGCAATGGCATGTGGTACGTATTAGGGGAGCTGGTAGTAATTTCAGTGCTGCTAACTAAAGAATCCTCCAGGGAGGCTTAATTACAGGAAGACCATTCTAAATATCAGTGAGCTGCATATTTTCCATGACAAGAGATTTTTTAGCTCGGCTCGCCTCGCAGTTTCAAAGTATATATCCACATGACGCGACTGTGCATTTTTTAGGAAGTGCAACTGATCTCCCCTCAGGTGATAGAACGTGAGGAGAAGAAGAAAAAGAAAAAAAATCCACAAGTTAACTTTGTGTTCAACGACTCCCTGGATTAAGATTAGAAGGCATACATGCTCAGAGTGAGTGAAAGCTCTCACTATAATGCCAGCTCTGTTTACAGAGAGGGAAAACTTTGCCAGCCAAAGTCTTTGTATTGTGGACTTGTGTCTGTGGATCCTTACCATACACCACTGGGGAATGCAGAGCTCTGTAAATGTTTGCAGATTACCATTTTTCTAAAATAATCCATTCAGAACCTCAAGTCATGTTCAGTTGAAATCAAAACAGGCAGTGTGCGACTCACATTTTGGTGTCTGGGTAATCTTAATGTGAAATGATGTTTGTTTTGATGCACATTAAAGGGCAAAAACCGAATTTAGCAGGGAGGATTATTGAGGATTATGTCAGTCTTCTATCTGTCTCGCTTTGTTTGCCATTTTCAGTTTGCTTATAACACTGCAAGCCAACACTGAGGTGAACCAGTGGGGCAATTATAGACAGCTCACACATTAAGATCAACTTTGCAAATGCTTGTATTTCACGGTCAACCTGCTATAGTTTACAAAATTTACATTTTTTACACCTACCTGTTTTTTTAGTCCGTACCAGCCTTTGCAACATGATGAAAAATAATTAACTAGGTCACTAACTAGTAACAAGTGTGTGCATGAATGTTGTTAAATGAATACGACTCTATACACACACACATATATATATGTGTGTGTGTGTGTGTGTGTGTGTGTGTGTGTATATGTTTTCATTTACTCTATAAGTCTATGTGAGATTTTTATGTCAAAGCAGACAGACTGTTTTTTATTATCACTCAAGCACCAAGAGCGGTAGTTTAAAGCAAGGTGGCGGAAATGAAAAAAAGAAAAGGCTAATAGTTCTTTCACTTTCTTTCTTTCACTGCTTTTTTTTTTTTTTTTTTTTTTAGCAAAGCCTAGAATGAATACAGCATGTAATTTGTCACATTTTCTACTTTTCAATGTTTTTTCTATAATTGTGTCTTTTGTTTTCTATTCTTTTTGAAGAGAATAATGTCTGAGTTGACTGCTTGCTATTAGTTGCAAATTAAAGCTGCTCAAACTCTGCACTCAAATAAAGTCTAAATAAAATTTTCTGTGTTCACATAAAATAAAAAGAATAAAACTAATCAAACATATAATTTTGCACATGAAGTGTATTAAAGGATGTCCCTTCTCCTCCTCAGCGTCCGAGGAGGATATTCTCAAAGGCAAACAGTCCATCAGGGGTCAGGCTCTGGGAAATCAAAACTCGGAGAGTGAGACATTACTGGACGGAGACGATGACACTCTGTCCAGCTTGGACGAGAAGGAACTGGAGAACGTAACAGGTAAAGAAGCAGCTCACCCTCCTCCCCCCTTGTCATGCCTTCACTTCTGCACTATACTGTCTCTGTCCTGCAGCTCAAACAAAATAGAGAAATAAAGTTATTGCAATTTTGCTTTATATTATTTCACTCCCTTGTGCACAGGATTTCATATCCTCCCTGTCTTCCCAAGTTGCTTTTAAGTTGAGAACATGTTGCCTTTTTTCCCCCCTTTTCTTTTATGTAGCACATTAATTGTTGACCTTCTTATGAAGAGGAGAAAGCAGGCCTTTTAATGAATGGGCTATCATTCTCTTAGTTCACAGCATTATATATGTGGACAACACTTTCAGTTCAGCTCCACTGCCCTGGGAGAGTGCAGCTGAAAACACAGTATCTTTCAGTTTTCTCTCTCAGCCACTGGAGGTCTGCTTCACAAACATACACACAGGCCTGAGTAGCAACTCTGTAAACATGTTTTTTTTTTTTTTTTTATCCAGCAGTAGCAGAGTTTATCCCAGGATACTGTGCACCCTGAAATGGGTCATTATCTGATTCAAGGAAAAAGCAGCATTGCTTGAATAAAAAAAAAACACACACAACCCTTAGACTCCTCTCCTGTGCATGAGTCTGATCAAAGCACCACCACACGTCCTTAAATGTAATTCTCTGCAGCTCACGATGCTGTGAACCTTTTTGTCGCTATTGACGTGTGTATTATTTAAATAACGTTAATTAAATATCATATAGTCCGATAATCGGATTGCACTATAATCCGCATTTTTCATGTGCAGTGACAGGCCTAAAAAAAAGTGCATTAATGAGGCTCAGGGCGCTGGTTAAATAACGCACGCGGACGACAATAGGATTAAAGGTTGAATCCTGTCTAATGAAGTGACGTGTGTAGCGCGAGAAGAGAGCGGAGGGTGTCGGGAGAGCTGCAGCGTCTCCTCTTAAGCAGCTGTCTGCTCCAGGTGTAATTGAATGTCTGAGAGTGAATGGAACAAAAAAAAAAAAAAATGTTATTTCAACCCACGGGTAACATGTCAGTGGGCTGCTGACGGGGTTCACGAGAGGCACAGGGATGAACATATATGTTGCAGCCTGTGTGTGTGTGTGTATGTGTCTGTTTATTCCATCCGTCCGCAGGAGTGTGTGAGGGTGCTGGGGGAAATCAAACCGGGGCTCCGAGCCTCCTTTTCTTTTTTTTTCTTCTTCTCCTCAGCGCACATCTGCAAATACAATGGCTCATAGGCGCTGAGCCCGGGCAGAGCTTCCACCCACAGCTCCCCTGAGCCGGACTCTCATTGTCATACTGGCATAAATTAAGATTGATGAAAGATTAAACAAGAGCTTCACCCTGCAGCCCGCGATCGACTGATTCTGACGCACTGTCCATTTTTGACGTGCATGTCTTCTCTGCGTGTGTGTGTTTTTTTTACTTTGTTTATATTGTAGCATTATGCATCTTTTTCTTTTTAAAGGATTGTGTCACACAGTGGACATAACCCTGCCTGTGTTCATGAGTGTATCTTCAACCACGTCCATTCACTGCGCATTGTAAAATAAAAGTACAAATTCTGCAGTGTCTAAATGTTTATCATCTTCTGCAAATCTGATCACATATGTGTCAATAATTATAATGATAATAACAGTAATAATAATGATGATGATGATGAGGAGAAAGGGTCTCCACTTTAAAAGAGGCGCAGGCTGTGGCTGGCTTTTGCTGTGTTTATGTTCAGCACCGCTCAGATTCCCTCTCTAATGAAGCGCGTCCACGGCTGAAGGCCCACTGTGTTTTCACAAGTGATCGCTGCAGCCTCACACTCTCACAGCTCGGTGCAAATCCCTTGTTGGCTTTTATACGTGTGTCTTTACTGTTGATGAGCTTGTTGTTGTTGTTTTCTTAAACTCCGTATTTTTGCACCTGGAGAAGAGGACACACTTGTTTTCTCACGTGTGTGTGTGTGTGTGTGTGTGTGTGTGTGTGTGTGTGTGTGTGTGTGTGTGTGTGTGTGTGTGTGTGTGTGTGTGTGTGTGTGTGTGTGTCCTCCCTCCAGGCCCAGTAAACTTGAGCACCAGTGCTCAGCTGGTGGCTCCGGCCGTGGTGGTGAAAG
The DNA here is from genome assembly GCA_021432705.1 of Caranx ignobilis. NCBI lineage: Eukaryota > Metazoa > Chordata > Actinopteri > Carangiformes > Carangidae > Caranx > Caranx ignobilis. Next base: position 6,743,355 of record MU269982.1, read on the forward strand.
GCACCCTGTCCATCACCGCCTCCGATCTCTACTTCGAGGTGGATGAGGACGAGCCGGGCTTCAAGGCCATCGATCCGAAGGTAAGAGACCGGAGCTCCATTGATCACGTCTCCAACTGTCACTTAACACAGGCCAGGCTCCAGCTCCCCACCGCAGTGCAACAAGCTGCTCGGCTTCACTTTTTAACGGGACACTATGACAAACACGTCACTGCGTGGAGCCTGTTGTTTTGAACAGGAGTAAATGCTGCTGATCGTGTGTCTCCGGGTTTGTCCTGACACCTGATGCAGAGGCCCGGTGTGTTGTTAAAGTTACACTATGATTATATGAGGTAAAAAATCTAACAGTATTTTTTCTTTTTTCTTTTTTTTTTTTTTTGACTGAATCTAATTTTATTCTCTTTTTTAAACTAATATTATAAAAGTCAATGTAACGCCACAGAAAAAAAGCAGCATATTGTTCAGTGGTGGCTGATGAGAAACTTCACGTTTGTTTCTAATAAATCCATAAGTTATCAAAGTGTTTTTATGAGGAGAAAACACAGACAGCTCATCAGTGCCTCAGACCTTCCTGCTGCCAGCGACGATTTATTTTCTCTCTCCAAAATAATGAACACAGTGAAACTTCCTCACTGTTTTCATGCATGAAGTCGTGCATTTAAACGGCTAGCTCTCAGTAACGACACAATTTATTTGACCCCGGTTAAATATCAGAATTAACTGAATTCACCGTATCTGCAGAGGTGTCGCGTGACGTCAGCTTCAGCGCGTGATCTAAATGTGGCCGCGTTTCTCAGGTGCTGGAGGCTTGAGCTGAGTTGAGCTGCAGCAGCAGGCCCTGTGCTGCTGCAGCTCCAGCTCCAGCTGCTGCTGCTGCTGCTGCTGCTGCTGCTGCAGCTGCTGCTGCTAAAACACAGAGATGCTCCCAGGCCTATATATTAACATCAGTCCGTTGATTTACATTCATTGGAAAATCCTTTTGAGCCTGTGACGCGCTGTAAAAATAACATACAGCCTGAAGCCGGCGGCGCACATTCCTTTTTATTCTATTGTTTTTTTGTTTTTTTTTTGTCTTTCCTTTTTCCAAGTGTTGATCACAGGCTCGAGCTCCTCTTGAGAAAGAAAGAGAGAGAGAAAAAAACGAGACTAACCGGATGATTGTCTTCATGAGACAAGGACAAAATAAAGTGCAACAGGTTTGTCTGTGTGTCAGCTCAGCTGTCAAAACACGTCAAGACACGAGGCCAAGTTGTAATTTAATTTGCAACATTTTATTAACATTTCTGCTTCTTCTTCTTCTTCTTTTTTTGAGTCACATAATGAAAAAGTTGAACTTGGCACGCTACATTTTATTCTTTCACTTAACGCTTTTGTGCATATATTTAAATAAAAGTTTCTTCACTTTGTGAAAAACATTTAAAGAAGACAAACTAAAAGTTGTTACATTTATCTGAGAATGTACCTTCACCTTCTCTGCCAGTGGCCCACTGCTCCATGTGTTTTTAAAAAAGAAAGTTTTTGTGGTTTGTTGCTGCATTGTGTTTCTTACTGATTTTTTTTGTTGTTGTTCACATTTCTTGGAGAATCAGTTGGAGAATCGTCTGTGTCCTTCTCTGAAGTTTTATCCCAGAATGTCTCTCAGGGCTCTGTCTCGACAGTCGCTTTATAATTTGTCCAAACTTTTAGCATTAGTGAGGATTTCCCTCGCTAGTCTCCACGTCTGCTTAGCAGCAGCCTCCAGGGCCGAGTGAGGCTTTCCCTGAAACAAGTCCAAGTTTGGCAAGAAGTAGTGGGGGCATCTGCGGCACTGCAGACAGGATATGAGCTGCAGCAGGATGCCATTCAGTCGGTCTCCGAGGCAAGACTCGTCCCAGTCGGTCTCTCTCGGGTGTTTCTCGCACTCGTACAGCAACAGGGTCTTCATGTGGTAGTTGTTGAGCGGCTGTCCCGGTAGCTCCAGGTGACGGTCTCTCAGCGTCTTCAGGACGGACAGACACTTCTTCCTGCAGCCGCCCATTAGCAGCCGGTTCTCGGCCTCGCTGAACTGCAGGACCCACGCGTCGCTCTCCGCGGAGCTCTGCTTCCCCGTTAACGAGTAGCACTCTTTGGAGAGCAGGTTAAAACCCTCAGCTTTGACTTCTGCTACCCGGTTAGGACCGGGCCAGGGGATGTGGGGCATGGGCCACTGAGCTGCGCTTCTAGGCCAAATCCCAGTGCACTTGAACGCGGGGGTGATCTGCACCACATACCTCTCCCTGATCCGTAGTTTGACCTCGCTGGTGTCCGCTACCATCTTTACCACGTCGCGGTAGCTGCATTTATCCACGGCCTGTGCCACCAGAGTCTGAAACCTGGAGCGGATCTTCCTGGCTGACAGGTAGCCCGAGGCGGTGATGAACTCGACCCACAGCGACATGCTCCTTTTACGACCATCGCTCAGCTTCAGCACCGCGCAGCCGGGCAAGGAGCCGTCGTCCACGAAGTTGAACACCCCCATCTGGTTGAGGTACAGCACCACCTCGAACTCGTTGGGGGAGATGACCTCCATGCCCTCGTAGCGCGCGTCTATCTCACTGAGGGAGCTGATAAACCGCGGCTCCTGCACTTCCACCTCCTTCAGGACATCCGACACCACTTTACAAACCTCCCTTATAGTCTTCGCAATGGCCGCTTTTCGAGACTGGCATCTCTCGTTGTAATATTTGTTGAGCTGGTAAACCAGCTTTGCCTGCGTCGCAATCATGTTTGGGCAGAGGTCCGGGCTGTACACCGGAGAGTCGCAGTAAGTTGACGGATCCAATGCTTACCGGTAAAGCCAGAGGCAAATGCTTCCCCGTGCTGGAAAAATGTGTAATCAAAAGTTTTTTTTTCTTTTTTCTTTTTTTTGCCTTTGCAGCGGATGGACGTCAGTGTGAGGAGGAGGAAACGGATAGGGATGCAACGCAATAGCCTGCTAAATATCAGTCCAACTGAGCAGTTCCAGCACGGCTAGGTAGATTCATATTCAGGTCGGGGGGTTACCATCCGTGTCCTGGGCTGCAGACGCTAAAGGCTAACACACCGTCTGTGACCACTCATCTCCTCTTGCTGTTATGCTCTGCTCTGTGGCCCCGCTCACTTTTTCGTCCACACTCAGCTGTGAGCTGGACTTGTGTAGTTTATGAATGGTTCCTCTAGGAAGAGTGAAAGGGGGTCGGGCTTCTCCTCCTGCAATCATGTGCAGAGCTGTCAGTGCGCGCAGCCAATCAGAGCGGCCAGCGGCAGACGCTTCTTGCGGGGTGATCTCCAGTCCGCCTCAGCAGCATCTGGACGCACGGAGCTGTCCGCTGCTCCCCGGTCGACACGGGGAAACACAAACCTTTTTAGGTTTATACGGGCGAACACTCAGCGTACACTCCTCCAGAGCCAGCAGTAAAACACGTCTCCTCCAGACAAGCGCTGCTCTTTGCGCAGCTTTCCGCCCGGTGCGTTTTGAGGATTAGGATTGTAGACACAGTGTGAGTGACAGTCTTTAACTTTAGACCTGCTCGTATTCTGCAGATAAGTCTCTTCCTTTCTCTTTCTCTCCGTGTTTGTGTGCCATGGTGTTTTACTCCTCTGAAAGGCTCAGGAATATCACTGTTTTTCCATTTGACTCCTTCTTATCAGCATGTCCTGCTTTTCATATAAAAGTCCACAGAGCTCCGTGGACTTCACTTTAAAACAGAACAAAAAACTTCTGCCTGTTTTACGGATTGAAGTGTGATTCTTCCCTTTTCAACGTGGACGTGTGGCACTTGAGTATGACCCGTTTTTCACACTTATTTTGAAATAAAATCAAACTAAGGTGAATAAATGAAGCCTTAACCAGATTATGTCGTTGTTTTTAGTCATTTTCCTCCTTTTAAGACGGATTCGAATTCCCCTTGTTTCCTTTCATTAGCGAGTGTATTTTATCACATTCAGGTGAAACTGTATTTTTTTTATATAAAGGGTAAATATTTGATGGCGTTGGACGTCTCCACACAGGCTGCCTCGTGCGCACCTGCAGCTCAGGCTCAGAAAAGCTTCAGTGGCCCGAGCTTCAGTTTTTACTCTTTATCCACCTCATCCGCTTTTAAATCCATCTACCGAATATTGAAAATCTATTGATCGTGTTATTTCTCTCGGCTTCTCTCTCACGCACACACACACATACACGCGCGCGTTAATTTGCCGGTGGCTTTATCGCCGTGAACCTTGTCCATATACTAAATAATTTACGCAGAGGTCCGGGGGAGGTTGTGTAATTGAAGTCCCCTCGTCACCCAGACTTGTTGTTGGGGGACTGAAGAAGAAGAAGCTGTTACAGGCTGTGAGACTCTATATCAGACATGTAAACACGGCGGGGGAAAGAAACGCTGCACAGAGGCGCAGATAAAAGGTTCAGTCTGAGCTGCTGCTGCTGTCCGGAGCCTGTGCACGTGTCCGCTGCTCCGGGTAATGAGGTCACGGTCATTAGGTTGTAAACTGACTTAATTACACGTTTTATTTATTTGTTTATTTTTTTTATTTTTTGCGACTTTGAAGTCTTAACTTCTGCAGAGGTTTTTTTTTTAATTCAGCTCAAAGCAGCTCTCATCGTCATTATTATTATTACAGCGGTTCAATTATGGAACCAGCTATTAAATAAGATCCGATCATTTGCGTAATTTCAGGAAATAAATTACAGTAATAATCCGGCATCATAATCCGTCTATGATGTTGTATCCTGCGGGTCTTGTCTTGATGTACATGTTGATCAGAGACAAGGAGGCCCACTGTAGATGCAGCATAGATACATAGTGGAAAATGTCGGTATATATATGTTTTCCCTGCAGCCTGCTGGAGCTGCAGGTTTCCCATGCTGCTGAACATTAAGGGTAGAGTAGCTATAGAAAACAGAGCAAGCAGGCCCTGTGCAAATAGAATGTGAAAACAAAAACAAAACATGACCACATGTTAAAGTTAATGGCATTTGTCAGGAAAAAAAAAAAAACCCTATGACAGAATATTGACTGGGTAATGATTTCCAGAAACCCTCTCACTGATATGAAGAAGCCAAATATGTGGTGGATTCTGAAATAAGCTACAAACATATCAGAAAAGGCAAAGATTAACGAGCTCCCCTTCATAGTTGCTTCATCCTGTACTTCATCATGTAGCTTTTTCCACATTCACCGATGAGGCTTTAGGGAGTGTGAAGTAACTCATGATTAAATAATTTAGTTAGACATGAAAAAGGCTGTGGTCCTATTCGCTTTTTGAGCTCGTGTCAATGCAGCAAACGGATACATTTCTAAATGCACAAGTTATCACACACAGAATATTTGTTTCATGTGGGCTAAAGACAGCATGTTGTCCACAAACTACATGCTATATCATTTAATTCTATGATTCATGGTTCAATGTTACACACAATATGTTCATTGATTACAGCTTAGCAGGACTTGTCTCACCAAGAACAGTTAAATTAGCTTTGGCCACAGTGGAGAGGTTTAGTGTCAAATCAACTTGTCCCCACCAAGAAAAAACATCCAAGGCAAAACATTTACTGGGCTGCATCTGCTCGTGTGTCATGACATTTGAATTTGATGCACATGCTGCCTAATGAACACCCCGTCTTCTTCCTCCTAGAATTACCAGAAGACTTGCAGAAAGTGCGGCAGGGAGAAGCAACAGTTGACCTTGATTTATAGTGAAATTTAAAAGAAATGTTCAAAACTGAGATCTGGCATTCCTTCCCTCAGCATCACATTTAAGTTAAGTGATAGTTATCCCTAAAGTGGCTTTGGAATTTCGAGAAAGATAGAAACGGAGAGAAGTCAATGAGGAAAAGTGTCTGGCTGATGATTTCAGGGCTGTTTATTATCAACCTCACAGCTCCAGAGAGATTAATCGACACTACTTGGAGAGCAAGTGTCCAAATATTATGAAGGACATTCTAACTCTAGCAGTCAGGCTTTTATAAAGACATTATGAATCCATTCTGGCCCACTTATCAAACCACTTGTTTCTGAGCAACTGTGTTCCTTTTTTTTTTTTTTTTTTTTTTTAAACCACCGTGAAGAATGGAAAACAGTGGATTGAATTTTATGAAATCTTTTTATTTTGGCAGTAGATGTGGAAAGGTTAGCCATATCTCTGAATATGAGCATTAACATTGTGTGCGTGTGTGTGTGTGAATTTCTGTGTGTGTATATAGCTAACTGCCCATAACTGTCTCATGGCAGAAAAGCACATGGTCAACACACACCGCGAGCGGCTAGAAAAACTTTGCGAGCCTAGCATTTAGCGTTGTTAGCTTTGTCTCTCAAAATTTGTTTTTGTTCCACTCTCATAAGTGTAATGTCTAATATTACATACATTATACAAGCAGTCAGACTTTTGGGCCCCGATCTACATGTATGACAATGGCCGACTGACTGTCACTCACTCATTCATCCATCCTTGCTGCCTCTGTTGTGCCCTTTTTGTCCTGAGAAGATCCAGAATTATCTGTGGTTCCTAAAGAGTTTCCCCTGGTTTCTACTGGCTGGAGAAAAGATCAGGAGCCTGTCAGAGGGCTCTTTGATCTTAGCCCGTGTGACGACTTCACAGTGATCCCCTCACGAGCACAAAACAGTGTCCATGCCTGTGCAAATCTCTGCCAGCTGATGAGTAATCTCACTGCTTCTCATCTTTTTTCCCCTCTCTCCCTTTCTCTCCTGGCTCTGTCTTTCTCTCCTACTGTCTCAGCTTTGTTCTTCTTCCATTTCTGTTCCTACCAGATTACGCAGACTACCCCCAGGTGGCTCAGCACTGTGTATACTGTACTATTCTCATAACATAGTTTACAATTAGCAGTGCCTCTGAGACAATATTCTTCTTTTATCCCCTTTTATTTAATTGTATTTTAGTTGTTATTCAGCACTTTGTTTGTTTTGGCAGCCTGGTTCAGCTACTTGTTGAATCCCCAACCTAAAGCACCAGTATATGCTCCACATGTAGCTACACTGTGCATAACAGTGGCATACAGTCATGTGGCTCATGCAATATATCTCTAAAAGTAATGGCTACATTTTATGGTCTGGCATGAAGACAACATTAGAAAAAATGGTTGGTTCTGCAACAAAATGTGCAAAAGTTTCATCTTTCGTCTGCTGGAGTCTTTCAGCTTTGTACTTCTAAGTGAGTGATAAGGGAGGGGGATGTCAGGGCTTGGCATTTTTAGGTAGTGCTCTTTTCCTTTTCCTCTCTCTGGTAACATGATAGCCGCAGGAAAAGTGGCTCGCTGCCTCACAACACACACCGCCATGCACATGTGCACAGAGACCAACATCAGCACACACATGTGAGCCGAGAGAGTACATTTTTGATGCTCTTGTTCACACATTTTCTTGCTGTCTCGCAAACCCGGATGGACCCAGCTGCTCCCTCCATAGAGGGCTCAAAGAAAATCATCGCAGGCAACTAATTGCCTGGCAGGCCCCTGCATCTGTTCGGCAGATAGCACAACTGACGAAGTCATGGAGCAGATGTGTGTTTTCCGTATGTATGTGTATAGGAGAACCCTCTCTGTGTTTAGCCACAAGCCATCAATACTGCATGTGGAGTTATTGTTACAGAGCCTCTCCTGGAGACTACTAATATTGCATGAATGAGGAAGTGAAATCCGCTCTGCCTCTAGCTGATTGGTTAAAGGAAAAGTCTGCAAAAACCTGATTGGATGATAGTTGTAACCCTCCCTCAGATCAGCATTACACTCCAAGCCCATTTATGGATTATTTCTGTGTCCTGATCGAAAACTCTTTCATACGTCCAGTTGTGGTTTAAATATATATATATATATGTTCATATGTATTATTACAAATGAGTTATGCATAGCAATTAGATTTTTGAATGAAGTTTAGCTGGATTGCAAATGAAAAAGCTGCCTTTATCAGCAATGGTGTGACAGCTGCAGCGACAGATGGAAAAACAAATTAAGCAGTTGTTACAGTCGACGTTGTCATTTGTGAATTTGTGAAATTTTCAAATATGATTAGCATTTTAAATCTGCATATTGAGGTTGGCCAACAACTTGTTTACTGAAACTGGTACAAAACAGTTAAGTAGCTTTAATTGCTTGTGGACCAAGGGCAAAAATGTTGCACTGTCAACATTAATACACTGTCTGCACTTTATACTCTCACAATGTTGCATGCTACTTTGACACATATATATGCTTGATTAATCATGCCAGGTAGTATGTCAGTATGTTTCACTGACATACACTTGTAGTAAAAAAGTAAAAAATTAATAATAAATGCTCACTGTTCAAAAATGAATTTGTGGGGCGCTGTATAGCTCAGTGGGATGAGCATGTGCAGAGGCTACAGCCCTCGTTGCAACTGACCCCGGTTCGAATCCCGAATCCGGTGGCACTTTGCTGCGTGTCATTCCTCCTCGCTCTGCCTCCCCCTTTTTCTGTCTCTCAACTATCCTTTCAATTAGAGACAAAAAGCCTATACTTAAAAAAATAAAATAATAATAATGAGAAGAAGAAGAAAAAATAAAAGAATTTGCTTTAGATAGCTTTAACAGCATCATATTTGCCACATGACCTCCTCAGCTTGTTTGTTATGGAAACATTCATCTAAACATAAAAATGTCTTTTATTTCATAAAAGCTACACACAGCCAAGTTGTCAAGTTGAGCTTTGCTGTTGTTCCTGTATCCTGTGGATATCTACTGTGTGTTTCCAAAAAGTTTCAGTTGAAGGCCAAGCAGAAAATTGTTTTTGGAAAGAAAACCAGTAAATTTCTCCTAAAGGTCAGTGTCCAACCTTGGACTATGCAATGATAAAACCCCCATTGAGAAGACATTGGTAACTCTAATTAGTGGGGTGGTGACGGCTACCCGGGGTTAGCAGGAGTGGATGAATGGATGGTCACTCAGTCAAAGAAAACCACCCTGGTGTTATGTAGCGACCAGTCTCATGTCGTTAAGCTCTCCCTAAAGTGTCAAACTGCTGGGACTGCACCACCCCCCCGCACTCCCCACCCCACCCCCCGCGCTCCTGCTCGCTCCACCAAACTCTCATGGTCGCCAGGGACGACCTTCGGCTGCAGCTGCCAATCACAAAGAGCCATGGCAGCGAGAGGTCTCTGAGAGAGGAGCCTATTGATTTTCCAGTTAGAGCCTAAGTAGTGTGTGCTATAGGACTAACGGACAGCCCAAGCAGGTATGTCATTATCAATGAGCCCAAGGAAACAGATTCCCTCACTCTCACTCATTCATATTGGCCTCCTTCCCTCCCTAGTTCCCTTCTTCCATCTCTCCATAGTGCTGCTCCTCCATCCATTCCCTTCTGCACTCCACGTCCGCTCTGACAGAGTGCATTCTGGGATGGTCAATAAATTGCTCGGCTGCAGTACAACAACAGCTTCCAGAGTGATGAGTTGAGATGACCTTCTTTCTCTTCTTTCCTTCACTCTTTCACTGTCTGAGCATCCCTGCTTTTCCATGCACAGTAATTATGGCACCTGGAGGACATGAAACCTTTCCCTACAAGAGACAGACTTGTTAGTATCATTATGTTTCCCTCTTGGATTTTCCAGTATCCTCGAATCTTTAAAATCAGGACTCGGTTTAATCTTTAGCATCATTCCCTCTTGACCCACTCCTTTGGCTTATCCAGTTATCAGTAAACCCAATTATTATCATACCACTCTTCTGGCTTTGTCTCACTGTCTGGACTTTGGGAGCTTCTCAGCATAAAGATATGTAAACAGTTTGGAATAATTTAAGCCAATTAGAGGAGATAAGGCCAGACAGAGGTTTAAAGCTTCTTGAAGTGTATCGCTGTCTCCCAGCAGAGCAGTTAAGTCTTGTTACCTTCAATACTGCTTTTTTATCTCTTTCTCTCACACAAAATACACATGCACCCCAACTCTGTTTCTTCTCCAATTTGTGTCTCAAACCGCATTGATGGTTGTGTAATAGTCTCTCAAGTTGTCCAAGGTTATATCAGCAATGTTGAACTCGTGCTGAATGGATGATGTCAGTGGTCTCTGGCCAGATGTGGGGTGTTAGTATGATGGAAGAGGATTTGTTAATGATAGACTTCAAAGCTTTGAAGAATCTGAGATACTGGCTCCTGGGCTATATCTCCTCTGCGCATATTTGTGAGACTATGAGATTGAGATCAAGGGCCCTATATGTTCAAAAGTTAAGTTGTGTATCTGTTAATGTGTGGAAAGCTGGTCCATCTGTTGGTCCACAAGCTTGATATTGTATAGTGACACATCTCAATAATGAACTGCCAATTCCTTAACCGAGCTGCTAGCATGACTGTGCTAATATCTAAAGGTCATACTGCAGTTTGCTGTTTTAATCAGACAGTTGCAGTTCAGTGAGGAGGGGATTTTTTTTTTTAACATTAGAGATGTAACGTAAAAACCACTGAGGCTTGTGCAAAGCAGTCTGATGAATGTCTGCAGAGTCGTAACCAGGTAGGACAGGTTGAGGAAAGACGATTGCCACATAGGTAATCACATAAAACCATTAGAGACAGTGTCATCTCACCAACTAATGATGACTAATGTCTCCCTTTCAATTGCTCTTGCCACACACACACTTACAAACTACCTCACCACAAATAAACATGCTCAGCCTATCCCTAGCCCGCTGTTTGTGACCTGACTTTGGACCTTAACACAACCACAGACCACTGTGGCTGAGACCTAGCACGCACTTAACTAAGCACCTCCAGACAGAGAGCTGCCACCCCCTTTTTGCACCTGAGCCTAGCCCCTCCATCATGCTCCATCTCGGGGCTTGACTGGGCCAGTCAGGGGGCAGTTGCCTCCCCTCCCCTCCCTTTGATTGATCCCCTCTCTCCATCATTTATTCTCTTCGTCTGCCTCTGTCACGCGTGTCAAAGGCAACACACCAGCCTGATGGATAGGCCTGTTTATGGATGCCAGTCTGCCTGGTAGGCTACTGATATTACAATCAGCACCTGTGTACCTGCTGTTCACACAACCCTCTGTTATTCAGCTGAGGTCAGACAGACACTCTGCTCCAATTGAAAGATCGATGTCCAGCGCAGCGTATTGGAAATTGGAATTGTAAATGTGGTCTTGTTTTGTTAGATAGCTCTGTGCTGCATATCAGATGATAAAACTAGGTTCATATGTCATAGATTTTGAGTAAATATCTACTGTATTTGCTTCCTTTCATCAATCTTTCAGTAAATGCGAATGAAAAAATGCTTGACTGAGACACAGTTTTAATTATAGCTGTTAAATCCTTTAAAGAAATCAAGAGGATCTAGAAATCAGCTGTATTTGTTTTTGTAAGGTAAGCCGAAAGCATTGATGTGCACTCTGTGTAAAGACATCTCATGTGCTGGTGAGCAAAATGTTACATTGCTGAATTCTGGTGCCTCCATTGCCATTATGGTTAATGACCCATCCAGTCTGGTTGAAATGGCACATCCATAGGGACGTCCTGCAGATTACTTACTCATCCAAGACTCGTTTCTAGCAGACATCAGCACAACAGAGGTTTACTCCGCTCTGTGATTAGAAGACTGTGGAATCAGGATGTAGTTTGGATACAAAAGTAACAGACTATCATTAATATTTTAGAATTAAATTAGAGGATAATTAGGTTCTCGTTTGGGGTTTATGACTTCTACAAGCCACTGGTTTCATCCATCATGTTAATTCAACATCTTTTGAAAAAAAAAAAAAAAAGAAATCATGGTGCACACTCTTTTTCTTGCGCCATGGATTTTCATTTCCATTTATTTAATGGCTCAAGTAAAATTTGTTTCACTCCAGCAATCACAGTCATATCCAATCTATGTAGTAATAAAATGCTGAGGCCAAGTTGAAGTGAATAATAAAATGTCTGAACCTCTATTTTATAATTTGTCGATTCTCTCTGCAGCTGCTAATTAAAAATTTTAACAAGGGGTCACATGATCAACCTGCAGGTACAGTAATTATTATCAAGGACTGTGCAGTTCTCATTTTCTTACAGAGCATTTTAGCACCTTTGAGGTTATTGTTTTGGCTTCGTGGCTCATAACTTTCTGGTTCTGGTTTGGTCATATCACTGTCGTCATTAGCATTGTATTCTGCTGCGGTTGTTTTCAAAAAGCAAAAGATCTACCACTGCAGGCTACCTGCACAAAAGTGCTGACAGAGTTGGAGATTAGCTGGTGAACATAATGTAACATTTAACAGCTTAAGAGGCAGACATTTCCCCCTAGCATTTCAGAAGACAAGAAATGAGCTATCGTACAAGGAGAGTGAATATTGGACTTGTCAGGTGGCCAAAGCCAGACTCCAGATGGATGATAATGTTTCTCTGTGTTTGCTGGATGTGCAAATAACCTTTGCCAGCACATTTGTTTTACCAACTGAAGGACTTTAATGTGTCTAAAGTTGCTTTTACATCAGGCTCCATTTGAAAACTCAATAACTTCCTTCAGTCATGTCCTTCATATTTATGTACCTCAAAGTCAGTAGGTTGTTTTTTTTGTACCTTGTGCAGCGTCTGACGACCTGTATCTGTAGACCTTGGATTTTGTAAACAAATCAAAAAAGGCATTTTGAAGTTGAACAGTTTTTCTCCATCTGTCATTATGCCACAATAAACAGTGTACAGGAGTCAGGCATCACCAGTAGATGAACACACTAACACTGCACACTGAACATCTCCACATTTCCCATCACTTCGTCCACTCCACTCTAGCAACCAAAACTAAACAAACATTGAAAAAAAGAGAAGTGAGCCTAGTTTTTAACCATAATTTACCTGCATCCATATTTCCAAAGATACTTTCTAATTCAATTCACTCTGAAAATGCTTGTCACTGATAAACCTGTAGCTCCAATTGAGTCACCTTCAAATTCTCAAGTCTCCACAACCCTTCCTTCATACAAGTCCTATTCTCTCCCTCCTCTTTCACTTCGGACAACCAACCTCAAATTCCCCAAGAGGGGTGTACTTTTCACCCCACACCCACTTAAGCCGGTGACAATAGCCGGATTAGAAAAGAATTTACTTCAGCGAAGCCTCGCACCAACCCCGAAAAAAAGCCTATCCATCACTAAATAGCAAAATGGGAGAATGAAGGAGAGCGGGGAGAATGCGATAGGAGCCGGTCAGCAATCTTAACCTGTCTGATGTTTGCCATGGCAGCTTACAGGCAATGGAGGGCCAATAGCATTGAGTTTTATACAGCTCCCCTGCCTCAGCGATAGCTCTTGCCTGTCTCTTTGATTTTCTGAGTGAAAAGCATATACATTCTCTTTCACCTTTTTCCTCATGTGCAAGTGATGAGCTTGACAAATCAAGGAACACATTTAAGCTCTTTCAATCCAGTCTCAACAGGTGCCAAGTGACACCTCTGTGCCAAAACCCCAAGAATCTGATTTTTTTTTTTGATATAATAGCTCATATTGCTGTGATAAGCAGATGTGTAGTCCTTATTTCATCATACATATTGGTCAAATATCTGGTACTACATATCCAGATTCTATAATTTACCATTAAGGTCTTCTATTTTTTATGTGACAGATCCTAATGCAAAGATAACCTTGTTTTTTATAGCTGATGTTTGTTGATATGATATGATGTTCAGTTATTAGCAGGAGCTCAGAAAAAGCTAGTTAGAAACATGCATTGTGATAAAGCAAAGATAGCAGACAGGACTTCTCAATTTGTGGATGTCTGCTGCATTTCACACCCCTCTTCCCCTCACTTATGTAGCCTTATCCCTCCTTTGTTCCTCATCAGCTCTGAGCCATCAACTCTGGCCTTTGTGGCTCCAGCCTAAGCTGTGATGGGGTAAAAAAAAGGAAGCGCTGATCTTGATGATTAAAAAGAAAGAAAGAAAAAAATCATTGGTGCCATTGAGTATGCTTGTGTAATTTCACTAAATATGTAAGACCACTGAAAGGCTATAATACTGTCACGTCAACTCTCTGAGGTTATGGGTTGTGATTCACTCAACAATACATGTTTATGTATTAGTGGTTCATGTGGCTACTTTGGCATCTTATTATGTCTCGGGGCCCTTCTAAGGCTTTCGTCCTCAGAGCTTATGCCTGAAGGCTGAATGTCTAATGAGTTAATGCACTGAAGTCTTCACTTCTCTACCAATTAACCCCAAGACCAGTGCAGCATTTCCCTAAATCCACACAAGACCTTTTTTTTGTGCTCACTTCAAAAAGGCTAAGTAGCCAATGAAAGGAAAGGAGAAAAGGCTAACCAGTTAGCAAACACTGAAAAGAGCCAGCAAGGGCTTTAATCCTTATTAGGCTAAATTCAGACTAAGTGGCCCCAAAGATCCTTTCAAAGGGGACTTTTCTCCAGCGAGTGCAAACTCTTACTGGGGGACTTTTGGACTGAATGCTTTGAGCCTTTAGGCTTCATAACCTTATACACGCTGCAAGCTGTGCTTGTTTATTTTGCTTTAGTTCTCTCACACTCCAGCGCAGCTTCTTACTTGTGTTTATTTCTTTTTTTTGACCTTGTAGTTTGTTTTACTCCCCCTGAGGCAAATAGAGCTTTATGTGTGACCAGTGATTACATCTTGAATTAGTTACATGATGGTGGAACAAGTGCTACTATCAATCATCGGTGAACACATGCGGTCCTGACTTCTGATATTGAAGCATGTTCACAGCTGTTTCATTAGCATCGTCTGTTCTAGCTTACACACACACATCTCCATGTATATAGGTATATAACTTTTAGCTGGTTAGTTATTTTTGTCTCCTACCAACAATAACGTCAAAGGGATAGTTTAGCATTTTGGTATGAGTGCTTATTCATTTTCATGGTGAAAGTAAGAGGAGGCACTCAACACTGTGTCTGTTCAATATGAAACTCGAGCCATGCAGTTAGCTTAGCTTAGCATAAAGAACGCCCTGCCTCTGTTAGGTAAACGTGTTATATCTTGTTTGTTTAGGCCACACAAGTACACAAATGGCAATTTCTTTTCAACCATTGGAGACTCAAGGAATCTAGGTATCACTCTGCAAAAATGGGAAAAAGTGTATTTACCAAAATGCAGACTTAACTTTTTAAAGGAGCTCATTTGGGTCTGGTAACTGTCCCGTAGCTCAGCAGTCATGCACATGGCCGGTTGCAAAAGCCATACTTCTGCACAGCCCCAGAGGCTTGAGGGAAACTGCTGAAGTGTGAAAGCAGAGTCATGAGGGTGCACTGTCTTAAGGTCATGTGATTCCAAGTTCCTTTGATTAGTGAGCATTGTTTTCCCCTTGAATGGCTCACCTGTTTTACTCTCAGAGCAGCCTCCAAACACCTACCCACCAGTGCCCTCCTGATAGAAGCACATACACTTTTCTGACCAAAAACACTGATGGTGCATTTTTATTTTTATTTCCAGTACCTAAAGTGCCCACAGTTCCTTCCACTCCTTCTCTTCATCCTTCTTTTTCTGGCTATCACTCAATCTCAAAAGCAAAATCTGTCTTAATTGGCTCCAGAGGGCTCGGGGAGGCTTTGTGTCAGCGGTGATGAGGGTCCTGATTGGTCCAGAGGCGCAGGCAGCCAACAGACCCTTGTTAGTGTGTCGGGGCCCTTTGCTTGCTCGTTAGTCCGATGAACTCATTTACTGATGGGGGGTGACAAGGGCTCGTTTACCAGTGTGGAACAGAGAGTAGCGGGGGCGGGTTGAGTGGGTGGCAAACAAGAATATGGATGCAGGGAGAGCAGAGTGAAGGAAAATAACAGACCTGAGCTCTCGTGTTGTTGTGGATGCACCGGATGAGAGTGTCAAAAAGCTCTTAAATGTCAGCTTGTGTTTGTCTGTGCTTTGTTTCTCATTTGCTGCTGCAGTAAAAGTGCAACTGGAGTCTCGGTCCACTGAAACCCTCTTTTTTGTAGACGGCTTGTTCCTGCGGTCAGCCAAGTGAGGGGAAAAAATGACAAACAGCGTGGCAGTGATGCAGCGGTTCACTTTGCCTCTGTGACTTTTGAATGAGGAAAAAGGGGAAATCTCATTAAAGTAATAACAACCCTCAGGAATCTGTTACCTCTGCCCATTGTTTGCATGTTAAAGTCGTTTTGTGACGAGTGTGGAGTCGAGTGTTGAGGGGTGCGCGGTGAGCGGCTTTTAGGAAATGAAAAGCAATATGCAACTCTACACGCTGATAAGTCCACAGGTTTTTTCTCTCTCTTTTTTTTTTAATGAATTCTATCAATTTTGCCCAATACTGCTTGTCCCTCGTCTCTGTTTTGATGTTGATGGATCACCTCTCTTCCTCCCGCTCATTAATTTCATCACCTTATCTCCCACACCACTTCATTTGACCAAAAGGTAATAATAAATCCCTCATCCATTATCCTTTAACTGAGGCGGCCATGCGGAAATACTTAATAACAGGCAACAAATTGAACTTCAATCACCTCATTTTCCTTCAAGGATGCACAGCACATTACTCTGGACGAGCAAATATGCATAGCGCCTACATTACACTCCTAATATACCGTTTGAATTACCTCAAAAACACAAAACATTGGTACTTCATTGGTACTTTTTCTTCATATTTTATGACAGATATAGATTTACTTATTTGATAACTGGAAGTGGTTTCTGTCCTCTTCATCTGAAGAGTCTTATCAGCCCAAACACACACATACACACACTCAACCTCAACCTAGCCAATGAAAGCCTCATCTATCTTGGAGCTAGGCTGCTGATAGTTGGTCTGTTGCTCCTCTTCCTCCTTAATCCAGTGCAGTTCCAATTAAATTTCATCCACGTCACTTCGTTCCTCCACTTGACTTTACCTCTGTTTCTAAAGAGGCATTGGTCGGTGAGGGCAGTTGGCCTCGTAAAGGAAAGCATGATGGAGAGGGTTCACTGGCAAGGGACTGTCAGTGGTGACTGTGTGTGTGTGTGTGTGCGTGTGTGGTTATACGCCATAGCCACAGTCACCCGTCCCCTCTTCATGTGTCCCTCTTCATTCTGCTGTCTTTTGGGCATCTGACAAAGACAAACGATGGTGCTTCAGAAATGAGCAGCAGCCTGGCGCACAAACAGGTTGAAACAGGAGGAGGAGGAGGAGGGAGAGATGAAGAGAGGCAGACAGACGGGGAAAAAAAGCATTGCAATCAAGACCAGTTCCTTTGTTTTCTGTTTGGCTGTGTCCTCTCGCGTGACGCTTTGAAATTGATCTCAGGACACACCAGACCTGAATCCACGGATATTGTTCCACTTGAAATGAAACATCAATAAAACTGTGCTTTTTACTCGACCAATCATTGTTGACGTACAAGCTCTTGATCATTTCATTTTTGTTTTTCTTAGTTTTAAACTGAACAACCCCTTTTTTATTCAAATATAAAAATGTAAATACAGTCGTAGAGCTAGCATAGTCTGGTTTTGGCAAGATTTTTTCTTATTCTTCTGTAGTATTGCCATCTCTCTAAGCATGACTGATCCAGTTCCACTGTTACTATTTATCACAGAGGAAGCTGGTGCAGCCATAACTCCAGCCTGGACAATAACCTCCACACCACTGTAATTTGTCCAGACATGGTCAGAACAGCGAGAGCATTACAGCAGGGATAGTTTGTCACACTCCTTGTCACCCGCTCAGCTATTTCATCTGCAAGGGAAAGGGCGCTGCAGATAGGGACGACAATCTCGGGAACGCACAGTCCTATTCACAGCAGTTCCACGAGATTCATCGGTCCGGGGGAAAATATGATCTCTGGCTGCCTCCGCTGCTGTCATATCTATCTGTGGAATCAGGGGACTGCAACTTCATCACTTCAGTCCCAGGCATCTTTCTTGACATCCGTCGCAAGGTCTATGAGCTTATGCTCCTGGGGATGAAATGAGTCAACCACTCCCTTTTGGAGGTCAAAGGTCACTCACCAAGTACTCACTCATCATACACCTGAAGACAGTTTTGATCAACTGGTAGAATCTTTTTTTTTTCCAAAATGAAAGAAAATAAAATTGTATGAAAGTCTCTGTGGTGGAAGGTGGTGATGTATTGTGTACTGGGATTTCCGCAGGGCATGATTGTCTTCATGGCAATCATGTCTGTCTGGAGAGGAAACTAATCATGTGTCACAGCCTGTTTGTCGTCAGATCTCCCTAACAGTCTGTTGTACAGAGATTCTGATACAGTTGAAATAAAGACAAAATGTTTGTTTGGCCTAAAAATAGAGATCACCTTATTATGTGACCATACCTCAAAACTCATATCTGCACAATGCATCATATGAATTGGCAGATAATGTTGATTTCATCTTCTCTTTATCCCTTTGTTCCTGAAATCTATCACTTATTCCGACTGACCTGCTATACAACCCTATGTTTGTATAAAGCTGAAGAAACTTGTCTTTTCTCTGAGTGTGATCTGTTCCTCCATTTGTAAATTGACGAGTTCTTGTTGAGTTGATGTGTTGTACTTTTAAAAGAAACCTATTTGTTTTTTTGATAAATGTCATGTCTGTAATGGTAAGCATGATGTTGCCGCCAGTTACCAGCTAACTTGGCTTAACAGCCAAACAATCTGCTAGAAAGAGATTATTTATCTGGCTTATGTCAAATGCAACAAATATTTCTTGCCAACACATCTAAAACTCCCACATTAATGTGTTCAGTCTTGTTTGTTTAGTCTGTGAAGGACTGTGAGTATAAAAACAACAGAGCCAGGCTAGCAGCTCCCCGCTTTCCAGTCTTTATTCTAAGCCAAGTTATGTGGTTGCTGGAGGAGACGTCATGTTTATTGCACAAAGAGTGAACATTATGTCAATCTTCACATCCAGACTTGCAGCAAGACGGGTATGTTTTCAAAAATGTTGAAGTATCAGTAATCATCATCATTATTATTTTTTTTTTAAGGGCAGATTTATTAAATTGACATTTTTACATTAGGATGTCATAAACTTTCCTCCCAAAAATATTAATTTGTCCTATAAAACATTTTTTCCTTGATGATTTAAAAAGAAAATGCTGTTTACTCCTGTGTGTGTTGATCTTCACTACAGTCTGATGGCTACTGGTGTAGTCATCTCAAAGTCCCTGTTAGAGAAGATAGGAGTGTGGCAGATTCAGACCCAGCCAGCTTCTCCTGGCCACTAATCCACATTTAATTGAACTCCAGAGACTTTGAAGTGAGGCTGTGATGCAGGCAGGTCTTATTCCTTAGAGAGATAGCAAAGGAGAGGCTGTCCCCAGCTAAAGGCCTCAGCTGGTCTGCTCTGCTTGTCCCCTGGCTTTAATGAGCTCCTTTAACTTAACACTAGGCCTGGGCTACAAGCTCGCATTTGAATATTTTTGATTAATAACACAAACTCTGAACCATGCTGTGACAACCTTAAGTGTCCCTTTTACCTTTCCACCATATCCCCGTATGCCCTCCCCTGTCAGCAGATGCTTTTGAGACTACAAGCAGAGGAGGAAACAAACGCCTAGTTAACAAAGCAGTGCTAAGTAGGTTAGCAGCAAATCTAAATGCTGGATAAGTAGGAGTACGAAACACGGGGGCAGAGCTGAGCATCTGGGTCTGTCAGGCACGGTGACAGCCATCAGAACAAGTTACTCTGACAGCCACCACAATCTCCACAGGGACAGATTAAGCTCAGCTCATCGAAGCATTTTCACATCTAGAGCCAGCTAACATAATACTGTTTGACCCCTGTCACAGCTACCTCCATGGAAATAAGAAAATGGCCCAATCACAAGTTTAGCATAAAATATGCCCGTCCTTGTCACATTGAACCGTCTCTGTACGTTAAAGCTGTTTGCTTTTTGTGGCTCATCTTTGCTGTGATATCCTGATATTCATCTTCACCTGTGTGCTGTAATATGGATGGTCCTTTAGTGAACTAAACGTTTCCTTCACTCCTCCTCCATTCTCTTGCTGAAGGAATCTCTTTTTCATTGAGGCTGATCAATATAAGACATTAATCGTGCTGCTCAGGCCGTCAGGCCATCACCGTGTGAAAAATGAGCTAACCCGAGCCTTCTGTCTGCTCTTCTTTCTCTCCACTTCTACTTCTCCCCGATCTCTTGTGTCTCTTTTTTCTTTAAATTTATTTTCCTTATTTCTTCTTTTTATTATTCCATTTGAATCTACCACTTCCTCCACCCCCCTGTTCCCTTTGGTCTCTTTCTTCTTTCCCTGTCCTGTCTTCCAGATTCTAGCCTACACAGAGGGTCTTCATGGAAAATGGCTGTTCACAGAGATCCGTGCTGTCTTTTCCAGACGCTACCTGCTACAAAATACTGCTCTGGAAATCTTCATGGCCAACAGAAGTAAGACAGCACCCATAATTACTTACAGTATAACTGGTCCACCTTTTTACCGTAACCCTGACGGCCATACAAACAAAGTTTTTGTTGTTTTTGAATTGAAAAACATAGCGGAAATGTATTTGAAGAGGTCAGTGACATATAATTATGATGATAACCTTTAATAAAACAAGGTGTTTCTCTTTGCCTCTCTACAGCTGCAGTCATGTTCAACTTCCCAGACGCTGCCACGGTAAAGAAGGTGGTGCACAGTCTTCCTCGGGTTGGGGTGGGAACGAACTTTGGCCTTCCACAGACCAGGTGAGACATGGAGACATAGATACACATACATACAATGTTTAACTGTTGATTATCAATGCTGCAGGTTTGTGTACATCACCACCAGAAAATTAAAGTTCTGGGAAAACAAAGGAGGCAGAGTGAAACAGGACTTTATAATCAGTTTTAGATTGTGATGACATCTTGCAGCTTGCAGCTCTGAAAACCCTTATTGATCCCTGAACTTAAAAGACACAGACTGTACATTGTTCCTGCATCACAAAACTCTGACCTGAATTTTTTCCCTCCTTTCTTCCTGCCACTTGCACACATGGGCTGAGCACTGATTTTTTTTTTTTTTGTTTTTTGTCTGTATCCCTCCCACTCTCTCCTCACCTCCCAAACATAATTGGCTTCACACAAACATAGTCCCGTCCATTTATTTATTTCCATCAGTGTGAAGCAAATAGTTGCTTGTAAGCCTGCAGGGCACACACCCCCAGACTCCCCCACAGCCCTGCCTCACTCACATTATGTCTGCTCTGTGTCCGGGCCGCACTAAAGCCAAACCCACCCTAACTGCTGGCATATGTCTTGTGAAAATCAGGAGGAAAAAAGGTAGTGCCCAGGAAGGTCTGTCATACACATGAGTTATGTGATACATTATGTTGTAGAGAATTATTTTCTCAATGTTTTGGAAAGAATATGGATGAATATCTAATATAAAACTTTGCATTAAAGTGCAAATCATAGACTTGATGACTGCAGGTTTTCATGAGTCAGGACTTAAACTTCCAAACAGAAGACAAATTCAAAGACATGGTGAAGTATAAATCTCTCTGTGCAGGGATTTCTTTCACTTTCATTCCTCATATTGTGAAATTTTAGCCACCGTTCATCTGAGTTACAGCAGTCGCTGTCCAGGAGGGATTTGTGAATATTCTGGTAAAGTGAAGTGTTTGCGGTCAGAGGGAAATATTTGCTCGATATTAGGAAACACTGCATCTAGCAACAACAACAACAGTGAGGGCTGTGGAATCAGTGCACCCATTGATGAATCAGTGTGGATGTAGTCGTGTGTGTGTGTGTGTGTGTGTGTGTGTGTGTGTGTGTGTGTGTGTGTGTGTGTGTGTGTGTGTAACATAAGAGTTGGTGTCTGTGTGTGTATCATAAGAGTGTGTGTGTGTGTGTGTGTGTGTGTGTGTGTGCTGAGCTCATTAATCAAGCTAGTTTGCAGGCCAGGGACACCTTGGCTCTTTGACCCGAGGACAGCTGTGCAGGCCAGCTCAGTGTGTACACACACACACACACACACACACACACACACACAAGCATCTACAGCCACTACAACTCAAATTTATTTTCTATCCGGACTCCTACACCACATTTTATTCTACTTAATATTGTTGCTCGTAATTGTAAGAACCTAATTTTGACAGTATCAAAGCCTTCTGTCTTTCATCAACTGTGATGTAATACACAGGAGATAAAAAGAAACAATAGAAATCTACATAGAAAGCACATTCATGCGTATTATTGCTTCTAATATCAGATATAGTTTGTGGTGTAGTACACTTGTATTTGTGAAGTTGTGTTTTCACCTTTGAGGGTCCTAATGACCATAATCTTGCACCATGACAGTGATTAATTCCATCATTTTCTTTTGTTTTAATTGGATTGGGGGTCATTTGTTTTCGTCCTACAGCATACATCAAGCTCTGGGGCCTTGTTTGTGTGTGCACACGTGCACACAAATATCTGCATTCGACCCAGTTTATGGCATATTTGTCTTCTTAATTAGCAACAGTGTAACTTCAGTAGATTTTTCATTTAATGACATGTGTATTACCAAAGACTAATAAAGCTTGAGGCTTTTTTCAGTCTAAGCTCTGCTCTAGTGATGTTTAGACTGACTCTGTCTCTGTACTGTTTGGTAACATTTTTTCCATGAGATCACCAGGACAAGACCATTTGTGAGAAAGTGATGACAGTTGTTTTAATATGTGTCACACTCTGTTTGTCTGTATAGGAGAATCTCTCTGGCCACACCAAAGCAGTTGTTCAAAGCGTCCAACATGACCCAGCGTTGGCAACGTCGGGAAATCTCCAACTTTGAGTACCTCATTTTCCTCAACACCATCTCTGGTGAGGACACCTCTACCCATCACCTGTGTCGTGTTATTGTGTGGCACAAAGGAGACACACACACAAAAAACTAAAGCTGCAGAAATTATTTTCGGTGTTGTGGGGATATTGATTCTATAAGTGTGTCACTCCACCAGGTCGGACCTATAACGACCTAAACCAGTACCCAGTCTTCCCGTGGGTTATCACCAACTACGACTCAGAAGAACTTGACCTCACTCTGCCCAGTAACTTCAGAGATCTGTCGAAGGTAAGACACCAGCAGCACATCCCCTTCTCCCCCTCTCACTGGTCTGCTTTTCCTTAATTGCAAAGAGAGAGAGGGATTGTGTGTGTGTGTGTGTGTGGGGTGGGGGGGGGGGTGGGGGGGGGGTTGTCCATTTAGTTGCTGTGTAATTGCCATTGATCATAGTTTAGTGAACCAGCTCCTTAATCACTGATTGCTATCTTGACACAGGGGTAGTGATGTCATTCTCATTCAATTACTCATGTGTTTTAGTAAAACAATAAATATTACTGCAAGTTTAACAATTTTTCATTTTTTATTTTTTTTATCACTTCTAGTCTTTCTTGAGAATTGAGTTGAGTTGCATCACACAAATATAATAAACTAAGGAGATAATGGTAAATTCACTAAAATGCGAGTGATGTACATTA
This sequence comes from Caranx ignobilis, assembly GCA_021432705.1. Classification (NCBI taxonomy): domain Eukaryota; kingdom Metazoa; phylum Chordata; class Actinopteri; order Carangiformes; family Carangidae; genus Caranx; species Caranx ignobilis. Next base: position 6,766,695 of record MU269982.1, read on the forward strand.
TGGATGATCTCTATGATTAGTTGGTTGAGAAAGTCCCGCCCTGCTGCAGTTAAAGCAGATTTAAGCCCCTCATGTTCTCCCTCTGTGATTCCCATATTCTTGCTTATAGGTGTTCTTTTCAGTCCATAATTGAAAGTACATGATTGAATTCTTTCAAGGTTGACCTTCTGCAAGCACCCCAGGAAGTGAAGTAGTACTCCCTGGTAGCTCCTGGCATCAAGTGATTGGACTTAAAACAATGAAACCTGCCCCGAGATGCTCCCTGGCACATAAATACACACGCTCACGCTGCTGAAATTGCTTAAAAGAGTCTCCCCCATATTATAAGTAGACATGCAATTATTTACTCGCATGAACTCCCTCCCTTACACACGCAGAAAAAAGAAGCCTAAAAAACACAGCCTCCAAAGCTTTCCAGCTGCCCTTGTCGGGCCTGAGGATCAGTTGTGTGTAATGGTGTCCAGTGGTGGGAGGACAGAGGATTAGTTGTAGAGTGAGATGATTGAGCGACTGTCGAGCAGCTGGAACCAAAATGACTGAATAAATCAGCCAAGGAAACAAAAAGGCATGCGTTAATGGACAGGGGATACATCCGAGGAAATGCATTTCAGAGTTACACTTGAGGGCATTTGTTCAGGTCCTAGGGTCGTCTGTGCTCGTGCAGGGTGAGGGCGAGGCAGTGGTGCTCATCTGTTGAAACAAATTACACTCAGACCATAATTAGACTGTTTTATAAAAAGGCAAAGAGCTGCACTGAAGTGGTTGCGGTGGTACCAGAGGTTATAATCTTGTGTACCTGTGTTAATTGTTCAGTTATCTCTTTCATGTGATGTACCCGAAAGTTTATACACTGTTGTGTGTCTCATGCTCAGAGATGCTATGGCAGCTTTTTCACTGTGATTCTCAGAATTTCATGAAACTGCACAGCTCTTTTATAAACTGTTACATCACCTCAAAGAATGTACCCTTGCCTGTGTTTGACTGGCAGCCCGGGATGACGCTGCATCAGTTTTCAACAAAAGTTGAGCCAGGTTCTATTTTTTTTTTCTTTTGACAGGCGACATTGGAGCTCTCTGTGTTTTGGCAGCCTGGATGTGATTTAATGGAAATGAGTGAAAAATCTTCAGCGTCTCTTTTTGCTTTGAAAAGACACAGCTGTCAAGACAGTTTTAAGTTTCTCAGAATTCATGTCATCAAACATTATGCCGAAACACAATGTGAAAATAAAATCCATGAACTCTTTTAGGCGTTTTCACACCCAAAGTTCATTTGCTCTGGTCTGATTCACTCAAGTTTGTAAACTCATCACTGCATTATTACAAATAATGTAAGAGTGTTCAGGAACCGTCTAGCTCAATTTATGAGTTAATCTGTCAGTGGGTTTGGATCAGGTTTGGGACTCTTCTGCAACAAAAATGAAACCACACTAGAGTTGGCAATTGTTTTATTCTCAACCTGAGTGCTTTACATATGCCATTATCACATCTGCCCATGTGAGCTGAGCCAAAGGGGACAATGAACCAGACGACAAACTAGACAACAAATCTCAGGTCTGAAGTCACCCTGAGGAGCTGAAACGGTTGAAGGATGGTATCAGTACAGTGTGATCCAGTGTGATACAGTTACCCTACATAAATACCATGGCTGTCAAACACAGGCACACATGAGCCATCCACTCACAGGTCCAATCTTTCACATGTTGTCATATACTTTCAAACACCCCAACAGTCAACACCTCGTCCCTTCAGTTCTCCTCAGTCCTGCCCCCCCCCCCCCACACCCCCCTACCTCTGGTCTGCTCCTCTGTGTCTCCATCCTCTCCTTTTATCCCTCCCAGTATAGCCTTCCCAACTGTATGAGGCTGCATAATTTCTCTGTTTATCTGGCTTCATGTTGCCCAGTGGGCTGAGGTGTGACAGTTGTGCTCTCTCCACCAACACACACACACAGACACTCACACAAACATGCAGCCCGCCTTTAGCTTCTTCACTCCTATTCTGCCTCCTGCTCTTCTCCTCTGCACTGCCTTTTGGAATTTGGACAGATCAGCCTCTGTGCTCAGTCGAGCCTCGCAGCCCCAGGGACTAGATGAAGTAGGGGAGATGGGTGAAAGGATGAGTAACAGAAAGACAATTGCAGAGCAAAAAGAAAGAGGAGGGGAGTCTGTAAGAGAGGAAGAACAACATTGTTCTCCTTTCTCCTCTGAGGGTGGGATAGCAGCAGAGAGGAGGAAGGGGAGGGGAGGGTGCAGGCCAGTCTTTATTATATCTGTTTTATTCATGTTGTTGACACGTGTGTGAAATCAGTGTATGACCACTGGACCGTGGCAGACTGCAGCGTCTGGAAAAGGGCAAGAAGCACTGTGCAGCCCCCCCCCCCCCCCACCCCCACCCTCCAACTCAACCCCCACCCGCCAATTCTGCACTCGAAATCATTTGTATTCTGTGTTTCTTTTCTGTGCAGCCTGATGCTTTCTGACTGTTACAGTTCATTCGTGTGTGTGTGTGCTATTTGCCACCTTGCTTTTTCTCTTTTCGTTCTATTGTGTTTCTTCTCTGTCTCTCCCTCCCTGTCTCTCACTCTGTCTCTCTTTCTCACCCTCCACATATCTCTTATCCCCCTCTTATGTCACATTGGTGGTTGTCTCTTATAGAAACAGGTCATCTGAGAAGCCTCCAGTGACATTGAGAAGCCAAATTGCCATGAATGTGTGTGTGTGTGTGTGTGTGTGTGTCTGTTTCTGTGTGTGCATGCGTGTCACACACTGTCATCATCCCTAGCACAACAGAGGCCACACAGAATTTATGTTCCCTGCTGCCAGAGCCGTTCTGACCCCGGGGACTTTCTTATCATAAACTCTAACCTCAACCTGACATCAAATGCCGACCCCCGAGATAACATTGTAGTCACGATAAGCTCACACTAGAACAGACTGCAAGTGCTGTAACTTTGCTTTTTTTTGTTATAATTATTATCATTATTATTCCTCTGCCCTTTTCCTACAGGCCACATCTGCAAACCGTCAAATCTCCTCACCAAAATGCACTTGTCCTACATATATAATAATATTGGTCCATTCAGTTCAACATAAGCCAAAAAGCATCTTCACTCATGTTGCAGAGCTTTTAAAAGAGCAAACAGTTTAAACAGTTGTTAACCTTCTAACTATTCATTAGTTTGTTTTGCATTTACATGGCGACAGAAATAGTGAGGATTTATTGAGCGTTCCCTCTACCTTTGTGCTATAACCTACTACTCACCGCCAGATCAGCTAATGGTGTATTGATTTCACCATACGGGCCCCATATGTTTATCCCCCAGGCCCTCCACACTATTTTCACTGTTTAAATAGGACATTATACATAAACACTCCTTTCAAAAGGCTCTTTTGATTTATGACTCAAAGCCCCAGTGATGCTCAGATCGTTGGTAAGCTATTATACTTCATCACCAGTGACCCATTATTGTTTTAAAAGCAAAGTAGCACTTGGTAATGTTCCTATAATAGTCCTCGGGAAGATCCCTCTCATTCCTGAAGGCAGCATTTCTCTCTGGGTAAACACACCCATTGTGTGGGATAATTCAGAGAGAATATAAGTTAATTTAGGCTAACTCATAACAGATACACTGACACACCTGCAGCATTATGTGGCCTCTATAATCTCAATGTCCATTTTAATGCTTCTATGCATGCAGTGCTTGTGATTCAGAATCGTATATGCTGCAGTTTTAACCAATAAATCTGTTCTCCTTTTGTGCAAAATGTGTAGATTTGTTTTCCATTAACTCTATTACCTGCACATTAGTTTCAGTGTCTGAAGCTTTAAATGGCTCTGGACACCATCTCCTCTGGATCACGAACTGATAAGGACTAATCCGAGATTAATTATCTGATGTTTACTTGCTAGAAGTGGCAGCACAATATTGCTCTGTAGCTTTCTCTCTGGTCTAATTAAGACTATGAGATTGGTTCATTTATCTGAGAGCTCATCAGAGCGCTATTCTTTGCCACGACATATTAGGCCAATCTCTGGTGGGGTGGCGGTGGCGGCAGCAGCAGGCGTTCCATCAACACCCTGCCAGCCGCTCTGCTCTGATGTACGGCGCCGTCACCGCCGCGCTGTTGTAGCTACTGTAAGCTGAGAGCATGAGCCTCACTGTAATTTACAGCAGTAAACAATGCTGCGCGCGTGCAAACCAACAGCCCCCACGTGCACTCACACACAATTCTCTCTCCCTCTTTCTCTCTCTCTCTTTCTGTCACTATGGCACTTTCGGTCTTTTTTTTTATTTTATATGCCTCCTCTCCCTTTTCTTTTTTTAATGAGCCGACTGTTATTAGGGCTATAAATCAGACCAATGGGTGTGATGTATAATTCACTGTGTGTACTCACCCACCCCCAGTGGCCCTGAGGAAGCCCACAGTGTATCACTGTCAGCACAGAGCCGTGCAGCGTGGTGGCACAAGGCGTTTCACTGTGTAAATTCATACAGGCTCAGGAACGCTATTTTACAAAATGGCATCAAATATGCACACGCTAAACTGTGAAATGCAAGTGACTTTGTGCAGCCCCTTTCGTGCATCACTCCCACTACACACAGATACATGTACACAAGCATGCTCCATTACACCCACACAAAACAATAGCCATATCGCAGATCAATATGAAAGCCAGGCACTGGATGAGCCTTGTTGTGACAGGCACCCTATGATATGAAAGAGATCCAATTGATCCACGTCCTACTAGGCCCTCGTCCTCAAAAGGCCATCATTCCATTACCATTGATCTGCAGTGTGTGTGTGTGTGTGTGTGAGAGAGAGAGAGACAGAGAGATGAAGGGGGGTTTGAGAGAATGAGGTACAGCCAGCCGAAGACTAATAAAAATTGAACCAGCCTGAAAGTGATTTCTATAAATGAGTATTTAAATAATAGCAGAGTAGCACAGGATTATTGGTTTTTGGAGAGCAATGGAAAATTAATGCAACTTACCCATTTTTCTAGACTGCAAATAGGGCCAGTGACCAGTGTATTAGTTACAGATTAATAAAAGTCGAAATAGAGGAATCCACAGCCTTGCTATTGATATTCCTGGTGGGCACTCTTTCATTGGAGCACATTAGTTTTCTCTGACAGATTACAGCTGCAGGGGCCCTGTTTCACAGCCTATAAAAAGCACTCTGTGGGAAAGGATTGATCTCTGTCTGAAGGGAAACATCATCTAATATTCATTTGAGATTGCACAAAGGTTACTTGCTTTCATTTGCCTTGCAATGGTTGTACTGCTAAGAGTGCTTCCTGAATATATTCACGGTACAAGTCAGCACTGCCTGCTTGCTTTCCCTTCACCATCGCACTCGTGTTTGTCATTTCTCGTCTTTATCTCTGCTTTCATGTCAAGCTGCATTTCAAGGAAGTCACAGGTTATTTATCACTCTTGTAACACATTGGAAAATATATTTGATGTTCATGAGTTTTTTTTTTTTCCCCACAGCCCGTTGGCGCTCTGAATCCCAAGAGAGCGGCGTTCTTCTCAGACCGGTATGAGTCCTGGGAGGATGATCAGGTGCCAAAGTTCCACTATGGCACCCACTACTCCACCTCCAGCTTCACAATGATGTGGCTGCTGCGTATGGTAAGTGAAATTATATGAATTATCAGCAATTTTAAATTCGCTGATAATTTACTATTGTTTGCAACATTGTTAGTAATTGCTTTTATTATACTATTACAAAATAAAGCAAAATTCCTCCTCAGCCAATGGATGATACAGCTCACACATCAGGATCCTGTTTCACAAAGACACACTTTGACTTTGACCCATTGCACAAAGCAGTTTCGTTTTAGACTATCTTGAACTACACTTCTGAGAGTGTTTTTGCAAAATAAAATAAAAAAAAAAAAGACCAACCGAGTAACTATATCTAATCACTGTCTAATCACTGATTACCATATTACCATAGCAACAAAACTAGGGTTAGCCGGCGGGGGGGGGGTCTAATGGTTTGTTTTAAATGAATCAGTCTTTATTTTTGCACATCATACTAGTTGCATTAGACTAATCCGTGAGAACTAACACTGGCCTTTGTGAAACCACCCAATGGAAGTGTAGTTATGCGCAGCAAAATGCGCATGAAAATCATTAGTCAAACAATCTTTATTGATTTTTTAAAAATTTACATTCATTAGCTACTTGGTTTGATTCACTGTTAATGCTATCTTGGGTTCCTTTAAACAGATATATTTGTATCAAATTTAAAAGTACACAATATGGATGCTAAATATTGCATCACATCACATGTATATTCTTCCTCATTCAATGTTGAATATGATTCATTGCACAATATGTTGTTTCCATATACCAACATAGCAGCCACAACACAATTGAAATTCTCAAGAATCACATGTATTATCTGTGATTTGATGTGTTTTTTGAGGAGCCTGTGTGGTGCACATGGTGCACGCGGTTCACTGGAGTGCTCTCTTTCGGTACCTTTGAATGGATGCCATCAATCTTTCCATACTGCACTCAAGGGAACGGGAGGTTACTAAGTTTCTCCGATGTGCAGTTTTCTGCTGTTATTGTCCCAGTAGCTCACTGTCTCCGTGACTCCCAGTAGAGTTACCTCATTGATCCCTGCACATCATTAGAGGGCTTATTCTAAAGCCACTTTACCAGAAACCCTCCGCTTAAAACTCTCACTTAAAGATCAGACTTAACATCAGACGGTAACTGAAAACAGCTCATGTCGTTGTTGTCGCTCTTTCTGTGCATTGTTGTGACACTGTACAGTGCACTCAATCCTGTACTGCTGCTTTAAATGCACAATGAGCTGAATGTGCTTAACCTCTTGGACATTTCTTGTTACAAATGAGCCTTACGTCATTCCAGGCTGAACTTAATTAGCCATATATACAACGTTAGTCTGTAGCTGCGGCCCAGCATATTGTGTCCATGTCACTTGGGGGCTGTTGCGTCGGAGAGACATGGCTATTGATCTGTTCTAACAAGATTATACATGATTAGAAATGCATCAGTAACACAAGTGTATTGGCTTTAGTCGCTCACTGGGATTATTGTTATTTCACTTGTTCATTTTTGGACTCCGGTTTGTTAGAGGGTGTATAAAAAGACTAGATTTGGTTCAGATCTGCTGACATAGTGTTGAAGCTTAACAGACTTTTATTGTGTTTTTATTGCACAACAGGGGATTCTGTTATTGCAATCACAATAGCTGTTGTTAAAGTTACAGCAGCAGATTTAGAGCTTTTCTTTTGCTTTTTAATCAACAGGAACCCTTCACCACATTCTTCCTCAACTTCCAAGGAGGAAAGTTTGACCATGCTGACCGCACCTTCTCATCAGTGTCCCGGGCCTGGAGGAACTGCCAGAGAGACACATCTGATGTGAAGGTACTGTACTCACTGATACACACAACAGATCTTTCTTTTTAAGATGGTTAGAAGTTAGAAGAGATAAAGGACTGTGCAATGCAGGAGGATAAATCCCCATCCAGCATCCCCACAGTCAAAGAAGAAAAGGTTTCAGAAAACGTCCAGTCACTACCAATCATTGTCCATTTGCAATGAAAGCTTCCTGGTCTTCTGATCAAAGCGTTAACTAATCCTCATCTGTCCCAGTCGTCTGTGTCAGATTCAGCCAGCTATTACCTGGACTTGAATCCCTGCCCATTGGGCCCCCAAACTCTGAGCTATTGGAGCTGTTGGATCTGCCCTGCAACAGCACAGGTCATTCTCATACTGAAGGCCTTCGAACTCCCAGTGCACACTTTAACTGCTCTCCTAAAACATTTACGACTACAGTCAAGACATTCTCTGTCAAAGCCAGGCTTTTGCTTGGTCTCCTGGCACTCGGTCACTGGATGGGGGTAACGGTGGTGGTGTCGGGGGTTTTGACGCTTGATTGCGTTTACCACCCCCCTCCCCAACATCCCACCGATAAAACATATGGATTGTGTTACTGCCTAGCTGGCCAGTGCTTGATTGCGAAAGCCCAACAAGAGCCCTCGTTTGCTCTCCCGGTCTAGACCTGTCATTGTGGATCAAACTGTGAGAGCTCAACTTCAGATCAAAACAAAGGGGAAATCTGGACCACATCACTTTGTTTCCATGTTCAGTTTGAATCTTTAGCATATTTTGAATGAAAGTCCGTCGACTTCATCCACTTGGACGCACACATTCATGTTCTAGCAAAAGAGGAATTAGCGACTAGATGTATCAATTTAGTATGCTAAGTACACCATTTAGCTTTAGCACTGCAGTCATTGATAGCGACTCTGTCCCTGCCAGAGGGCAAAAAAAGCACCAGTGTTTTCATACCACACCCGTAAAGACGGGGTGATAATAGGTTACAACACCCAGATTCAATGCGTCTCTAGCCTGGGTGACGCTAGCATGACCTCCATTCCCCAATCCCCTGACCCCCAGCCTCAGCCCAAAGGCATCAGAGGGGGATAGAGGATAGAGGATGGGGAGGGGGGGCTTAGAGGTAGCAACAGTGGAAGTGTAGTAGGGGAGCCCAGGGGCCAGAGCCCCTTCCAGTGACCCATGACAGGACAGGATTAGGGATCAGAGGGGCTGGCCTCTGACCAGGCCAGAGCAAAGGGGCCACTGCACATAATGGTCCATGCAAGGCGGGCTGAGTGTTGGGGAGCGAAGCCCTCAAAGTTTTGTTGACGGGTGTGTGTGTGTGTGTTTGTGTGTGTGTTGTCCTGCCACCTCCTGGTCAGATTTACAGCAGTGAACCTGGGTGAGCTTGAGGCCTCGTTAAGAGTTTGACCTTTAGTTTGAGGTCAGATTTTGTGGAGTGAAGAGATTTCAGAAGTGAGGAAGTGCCGTGTTGTTTTAAACTTGTGTGTTTGCTTGCTCATTTGATTGGATGTTTTCACCACATTGATGAGAGGCAGATGTATTGTGCCGCTAATCTGATAAGAGAGAACTGTAATTGTTTGAGTAACTACTTTTTGTATTTGTGGAGACCACAAACCTCTCTGTAAAAATTTCCTTAAACCTGCTCCTCAGCCTCAAGGTTCAGCACAAGTTGTGTTTACAGGATGCCTGCCACGCTGTCAGATGTGTTACTGGCCTGACGGGCTACGGCGTGTCAGCTTGATGTCGACGTCGGCCGGCTCATCTCTGATGTCAGACTGTCAACATGTTTGTATCTCTCTGTCCCTCTTGAGAGGACCAGTCAGCACTTGTAGTCAGTCACACAGGCTTTGTTCACAGATAACAAGACCAGCATCACATCCTTAGAAAAAAAAAAATACTGACCCTGCATCATTTAGTCTCAATGATGGTGATTTACTAATTACACCATGAAATCCAGACTGCTGATAGAATTATATCAGACTGATAATTATTACATGCTTTTATTTACAATGGGGTCCAAATGTTTGAGATACCACTGTCTGTTCATGTCTATTCATTCATTCATTTATATTTATATTTATATTTATATTTATATTTATATTTATATTTATGTCAAATCATGATATACATTATCTCAAAGCACATTACAGGTTAAGGGTGGAGGAGGAGAGAGACCATGAAATGCTTTGTATACTGACTGATACTGAGAAAATATTAACATTTAGTCCCATAAGTAATTGCATTATTATATGGAGTGACAATCAATATCATATGAATTCTTACGCCTTGACCCAGTGATCCAGAAACAGAAACAAAATAATACAAAATTAATGACATGAAGTAGCACATTATAAATGCAGAGAGAGAGAGGAACTCAGTGCATTATGGGAATTGTTCTACATTAGCTTAACAAAGGGAGGTTGCAGGACTTGTCAGCTCTAACTATAATAATGAAGCTTTATCAGAGAGGGCATCTGAGCTCAAACTCCTGTCTGTCTGTACACAGGTGACCCGATGAGGTCTAAGAGTAAAGGTGTCCTCTTTGTTGTAAAGTACAGTACATGTCATGTCTTTTTGTCTTTTACGTAAAGCAGTAAGAGCTGAGAGCCGCTGCTTCAGCCTGGTGTGTAGAGTCGACGAGACATACTCACAACAATAACACTGGAACTTGTGCCTGGAGGACAGTATGGATTCCTCTACATGTTTTTAAGCTCTGACTCGATCTTGATGTTTATGCTCAAGTTCTGCTTTGTTAAGAATAACGAACAGCCAAACATATGGGGTTACATCTCCTGTCATAACTACGTTTCTCGTTGGAGTCGAGCAGTTAGAAAATACTTTGTGTTGTTTGAGACAGCCAAATAAAATCATCATAGTTAGGAAAGAATTTGGTCGACCGTTGGCCCTTTTTTTCCTTTGTTGTTGTGGAAGATTGACATGAGGGCTGCTCACATACAAAGAAAATTAGGGCACTGGAACAGAGGAAAACCACAGTGGAGAGCACGCTAAGAGGTTTTTGACATGTAGTGGCTCAACATAGAGGCAAGCAGCAGACGAGCAGTCAGAGATAGGATTCCCATTAATAATTATACAGTTTAGAAAACATCTCCTTGTTCTCCTGTTCGTCTTTATACTTTTTAATACTCTGATTTACCATCCACACATTTCTACATCTGACTCTGTTACTAGCACTGACTGGTGATTTCCCTGAGCTCTCTGTTACCCACAAGCTAAGTCTGAGTCAGCTTTTTAGGGGAGCTCTGAATTGTTACAGATGGTTTCACTGTTTTGAAAAATGCGTGTGAATGAACCACTTTGAATGTGTTTCTATGCTTTGGCCTCACAGGAGCTGATCCCAGAGTTTTACTACCTCCCCGAGATGTTCATCAATGCCAACAGTTACAACTTGGGAGTGATGGAAGATGGCACTGTGGTCTCTGACGTGGAGCTGCCACCCTGGGCTAAAAGTGCAGAGGAGTTTGTCCGAATCAATCGCCTGGTAAGAACGGAGACGCCTGCTGGTGTAATAAGAAAGTGGATCAGCCAGGTTCAGGCTACTTCACCTGGGAAATACACTGAATACACATATCAGAATACATATACAAACAGTATAATATGTTTGTAGTATCTCTTACTTGGTGTCACTTGAACACACACACGCTTTTTTGTGTCTGGCATATATATATCACAGAACCGTGACTGACCAAAGTCCTGTCAGAGGTTTCAGCCTCTCCTTGTACGAGCTTAGCTGGAAATGCTAATTCAAAGAGACAGTGTTATTTCCTGACTGTCTCACAGTTCTTCCTGTTGCCTGAGCCTCCTGCCTCTCTGACATGCCCCAGCTCTCAGATTGCCGCGTTGACCAAGTGCTCAAACATCACCTCACCCCCTGTCCCTCTCCACTTCCTCACCATCTCTCACTCTCTCCCTGCTCTTGCTTTGTTCACATGGACGTGGCATATGTTTGTGTGTGAGACTGCAAACGTGTTTGTGTGCAGAAAAATAATGCGGTATCGTGTTTCAGATCTCCTCTTCCTGCCCGCTCAGCTCAGAAGCAGAAATATTCAGCGTACGTGTTCGTCGGATGTTGTCAGACCTGCTGTCATATTTTCATTGTAGATCTTTCCTCCTCCATACACACACACAGCTGGGGAACTGAGGTAACTCTTCAGATCAGATTACCTCGCTCTGCTCTAGAAGGTCAAATAGCACCAGATACTTTTACTCTTTCTGTTGGGCCTTGCTGCAAAAGCTTGTTTTCTTACTTTTGGTACTAGAACTTCAAACACTTTTTGACTTCATACAGTTAAATTTATGGAGTTTTACTGATGTATCCTTAAAGACCAGGTCGGCTTGTAGAGGAATTAAAGAAAGAGAAAAATCAAGGAATGGACATAAAGAAGTGTAATGTATTGTATATGAATATGTGTGTAGAACTGTTGTTGATTGGTGTTTTGTTCTTTCACAGACAGTTTTATTTATTTATTTATTTATTTAGAGTAAATCCAGTTGTAGTTTCCTGTGTGATGGGTGCCCACAGTAGTTATGGGTGCTGATGAGGCTGGGTGTGCTCTGTGACCTGTGTAGTCTTGTGGTGGGCTCTGTTAACCAGCCTGCTGATATGACCAGGCCCCTATCATTAATCACACACTTCTCTCTCTTGGGCTGTCAGCGTAGTCCAGGCCGAGGTGGATGTATTTGGAGGGGGGGGGGGGCTTCTCATGGTGGTGGCATGCTGTTTTGCAGTGTCCCACCATCCACCCAGTCCACTGGAGTGTACCCTCTCTTAAATCATAATGTGAACATAAAGGAAAATACTTGTTCATTAGTGTCATCTTGTTTATTTGTCAGGTGTATCTGTAGTGTGTTGCATAATAATCAGTTAGGTAATTGATAATTAATTTATTACAGACAAAAACACATATGTGGTATACATTATTTCTGGTTTGTGCTGGATTGAATACGTTTTATTTTTTTATACTACAGTTAAAATTGAAGTCATCACCTTTTGGGCATATGGACATTTAATAGGCTCAATTAATTGATTTATTCTTTATTCTCTGAAAAATGGAACTTATTGTTTGCTAATGTAAATATTCATCAGTTGTTAAATAATTCATATTTCTCCTGTGTTCCTCACTTTTCACTCAGTTGTAATTTCCATCTTTAATACTCCTGAGTAAATTTTGTTTATAATGTAGAGGTGGAACACGCCCACTTAAAAAACACACCTAATTTGGATCATATTATTGGATAAAACTAAAGATCTGTCAAAAGGGAATATGTGGATTAATATGCTTTGTGCTGCTGCGGCTTTCCATTGCCAGTTTAACTGCACCAGTCTCATCTACCTCTGCTCCTTCAATTTCCTCCGGTCCTTTCCTTTGTGTCCAATTTAGTGCTGCAGGGGCAATTTGGACTTATCCAAACAGTCTATACTCTGGCACAGCTGCCTGGTAGTTACTGCATTCAGGCTGCTACAATTTCAGTCTGCGGTTTCTTTCTCTACCATGTGCAAATTGAGGTATTGATCCAGTACTGTAGCTGAGCCCAGCAGGAAGGTGTAGGTGCACAGACACATAACATGATATCTTATAGAAACCTAAATATCTTTAGATTCTGGAAAGTTGATTGAATAAAAGACGCAATGTGAAGTCATCATCGTTACAATTTTGTAATATTTTATTGACAATATGATTAATGGTTATGAGAGAATAATTTGCAGATTAATCAATACTGAAAACAATGAAAATCCTCCAGTGCTGCAGATCATACAGAGATAGAGGTAAAGGAGGGTGGACCGGAAGAATAAAGGAGAGAATGGGCCGTGGACAAGGTAGAGGGAGGGATGTGTGGGTGGACAGGTCTGTGGTCATGACAGATAGCTGGCATTAGAGGGTGTCAGCTGGCAACTGTGGTACTGTTGGGAGAGAGATGAGCATGGTGGAGAGGAGAGAGGAAGAGTGAAGGAGTTAATGGGCTGTTTGGCTCTCTTTAGCTTGTCTGCTGCTAATGGCCTCGCAACACAAGGATAGACAGCAGGAGAGAACACGCAAACACACGCAGATGCACACATGGTACAAACACACACACGCGTGCCTGCTGTCTCCACTCTGGTTATGAGCCCTAGATGATTAACAGCTAATTAGGGCCCAATCTGGAAAGGCCATTAAAAGGCTCTCACAGTAAAGGATTGCGCTGCTGTGCAAAACGGCAGCTTGTTTTTGTTGTTGGGAGAGAGAGTTGTAAAAAAAAAAAAAAAAAAAAAAAGAAATCCAGGAGAAGATATAAACATCACATCAAACTTTAGCCTGGTTTGTGTTGCTGTGCTGTTGGAAATGTCATAGTTCATCACACATGTTTACTAAAAAGTATGTTGCACAGGAATAGATTTATTCCAAGTATGTGCCTACACAGATTGTTGTTTAACCTCTGGTTTACACAACACTGAAGGCTGAAATGATGAGTTTGAGGTGCTGGGAAATGGTTGGATTCTAGACAGACACACAGGAGACAAAGCACCTCTGCACCCTGTAAGCTAAGCATGCACCTTCACCACACTGAAGTGCCTACAGTATACTTAAACGCCTGCTTGTAAAGGCACACTCCCTTTTCCTTGGTCCATCACACACCACACACACACACACACTGAGACACTGGGGTCTTGAGGCGGCATGCCACAGAGATCAGGGGCTGCTTGTTGTTTTTACCAGGAGGTCGAAGGAGAGGTTAAGAACTTGATCCCTCCTCCACCAGATAACTACATGTCTCTGGGCACTGTCAGCCTCTCTGACATTCCTCTATATATGACCACATCTCACTTCTCTGCTCTGCTAGCCATTAGCACGATAGCAGGTGACGATGATGTGTCTATGCTTGTGTATTTCTGTGCGCGTCACTCTTGACCTGTGTTATGTAGCAGACCTAACTACAGTCTGCTCTGCTGTAGTCTCTCCTACTGTGAATAGTCAAAGGGTGGAGCTGCACAAATGGCGTTTTCAAAATCAAAGTGTTTAAACACAAGAATGCAAACATTCAATAAATCTTATGTTTTAATTCATGTTGAATATAACAACAAGAATTGAGTGTAACAAAAGTGTCAGTGTGATTGTTTCAAAACAGTTCGTTAAAGTAAATTTTAACATTGATTTGTTCAATCAATACTTTACGGCATTTTTAAATGAGTTTTTCTTCCACAGACATGGGATGGTGCAATCACCATCTCTTATTTGAGCTCTTCAGGGTCCATTTGCTGCTCCGCGTTCACGTTTGGTTTCTTTCAGTCATCTGTGCTCTTGTAGCGCTGCTGACAGACCTGCAAACCACACACATGGGACAGATGGGCAGCACATTACTTTTGGCCCTTTTCCCCCTTTATAAAGCATCTGCTCACTCAAAGCAGTGACAGAGACATCAGCTAAACTGCCCTCACAGAAGGAGAGGGAGACTTTCCCTCTTGTTGAATGGGCAAACCCAACTGAGTGATAGGTCAGAAGCTGATACTGAGAAGCTTGACCACAGATCACCGCCACATGTGGTAAACCCTCACTGTAACTTGACATCTCTGCTCAACGGACATGAGACACTGAAGCAATCTGTGTGAGTCTGTAAAAGCCAAATACAGTTTTCAGCATGTGGCTACCCAGTGCGTTATTACTGAATAACTTCTTTGTTAGAGTATTGACCTCTGGGATATAGGAACGTTTAAGGGTTGTTTTGTTATCACATAGATTGATACCTGTGCTCTGTTACAAGCAACAGATGTATATGATATATGATTTTCTATAAGATGATAACATGCTGCCTGACCTTGATACTGGAGTTTGTCCAAAGTGCAATAAGAGCTCAGCCATCCAGACTTTGTCATTTAATCTTTTCATCTTTTCTGCAACATCTGAAAATGATCTACTGATTTGAATACAATGTGAAATCTCCAGGTCAGGGCCTACATCACGTTAGATTTGAAAAAAACTCCATTAGTTAGGAAATCCAAAAACATAGAGTGTTGAGTGATGTAAAAGTTACGTAATTGTCACTGGAATTACATTTTTGATATCTAATCAGGATTCACTCAAATGATTTGACAAAAAAAATCTCGGAGTACTCAGTGGCCGTGTGGTTAGAAATCATGTCCCATGTTGTGCAGGCTATGTATATATATATATATATATATATATATATATATATGTATGTATGTATGTATATACATACACACATATATCCAATGCAGGTGTTGGACAGATATGATAAGATATCCAGTGTATGCTGAAGTTGCTTGTTTCGTGAGTGTGTCTTATCTTCTGCCCTCCAGTGGTCAGAAATTTCCAGTGAATGGTCATTTCTACTGATCTGTATGATAGAGTTGCAGATTTGTCCTCACAGCTGTCGTCGTAATAATCACCACAGTAATCTCCCCGGCAGAGGTAAACATCCACGTGACTGCTGAGCGCTAACAGACATGTGTCATATCAATATGAGCCATATCACCTTTACCCCCCAAACTTCATATTTACTCACACTATCACCCTCTTTGAAGGTCCTCCTCTGAGGTTTGTCACTTTGATATGCCGACAGCTCTTCACACTTAGAAATACTATGTCATCATAGCAGACAGGTCCATTATCGTACCAGGTTATGATCAAGTGAGGGTGTAAGGGTATGTTTTCTTTCTGATAGGATGTTTTGTAAACTTGAATTTTATGGCCAACACTCAAAGCATTTTTTAGATCTTCTATGTCGTTGTGCAGAGTTACCCAGTGGCTCTATATGTGAGACGTGAAGGAGAGCCGGGCACAGAAGATGAAAGCATGTCTCACATTTTTTCCCACAAGACGCGCAGCCAGACATGATAGGTTCCCCCCAGCTCAGACCACCAGCTACACAAAGTCAAAGATCATCGCTGTTTACATTCACCTCTCATCCGCACCACATTCTCTGATCAGACACCAGCTGGGACGCACGTAATACCGTCGTTCCCACCAGCCCTGCATGTCGTATTCTCACAGGAACCCCACAGGAATTCATGTATGAGCTGAGGTAAACCACTGCGAGGACCAGTCACTAACCGCTAAGATACACTTACGCACTTGTGAATGACTGAGTGAGTGAAAATCTTAACGTTGTCTGGCCCAGCGTGGCCTCATGTAACAGAACACAGTTTACCATGTTAGCCTAGTGCTAATCTATTCCCCTGGTGTCTTCCACTGAAAGCCTTGTTGTTGGATGGGAACTAGCACGTGGGGTAGGAGGAGGGGGTTATCTGGCTAATGTCAGGCAGCGCTCACTGTAGGAGTATTGTCATGCATAAGGGTAGACATGTTTACTGTGTGCTCAGTGTTTTACGAGCTGTCCCCCCTTCTTCTCTGCCTCCCCCTCTTCCCTGTCCATCCCTCCCCCCCTCTTCTTCGTCCTCCTCTTCAATGATGTAATGGAGGAGACCGATGAGAGCCTGAGAAATGGGATGATGTACTGCTGCTGACATACTCACTCACTAATGTTGTCCTTCTCCCTCTTCCTGCACTCCTCCACGCTCTCGTTTTACTTCTGCCAAAGTCTACAGAGATGCTTTTTTGCAACATGCACTGTTTTCATACTCACTCCACCTCTGTCTGTCTTTGCCTCCAAAAACTTGTTGTCATCTCGACTTCCTTTTGAAAGAATAGTTGTCTTTGCCCTCTGCCCCTATCCCAGTCTCATGTGTCCATTCATATATGTCACAAATTTAGATATTCATTTTCTTGTTGACACAGAAACATATAATTATGATCTTTGTAGCTGTGCTTGTGGCCTGGCTCTAGGGATGGTAATGTTGGCCTGTTGGCCTTTTTGGTTCAGACTGAAATATCTCGATAGTTATTAGATGGATGCCATAAAATTTGGTTCAGACATCTGTGTCCTCCAAAGGATGAATTATAATAATTTGTTGATCCCCCAACGTTTCATCTTGTGCTGCTGCCACTGTGGTTTACGAACAAAATTCTGTAAACTGACACTCAGCTGTACTTTTTTTTTTATGTCTTGGTGTATTTTATATTTAGTACTTTTATCATCCCTGTACCAAAGTATAAAATTTGAGCAACAGAGATTTTTAGACATAATAATAAGTCTTCTGCATATATTATTATGATCTGAAAGCTGTTGACAGATAAGACACACACAGTACCAAGCTGTAGCGCCCAATAACCTCTCCTAACTACACTCAAGCTGATCAGCTGAGTCATTCATCCTAATCATCTCCACTCTGTGTTGAAAGCCTCCACACCTTCAGACCGTTTGGTCCTCCAGCCGACGTTGTAATCATCTGAGACAACAATGCCCCCCTCAACAGCTATCCAAATATCCTCCTCAGTGCTTCTGTGTTTAATCAGCTCTGACTGTTGACTTAGCTTTTGCTCCTACTGTGGATGCCTCTTACAACGCTGATGATGCACTTTCTAGCTTGTTAGCCTTTATAGATCAAGTGGACAGACAGTTAGATTCTCAGTTGTTAATTATTAAATTATTTTAACATTTCTAAACGTAACTTCCACTTTGACCATGTAATTATTCATTATCCAGCATCATACTGTTTGTCAACTAAACTAAAAGAAGACAACAGCTACAGTATCAGTGCCTTTCATTTTCTTCAGCCATTTGCCTCTCAATCAGTGTTGTTTATTCTGTTGTCTGTCCTGTAAATTGGACCACTTAGTGCATTCTCACAGTCTACACCGCGCCATTTGTCTGCCTAAGACAAAAATCCACCGTGACATGTTTGTTTTGGGGAGATACTTTCCCAATCACTGCTCATTCTACGTCTTTTCACCCCATCACACGATACTGTTGCTTTTCAAGTGGGCAAGGGATATTAAGGAAGATGGGAGGAGAGCGAGTGGGAGAGCGTTGAGGTTAGAGTTTCAGGTTCCACTTGCCAGCGAGTGCCTCCGTTGACCCGTAGCCAGAACTCTCACGGTTGTGACCTATCTAATTAGTGGAGCAGGAAAGGAGGGGGGAACTGAAGTAACACACAACCCATCTGGGGTTCTCTTGGTGTGTGTGAATATGAGAATAAAGGAAATGGTTTGTTAGCTGCGCGGCTGCTCTAAGGCTCTCATTCCTTACGTCACCCATTTCTTTTTTTTTCTTTTTCCTCTTCCACGTTTGGGGCCCCTTTCTTTTGGCTGGCTACAGGCTTCCTCTGCCTGCTTCAAAATGACACTCGGCTTCTCATTTACAGCGAGCTAATAAGCCCTTTAATCAGAGTGCTTGTCAACCTCAGGGCAAGCAACTCCAGAGGAGTTGATCCAAAGGATCAGATGACTGGAAGAAAGAACGGGGGGGGGAGTAGCGCTGAGAGTGAGAGAATATGTAAGAGGGAAAATAAAAGGCGGCTGTTGAACTTGGAGGAAGAATAGAACTAAAACAAAAGGGGATGATAATAGACTGGCTTCTGCTGAGGATGATGATGTTTGGTGCACTTGGAAATGCGTAGATCTAATGGGATTTAATAATCTGTTTAAATAAATTGCACAATTAGAATATAATAAGACTAAACAAACCTTGATTTAACTACTGCTTCAGAGTCATTGTGTTCAACATGTGTGATTTTTCACTGCCACACATGCTGAACGTGCTTTTCAGGATGTTTTGATCAGCTCATTCTTAAACAGTCGTTTTACTATATACAGACCTGACAAGTGTTTGCTTTATTCATCCGTAATCGATGCAAAAGAAAACAGCCTGCCGCTGACAACACTCCGCATATAACATGTGCATTCAATTACACATCCACACCGTCAGTGACACACATACACAGCCACACGCACGGACGCTCGCATCACCGCTTGCATGCAAATGATTGGATTGATTTGTTAAGTGACATTTTAACTTCCTTACAGACAGCTCTCCATAAGTCCTTAAAAGGGTTTTTTAGGACCAGTGAGGGTTGGAGGAAAGTGTTCAGTGTCACCTCGTTAAGGCCGAAGTGAAATCCAGCTCAATCCAGACCATAAAGCTAACCACAAACCACAGTGAGGCACACACAAGCTCACTGATAGGCCCAGCGCAGCCCTGCAGAACCTGTGGCAGAGTCGCACACTTTTACTTTTGAGTAGGAAAAGATCATCGCTTAAAGTGAGGTGCAAAGAAAAAGGGATGGAAGTAAAACACACCCACTTGCAAACAACAAAAGCTTTCAGAGGTGACGCTGAAGACTCGCCAGTGAGTCCAGATCAGACATTTCAGCTTTTTTCTCTCCTGAGGACTCAGAGTAAGCTTTGTTTAATGTCGAGCAGCTGGTTAATTACAATCACTCGGTCTCCCCCACTCTGATGTCTGAAAAACAGATAACATGTTTTTTATGTCCTCAGTCGAGAATATATCTCTCTTTAAAGTATAACATATAGTATTGACGGACACAAAAACTGTCATTCTTTTTGAGTGTTTTAGTGTGTATGTGTGTTTCTTTTCTCACACTCAAGCCACAGATGTTTCAGAGAGGAAGAGAAAATGAAAGTAATCTGAAACTTGCACTTGGACAAGTCGTATTGATTATGATACATTTTCATTAGGATTCACATCACAGCTCAGAAAACTGGCGCTCAGGCAAAATAAGCATGAAATTCAGAAAGAGAAAATAATGATACACATTTGAGTACTCAGTGGTTTTCGTGTGGGGGTGGGGGGGGGGGGGGGGGGTGATTACTGTAAATGATTACATTTCTCTGCATTGGAGAATAGTCCAAATTGTTGTTGCCATTGGAGACAAGTCACAGTACACAACAAAGGGGGGACCCCCCATGCTTCAAAGGTGTACTTTGTCAAATCAGTAACAATAGAAATGTGGGATTCCGGTGACTTCTACCCCCTATCAGCATTTACATAAAGGCATGCTAAATTATTCATTAATTATCAGAGAGTCCCTGTGGATGGGGATGACACACACACTGGCTGCTAATTGGCCCATCAATAATCCTGCCTGGTTCTCCTGAAGTGGCTCCAGATCCCACCTCAGGAATCTGCTATCTGCCCCAACCTTCTGCTCAACCATTTCCACAGTGTGGCTCTACACGAGGAGGCATTTCCACACCTGCTCACCTGGCACATCATCAATGTGATATCAGAACACACCTCTCTCTCTGCATTTAAATATCTTGTCCAACAAGTAGCCTCAGTTAATGACAAGCCCATGTTATGGTAGGAAACGATGACCGAAATGTTGATTTAATCACAGCTTCATGTTATTGAGACTATATTAGTATGCTGTTGTTTGTACTGTCGTTCACACAGTATTTGGTTTTTTTTTTTTTTTTTTAATGAAAACAGCCTCTTAAAGCAGCTGGGTATTGTAGTGTTTAGTGCATGGGAGCCAAGTAGCTGTAAAATGTGCATTTTTGGGTTTTGGGACTTTTATCAGCTGCAAATTTGTTATTAAAGTATTTATAGCCACAGGCCAGTGACAAAATAAACTACATCCCCCTTGTTCAGCATAAGAAAGGAGGCCCGTGCAGTATTATGGCATCGTGAAGTAATTTATAGATAATAAGAAATGATAGAACACCAGAAGAGTTGTTTTTTTCATTCCTGTACAATAAATTATCATCTGTAGAGAACTCGTTTTCAGAACCTTTTTCTAATGAGTGAACTCTGGTAAGAAACCGAAGTCTAGACTAAGAGTGAGAATAAAGCTGTCTTTTTATTATATTCTGATCTGACTGTTGTTGGTGACGCTCTGCTGTTTTCTAAAAAGCTTTGAAGAGATGTGCTCGAGGCAGTTCGCTGTATCGCTGTTCGCTCTGGGCAGAGGAAGATATTTTATCTGATATTTATTCCACTGAGGTTAAATTCTTACACCGAGACTTCAGTCACAGAGAGCTACAGAGCAGTTTTGTCCGACAGATGGAGACAGACAAAACGAATACAATCGTATAAACACACCTATATACATATCATGGCTTCAGAAAGAATTCACAGTCCTGTACTTTTTACACAATTTACTATGTTGTAGAATAAATGGATTAAATCAATCTTTTCGCCCATCTGTCTACACTCAGTAACCCGTAACAACGAGGTGAGAACAAGATTCAATTTTTTTTACAAGTTCATTAAAATCTTAAAATGATAGTTCTTCCAGTGCCAAGGCAGCACACACACACATAGGCACGCTCGTTTATTCCATCTCCCTCCCACTTCAAATGGTACATGCAAGTGATTTCCATAAAGGCGGGCCTCTGGAGAGGGAGCTGCAATAACATGGCTGTCTTTGTTTCCCCATGCTGATTGACAGTAGATTGCAGTGCACATTAAATGCCCATCAGGCCCAGCTTTAGTTTTAGAAACAGGGGAGCAGGGCCTGTCAAAGGTCAATCCTAGCGCATAATGAACTGATCTCTCTCTCCCTCACACACACACACACAGACACACTCACGCTCAGTCTGCCCACTATTAAAGTGAGCTTGAATAAAGAGGGTTTCCCTGGCTTATAAATGTTACATTAATAAAAAGGATTGCCCTGTGACACAAGCCTTTAAACACGTTAACATACTGTGAACACACTGATGCCAGAGGGACACAGACATGGAGTCTAGACTGTCTTACACTCTGGGGGTGTTCTGTTTTATTTTAATACTAACTGTTAGTTTCCCTTTGTTTCAGTTTGTGTCCCCATAGTTCAGCCCTTAACGCTGTGAAGGGAGTGAGTCACATGAAGTGGAAGAGAACAGACAAATATCTCTCCATTTGCTAATTTTGTCAGGTCTACAGCTCTCAGAACAGTGCTTGAGTCTAAGTGGGGCATTGTCCAAAATGCCAGTGTGTGTAATAACCATAAACCTACAGTACACACGGATTAGTTTTACATCTATGACATAAAAGCTGTACACACAAACTGTCCTTTTAATAACACGCCAGGGGAATGCTTGAATGATTTTGATAATTATGCCATGACTGTACCTGTGACACCGTTGCTGCTTACTTTGATACAAAATTCTCACCTTTATGATGTTGCTTAAACAGAAGTAGTTGTCCAAGGACATTGTCAGAATCAAACTGAGGAAAGGTGACAAAAGTTTGAGCAAACATTTCAATAGAAGTAAATACATGAAGGAATGAATAGAGAAATGAAAACTCATTTAAAAAAGAGCGTTGGAACCGAAATTAAATATACTGTAAAAATGACATGAAAGGAAACGTTAAAATAGTTGTCATGACAAAAGCCATTTATGACATTCCACCAAAATATAGAGACTATACACAATTCTGAACAGTTATGGACAAATCACTTCTGTTTGCCACATTCCCACATGGTGCAATGTGCATGGTAGCAAAGTGTACCATTGTGAGTCACACAGCCCAACATAGTGGTGTTTTTACACATTTCCACACAGTAAATCAAAACGTCTTTTAAAGCTTTGTCTGCTGCATTTGTTTCCCCTACTGCTTCCTACTCCTGCATGATCCGCACAGGATTTTCACTGCAGAGCTTTTCATCAGCTCAGATCATGGAATCTGTGACAGTATAAAAAAAAAAAAAAAATTTTTAGTCAGTGCTCAAGTTGCAGTAAAAACATCATCGCACCGCACACAGTCTCCTCTTTATGCTCCTGCCCCCCTCCCTCTTCGATTGAAAGTTGTAATTAAGAGAACGGGGAGGAATCCGATGCTGAATGAGCTGTCAGAAAGTCACATTTAAATGAGGGATGCGCTGGTCTCTGCAGTGAAAATTTAAATTATATAAATTGCCATTTAAGTGTAGCACAGGCTAATGTTTTGTCACAAATTAATGTGACACAAGGCAGCAATGACAATCAAGGGCTGCCTCATTCTAATTTGGTCGTGTTTAGAGGGCTTTTGTGAGCCGACAGCTTTACACAAATTAACACAATTGCCTGTTTTTATGAGGAAACCATAAATGTTTTTTCCCTCCTTTGCCGACTAATGAGGAGAGAAAACGGCTCGTACCTCAGCGTTATGGCGATGCAGAGACGTCTGCAAGAGAGCAACATGGTGCTTTTATCCACCCACAACCAACAGAGACGAGAACAAAGACAGAGAGTGAAACGGCTCCCTAATGAACTACAAGAGTCCTCTAATGTTTTGATGCTCCCACATGATCAGATATGGATTTGCTGCGCTTTTTGCTCGTTACAGAAATCATTGGCAGATTGTGTCACAGGAACAATTAGCAGAGGAAGTGTGCTTTCTCAGAGGAGTTCATCTTGGAGAGACATTAGTGATGAATGTGCTGTTCAGTAATGGGATGAGGAACATGTTAGGGGAGTAGCATTTGGTTAGAGTATGGTGTGTAAATGGCGTGCATCTGTTGACATTGACAATACTCCTAATCCTCTGTCCTCTCCTCCATTTACAGGCTCTGGAGAGTGAGTTTGTGTCCTGCCAGCTTCACCAGTGGATCGATCTGATCTTTGGCTACAAGCAGCAGGGCCCTGAAGCCACCAGAGCCCTCAACGTTTTCTATTACCTGACCTACGAAGGCGCAGTCAACCTCAGCTCCATCAACGACCCCATGCTCCGAGAGGTGAGGCTGCTACACATATATGTGCACTTTAATGCACATTTATGTACTGTCTGGCTGATTTAATTCACTTGGCAGATCATGCTGAGTAAGTGGAAAATACCATATTACACTAAGTACACTTGAGTATTCGCACTCTCAAATGGATGCTTAATCTTACTATATTATAAAAGCATCTGTCCATTCTGTGCATCTGTGTTTCACGGTGGTTTTTGATGCCATTAGCCATGTTAAATTGTTTGTCGAGTGGCATGGGGGAGCCAAGCTAACAATCTACTGGCAGGTATTGCTGAGCTAAGTCTTTTCCCTGTGTGATACGTCTGAAAGCACTCCACCAAGTGTTCCACTTTAACGCCTTAAAACCTCCTGCTTGGCTTTCATTCATTATTCATCCCCCTCACTTTGAACTGCTGCACACACGAGCTGCGCCGGCCTGCCCGACAGCACAAACGCACAAAACACAGGGCTGAAAAGAAAAACACAGCTAGCCTCAGCCCTCAGCCAAACACCAGCCTGACAACTTCACCAATCTGCTGTAAAAGGCAGCTAGCCAGCAGCGCACCAGTCGCTGTGGTGGCTAAAAATGGCACATATCATATTTTCATTCTTGTCAGAATTTTCTCACGGGGCTTTGCTCAGGGTTTCTCTTTATGATAGTTTCAGTGAAGTGAAACAAAATTCTTACTGTCAGTGTTTGGCCACATGAACTGTACGTTTACCAAAGAAATTGAGATTTGGAAACATGGCGACATCGTAGCAGCAAAGAAGCAAAGAAGGCAAGAAAGATGAGCAGTCACACAGGCCAAGAGTTAAACCAGACTATTGAAGATTTCTTTGAAAAAAGAAACAATAATAAGATTAGGTCAAAAGCTGGGATGCAGCTGTGCCATGTACGGTCAGTGATTTGGGACATAGTTGAAAACTGTTGTTGAACCACTGAAAACAACTGGTGTCATTGTGTTGTATCTGCATTCTGCCTGGTGTCAGACAGTTTTATCCTTTTATCTGTTTGCTTCTCAGTCAATCACAGACATTTGTGTTTATAGAGCAGGGCCCTTTGTTGTGGTCCAACCAAAAAGTGGCTTTTTACAGCCTGTTTGTTTCTCTCTGTGATGGACATAGCAATATTGATACGTTCCCATGACTTAGCAATTACAGTTGTGAGAAAATGTTGTTGTAGCCAACACGAAGAAACGAACAAAACAATAAAAAAACGCAAAGACACAAGTTGTAATACATCAGAATTTTCCCTGAAACAAAGGTCCTCATAGCTGTGAGGTGTAAATGGAAATGAGATCAGTGTCTATCAAATGGCTGAAATGCATTTTTGCCTCCACTGCTCTGCTGCCCTTCATGCTCAGTGACTGGAGCATCACGGGCACCAGGGGTAGTTCCCTGATTTATCACCTCATTCAAACTAATTCCCATCCAGATGTGCTTTGGCCTTTAGCTACACACAAACACACACACACACACACACACACACACACACACACACACACATACACATACACATGCAGATTCATTACCAGGGTGCACCGGTCATTTCCACACTCAGGCCAAGCCCATTATCCACTCTACTGGTCAACACACAGGCGCGCGCGCACACACACACACACACACACACCACAAAATTGGATCACGGGCAGTTCAGTGTTTCTGCCAAGCAGTTCCAGTGACCATGGGATTGATAAATCCACATACATGCAGGACATCAGCAGAGTCAGGTGCATGGGATCAGTGGATCAGAATGGCACCTCCTGCTTCTCTAAGAATAAGTGCAGGAATTTAGGTTTTGCATACATATGTGTAGTATTTTCAATAAATTACAAATTGTGTTACATTTTATGAGAAGCCCGTTGCATCATTTTACAATAATGAAAGGAAACACTTGTTTCCTCTTTGAAATTAAATGAATTTGTGTGAAGTCTAAAAAGAACAGAAATGTTTGTTTCACTCCTGAGACATGAAAAAGGAGAGAGTTTGTTGTTTTCTCCTCCCTCTCCCTGCTCTGATTCTGCAAAACCAATCTGCTGGATTTCACCTTCGACTACGCCGTCAGTCTGAGCACTTTAATTAGTTAAATAAACCAAAGCAGTGTTATCCCTGCGAGCCGAGCCAAGGCTCTCCTTCAACTGTGTTTGTGCGGAAGGAAGCATGCCCTGTCTGTGTAGAAGGTGGAAACAGAGTTCCAGGCCTGGGCCTTGTCATAGCCATGAGCCGGGGGTGGCTGAGGGCTGCAGGAGCTTTGAGACTGTGGGCTTTGGGTTTGAAAGTGTCCCTAGAGTCTGCCATTACTGAGTGACAACTGTTTCAGCCTGAGCTGTGGTCTGGGCCAGGCTAGGCCACATTAGGACAGGCCCCGGGGCTGTTCAATGTCAGGGGGATGGGTCACAGACCCGTGTGTGTGTATGTGTGTGTAGGTAATAGACTGGGGCAGGGGGTGCTGTATTCCTGGTTGGCTGATTCTATATTCCTGCCACGCTGTTGGGCAACCGCTAACTCCCACTCGCTGCAACCAACCTCACACAAACACACAGACCCCAGAGATTTGTATGGATCATACCTTGATATGTTTGTATGTACACATTGTATGTATACATCCATTCACTGGTATGTGTATACCTTTGTATATTTATGTTGCTCATCAGCATAAATGCACATGGCTGTGTGTTTATGTGTGCATTTCTGCTGCGGGAGAGAGTTTGGAATATTTCAGCACAGATTAGGAAATGCTGTAGAGACCACTGCTGTGTTTTTCAAAACCATGATTACTTCCTGTCCTGCCTCCGCCGCAAGTCAAGAGAGCTGTGTGTGTGCAGATGCATTTGTGTGTTCGTGCATGCAACCTTGTGCGTGGCATGCACGGACATCTGTGTTGCTTCTCAGTGTATAAAGAGAAACACGCCCTGTGTTGCCTTCTCTTGGTTGTACAGGGCTTCCCCTCTTTCACATGTGATTATGGAAAATCCCACAGCCTCTTACCCCAGTAACAAAACACAGAGCCCCGTCTGAATTGTATAGTGTGTGCGTAATTCGGCAGAAGACGGGAAATATACCCACGCGAGTGAACCTGCTTTGACACTCAGCCAAAGTCACTCACCAAACACGAGGCCTACTGGTTTATTTTCTTTGGACAATTTGCCCTTGACTGCATTTCATTTTTTTTTTTTTTTTACAGCATGGACATCTAAAGCTGAAGATGCAGAATATGCTGTTTCGCTGTTTGCCAGAGATACAAGGCCATTTTAGTGTGTTGATAGAGTCAATGTTGTTGGGTTGATTTGCATAAAAACTGAATGTTTTACATGGAGATCCATCTTGTCGAGTGGCTGAGTAAATCAAAGGGCAGGCTGGGACATCTGAGCCGAGGGCGTCTCGGCCATTTAAATGTATAGAATATAGAAAACCCTCATCAGACATGGGCCAGTGCCCCCAAAAGAGATTGGCCTTGTGGATGGCCCTTCATATAATCACCTGAGCATTGCATTGGCATATAGGGAGAGGACATGCTGACCTAGACTCAGACACTTTCCAACGTTCCACAGCCTCATAAATGTCAGAGCTGAACTTAATGAAGATAGGTTGAGTGGCTCTGAGGAGCCTCTTCTACACATTAGCTTAAGCAAAATGCTCGGCTCTGCAGGGCGGGAGGAGAGGGGAGGCACTTTGACCTTGAATGATGCACTGATGTCCCCTCACTAACAGGCCAACTGTGGAAGAGATGGAAAACGTTACGATTCTCTTTCATGAGCAGTGACAGAGATCACGTGCTGCTCTCATCTTTGATGTCGCTGTGTTAAATTAGGACCCACACTTAAAAAATACATTTTAATCCAGTCTTGGATGTGCATCACACGATACTTTTACTCATGTTTTCATCGGGCTAACTGTTTGATGTAGCGTGTCTATATCATATGCCTTTTATTCTTTCGACAGTCTAATAAGGGATAGTGGTAGATTTACATTCTCTGGTGCAGTGGATGATTTCAGTTTATTATCATCCTGCTCAAACAGACAGAAAGATTAATGCAGTTAAAAAAAAATTAAGGGGAAAATGAAAAGGGGAAAAAAATGTGAAAAATACAAATAAATATGTGCAACTTTGGAGTCTGATTCTTGACCATAAAGAATCTGACAATAGCTTGTAATGGACGTTTGAGATCTCTCCCTCTCTGCGTCTCTCTGGTCTCTGGTTAGTTTCAGACAATGGGTATGAGCAGACTAACTTCCCAACTTTTTTTTTTCTCATGGAAATACCATATGCAGGCCTCAACTATGAGCTCATTCTCACAGGCCTCGCCAAGTCAGGCTCACACGTCTCAGCCTGCACACACAAGCTGTCACTCCCACACAGCCAGTCACAGTGCACACCAACATACTGACAGGTCTGTCATAATTTTGTATTGGCCCTTTTCTCTCTGCCGGTCCCTTTTATAAACCATCTATCACGCTGTATCTGTTTCACACCATGATGGTTTTCTTTCTGTGTTATTTCTCAGCATTGTTATAGAAACCTCCGCTGCCCCTTTCTTATATTCAGTCGTTGGACAGATTTTATATGTACTTTTCTTAAATCAATGTTGCTTTTTATTCTCTGCCTGCATTTAGTTGGATTAGGGAATTGATTAAGATCTTTTTTCTTTTTTTTTTCCAAGATCACATTTAAGTATATCAACAAAACACAGTTTTATGTGTGTTTTATTGTCACTCAAAGGGAAAAGTAATCACAGTTAACCATCTAAATTCTTCACAGAAAAAACATCCAACTTCAAAGCGTCACCAGTTTATCTGTTAAGCAAAATATATCAGCATGATTCTGAGTTTATGCATGTTTTTTGTATCCAAAACAATAGTAGGATAGTGTAGTGAGATATATAATGCCATAGTCCCGTACATCTGTACGCTGCAGTGGGTGTGTTCCGTCCTGTGCTGGCCGGTCTGACAGTGAGCAGTGTGATGATGTCCAGAAGCTGCTCGGCCGGCGTCTGCTTTGACATTTATGGTCCTATACCTCTTCATTAACACCACCTAACCAGCCAACAAGCCCGCCTGTCCCAGCCCTCCTCTGATTCTGTGTGTGGCTCTGGAGGATAAATTGATGTGTGTGTGTGTGTGTGTGTGTGTGAGAGTGTGTGTCTGACAGTGAAAAAGTGTGTTCACATGCATGTGTGCTTGAACATGAGTGCAGCTTTTTCTCCCTCTCTGCATTGTCTTTTGTGTTCATGTCTGCGTTTTCACTGTGTATAAACACAATCTTATTAGATTGTTGAATCATCTATCAGGTAGTGGTGTGATTGTTGGAAAAGAGTTTTTTTGTTTTTGTTTTTTACAGTAATGCACATGTGTAGAAAAATGAATAGAAATGAATAGAATCTTAAAAAAAAAAGGCTTAACTCTTCTCTCTTTTTCCTCCCTCAGGCTGTGGAGTCTCAGATCAGGAGTTTTGGACAGACCCCCTGCCAGTTGCTTATTGAGCCACACCCACCCAGAAGCTCAGCCATGCAGGTGGTGAGTGATGCACACACACTCATATTTATGCAAACAGATAATCATAGAAACACACTGACCAATGTGCTTAAAGTGCTCCAGTCTGAAAATACTATGAGGGATCAGTAGTCAGCAGAGCTACAGTATCATCTTTTGTGCTGCCTGTTTCACGCCCTCTCTGGTTCCCCGGCCGTCCTGATGTTGGCACTCTGCTTCACATAAGTCTCAATATTTTGGCTCATTCTTTTCATCCCTCATGTGCCTCCTGTCCTCTCTCTCCCCATCTACAATTGTGGGAAAATAAAGTCTCGGGGTTTGAAAGCATCTCCTCTCTCATCATTAGTGAGGTGTGTGTGAAAGGGAAAGATCACAAGCATTTGTGTGCATGTGTGTTTAGTAAAAGGTTTGCGGGAAAAGGCACAGCTCCTGGCAGGAAACCTGGGTCTGAGCCAGATTTTCAACCTGAGCTGGAGGCAGAGGAGATCAGCGAAGGAGAGCAATGAGCAGCAGTTCCTCAAGGCGCTGCTTTTTAAGGGCCAAGGAGTGCAGTCAGTGTGCCTGCCTGTGATGGACCAAGGCCCCATGAGTCCCTATTAGTGTGGTGTCCCTGTGGCGCTGACAGCTGGCTGTAGACCACCACCCAGCGCACACATGTACACACAGACACACACTCAGACTGGTGCTTTGAATACACTTCACTTACTCTATGGGCAAATTCCTATGAAATGTTTTTATTTTTACTCCACCACATATAGTTTTCAAACATAATATTCAGACGCTGTATTTTTCTGAGTCCTGCTGCAGCTCCAATTTTTTTCTCCTTCAGAACACGCTGTTTCGCTGCTTTTACATGTTCTTGCTCTTTACTTTCTCTCCATCCTTTCGCATGTGAGTGTGTTGTCAGAGTGTCGGCATCTGCCCATGCTGGTGGTAATGATACTGTCAGTATGTCTGGTTAGCTGTCAGACACACCGGATTTACTCAGGTCTGTTCCTGATGTTAAACACTGATGTTCTTCTTCTTTACACGCGAGGAGGAAAATGGCTCCGTGTTGGAGAGCTGCTTAGTACAAACACTGTGTAAATGGCTCAATGTAAGCTCCTGTCTAACCAGAGGAAACTCTCTGATCGACCAATGAAATATCTTCTTTATGACTGTTTTATACTCGGTGTCTCATAGTGTGAATAGGTAAAGAGCTGAAAGCTAATGCAGTGTTTATTATTTTGATCAGTATTTACACTTTTTTGATGCATACATACATACATTTGATACAATTTTGATAATCAATTAGTCATTATAATCATGTGTTAATTACAAAAGGTCAAACATCTCCTGCTTTGTGTTGGAATTTTCTTCTTCTTTTGATTATTATACTTTAAATGTCTTTGGGATTTTTAAATCAGAGGAAGATGCCTGCACATTTTTTTTCTGACAAATTTTGGATAGGAAAAATCAAAAATTGATAGTTAAATACACAGTTACTCATAAAGTTGGAATATATATATAGCTTACCTTCTCTCAGAAAATGATTAAGACAGTGTGATTTATATTTGATAGATAAAGTGTATATCTTCTCAAAACTTTATTGATCAGTCATCTTCCAAACATATCACTGTGAAAATTAAGCCACAATTAACCTTTATAATAGGAATAAAAAGAATAATGTGTGAAATTATTCCAACTTAATGGACAACTGTGTAGTTTAGTTGTCTTGTTTTTCCTGTAATCTTTTGCCTTTTCTGTCCAAACTTTATAACAAACTCTTTTTCCAGCGCACGTCTGCTGCTCACTGCTGTGCTGCTCATGCTTCCTAACTTTCTGTCTTTCCTTCTCTTTCCTCCCTCTCCCTCTGTTTGTTTTTTCCTTGCTAACACCGACTGTGGCTGCGTCCCTCGTTTTCCTGCTTTTTACTCTCTTTCCGCCACTTTATATCTCCTCCCTGCGTCCCGTTGTCTGTCCCGGCGGCCTGAACAGTATCTTCTCCTGCAGACCCCGCTGATGTTTACGGAGCAGATGCAGCAGGATGTTATCATGGTGTTGAAGTTCCCATCAAACTCCCCCGTGACCCATGTAGCAGCCAACACCCAGCAGGGTCTAACCTCACCTGCCATCATCACTGTCACTGCCAACCGCCTCTTTGCCGTCAACAAATGGCACGGCCTGACAGGTGAGAGGTTTATGTCCATGCACACATATGCACGTATTCAGGAGGTTTCACATCAGTATTTTTATGCTTTCGAAAAATAAATGTAAGTAAAAGTGTTTGTTGTCTGATTCTGCATCATTAACTCCAAGGATTTTTTATTCAGGTGAAGTTTATCATTTGCTACCACAGGATTATTTTCATACTCTCTCTGTTCATCTCTCCTCCACACTTAGTGGTGTATAATTAATCTAAAGATTGACTCGTCTCCACGGGATGGACGTTGATTTGGGAGACAGTTGACTGTGTCTCCTGGATAGCAGTATCAAATGTGACACATACAGCAGCCAGCATTAGGTCTCACGTCCACCTCCATACATCAGCCGCTCACTTCACAAAACCTTATTTACTCAACATCCATCCCACCCCGGAAGAAACATTAGATTTGATATCTGTGAATTTACTCGGATGAAGACTGATCGGTTTTCAGTAGAACACGACCTCATCCATGCGCACCACAGACCAGATGGATTAACCTAAATTGTTTAGTGAGCTGGCATAATAAGTAAAGATTTTTTTCATGCTGCTGTTAGAAATAGAAATGTGTGCAGATCTAACATTCAGGTACCGGGCAGGGGAATTCAGATGCTTTTCCACCGGATGCAGGTAAAATGCAAAATATACATAGTATACCATTAAATTAAAATACTGCATCGGTTGATCAACAGCAAATTAAACAGTTTTGGTGAGATGAAACCTCTTCAGTGTTAGACTTAACTTCTCTATGATTTATATTTTTGTAAATTGAAAGTCTTTTGGCCTGTTAATCAGACAGAACAAACAAAGTGACATATGTATTTTTTCTGAAAGTCTATAGATTGAAAAGGTAATTATAAATTCATCAGGTAATAATAAGTTTAATCCATAATTATTACAGTAGTTAATATCAGTGGGAAAGAGAGGAGTCAGATGGGTTAAAGGTAATCTAAAACATTAACACTAAGAATAATCCAACTGTTGATGGTTAATGAAAATAATCATGGGATGCAGCGCTACATCAAACTGATCTGATTAATGAGAAAAATAATATTTAATCTCCTGCTTCTACACTTGAATCCAGAGAGGTCCGTATTTTGAATCAGTTTACCAAAATGTGACAGCTGCCTGGATCGGCTGTGTAAAGAAATGTATATTTTAGCTTACACTTAAGCGTGACGAATCATTGTCTCTATGGCCTTGGTGTCTTTTTGACATAATTCGTGGAGGGAAGTCGTGGGTCGGCTGGTGACACTGGTGACTTTATGGTTATAATTTTACAGTGTGTTGTAATGAACCGAAACCCAGCGTCTACTTCACAAGGCCACGAGATTACAATATTAATCCAGTCTGTCTTCTTCTCTGTCAGGTCATCAGAGCTCAACGGTGCAGGACCAGCAGTACCAACTTCCTGTGGAAATTGACCCGCTGATAGGTATGCACTCATTAATGACTGAAAAAGAATCCACACACACATGCATATTCTTTACATAGTGTGAGCTTACATATGCAAGGGGTAATTTTTTTTGTGTGGATTTATGTGTGATTCCTGCTGGCATCTTGGTGACTCATGGCAGGCTGCAGTGCTGTGTCCCTGGACAGTAGATTAGAGTTGTTTCTCAGCCTCTGCCCCAGTTCACTCCTCATGATATAGCCCCTGCTCTCACACTAAACCATTTGCATGCAAATTGGAATGCAATGAGCTGTAGCCTAGGCCGGCATTTCATCATCAACCCCCCCACCCCATCTCTCTCTCTCTCTCTGTCTCTCTCTCTCTCTCTCCATCGTTCCCTCCCTCCCTCCTTTCTGCATCCTCTTTGGTTTAATTTGAGCGGAGGGAAAGGACGCGTGTCAGTGGAAATGAATATGAATGTGGTAATAATGTGTGATTGAGAATGCACGGCGGACGGCTGTCAGGACAATATGGGCGCCTCTCATCCTTCACGACTTGTTGATGAGCAGGAGAAGAGTGCCGAGCCGCGGTGATGTATGGGATTCAATGGTGGAGCGGGGAGAGACCAGCCACTTCTCTCTACTCCCGCCTTCGCCTTCCGTCGCTTTCCTCCAGCCTCTTGCAGTCTCACACGCAACTGTGAAGGGGCAGTTCTTCCTCTGTGAATGTTGCGGTCACTCTGTGTCTCACTAGACCTATCCCACATATGTTTTTTTTCCCCTAATACTTGACTACTGAAAGTAACCAGGCTTTGTTCCTACATATTCATCCTTACTTGCACATAGTGTTTCTCCCAGTCAGGATAAAGAAGTGTTTCTGCATCAGTGTTTATACATTCAGTGCATGTTCTATAGTCGCATTATAGTGGTGTCAGAGACTGCACATTTTTCAGGACAATTATATCCTTTAAATCTTTTATATTTTTTATTCTGCCATCCAAGGGTGTTGTTTATATTATATATATATCATATATTATGTTTTAAATAATATATTTTGGTGTTTGTGGTGGAGTCAGTGAGTGTTTTGGGGGGCAGTCGGGGAGATTTTGTGCTTCTCAGTAATATATTTACACTGTTTGCATTCCTGGAGGAGTCTGAGCTAAACACAGTAAATTGAGGATGAGTGCTGAGCCAACTGTGGCTTTGGGGAATGTTAAAAATGGGTTGAAATATTAGTTGCAGCAGGTATACTGGACTTTCTCAGTTTCCATACTAACCAAGCCTCCTCGACACCTGTTCCATAGCACTTTTGACCCTGACAAATAAAAAATACTTCACAATGGACACAGCTCTCCAGAAAAGAGAAAAGATAGCACTTACAGAAGAGCGAATGCCAATAAATTTGCTCTCTAAGTAACCACAGGCTAAATTACACAAGCAGGATGATTTTGCAGTGTGTGCTCTGACTTGAGTAGAGCACATATATTGTGAAGACTATGCACGCTCTGTCATCGCTCTGACTGTTACACTCTCACGGAAGATGTGAAGTCCTGTAAATCTGTCCTCCAGGATTTTTTTTTCAGTATTCTCGCACAAATCTTTGCACTGCACTGTAAAACTTTTTCTCTCTTCTCTAACCAGCCAGTAACATGGGCAGTCACCGTCGGCAGATCTCAGACCTGCTGGACCAGAGCATTCAGATCAGCTCGCAGTGTTTCGTCATCACAGCCGACAACCGCTTCATCCTTCTGTGTGGCTTCTGGGACAAGAGCTTCCGGGTTTACTCCACTGACACAGGTATTGTTTGTCCTCGTGGGTATTGTTCCAGGAAAACCCACCCTCTGTTCCCTGCACATCATGTCACGTCCAGTTCAACCCTTACTTCAATTCTACAGATTAGTAGCACCCTAATATATTTTCTCTGTGATTTCACATAGAACATGAACGTATAATACATTTATTAAAAACCTAATTTGCCCTGGATGATTCACTTTGTTTTGGTTGGAAGAAGAAGTACATCTATGACTTTCACAGCCTCACAGCTCTCAGTGACACAGTCATTATGAATTTAGGGATACATTGAGATACATGCCAGAAATAATGAAACTGATCATTTGGTTAATAATGGCATGAACCCCGCAAGATAGATATCCTTGTAGTAATATGTAGCTGCATGGTGCTATGAAACTGATTTTACATTCATGTTATACCTGAAGCATGAGGCTTCTGGTGCCACACTCGGGCCATGATGTCACAGGCAACATGAGATGTTCATAAGCTCATGAGTAGATTGCGTTGAAATATGAGGAAGACATTAAAGGAATTAAGCTCTTTAAAGTTAATGAAGCTCCATGGGCTTTCCTCTAGCACCATCCACAGGACGCTCCTCTTCCTCTCAGCCCCACCAAAAAATCATCCTCATGTGTTTGTCCAGCACTTTTGTGTTATGTCATACAATGAATACTGCAGCTGCTTGCAGCCTTTAGTGTTGAAGTATTTCCGATCCTCACTTTAATAAACAGTACGGTTTACAGTCTGCTGTTTGTTCATCTCTGCTTTACTGTACTGGACTGTAGCTGTCCCAGTGCAAATGTTAAAAAATTACGCAGTTACCTGTAGCAGAAAGACTCTTTATTTTCTCTTTACTTCCTCTACCAGTTGGAGGCATGTGTGCTGGCGACACCTCTTTGTAGCTGCGTATAACATCAGCTGTTCCCTTTGAGATTCTCTCAGCTGTGGCATAAAGCTCTGTTTGCAGGCTTGAAGCCATTTTGTTGACCCAATTGATTTAATTCACTGGAGTCCAGTGTGATTTTTATTTTCAAAATCCAGAAATTTTAAATTGTTAATAATGTTTACCTCAGTATAACTCCAATATTATTTACCTTTGAATTTGAATACACTGTACAGTCTCACTGTGGTATCGTGTGTCTGATACTTGCATACACACAGATGAATGCAGACATTTTGCACACACAGCTCACACACACAGAGAAGCCATCAGGTCAGGGGTCCTAAATGAAACTGTCTGAAGCTTCATCTCTGCACCCGGCTCCTCAACTCTCCTCCCCGGCCCCATTCAGAGTCCTCCGCACATCTATACAACAAACCCCCGATTCAATTTCTGCAGGCCAGGCCCTCCCTGTCTTTTAAAGGAGGAGGGAGGGAAGGAGGGATGGGAGCACATAGATAGCTCTATTGTGCGACTGCCACCGGGGTGTACGACTGGAACGTGAACACAGTTTAATCGCACACGCTCAACAGCTGCCACCAAGGGTCCCTAAAGCCCCCAGGTTAAAGAACTAAGGGATTTTATCAATTACAAGACTTGATTGGTACACACGCACAAAACACATAGCCTCATACGCATGCGTGCACACACATCCAATTTAATTTGTCTCTGTGCTTGCAAGTGTGTGTGTGTGTGTGTGTGTGAGAGCAGATGAGT
The DNA here is from genome assembly GCA_021432705.1 of Caranx ignobilis. Classification (NCBI taxonomy): domain Eukaryota; kingdom Metazoa; phylum Chordata; class Actinopteri; order Carangiformes; family Carangidae; genus Caranx; species Caranx ignobilis. Next base: position 6,803,105 of record MU269982.1, read on the forward strand.
TCTCAATACGAGGTTCATGGTAGCTATTATCGCCGCAGCCATCATTACATATTTTCAGTGTTTATAAATCTGTCAAACATTTAACATCTTTGATGTCTCTGTTCTTCTTTGGGAGTTTACCCAGTGATCTGCCCACTTTCATTTTAATCCTCATCTTTTCACCAAGAAATGGCTCAATTATCCAGTGGACAGTGATTTTGACTCATAGACAGAAATGTCATGTGTTGCACACTATTCACAGTTTGACTGCAGAGGTCACACCATGAGGAGCATAATGAGTATTAGACAGCTAGACAGTGGAGCTGTGGTCTGGAAATCTGACAGCAATTAGCCTCTTTACATATACACATGGGCTGCACACTACATATGCACACACACACACACACTCATACACACAGAGTTGGAACAAATATTTATTCTTGTCTGGGAATTAGTACAAGTCTGATCTTGTAGTACAACAAGCCAAGCAGACAGATGAACAACAAACACATTGTGTAAAATTCAAAGTGGTTTCTAACAATGCATTTCCAAATTGTGTATGTATATATGTGTATATGATATATATTTAAAACGTATTGTATGTGTTCTTGTATAAATATGCTTGCAGACAAGTGAATACTGATGTTTAAGAACATATGTGTGTATTCTTCTGCAGGCAAGCTGACTCAGATAGTGTTTGGGCATCGTGACGTGGTGACGTGTCTGGCTCGCTCCGAGTCGTACATTGGAGGAGACTGCTACGTCCTGTCAGGCTCTAGAGATGCCACCCTGCTGCTTTGGTACTGGAACGGAAAGCACTGCAGCATTGGAGAGAGCCCAGGCAGTAAGTACACTGGCAAAACAGGGCCTATATGTGAACACACACATACACATACACACACACACATACTATTCTCTGAGTGCTCACTCTCCCAGACAGTTCTGACTCTGTGATTTACGGCCTCCTTCTGTAAAGTAACAACTAGTTTCGTCTGACCAGGCCAGGCCTCCTGCATACAGATTGGATTTCGCAGCAGTGTCGCACCAGGAAAAGCTTTCTATAATGTGTTTGAGATTGTGTGTGGGTTTCTGAGAGCAGATATTGTGTGTTTGTATGTGTCTGTGTGCGTGTGTATGTGTATGTGAGAGAGAGAGAGAATCTGTCTTTAATGTGAGTGAAAGTGAGAGCCACTTAGAGACGTTAAATGTGATGTTGGGGGTCGTCGGTCAGCACGTGAAAGTTCACCACCATCTGAGGGCCATGGGGTCACGCCAGTCGATAAAAGTGAAAAATGTCACGGGCCTCCCTTATGTTACCATAACATATGGCATTAGCCATGATCAAAGGGTTGCACACACATTGCTCAGTACTTAGCCCTCTCTGTGCTAATTTGGTCGGCGTACATGTTGTTAAGTGATCCATTACAAATGGGCTGAAATTTATGACAAATTGTGATTTGGTTAATAAGCTACACTGGTTTTTGATTTGGGGGACAGAGCGTAGATGAGCATTTGTCACTTACCTCATGTACACTGATGTGGGACACTGGAATCCAGAGACAACATTTTTACTCCCACAAGTTAATTCATGAGAATTTCCAAACTTGTTTCTAAAGAGAGAATAAATAATTCTCGGGTTAAACATAAACCACATGAACCTTCTCTGGTCTCATTTTGTATTATTTATTTCTGTTTTTTGATGATTTTATTTTTCTCAAAAGAGAACATAACAAGTAACGACTTGATAAAAAGTAGGAGGACTTCGTAGTGAAGGACCAGCTTTTATTTTATTAGCTGATGTTTCAGCAGCACTGCTGTGTTGTTGTCACTGTTACAACCTACAAGTTGTTGTTGACTGGATTTGACTGAATGTTGCAAGGTCACACTAAAGTTTAGATAAACTCAGTCAAATGATGACATCACTGCGTAGATCACATCAGAAGTACAAGAGTTTAACTGCAGATTTATAAGACTGTCATTTCATTGATGCATGGAGTTATGCGGGTGTGTGTTTGCGTGTTTGTTTGTTTGTGTGAATAGACATGCATGTTTTGGACATGTTCTGGTAAGCGTGCGTGTGTCAGTCTAACCTCAGCTGGCTCAGTGCAGTCAGTCACCAGGCTGTAGCTGGAGGAGCAGACAAAGCAGTCGTCATTCCAACCCCTCATCGCCACAATGTGATGCTCCATTGCCCCAGACCACAGGAGGCTCTTCCAGACATGAGGCCCTGCTGCAGACACACACACATGCACAAACTCTCTCTCTCTCTCTCTCTCTCTCTCTCTCTCTCTCTCTCTCTCTCTCTCTCTCTCTCTCTATCTCTATCTATCTATCTCTCTCACTCTCTCACACACACTCAGCCTCACATGTATTCACAAAATACATACAGACAGAAGCCTTTTTCTTTATTCCTCTTCCAAAAAATGAAACACTTTCAAGCTTAGTCTCCACATTCACTTGTAAAAGAGCACATGCACGCTCAAACACACACACACAATCACACAGACATACACACATTCCTTTTCATGCATAATCCTCTGTGAATATCCCACACACTTCATAAGCTTGACACAAATGCCTCTGAATGGCTGATATGCACATGTACACACTGACCTACGCGCTCTTGGAAATGTGTTTTCACAGACAGCACTGCCACCTGCTGGTCACTGATGAGATGACACTTAAATAGAATCACATTTCACATTAGTTCTTGTTTTAAATGGACTGAGCTCTCTGAAATGATGAAGAACATTTTGATTGGTTATTAAAGCACCAGTAATAAAAAATAAAAAAAAAAAAAAAAATGTTCCGATATAAATGTTGTTAACATGTAGTCGTAAACACTTTTTGTATTTATTATTCTCAAAACACACACACAGTCACACTCAGAACTCAGTGAATTCGCTGAGGTCAGGCTGTTGACAACAGGTCACAAATGACTCAGCATTAACTGATGTGATGTGACTTTTGGTACACAACCCCTACATACATACACACACATACACACACACCTACCTACCTTGTCCACACTTGTCCAGCCAGTTGATCCCCTCCTCCTCACTGTCCCAGCTTCAGTATAACACTGTAATCGGACGCCGCCCCAATTCAAAACAAATGGCGGGGTGAGGCTCAAAAAGGTGAAGAGATACAGCAATAAATCAGATTTATTGATCCTTTTGAACAAAGTCCAACATCATTATTAAATCCACAGATTTAGAGACTCAGATTTAGCTGTGGCCACCTGGTTTGACCAGTGTTTGTGCTGCTGTTGAGCATGAGAATATGTCAGGTCAGTTTGTGTTAGAGTTATTGATTATTTTACTATGAATATCCCACTCCAATTCAAACATGGATTAGTTTTTTCTTTTGTTTTTAGATTGTATTAATAATTTACATTTTTCAAACAAGCTACTTTTCAATCACAATCAGTATTTTGATTGAAATGTCCCATTGGATTCAGTTCTCTGATTGATTTGAATCAATGACACAGTCTTCACATGTGTCAGGAGTTAAACTTGCCCTCTACTTTGCCTTTTTTTACAAGGGTTCAGTGAGCAGTGTGTGCTGTATAGAGTCTTTCTGCTAAATCTAATTAAGGCTTAACAGTAGCTGTGGCCTTTGTGAAAAAGTATCTGCCTTATTAGTGAACCTGTGTTGAGTTTATGTCATATAATTGAATTAAGGAGAGAAATTGCATTAACAAACTCTGAGCCATATTTGAAACCACAACAGTATATCATAAAAAATATTGTATATTGCTGTGTTTTTATTGTGTTGTTACAGGAAGTTAAATTAAAATATTTATATTGAAATACATACACACTATGTGTGGTAGAGGAGTGTTACAAAGCGTTTAAATCTGAATCATGTACTGAGGGTCACTGCTGTGTGTCAGCTGAACTTGACCTCTGGCACAAGAAGATGGGGTCACTAAAGACAAGGGCCCCTTCCTGAGCAATAAACCCTGATGAACCCCAAGCTCCAGTTCAGGGATGCTGCCTCACTACTGGCCACTAAATACACACACCCACACACACATTTCTGCTGGCCTCCAAAGTTGCTCTGTTTTCACACTCCCAATTGGAGGAAAAGTTGGGAAACGGCATCTGTTGTCCATCGATGCATTTGTTTAAAAAAAAAAAAAAAAAAAGGAATAATGCTGAAAAGTCCAAACTCCATGCAAGTTTGCATTTGTGTGTAATTGTGTGTGCATGCGCTCACAGACGGAGAAGTAGAAAGCGATTTTGTTTTGTCGCTCGGCCTGACAGCTCAAACCAAAACAAAAATCACACAAACTTCATGGCTTGGACTGTAGCACGCTCTCTCGCTCCTTCTGGCTCTGCTTCTCTGTCTGATGCAGAAACATCTGGATCCAGTGAAGGCGGTCATGGGGAGAAGGTTTTAAAGATAGGGAGAGGCGGTGGGTGACAAGTGCTGGAGAGGGAGAGTGAACAAGGGGGGAAATGTGTTTGTAGGATAACAGGCTGAAAAGTCTGTGCAACAATAGAGATATACAGATGCTGCCATGAAGAATAATCAAACAAACTCAGTCTGAACTTAACGTTGTGTTTAATGTTATACATCATTGTGCCTCTGTTTTTGCACATAGTGCGTTTACCAGAACTGCAGAACAGATTTTAATTTTTAATTTAACTTTTCATATCTGGAAACACAGAGTTAATGAATATGTTTCTGCTTTGTGCTCCCTCTAGTGACCAAACGGTGGTTATGCACTTTTTGTGTTGCTGTTCTTGGTGACATACAGACGTGTTTTCTTTGTGTTTTCCCAGCAGAGTTCATCACACCTCGAGCCATCTTAACTGGCCATGACTGTGAGGTGACATGTGCAAGTGTGTGTGCCGAGCTAGGTCTTGTCATCAGTGGTTGCAAAGGTAAGACTCAAGAGTTTTGGTTGAGTTAATGGAGTTGTAATTAAGATTAAAACTTAATCACAAGCAAGATGTGCAGATAAAACGTGCTGTGTCTCCTATTGTATTTTCTTATCTGTTTGCAGAGGGTCCTTGTCTGATCCATTCCATGAATGGGGACCTTTTGCGGACCCTGGAGGTCCCGGAGCGCTTCACACGGCCCCGCCTTATCCAGTCCTCCACAGAGGGACACTGTGTGATCTATTACGACAAGGGACAGTTTTGTCTCTTCAGCGTCAACGGCAAACTGCTGGGACACATGGAAATAGAAGACAGCATCAAGGTGAGGAAACTTAATTCTGCATGTGAATGAGCCTGTGCACATGTGTGTCTGCACCACATCAGCGTAGAAAAGCCCTCTCACTGATTAATGCCTTTCTTATGTTTGGAGATGTGAGTGAGGTAAAGGTCGGCTCGCCTCAGGGCTGACTACAGTTTCACATCTCTTTTATTTCCCCTCATAAGCATACACCAGAGGAAACACTGCTTTTGATCCAGAGCCCCGTTGTCAGGTCAAATTGCGTCGGCAGCAGTGGTAGAGAACATTCCTGAGAAGTGGTCAGCTCTGGACACCAGCACCATTAACCACCCTCCAGCGCAGGACGACACATTCCCCATTTCCCACATTTCCTCCCTCGTGGCTAGAGTGACACAAGATAGTGGCTACTGCCTTTGGTTTCCCGACCCGTTGTTTCCGGTTTGGCCTGGGAATTGTAAGCTCACTCTGACAGACAGCCACACGCCTGGTTCCTATTAAGAAACCTCTCTCGTGCCCAGGCCTCTAACCTAACAACCAGCCTTCTCCTGCATGAAGCCACAAGTAGGATATAATACAGTATACTGTAAACACAAATATAAACTGTTATTAATGACCACACACAGTCAAATACTGACTGAGCACTTTGTGATTTGTTTGTAAGCTTTTCAGCACTTTATTCATTCATTAAGAGACATTCATGATGCTTCTGATACCTGCGGAGGTTGGTGTTTTTCCCAGAATTCCCTCTACAGATGTGAGGCTGTGACTTGGGAGCAGTACGGGCCACTGTCGGCCTTGTCATCTCTCCTCTGCTGTTGTAAATTCCAGCCATGTCAAATGGCATTAGGGAAATCCTAACATCTTTGAGTGAGACTGTTAGAGTCTCAGCCCCCCTCCTGCCTCAGCCCCACCCCCAGGTCTGAAACTCCAACAGTATTTAGTGCACTCATGTACATACCAGAATCAATCTTCTCAGCCCTCGGAGCCTCAGCACAGTATGGCTCCTAGATAAATAAGTGTTTGTCCTGGCCTGCAGTATCCACTTAGAAAGAGACAGTAAAACTGAGAAAGAGAGAGAATGAATGCATTGTGAATTTACAAGGGTCTGGAGTCAGAGGTTAGATGACAGGCTAACAGTCGGCATCCTAGTCTAATAGCAGAATCGAGTGACAGGAGCCATACTGAATGGATTACAGTCTTTTAAGTACTAGTATAACTCAGGCAGTGTAACCATTCCAGAGTTTTTTTTTCCCTGCCTGCATCCATGTTACAGGGGCATTAATAGCACCATAAATTAAAGTTTTTACCTTCCAGAGTCTCAGAATCCACCCACCGTTCCCCGAAAAAAGTAGGAAATATGGGCTTCAAAAGTGCATGTGTTTCTGCTGCAGTCATTTTTTAGTCATCCGAGCCCGAGTAGCCATCTTAGCTCCCACAGAGCATCGGCCATCTTGTTTGACCGCCCAGTGGCAAAGGACTGATTTATAATGTCTGTCTGCAGCCTCCTACCTGGCCAGGCTGACATGTCTGCCAGCTCTCCTGCCTCCTGCTGGGCTGCAGTAAGGTCATGGACTCCGTCAGTGGATACACAAAGTACATTAATACAACACAGTAACTGGTTAAGTTCTCATGGGCCTCCTGTTTTTTGGGGTTTTTTTTCTTCTACAGTAATTGTGCAATACATCATCTATTCATGCAGTTGTCAAAAAATAACTACCTTCAATTAATGACATTCAAATTGGCACCAATATTTTTTGTATATTAACAAAAGACTAAATGACTTTGTGTAACATGGAGGGGATCGCCACAAATAATTAGCATCCAGTTCCCAAAAGCTCTGCAGGGCGGTTTAGGTTCTATCAGCTCATAGTTTTTGTTTTACACTGTTATGGTTCAGCCTCATTTCCAGCAGCATTAGGAAGTTTTCAGTTTAACATATTTAATGACACCACTGTAAACAACCTGTCCAGTGTCAGGCAGCAGAGGAAGTAGCTGGTGAACACATTTGACAGCTGCACAGCTGTTTTCCCCATGACTTGGTTGAGACCAAAACAGAGCTTAAAGGAGGCTTTAATAAATGACTTGTGTACATCTTGTGGGCAACACAAGCCTTCAAAGAACTTGCTGTAACTTATTGTAGGTATAATGAATCACAAATTTTCCCATGTACCCTTACACACTCTAATTCAGTCCAAGTACATTGATCATGATCATCTGAATGGAGCATTATCTTTATCGCTGTTGTCAGATTAACTCTTAATGTTGATACACAAGACAGTTACTGTACACACAGAGCAGGCCCACACTGTACAAATCAAAACAGCTCTGCACTCGGTCATGCTCCATTCCCAGGCATTTTGGATGATGATCTAACGTGGCAATTAGGCTGGATTGATTCTGGAGTCAGTACTGCCAGTGAGTGCATTATTGCGTGCCCGTTTCATATGCATATGTGTGTGTGCATGCGCCTTCACATGTGAGTCTGTGCCTATCTGCAGTGCGTGCATCATGAGAATGAGAAACAGATCTCATTTAACTCAGTGTGGTAGGAAATTCCACAAAGTGTTTTCTATACAAAACATTTGCCTAATTTAGACTTGTACTTTTTCTTGGTCCAATCCAGTGTGTGCAGCTCTTGAAGGCTTATTTATGTTTTCCTTAGTCAAGTTTCTGAAAATGACTTGTTCCAGCTTCAGAAGTGAAGTTGAAGTTTCATTTTCCCATTTAATATGAGCTTGATTCAACACACATGCTGGCGATGATTGAAGTGTCTCTTGCTGAATCACTGCAAAGCGGCTGCAGCTGAAAGACGGCCGAGCTCGGTGTCATAAAACCACAAACGAGGAAAGCTCTAAATTAGTGTCATTTGCTGCTTTTAGAACTTATATTCTGCCTCGTCATTTCATCAGCTACGGTTACTTGCTGATTGATGCTCCTGACTGTTTAAGTTTCAGCTTCCACTATGCACTGCGCACATAATAGACTCCAACACACGACTTGATTTGTGTACGTCTGATTCCTGCGGGACCCATTCAGCTGTTACAGTTTGCAGGAAAAGCAGATGAGACGAGTAAATCTCCGAGCCTCACTGTGGGGAGCCATCTTTGTTGCAAGTCAGTGTCTGTGTACAGAAAGCCCTCAAGGATAGCACCACTGACCTGGGATATTTTGTTGGATCACATGACCTCACAGTGTGAGCTTTACTTTTGACATGAGAGATAAACTGGTCCCAGATCACCAGTCCTATTCGGAGACAATTTATGCCTGTGGTTCCAGGTTGAATGGCTCTGCTGCTTTTTCTTTGTCTTTTTTTTTTTTGGATGGGGTGGGGGGAGACACTCAGGGGCAGTTAAGAGACGATCCAACAAGTCAGGTAGTGTAGAAACTGGGGCACCTCCCAATGAACCAAATGCTTTATCACTGGAAAACTAAAACCAATGCCAAACTCTTATTTAATGTAAAAGTTGTTGTAAATGTTGATTGAGTGTGAGTTACCAGAAGCAAAGAATAGAAAGTAAAACTCTCAGCCTCACTGATCAGATGCTATAAAAACCCTTTTTTCTCTGTGTCTCTTGGACAGGCCATGCTTCTCAGTCGTGATGGTCAGTATCTACTGACGGGTGGAGATGGAGGTGTAGTATCTGTCTGGCAGGTCCACAACCTCAAGCAGCTCTTCACTTACCCTGGCTGTGATGCAGGAATCCGCTCCATGGCCATGTCTCATGACCAAAGGTAACAAGCACACATGCAAACACTTAATGTATGAAGGGACCGGTGGTGGAAAAAGTATTCAGATATTCCACTTCAGTAAAAAAAAAAAAAAAAAAAAAAAAAGCAACAATATCACAATATAATAATAGAAAAAGTATAAATATATGATTGTTTAGTAAAAAAGTATGACGTTCTCTGAATAAAGTCATGATTGGTGAGCTTAGAGCAGTGACTTTTGAAGCATGAAAAAACTTTTTTCCTCTTACAAATTAAAGAAGTTGTATTTCTAAGATGTAAAATTAACTATAAAATACACTTGCTTAATTCTACAGCCTCACTTGATGGCTGATATTCAATTCATGAGTTTGTTTTACTTTTTTCAACCATGTTTTTTTTTTTTTTTATTCACTGTTATTTTGCAAATCACTTGTGCACACAGTGAACATTATTCAGAAAAAAGTTGGATCTACTGGCAGCATTATACTGCAGCTGTGCAAAGTTATGCACAAGTAACTACTTTGCACGGTATATCCTGTTTCAAAAGATGATGACAAGTTTAGTATTTAAAATCTTAGTAGCTTTAGATGTCAGATAAACTGAATATTCCCTCTGACAAGCAGGTAAGTAGATGCCTCAAATAGAAGTGATGCCATCGCAATTAAATTCAAATTCACAACAAATAAAAAATCGTTTTGACATTCATCTCCTGACTCTTTAAAGGTGCATCATCACTGGCATGGCATCTGGAAGTATCGTGCTCTTCTACAATGACTTCAACAGGTGGCACCACGAGTACCAGACCAGGTACTGAGCTGACGACAGCGATGACAATGTGACTGACAAAGTTGGACACTGATGAAGAACTCTTATTAAAGGCACTATTCTGTCTATCCTGATATCCTGAATGTATCTCACAGACAAAAAAAAAAAGAAATCTGTCCTGTTATAGTAAAAGAATCAAACTATTTTTAAAAAGGGGCATTGCTATATTTTGTAGATCAGATAGAAAATTTTCATATAAATCATAGGGTGGGGGTTATGTTACTGTACGGTTAAAAACAAATCTATTTTTAGCTGTAAGAGTCTATTTTCATCTCCTCCAGAAAAGAAAAGCGGGATTTATGGGGAGCTAGTGAAAACCTTTTTCTCTTGACTTAAAAATCCAAATATTTGTGTACTTTAGGGTGAGTGATTTTTTTTTTTCTGTAGGTGTGTATGTGGGGAATAATTATTAAGCTATCATTAAATTTTAACATTTGGCCATTTTGGCAACACAGCCGTTAGATATATGTTTGAATATATAATAAATGTATTGGACAGAAGGATAAATGAAGAGGGAATATACATATATATAAATGTCTATATATATACTGTTTAAATGTAGTCTTTCATATTTAAGATTTCCATTCCCTCTGTACTTTCGTGCTTGCTAAGAGATTGCGTTTCTGTGCATGGCTCACTACTCATAGAAAACACATCAGCGCAGACTTATTGTCTTATCATCATTTAATAATTTAACCATCAAAAACACAGAACTTCCCTGCATCAGTGGTGTTGGATATGAGCTTTACGTAGAGGACGTCAGGACCACCATATTGAGGATTATGGTTCTTTCACACTGACATTTCTGAATGACTGAATACGCAAGCAGTGACTCCCTTTTTTTTCTCTCTCCAAAAATTGATTAATATCAGTGATGGAAAAGATTATGAGGGTATGAGATCAAATTTTTTTTTATCAATACTCATGTCATATCATACCGAGTGCCCAAGCCAGCTTAGCATCTTCAGAGTCCTCTTTGAGTCCCATCTCCAGAGCAGCTAAGAGCAAAGTGAGATGTGCAATGAAAGGAAGGACTTGCTGCGTTTCAGTCTGAGGTTCCCTTTTCTTTATTTTTCTCTTCTTCATCTCAAACAGTCCACATCACAGGATGAGTGATTATGTTAAGATGTGACACAGCACTAAAATGGCAATGAGACATTTTCCTTTGATCCTCAGTAAAAAAAAAAAAAAAAAAAAAAATTACGTCCACTTGTATCTTTGATTTTTGAGGAAACATCCCTTTGACGTTTGAGCTTTGGTGTGGTTTGAATCTCATCTACTGTTATCTATCAACCATGTTTTTTTTTTTTTTTGCAATCATATTGGAGTGTTTTGTGTGCTGAGTTCTGACAATAAAATGGAATTTTATAACTTGAATTTTGTTTTGGTGCTGGATGTATTTTTCATAAGCAATCCTTAAGACTGCACAGCCCCCTCTAGTGGACAATTTCTGGTAAGACAAACACACAGACGCAATGATTTCAAGTCTTTATTGCATTTTTATTTTTTGCTCTCTGCTGTTTCAAAATAGTGGGACATTAAAAGCAGTCACTCTATGTCTAATAAAAACCATTACTCCAGTTTGACACAGATGATCTACCTGTTTTAACACTGTCTTCATATGAAGTTCCCTTTACAAACTGCTATGACGCTCTACTTTTAACTACATAGGAGGAACTAAATGACCAAACTGACCCTATGTTGTATGGTATGGTTATGTTTGTGTATGGGGGGGGGGGGTCTCAGAGGGAGGCAGTAAAATAGAGGAATCAGTATTCATGCAGCTGAAAGTCCTGTAGAGGTAAAGAGACATGTTGAGCCCTACTAACACCAGCTCTGTTAAATGCTGTGGAGTTTAAAACAGGTACAAACAAAGACAAAGCAAAACACTAAGAAATTAATTTAGGATGCACATTTTTGAGATCCCACTTTTCAGCCAAGCTGGTTTTTAATAAAGGCATAATTAAGCTATGAGCTGTTAGCCAGTGGTGAGGCACAAACCTGTCGCCTTGACAACACATTCACTCTTACTGTGGTAAATCCAACACATCAAAAAAAAAAAAAAAAGAAGAAGAAGCACTGATTGAATATTTAGACTAATTTCACAGAGCCCACGGTGTGGTGTTGTCAGTGGGACTGGACTTAAACCAGAAGTAAATCTTGTCTGTTGCGGCGATAAGCAGATGCAGAGATCGTGAGAAACAGGTCCGTTGGATCCACAGGATGTTTTGTACTACAGTTATGACTTTCAGCATCGTGGCTGCTCAGACACAACACAGGCAAACACAAACCTTCAAGTTTCAGGTGGACAGCTAAAGTTCTTCACACTATGTACAACTAGAGTTCATAAACAACACAGTGGAGTACAGTCAGTGTGTAGGCTATGTGACAGAGGAAGTACAAAATAATCCACCAAGCATTACATTGGTTTTATCTGACCAGATTGAGAGAACTTTTGTCTCTACCTTTCTCAATAAGATCTTGTTTGTGATTTTTACAGCATTAAAGATTCACACTTAAAACATTCACCTGTAATATCTTGTGGACAGTTACTCTCAACAGCACATTTCATCTATATTATTTTTAAAGGTCCAGTGTGTAATAATTGCCAAAGTTTATTGGCAAAATCTGAATATACTACCCATGAATATATATATGTATAAGTGTATAATCACTATAAAATAAAATTTGTGTGGTTTTCGTAGCCTTGTATTTATTCTTTTATATATACATATAGCAAGGGTCTTGCCAGGGTGTCGCCATCTTGCGCCGCCATGTTTGTATGGCAGCCTGAATGTAAAATCCAGCTAGCGCCAACCAACGAAGAAGATGGTGGAAGGATAGAAGATATCATAACTTATCGTAATATGGTTTAGATTATAATTATGGTTTCTCCCCCCATTTTACACACTAGACCTTTAAATGTATTTAATTAGAGTTTCCACCAACTCTGTCTGTTTTGTTTGTGATTGTTTAATTTTTTGTTTTGTTTTATGTTTTTTAGAGGCAAATCCTTCTGATGTATATGATATATATCTTTTCTGCCATGGGGGCTTCTTCTTCTTTCTTTTTTTTTTTTTTCTTCACCAAAACTATCTGCATGGTAACATGGCACCTGTGCAGTGAGCCCCACCTGGTGGTGTAAGATGACAGGGAGGCAGAAAAACACATTTCCTGCAACACTTTCCTTCTTTTGATTTGTTTACCAATATTTTCTTATTTTATTTTATTTTATTTTAAGGAATGGACTTTATATCTTCTGGCCCCTAAAGGTTTTTAAACAGAACAATTCAAGTCTTTGGTTGAGATGTCCACCGTGCATAAACATGCACTTTGTGACGATGAGGGTCTTTAGTGGCCACAGCTTTGTTCTGAGGGATGATCAGGCAAAAGTGTTGGAAACAACTCCACAAGAGATGACAAAAACAAATCTTTTGTTTGTTTTAAACCTGAATGTGGACAGACATCAGCATCTGCTTTAACAGGTCTGACAATCACTGTTTTTACAGAGAGCACAAACAGAGACTTTTAGTCATTGTTAGAGTAATGATCTGCTTGGCTGTTTTGTAGGTGTTACTTTATTTTGTCCAACCTCTGTACATCCTGTTGTGTAGTAACATTTGAAAGGAGATAGAGACTTGTGGTTATCAGCAGCAGGGTTACTGTTGCCAGAGAAAATACTGATAGTGGTTACTGTTAGCTTAATGAGATATAACTGTACCAGGGGTTGTGCACTAAAAGGTAGCTAGGCTAGTGAGTACTGATATGCTGAAGTGTTTGTCTTATGGACAAACTGTCTCTGTGCTAAATCAAAGGACACCACATCGGGGTGTGTTTGTGTGGAATGAATAACTATTTACAAAAAGAGCCACAGGATAATAAATAAAGGAGAGGATTCACATTAATGTGATACAGTGATCATGACTTTCAAAGACAACCACTCAGAACAGTGATATTCACTTCATTCCCTTTCTGCACAACTTCCATTAATAAATACAAACCTATATATACAATCAACAAACTCTTAGAAAATGCCTTGTATCCTCCATTTTGGAAAATGAGCGGGATAAAAATGAGAGCAAAATGTGGACACAGCAGTCACTGGCTCAGTTTACAGCTACTGGAAATGCTCAAAAGGTGGCGGATAATTCTCCTCATCCCATGTCTAATGATACATACGTGACAAGTGGAGGGAGAGGAGGGGTGAGGAGGGTGAAACTGGTTACAGAGCCCCGACTTATTAAACCTTCTCCAAGAGCTCCTCAGTAGGTAGTGGGCTGGGAGAGGGGGAGCCAGCTGGGGAGGGAGGGGATGAGGATCTCGGGGGTGTAGAGGGAGGAGAGGGAAACAGAGTCGGATGGATGGGGGAGGAAGGGGAGGGAGCTTCTTGTTTGGTTGGGGAGGAGAGAGGAAGGAAAACAGCGGGCTTGATGGGGGAAGCGGGGGAGGGGGAGGCCTGCTTTGTGGGAGAGGAAGACTGAGGCGTCACATCTTTGGTAGGAGATGATGGAGAAGGACAGGAGACGGGTGTAGAGGGGGTTGTGCAGGTGAACGGACCAGTGGGGCCTGCGGGTAAAGGATCCTCTAGAGATCCGCAGGGAGAAGCAGAGGGTGATGTAGGTGATGTTCTTATTTCGGGAGGGAACGCTATCGGCAAAGAGGTGATGGGGAAGGATTCGGCTGAGGGGGAGGGGGAGAACTGAAGTGAACTTACAGGAGCAGAGGGAGCGAGGTGAAGCTCAGCAGCTAACGGATCATTCTCATTCTGGGGTTGGGAGCAGGGAGGATTCGAGGTGTGTGTGGCATCAGGCACAGCAGTCTCTGGGGTCTGGGTGGGTTTTGATACTTTGGTGCTTGATGCTTGTTTGGTGGGAGAAGCTGGGCCTGGCTTGGTGGGTGAGGCTGCTTTGATCGGCAGGGCAGATGGGACTTGGTCGCAGGCGGTTTGGACGCCTGGACAGCGACGGGCGGTGAGCTGTAGGGTCTCCTTATCTAGAGCTGTGTTCTGGAAAAACAGACAGACAATCATCAGCTGGGTGCTTTTGAGAGAGAGAAGCATAGTGGGTCAGCCCACACTGAGGACAGAAGACCACTCATTTATCCTAACGATTACCAGTGATTGTTTGAAGCTGTTATCATTAACTACTGACCCAGTTTTAATCATTTCTTTGATTAATATGAATGAACACACACGATGAGAGAGTCCAATGGAAATGGACATGAACAACTGAAAGATGATTAAACAAGAAGACAGTATGGTTGACACAGTGGCATGACCCCACAAGAAGGCAAATCAGATCAAGTGCTACTCTATGTGCAACGGAAAGGCAAAGGAGGAAGTTGACATTTACTTTTTCCTTCAGCAGATAAGACGGTGGTGATTTTTTTTTGCTGAGTGAAGCCAATGATGCGTTTGTATGCAAGACAGAAAATGGGTAAATGCCACGTTCCTCATTTGCCCTTGTGCTGAATCGCAGCGGCGGCAGCAGAAGAGACGAGGCGTAGCGTTAAGTGTTAGTACATACCATTGCCTTGGAGCTAATTCAGAGGGACGTAATGCAGGGAGAGGGGAGAAGCAAAAAAGGGACAGAGACTAGTCTTACTCACAACTTCACAAAATAATGTCAACACAACAAGCATGACGGCAAGTGGACAGTTGTTCCAGCTCAGTGCTGATCTTTCGTTGTCGTCATTTACTTCAGATCATTTGACATTAATTTTCCAAACCAGAATCTGAATTTGAAAAGACTGAGTTGGAACAAATTGTAAAACCTTCTATAAAAGTGGCTATTTCAGGCAGAGACACACGTCAGTGAGTGTTAAGCCAAATTTAAAAAATGTTCAACAAAATGCAGTGGTGAGGTGGGATTACATGTGGATTTGATTGAGGTGGTTTTAAAAGATGAGGCTGGTGTTATTCCTATATATTTCTCATCAAGAACAAATCCCATGAAAAGACTAAAACTAAGAATCACCCGTGGCCTGTTTAGCATTAACCTGATAGCTCAGACTGTGTCGTAAAACTGTTTAAATCTACTAAAAACACATGTCGCACTCTTGCATATTTCTATGGAGACAGACACTGAAGTTTACCTTGTATATATCTGCAAGAAATACTCACTAAAGCCCAAACAATACATATTAATCACAGGCTGATAGTTCAAATGTAATGTTTGTTTAAAAAAAAAACTACTCTAGAAATTTATAAGTCGTTTCCAAATATAAAACATTTATTTTGTATTTTTTTCAAGTTAAAGATTTTGAATTTTCATGGGATTGGTTGGTAAAGAGGAAAATATAGAATACATCATCCTTAACATTTAAAACATGCTGGTGAATCTTGTATCCAAGGCAATAAAGCCACATGGATTGTGTCCCTCTCTGCTTATTTGAATAGTGCCAGTGCAGTTCTTACTTTTCACCACAAGGTGGCGCCAGAGCACCATAAATATAAGATGAGTGCTGAGAAGCCAATTGTAGAGTTAATGGTATTTAATGAGATTTTGATTTTAAGGAGCTGTCTTGAATAACTTCACCAACAAACAGAAATGGCAGAGAGGGAGGCAAATAACACTGCTCTTGCACTCGCTGGCATTATAAACATGCTTAACGACCTTAGTGACAATTTGAATAAACAAACACATCCCTCCAAACAGATGATTACTTTCACATCCCATAAAAGTTTTAGATTGGTGTAAATGGATTGTAATGTGACTGTGGAAGCTGAAGGAGAAGTACGAGCAGAGTCGTCAGGGTGAATCCAGGACAGAGAGCAGGTTGGCGGAGAGTTAGTGTGGTCCACATCAGTTGGTTATTGTTACTGCAGGCGAGGGGAAGGGGGCCTGAGAAAGACACAGGAAGGGAGGGAAGGGAGGAAGGGAGAGTAGTGGTGGGGGGAGGTGGGGGCTGTTTCAAATGTAAGGAAGAGGGTGAAAGGAAGGGCGATGGCTGGGAAGGAAGAGGGGAGGCAGTGGGATGGAGGGAGGGGTGAAGTGTGTACCCGGCTTTCAGCTCCAGGCGTCCCCTGTGGTCCTGGGTCGGGTGTGAGGGAGGGGTGAGGATGAGGGAGGAGGAAGTGGATGGAGAGGAGAAGGGGGCCGAGGCCAGGGCCCGCGTTTACACCTCAAACTGTCAAATGAAATTTACAACAAGATGAGGGTGGTTGCAGTAAAGAGAGGGATCAAATCCAATTTCTAATCAGAGAAACTTCCCCCTCCCCCTCTTTTCCTGCTCGTGGGCTCAGACGGACAGACTGAAGAGAGTGTGCTCGGCTGATGAATGGTGTGACCTGATGAGACGAGGAGTGGAGGAAGTCCCACTGTACAACAGGAAGTGATGCAAATGGGTCTTGAAACAGACAGGGTGGAAGGATGTGAGAGCTACAGGAATGACTTCCTTGCTGCTCTGCTTTCCTATCTCTAAAATCCTGTCTTACATGTTCACAGCAGCATAAGTTGCTTATAACTTGTCGTCTTTATTTGGGTCAAACATTTTGCTCTCATACTGACTGTACACATTTGGAAAAAGGCCTGACCTGTTCAAGCCTCCCGACCCCTTTGGTGACGACTAAACCCATGTTGAAACATCAATATTAGATATTTAAGAGGTTCGCGCTGAAAGTGAACATGACCTCGTAAAGGTCAAACTATCAAAAACAGCACTGCAGTAAATCTCTGAGGATTGGGGCAAGAAAAAAAAATTGGAGTGGGAATGTTTCTGGGTGCTTACCATGATGACCGCCACACCAGCTGTGGTGTTGTTGTGCTTGGGCGCAGTGTTAAAGTGCGTCTGCAGTTTACCTGTCACCTCCACCTTCATATTGTTCTCCATAACGGCATCGTCCTACACACACAGACATATAGTGTATCATGGTTTCCTACACAGGAAATGATCTAAATGCACAGATTGCAATTGTTCCAGTTCATATATACAGAACTGTGCAAAGGTTTCAGGCACCAAAAGCACCACAAGGATGCTCCCAAAATAAAAGAATAGTTTTATTTATTAATTATCATAATAACAATAATATAATTAAACTTAATATAAAGAGCAGTGAAGATAGAAAGGCTAAATCAGATCAATATTTGACGACTTCCCTTTGTCTACAAAACACAGACTGACTCCATGATGTTCAGATCAGGGTCAGACCATCTGCCCTAGGACTCCTTGTCCTTCCTTTTGCTCAGGAAAGTTCTTTACGACTCTACCTATGAATCTTTTAGTGTAAGTTGAAGCAGGTAGACAACCGTCAGCCTTTTCTCATCTCTGTAAGGCTCCTCGAAAGGAATCTGAGATTGGCTCCTGCTCACAGAGCTCTAACCCTGTATGTCTTTTAAAATGACTGTCAATGCTGAACTATTGCTCAAATAAGACTTCTGCATTCATGTTAATCTGGGTTCTTCTGTTTGAAGCATACTGAGGATTACTGTAAAGCTGCAGGATGGATCTGATGATGTTGTGTTTACAGTTTAGATTCTAAACATCTAAAGTGCCTGAAGCTTTGCACAGTATTGCACATGGAAATGTAAACAAAGAGTGTGGTAGAATACCGTGACCCATGGGTGGGAGAGGACATCTTGTGCGGTGTATCGAGCCTCGACGTTGACCTGCAACATCTTTCCAATCAGCTCCTGAAACAGAACACGCCTCAGTTTAGGACAAAAACAAAGCCATCAGTCCACTGGTGTTTTTGTTCTGCTGGCAGTTTTGCTGAAAACAGCTGTTGTTGTGGTTGATAACAACGCTGATTGCAGCAAAGTTGTGGGTCATAAAACCAAAATGAAACTGTAGGGAGGAGGGAAAACTGTGGAGTCAAGTGATAATTGACAAACACCTTTTACAGCCTTTTGATACACTGTCATTATGTGTGTATTATGCCTGTCATTCATCATGTTTACACATTGTTTCACACTCACAAAGTAAACACACACTGTGTGAATAAATATCCTTTAAATTTACACCTGCACAGCCTCAGAGCCGTGAGAGTCTCCATGCTGTGGTGTCTATAACCGTGCTCTTGTCTGCAGTGACAGGCCCCTGTAATAGCAGTGGGTTTAATTAGCAGTTTGGCCTTGCATGCTGAGTGTGGGCTGTCACCTTAATACATGACATTAATTTAGTGGGTTGGAGGGGATTCTGTCCTTCAGCAGACAGTAGTCATTAATGGAGAGGGTTCACATGGTGTGTGAATGTATGTGTGTGTGTGTATAGGAATTTCAGCTATGTAACATTTTAGACCTGACTCAGGCTTTTTACTGATACTGCATTCAGCTGGAGGTGGTTACAGTTAGAATATGTTTTGATAATGATAACCCTTCAATCAAAAGAGGTATCAACATAATATCATCTATAATCACATGAACCAATTGTTGCTCTATGTGTGTGTGTGTGTGTGTGTGTGTGTGTTGTGTGTGTGTGTGTGTGTCAGCGGTCCCAACCTTGGCTGAGTCAGTGATGTTGTCCCAGTAAGGACTGGGAAAGTCCAGTCGCCCTAGAAGGATCTGGTCAAACAGGTCCTCCTGCAAGTTGCTCTCACTACATGGAGGGAGAACCACATGGTATTACTATATATATTTACATTGTAATGACTGATGATATGTTAATGATATGTTCACTAAGATAATAAATGAAGGATCACAATAGTTTAGGTCAATCCCTTCAGCTTTATTATTACTGGATGATGATGGTTTATTTAAACAGCTGGTAAGAAAACATGTGCCAACATAATGACTCAACCATGTATGTATTATTGCATAACTGAAAACTATCACATGTTTTTTCGTGGCAGATGAAGCTTGACATGAATGAAGTGAGTACCTTCTAAATGGAGGAAAGCCACACAAAAGAATGTAGGTGATGACACCTGCAGCCCAGACATCCACCTTCAGACCGTAACTGTGGAGAGAGACGACAAACAGGGAGACAGAAAATGTCAGCGAAGGACTATTAATGTACCTCAATTAATTAATAACAGCAAAACACTTCCATCCTCAGTCATCTTAGTGTTACACAGCAGCTGACTGACTGGACATGAAGCAACAACATAAAGTATATTATGACATTTTGAAAAAGACAAAGTTCAGACTTCAATCTGCTGTAATGGTATAGAGGTAAATAAGCCAGACACATTGTTTGTATCGCTTTATATAAACTCATTCGCCTTTTAATCTCCATACAGCTGATTACAACACAGCCGTACTGCAGACCCTCATTTCTGCTCTGCTGTTGTACGTAGAACAGATGTTTCCAATTAAAACCAGCTCACAGATCAGTAAAAAAAAAAAAAAAACGTACAAGTTTCTCTGTAATGAGCACCTTCCCCTGTGAAGCCTCACATGCTGCCAGAACACCCAGCTTACCCAGACTCTGCAATGATCTCTGGAGCCACATATGTAGGAGTGCCACATACGGTGTACAGAGGTCCCTCCACTACTGTGGCCAGGCCAAAGTCCCCAAGCTTCAACGACTTGGTGCCATCTGGGTACTCAAAGACCTAAAATAAGACATATATTCTCAGTCAGGTCCCACTGACTAGGAAAACAGGATGTTGTGTGTGTGTATGTTTACCAGCAGGTTCTCTGGTTTGATATCTCTGTGTACAATGTTCATGCTGTGCAGGTACTTCAGGGCTCCAGCGAGGTTGTACACCATGATGCTGGCGTCTCTCTCTGTGTATTTGGCCGAGGAGGTGATGGCATCAAATAAATCCCCGCCCTGTGCCGATGGTAAACACAGTGGCATCGCATCAAAGCGCGCACAGAAACGAGGAGTGTGCAGGGGGATGCTGACACAAAAGTTGGCCTGTACTCTTACCTTGACAAGCTCCATCACCAGGTACAGTTCAGAGGGAGTGTCCACCTCCTCGATCAGCATGATGATGTTGGGGTGCTTCACTCTCCGCAGCACTGCCACCTCATTTTCAATCAGGTGCTCCTGGAAAACACACAACCCACACAGCGAGTCTGTTACAGTGCACTCCAGCACACAGGATTTACACTGAGCCATTATGCTCAGGTAAAAAAAAAAAAAAAAAAGAAAAAGCAGCTTTGTTGATTGAATTTGAATTGGTGTCAAGGGTGTGTGATTCAGAGTGCGTCATTGTGTGCATGTGAAAGTGTGAAGATAATTTGAGTTAAGGGATAAATAAAACACTACCACCCTAATCTAACCATGAGGGATAAGAGGATCAGAGACAGAGGTAACACTGTGTTGTACGTGGGTGTTAATAATGCACAGTGGAACAGTAAAGTATGGCTCCTTCCTTACATCTGTTTGAGTGTGTGTGTGTGTGTGTGTAGGTCTGATGGTGAAATGGAGAAAGAAGATAGGATATATGAAAAGGAGGTGGTGAAACCTTTCCACTGCACTTGGCCTTGTCGATGATCTTCAGTGCAAACTCTTTTCCTGTGGACCTGAACAGAAACAGAGCAGTTAGGGTTAACCAGAAAAAAACACGCTGGTTCCACAACACTGTAAATGAAATCACACCCTCAGCACAGAGACTCAGTTACAGTGTACAGCAGCAGCACTGCCGGTAAGCTACTGGAAAGGTATGTAAGCTGTGTGAGCCAAGTTTACACAAATTGGGCACAGAGCCTTTGTCAGCTTAGCTGTGGAAGACAATAGCTTTAGGTATCAGAGAAGCCAGCTCGCTAAGTATCTTTAAGAGAAAGCTCTTTAATTTAGCCTTTAATACGGTGGCCCTGAGAGCTCAATGCACTATGACTGAAGAAAACATGCAAATACACAACACACACTCCAAATTCAGAAGACATCTTTTCACTACACATAAATTTCATCACTTGTTAGTGTCCCCTGGAAACTTCTGTCATGGTGTGAGTATTTGCAGAACTGCAGCACATGTATTGTCAAACTAATGAAGTTGTTCTCTGAACTTGTGCTGTGTTTGTCCATTACTATGTGTTTTCTTATATTCATACTGCAATGGACTCTCAGGGCCACCGTACTTTGATCATCTCTGTAGTTTTGCACCATCTTATGCTATTTTATTCTATGCAAAAAAAAATTTCAACTAATTTCTTCAGTTATTATTTCTATGTTATGATTTTAAGTATTTTTCTCATCTCATCACATTTTCATTGGTCCATTTTATGCCACATTTCCTGTATGAAAGCTGCTGTACAAATTATGTTATGTTTATTATTATTATCATCCACTGAACAGAGATGTAATATGGATACAGGCTCAGTAAGAATATGTTTGTGACACAGTAATTTAACACCTGGCTGAAGATCAGTGTCTCACTGGCTCAGAGTTTCAAGTTTGTTCCACCTCAGAAAACACTCAGTGCTACTCCTGGGTTAGGAGCTCTGTTACACACAAAACCACAGTCAACAGTGAGAGCACCATCTACTGACACAGCCTGGAGCACACTTCAGTATCACTAAAGCAAGGTGGGAATTTAGACCACTGGAGACCAGTAAAAAAAACAAGTTTTTAACTTTTTTGTTACAAACCATACAGCAGTGGTATTTTTGACCTCCGGTGTTAATATGGTGCAGGCATGCATTCAAGGATGCATTCACAGCAGTGCACATTGCTGCCAACAGGTTCACACTATTCCACTGATTAAGAAATATAGCCGTGAACAGCCAAGGACAGGGAAGAAGAGGACTGCCAGTGAATGTGAATAGATGTAGGGATTGTTGTACATGAGGGAGTTCCTTCATGACCTTTGGAAACAGTTTGTGTAACTGTCAACAACTTCTTTTCCATCTACGTAATTCAAGGCAGACTGAGAGCACATAAAAAACCCGAGTTGCAACTTTCAGAAAATGCTGCTTTGTAAATGTTATTTTGAGGAGGTAAATGCATCCCATATGTTTGCTGGCCCTCATGTGGCACTTTCCAGTATTTTCTAGGAAGGTGCATCAGATTATGAGAGCACACAGTGACAGTTCTAGTCTCATCATCATCTCCCCCGTCTGCTCGGGCACTGTGTTGACTCAGAGATTAAAAGGCTAATGAAGTGAATTCACCACTGGGTTTAATCCATGGGATATTTCTGTCTCCACAATGCCTGTCATCAGGACTTAAACACCCCGATGGAGCAGTTACTACACGTGATGCACATCTCATTAAGCAATAGCAACAAGGCACACTGCTGTGCTGTCGCCACAGCAGCTGCCAACTGTGCATTACACACCTCCAGTCTGATTACATGTGGTTCACGTACCTCTCCACACACTCCTTGACCACAGCGAAGTTGCCGTCTCCAATGACTTTCCCAATTTTGTATTTTTCCAAAATGGTGGAGGCGGGCAGGTAACGGTTACCATTAACTGCTGAGGAGAGATGAAGGTTAGGAGAGGCAACGGAGTGGCCCTGCTGTTCAGCATGAACAAAGGAGATTTGGCAGAAACTCAACCAGTTCTCAGACTGAATTAAGGGACCACATGCTGCAGCACAAAATAACACTGGAATCAACATGCAAAGTCATCTGTGTGTGTTCTCCTGCAGCAGTTAGAGCACTAAGCGGCAATATTATGTCCCTCTGACACACACAGACACACACACACAGTTGTAACATCATTAAGTTCAGTATTTGCTCACACAGCAGAGGAACGTCTCACACTTATCTTGAAAACGTGGCTAGCTGAGCTACTTCTGTTGGGTAAGCAAATTCTCTAATCTGCTGCAACAGGACAAGATGAGGATCATTTAAATGTTACTCAGTGTCATCATCAGATGGAGGAAAGTAAAGGAAAGGAAAGGAAAGGAAAGAGGATGTACCCTCTGGACTCAGTCGATTGCTTTTTTCTTGGTGGTTGTTTGACGAGCCATTTACATTCGGAGAGGAGATGTGATGTGATGGAGGTATCTGCAGGATGAGAAAAGAAACAAAAATAGGGATGAGCACCTAGCCTAAAGCAAAACAAGTAGATGAATCACCATGGCAACCTTCGGCTTTTAAAAGCACCCACAAAACATGCTATACATGGATAAAACATAACCGAGTTGTAATTGGTCTGTGATTTTTTTTTTTTTTTTTTACTGGCTCTAACTATGGATTTTTGGGGGCTCTAGACACAAAAAAAGGACAAAAAATACTGTAAAAAACAACAACACTGTACTCACAACATATAGTCTAAATTTTAGATAAACTGGTTTATGATCAATTATTGGTGACTGATTTAAAATTGCTGCTATACCACCTGTGAACATATGGTACAGTAAAATACTCTGTAAGGCCTGTGGCTTACAAAAATAACCTTCACCTCAATCCTAAAATAAAAATATCATTGTTCACATAGTGAGTTTGGTCTAAAATTAGTTTGCCCTTCAAAGTGGACAAGGTGTCAGAGCTGCTGAGTAGAGTCGATCTCCTCCACATCCACTTTTCATCTCTGCACATAAAAGCATTAGAGCTCTGAATGAATGATACATTTATGAAAAGGTAATCTCTGCAAAGTGGCATTTTTGACATCTTATAGGGATATTTCTTAAAATAGTGCTTCTGTACCTCCCTGCACCATAATGTACATTACCTTACAGTGAGGATCTATTATTTAGCCTAAAAGCACGGCACTCTGGACTTAAGTAGAAGGTGTGAGAGTTGCAAGGTCTGCATAACATCTGGGTACATAAAAAAGCTTTTTCCTCTGATAAATAACTTCTTCATGCTGCTTTAGTTTACTGAGCTAACTTCACGTGACTGTTTCAGTGAGGGTCAACGACAGAGAGAAAATATGTCATTAACATCCTTGTACTTTCTCATTTATTTTTTCCCCCCAAATACTGCTGCTCTACTAACCCTCTTTACCAGTGAAATTTTAAAGCCGTCAGTAAATCATAAAAATCTAATATCCTGCCAAATTAATATGGGTGGATAAGTCTTTGACTGGGCTTAGAGAGAGGAACTGTGGCTCTCTGGAGGAGGTTTGCCAGCTGGCTGCAGCAGTTACACACTCTGTAGTTTGGGACTAACACGCATCTTACTGAAGAGCCCATCAATAAATCAGATTAGTATTTCAGACTCGACCAAAGATACATCATAGAGCTGCTACATGGCTGTCAGTCAGTGACTTGATGACTTGACATAGATTCATTTCATCACTTTCTATTAAGTAGGTCGGGATTATCTTGCCCTATCCCTTTTAAAGTACCACCTTAAAGGAATAGTTAAACATTATGGGAAATGTCAGTGTTTTCACCAAGAGACAGACGACAAGATTGATACCGCTCTCACAGTATCACTGTAGACACAAAGTTCATTAACTGACACATCATGTATCTGCTCATGCAAGTGTAAATATGTAAAAAGCTGTGCTAACAATGTGCACCGTGTGTGTACAGCTACTACATGTGATGAACTGTGTTACCTTAAATCCTGGGATGGTTCGGGGGCTGGTGGGAGACGGAGTGGACGACTTGGTGGACTTTGGAGTGGACATCTGGCTACTTGAGATACCATTAACTGTGTGGACACAAACACAGGTTTACAAGAGTCACTCTGATTGTGACACTGTTGTTATTACACCTCATTCACTTGAACTCAAGCATGAATTGACTTTGAAATTAAATTTAATGACAGAAATTATTTTGGTGGTTGAAAGTCACAGTGACCTAATGAAAACTCATCAGTTTGATACATCTAAAATAAATGCACACATTTAACAATTTAATTTAATTTAATTTAAATGTGAGCACTTAATCTAATAGAGTGCATTATTTTTTCAGTCAATTCAATCTGAGTACATTTAATTTTAATCTTTTGTATATTATAAATTTTGGATGTGCATTTATGATTTAATTATTTTAACATGAGTAAGTTAATTTATTGGAGGCAAACAACAGCAAGGTGTTTGTTTTGTAATACACTAGTGAGAAAGCGGTGAGTGATTCATTCTCAAGACCGGACTCTATCTGCTTCCCTCTCTCTCTTGATTTTTGGCACAAATACAGAGACATAATGCGTCAAACTAGACTCATAGTCTCTCTTCATCTGCATAAACGCAGCAGAGCTGAGAAAAATCATTTCACACTGCCTACAGGCTGTGCCTTTGTCCTGCTGTTTCAGAGTTGTACATTATTGTTTCTCTGCTGAGTCATAAAATCCCAAGATTTAAATCCATTAATTCAAACCAAACTGTCTTCTGGCTATTTAAGGCACCTCTAAATCAATATTTGAAACAATGGACATTAGACCTCCTGATGTTTCTTTAAAGCGCTGTTTAACTTTGAGCACCTCTGCTGCTACAGATAAAGAGCCATGTGATGTAAGTGCTCAGTGAGGGCAGGATTTAATTGGCACAGAGAAGAGTGAGTCTAATCATCAGTTCATGGCTTTAGATCAGTGGATTCTACAGCAGCTAGCTCTCAGATTAGATAGATTAGATAGATGTGTTCAGTTCATAGCAGCTCTGTGGCTTAGTCAGAGCAAAGGAGAGAAAGAAGGTCAAAAGAAAGGGACTGGCTCTAGTTTACTAAAAAACTTTTAACAGATGTATAACTCAGAGGAGACCGCCACCACTGGATGAACTGTAAAAAAAACAAACTCTGTTTGGCTCTAAGGCTATTTTTAGATGTTCAGTGGAATTAAAAATTTAAAATGTCTGGTCTGAGCAGCCATGTTGTTACCAAACTTAAAAAATCTGCTGCTTACTTAAAAAACACCGGAGGCTGATTACTTAACTTACAGAATGAATAATAGTAAATGTAAATTAAGAGTAACTATATTAATGAGACTCTGCTCAATTCTCAACCGTATGCATGATGTGCTTGGAGTCAACATGTCAATCTTTTTGCTTTTAATGTTTAATGTTAGCATGTAAAATTTGGCAGGTTGGCAGGTTTTTACTATTTTGAATGAAAATTTGATTTTTATCGTTTTTTAAAATCATTATTTTTAGGTTATTTCTTGGTAATTTACTGGTCTCTATGCAAGCAGCTGCACTTCTGAGGGAAATATCATCATCATTTTGTCATTTTGGCAGGGCTGCAAAATAGTCTGATTAAACAACATCATTACGTAATGAACCTGCATCTCAGCACAAAATTTTGACACAGCATTTACAGTATCCAACAGGAGAAGAAGAATCTGTGAGAAACTCATTTTACTCACTTCCTGTGAACTAATTACCAGAGTAAAAGTGATATGGCAGGTCAAGTGTATGACATCATCACCAGCCTCACCTGGGGATTTGATTGGAGACTGAGTGGTGGAGTAGTGCACAGGTCGCCTTGCTGCAGGGTCAAAAAAAAAAATCACTTTACTACACACTATGAAAACAGCTGAACTTCAGAGGCAAAACTAAGGCTTCAAATTGGCAGCCTCTTAAATGCCTTCTCTTCAAACTTGGCGGAACGGCTTGTAGAACACTAATTGCTCAGCATAATGTCACCATCTCTCAGTGCAGCACATAAATTGCTTAGTCACTCATCACAGCTGTTGAGGGTTTAGGATGAGGCTACAAAATAAAAGGCTTTTACTCAGCCTGTCAACCACTAAACTACCCACAGTGGTGCTTTGGCATTAGATAAATGAGGTGTATTTTAATACACCTGGAACATATTTTCACACCTATATTGTAATAATTTGCAATTTAACCTCTCTGATTGTCTGATCACACATTTGTTCTTTTGTCTACAATATATGTAAATGTCTCTTACTTTAACAGGGGCTAACAAAGACTATGTCTAAACTTTTTCTAATGTGTGTGTCTGACCTGCACCAGGGGACTTGCTGCGTCGTGAGGGTCCAGGGCTCTTAGCTGTTCGGTTCGGGGTAGCAGAGCGACTGTACGATGACTTCAGCACTCTACATTCTGGAGACACGACACGCTCAGGGTCAACATTGCATATATTAACCTTCCCCTATCAACAAAGCCTTCTTCAAGAAGCAGAGTTAATGTAGCAGCACTATTTACAATGAGCTGCTGTATGAGAGATATGACACTGGTAATGCTATTTATGGGGTTGATTTCATGAATGATGCTTGATAGTGGAGACAGGGAGGCAACAAACAACAGTGGGAGACGCGGTTTAGTCAAAGCAGGTTAAAAAGCTCAGAGAAGCATATACATTACCTCACATCATGGCCCAGTTAGGGCAGAGCTACAGCAATATCATAGGACTATATGACGACAGATCCCAACATATATATGCTTGCATTGTTTCAGATTTGTCATTACTAGTACCACATCAATACCTGACTATTTCTCACTAATACTAAATTGATACTTCATTACTTTTCATACTTTTCACAGATTGGTTGGTTAAAGATGCCCAGCTTTTTGACAACTAGCATTATAAAAGATAACAATTTAGTTTTTTCTCAGACCTGTGTGCAACCACAAAGCCTCTAACAACTGAGACTTGTGGTGGGGCATTTAATGACATCCAGCAAGTGTTCATGCATGCATGATAATTCTGATGCCACATTAAAAAACACAACACCTGTTGTCCTGTGGTGAGCAAGCCACAGGTTTAACTAATAATCAAAACTGTCAGCATTCAAGGTGTCTAGACCAACTGCACCAACTGAGGGGCTGGGGTGTGTGTGACATTGGCAGGTGAGGTCAGACGTTTTGGATTATTCTAGTGTAACATTTAAGAACAGAATATCTCAACCAGCTCAAGTTAAAGAGTCAGCTGCTTACATAGTCTAGTCCAAGCCTCACCTCTCTAATGAGAGTACAAAAACTAATACTAATAACCTAAACATATTCCTGAGGGTCCAGGTGAGGAGTTCAGTTTTGCTCATTTGTGCAGTCTTTCTGGCCAAACTCATGATTTCCTACATCTTTATTCTTGTCATGTTTCAACAGTAGAGTGTGTCCTGGGCCTATTTGGGAAGAGGAAGAGCAACCCCTGCACCTTCAGCAGAGAGTACAGTGTGCCATTTTTTGTTCTTTCAAAGACCTAATTCTTAAAAGTGGAGCACAAGAGTGTAAGTGGGACAAAATCCTCCAAACTACCTCTGAATATGACCCATCCACCATCACTCATCCTGAGCAGTTGTTAACACGGTGTGTGTGTTAGGATATGGCTCCTTGTTGTTAGCTAACCTGACAAAACAACATATAAAAAAAATCAAACAGGATGTCAATACTTTTTGGTACTAAAATAACCTCCTTCCTTCCTATGAGGTTGTCCAGTCTTGGCTGAGGTGCTGTGCAGCTGTGACGGTGAATGAATCTGCTGGTTTTAAAAGAGGTCATGTGTTGTCTATGTGCTGTCAAACTTTCACTGCCTCTCCAGCAAGATAAAGAGGAGATACCAAACAGTGGGTGTGTATAATGTAATGATACTGTATGTGGACAGTGTATACAGTGCAGAACACAACTGTGGCATTCAGATGAGCAAACATGAATCTAATTTCACAAATAAAAATGCAACCACATTCCCTTTCCTGACAACAAAGACGTGTTTTTTTTTGTTAGTGCTGGAGTTAAACATACTGTAATAAAAATGCGACTTTCTACTATTATAATTAAACTGGTAAGAAAATGATATAAATATTGTGCTTTAATTCATTTTGTACACACAGATGTCAAATCCTGCTGTCAGCTTCTGAGAGGAATAGTGTTGCACTTGTGAGAGAAAAACTGGGGGACGGACACAGAAGCTAACACATACCCACACCCACACACACACAGCAACAGACAGATGCTTAGTTAGTCTTAGTCAGGCCTACCAGTCATAAAGGCTGTGGAAGCCTTACCGCTGTGATCCAACACAAAGTCATCCTGGGCATAGCGGTACTTTTCTGGGCCGCATGCTATGAACACGTCATCGTCCCCAAAGAAATCCTGCAGGCAGGTAATCTGGAGGAAGAAGGGCAAATGCACATGAGTGGAACTCGCTCTTTACTCTGCCCATCAGCTTTGGGTTAAATGTAGTACAGTAAAAAGAAAAAAAAGGTGTTTTGATGTATCATCACAGTCTTCGTGGGGTACGATAAGGTTGTGACTGTGATGGAAGTGAACAGTACAGCACAGATCAACACTCTTGAGGTCAAACACTCAGACACCCATGTATACACTGCCGAGTCAATGCAGAATCATAGGAGGGAAGTGGAACAGTTAGCGTTTGTGCTGCAGGGTCATTTGTCTTCTATTCTGTCTCACACTGATCGTCATTTTCTCTGCAGCTCCCAGCACTTTTCCTTTTTACACCCACCACCACCCCTGGAGATGGAAAGAGGAGTTACTTTTAGAATACAGTGCCTACACACACACACACACACACACACACACACACACAGATTATCCCTCTGTTGCTGTAGGTGGACATGTAGGAAGACAAAGAAGGAAAAGATCCGTTCATTATCCCACCACCCCCACCCACCACATGCAAGTGCACCCACACACTGGCAGACATATACACACACACACGCACACATGCACACACGCACACACGCACACACGCACACACAGACTTGAAAGAAGAGTAAGAGGGGAAGTACAGCATGGCTGAAGATTATGGGCAGATGGATCCTCTAGGGGAGATTGGGGGCCGACACAGTGGGGGTAAATGAGTGTTTCTGCACGCATGTGCGTGTGTGTTTGTTGAGGGTGGGTATAAGAGGAACTGTTGGTCCAGAAAAGCTAAATGGCCACATGAAGAGCAAATACAACAATATAAAAAGAGGAGGTGGAGGCAGAAATATATATATGATTTATATATATATATCAGTCAGTGCACTCAACGACACATCCATCAATAATAAATAAGACAACTCACATGACACTTCTGCATGTCCTACATTCAGACACCATGAATTAAAAATGAACAAGGATGCAGTATCCATTACATTCTCATAAATTATATAAAATAGTATAGAATGGCCTTAATGTGACCCTGTTGTCTAATCTTTGATCATCTACCTTCTTAACAAGGAACAGATGAAGAGACACAGTGAAAGTAGGAGAGAAGGGGCGTCTATATGAAATGTGTGTGCATACCGGAGCTGTGACACATTATCAAAGGTTTGACATAGCTGGAGTGAATGTCATTCTTTAGATGAGCTCCCACTCAGGAACTTGGCAGCTGATCGGTGGAGGCACAGAATCACCATGGCAACAGCCCACAGAGGGGGGGGCAGTTCGATGTATGTGTCAAAAATGGACGCTGGTGTAGTGCAAGCTGTGTCAGCCAGAGACTGATAGAAGTGGATACAAGGCAAGTTTTCTCATTGACCTTTGACCTTAACCCACACACTGCTTTCTCTTGAGTTTGGAAGTTATCAATGACAACACCGGGCAGTGTTTTTCCACCTACTCAGCAGTTTGTGTTGGTACAGGAGCTCTCTGGACAGTTGCTGGAGGACAATAGGATACAGCAGCATAGCGGCTGTAGAGGTGAACACTGTCCCCTGGCTGGGAAACCACTAATCGTAATGAAATCAGCTGTCAGAGGTGCTTAGAGACAGCTTAAATAAGTAGGTTCAACATTTTGGAAAGTGGATTCCCAATTTTGGAAACCACTCTCCTGTAAACCTGCCTGACATATACAGTAATCACTCTTAAAATATTAACTATTGTTTTTACAGCTTTTAAAAAGATTAAACAAGCTCACTCCATCTCTAACGAACCATAATACACACATAAAGTAAGATATGTCATATTTATCTAAACTGCAATTAGGCCTTTGCTAAGTCATCCTACCATTACCCTGGAAGATGCTTGTCCCAGTATCCCTTGAGGCAACAGGCGTATGGTGAAGAAACAAAACTCAGGGCAGTGATGTTATTCAGCTGTGTTTTCATTTACTTTCACCCCATGCACACACCTCTCTCTCCCTTACTCTCTGCAAGGCTGGCACTGGCGTGTCCTGTGATAAAGTACTTTTCAGCTGGACCTGTAATGCTCAGGGGAATGCTGGGAGATAAAGACAAATGGTGCCTGAAGGGACAGATGTTTTTTTTTAAGAGGCAACAATGAAAGGAGGCCAAGTGGTTGGTAAATTGGGTTCAGTGACAAAGTCAAAAAAAAAATGGCATTTTAACTCAAAGGCACCATTTACAGTGACCTGGAAATTGATGGTTTATTTACATTAAGAATGAAGGTCAATCCTCTGGGGAAAATGTGGAGTGGTTTGTGATTATCAACAATTAAAGTCTGAACTTAAACTGAGCTTTGTGGAGTTAGAGAGGATCATGAGAAAGTGAAAAATATATTTGTATTAACTAAACATTTACATATATAGTGTAGACCACTATCAGGCTCAGCAACTTCTAAACTGAGAAATTAAGGCAAACATGAGCATCAAGTACCAAGTACCATTCTCCAATGACAGTGAGTCAATCCCCATAGACTCCAAGTTAAAATGTAGAAGTAAATATGTTTACAACCTGGTACAAAATGATTTTGGACTCTCCTAATTCATGACAACTGAGTCAGGCACTGCCAAGATGGTGACAGTGGAGCAGCTCACTCTGACATAGCTGAGCTTCAGAAACCTGTGGGTGATGTCACAGAGGCTATGTCTATCTTTATTTGATTTCTGTCACCTCTTGAGGAAAATCTCTTAATTCTTTTAAGCTTCTAGATGATCCACTATGTTCACCAGCTAGTTGATGACTGTGACTGAATGCAGTGGCTTCGAGTTCAAGCAGAGGCCTTGCCATGTTGAGCTGTTTCCCATGACTAAAACATATAAAAGAAACTCAGTATAACATGGAGAATATGTGGAAAATAGTGCAAAAAAATGCAAAATTCTGCAGTGGATTATCTGACAGAGTAAAAGAGTCTATAAATGTCAGACTGCATTGTCCATGTTTCCCTTTGCTCTTGTCAACCACTGCCAGGATAAACAGCCAATGGCACTCCATTGCCAGCGCCATCCTGCTAGGCCTTGTCTCAGCCAATCAGTGAAGTGAACTGTTTGCAGGGTTCTGTATTGGCTGGGTGACGTGTCTTGAGGGTAAACTGAAGTTTACCCTCCAAGATGCAATACCCCCCACCCCTCTCTTCCTCCGTCTCCCTCCCTCTCGTATGTCTGAGTTTCTCTTGCTCGCACTGTCCGTCTGTGCCCTTCATTTTGCCTGCTGTACTTTCTGCCCTACTTGGCTTGGCAACAGAGCAAATACAGGCCAAGGGCTTGAAGTGTGTTCACATTATAAAAGTATGGAAATTAATCTGAAAAAAAAAAATGTTTCAACAAGAGATGTATTGACTTACAAGGCACGAAAACAAGTCGAAGATATCTACTATTCAAAAATATTCACTACATTCTGTATCGATACACTGCATCTAGATCTTTGGAGGGAACAGTCTTCACTTGTGTTTAAATAAGGGTTTTGTTCCAAATGCCACTGCCACACAACAGCAGGAGCCGAGTATTTAGGGCAGTGGAGAAGACGACAAATGGCTGGAGAGGAGAAACACATGAAATTGGAGGCTCTGACGGGATGATCACTGTAATCATTAGATATCATCAACCCCATGCAGCTCCAGACCCCCTCATTGGTGCTCATCACCCTGAGCCAAATGAGCAAGAAGAAAATAAGGTGGGTGGAGTCCAGAGGGAAGGACAAAAATAAAAAAGAAAGATCAAAATCACTGCACCTTTTGCTGTGTGGAGAGTAAACCTACACACACAAACACACACCTGCTGTTACACAAGAAAATGATCTTTTATGTTGAACCATGTGCATTCTTTACACGGAGTTAAACCCGCACTCACAGCTGTTACTTGAGAACATGCAGATAGCTAGATGCCCATTAAATTTGTCAGGGTGATGCTGAAGCTAAAGCCAACCAGGTTATTAACTCGGTTTGAACTCTCACTCACAGATAGAGGCTCCTTCCTGAGATGTTTAATTCCTCTGGATTAGCGAAGAAAATCTCAGGCACGTGTAACAACCAAGGCAAGGCGGTGGCAGCAGCATGAAAAAGAGCAATGAGAAATCTAAGCCCGTCATTAAATCACTCCCACACAAACCAGTACCTGCTAAACACACTGATGTAAAACACCCAAGAGACCAAAGCAGTGAAGAAGCAGCATGTCTTCTTGGGTTTTCCATAAACAGAAAGTCATTGATACATGAAGTAGCCAGGAGAAAGTGGCCAGGAGAGCTCAGGACACTGCATCTTGACTAAATACAGCATGCAAATAAACAAATCATAGACAACGAGTGCTGCAAAAACTGACGATACGATGGAGGCAAATTCTAAGGGACAATAAAAAGTGCTGAACCTGGCTGGGATATTTGTTTAATGGTTTTAACATAGATACCCTATGAAAGAAGATAACCAATAGCAAAATGCACCCATGGTATGCAACTACCTCCTTCCATTCAAAAATGTACAATACGACAATACAACGCGTTCTCAAAGGGCGAGGAGGTGGAGAAACCCACATGACACAGAGACAAGGATCGATTTTAAATATCTCCTTTCGAAACTGTCTCTGCTTTTA
Organism: Caranx ignobilis; assembly: GCA_021432705.1. Taxonomy (NCBI): domain Eukaryota; kingdom Metazoa; phylum Chordata; class Actinopteri; order Carangiformes; family Carangidae; genus Caranx; species Caranx ignobilis. The sequence goes on from MU269982.1 coordinate 6,837,188, forward strand.
ACTTCAAAGGTCCTCTTGTCTGTGCTCCTGTTGTGAGTATTTGCAGCACATCGGTTTGTCAGATTGATTAAGATGTTTCCTGAATTTGTTTGTTTTATCTATTGTATGTGCTTTGAGATCTCGGGGGGCACCGTAGGAGACAGTAAAGGCACCTCAGAACAGAACAGGCATTAATTCAATGGGGCAGTTTCCCTACATTGGTAAACAATGTGGGGAAACTCCACAGCGGTGCAGTGAACTCTTCCTCACACCAGCCTGTGGCGGGTTGGTCTATCACACATTAACACAGCTGTCTGCCTCCCTCTCTCTCTGTCTCACTCTCCTGCAAGTCACAGTCACACTGAGAGACAGTACATAACCTCAGGGTGTCTGAATGTACATGAGTGCTGAGCTCTTGACGCTCAGACTGAGCTGTGTAACACAGAGTGAAAGGACTGGGAGGATAAGCCTAAAGATGCACACACACACAAACACAAACACAAACACAACACACACACACACCTTCTCTCCCAGATGAGCTTCAGTAGATTACTTCACTCATTTAGAAAATGAGACTTGCAGAATCAACAAGATCCACAAGAGATGCATAAGGTGTTTGTTTTTGTTGCAAATTATCATAATCCTCTGCCTCCAATTAAAAACAGACAAAATTACTGGACTTAAAAGGGCCATTTAGCAATAAATGCTCAGAATACAATATTGCAGCTCCTGTAAAAGTCTCCAGAGATGTACATTAGTATCTCTTAGTGCATCTAGCATCTCATTGCTATGCTACACGGAGTCAATGAAAACCAAAAACTGTCCTAAAAAAAGCACCAGTTACAGAGTTACACCTCAAGACAACTAAGAGAGGAGACAGTGTTTGATGTGTAAATGAAACTTCACCATCAGTATCAGATACACGCTACAGTTGTCAACATCACTTAGATGACTCTCATGCTCCGCCCAACTCAAAAACATTCCTAACATCAACATGCCAAATCTTGCTGAGGTAATCAGGCCTCGCCTGCATGATTAAACTCAAGTAGATAAACAATAGTGTTCAGGCTGGGGTTTGAATGCCACCTAACCATATCATGATGTCAACTCTCCTGTTGGGGGAGTGAAAGGCCTGCTGCAAAGACTGGAGGAGAGCCAGGCCTGAACAAACAGAACTAAACAAAACAAGCAGTTGAGATCACACAGCACACAATGGACACCCCCCCCCCTCCCTCTTCTGTAGCCTCCACACGCTCTGCACAGCCAACAGCCCCGTGCCCCCACCCCGGCTCTCTGTCGTCTGCCGGCCTTTTGTTTTCCTGTCTGTCAGTGCAGGGTATCATGCCAGCACTTGTGAAAACAGACAGTTTTGCTTTATAAATACAATGAAATATGTCCGATTTGCCCACCAAGGCTAAGAGCAAGCATCAATGCAGTGTGCACTTGTGTGTGCTCATGGTGCGTGCTCATGGTTTTTGTGTGAAAGCCATCTACTGGGGCAACCAAGAGGAGTTCTGGATTTGTAGGTTTTTATTTCCAAAGGCCAAACAGCTACCAGGCTATGCCAAGGCTTGATCTTCTTTGACTTGCACGTATTTCATCTCTGACTGCCAGGCTTTTATTTTGAAAGACAAGTTAAATTTCTTCACATCAAGCAAAGTTAGGAGTGTGACAGTTTAAAAGAGCAAAATATCATATGCAATAGACACACAATACATACTCCTGGCTGTCAGTGCACTGGCATCAGATGGGGCCGTATGCTAATGACAGAACGATACAGAACAATAGGTGCGCATGCAAATTTCATGGCTGTTGACCTAAATGGTGGCGTTTAATCCAGACTTGGCCCTGAAAACAGCTCAAGCCTGACAATCAGATGCAGCGCTTGTGTGGCCTTGCCTCTAGCTAGAGAGGGAAACAGTGGTACTAATCTGTCTGTAACTGCCAGCAGGTTCCACCGTTCTCCTGCCTGACAGAGATAGCATCCAGGGTGAGGAGAATTCAAACTCCTTGATGAACCTAAATCCTTTAACTGTTGAACCAGCATGTCCATGCTAAACACACGACCTGCACGCCGTGGACTAGTTTCAAGTATTGGGGCCACGGGGGCCATCATCATCATCATTAGGAGCTTGTCATTCGTGGTGATGCCACGATGCATCAGTGTCACGCAAACCAGCATCCACCTCCCACCCACACACAACTCTGCCCCCAAAAGTCAGCAACACAAGGAACGATGAATTCTAGCTGCTAATATGTGGATAAAAGTTTTCCTCTGTAGTTATCTTATCACTGCTCTGCATGTTACAAGAGTTTCCTTTAATAATCATTTCCATTAAAATGAAGCTTTCAGTGGAGAAATGAGTCATTATGGAGCACACTGTGGTAAATTAAACAGCTTTCTTTTCATGTGACAGGAAACAGGTCCATAACTCCGGGAAGTGCAAATACTGTTGCCATTGTTACAGATGCTATGATGTTTTTTTTCTGACAAAAACATATGAAAACTACAATACCTTACAATTTATTTGAAACAATACAATCATAAGAAAATTGATGATCATACTGAGAAATGTAATATCTTATTATCTATTTAACATATCTAGTTATATATTCTAATGACTGCATGTCTTTTTTTAATATTCACTGCTAAGAGGATTGCTGCCAAACAGAATTTTGTTGCATATTTATGTGACAATAAAGAACTCAATCTGTCGAGCAAGTTTTCATTGTTGAAATTTACTAAAATTTGTGGAAAAGCATGTTTTTTCTACTCAGTTCTACTTATCCATTTAGTTAGTATTTTAGGTTTTTTTTCACATGTGTTTGTGTTTTTGATGATGATTTTCCAGTTTGGTGGCTTCTTTTAGGACATTTGGCAGTCTGGTCTGAAATGCATCTCAGCATCAAATGAATCCGAGTTCTTCCATTCCCAATTCACATCTACAGAAGTGCAGAGTCTCTGGTGAAAACGAAGACAGAAACATAATTTTAGATGAAGTGTTGAGTTTTCAGTTGGAGTTTTCCCAGTGTGTACCGTCGGCCCGCTGCTGACTCACAGCACGGTGTCACATTCTTTGGGACTGGATGAAACTGCTGCAGTGCTCAGACCTGTGAGTGACCTTCAGCTTTTGTTGTGCACACCGTATCTGTGCAGACACCCTAATGCGCTTGCCTCTAACAATTTCACTCAAATCCACTGACAGGACTGAGTGATACAGATTGGGAGGTAGAAAACAAAGAGATGAAAACCTAATTAAAGCCCTCAGTTTATGTAATTGAATTTCTTTCATAAACCAAGATTGCTTGTGTAGATTTTCTCAAGACATACAGTAACTGTCTCCTCGGTTTATTACCAATGGCACAAAACATCCAATTAACTGCAAAGATGTAAATAAAAATGAAAACATTACATTTGAGCCAACTGTCCTATTATTGGTGCTGAGTCTGATTTCCTCTCCAATTCCTCAACTTGCTCTGTGCACTGAAAAGGCCTTTAAAGATTTTTGGAGAGAGACAAGCATTTGAGCCCTTACAGCTCAGCAGTCTGAACGGTCCAGGTCTGTTTCCAGCCCCTGGTTAATGGGCAGACTGGCTGTCATCCCGATAACATCACTGAGTGAAAAGGATTGTGAAAGGCAAATGTGTTCCAGGATTTTTTATCCTTTTTCTATGCACACTGTTAAAGACAGATTATTTTATAAAAGAGAAAAACAATGTTTGACTTTTGTTTAAATTTTAAGTCAGATGTGTATTTCCATACATCTGCTGCTTTTCAAACCAGTGCACATTTAGTACTGCCTTTCTACTTTCCACTTTCCACTATAACTGTTCAAAATGCATTAGATATGTCAACACTTGTTCCAAACTCCTTATGGATGATAGATACATTTTTATGATAACTTATATTTGAAAGGCTGAGGCTTAAAGAGCAAAAAACCTCAGACCTAGGAGCTGCAGCATGTACAGCAGTGGTTCTCAACCTTTTCCAACTCGTGGCCCATTAAAAATCTAAAAAAAAAAAAAAAAAAAAAAGCAGAGTTCTTTTCATTTGGTGATGACAATCTAAAATTCAGGACTGATCAAAAAGCAAGCTTAATTCTGACTTGTTGATTCACATCTGTGTCTTGAATGTCTTTCTTTTCTTAATGCTAACCTCCATCCTTATTGATTGATATGCATCCAGAATAGAGACATCTTCAATATTTCTAAAGATCATCCATTAGTTATACCTCTTATCCCTGCAGGGTCACAGGGGGGTTGGATACAATGTCACTTCAAATATAATTCTGTTTAAAAACATCTAAAGATAATTATATATATTCAAATAACATCTCTTGACAGAAATTGTTTTGTTTTGCAAATGATATGTCTTCATGGCTCAATGGTGGGTCTACTGATGTGGGATTGACTTATCTACTACAGGAGGCCACATATAGTGGAATACAAGATTGGGGGACTACCAATAATAATCTATTGAGGATTAAAGCACTTTTGAATTGACACTTTTAAGCTTAAATACATTTAATCGTAATGCGTTTACACTTTCTACATTCAAGAGTCAAAGTTGTTTTGCTCTCGAGTTTTGTCAATGTCAGATCAAATGTAAGAACTGATCTGTCACTCACACTCCATGCACTGGGTGTGGTGCACCACATCGATCACTAATTTTTTAATAACAGTAGTGCATGCTGGCTGCCTTTCCTCACCTATTATGTGTCAGGGTCACAGAGGGCTGAAGGCTACACTGGGTAAAAAGTAGGGAGAGAGAAAGTCTGAACGAAAATCTCATGGACCCAACATCTCAGTAACACTGACAGAACCTCCTCAAAACATGTACACTTTGGGTGGCCAAAAGGTCAAAGGTGAAGGCTCACAAAACACTGTATACATAACTACAACAACATAGTAGTAATTCTACTTTTCCCTTTGCCATGCAAATCTATGAATGTGTTCTGGGAGAGACTGTCCTAAAGTATCACATATTCAAATGACAACACCCTCCCCTCCATGACAGCTTGCATCTCACCACGTCTTCAACTGGGGCTGCTCAGATCAGGTATGAACATTTTTGCCATTTAATGATGAATCAACTTGACCTTTTTTTTTTATTCTAGCATAACCTGCATCACACATTACAACAGAGAGCTGCAGAAAAACAAAACTTAGATCTAGGTTTGTGTTAAAGCCAACACCAGATGACTTGGAAGCAGAAACTGCCTGATTAAGATAACCATCACTACAACTGAACCAGAACCAAAGCTGCTTAAATGGCAGTAATGTAGACCACACAGCACTACATTAACAATGTATAAACTATATTTATTTGAAAAATGCTACAGATCCCCTCATCATTCAATTTTAATGCATATTTGACCAACCTTAAATGAATTGCCATGCAGCTTCATGAAATGAATTCTACTTGCAGTGCAGTGTCTACAGTTAATGCTCACACTTGCTGCTTCTCTTTTTAATCACATGGGGCCAATCCCCTTTGTCAATATTTCTATAGTTCCCTTGAATTATTCCTGAAAGATTTCTACATAAAAAAGGAGAATTTAGCAAGTACTGGACTGCTAACTGTTCACCAAATTAATGAATGCATTGATTAAACAATGAAAAATAGGGAGATCTTATTTTCTGCCTGCCCAGTCAGCTTTGAGATGTAAAACAGGGTTTTCTGAAAAGCAGCAGCTGATTCTGTTGGCCCTGATAGCCACCGTCTACAATTAACATTCAGTCTGAGGAGCAGCTTTGAATCCAGAACGGAGAGTGGACAGAGATGTGTTGTGTGAAGATGCACATCCATGACACACACACACACACATACACCTGACAGCTGCACTTTAACCCTCCCTTCCAGTTTATAAGTCTAATTATCTGGTGGCGGCCAGGGCTTCAGTGGGGGGCTTGTGTGTGTGTGTGTAAGTGCATCAGTGGGAGGGGGCAGACCGTGTGGCTGGGACCTGTGATTTGATTTTGGAGGAGCAGATGGCAGGCTGCTGCTGGAAGGCATTTGGTGTGTGTGTGTGTGTTCAAGGGTGTGTGACTGAGTGAGTCAAGAGCTTTGCTTTCTAGGAGTGCAAAGTAAAGCTTTTTATAGATTCTATGGGTCTTTGTTCAATCTGGTGTTAACATGTGATTTTCTATAGTTAACTACTGGGACTCATGAAGGCAGCCCAGTTCATGCATTCAACAGGCAGTCACCACCACACACTTGACCTTTTTGTAGTGGATGTCCAAAAACCAAGTGCAGGTGTTGCTCAGTACTCAATATTAATAAGAAGTGTTCTATTTTATAGCTTGGAAATGTATGTGATGACGGAGGATAATTATTTAATCACTTTGAATCAAAATTTCACCTACAGCTGGTAGAAAGACAGACACAGCTAGATACAACAAGAAAATGGGAGAAGAGTTTTAATAAGCTACATTGCTAGCACTAAAATGTAACCTATTTTTTGCAATGCTATGTTCTTAAGTTATGTGATGTTTTATTTCTGTATGGAGAGAATAAAAGCAATACAGACCAAAGTGGAAAAAGCATGGCCATGGCGTGTGTGACAGTGTACTTTTTCATTGTGGTGTAATGTACACTACACTAATTATTCTCTGGCCTTGCTGAACATGATATTGATCCCCTGGTCTGACTTGGTGGTTTGAAGGCAAACAAGCTTCCCAAAATGTCAATGTCCCTGTAATAGGAACCGACATAAGGAAATTCCCTCCTTCACTACAGCCAATAGCAGTGAATGCAACGTGTCTCCAATTTGATTTAGATTTTAGAAAAGCCTCCCTGACTTCAACTGACTCCTATTGATGTGGACATTAAGCTGTCAGGTATCTGGCTGTGGTCACAGGATCAGGTTACAGGCTTAATGGGTTAAACCTCGGATTTTGGATTTATAATTTGATTGAGTCAATCATACTGTAGCAAAGAGAGTGATAGCTAACAACCGCTTACTAAGCACTTTACCAGATATAGTTGCACTTATTGAATGGGTCTAGTGCTTAGTGCTTACAATGAGGGCTCCTACTGCACTGAAGCTTTACGGATGTCCCTCACTTGATAGAAATGTCAAAAGTTAAAAATCTTCCTATCAGTCATTATTAAGACAATATGCCAAGAACACACCTGCCAATTCTAAACATTTCACATTATCATGTTAAAGAATTGTTCAGGATAGAGTTGAAAACTAGGATATAATTTGATTTCTGAAACACAACCTAACAAAATTATTCTGGCAATGTCTGTTAACAGCATCAGGTAAGGACAGGATATTGCAGGAGAATTGGTCAATATCAATTAAGCATTTAACGTTTCCAATTCGATATATGTAAAACAATATTTTCCTCATCTCATCGGACACATTTATGTACTGTGTCTGGATATATAGAAAGGAAACAGCAGGAGCTATTAACAAACCATGAGGGTTAGTAATAAATTCTGACTTGGTATCTTTGTTTACAGTTATCCACTGAGGACGACCTGAACCCTGTGCCCTCCACCCCTCATCATCTCTACAGATGTGGCTGTTTCGTCGCCTGCCTCTTTTACATAGGTATCAACCTATAGTTGAGAAAAGTTGCTTCTATCCAAAAGGTACTACTGCTATAGAGGACTGACCATTTGCTGTCACCATGTAAGATGAGTCATAGAAGAAACTCTGGTTTCCATCTACATCTACTTGACAGATTGATGGATGGATGTATTTATGTTCTAGCAATAACTAGACATCATCTATCAAAGGAGGATTAAAAAAAAGAGACTGCTGTGACTGAAGTCTGATGTGTTTATCATTAAAAATCCTGTGGTGAATATCTGAACACACTCAGCATGAGCTGTGTAATGTCTGATCTGTAATATGCAAGTCTAATCCTCAAACAGAGTGTAGTACACGTCCCAAATCCCAACTAAAAATGATTGATTCATGATTTTAATATCAAAGGCTAAAAAGGAAATCAAATTCTCTGCATGAAATTTCACTGAATTCCTTGTGCCACTGACGCTGGTGTTACGTCGGGGGTTTCAACTGGCTGTCATCCATCTTCAATCCAATCCTCAGTCCAATACAAGAACATTACAGTTGTCTGAAAAAACAAAAAACCTGAGCCCCTGTGTGGTTTGGGATTTTTCTTAAATGACTTGCCCTTACTGCTAAAATCACATCACGAGCTACAATCACTCTGTGATTTCTATTGTCTTCTTCCCTGCCACATGGTACAGCATTTCACAGTACATTTATGAGCAAGATTAACATTCAGGCATGGATATATCAATTTATTTCTGAAGCTCAAAGTGTGAATGATGGACTCTTTCTGCGGCAGCTAGCTAGGATGTTTTATGCATGTTGTGCACACTGAAAAGCAAAACATGGATTAAATATTTGAGAGCCAACAACTTTTTTTAAGCCCCCAAGTACTTCAACTTTACTTACAAGGTGTTAGGTACATTTTTTATAGGTTTTAAATAATAAAACAAAAGTCTGGTTGAATGAAGGACAACTGTGACACTCTCAGTTTTAGTATGTCACTCACTGCAAACATGTGCTCAAAAGGCTGTGAAGACTTCGTGGCCTTCACACAAACCCCCCCCTGGCAACTGTTGATGCCTGGGTTAAAAAGGACGGGTGTGGCGTCACAGTCCAACATTCCTCCAGCCTCTGCTTAAAATTAATTGATCAAACTCTCAACATTACAAAGTAGGGCTGGGCGACCTTAGCTCCAAATGACTATGAAAACAAGACAATGGAGGTAAAACAATGACAATGACTGACACGTGACAATGTACTTGGGAGTGTATCATCTTTGCTGGTTCACAGACTTTCTATATATAGCCAGGAGAGATCATGTTCTGTTTAGCTCATGCTCATACATATTCAAATTATAGCCTTATTCTTAGAAAAATTAGTGAGTATAAGCATTAGGGTAACAAGGTGCTCCTGTAATAATTGTCACAGTCTCCATGCAAGAGGTGATCAATCAGTGATTGTGTGTTTTTAAAACTTATTTCAGGGATGCAGCTCACTCTTTCACTCCTAGGATGGTGTAAGATAGTTGGGAAGTTAATGCCACGTTTCAGTGACTTAAGTTAGAGTATGTGTGTGCAGCCCATAGATGTGAATGACGCACTCCTCAAAGGAAGATGGAGCATGACATGGCTTGAATTTACACAGAGATGGGTATAGAGACATTTCAGTGCTTAAGGCCACAGATATTAGGCTGAACTCGTCATGGTGGAGAACCAACTAAATTTCTCACAGGAAAGATTGATATGTGCAACTGTGAACAATGCATTATTAAGTGATGATACTTTTTGGCACCATGTTTTTCAACATGGAGCCATATCTCCCAACCCAGTGCTGCTAACCCCAGTTTTTTGGGGGGCTTGCAACTCTAAATCATGTCACCCATTTGGCCGCACCCCATTCAGTGATTTCACAGCTGGTGTTTTACTCATCACAACTGATGGAAACACCTGCTGTGATACTTTGATTAGAGTCTAGCCAGAGAGGCAGCATGCTTTACAAGTTTAAACGCAGAGAAAGCAGCTGAATTATATCCTTTGTCACTTGGTGCTGATTCACCATTTAAAGTAAATTAGGTATTAGGTATATTAATAACTGAAGACTGAAGTCTAAGAGCATCCAGCACAGGAACACTTTAAGTTAAGATAACGTAAATAAATACAATACAATTCTGGACACAGTTACATAATCATTAGAGACTGTGCACTGCTGGCCTGACAGAAAGGATGCTGGGCTGGCTCTGTCAGAGGTGATAAGGATCACAATTCTCATGAGTCATTTGTCTGGACTGTCCGGTCCAGAAAGTCTCCTGTCGGGTCACAGAAAACAAACATCAGCTGCTTTGGCTTTCAAACTCTGATTCTCACTTTTAACCTTTAAATATTTGATGTGAAGAGATCCTTTTTGTCACCCCTCTCTATTCCAAGTTCTATGTAAACTACAACTGTCCAGACAAACATTTTCACTCTGTATCAGAAACAATGTCTGTGCAGACCACAATGCAATGCAGTTTTCAAACTAAAACAGCAGTGTTTTCAAAAGTTTTTGGTACTTGAAAACTTCACATCTTTCATTGTCTTTACAAGATCATCAACAACTCTATACAAAGGAATTATTCATTTAAAGAAATACAGTTTAATCCAAGTGAAAATGAAACAAGTTACCCAAAAACAGGTACCCAAAAACAAAATGTCTTTACAGCCAGTAGCTCTTTATGAGGAAAAGCATAATTTGTGCAGTTTCAGCTGTGTTTCAAGTGACACATAGCACAACATACTACTGTCAAACAAACCACAGAAGTAGCCACCAAACATAAACAATTGATTTTAGTGCAGTCTTTAACAGTTAAAACTCCTATGGAAACGCAGTTCATTGGCCACTTCATAGCTTTTCATTTTTATTTTTTGGTATGTGTTTATTGTATGTTTTTACAACTACACTGGCAGTAAACTCTGCTCTGAAATCCACTGGTGCACAAATGTTAAGAGATAATGAGGTAGTTTGTAGCTACTTAAAATATCCTAATTTATATATTTTATTTTAGTTTTCTTAACAAAGTTGTTTCAGAATCAATAGTAGGCAGCATAACAGGCAATGTGAAGTCAGCTGTCTGAAATGAGGATGCAACCTTCTTCTTCTTATTGTTGTTATTGTTATTGTTACTATTATTATTATTATTGTTATTATTATTATTATGCATTTTTAACATGTTACTGCTTATTTATTTTTCCTATCATTTCCTGCCACTTACGTTAGCTCATCTTACTCATCTAAAGTTAATTAATTCTGTCAGCTGACTTAAGCCCATATACTAAATAATTATCATGTAAGACTTCTCCCAGATGAGGCAACGTTAATATAAATCTTTTTTAAGGAGGGGCACCATGTGTTCAAGCTCACCTCATGAGGGACCCTCAATGAGAATTTCAAATGGAATCGTTACTATAGTATATGTGTCCCAGGTGGATAGGATTACGGTGAAAACAGCTCAAATAGCATAATAGGGTTGGATGAGGCACGGAGGAAACTATACTGATGGATATGGCAAAAGGCCTGAACTCTAAAGTGTATTCATTAGTGCCTTGTTGAAATAACTGTGGCGTGTAATTATGTATGGATGATTAAACGGGGTGTAATTACCTAGACTGCTGACACAGCTGAAGCCTATAAATCACAGAGGTTTTTTGGAGATAAAACCATTGGCTGAGAAGCTCAGCCTCGCAGTTCCATCTGGTTTTCATAATACACATTGTCCAACCTCAGAACAATGTGGTTAACTCCCTCCAACTGTCATGTTATGTAATTTTGGTCTGAATTCATAGTTAACAGACTCACCTGCTTGCCCTCTATAGTGTACAGTCTCCTCACAGCTCCAGAGTCCAACTTGATAGCATCTGTGATGTCTGTGAGCACCTGCTCAAAGGAGTGTGCCGTCTTCTTGTTGAGCAGTATCCGAACTGCCTTGCGGGGTTTGACGCCGCTGCGGATCACCGTAACGAGCTTGGGCTTGATGAAGTCCTTGGATTCCCGCTGCAGTTCACTCTTCAGCGGGATGAGAGAGGAGAGGGAGCGTGATGTGCCGGTCTTGATGCCCACTGACCAGTTGGGGTTGACATTCTTGGCGTAGTCCACACGTCTGAAGGGTTCGTTGGAGGCACAGACATAACTCTCACCTGCAGAAAGGAAGAAGTTGGCAGAACAGAGCAAAAACATGAATTTTTCAGAATCTACATATCTACATCTGAATTAGACATTGCAATCTAGAAATGTTGTCATAATTTCTGTGGGTCTTGAGTAAAGGCTACAGAGTGTTTTCTGACTCCCAGTGGGCATTTGCCCAAAAAATCGAAGGGAGTCTCAAGTAGTTCTGGAGAAACTTTATTCAAAAGACCAAAACAGTGTTTTCTGAGGTCAGAGAGCTTGACCTCTGGCCACCAAAATCTAGTCAGGGCATCCTCGAGTCCTGGTGTACATTTGTACCAAATTTGAAGAAGTTCTGCCAATGTGTTACTGAGGTATTGTGTCCACAAGAATGGAACAGACTGACAACCCATAAACAACACAACTACATTAAAAAACTTTTTCACTATGCACCATGAAATGCTGCTTCCACATGGCATTAGGGCAACAACAAAGAGTTAACATTCCTCAGCTGAAACAAAAAGGCACATAGTGAGGCCAGGCCAGCGTAACACTGTCCGCTCTCCCTTTCAGCTGTTGAGCTGCTGCACTGGCTTCCCTCCAAAGCAAAGCATTTTGTTTTATCTGCCAGCATTCCATCTGAACTGTTAACACGCAAATGTTTCCCCTTAAGATGAGAGTCATGTGACATGTACTGGGGGTTTGGCCGATAAACGAAAACCACGGCAGGAATGTCTGGTGATTGCTTTGTGAAGGCTGAAACTCATCAATGCCGTTCTCTTCCACTATGAGTAAGTGAGGGAAAATGACAGATATTTTCTCTTCAGGCCACATTCACCACTAAAGTATTCACAAACAGTGAACCCCCTCTTTCTTGATTTAAAGAGACGCATTGTATTTAACATAGGGTTCCTTCCATGTTCCTTCCCAACTTCCCATGTCTTTTAGTAAGGATATCTGAACATCTTGTGAACAAAAAAAATCGCAGCATTTCTCGTCAAAGCTTTCTGCATAAACAACAGCATGACAAACTGACACACTGAAAATGTGTAGCTTGTTAAAACAATGTCTTCCCAGCATAAACCAAAGCTCACTGGAACCAGTAACACACATAGTACTGTGTAAACCTTCAAATTACAGCTCAAGCCTGCATCAATGCATCATTATTGTGACAGTGGCTGTGAATAGTACATTAGACGAACTGCACTGCAATGAGGGTTGGGTTTTAAAAGCTCTGTATAATATAATCCTATAATTTTACATGTCCCAAAAATATATTAGTTATCAACTTAAATACAGCTTGTTTACTGTGTTTGGGTAAAATAACTTTTACTGATAAAGGATCAATCCTCTCTCTGACATTTTGACTGTTGAATATGTGTCATGTTAAATGAATCAAGCCACAGCGTAAGAAGGCCACATGAGACAGGGTGTCCCACGATACCTGGTTTTATTAAGCCTGCAATTAACCACAGGCTAATTAAAAGGCTAGGACACAGCTGAGGGGACTGAGCTATGGTGCAAAAACTAAAACAAAACATAACTGGGGCTGTCATTCATCTGTGCAAAAGATGACAGAATACTGAGATGCCCTCAGATGGCGACCAACCGGTAACACATCTATTCCCCAGAGTGCGCTGATCTCAGGCGCAACCTCTCTCCGTTGATGCGAAGGGTGCCTCAGCCACCCGCCACCGGCTGCTGTCCTCATGTGGACAACAGATGAGGTCAAGCTTAACAGAGCTGTCTAACCAGTCTGGCAGCTTTGACTGCAGCGGTCACAGAGCTGTCACCAACACAAAACCAAGGCCATTTAATGAGAATCGAACCAAAACTGGTAACCAAAACATGTAGGAACTATAAGACTTATCATCTTCAAAACAACGAGATGACTCCATGATCCAGTGATATAATATTGATTGCATATCCGTCTATGGTGTGTTTTATCTGCCATCCAAGAAAAACTCATTTAATTGTGCTTCAGTGACCACAGAATAATTATAAAATGTCACAGTCTAGAATTACTGTCAGAGGACTTCACCTTCAAGTATCCATCAGGATACAGCCCAGTTCTAGCCTGGGGCAGCACCAATGAAACCTCTACAAATTAGACATTCAAACATATTCATGACTGAGTGGCTTTATCAGTTAAAGCTAATTTAAAAACAGCACAGTTTAAACTGCCTTTAGGCAACAATGAGAAATGTTGGAAAATCACAGGAAATAATTATTTATGTCAGAAACACAAGTCTCATGAAAGACAATGACAACAACAACAACATGGTTCCAGCTCAGGCTATCACCGGGGCAGAGGCATAAACATTAACTTGCTTAGATTTGAGGTGCAAATTTAACCGTGACCTTTGCTTCAGCCTTTCAGTTCTACTGACAGCTACAGCCACACAGTTACAATAACACTGAGGTAGCAGAAAAGATTATAGCAATATATATTAGCCTGTAGCCCTTCGTGGCAGCAGTGAGAACAATGAGCCAGCACTCCAGCCATTGAGCGAGGAAGACATTATGGGGCAACAGGGATTTTACGTGGCTTGTATCGTTCCAAATGGCTGCCGTCCATTGAAGAAAGCCATGTTTTTTGTTCCACCCACTCCTGATACTCTGCAGAAAAGTTCACCCTGAGTTCACATTTGTGGTTTGCTCTTCTTAATGAACTTTATGAGCAATGAATCGCATTAGAGGAAATTAAGAGTTTCCTCAATTAGTACAGGACTGTGATTCATAAAATTCCCACATAGTTGCTGAAGATAAGACGTAAATTAACTTCGTATCTTTAGCCAGTTCGAACATACACAATGAAAAGGTTTCAATTTTACCATTCTGTGTAAATAATCCCTTTGACTTGCAAAGTTTTTTCCAACCAAAGTTCCTCAGTCAGCAAATCAAGCAACCCCCCCACCCCATATCCACACAGTAAACTACAAAGCTTTAGTACGTGCTACCTCTCTGTGTTGTTTTCCACAAGCACAGCAGTTCAAGTCCACTGGTTGGCTCAGTAATCCCATCCAGCCATACGGGGCACACATGTGAACGGTGCTTGATTGGCTTTCAGCACAAAAGAGGCCCAGCAGGCCTCAATCAATGGAGGCAAACTGCTGAGCTGTGCAGTAATGTTCCTTCTCTCTTCAGATGGGGGAAGCAGACAAGGACAAGACACCAGTGCCAGGCCCACCTGCAGTCTGCCTCATGCTCCAGAGGCTCTGGTGGGAACTTAACAGTCTGCATTCATTGCTTCTGATTCACATAGGACAATCAAGTCATCAATATTATTTTCCCACTTGGATGGAACCTGACCATGGAAATGATTTCACTTGTCTGTGCATCTTTCCAGAGACAGACAATGTCTGGGACATTCAGGATAGTCTACAGGGTTTCCTCTTTTTTTTTAAAATCAGGAACTATTGTAAAATATTTTAATGGTGAAATGAAGATAATGGCGCCAGGACATGCATTCCTCAAGAAGTCTTACTGTGGCAAGTCCAAGGATTTGGGTGAAGTGACCTTTTTTGACCTCAGACAAAAGAAGCTGTTGCGGCATCAGGCTGAGTAAAACTCAAAGTCAAACTAATGCACCAAAAAATGAAAAAAAAAAAAAAAAGCAACTTTTGCTCGATTTACCAAAGTGGTGATGCTACAGAATTCAGATCAGGCGCTGGCCTAAATCCTCCCCCGGTCTCTCAGGGGATGGGGCAAAGGAAATTAATGTAGCACAGAGACTGAAGTTTTTAGGAGGATGTGGGCTAAAAATAGACCAGCATATAAGGACAATGACTGCGTCAAGAGGTCAGTGGATCCTGAATATCCGTGGCCAAGCTTTAACCCCTCGTGATGGAAGAGGATTGCAGACAGGTGACAGTGCAGACAGACACTGTCTGGGCTGAACATGAAGATTAACTTATTACTGAGGTCACTGTCCCTGCAGAGAGAATAATGCAGCCAGAAAGTGAAAGGGTCACTGCCTGTGCACCATTCATGTCTGCAGTGCGCAACTATCTCTGACAATGTGTTTTAACACCAGATATGTATAGGAACTACTCTCAACCTCCCTCTACCTCCTCAGAATGACTAAACTGATCACACAGCAGTACGAGGCCCTTTTCAGTGGATAATATTTCTATGTTTTGTTCTTTGCTGTTGGTCAGATTCCACAATTTAATTACATTTCCAGTTCCATTTAAAGGCCATTAATTGACTGCTATACTGCAATGCAATAAACAGATAGTGGCTGGGGGAAGGGAAAGTTTTGTTTTTCAGGCCCCCAGGGTGAGATCAAGATTTTAACAGCCAATGAACCCTGAAACCACAACAACACAGTCATCAAACATTTATTCCCACTTCCCAGAGAGGGGGTGGTACACATGCCCACATGAAGTCAGCTCACAAACAAAGAAAGTGGGGGAACTTGAAGGGGAGAGGCCAGATGAGGCCGATCTGCAGTGAGGAGGGGTCTGCTCATCACCATGCAGGACGGCACTGGGTCAAACATGTCAGGAGAGTTATGTCAGTGATGTAAATTATGTGAATGATGGGAGGAGAGCTCTCCATCGCATTCATTATCCCATGATGTTCTCCAGAGATAAATGGATGTCTGTACAGTGCATCAGGAGAACTGACCCAAAAGTCACCTTTTATCTGACAGAGAAAACTTTCTCCATAGACAGCAAATACAAGGCAGAGCCAGTTTTCAACATGCGAATATGTTCTGAGTGACCTTCTAAACTTCTGGTATAACTTGCCTAAAGGGAGGGTGATATCTGCGCGGGCCAATCAGGCCAACTATCCAAGACAAAATGTAGCTTTTAAAAAAAATCAATGGCATGTCTGAACCAATGCACATCAATAAAACCATTCTCAGAGCCCCCAATCATGATTCATGTTGACATGAAGAGGTTGTTACATCCATCAGCACCCTTACCCTCCACTAACTCATCCAGGCTGGTGATCTTCCTGCCTCCATCCAACGTGTACAGCGTCCGGACTCCTTGGGGAAGGTTGACGTTGTCAGACAGGGACCGTGTGAGCTCCATGAGCAGAGCGTCCAGGGACCGGAACCGGTCGTTGGACACGGCATACACCAGACCTTTGAAATATTTGTCCCCATTGCGATAGAACCGCACTTTCCTGGCCTTCTTCTCGGACGTGAGGGACTGGAGAGTGCGTGTGCGGTAGAAACTACAGTGCGCGCTGTGCGCCGGGCTCGGGACCAGACCGTTGCCTCTGGAGCCAGACTGGGACCCGGACACCGAGTTGGTCCTCGGCGCCCGCTGCGGCTTCTCTCGCTCTTCAAAGTGTTCAAATTCAATACTTCTACTCAGCGACATGTTGTTCGTGTCTTTGTCTTCTAGCTCTGGACGAAATCCCAAACAGAAAAAACTACTTTTATCCAGAAGGCGATGAAAGATCGAGGAGTGAGGAGCCGGAGGAGGAGGGAGGATACACGTGTGCGTCTCCAGTCTCCACAAATACCGATGTGGCTACTGACAGCTGAAACTTGGTACAAGTCTGAACGCTGAAACACAGCGTCCACAAATGGAGAATAAGTCCAGAGAGAGTGACTCCCGTCCTGCCTGAGCCGGTGGGCTGAACTCTACCTAGAGACGCGCAGCAGGAGCAATAATCCAAGCGACAACTCGGGATTATCCGGTTGAAAATGTGTCGAATAATGAGCAGCCGTGTTTGACAGACATCGCAGTGGACTTGTCGCGATTTAACAAACAACCGATGGATTTTTTTTTCTTTCAACAAAACTTTGGCGTACCGCACCAGAACCCGCAAACCGCCTCCTTCTCGCCTTCACATCCTGTCTTTGACTGGTCGTTCGCTCAAACTGTCAAATCAATGGATAATGAGAGAGGCGGAGGCCTTCCCCGCCTCAGGGTCCTAGTGCACCCTAATGTTAGGCTGCTGTATTCAGGACCTGGAAACAATGGTGTCTTACCTCACCTCCTCCAGGACCCCAACACTGTACAAACTGTACACGTATCTAATTGATATATAACTTATGGGTCCAAAAAATCTGGGTCATAGAAACACGTGTATCTGGACATATTAAGACATCCAAGAGAGGAGATATCAATACCACCTCACTCACTATGCCTGCAGGTGCACATTAAGGATACACTGGAGGTCAGCCTTTGAGGCTTCTACAGTAAGCAGCTGTCAAACTGTACATTAAAGCTATCAGACAACAAATTCAATGGCAGTGGAAGATGAGATACCGTACATACTGGTGAAAACTCACCACTATTCCTTACCAGGCTCTTACCTTCCTGCGTCACCCCCTGGCAAACCTGAGCCAAGCTTTCTCTGCAGAATGTCAAAAAAACAGGGCAAAACAAAGTAGTAATGGACAGACTGGGAATGAGTTAACCCACTTTTCAACTACTCTCATTCCTAGAGCCAGTGCAACAGAGACTGAGTGTATCTTTTCACAATTGATTAGTAGCCTACTTAAGGCAGTTTTAAAGACAGAGCACTAATTTCCTTAGAGATTGGATGATAGATGAAAAATTTTGTGTACCTGTTCAAAAAATGTCACTTTCAACCGGTCCTTAGTCTTGGTTTCGCTTTCAGTTGGACTTCCACAAACAGTTTGCTAGTCTGTTTTTGTGTTTCCGCAAAAACAACACATTTTATAATGTCAATTGTAAAAGAAAAGGTAGAACAAACATGGCCCTTTTTACAATATCATTGATTGTGTATTTGAGAAATGACATTTTGATTGTAAAGAAACTAAACAATGTCAGTGATATAATATGTCCATTGGCCAAAGTTTGTATTAATTATTCATTCATTCATTCATTCATTCATTATTTCTTTGTATATTTTTTCATTCATTTCATTCAGATATATATTAATACCAGCAATATGCTCCTACAAACATCTGAGGAATTCCTCAAATCAAAAGACAGCTGTGTTGGAGTTATTGTTTAAGCAGCCTTTGAGGGAGGAAGTGGCTGCACAAAAACCAAACAGGAGTACTTTTCTCCCGGCAGAGGGAAATCCTGTATAGAATGACAAAGCAGAAAATCCCTCAATGACAAGAATCCCCCCCTCTAAAATAAAACTAACAATCAGGTTCGCGGTAATGGTTAAGCCTCCTCTGAGTGTTTCTCCAGGTACTTTTGGTAAGCTGCTAATATAATGCACTTCATGAGGGATTTGGGGAATAATACTCCTCAGGCATTTGTATGAAAATCATTTAGCAAAACAATCCAGTCTTAAGAAAACAATGCTAAGCATGTGATCACTTGCAAAGCTCTGCAGGTTTCAGGGTGAAATCACATGCCTTATGAATAGACTACTCTCATGTAGAGAAGTGAAAGCACAAATAAAAATGCAAACAATTCAGAAAAATACATTATCAGATAAATCTGTAGGTATATAAATCTTAAAATGGTTTGCAGGTGAATGCACATGGACATGTATGATTTTCATGGCTGAAACCAGGTGCAATGACACTCTACAATTCCAGATTAATGTGTCAGTAAAGAGCCAGATATAGCTTTGGGGTCAAAGGTCAAGAGAGAAGAAGTGAAGCTGCAGCTGAACTTGAGAGATCAGTAGTATACATCTGTACTGTGAAAAATTATATGGGCTATGGCTGGTTCTGACAAATCCCACAGATATCATTGTCCTGGCCACAGCGAGTAGTTTAAGCTCTAGTTTGTAGATGTTTTAGACATAAATGTGATGGTTACAACAAAGTTAAATAATTACAGTCATTTAGCTAACAGGAGACTGATTAGCATCTAAATGCATGATTAGTTGTTTTGTTTTCATCAGGTTGCGGCCAGAGTAATTCTTGTCTCATCTAGTAACAAAAGAAAGAGGGGAAAAAATACTCCACTGCCCTCTAGTGTTCACCAAAGCTAAACAAAAAGACTGAGGAAATCAGTAGTAATCAGACTTACTGAATAGCAATGTAAGAGCTGTGTGATACTTTTCTAAACTAAAAAATGTTCACATGAACAATTTTGGATTGTGTACAATATAATAACTAGTAGGACACAGGAGCCGAAGATGTAAAGTTTGCTGACAGGCAACCATTAGTATTTTACTTCTCTTTGATCATAATTCTGACAGACAGCAAGGAATTTAAAACCCCTGGCTGATTTCCCTTCTGTATAGCAGTCCAAAGCTTTACCCACGTCTCTGCCTGTTGATCTTATCCTCACCTGTGAACATGAATGTGAAATTCTGTGTTCGAAATTTCACCAGTAGGGGGTGGGACTGTGGAGTTGAATGGCCTCAGACTTGAGGAGTGTTGACTGTTCTCAGCTCCTTTGCACCTCTAACAGTGTGCACTGGAGGTCAGGGGCCAATCGAGCCAAAACAACTACAATTACTGGTAAAAAGTACAGATGAAATCCTAAGGTTATCCTGGCAGACACACTTCACTCCTGAGAGATTCATTAATAGAACTGGTGACAAGGCAAAACCTTCTGGTGGCTTTAACACCAATGACACAGCACTTTGTGAAGTTATATAAGGACCGAATGCCTTCTGTATAAAACAGGTTCCCCAAATTCTAGCAGTGCACTGGACAAGACACCTTGGGGATATGACCCAAAGTCCACAAAGCAATGTATGTAAAGCAATTTTCATGGAAAAAATCCTTTTGTTCCCACTCTTAGTTTGACAGTTAGCCTGTCAATGACAACAACTTTACCTCAGTTGAGGGCAGAGTAACCACCCCTGCAATAAAGACTTTGTAAGGGTTTGCAATAAAGGATTTGGTGTACCCATCATTCTCTGGGCCACAGGGAACACTTTTCTGTCAAGTTCTCACCCCTTGAGCACTTAAGTTCCTCTAGTCCAGACCACAGCTATACTGTAGAGTCCCTAAACAACACCCTCCCAACCTCACCCACCACAGACTTACTCAGAGAAGAGGCCCTGGTATGCACAGTCTCCAGTCCACCAGGTTGCTTTTTCCCCATAGATATTATTATTCATGCAAACTTTCCCCTCATCCAGGACTAGCTTGTTTTGGTCTCATGTAAGATGGCTATTCTCAGATGGGTGCATGGAAACCCACAGGACAAAAGCCAATTAACAATATTTGATTGTAGCAGGAGTACAATTCTAACAAATCTGATTTCTGTTTTATTCCTAAGTGTAAGGACAAAAACAAAGCTCTCTAAATCATTAAAATCCTATCCCCATGAAATCAAATCAAAACCGACAAACTCACCCTTAAGGTTTAACCTTACACTTGGCAATCTCCCATACAAATGAAGGAAAGTTTGGTTTGTTTTTTTCAGACTACATTTCTGTCATAAATTGGGAAAGTTTGGGCATTTTGTTCACATATTCCACCACCTCTGTTCAACCATTAATGTCTTGGAATATCAATGATTTATTAGAGTCTATGCTGGAGAAATTTTGAAAAAAAGACACACAGTATCTGCATGTTAAATCCCAATGTCATAAAAACACAAAAGAAATATTGAGTTGAGTCATGAACATAGGAGTGCAAAATGAGTGAATGGTCCTCTGACTCACAGTGAGTCTATATTCAGTTTGAATAAAACAATTGAAACTACTAATATGCATGTCTCTTCAAACAATGTGCCAATGTGTCATGACCCACAGTAACCTTTCTGAGGATAATGAAAGTGTGAGTCACACACTACCACAGTAAATCTCTTGCTATAGGAAAGCAGAATAAGAAATGGCCAGGAAACATTGTCTACCTTTATTATTATTTATTTGGTATCATGCCCAAAGTTTAAAAAAATGTACACAGGAGGAATTTGTAAGCTTGTGTGAGCACAGATAAAGGCATCGTAGGTGCCAGACAATGTGGACCAGTTAGAAACCTTCTGAAATGAACCGAGTACACCTTCCACTACCCGGACAAATTGAATTATAGCAGGTCACTTCAGCTTTTACACACTTTGGCAGCAGTGACTCTGAGAGGCCATGTTTTCCCACAGTGACCCAATTCTCTCACACTGCGTTAAAGGTAGAGGTAGATAGAGCCGGTACTGCTGCCAGGTCAAATAGCACAATGATGCTACAAGGCCTCAGATGTGAAGAAGTGCTGATTAGGAGCTATTAATCTGCTGTTTAGTTCAAGAATGATGTGCATTGGAATCTGACTGATTGACTGTGTTGACTGTTAATGTGTAGCATGCAGTGCTGGTGGTAAAATAACAAGCTTCCAGGCAGACAGAAAAACAACAACTTCACTCTGGAGGGACATTTTACACTGGACAAGCAGTCAAATCTGCTGCTTCAGGACACGACTGAGGATGTCCCTGGGTGGCCTAGCTAAGAGCAGGATTTTGATCCATAGCCACCCTAAGGCAGAAAATAACTTGGCAGCTGCTTAAGGCCTGTCTGCTACCAGAGTGCCATCAAACAGGCAAATCCTCTGTTTGACAATCATTTCAGTATATGAATGAAATGAAAAATTTGTGGGTTTTGTTATTTTTTCTTTGGCATTATCAATATTTCAACCAAGGAAAGTAATTTAGAAGCACATAGAGTGGACACTAAATAAAACAAACTAATACACAATAGAGACCACACAACCAGTGAAGAGAAAATGCTATACATTCATACATGTCTACTTACATTTCTATAAATCCTCAAGTTTGACAGGTTTATTAAAACAGAAAAAAACTACAATGAAGTCAGTCCACAAAAAAGATGTCTTACATCTTGCATCAACAATATCTATGTAAAAAGTGACAGGAAAAAAATTCCATGAGAAAAGGTTGAAGGTATGGTCTCTTTAAGACCATCACTTTTCGAGTTTGACCAGAAGATGGGGATCTTACATTTTCTTTTCACTGCAGCTGTACCGATCAGTCCAGACAGAGTGACTTATTCACTGACTGAAACACTGACGCCTTACAAATATGTCTTCTTTGTATTTCAGGGAAAGAAACATTTCCTCATTCTGTGTTTCTTTAGCTGACCAATCACAAGTGACTTTACAGGAATACATCAGCACAAGTATTGTCACCAAAGCCTGCATTACCTTTTACTCTGTTACTTCTGTTCCAGTCTTCAGTGGGAATATAAACACAAATAGAGGCAAAGGAGGCACACAGTGGATTTTTAAAAAGAGGAAGTGGGTTTGATTCAGTGAAGTGGAGACAATGTGAGGTATTTCTTGAAAAGTTGGGTTTTCAGACTCTGCAAAAAGTGGGAAATAACTGGAGAGGAAAAGAAAATGTTTCTATCATGTGGGAAAAGAACAGGGTGGAGAACAGATAAGTCTGGGAAGCGATGTGCAGAAAATGTACCAAACTTTTATTTAATTAGGTCTTTAAGTTTTAAATTATGGTAATATAGCATCAAGACATGTATTGTAGATACTCTGTACATATCCACCCACATGAAGGTTCACTCAAGCCTGCTCTTATGTGTCACCACCCCTTTTGGCCTTTACCCGACAAGAAAGCACAGCTCTCATTGAATAACTCTGGCAACACAAAGACACATCTCTGATCAATACCATATACTCTGTGCAGGGGCAAAAAGCATCTAGACATTAATAGCGCTGTTAATCCGTCAGAGAACTGGTACCGGCAGATTACAGTTGGAGAACACATCGCATTGAACAGTCAAAACTAATCGAGTCTGACACATGTCAGAGCAAGGCATAGCTTGGGCCTGATCTCATCTAAGACATCCTGCTCTTCCCAAGAGAAATCACTGGCCCTGTGGCCTCAGCGTTATGAGAAGCCTCATGTACCAATCCATCAAAGACTAAGTACTGTACACACTGGCAGTGACTGGTGCTGTCATAAGGTATTGGCTTGTTGGGGGGCATCATTGTGCCCCATTGCTACAGTGGAGATGAGTGTGGAAATATCTGATGCTAAACCAACAATATATTTGTCCTTTTACAGAAACCAATAGAAAAATGAGTCACCCTTTATTCAGGGTTTATACTTATGATCCATTCACGATCATCTCTCTTTATAATAAGCCAACATGACTGCGGCTAAAGAGGTAATGAGTCAATGATAAAGAATTTTTACAATCCACTTTAGTGATGAATTAAGGAGCTCAAATGACAAAACAAATGTCAAGCTGGAGGTTAAAGAATGGCAAAATGGACTTTTCTCACTTGGCAACTGTTGATATTAGTATATGTCTTACAACTGATTAGTGAGCCATTGATAAAGTTATAAAGTCTAAATTTAAACAAAATGTGGTATCAAAATGCTTATCAGGACTGTTCAGTGACGACAATATGATGTTTTTAGATAAATTCGAATGTTCCTTCTTCAAAGTCATCAAGACAAATAAACTTATATCAAACTATGCGAATAATTCAAAAATGCATCATCATGAAGCATGAGCTAATGAAAAATTGCTTTTAAATGTCTTCTGCCCCACAGTGATGTATGTTTTAGAGGTTCTAGGAAGTTAAGGCTACAACTACATTTAGAGGACTATACATGTACATAGTAATGACTCTATTTCACGTATGTACTGCGCTGTTGCCACCTTCCATCCAACAATTACCCGATGTGAACTATGATGCACAGTTACACTGGTCGATGCATGTCACTGCAGATCTGGCGTAAAATTCACAGAGATGTGTCAGAAATTAGCATTGTGAGCAGTTGGGCATTGACGGTTGTCTTTCACTGTGAATATCAACCACCGTGCTGGTGAATCAGTCCTTTCTCATGTAATCTTGTCACAAACTCCTACAGAACATGGTGACGTCTCAGACCCAGCCTGCAAGTTCATACTCCCGTACGAGCGAGTCTGATGTTTGGCATATCCAGCAGCTGCACTGGCGGGGTCCTTGTACACCTTATGACAGTGCACCTTGATGAATGAACTGTCATAGTGATGATTTACAAATGTGAGCAGATTTCAGGCCACTTTCTCAGAAGCAGCTCACCTGCTGAAGTGATAATCTGTCATTTAACACTTTTACAACTTGAACAAATGTGTAACATGCGTGCATTTATTTCATTACAGATTTTGGGGTCTTGTATTTTGTCGTAAATTGGAACAGATGGAAGACTCAAAATCCAGGTGTGATTTGGGGTCAGTTATGGCTAGTCCTTTATCTAGTTGTTTCTGGAAACATTCAAGCTCTGTTATAGATTAGGATACCTCTGCCTTTAGCTCTATGAGACAGTAAACTGACCCGATATATAATAATTTATTTCAATATAAATAGTCACAGAATTAGATAACACTTAAACCATGTTGAGAATTTATAGGCAGCTTTAAAAAACATCCACGAAACCACAGTATGACAAACTGTCAGCAGATTATGTAATTATCAGTGAATATGAATTTTTCAATCATCATCAACAACAACAACAACAACAACAACAATCAACATGGCTCCGCCTGTGGGCTGCCAGAAATAGAAAGTGGTGCACAAACATATCATGGATGATAACACAGTAAAACACAGCTGCAATAATAGAAAACATGTGAGAGGTTTTAATTCTTTTAATTGTTGATAAATACCATACACTATCAAGCTCTTAAAAATGTTCTTAGAGTTAAGTACAACTACATCACAGTGTATTATACATCATTCATTTAATCTTTATATTGTGCTTAGAAATGGGTTACAGTAAGTTAAGTATATTACAGTAAGTTAAGTATATTATAAAATAGAAGAAGTCATAAAAAAAGACATTAAAAAAACTGGGTATGGAGTACACACCGAAGAGAGAAACCTATCAACACAGATGAAAATAAACTTAGCCTATATATCCACCAGGTTGAAAAACTATATTTAATTGACTAAGACATCAAGTGTGTGTGTGTGTGTGGGGGGGGGGGGAATATAACATATAGCAGAACAAATAGTAAAACAGCAATCTCATAAAATAATAATGATATGAAATAAATAATGTACAATACTAAGAAGAGTGCATTTAAAGAAGAACAAAACAACCTGCAACACAGTTAGTGTTTTTCAGATCCGCATTAATCCTCACACCCAAGAGGATGTTGATTTTGTGTAAATGCTGTCACATATAGTTATGGAATACATTCACACCCACACCACATCCTTTTACCTCTGCTATTCCACAATATTTACCCGTGTTCCAACAAACCTGCATTACAGCATTTGTTGTAATTTTAAGAAAACTGAGAAAATTATATGTAAGAAGTAAAACATGCAGGTAAAAATACATACATACATACATGATGTCTGGGGGAAGAAATGCCTCTTGGTAAGCCTTTGCTGCATTCACTGCTGCCATAATGTGGCAAGACATGAAGTTTGATCAATAGATGGCACTGTTTCCCAGGCATTTACCCTCAACCAACCTTAGCACCCCTCTCTCTCTCTCTGTCTCTCTCTCTCTGTCTCTCTCTCTCTCTCTCTCTCTCTTTTCCCTCCTACCTCTCCTGGGAGCCCATAGTTGTTCTGTCTAGAACCCACTTCACTAAAATGTTGAATAGACTCTTGGCCCAAGTATATCTGGAGCCATTTCAAGCAGAATCCTCAGGGGAGTCAAACATCATTGCACTTATTGTATCAAAAAATAACTGAGGATGGGATCAGTGCTTAGGATGAGACAGATGGTTCAGGTCACAAAATAAGAAATTTATACACATGTATTTGCAGTAAAATATGTGGTTTTATATTATGGGAGCTAAAATGTTGGCTGTTGGTGTAGATGAGTTTCTAAACGTAAATATGTGTGTACTTTATAGAATGTCTATGATCTGCAATGTCACCTTATCATCTATGGCTATAGGTACAGCCTATACAGCTTAAGTTATGCTTTTCTTTTGGGGAGGGAAAGTCATGTGCATCAGACACACAATCACAGTCAAGCATGGCAAGCATTTTATATATCGTATGTGTGATTACATTTAAAAATATGTTTAAGGAAGCTAGAAGTAGGTCACGGGTTAAAACAACAATAATGATAACCCAGATTTACTTGTTAGCTTTTCATTGAGCAATGTGATCTGACCTGTATTCTTTGCCACCTCATGTGAAAGAATCCTGTATTTTGACTTTACTCTTCACTCTTCTCACTTTGAAGTGGGCTAAAAGTAATTGGAAAAAAGGTGTGTCGCAGTTCCCTATAGCACCTGTATGTATATCAGAACCTGATGACAGCTGTGGAGTTGTCTGCACATTACCAGGCGACTGGTAGATGTTGTGTGGGTATTAAACCATACCCACACAACCCCATAAACCACATGATCTTAGTTTCTGTCTGCTGAACTCTTAATAAATAATGCCTGAGGATATTTTTTAAAACAAACTTTAACTCTGATTGTTGACGATTAAGTCATGAGCATTTAAGGTTATGGAGAAATACTTCACACTCGAAACCAACTTTTCAAGAGTTTTAACTGCCTCAGAGTCCTGCATTTAAAAATGTGACGAAGTGGCTATTAACACAGATCCCAGGGGCAAACTGGTTTAGTGAGTGGCCAACTCTTTATGAACTTGGAGATATGTTATTATTAAAAAAAAAAAGAAGAAAAAAAAACACTAGTATGAGCTCTGTGGGAGAAAATGAATGATTATTAAGCTAATTGCTGGGCACTTTTTACTGATGTGAATGAGAAATGTGCAGTTTTTTTTTAAAACAAATTAATACCTGCAGACGAAATCAGTATAATAGTATCAAGTATAAAATAAACATACAAAACACACAGATCAACACTAATACCCTGATCCCTAAGAAGATTTTGAAATTGTTTCAATGGTTATGGGACTCACAGCATAAAAAAACAACCTGCATCCATGCAAGAAAATAAAGTGACACATCCACTGGAGAGGAAAACGGTCTACCTGCAGATGACTGACTGATGTTGCTTTGTCTGTCTTGAAAGTCGGATCAATTAGAGTGCTATACAGTGCTGTTTGATGAATTATAACATTCACAGAATGGTAGTGTGTAGAAAGAGAGAGAAAGAGTGAAGCCTGATTGATGAGTCATTGTGATACCAGGCAAAAACCGCCTGAGCTCATGGTATTCTCTCTTAAACCCTGAAGCTCTCCAGCTGCTTCTTTTTTTCCCCTCTTTGCCTTAAATGCACAAACACAATGTGTGTGTTCAACGTCCTTTTGTTCCTTGCCGTTGTCTTGAAATACAAGAATAACAGGGTTTCAAGTAACGTAGCACCCACTTGGTTCACATGGGGCTAGCTTCTTTGCGGAAGTTACACCTGGAGCATGAGACAATCACAGTGGTTGCTAGGTAACGGGGCTCCTCATGGTCTCTGCTGTGAGCTTCCAAAGAACCAAGCTTCTTTACGCTGTGAATCATTCCCTACACTTGATAGAGGAGCGAGTATGACAACTTGAAAATGTACAGTGGATATGAAGTGTGTGTGTGTGTGTGTGTGTTACGTCACATGTCAGTGCTCACAAGATACAGCAGATTCTGTTCTGATTTCACATTAGGAAAAGATGCAGATAATTATGGCTGGATGGCAAACAATTTATACATCTAGCAGACATGGGTGACATCAAGTCTTGGATTAGGAGACCTGCTGAATTCCATCTATCACGGCTTTAATCTAAACCAACTCCTAATCCTGCTCTTCTGCTGCTAAGTGCTCCACTGTGGTCACAAGTTGCTGCCTTTTCTATCCACCATATGGTGGATATGCTGGACAACTGCCTTATCCCCTCAACTGTTGCCAAGTGAGGTTAAAAGAGACACTAAAGAGACATCTTACACCAAAACAATGAGCTCAAAGATCCCAAAATACTAACAAGAGCTGCGTGGGACTGCAGTCAGGTGATAATTCACACTCATCCATATGGTTTGGATTTCACATAGTCACGTGCCCCCTTGTTCATCAAAATATTACGTGGAGCAAAAAGGCATGTTGGGACAGTTCCTACCAATATTTTGAGAGGAGAGCAGGATCTCTACCAACATCTGAGTGAACTTATTTGCACTCTGTTGGCATGAAGTCATAAGCCTGCCCAGAAACCATGTCCAGGATGATTGATTTAGGCAGTGCTAGAGTTTGACTGGCTGAAAGGGCAGGTACTATTTGGAAGCTCACATCTTACTCACACTTACCGCAAGAGCGGGTCACTGTGTGGTAAATCATCAGTATAAGCAAAGACCTTAAAGAAGAACTATGCAGGATTTTTACCTTAACTATGCTCCATTTTGAACAATTAAACAGCTTTGGAGGAGTATTTTCGATGGCTGAATAAATGACTTAACTTGTTACAGGGAGAATGGAGGCTCTCTGCCTTCCACCTAGTGTCACTTGGCTTGAAAACCAACCTTGCAAGATCAGCACCTCTGAGTCCCAGTGTCCCAGCTCTCGATGCGGCTGCACCGCAACACAAACACACCCCGTAACCTGAAATGCCTTGTTTTTGACTGATAAGACTACACAAATATACACATCGTCACGCGTATATGTTAGCAAAACAGCGGAAAAAAGCGGCTGGTAATGCATAGTTCCCCTTTAAGTATGGGCCAAAATCCAGTATTTCAGATGACTCTTGTCATCTATTGCCTGAATTGCACAGCACACATAGCTTAATTTTGTCCCTGTCAAAATGTTTTGTACTTTGTAGACATCAGGATCTTTTACACCACATAGAGAGAGAGAGATTCCCACAACAGTAAAACACTGCCTTGGATGGAGTTACTTTTTAAATGTGAATTCAAGAGAGTCTGCAGCAGTGATAGGACTACTGAATGTAAGCATAGTGTTTAATGTTTCTCATTTTCTGTCAAGTAATTAGTTTTTGCTTTTGATTTGTTACTGTGATCTATTTTTATTTGAATAGGCTATATAAAACCATTTGGTTGAGAGCATTAAAAAGTTGTGTCCCCACCAGTGTTGAGACCCCACCCACCTACACCCTTTTACTTGCATGGAAGATACAGTAAATAATAATTTACTGCTGAGGGGATGGCTTAGGTTGCTTTAATCTTTCAGGAAATGAATGCAGTCAATAAAGGTCTTTAATGTCTGTGATGTGTGTGTAGATGGATGTATAATCTGCAGTAAATCTCTCTGTGATGAGCAGATATTGGCTCTCGTTGTGAGGACTGCTCTGCTTTGACTAGTCAAATGAATGGTTTATTATGATGGAGACGATAGGACTGAAATCTGCCCGAATGCCTCTCCGGCTCTACTCAATAGTGTCATTTTCCTCTCCTCATCAATTCAAGCCATCTGTTGCTCATTTCATATCTGTCCATTCCAGTTTGGCCCTGCAAACCTGCATGTTCTGAAGCACTGGGCTGGTGTTAGAAATATTCATTTATCCATTTCAAATGTGGTTTGCCATAATCACGCAATTCTAAGGCAATACCATGATTTTATTTAGTAATGCCAAAGAACTAAATATTGAACAAGTGGCAAAATACTACTGACAGGACAATTTAAAGGGTTTGTCCCCCTAAATAAAAGAGCAGATCTCACTTACCTAAAGTTTTGTTTTGCTTGCCCTTGTTTGAAATATTCTACATGAGACATGAGACCTCTGCCCCGACCCTAATACAGTGGAGACAAGTGGAATTTTATTCCCTGTGCTCAAAGGATTGAAAAATGACTTTCAGTAACAAATTCATTTGCTATTATTAAGAGTAACCTTGACAGATGTCCGGTTTTCACAAAGACTGTTAACTGGTTAAAAAGGGAAACATTGTTCACAGTGACATCTGTCTTATCCACAGAAACCAGAACATTGTTAATCATCGAAACATCATAACTGCTCACCATCCCATCCTCCTGGATCCATATGTTTCATATACATTTGCACTAACCTGTTCATTATTCATACAATTATCCAATCAGGGTGTCATTGTCAGTAGTGCAACTATGTAAATGCAGGTCAGTGTAGACTTAGAATGGTGTGGGAAAAAAAAAACATCCAATGAGCAGAAGTTCTCCAGACAGAAACATTGTTGATGAGAGAGGTCAGAGGAGAATGGACAAGTTCGATCTATGGTCACTGAGATAACCACTATTTACAACTGAGGGGAGCAGAAAGACTCCACAGTGGACAACAGTAGACCAAACATCAGGCTCTCCACTTTGTAACACTGGCCATGTGCATTAATTAATGATCACAATTGACAACAAATACTTCCAGCAGGATGATTTACAATGTCCAAAAATTGCAGTCGTATCAAACTGGCTTCCCCAGTCTAAGACTTGAATTCACAAGAACACCTTTGGGATGTGCGAGAACAGGAGATTGGCAACGCAAATGTGCAGCTGACAAGTCTGCAGAAATGATGTGATGTTGTCGAGGAAAGTTTCAACATCTGTTGGATCCATGACGGGAAGAACTGATGCTGTTTTGCAAGAAAAAGAAGGAGCTACCAAGTGTTTGTATTGTGCAGTCTGTAACAAGACCATTTTAATTTTCTTTTGAGTATCCACATTGTTATTTCAGTCCATTATGTATATGCAGGACATGTGTAGCCTGTACGATGGATCCCTCCTCTGCTGCTCCCTGTTCAGTCTCTTTTTGTGCGATCCAGGGTGTAAAGGTACAGAGTGTTGGGTGCTCCACACATGGTGAAGTCCTTTGAAGTTAATTTGTGATTTGGATTATGTAAATAAAACTTGACGTGAGCAAGTGGGGAAATAATTATGTTCACTTATAATTTGGAGGAACCGACCCTTTAAGTGGTTAGCCATGAGGTGCTATGATGTAACCCATTCCTTATGCCATGTCTAACAGCTATCTCCTGCCAGTTGCACAGTAGCGGGGGATCAAATGAGGCACATAAGGTGATCTGGAGGACTACTGCTGATTTATCTTGGACTGGGACACTGTTGTGGTGCTACAGTTTGGCACAGCTGCTCTTGTAAAATGTTTTGATACCCCCCCCTCCCCAGCAAGAGTTCAGTGTTTTACTGTGATTAAATCCCCCAGGCCTGTTTGCAGTAAAATCTCTCTCGCTCCCCCTCCCACACCCTCACTGTTTGCCTCTCTACCTCCATTGTCATTCTCATTCTCTCCCACTCTTTACCTCCAGTGACCTACACACAATGAGATATAGGTCACTGAGTTCGAGCCTGTGCAGTCAGTACAGAAGCCTGGTTAAAACCCTCATAACTGTCTTTCACTGGAGTCACACCAAATAATTCTAAACGTTTTTTTGTTTTGTTTTGTTTTTTTTTTTAAATGGCAAATGGCACGTAAGCATTATTGGATTTAATGCTTCATCTCTGCCAATGAGCAGAGGCTTGACATAGCTGCCATCCATCCCTGTGATAATGATGTTTCTACAACTTACAATTTCATTGGTCCAAAATGTGCCATGCACATTCAAGCACCCAATGATGATTGTATCTCCTGACCCACTGGCTAAGTGAAGCCAATTGATTGCCTTAATGCCTTTTTTTGGTATGTTTGTCCATCTTCTGTCCCATTCATGTGCATGTGATATCTCTTGATGGAACTTAATCTTCTACTGTGGTACAAATGTTCACTTGGATGTAACGACAAAATGATTAGTTGACTCGTGGACAAAGGTCAGAGACAAAACACATTTTACCCCTAGCTCATGACAACATTTCACACAAAGGGTTAATATTTTACAGCTTAAGTGAGAGAGGGATACAGCCACAAGGAGGTAATTTTTAATTTTTTTGGGACTCTTATTATCTGAACCCATTTCCTTTTACTCTATATGGCTGATTGTTTAGCCCACATTCGTCCTGTGAGGATGACTGATTGTTAACCAAATGCCCTAATTGTTTAATTAGGTCAGGCCAGGGTGCTGTGGCAGCTGTGGCAGGATTCATGTATACTGCATTTACAGCCGCAGTAATAGGTGGCTGGCAGGCGGGGGGGGGGGCAGTTGCAAGGAATGATGCGGCCTTTGGCAGGAGAGCTGGCATCTGTCACCCATGTCAGCATAATGGGAGTGAGAAAGGCAGTCCAAAAATGCTGCCAGGTAACCCACAGCCTCCATTTTTCACAGCAGGTGAGTTGAAACAGGTTAAATCTGAATTCAAGTCGGCCAATATTAGTGACTCAGAATTCTGTCTGTCTAGCAACATGCCTGCAATGCTCTTTTACCACATATCATCCTGCCCCCAAATTCATTACCAGAGATCCCTATGACACTAACCACTGCATTAACCAACTTCAGTGTCTGAATAACATCTATGCTGGAGTGGACCGAACAACCAAACCAGAACAAACTACGACTAACTCTCTTATACTTCATGTTTAGTCAGAGTTTGAAAATGTGCCTTCATTTTTTGTTTCCCAAAAACACCCTCAGGATCAACAGACTCACTGCCTGTGGACAACTCAAATCACTTTACATTTGTGTGCAAATGTTTTCTTCAAATGTTTTCTTTTGATTCACAACTCTCGGTGTGTATGTTGACTTCTTTAAAAATGAGGGAAACGTCAATTATCTTCTGGGCTTAAATACCTAAATAAATGAAAAATTCCCTGCAATAACATACTATTCATACTGCACATTACAGTGTAATAGCCCTTTAAATCCTAGGTTTATATCTCAGCTCTGACCCTCTGTCATTCATATAAACAGACATAACACAGTGCAACAATATGAATGAATTACATGAACTTTCTTTCTGTGGCAATCTTGAGTCTAAATGAGCCAGCGACAGTAAAAGTCACATGCATTCCCACAGGACCATAGGCATACTGTGTGTAGCGCTTGTAAAAGTAAATATTAATAGACAGGGAAGAGCAGTGGCTTGAATATTTCAAAACAGAGAAGCTGCACAGTGTGACTGAGTCCAGGCCTGTGCTGCGATTAGTGCTGTGCTCTCCACTACAACCACCCCCAGGGCAGCAGTACCAAGTGGAGTACAGTATTGTCTTGGCAATCTCAAGCGCTAGTGTTTTCTCACTGCCAGCTGACTTTCCAAGGGTCATATTACTGTGGGCAGAGTTGAACCAGATTTGGGGAGGCTCTGTATCAATGGTCTTTGTGTCATTTTCTATCCAGTATTCACCTCTCTACTACGCTCTGTCGTAGGCTGGCAAACAGGAAAACACTGTCCTTTAGGAGTGAGGAAGAAGGAAGCAGCACTACATTCAAGTCAGACAGCCAGTCTTAATCTATAGTTACCCTAATCACCACTTGTATCCAAGTTCGCACAAAGCATGTATGGAAATTCAAACATCATTAGGCCTATATGACCTGGATGTTTTACATGTGGTTTGACGTCACTGTATCAAACTGTTCCACAATTGTGTTTATGCTTCGTCCACAACCTCTCCCTATATGGTACCATTAGAAAAGATGGTTTTAATGCTGCATCGGTTTTTGGACAGAACTGCACAAAATACTCAACATGGTTATGGTGACCGCCACCGATACATCCAGCAGTAACGCTGGCATCCCTTTGGACTGAACCACTTGATTAATGTAAGTTCAATATACACTGTTCCTTTTAGCTCTATTTGGGTCTTTCCCAACTGCTAATTATTGACTGGTTCTTCTGCTTGCTAAATGTTTGAGTATGTTCAACAGCTATTTGCTAACTTAGTGTGTCTGCAGTTTGATGATGGGTAGATAGCGAATCAGAGGTTTATATAATATGTAATAGCTTTTCTTACCGAATCAGCTGTCTGTTATGGTTTAATATGATGCTATCATAGTCTTTTTACCAATCCATGATACCAGCTCAACCCGACCTGTTTTCTGTTGGTCAGAAGTTGTGGTACTCTTTGAGCCTAGTAGTTTTATTACTTAGCTCCCAAGTCAGCTGAAGCCTTAGCAAAATATAGCACGAAATATACTGACTGGCTAGAAAAAAATGTCACCACTGCATCACTGTCATACGCAAATTCCCCCCAAAACTTCACTTTGTTAAAATGAGAACCAGTTTAGACTTAGAATCAATTAAGTGATAGTACATGGGTTACCTCAGTGTTTTTCACATCCTTAAAGTCTAACACACTAGATGTACTGTATTCCTCTCACCATAAAACATTTGCAAAGCTTTTTGGGAATGACTTGCATTCTTCATTCTGTCCTTAACTGTCATTGCCACCTTTTACAGCATATCACCACAACTCACTTGCTTAAATCACTGCCCGTTGCATTTTGCCAAAATGTCTACGACGACATTTCACAAGTTAACAGCCAATCCAGGATGTGCTCAGTGTTGCTGCGCAGCCCAAATGCAGAGACAAAGCTAAAACTTCATGTTTTACACTTTCACAGAATGGGCTAAATTAATATTTTAAATGTACTCATTTTCTTGTAGTTGTGCTCGTGAGTTTTCTTCTTAATGTGTCAAGTCAGCATTGTTTTTGAGATGTGCAGCAGATTGAGTTAGAGAGGTTTTATTGGGAAATGTGGTGTGGCTGTATAAAGCTTTATGTCTGACAGACTTATGGTCAGCTTTGTAAAGGTGCTGCCAGAATATTTCTTGCTCTTGTTTTGGAGTCTAAGGGAAAGATTTCCACTTCTTGCTTGGAGCATTTCTATTTACACTACGGACTAATTTGCAGCAGCCTTCCAAAGCAGCAGCAGCAGCAGCAGCAGCTCATCACCAAAGCTGAGCTCACAAGATTTAGGTCTGCTTCAGTGGAGCTACATTTCTAGACCTCTGCCTTGAAGATTCCTGCTAAATGTGTGTCCCATTTATGTATATTTACATGGCAGATAGCTTCCCTCTCATGAAGCTGTATGGATAGTAGAATGATTCTAGTTAGGTAGTTACACTCAAATTTAGCATTATATGCACAGCTACATCGAGACATAAAGAAGCATCAAAGGTCCATCAATATTTGCTAATAAAACACAGGGTCATACTCTTAATCATTTCAAGGTCCAGGCCGTCGAATAAAGGTTACCTAGACCCTACCAATGGAGCTAAGAGAGGCTTCATCATTAATGTTATTTAAAGCACAGTACGTGAATTTGTTGACAGAGCCATTGCCGATGGAATGCAAAGAGGGTTTGAGGAGGCAAAGAAAAAAAAAAGAGAAAGTAATCAAACATGAGCCTTGTCAGAGTTTTGTGTGTCGCCGGAGCTCTGGAGGGGAGGCTGGCCGGCCATGCGTTCCCGGCACAGGGCACTCTTCTGCGGGTGAGAGGAGCAGGGAGACTGGGCTCAAGCTTGATGTTGAACAAAATCCGACTCCCCCTGTAACTCTGACTACAGGAGTCAGATTCTGGTGGGGAGTTGTAAAATTCTACAACACCGCTTCAATATCTAGGCTATCCATGCTTGGAAACGACATACAGTAGTGTTGCTTTAAGAATGTTTTATATGTTAAATGATGGTTTTTCATTCTGAAAGCCCCACTGCCCTGAGAGCCTATAGATACAGGGCTCTGAGGTGCAGGAGGGCCAGAAACCTGATCCTCTCAGTCATCACATCCCTCAACAGCAGACCCCACTGAGTGTAGTGAGAACTGTTTATGTGTAAGGAAGGACAAGAAGTGTTGTTTTGCTGTTTCTGTGCATTGTTTTGGATTGCTGTTGGGTTGTTGGGTTGTCATATCTATTGCTGTGGTTGGTTTTTCTTTTTCGTCAGACAAGTGCAATGCTGTGAAAAAGAATTTCCCCTCGGGGACAACAAAATTCAAAGTCAAGTCGAGTCAAAGTCAAAACACTTCATAACTCTAATGAGAAAGGTGCCATATAAATAAATGTTTTATCTTATAAATTGTTACCTTTTTTATTTTTTAAAATTGATACAGGCCTCTTACATCAATCAGTTGGTTTCTATTGTTGTTCTGAGAAACATTCAGAATGGTTTGATCTATAATATGAATAATAGTGTGGATATTTCATCTGCAAACCAAAGAAGCTTCACTGCCATGTTGTTTGAATGTCTTGACTCACCGTGTGGAGGTTTGAGTAAACACCGAGCTGTGGATTAATTGTATGGCTGGCTGCATAGCGCTACTGTAACTCCCTCAGGCCATGTACATTTACAGCCACACTCTGACACAGAGATGGGAAATGAGACTGAGAAAATCTGTGATTGTGCTGTTTATGTGTTGCATTTAAGTTGTTTCCTCTGATGAAGAACACATTGAAAATCAGCAGTTATCATACTGTAAGTGTATACATTGTAGCTACGTGTTTTTTTTGACACTGTATGTGCTAGTTTTCAGGTCTGGTAATTTGTTTCTGCTCGATAATTAAGACTTTGGATTTGGAAGGTGTCTCGGTGTGAACAATTATTGTGATTTCTTGCGAAGAATTTTTTAGTACAAGACTCATTTCGAAAGTGTCAGGCAATGTCAGGTAAAAATGGCTGTGATGCTCGCTGGGTCTTGCAAAAAAAAATCAACAAGAGAGGACAATTATTTGCTGGGAAAGTACAGGCAAGCACTTTGTGCATCTCTCTGCCTCTTGATCAGTCTGTGACATTACATGGCTCATTATCTATAACGTGGTTTATATACGAGTCCAGAAAGATGCAAACAGTGCCATGATCAAAACATACAAACACAGAGCCTCCTTCTAGCATCATTAGTGGGAAACTCAAATTATGATTTTTTCAAGAAGCACAATGTGTTCAATGGTATTTCTAACATAATATGACAAGACAAAAATATATATTTCATGCTTGTATGATCTGCTGCAGCCAATTTGTTTTTTAATTCTTTATCCTTACAAGAGGGGAAAAGTCACATAATACAAGAATGGAGTAGCAGAAGACATACAGCACCTTACAACATAACAGATGTTGAACACAGTGACATCAAGGTTGTGGGTTTGCATTGGTTTGGAGTGAAGTTATGCTAGATTACTCCGATGTGCCCTCCCAGATGCTGCATTTTCAAGACAACCAATTTAGGCATACTAGCATTTTTAGGTAGAGTTGGAGAACCTGGAAAAACGGTTTGAGCAGGCCACATTTTGAAAATGCACAATTCAAAAGCCCAAAGTTTCCTCAGACTTCTCTCAGAAGCCACACCTCCAGACCGCAGGAACGTGCAACGCTTGCTCAGCGTTGGGTTCACATCAAGGTCAAGCCCTACTACACGCGACAGTATCACGGAAAGCCGCGTCACTCATTGGGATTACATCGCCCTCACTGTGCAGCATCACTAACTTTCTGCCAGCTTTTTCTCATGGCTCATTCACATGAAAGATAACACCTAACATCATAATAAACCATCCAGCATCCAGCCTAGAGGTACATTGCTGCCTACCGGAGTTACTGGCATTGTCTTTTCCACAGTGTAACTCACTGAAGACTCTAAGCACGCAAGCGATTAGTGCAAGAAGAGCTGTACTCGCAACTGGAGGGAGGGAGGGACAGAGTTGGCAGTTTGATTGACACATCATGATCCAATCGACTTGAACACGGCATTCAAAATGATTGGATGGATATTCTTCCATGAGACTGGACCACAGGTTCCACAGGTGACTGACTTTTTTCATTTTTGTGAAAAAGCATTTAATTAATTGGTTGCAGTCAGGGTGTGAAGAGGATTTCAAGCAATGCGGCAAAAAAAGCTCCAGAGATAGATCTCCAACCCAACCTTTAACTGGCTGAGAGGGCGGAGGCTATTTGGAAGCTCATGTCATGAACAAAAACAAACACTTGCTGCCACTGAGGAGGTGAGAGCAAACAGATATGGAGCAAGTTATCAGTATCAGTCCAGAGGTAGTAGTTAGGTATAGCTAGGAAACTGACAAGCCAGGAACCACTGAAGTTTAAAATGAAAACCTGTTAATTACCTAACATCACAGTCTTGTATTATTAAATTGCCTCGGTCCATCAGTGGATTGACAGCATTTCACCAAGCTCGTTTTAAAGGGAACTGCAACTATGGTAAATCTACTGAATATAAATGTGCTGATGTTGGATATGAAAATATTGTTTTATTTTTCTCTTTTCCATTAACAAGCAATTTTCTCTAGTTCACTTTCCTCTAATCTTTGATCAGCTAGTGTGTATAGTTTTTATTTAAATTTAATACAGATCTTAATGTAAAACAAAAAAAACAACAACAAAAAAACAAAACTTGATTGCTTTAAAAAAATCCTCTTTGTTTTGGAGGGCTTGGTGTGTCCCTACCAATGTTAAGACCCTTGTTCTGATTAAGCAGTGCTGTGATTGTAATGGTACGTCCACTCCTCTCTGAGCTGATTCTACCAAACACAAAGGGATGAGGCAATAGTCGCTTACGATCACACCGCGCCTGAAATGAAAAGTTTTGCTCTAGCAGAGGGGTCGTTGAATGTGGGAGATGGTAAAAACTCCTCCTGGTATCCAAAGTATGACTCGGGGTCACGGGAAGCTCATTAACACTGCAAATCCCCTTGATCTTTTCCAATTAACTGTCCCGGCCAGGACGATGTGAGACATGCAATTAACAAAGGCCAGTGGCTGACTCACCCCTTATCCCCCTGTTTCATTACCGGCAAGCCTTGGATCTGAGTCAAATTCAACAGCTGACATATGTGCTTTAACAATCTGAGGGCTGCGAGTTTGATGCATAGCAGGTCTTCTTTCTCTGTACTGTAATTATGGAGATGGCCTCCTATTACTGGTTGAGTGGGTTCAAGGTCTCACACAGACGGTGAGGTCTAACATGCAAGAGTCAATCATGAAACAAGAAGGATAATCAGAGACTTGTGTCACACTCTGAATCTATACACTGTTTTACAGTGTTGTAGTTTGTTAATATTTCATCGAACTTGGTTATGGCCTAACTTTACCCAGTTTGAACATAAGCAACATTTTCATTTGATTTCACTAACACTAGTGGCCTGTAGCTTTTCCAACTATTTTCCTGGAAACTTTCCTCATAATTTCCTAATTAACTGATATTTAGCTGCTAATTACTGGGATATTTTGGAGGAAGACCAACACAATCTGATACTAATTGCTGTATGTGGGAAATAAAGAAAGTGTTCTTTGCAGCAGTCATGAAGTACCCACTCATTTGATCTCAGTTTTTTTAATTAGAAACAAAAGTAACGTCCCTTGTGACTATTCATTTTACCAAAATCCAAAAATGACAATGGTCTCTACTAAATGATATCACATTTAAGTAGCTGGTTAATATTAGCTGTGACAGAGTGATAATCTTGTATAACACATGTGTACTTGAAGGCTATATACTGTACATGAAACTTGTCTGATTATCCATGTAGAAAACATGCTAAATGAAACGAGGAGACAATAGTGCTCTTTTGTTACCCTGCTAAGTTAGGCCTAGTATTTAAGGAAAACGTCCCCGCCTGAGCTGCACTGGGAGCTGTTACTGAGCCCCCTGATATCCATTAATTCAGATAAGCAAGGTAAAACTCACTGCTTAACACACCTTTGAACTACGAGTAAGGAGAAAAAAAAACACTCTCCTGAAGGAGGAGGGAGAAGAGGGATGAAGGAGCTCCACAAAAAGCAGATCAATCGTCTCTTTCTCTTTCCTCCTTTTGTGCCCGCAGACTCTGACTGGTTTACATTGTATAATGTCCATGGCTTCATGGTAGAGTCAACACACTAGAAAGTGTAGCTGAATAAAATGACCATGTGTGACACGCAGTCTACTATTTTGCTGAATGCTCCAGGTTGTTTCAAAGCCTGTTTCTGAGGAGTTAGTCAGCTTGTGACCTCGCCATTTTGGCACTGATGACATAATTAATGGAGAAAAGCACAACTTAATGGAGATTCAGAGGATCTGACTGTCTCTTTGAAGCTAAAATTTGCTGTCAACTTTGTGCTGTCAACTGATCATGTTAGTGGGCACACAGACTTTCTGGCTTCAAACGCGGAATTTGCCGCCCACCACCATAGACGCATACAGTACACACACACACACACACGCACACACACAACTTGTACTGGTATACTTGTGAGGACACTGGATTGCCTTACATTAATTTCCTGGGAGCTAATCCTACTTTGACCCATGTGTGACCTGGACCTGAAAACAAAATCTTAATCCTAACACAAATACTGAAACTTCCTCCAGATGTGATCTTTGTTGTGAATGTTGCTACACAATGAGATATGCATCAGGTCTGCATGTCTTCTCTCACAAAATACCCATATGTTTCTTTGCCTGTGCCTCCATCACGGTAGTCTCTTGTTCTTTTTATCTGTGTATGGTTCTGTTTGTGTGTGTGTGAGTGTGTGTGTCTGATACTGTATTTTTCTGTGTGTGGGCTGCTGGAACTCAGTTTTAGTAATAGAGAGTGCATTCAGACTCCTTCACATGCACTGTCTGGGAAGCTGGGCTCAGATTTCTGGCACTGGTAACATCTTTGCATTTTCATTTGGTTTAAAAAGACACTAATATAATAATATTCATCATCACATTACATTTGCATTAATGATAATTCTCTTAAGGGCATGGCAGCATTACAATGGCTTGGTTTTTGAAAGAAAAACAGACTATTTTGGTGAACCTGATAATGTTAGCAGCACACTAATTATGCATAATTTTTTCCAGATTGTGCCTCCCTCCATTATAGTGACATAGCCTACTAATGATACATCTGTTATTAATATATATGTACTTTACATATATGATGTGTTTTACCAGGCCCAGATGTAGGTATGGCAGATGGGATTGGGCGTTGGGGGCCACCAAATCATCCTGCTTATATTTTGTCCTTGTCCAACCATAAACATGCCACATTCAAATGATTGATTGGCAGCTCACCCAGAGTTTTAAAACTCAAAACTGACATTGCCAATTCTGTTATAGCATCTCATTTGAATAGAAAAAACATTAATAGACTAATATATAAAATGGGTTTAGGCCGATACCTTATTTTTAATCTAGCAGTCCATGTAAGAACAGATAATTGTCCTCCTATGAGAGGTGTGTGGGTGCGTTTAAAATGAAATATATTATGGGCTTATGGGTATAGTATTAGATTCTATGGCTTTTGTTTTAGTTAGTTTAAAAAGTATGTTATAACTTAAAGAACACCATGTTAAACTATGTTATATTCAATAAAAACAAAGCTGAGTTACAGAGCAGTAAGAAATCAAGGAGGTTACATTCATCTCCTAATCAATCACATCACACCATTTTATATGTAAGTTCATACTGTTACTTTTTGTTGCACTAAAAAAATGAGACAAAAAACAGTGATACCTTCAAATATTCATCTGCTGATTACACAGAAGTTCTCAACCTTGTTGGCTCATTGCACATTGCGGCTTGCTGCTAATTAGTGACATATTAGCTTTTGTGAGGTGTAACTGTTCACACGGGCTGTAGAGAAAGCCTGGAACATATGCAGCTGTAAGCAATGCCTCAGGAATGAGCCAGGTGCAGAGTATAAAACTGAAAGTTCTGTGACCTGTCTGCTTCCTAAGTCAATCTAAATAACGTCACAATGTGATGCAACACCAAGTCTACCTCTGAATAGCATGTATTGTACAGTATCAGGTACATCTTTTTTAAATTACTGTGCATCTTAATTTCTCTGCTCATCATAAAAGATTCATGATAGATCACATTAGATGCAGTGACTGGAAAAAATACTGGAATCAGTGAATGTAAAATGACTTTGAAGCAACTAAATCCC
Organism: Caranx ignobilis; assembly: GCA_021432705.1. Lineage (NCBI taxonomy): Eukaryota > Metazoa > Chordata > Actinopteri > Carangiformes > Carangidae > Caranx > Caranx ignobilis. Next base: position 6,879,288 of record MU269982.1, read on the forward strand.
AATCACTAAGCCTGCAACACTGCTGTGTCATTGTAAGATGAAAGTCAATTAGCATTGTGGGTCAGCCTTAAAAGAGGTCTGACAATTGCCACTTTTATGTGACTTTTCAAAGCTACATGAAGCAACTAATGGAGTTCTAAAGTGTCAAAGTGTTGGTGGTTAAATTGCAGGAACATCAATTACAAGAACTTAAAGTATTTAAAGCAGCAAGGGTCTTAATTATCAAATGACAAACTGCACTGGCAAAGAATAACAGTGATTACATTGTAAAGCTTCACAGCCAAGGAAAGATGAACATGACAACACAGCATTATAACAGAGTTCATTTAAGTTCATTTCAATTGTAGGTTATTTTTCCAACTAACTCTTATATGTTTTAAAGACAACTACGGTACTCTTGGTTGCAATGTCAGCGGTGCAATGTCCGTCACTTGGGTCCACACTGAAATATGTCAGTTAACAGTGAATGAGCTGCTGTGCCAACTCTAGAGGAGTCATCTGATAAATAAACATACTTCTACCCCTGATATTGCACTGCCCTGAGTTCTACATTTCTGGGTTTCTGCCAGATGTTTTTAAAAGTTTTTAAGCTTTTAACCTTGTTAACATCCATATGATGTATTTTTTTTTACCTAATACACAACATATAATAACTAAAATAATCAGTCAACACCATAACTGAGTATTACCACCTCGAACTGCAGTGAACCAATGACAGGCTCAAAAAAATATTTCCATTCAAACAGCCAAGGCTCCATATGCCACAAACCTAAGGAACCAATCCTGTCAACTTGTGGGGTCAGAGGGGCGGGGCTAAATAATTCTTAAACCAGACACTGCAGACAGAGAGAGTTAGCATTAGCACAACCACCAACACAACCCAGTGCCAGTTACCAGCTAACAACATGAGTAACAGTTGCTAACCACCGTAATCATTCTGAGGCTAGTCTCGTTTTTGGTCTCAACAGACTCTTGAGTCTGAGTCCAGGTGTAACTGAGGCTCAAACATGTGGGTGAGTCTCTTTGATCTTTCACCTGTCAACCCTGGTGGACAGGACACAAGGCCTGATCCAGATTGCTCAACCAGGAAGAGAGAGTGGATGAACTTTTGCCCCAGTTTGTGTGAAAACCAAGTTAAAGCATTAGCAGAGGATCTTTACCGTTTAAAACATATGAATCATGAAATCACACTAAAATCTAACTGAGGATAAATCGCCAATCACCAATCAGCATTAGGTGTTAGCATTTGGCTAAAAGGAGTGCTCTGCCAGAGTTTAGCTTTATAGAGCAACCAATGGGCTCTTAGTCCAGTTCCATGTTTTTACCTCACAAAAAGTGAACAGCTAGCAGGAATGAATTTGAATTCTCTATTATCTTACTCTTGTTGTCATACTGATCAATATATTGAGCTTGACATTAAAAAACATGACTCTTGGTAATACTTTCAATGTTGCCAAACAAAGGAGCTAAAGGTGCAGCTTTTTCGTAAACTGCTGTTTCCAAGGTCAAACATCACAAACTGAAAGATGAGTTCACAAAGAGCTCAGAAGGAGGAAAAAAGTGAAATATGAATTCCATGGACTAATCCCATTTGCTGATGAAGATTGCGTGATATGAATGAAAACTGAAAAAGAAGAATCACTACTAAAGGGTCCTTCAGGTGAGATTGTTTTGTCAGCTGCTCCTGGAAGGTCAAGCACCAACTTTGATGAATTTCCAATATTAGCCTCTATCAGAAACTCCATGAATCTCAATTTTATGACAGAACAAAACAAAACTTTCTATAATTAGAAAAGTCAGTCAGATGAATGAAACGAATGATAACAGTTAAGTCTCTTAAGTTTTACACTACTGTGGGCTGTGCAGCTTGAAAGGTCTTATTAACCTGGGTGCCATTCATTAACATCACATTATTCATATGCATTCCTATATTGGGCTCACTGCATTTCCAATCCAGCAACAATTACACACTTATCAAGGATTAAGGGATCCTATATTTAGGAGCAGTTACAGAGATAAGCAATTATTTTCAGGATTGAACAAATTCAAATGAGAGTCATTCACTTCACTCACTTCTCTTGTAGTGACTGTATATATTCTATATTTTCAGACTGACAGAAAAATATTTTATTAATGGGTTTCATTTGACATTAATAGAAATGACCTTGACCACAGGTTAACTGTGCTGTTGGCTACTAACAGATAAAATGATATGACATTATGACATGTCACAACAGGTGATCTTATTTAAGGCCATGTTGCACACAATATGATCAACTATTAAAGCAAACAATATCTAATTCATCTTATAAAATGATGACTGCACTAGACTGCAGACACTGGTTCACCTCCCAATGTTATGTTTAAGATGGGCTGAGCTGTTGCCATAACAGCACCAAGAAGCATGGGCAGCGAGTTCCCTCCTCCTGAAATAGCCTGCAAAATTGTTTAAACAGATAACTGGGAATCTGGCTGCTGGCCAGGAGCGTGCCCCAATGCCTCATGGGATATTAATGGCAGCCCAAGCTGAGGCAGGTCTGCAGTGAGGGAATAGATCCTTGAACCAGCACAGCACATCTCCCTTAATCAGTGCTTTAAAATCAGCTGTGCCTCTGCTAATTGGCTTCATTTCAATCTCAGGATGTTTCCATTTGGTATTAAATTAGCGCAGTGAGGGGCTGCTGCGAGGCACGCTGTAGGAATACATGTTTCTGAGCTGAAATCACACTTAGGATTAGATCTTCAGTCCACACTGCATTTGCCTGTAGCCACTAATTTGTACAGTGTGGCAGGAGATTTTCAACAGCAGCTCTTTACGACAGAAGTGACCACTATTTTGTGTCTTTTCCTTACTAATCCACCCATCCTCGCTTCTCTCTTCCTGTGTCCTGGCTAGCAGGCTTCTGTTAGATAAATATCAGCTCCTTTGGCAGCGGCCTCCATGTACATTTCCCCAGTGAGTCCATGGGACCCTTGATGAAAGCCATCCGTCACTGCTGCGGGATGACCTGTCTGCACTGACCACCACACACCTCCACCCTGACCACTAGACTGTGAAGGGGATGTCTCCATGAGCGTCCTCACACACCACCAAATCATGATTTAATGCCTTTAATTTACACTGTCTCCAGGGCTTATCAAAAGGTTAGTTCAGGAGCACTGAGACAAGTTTATAAAGGCCTTACAGGGACATGGCTACACAGGACTTTTGTAAGTGACACCAAATTTTTTGGCTGGCACAATAAGCTCCTATTTAGTGTTTTGCGCTGCAGCCACATCACATTTGGGCAAGCAGAGCGTGTTTTTCTGTCGGCGCATCCCAAGGGACGAGACGAGAGGGAATGATGTGAAGCTGAGTGAGATTAATGCGTGGTAAATTGAACATGTGCTGGGATGACAGTGAAGATGAGGAAGGATGCCTCCACGGGAGATGGAGAGTGACAGGCTGAAAACAACAAGCCACAGTAGAGTGGGGGATATTCCCATGAATATTCCTCCCAAATATTTAAGAGAAGCTGCTAACAGTGGATGCAGGATAAATCAATGCAGACTGCATTTGATGCAATTGTATGTAATATTTTATCACACAAGTCAACAGAGCCGCGGTATAATTGAAAGTGCTGAAATGGTATTTGAGCTTTGGTTGGGCAGCAGCATGCAAAACAAAACCCGTGCAGGTTTTATCTGTTGCGGGCCATCAGGACCAATTTATGACTGTCATCATCATCACTTCACATAATGTCATTGGAGGGCATATGGAACAGTAAATCCTGTTCCCAGGTTCCTCGTTACTGTAAATGTTCCACCTACACAGGCAATCAAATTGAAAATTCATGTAGCAATATTCTCCTGTTGGTCAGAATGGGAGTAAGGATGTGGGAAACGTGGAAGAAGAGGAGGTTTTAATGAGGAGGATAAAGAAGGAGTAAGATATAAACATGTACATTTTTAATGCCAAATGCTGCCTGTTTGGTATATCATGATGCAAAAGCACATGTACTTTACATGTATTTAGATTTGTGTCCATTAATTCAAGATTTATCATGTTGAGACTATACCTCAGTTTACGGACCTACAAGAACAGTGTGTGTTACATAAAATCCATTTAGCTTTAGTTGTATCAAGCCAGGGAGATATATACATATATATATTTTATTTGTTGACGTTTTGACATCCATCTGTGAGATTTCTGTCATTCGGTGGCTACGTCTCAGGGACAATGACTTTGGTAGAAAATAGTTACAATGAAAACTGTTGATGTTGAGGTCTGTGGATTATCCAGAATAACTGGGACACACAAAGTTTGTTTTTTTTAGTCAATTTTTTGTGCTGCAGCACCACAAAATTGCTCTTCACTCAGCTGTATTGGGACATAGACAGAAACATTAGGGAAAATTTTTCAAAACTTGAACTCATAAATCCAAAAGTGTCTGCAACGCTAGATACATCCTGTAGGAGTGTGCAAAATACACTGGGCCTTCATGATTCTCAAATACCTCAGACACAACAAAGACTTCAAAAATCTAATGTTTAAATGACTGGGAGAGGATTGGTTTGCATATAATCCCATCATCATGACCGCTGTGTCTGGCTTTGCTTAGTAAGTAATATGTTGTGATTTTCTATTGTCCAGTGTCTTTATCCCTTTTTCCCCTTTTTATTGATTTTTTGTTTTTGTTTGGTTGTTCGTGATTATTTGCTTCTTCCGTTTTCTGGATCGTAAGCTCTATACTGTTGGTTGTTATGCAACCAGATATGTTCTACGTGCATGTTTGTACTGTGTGATATTTCAAAATGCCAATAAAGTGTCAATCATAAAAAAAAAAAATCAATTTCAAATTCTAGTTCCTTTCATGTAATTTCCGATGAACTAACCTACTAATAACAGTAGAAGGTACAGTGCTTTGTTTTTAGTTGGACAAATAAAAGTATTTCTGGTAATGCAGTGACCTTAACAGCTGAGCCTGTTACACTCTCTCCACCAAACCTGCTCCACAAATCACGACAAGAGTTTCCTGCTGGGAAAGACTTTGAGCCCAGACATGTGAATTATGTTTGTTAATAGACGCCAATAGTACAGTTTCCCCTCTTCTTCTCAGAGTTCCCTCCTCCTTTATTCCACAATGCCTGCCAGCGTGATAACTAAACTCTGTTGAAGTCTTATTGACAGATTTTACCAAAGTCTACTTTTTAAACTTTTCCACACAAGTATAGTATTCCTTAATGTATAAAAGACTTGTTCATCGCAAGTAATGGATGTTCAATATCAGCATCGACACCCATACTAAGCTCTCTGTGGATTTTATTCACCTAACAATCAACATAAAAGTCAAACTTTCATCCCCCTCCCTGTCGACCAGCGCTGCAGTGAAGAGCACAGTACAGTAGAGAGAATGAAAGGGTGAATGTTTTTTTCAGAGGGACCGTCTTGCTTTGTTCTTTATGGCACACATTTTAACCACTGTCTGATCAAACAGACCTGGCAGGCTGTTCTGGGGCTTTAAAAAAAACAACTAAATAATAAAAGTGGAGATGCCAGCATTGCTGTTTTTTCTAATCCTCAGATAACATGATATTTGTAAAGCATGTTCAGTCAGTACACAGTTACCACTTGGATGAAAGGAAGCTATTTTTAAAAAAGAGGAAGAGAGTTTGTGAGTCATCATAAAGTATCATACAAACAGTAATAAAAAATCAATTCAGTGAACAGAACAAAAATATTTCTCCACAGAGATAAACCTTGTAAACATCGGGGAACCTGGAGTTGTGTTTGTTGTCTCTGGTGGTTGAGTGATGTGGTCCACAGTCTGATAGATTCACTACACAAATGTACCTGTAAGCATGAATATTTCAAGTTGTGAAGAGTCGCAAAATGACCTTACCAAAGCACTAATGACAACATTTTTAAAGGAACTATTCACCATTTTGGAATATATGCTCATTTACTTTCTTGTTGGCTTTCAACGGTATCACATGGTCTTCAGTAGATCAACAACTGTTTATGTTCTTCTTGTGCATGTTGGTTTAAAGGTGAGGACTGAAAGTTCATCTATGACCTGCAAGAGTTGAGCAGTTAATCTAGTTTCAATTCTGATTAACATTTTGGCCTCAAACAAAAAACAAAAAGAAAAAGATAATGGAGATAAAATGAATATTGTGCCAGATTCTGGTTTGTAACAAAACTGCATTGATTGTTAGCAGTTTGCCGTTTCAGAGACTAAAGACCATGCCACTGTTTGGCTGCTATCCCACTCTTTAACTTATACCCTTATAGCCTCCATGTCAGATGTTGTGACTGGTGATGGTCAGGTCAGGTGACAGTTCAGCTTACATACTAAAATATCATGTATACCTGGAAAAACTCAACACTTTATGTATTGAAACCTGTTTCGAAATTGCTTTGTGAAGTTATGGCTGTGATGACCTGGTGTCTGTCACAGAAAATATTGACTTAAATATGTATTTTCTCATTTGTTTTTGTGTTGACTTGTATTTTAAGTCCAGAAATAACAAAAAGTTCAATACAGTAAATGTGTTCAATAAATGTGTGGCATTTACAAAGTCAGCGAGTAATCATGTTAAATAACTGTAATCCCACATCAATTTTTTCGATAACTGCTGAAGACTGTTTGAAAGCATCTGTATAAGTGAGTGTTTTTGCTGATCTAATTACATGTAATCAAATCATATTGACGACATCACTGTGACAGCTGGAAGTATAACAGTCTATATCTTCCAGTAAGGGCTGTGTGGGTGAAAACCCAAGAAATAGCTAGTAAGTAGATGTTGTGAGTAGATTTTTGGTGTTGAAGTTAGTGCACTTCTCTAGTGTGATTAGCTATTGAACTGCTTCACAGCCTAACTACTGTTTTTTTTATTTCACACAAACCATGAAAACAACAGGCTACAGCATCACTAATTATAATATAGCTCTGTGTTAGGGGGAATGCGTTTACTCATTGCTCACAGATAACCCAATTCAATCGTGTTTGATATTTGCACTGTCAGAGCACACACACATGTTCCTAATTTATCCTCTACATTGCAGTTTTATTTCATTTGCTTCGAAAACAAACAGACACATATGAGCCTGCTTTTGTTTCTTTGTACTGAAGAATTTTCCTTTTACTTTGTCTTAATTCTAATCTTAAAAATAAACGAAATTCCTCTGAGATGCTGGAACCATATCTGCGGCCTCTCACAAACACAAAGATAATGAGGTTGCTAAAAAATAAGAAAATAAAAAAGCGAGAAAGGTTAGTTTGGAAGAGGAGATTCCTCTCAGGCAGTCAGAGCTAGTCTGTGTGTGTGTGTGTATATATATAGCAGAGCAGCCCTGCTTGTGCAAGAGGGTGTGCATGCTGATGGCCATCGATCGAAGCAGAAGGTGTTGTCTGGCACTTCAGGCCATTCACACAGACTCCTGGCTTTGAGTGCAGAGTTATATTAACAAGTTTGCCAGTTTGTAATTAATATGAATCTGAGGTTGAGCTTAATGTGCCCTGTTTTTTTTGTTTTTTTTTGGTTATGGAGCCATTTTCACATGCTGTAAGAAATTTTCTCTGTGGAAGACAAGAGCACAAATGAAGATGTCTTCCTTCATCTCTATATACGAGTCGCCTTCCCGACACTGTAATTAAAAATGACTGCATTCATTCATCATCTATTCATCTGTGTATCTACTGTGTGTTCATTTGAAGCCATTGTTTTTCTTTCTCACCCTTGAGCCACCCATGTGTTTGTGTGTCTCTAGGTGGGCTCACGGTAGATGATCAAAACAGAGCTGGAACTACTAGTTGATTAATGGATTGATATGTCGATCAACAGAACTCTCATGTATTTGAACATCAGTCACTTGCTAAAGTTGTAAGGTTGCCTTGCGAGCTCGACTTACAGCTACTTAAGAAAACAAATGCAAGCACACATGCTTTGAAGATGTTTTTTTGACGTTTTTGCATGTACAGTCAGATTTTATGAAAAACTGCAAAATATTTGCTCGTTCCAGTTTCTCAAACATAAAGATCTTCAGCTTCTCTACATTTTAATATCCTTTATATCCTTTATAGCCTGAATAACTCTGGGTTTGTGACTGATGGTTGGAGAAATCATGTCATCTGGAGATGTCATTTTGGGGCTCTAGCTTTTTACTTTTATTCTGACATTTAATAGAGGAAGCAATTAACAGGTTCATGAAAATGAAACTAATTGTTTCAGCTCTCAAATCAATACATTACAGAGTTCCTGCGCTTACTCCTTAAGCTCATGTTGAACAGACGACACTAGTTTGGCTTTGTCAAGGTGGATGTTAAAGGGGAACTATGCAGGATTTTTACCTTAGCTACATTTACACAGTTACTACAGTTACATTTTTACTTACAATTAAACTGCTTCGGAGCAATTGTGATCAAATAAATAAATGACTTCTAACTTGTTGCAGGGAGAATGGAGGCTCTCTGCCTTCCATCTAACGTCTCTTGGCCAAAAACCAACCTTGCAACATCAGTGCCTCCGACCTGGTGTCCCAGCCCTCGTCGCTGTGGCACAGCGACACAAATGCACCCTGTAACCCATAATCTCATGTTTGTGACAGATAAGACTGCACAGATATATACATCTTAATGCGTATATGATTAGTAATAATAATATCCACTGCTCCATGGATTGCTTTCTTGCCGGCTTCGTTGAAAACAAATGCACATGGCTGGGATGAGGGTTAGCAAAACAGAGGAAAAGCGACCAGACTTGCAGAGTTCGACTTTAAGGAGATTTAAAATCACTTGTGGTTTCTTTTGCTGAGATCATTTCATCTGATATCAGGAAATGTTTGATGGTCACAAAGTCCAAATGATTGCCTCTGCACAGTTCAGTCTACAGTCTGTGTGGCCAGCATGATATTATTACTCCTAATCCCACCCTTTCTCCTCATGCTCAGTCTCCCACAGACACTTGCCAAAGCTTCATAAAAACTTGTGTTCACAACCTGAAAAGTTTCTAAGTCTTGTAACAACTTTAACCCTTCCCCATTGGCAAACGGGAGCCCGTGAAGAAAATGATCATCAAAGCCAGACAAATTTACACCTTAGCCAAGTATCATGAGTCCTGCAATTTCACACAGACCCAGTTTTCCTCCACAGCAACACCAGGAAAACAGCCAAGTTTGCCACTTTCCAGATGGAGGCTCGGCTTTTGAATAATGACTGGCTCTAAAAGTTGCATTTGAATGTCTGTGCTACAGTGTTTACAAAAGTGCTGATCTCTACACTGGTGCTAGAGTCGCTGTGCATTGATACATACCGCAAATACCATCTCGCACGTTATTCTAACACACGTCTACATTTCACAGAATATGGGGCGACTTTTTTCACGTGCTATTTAGTGTTACTTTAAACAGAATTATTTCTGATATGTATCACCTTTAGTTATCTGAATATTCTGGACTTGGACAAACATTATTGTGTCGAGTTTACAGTGATGTCTATACAGTAGATACACTGTGGGTGGACAGGAGAAAAATGCAGGACTGAGTTTATTTTTTCCACAAGCTTGTTTACACAGCTCTAAGATGAGCCCCCTTCCCTTCATTTCTATCAAGGCATTCCTCACTGCTCACACACACACACACACACACACACACACACACACACACTCACTGCACATCTCTCTATGTAGCAGCTTCTTCCTCAAATAGAAAATGTGCACTAAAACATGACAGCACTGGCGGCTAGTCTCCGAGAGCAGCCCCACTCTCTCTGGCCTAGATTCTTTCAAATCCGCTCTGGAAGTGCCTTCGTCCTCAGCTGCACTGCCAGCCCGCCAGAGAGCGAGTGAGCAAGCCATCTGGCTGCACAGCACATCAAATCCCAATCTGTGTTAATTTGAGTGTTATGGCCCATTGTTTATTTTTGAAAAAAAAGAAAAAAGAAAAAAAAAACAAAAGAGGAAGAGAAGAGAAACTCGACACACAGGATTAATAACCCTTTTGTAGTTAATTCTGTGTAAAGTTTTACCAAAGTTTTTGCGAGCGTGCAGCTTGCCAGGCACTGCAGGTCACTGCTGAAAATTAGATGTGTCTAACATGGCAAAAATAAAGATTTAATATAGCTACAAGACAACAATACTTCATGGGTTCTGTTAAAATGAAGTTGATGCATTAATTGAACATTTTTAATGAATAAAACAGAATACTATGTGTGCCAGTGATCATGCTGTGCAGAAAGTCATTCGTGTTGCGTTAGTCTCCACCACCTGGTAAAATCATTTTGGACTGCCATAGGCTTTCATTGACATTTATGGGTTTTTGATTCCCATTAACAGTCTCCATCACAGCTACTCCTCCACCTGTTTTCAGAAGACAGAAGTCTGAGGTCAGAAATAAAGATTTTCAGTCAGTTAGCTACAGTTAACAAAAGGAGACCATGGATGCTTGTAACATTGGTCAGTTGTAACATTTCCAATCTCTTCAAGTTATGAAACCTGATTCGATCAATAACTGTTCAATTTAGTCTTCATTTTAAGATGAAAATATTTTTTTGTTTTTTTTTCCATTTAACATCATCTATTTTTGTAACAACTCTGCAGTGCTCTTAAAACTTATGTCATGTTTACTGTGAGTCTACGCAGATATTTTTCAGGCTAGAGGTCACTGCTAATGTGTTAGCGGTTAGATACAGCGTAGATTAAGATAGCTCATGGCTACAAATTACAATAATAATAATTGAGACAAACCACCATTTTCTTTTACTTCATTTTATGGCTACAAGTGTCTGGGGTAGACGTAACAAACAACACACGCACACCAGTTTTGATGGAAGTTTTTATCCAAGCTTTTGTCATAATGTTCCATTTCATGCTCTCCAACAAATGTAACTAGATTATATTAAATTTTGAACACAATGACTTAAATGGTAACATACAATAATGTCAAAAATGTTACACCCATCCCTGGTCTCACCTATTTATATGGACAAATATAAAATATGCTCCATTATGTTGTATTATAACAGATTTCAGCTCATAGTAAGAACAAGACAGTCATACTACTTGAAGTACTAAGTAAGTAGCTAAAGCCAAATCTCTTCTTCTTTGTCTCCTAACCCTGCCCCTCCTCTTCCTCTCCCTGTCTCTCTCACTCACACACACACACACACGCACACACGCACACACGCACACAGACACACACGCATGCCACCCACCCTGACACATGGTGTGTTATGCAATGGGTGATGCCTAATTACCACTGACATCGCGGAGACTGTTCACTGCGAAATTAATCATGACACAGGCGTCAGCTTTTGATATTTTTCGCCAAGTGCTCTGAGTTCGTACCAGCCGATGTAATTAATAAACCAAATGCACACAAATACTGATAAGACACTGACACTGATGTCTTAATAATAACCAGGCACCTTAAAAACCAACACCAGGTGCCACATATTGGGAGATAAGACAGGGGGAAAGAAAGTGGAAGAGGAGGAAGAAAAGAGAAACTGGAGCTAATTATTTTCCAAGTATTAGTATGAGGTTGTTTAGGGTTTTGATTGTGAGAGGCTCTAAACCATCCTAAATTAAGGAGCTGATTCATAACAAGGGTGCATGAATGTACTGTACCTCTATACAAATTCTCAACAGCTGTGGGTCCACAGTAGCTTGCAAAAGGCTACAGTGCTATTTATAAATCGTAGCATTGTACTGGAAAGCGCTTACAGTATATCCAGTCATGCATAACATAAACAGTTGCCTTCAGTTAGCAGAAAATCTGGCTGTTACTTTATTATTACAAATAGATGAACTGAGACTCCAGAAACACAGCCCACCCGTATCTGGCATAATTAATGTGACATGCAGCTCATCAGTGCACAAACCTCCACAAGAGCTGGTTGTTCATTTCTAGAGGTTTTTTTTTTTTTTTTTTTTGCCTCTGTGGCACATGATCACAAGCCAAGCAGTTTGAGAAAAGATGTGGGCTAATTGATCTGACATATTGCTCTGTTAAATTCAGGTTCAGATATTGTTTACCTCTCATGAAGCCATATCTTCTTTTTCTCCCACCACGCAGCTGTGATCAGCTTTGATCTTGCAAGGGGCTTCAAAGTGCAATGTATCAGATTTGCTCATTTGTAAAACACAAAGAAAACTTTCTTCACATTCGAGACGTGAAAGGAGAGAGCTGAATGGTGTGCAAGTGATCCTGTTTTCTTTAATTGGTACAGAAGTGTCTCGTATTTTCCCTGTGTAGTGTACTATTAAGTTATTTTAGGACCGACTGTATGATCTCCCTGTACAGTATGTACAATAAATGCTTTCAGGCCATTTCAACTTTTGCACCTTGGCCTCAGCTATTCTCCCAAAGCCAAACCTCCTATTTGCTCTCAGGCTTAGGTGGGTCACTGAGTGCACCTGGAAAAGGAGACTGCAGAGTAGACAAAGAGGACCGAGAAAAAGTCTGAGAATAATCTACAGAGGTTGTTTTTTTTCCCTATTAACACATTTCCTCTTTAAAGTGTTTTTGCAGCTTACTGAATAGTGGACAGTAAAGTTGACAGTAAAGTGGGATGTTTTGCAAAATGGGTCTCCAGCCAAACACAAACTATGTAAGTTGTGATTACTAGGTATTTTTCTATGCACTCTATGTGGAGTTGGTCATTATACTGTTGACACAGCCCTGGTAAAAGTGCAGTTTCTTTGGTCCAAGTATTGGTTGTGAGTTGTGTACTGTAACTACACTAACTACACTACTAAGAATGCAGAGACACAAGAAATAACATTTGAAAGGTGCAGATAATCATGTAAACACTATTATCAGTCTGTCTAACCAAAGGTCACAACGGAAAAATTTGCAGAAGAAAGCACTTTGAAAATGGGCCAGAAAATGTTTTCACAAATCATCAGCACACAGCCATATGTGCAAACACTACACACACACACACACGTCTGTGAGGGTCACCAGAGACTCACTGTTACACACCACAGTTGTTTCCATATGCAAAGCCCAGACGTTTAAAACTAGATCAAAGTTTCAGATGGGATTCATCCTGTTTCACTGTCTGTAGTTGTTAAAAAAAAAAAAAAAAGTCATCTCCTGGTGAAATTACATGCATGCCCACGCGGATGTGTGCGCTGTATGTGACAAAGGAGCAGAAGGTAACCTTTATAAATGACACACAAACAGCTAGGCGTTCACCAGAGTAAAGGTGGCTTGCCTAATCCTCTCTCCTCCTGTTGTGTGGTCTCGCTTGTCTACTGTATCGCTACATTACATCGCAGGCAGAGTGACACACTGAGCTTGGCTGTTTCTCTGGATACTGTTCTGACATCCTGCTTGTCTCGTGCTTTGTCTGCCTCATTCCTTTAGTTCAAGCCAGAAACACTGAAGGACACTTCAAGGAAGGACTACTAATGTAATATCGAAACATGTCAAGGTACCCATGAAAACCTTTTTTCAACCATCTACAATCAAATCATACACATACACAGTGATGATGCCAGCAAAGTCGATTAAAAGAGGTTCTTTTACATACATTAGAACAATAACCTATAAAACACATTCATACAAGTGTGTTGTCAAGGCCGCCTAATTTTACTGCACATACACATTTCAACACCAGAACACACTGAATGAACAAAACAAATGAACAAAATTCAATCAGAGCATTTGCTTTTCAGCCCCCCACCACCTTGGCATATAGATGCTGCAGGATTGGGGAGAATGTTTGCAAGCAGACTCCAGGAATATCAATTCATAATGTACTTGACACAGTTTTGTTGAACAACACATTATTTAGTGATAATTCTCTGCATGTTAATAATCTGATCTGAAGTCAGGCTGTAGCCTATACGCAGTGTTCCCACTGAATATGTATTTCTGACTACACGGAGGGTAAACATGTTATTTAATCATCAACATGTTTTCAATCGTCATTGCTTAAGTAGGATGAACAAACCCCAGGTGGTGAACACATAGTACGAGAAACTTTCTGCAGGGAGGCAGGCTAAATGCATATCATTCACCATTTAAATGATTCGTGCCGTCCGTGTAGTGGGGCAACTTAGGGTGAACAGCAATCTGTGTCAAGAGTGGGACTGGATGGTGTCCTTATTTCTGTAATCGCAGTCTCACGAGAGACACGCACAGATTTTAATTTCCATTGCGAATTTGATAGATCCCCCCCCCCCAAAATTTAAATTACGCATGCATTTAAATAATGCATGAATATCTTAAACATTATCTATCTACGATGGTAGAGTTCTCCTCCAATACATTTCTTTTTTCCTGATTTGGAATCAGTTCAACATGCCTTTATTTGAAATGTTGTAAAAGCAGAAATTTTCTCACTGATTCAATCAAACTTGAATGATTCTGTCTTCGATTATACCTCTGGGTGAATTAATTAAAATTCTGCAAGTTGATTGTATAACCCTTCAACTCACCATGTATTTGACTGTTTTCATGCCAGTTATACTATTACTGTTATATTAGATATTGCACTAACAGTGAAAATGTAATCTAATTTTTAGCCACAGTGAATATTCAATCAAGCATGGGAATCAAAGGCTGGAATATTAATCATATTTGAATATAATAATAGTAAGAGATTTGTTTCTTTTTTTCCCTGCATACAGTCCCTGTCAGTGCTTCTATACATTTTCATTAATCCTGAGCCCAAGGTTCTTTTTTCAGCCGCACTGACCATAGCTGTAGAGTCCAGATCTGAAAACATGCTAGTTCCCATAGCAACCCCCGTTAAAATTCAATAGTATCTCATGTCTGACCTTCATAGGCATGAGTCTTATCATCCAACTGTGAGGTTATTCAGTCTGTTTGCCAGACATGGTGACAGATGCAGCCGTGCCTCAGACTCACCAAACGAGACGAGGTTTCTCATCATAAAGTATGTGTTAGCTGGGAAAGTGTTCACTGTGGCAAATGTGGCACATTTAATGAAAACAGACCTGTGATGCTTTGCACAGATGGGATCTCAGTTGCTGCGTATAAGGTACGAGGCATGAAATGCGCCACTTGCAGCATGCTTGTTCAACAACCAAGAGTAATGGCAGACTGGCAAAGGGGTTGGTGGTGCCGATGGATGTATCCTGATCTCACTCCAACAGCAATTTAATATGTAACTGAGCAGCTGATCAAAATAGTTCCGGACCAACATTATTAGAATTATCTAATAATTCTGTTGAAGCTGCGGTGATCAATATGTTGTAGTTAAAATGGATCCCATGATCTTGTCTATGTAAAAGTTTAGTTATACCCCTTTTCCACGATACGGTTACAGCTCTACTCCGCTCGACTCAACTCGACTTAAGTCATTTTCCATTGCAACTGAGGACTTCATAGTACCTCCTCAACGTGTGGGGTTGTCATAGCACAGCTGCTGCAGTCACACCATCTCTCACCTGCTCACTTTTTTGATCCCCTCGTAAGCTCCAAACAGTCATCTGCACTTCGCTGATGGACCACAGTGTGGTTTCCCACAAAGCAGCCATTTAAGTTGCGTGAACGAACAACAGTTGCAGTACAGATCAGTCGGCGCTGTTGCTGTTGTGTTTTTAAAAATAGCGGGTTTCATGTCGAATGTCATGTTTTAGTATCAGCTCAGCTCGCTTGGAACCTTGGCTGAGGTGTTAGCAAAACAAGTACGAGGTACTATCCCTAGTGGAAAGGCAAAAGAAAAAAATGAGTTGACTTGAGCAGAAAGGGGCCAATAGTTATTCAGAGTAATCACTGAGACCACCAGAGACTTCACTCAATTGCCAAAAGAGACCAAAGCAGAGCAAAAATCTGACTTCCCAGGAGTGCTAGTATCCCCGAGTGTCTTCTGAATGTGTACGATTCCTTAACTTGTTCGATTTAAAAAATGTGACAAATGTTTGGTTTTTTAAGCTTCCTAGTTCAAAAAAAAAAAGATAATGCAGGTGTAATTTTCTAGCTGCTGATATCCAAAATTAAACACTAGCAACCTGGAACAAAGAAGGGCTGATGTGATGAACAGAGATATATTGTCAGAAGTTCTTATTTGTTGCAGGCAACACTAAAACATTTTAACTAGTCAAATCAAAGTTATGAGACAGAAGAGGAAATGGTAATTAAGTCAATAACCGCTGGGACGGCTACATCAGCACTTCAGATGTGGATGGTCCTTGAGAGTAACTCCGCTAAACTGGAGGGGTAAGCAGCTGAGGGAGGATGGGCGGTGACGGACATCTTTACCGATTAAAACTACCTCTGTAATTACCGCACATGACGGGGACAGGGTCTTCTGCTGAGTTGACGAGTGTTTTGTTTCAACGTTAATATGCTCCAATTCACCTGTCCCCACGAGGCGCGCGAGCACTTCCCTGGTACGCCTCTGACCCTCTCAGCTACAGGAGTTGTGAAAACTGGAGTGGAGGCTTGCTCCTAATCATAGCAATCATTCATCTAAATGTGCCCCCACCCCTTCCACTCACCTCACAACTCCCCTCCCACCCCCCCCAAAAAAACCACAGCTATTTTTAGCTTCCATATATGTACAATATTTCCAGGGCAGTGTGATTGTCATTGATTTGACTAGAACAATGGTGCTCAGCGAGAGTCAATGGAGCTGCCTTCAATTTTTACCAGAGAGGCAGCCAATTATAACTGATTTCATATCAGCCATGTTCTGCTGTCAGTCTGCAAATTCTTATGACTCTGTCACTGAGGGGGAAAAAAATCTGTGATGCACAGCTAAATTAGATTTGCTCACGATGTGTTTGACTGGCAGCCATTATGTGCAATGGACAAGTGGGAGCTTCATGAATGAGGGTGGGAAAACATTGGTTATATCTCAATTCTCCTGCTTCTTCTGAAGCAGGTCCCCATTCATGGGTGATTAACAGGCAGATCAGGGAGGTGGGCAGTGTTACTTGGATTGCTTTGACTAATCTAACTGCTGCTGCCTCACTCGGGTAATGGCTAGAGGCTGGCTTGGAAAATCCGGCCAAGCAGTGAAGAGAAACATTTCAAACCACTGTGCACAGCTCCACTTACAAAGCCCAAGTCCGACATGCACACATTTTTTTTTTTTTTACACTGCAGCCACGTGAAACACTGCAGAACGTGACTCTACTGACTGACAACTGCAGAGATTAAACTGATTATTGGACATTGCTGGAGTAAAACCAAAGTCCACACACTCACATCGATGCCGTGAGCTATTGACAGTACAGTGTAAATAACAGCTTCATCAGAGCGATAGTCACAACCACTTCTGGTGATGTTGGTGTCACTGATAAACACAGGCACATTTTACTTTCACCAAACATTATCACCATTATAATAAAAAACAATAATAGCTCAATTGCCCTGATCAGACCTGGGGTGTAGCTGTTGCAGCCTGATGGCAATGAAATCTATCATAGTTTGACATGGACTGAGTTAAGTGACATCTTGACCACTCCATTGATATGGGTTTTGAGCAGCAATAGAAATAGTGCTCCACCTAGTGGAGGCAGACGTCTCAGTGTTACAAGGGCAACAATCCGACTTGATTTCACTCGCTCTTCGGTGAAGGACTCTCTCAGTGTTTGTGTGGTTTGCGAACTGCGTGTGAACTGTGCACCGAGACCTCCTCTCATCAGAGGTGACACTCGGACACGCACACAAAAAAGAAAAAGCAGCGTAAAGTACGGAGAGAGAGGCGGACGGAGGATTTAACGCAGACAGAGCATGTAACAAACTTGCGGAGGATCTTTGGTGGTAACATACACAGAGCTGCTCCACGGCTCTCCGTCTGAGAGTCGCTGTAGTTGAACACGGTCGGTGCCCTATTTCCAGACGGCTCTGACTACCTGCGCTCCGAGCCCCTCCCTCCCCTCTCCGTCTCACCCCACCACCACCACCACCACCTCCTCCTCCTCCTCCTCCCCCCTCCTCGGAGTTTGTGTTGCACTCGTTGCAGTAGGAGGGTCCATGTCCACAGAATGACGTCGCTGTGACTGCAAGTCCGACAGACTCCTCCGTTTGTTTTTATTACTCCTTTTCTTTTTTTTTTTTTTGTCAACCGCGGCCCTGAATCGGTAATCTGCAAAATTACGGCCATAATGTGAGCTCATCTGCCGCTGTCGTCCGACCCGTCGCTGCCGTTCGTCCTGTCAGGAGCAGCGGGCTCGCTGTTTGAGGATTACTAGTGATAATACGCAGTAGACTTCTCCAGTGTGTAGCTGTCAAACTGAAAACTATGTATTGGGAAGAGTAGAGCAGAGCAGAGCGCAGTTGTTGATATTTATTGACTTTGCTTTGCGTGTCTTTTTCTTTTTCTGTTTTTTTTTCTCCCCTTCTTCGTCCTCTGGATTATCGCTGCCCAGCAACACAGCCACCTGACAACTCTGAATGTCGTAATTAAGGTAAGGAAGGACACGGCTAAGTGTTTTGACTGTGCATTTCTTTCTTTCCTTTGATTTGGCGCTGGCTCGCAGGGTTGTAGGAAACAAACTCTCCAACGCTTTCAGTCGGATAACTGGCTACACTCGCATCCCCGGGTCGCTGTGCTGCTGTGGGAGAGGGATCTGATAACTTTCAACCGGGACCGTTAGCCCCGCGTCTGCTCCAAAATAAAAGTGGCCAAGAAGTTTACGCACCGTATACTTTTACCGATGAACAAAATCTGCCCACAGTGTTTTACTAAAATTGAGAGCAGGTTGCACATTCATGCGCGCACCTGTCTGTAGGTGCTGGCAAATATCACGTTTCTTCTTCTAAAAAAAATGTGACTTAAATAATTCATATTTTCCTCCAGCTGCACTTATTCGTCTGTGGTGTTTCCACATAATGATTTTTTAAAAAAGCCCCAAACGCCGATGACTTTGACACGGAAGAAAAATGAAAAACTTCCAGCAGCAAGAATAAAGCAAAACAACCGAAAAAGCGTCATTTAGTTGTTTTTTTTTTTTTTACCCTGCGCAAACGCAAAATGGAGAGAAACGCCAAGAGAGCTGCATGTCCTACAGAGGCAGGACAATCACGGCTGGAGTGTGCAGGAGAGCAATTACCGATATGACATCTCTGCGTTATTTCTCATTCTCTGTTCAAGCAACAGTGCATATGTGTTGGGGGGGGGGGGGGGTGGGGGGTATATGTCAGTCAGCCTGCACAACTTTAAGTCCGATATCTGGGCTGCTGGAGAGCTGAGCCTTCAAAGTGTGCACGGTAGCATGCAAAATAAACCAGTCAAACATCCACCAAAGCGACGCCTTATCGTCGCGATTGGTTATTTATTGATTGTTGGCTGTATCTCTTTTTTTTTCATTGCCTTTTGCACATGACGAGGCTGCTACGGCCGCTAAAACAACATTTCAAGTTATGTCGCAGCTATGTTGTGGCTGCAAGAGCAATAACTATTGAGTGACAGCTTCCGGGCCAATCCATGAATAGCCTGATGAAGCTGGTGGATCTGAGGCTCGACTGTCCAATAGAGGCGCAGTAGAGGTGGGCATTTAAACAGGAAAAAAAAAAAAAAAAGCCCAAGAAAAAAAACCCGGCCGACGTCACATACATACATTAACCCTTGCAATGCATTTTTCTTCCCCAAGTTATCACTGTACATCCCCTGTAGAGCAGCGATAAGGAGCTTTATCTGAGAGTCAGGAAATACAGCACAGACTCGCTTTGGACTTGTTCAGGTTTCACATATTGTTTACATCTATCATCAAAAAGGTAAGACATTATTATGTAGGGAAAAAAAAGTGAAATCTAATATTTATGTTTTGGGTCATGGAAGTATTTCTGCCACTTCATCATTTGCCTCGTTAGGTTTTTATCCACTCAAACAGAGCTTGAAAACTAAGAGACAATATTTGCAATGTGGATTTAAATCTGATCAGTATATTCCTGTATATATTATTTAGCTTCACATGAGAGCTCTAATCTCTGCCTGAAGGCAACAAATACCTGGATTAAAACCAGTTTTAAAAACAGCGCTGTGAACTTTTCTCATTCTTTTCTCCTTTTTCTCTTCTTGCCTTATTTTCCAGGTGAATCAATGAGCCAGCAATGGAGACCAAAAGATACCAAACTTTCTTTGATGGAGGCGACACAGAGAACAAATGGTCTCAGGTCCCCAGCACCATGGAATACTGCTGCAGCACAGAGGATTCAAGTCTGACTAGCAGCGACATCCTGATGGACATAGTCAACGTCAGCTGCCCTGCTGGAAGCCCGGCTACCGACTGCAAAGACAACAACACAAAGAAGCAGGAGCAGCCAATGCTCCGGCTCAGCCAGAACCAGCCATTTGTTCTCCCACACTTCAACAACTCTCTCCACGGTCATAAGCAGGAAATGGACTCCAAGGAGCTTTCCAAGACTGTGGCTGAGTCCATGGGTCTCTATATGAATGCTGCCAGAGAGGCAGACTTTGCCTTTAGCCAGCATGGGGGCAGTACCAGTCCTGGGAAGATGTATCCAGCGTGTGGGCGGCCCTTAGAGGAGACCCAGGGTGGTTCCAAAAAGAGCCCCAATTTAAAGCCATTTGGTTTCCAGCAATCCAGCGGCGCTCCTAGAGAATGCACCACTGGGACTCCAGTTAGCTCCGCGTCTATGCTGGCCTCGTCTATGTCCTGCAGCCCCCAGACCTCCAGCGCCATCTCCAGCCCTGGGGGCAGCAACAATATGGTGTCGTCAACCACGAGTCCTCCCACGTGCTTTGGACCAGTGTGCTCATCCGTCAGCAGTCCTGTCAGCCAGACGTCTTGTGCTGCAACTCTGGCCAACATCAAGCGCAGGAACTCAGCCACATGTAGCCCTGTAGAGTCCACCACAGTGGGCTCACCACCACTCACCAGCCCGCTCAATGTCATGAGGTCTCCCATGTCCAGCCCTCAGAGTATGAGCAGTGTGAGATCACCTCCGTCCTGCAGCACCACGTGTAACATTAGGTCATCTGTGTCGAGCCCCACAGGTGGCAGCTGCACCAGCACCGCCAACAACTGCAACACAGTGAGGCCCTCCATCTCCAGTCCAGCCACAGGCAGCACCATGGCTGTCAGCAGCCCACAGAACCCGTCCTCTGTTGGGTTTCCCGTGTCCAGTCCTGCTGGTGGACTGGGTTTGGTGCAGAATGACACCAACAGCCCAGAGGCAACAGGTCTGACCAGAGACACAGACTTCAAGAACTTTGAGTTCCCTAAGGTAGAGATGGTAGACGGGGAGGTGTTCAACGTCGGCTTAGACCAGATGGGCATGGTTAAGTACATTAAGAACGAGCCGGGGACTGACTTCAGGAGCATGTGTTTAGGCAACTCCAAATGTAGTGTGAGTAGCACACCCTTTATCACACAGATTAAGAATGAGCCAAACAAAAATGAGGGATGTATGAATCAACATCCCTATGATGAGCAGGCACCGTCTCTTGGTCTTTTCCCTGCATCTGAGACCACTTATTTGTCCCTGAGGAATAACATCGATGAGTACAGTCTCTCTGGTATCTTAGGACCCCCTGTCTCCTCTATGAATGGGAACTATGAACCCGATGTGTTCTCCAACAATGTCCTGTCTAAAGGGGTTAAGCAGGAGACCACTGATGGCAGCTATTACCAAGAGAATAACAGCATGCCCACATCGGCCATTGTTGGAGTTAATTCTGGTGGACACTCATTCCATTACCAGATTGGAGCCCAAGGAACAATGTCCTTCACGCGGCATGATGTGAGGGACCAGTCCAACCCTTTGTTGAATCTAATTTCACCCGTAACGGCGTTAATGGAGTCGTGGAAATCTCGGCCAGGCATGTCAGCCAGGGGTGAAGGATACCCGGGTCAAAACTGCATCGCGGACGGCATGACAAGGTAAGGAGAATGAAGACATCTCTATGTCGACTAACTGAGTGTCTGCTGGTTTAGCTCTGTCAGACTTTTGGTGTCTCCTGAGTTGTGATAAATACCCCAGCTTAGCTTTATAGAGAGAAGCAGGTTTTATTTTCCTAAATAATGTTTTTTTTTTTTTTCCTATGACTGTACCCATATAATAGTCAATAGGCTGTCTCTCTAGAGGATCAGATGAATGGACGGCCCGTTTGTTACAGCCAGACTCATATTGCACAAGGGATTTAGGGCGTTTGCTTTGAGAAGTGCTAAATAATAACAACAGCAGGGCTTGGGAAAGGCAGCGGGATGCTGGCTGGGGGAACAGGAATTAAAGGACGGGGTCCAGGTCATTGTTACAGTAGCATGTGATCACAACATCATCTCTGCTAGCACTGCCCTGTGCTCTACAGTAAGACAGAGGCAAAGTTTACCTCTTATCAGGACCTGTGTATGTGTGTACAATAACAAAATATATTGGTCTGTTATTGGGAAGTCCAGCTAAGACCTTGTGTAATGCAAACATCTGTTTTTATGGGCCCTAGGCTATTGGCAGCATCATAAATTATGAATGATTGATCACATGCTTTTGTTGCCAAACTGATGAAATAAACAGTTGCTTTTGTGAGGGTGGGGGCCGAAACAAAACAAACAGGCCAAAGGGAAAAATCTTTAAGAGCCGCCAATCTGGCAAAGTGCAACTTTGACACAGTTGTTGTGCTTCCAAAGTGTTGTGGTGTCCTAGTTGCATGTGAAGTTGAAGTAAGTACATTTTTGTCAGTGAGAATATCAAAGCCATAACCTGCAGACAGTATGTGTATGTATATGAACCTTGTATGGTGGTGTTTCTTTACAGTGAATCAAAAGGATGGTTTGTTGCTCCTGTAATTTGGAGGTGGTGTGATTTTGTGTTTTTAAACAAAGGGTGTATTGGTGTTTTTACAAAATAGATCGCTATCATCTATTCATGCACTGGATGTCATAAATTCACAGTTTTTATGAGCTGGAGCAAAGACGCACTAAACAAAGCCATAAATGACTTCCTGCTTACTTGGCTTTGATAAAAGTCAGACACTGGCTGTAAGAGAAATACGGTGCTCTATTTGACATTGGTGGGACATTAATGCACGTTGCTCTGCTATGTTTGACCGTGATTTGACCAGAACAAGTCAGGAGGACTGAGTTCGGGTGGTGATGTTGCACAGAATCTCATAATGAAGAGTTATTAGACATTTAAAAAAAAGTTTTCCTGATTGAATTTGTAGGAGCCAACTTTGTGCTGATTGCGGCACCATTTTCAGTTGTCTGTTTCCATTTTCTCCAGCCCAGCCGGTGTCATTCAGATCGCAGGGATAAGTACGGAGGACAGGAGAGGGGAGTGGAAAAAAAGTTAGTTTGTTGTTAAAGTGTTAAAGCACTGCATATCCACTGATGTGATGTAGCTTGTGCATCTACCTTAATCTTTATTATACAATATATTAAAGAAAACCCTTTTCCTGCCACCTTATATTGACAGGGGAGATATGTGTGTGAGTTGGTCACACTGGCACATACCTATTCGAAAACAAGCAGTGAGGTTTTGCTAATGGCTAAATAGTTTTCATAGCTCAAATAGTAGATGAAATTATTGGACTAATAATTTCACATATTTATTATTTATAATTATAGTAAGTGCATTGTACCATTCTTGAATTGTGTATTTTTTTCCCCTGAATCTCACCCACAGATCTGACCTAATTATCTTATTATCAGTATTTTATTATGTCCTCTCAGTTTGACATGTTTATTCAGGTTTATATGTACGGTACACTCTCGTCTAGGGAGTAGATACTCCGTCTGTGTGCGTGTGTGTGTATGTGCTATAACAAGGCTTGCAGCTCTGTGGAGACTGATACAGCCCGTTACCTTGGAGGCGACCCATATGGCAGGAGCCAAAGCGATGTTGACGGGATCACTGCCACCTTGGTCCTAATGAGATCCAGCTTAGCCCTAATGTCAGACAGGATGACAGTAAGAGATGGGCCACATGGCAGCCTGCCAGGCCGGCAGGGAGGCAGACAGGCTCAAACACACATATACATACATACAACTCATGCATATACAACACACACATACACACACACGCACACACAATTATACATAAAGAAATGGCTGGGGTAGATTGCAAGAGTCTAACATTTTTAGAGGTTGCTGCTGCCTACTTCCACTGTCCTGTTGCACCAGTAGTATGGTATTGATTGACAGCTATACTTAGACATAAACATGGGCTTATCGTATCCTGCCTGAAATCTCAAAGTGCACTGCAGGAAATGTGTGATACCGTCGGGCTTTGGACTGACTACATGGTGCCCAGGCCCAATATCTCATAGGCAAAAAAATATTACATAACCATTAAAAAGCACAACTAAAACTCTTTGATCCACTGAAGCCTTGGATGACAGAGTGTAAAATCCCTTGGCTCTTTTTTTTCTCACTTTGGTTTCCTCTGTAAATGGTTTTAATTAAAAATGGCTGCTCATCTGAGCAGTCTGGATTACTTTGTGCAAAAACGTTTTAACTCAGATTCACAAGAGAGGAAGAAGTGGGGGGAAAAAAAGTCACCCTAACCAGAACTGCAGAATTTATGTGATGTTTATTTAAACTTATTGCTTAGATAACCCCTCTTATTTTCTGCAAAAAAAGTGTAATTCCTGTATTTATTCTCTTTAAGAATCATAAAAAGCTCTGCGCTATAAATCAGATTTGTATGAAATATATAAATATGGAAATTATGATAAAATGACCTACATTAGTGCACTGGATTATGTTTGCTTGCTGCTTAAATCTCCAAATCTCTTTTCACCCTATTTAGGACACTTTTTGAACTGGGTTTCACAGCAATGTTTCAGCAAATAAAATTACTCTATAACTTTTCAGCCCCCCCCCGACCTAATAATTCTATAATCTGACAAATGGTAAAGATGCAAAATGAAGGACAAGAATGGATTTTTTCATTAACGTGTGGCACCTTTCTGTAGCCTGACATTTTCCTCGCTGTAAGCTTGCAGCCAGGTTCTATAGATTGACAGAGTGCCGATCACAAGAAGGCACCAGATTGAAGAGGGGAGAATGCTTTGCACTGGACTGTGGCCAACTCTCAATGTTCTGTAGAGGGATGAAAAGGCATACTCCTGAGAGCTCGCTAATAAGGCTGTAATTGTATGTTCCTCCACTAAATTAATGGATGGAAATGATTTGATTAATTCAGACACTGCTGGATACTAATATCCAATTAAATCCCAACACCAGGCATGCACAAGGGCTCCTAGTGCATTATGGGTTCCTGACTATAACGCACGCAGCCGCTTGTCCTCGTTGTGAAAAGGATGCTACAGGTGAAGGTGTTGGGGAATGGTTGTGGTCTCGTCTGTCTATGCATTAATTTGTGCATTCCTGTGTGTGCTGTCAACCATTTAATATACAGCTCTAATTAAATGAAGAACACAATCATTTAATTGTACTAAATTGCGTCTTATGCGCAAGTGCTGACAGACTTCAAGTAAAGAGGTTCATGTTTTTCTATCATTAGCGTCTCAGTAACTTGATTCAATAAAATGTAATGAATGTCAGGTAGGCATCATGTGCTCAGTATACGGACCTCTGGAGTCACATTCAGGAAGAAATGAGGACTTTGCTTCCCTCTGACTGCAGAACTTGAGTATTAAAAGAAAACAGGTTTCAGGAGGAGGCTTTTTTTTGTTTTTTGTGGTGCTTTATGGCACATTATGTGCCTACGGTTACATGTAGGTGCAAATGCAGGCATAGGAAGTTTTGTGCCATTTAGAGCAAGTTAATCCCTCAAAAAGGCGAGTTACATTTACGAACAGTACTAAAATACTACACGACTACTAATAATAATTAACAACAGTTTCACTAGGTTCTCTACACCCTGTGGTGCTTGGGCCTTAACTATTTCAAGACATTATACGGGCATTCTTTCAAAACGTTTGAGAGGACATGGGGTGAACAGGTCTTGTTTTTCTCTAAGATCAAAACCCTGTGGAGAGTTAATATCCCCGGGACAGATTCTGGGAATAGCTCATCAGCAAACACTTTTTTACATTGTGTTGATGTACTTTATTTTGATGTGCTGTGCTATCCACAAGCACCTTGTTGTTGGGGTGAGTGATGAAATCTGTGTCAGACACTATACAGGATTTGGCAGGACATTCACTATAATCCTTTGTAAAGGTTCATTTAAGGACAGGTATAGATTATACTATACCTCTGTCAACATTGGAACAATGTTAAACATATCAAAATGTAATACTTTTCAGGTTATACATATTGAATGTGCTCTGAAATATACTTAAAGTGTCTTCTGAACTGTTATCATAGCACTTTGGAACAAGCACATGAATAAATCACTGTCTGTGTATGCTGTTTTTTGAAAGTTAAAAACTTGCGTTTCAGTGCAGCAGTCCACTCCCGATGGTGAGTGATGAAAATTAGCCTTTTCTCCCAAGCAAATATGTGCCTTTTTTCACATCACACTCACAAGTAAGAGAAGTAGATTTATACTTTTAACCTGAAAATTGTTTGCTAAGGTAGAGAGCAGTGTCACAGAATTGGAGATACATCTTTAGTGTGACAGGATTTGCGATGCTCAAGGACAGCCATGGAGCAGCAAAAGGGCCAAAATGTTTTTAACCATTAGGAAAAAAACAGATAAATAGTTCTACTAAATTATAATCATATTTTTTCGCCTTAACATTTCCCTCTTTTGTTAACTGCTACAAATATCTATTCGCAGAAAAAGAAACAACAAAAAAAAAAGCCGCCTGATGTCTACAAAAAAAAAAAAAAAAAATCTAAATAAATAAAACACCCAGATGAAAACAAATAGTAATAGTTGGAGCTCAGGAGTCTTCAGTTCTTTTATGTCTGCTGGGCAGCCCTCACTTGCTGATGTGGGTGGATTAGACTGGAGTCTGTGTAAAGCAGAGTGGGGTTGCAGTATTCAAGATTAGAGTAGTAAGAGATGGTCCTGGTGAAATCCTACTCCCTATTGTTCTTAAAATATAAATAATTATCCTTAAAAATGAATGTCTGAAAGATAAATTCTCTCTGTGAAGCATTTCAGACCTTGGCTGCAAGGTGAAAACCTGTTAAGAGTTAAGAGACTTTTAAAGAGCTCAGAAGGTTTTTAATGGCAGCGTTCATGTGGCCACATGAGGCACAGAAAATATCTAGATGGGCAATATCACAACCTGATCAGGACACTGACTGACAACTAACGATTATCCATTACAAATAAAAATGTTATCCTGTATAATGCAGATTTAGCAAAAATGTGTGTAATGATTTTTTTAAAAAAGTGTTTTCTCTAGCAATAATGTAAACCAGACTTTTACAGACTACAGTGAATATAGTGTGGTTTTGTTCTTACATTGAATCATTGAAAAGTTTGGTCAGATTTTATTTATCAACCAAGAATGTGAGAATATTTGATTTAAAGTAACTAAGGACATAAAATAACATCAAATAAATGGTGAACATGTCAAGATAACCAACTCTTAAGTGCTATCAATCAATTAATAAATCAATCAATCAATCAATCAATCGATATCAAACAGCAGGAAAACAAAGTTATCCACTAGCCAAGGAACACATTTAGCAGCAGTAAGAGGTGGTGGAGACCAAAACCGACCTAAAAGAAGACAGAATTTTGAATGTGGCCAGAAGTTTGAATCCAAATGCATGCTGATATTGCTTTGAGGGTGCTGGGTGCTTAAATGAGCAATTTTTACAAACAAGTTCACCACAGTAACTTTATAAGGTGATAATTTGTCAGTGTGGTGTTTACAGCTGGTTTAATTTGCCACAATCAATTTATGCTGTTTTAAGGGAAAAGTTAAAGTCAATATTGACTTTCCTGGCTGATTTGGTCTTGATAGCAGTTCTGTCCGACCCATCCTTTCTCTGTCCAGTGCTCATCAAATACAGATGTCAGAAAGAAGTTGAGCCTTGACCTTTTTGATACAAAATGTCAGCTATTCATCTGTTAAGATACTTGTATGAAATCGAGTCATAATTAGCACATGAATTCATGAGTTATGGCTCATGTGTTTAGTTAAGTCACCACTACCTTGACCTTTCACCACTAAAGACTAGTAACTTCATCCTGAAGTCCAAGTGGACATTTGTGCCAAATTTGAAGAAGTGCATGTCCGCTAGAATGGGGCGGATATGTAGACAAACAGATGGGCAAGTTGAAAACAATAGGCCTCTGGCTCTGGCTGTTTCCAGCATGGAGGCATAAAAATAGTTAAAATACCTTAGAGAAGGATGTTATAGATGTGATCTAAATGTCCAACAATGTTATCTTAAAAAGGTATATCCATGGGGGTGCATGAATGGATGTTTTTTTTTACCTTGTGCTAGCAGAGCATTGGAGAAAATGCCAGTGGCTGTAATCTTTTTTAAAAGGACCACGATGATACAGTGGCACAATGATCGGACGCTTTTGTTGCACAGAAGGGAAACCATGTTAAAAGTCTCCACTCTGCCTCTCCCACGCAGAGCTGTGCATGTACACACACAAGTGCACAACACCACTGCCGTGGCCGCCAACAACAACAACAACAGCACACATTCGAGGCCAGACTTGACACCCCAATAAAAGTGTGGTTACTGCTGGCCTGGGCTTCTGGGATTTGAATGCTTGTCTTGTCCTCATTCGAACTTCTTCCTGAAGCACAGTCTGGTGACAGAGGGCCAGATTTCCGCTAGGCTAGGCCTGTAGTTGGAGATCTACTCTATTACCTACCGCTGACATTCCCTTCTGTTGTTGAGGTCATTAACAAACTGCATAAAGGCGGCCGAAACTGAATACCAGGGCTGCAACAAAGCATAGTGCATGCTTGTGTGTCATGATGAATGCCCTGATTTTTATAGCGTGCTGCTTTGTGTAATACTGTAGCTGAATGGCAGTCTATTGTGTACTGAGTACTTTTTTTTTTTTTTAAACCTTGCACGCAAGAAGTCTTAAAAATCTCTGACAAGATCCTGAGTCATGGGCTAGGTAGGTGTTGTGTGGAAGAGAATCTGAATGAAATGCACCATCATCTAAAAGGATATGGAAACATACAGGTATTAGAAATATAAGGCAGAGTGACTAAGGGGAAACATACATAATAAATCACAAATTACCAAGATTAACTGGTCATAAGAACCTATCACCAGTGTCATAAATAAGAAAAGAATTGTTTGTTGAGCTAAATGCAGGCGGATATCTAATTCACTGGGTGGACATTATTCATTCAGAGCTATAAAAAGCTATGGGATCTATATTTCATTTTTGGTGGAGAGGACGCAGAGAGAACCTATCTCCACTCACTTTCCGAGCATATTATTGTCTTCCTCTTGTATCCTGATATACAAAAAGGCACGCCTTTATCATTCATGTTTAATTAGAGCTTGCCCAAGTGTTCATGCCAAAGTGCTTACGTTTAAACCCAGTGTTTGTCTTGTCAGTTCCTCCATGGAAAGGATGCCATAAAGGAAGATACTTCAAAAAAAAAAAGTTAATTTTTCAGCTTGAAAGGTTCCCAAACTAGGTCATGCATAGTTGGCTCAAATAAAGTGAAGGGTGTGTGTTTGTGTGTTGGTAGGGGGTGGGGGGTGGGGGGTTACTCCGGGCCGTTTTACGTAACATTTCTATTCTCTACAAACACACACACATGCATGCACAGAGACACACACAAACACTTTTACGTCAGCAAAACCCATGATTCTGAGGAGGGCCACTGCCGATTGTGACTTGAAACAATAATAACTTGTTAGTAACAAATGATCTGTTGGAACCTTTACATGCAGTGACCTTCATAGATATGATTTAAGCAATTGTTGTTGTTGTTTTTGTTTTCCAGGTAATTTTTTCAAATAAATGCAATTATTTTCTCTGCTGCCATCTCAGATTGTTAACTCAGTCCATAAGACACACTATGAGTCTTAAACATTTTTAGAAATTTGCAGCTCTTGAATGTTGATGTATACAGTTACTACAGCACAGCACTACAGTACGTTAGCGAATGATTCCCAACTGTTATGGGACAAACAGGTGCCTGCTACACCCTCTGATGCATTTATTTTTAGAATGATACTATACTGCACCAAGTAGCACTACATATTGCTGTCAGGGTGGTGAGAGAAGGGCCGACAACAAAGGAAGACAGACTGGTTGGTCAGGGTTTCATCCTACAGCAAGATAACGATGTCAAACATGAGAAGAAACGGTTGAACTGAACACAAGAGGCAAAGAGTGCACTGCTGGGTGAATGAAACATTTAGATTCAATTTCAGTTTTTTTTTGTCTTTATTCTATATTGTCTATTTGTTACATATTTAAATTTCAGAGACTAGAGATGAAGCAGTAAAAGCATTCACCAAGCTTTATCATTGAGACCACAAATAAATAATTAGCAGCCCCTTTGTTTGTGAGTACTGCTTCATGTCCACTGTCCAAACAAGGAAACTGTAATTATATTATCGTTATTCAGATCATCAGAGCATAGACACTGTCACCTTTCCACCGTGGTAATCAGAACCAGAAACACCGCAGCTAAACTGGAAGACAAAGTGAGCTGCAGCCTTGTCATAAGTTTCAAAAACACACAGATCCAACACTGACAGGAGCAACAACCTGGCTACGAGGTGGAGCACCACTGCATTCTCCCACATTTTGACTGACAAGACACTCACACTGATTTCCATGGATCTGGGAGACTGTTGCTGGTTGATGCCATACAGAACCCAGTGTGAGTTAAAAAAAACAAAGTTAAAGTGATAATTAAATGAACCGTGTTTTCGAATCTCACAAATGCACATCACACTTTTAGCTTTAAAAATACATAATAAATTTGACAATTATGCTGGTGACCTAGAAAAAACACATCAACTGGGCATGTCCCTGTGCTCTGCTGTGGGGCAAAATCTAAATGATTTGTGGTTTTTGCAAAGTGAAACCATAAAAGATGGAATCACTGTTATTCAGGATCCAGCTTTTACAGAAACACAAATCATGCATGTAGTACTGTGGTGGCCCATGACACACTGACCCAGCAGGTAAAAGGAGGCTTCCAAGGATCAAATGTCAGCTCAAAAGGAAAAGATACTATATCATGCTGAACCTGTTGGGAGAGATTATTTACTTGGCTGACACTGCAAAAGGGTAAACGTGTTTGGCAGGAAGTGTAACACGATTTCTGTTTTCAGTTGAAGAGACAAGAAAACTCATAATTGAAGGGATATTAAAGGGTCAGCTTCCTCAAATTACACACACACACACACACACACAGACATGCTGGTCTTACACTAGTTGTGAGGACTTTCACTTATATTTTATGTTCCTTATTCGCTAACCTTAACCAACATGAATTAATCTCAATCCAAACCAAAAGACTAAATGAAGCCCCCCACTCCTGTCTCCTGTACAGTGGAGGTAAATGGAGTTTTGTTTGTGCTGTTAAGAAGAGATCCCTTTATTACTCTGAAGAATCACTGAACAGTTTTCACTGAAAATACTTTCTAGCCCTCTATAAAACCTGTTGGCAACATCTTCTGTGGATTATTCATAGTAACAGTAAAATTCCATTCACATCCTCTCTATTGCTGCGGCAGTACAGATCTAAAAGACAGAGCTGGATTTCCAACCTGAAAACATTTTAAGTGTCAGTGTCAGTGAAAATTCATCTGAGTATTGAAACCTGTCAAGTAGTGCAAGCTCGAGCTGAATGTCATGTCTTAAGTTTGGAAAGATCAAAACCATGGACTCTTATCCTCGCTCTTATTCAGACAGATTTCTTGTGTAGCTGTTTGTTAAATGATCTGCATCAATAAGTTTAAAACAATATTCAGGCCAAGAGGAACTATGCAAGATTTTTACCTTAATTAAACAACTTCTGGGTAATTGTGATGACTTGTTACGGGGAGAATCAGGCTCTGGGTCTCATGGCCGAAAACCAACCTTGCAAGATCAGTGCCTCTGAACTGGTGCCCAGATCTTGTCCCGTGAGAAACATGGACTGCTTTAGGGCACTACATAAACACGCCCAGTAATCTGTAATCTCTTGTTAACGTTACCCACCTCGTTAACCAATTCGCTCCACGGATTGCCTTTTCACCAGCTTCACTGAAAACAAATGCACATGGCCGGGGGGGGGGTTAACTGGGAGTTTTTATGACAGTGAAAATATGCACTCCCAAACTGCTGGAAAAAAAGCAACCAGAGCAGAGAAAAGTGACCAGACTTGCATAGTTCCCCTTTAACTTATTTGCATTACTAGGCATATTGCTTTCTGGTTGTCCATCTCTACGTCCCATTCTCATGGACACAGTTATCTCAGAAACACCCTAACAAAATTAGGCACAAACATTCACTTGGATGAATGGCTTGAATTTCGGTGTTCAAAGATCAAAGTCATAATGGCCTCACAAAACGCAGATTTGGAATTTCTTGAAATATGGCACAAACAATCACTTGGATTTAAGGAGGAGCTGATTAGACTTTGGTAGCTTAAGTTCTATGGTCTATTGTGACATTTCACACAAATATTTTATATGGCTGTGGATGAACAGAGGTGTGACCTGAAACCGATTGGAGTGGTGGAGTGAGGTGGTAATTCTAGTTATTTTCTCGTGAATGGTGAGTTTCAATTGTTTCCAATGACCACAGTGACCTCTGTGGGGATTTGACTGATTTCTATAAAGAAATTAGATTGACTGATTTAGAAATGGTTATTTTCAGCAGAGAGACACAGACTGTTGACGGGACACTGTGATGGCATCAGTACAGTAGAGTTCTGGAGAAAAAAATACTCCCATCTAGACCTTACCCCTGTAGAGTTTACTGCACCATACCTGGCATAAGCAAACACTCTCCTGTTCAATGTCTGCTTTTTTGTTTGGCCTGCCTTCCTCTGACTTAGCTACAGCTGCCTGTTTCACTCTGCTCTGAAGGGGAGACAGTCTGGGGCTTTTTTATGCCTCTGTGCCAGCGACAGCCGAGACTGGAAGCATCATGTTTTCTGGCTGTATGAATGTCCCTACATGATACCTCGGGAATGCCTTGAGGGAATTTCTAAAAATTTGGTACAAACATTTGCTTGGACTGATGAATGAAATGATTAGAATTTGAGGGCCAAGGTGAAAGGTCAAGGTCACTGTGACCTCACAAAACATATCTTTGTTCATAACTCCAGAAACTAATAAAAAGTAATGACTCTTGCAGGTTTCTTAAAAGTGATTTTGAAGCTCAAGGTGAGCTGCTTCTTTTTTGCCAGACTATTAAGATCTTTATTTCTCTTTATTTCTACGTTGGACACTTCTACATGGGAATCTGAGGGGATTGATTCACTCTTGGAGCCAGATGCTTGCGGTCACTAGAGGAGGTGCCCTTTTTGGTATTTCTCTGTTGGTTTAATTCTTTAGCCTTAGGAGGTCGCTGCTTGGTTGGAGTCATGAAACAGTGAGGTGGGTATTTTAGTGTGAGATT
Organism: Caranx ignobilis; assembly: GCA_021432705.1. NCBI lineage: Eukaryota > Metazoa > Chordata > Actinopteri > Carangiformes > Carangidae > Caranx > Caranx ignobilis. The sequence continues at coordinate 6,912,646 of MU269982.1, forward strand.
ATGAATGTTAAACAGGAATGTTATTTTCATTTGCAAACCTCTCTCAGCTGATGGACCTCGGAGAAAACCAAAGAACCTGATGCAGCATTATTATGTAATGCTGGAGTTTGAGCGAATGGGTGAAGGAGGCCCAATTCCTACCTTGATTAATTTGTTGTTTGTTTAATCACACACAGGCGTGTTCACAGATGCACATTTGCATTGTTTTGGTATCAAGATGACTAAAGAGGAGCAACAGTGAGAATGTGTTACGTATTTCATGATTCAGGTTTAGCTGGTACATTCCTTTGCTCTGATGCCATTATTGCCCCAGCCCTTTAATCACCATTATTTCCTAATAAAATTTTTACTGTAACTTCATCATACAGGGCAGTTTTCTATGTTTCACTAAATACACAAGAGTTGCTAAAAATTAAAAATTGTGTATATCTTTCTATAACAGACAGGTTGTGTTTTTTCAGTCTACCTTAATATTCTTCTTTCCATTTCTAATGTTTAGTCAGTTGAAGCTTATAGGAGGCCTTTCCAAGACCAGCCGTGGGAATGTTTTGCTCGTCCAGACCTGGGCTCCTGCTTTAATAAATATATTAACATACATGTGGTTCACCTTGATGGTTGCGTGCCAACGGTGGTTGGGTCACATCCTCAAGGGCACCGCTGTCGTTACACAGCATATCAGCAATCTCAAATCGGCCCTGATGTACCTCTGATTTTGGAAACTTAACATCTGGTTGTGTGTTGCAATTCTCTGCTACAGATGCCAGCAGTCAGAGAAAACAGTCTTCTTCCACAACCCTATTTTCTCATTTTCTCAGTGGGATATTGATTTGGGGACTTGTACCAAGAACTCTGTGAACATGATGATGAATTTTTGACCATGATTTCAACCACTGACCCAAAACAATGTCCGTCATAATAAGCCATTCACTGGCTTTCAAAAAAACGGACCATAATTTGCCATTATTTTATGTCATATGTGTGTCCTGTTTTGCCAAAAAATATATATATATATATATTTTTGGTCAAACTTGGTTTTGGAACTTCTGTGTTTGCAACATGGGAGGAGGAGCATGCTTCAGTATCTAGTGTCTTTTGGGTTGATGGTGGAGGAGGATGTTATCCAGCCTGTTGTGAATGTAGCTGACTGACATGCCTTAAGATCTTCCTTCATTCCACTATGATTACACCCACTCGCTCCAGTGCCAGTGACACATTCGCCTTGTGGTATTTCTGGCTCACCAGGAGGAAGCATCTTATTCAGGTGCGATGCTGATACCGCCTTTGGAATTGCCTGTTTGACAGATTAAGTGGATGGGTTGATAGGCAGCAACTAATTGGGATGTGCATGAGTCTGATAATGCCATAGTAACATAAGTACAGAAGAATAAAAACCCTGAAATTGAGGAAAGTGATGACCTACTTAGGCAGTGTTCCCCCTACCAGTGCCCTGGGGGCGGGCATGGGACCTCCCGCCCCCTCAAGAAAACCAAAGGAAATAAAATCATGTTATTTTCCTAATTTATGTGCATGTTTCATTTCAGCTCAGTGTGAGAGCCTCTTCTGTGTTGTGCTATCATTTACGATTTTGTTTCACTGCATCTGTGTACTTTAGCCCCTCCCCCATACACATAGCACACACTTAGCAGAGAAGACACAGGTTGACAACTCGTTATGTTAAGTGCAATAAAAGCTTTCCAACAAGTCTTATAAATCCTCTTTAAAACCAAAGATGGACAAACGTCCACTTCCCCAGTGACTCCAACCCCACCCGACCCCACCAAAGCAGTGACCCTGGGGAAACACTGTTATGCATATGACCTGCACTGTATCAGTTAGCCTTGGTCAGTGGTGATGCAGGAAAATACAATGAGTTTGTTATCGACCATGATGCTTTTGGATATCCCATATGTTTGTATAACATGAGGCTCATGACTTCAAAGCATCTGTTGACATGCTCCACATTTTACCAGGGATTTCCAACACCCACATGCACTCCCAGGAAATTTATTATAATAGGGAAACCTACATGTTTGAAATCACAAACACCATGAAATACAATTTCTACAGCAATTCTATGTTTTGTATTGATCTGTTGCATGTGATTTTCCAGATCAGAGCATGTAGGTCAGTCTCTACACTCATTTAAAACTGAACCCTCTGTACTCAACCTGTTCAGCATCAGACGGCAGACAGCCAGACTCAGCAACAGGCTGGTGAAGAAGGTGGAGCGTTAAGAAACTAAAGAGGCAGGTATTTTTCTCCAGAGCTGGTCAAGATGAAAACAAAACTGAAAGAAGAGTCAATATTGAATTCGTCAGGTGCCCAGAGAAAGAGCTCACTGGTGTCTGCAGGATGTGTCGACAGGTGTGTGTGTTTGTGTGTGTGAGCGTGTTTCAGCCTGAGAGCAGCTCACAAAGCAACCAGAGATATCAGAGATAAGAAGAATGTCCCATTTACATACAGTCAAGCTAATGTTAACCACAAATTCTGGGTTAAAACTGCAGAACTCAAGAGAGCAACAACAACGTGACAAGTTAACAGGTATATTTGTAGTGTGTGCATGTGTGTGCACTATTATTATTTCCACCACCCCTACACCACATCTGATTATTTCTGACATTCTTATTCACTAAATGCAGTTGCAGTTAAAAAAAAAAAAAAAAAAAAAAAAAAAGGGCACGTGTACTCCTCCCAGCTTCTAGCTGAGTGACATCACACCGCAATTGAAAATGAAGCAAGCTGCTAATTGCTCTTGGGTTTGGAAAAATACTGCTTCACACCTAGAAGATTAAAGGCCAAACCCAGTCCTCACATAATTGGCAGAGGTAACTGTCCCACCTCCTGTGTCATCTACAGTAAGTGGAGGAGATGTTTTATTCTGAAGTAAAATATTCCATTACAAATAAAAGTACCATGTGAAAAAACCTGCTTAGAAGAACATACATTGAGTAGGTAGGAAAATGTAACTGAAGCATAACACTAAAAGTACTGGTTTAGTTTCTCTGATTGCTATTACTCTATGACATCCTTAGATTTAACGGTGAGATATTTAGAAGGAAAATTCTATCATGTTTAAAAATGTGTTATGCTATCCATTGTATTAATGGTAACTAAAGCTGTCAAATAAACGTAGTGGAGCAGAAAGTCCAATATTTCCCTCTGAATTGAAGGAGTGGAACTATAATGTAACATGAAATATGGGAATAACCAAGTACCTTTTAAGTTGTACTCTTGTACAGTGTCTTTGCCCTGCAATCCTGATTCCACATCGCTGTTTCCTCTTCTGACTCCAAACCAGAACCTGCAACACACAAAAAAGATTAATATTATACCTTTTGAATGGCTCGTGTAATTTCCATGGCTCTGATATGATTAAATAGCCAAAAAAATAGAGGTAACACTTGAAATGTATTGTTCCGGTGTTGAAAGTGGAAGGACTGGGGGGTTGCATCTACATTATGAGCTGACACACCGAAATGAATGAGCAAGGTCCACGTGTACAACCAATGTAACTGCATGTTCCATTTCTGCGCAGCATCAACTAATTATGCACAAACACACTTAGTAGTGGTCAATAATAGATGGTAATTTCTCAGTACAAACATGGAGTGAATCATTGTTTACAAGCAAACACAGAATAAAATGGAGACTAAAAGGGGTAATTCTGTAGGGACCACAGTCTCAGCAGGATGGTGGTGCTGTTAGTGCCCCACATATGAAATATATCACATCACCACTTCACTAAGTGTCTCAATCTGAAAATATCTGTCAGATCAGGTACAGGTCCTACTTTATTGTCGTTTTATTCTCTTGGCCCTGGCAGTAGTTATTAGAGCTCCCATCTGTGGGTTGTATTAGACAAGCTCTACTGACAGCATGACATTTTTTTTTCCTCTGTGAACAAAGCTGCATGCTCATTTCATGCAATATGAATTAAGGGCCAAACACTCACAAGTGTTTCAAGGGGTGATTTCCCCTTAGTGATTACACTGGAGAGGTGCCAGGAAGGGAACAGTAGAAAATTACCATACTGCACAGAGAGAGAGAAAGCTGTTAAAAAGTGTGGCACTCGATGTGCGACTGTGTGTATGTGTACAAGTACAGCATGTATGTGTGTTTACCAAAGACAGGGAGAAGTAAAGGGAGGGCGGGAGGGAGAGAGAAGGAGAGAGAAGAATGTAGACAGGAGGAGAGTGATAATTAAAGCACTGTAAAATTAATAAACAAGGTGTAAACAGGTTGAATAATCCAAAAATCCTTTTTTGTACTGGGTTTATTTGAAGAGGACTTTTCTGTTATGTCAAGACACGTTTGTTTTTCTTTGGGTTCTGTTCAAGTTGTTCATCAGGTCACCTCATGGTCGTTCATCAGTGTGGCAGCAAATCTAGGGATTTTCCACTCAGTTTCAAAATCACGTATGTTGACTTGCAGCTGTTGTTCAGCAGAAGTAACAGAGGTTTCCTTCAGGCTAACAGCAGTACAGGCGTTATATTTTAATTTGGTAGTTATCTCTGACGTCTCATCACAGAAGAGAAAATGAGACGGTGCTGACTACGCTCCACTTGATTTGGTAACAGGAGGGCAGGGATGGGCGATTCCAACGTACTGTATCCACCTCTCTTCACCTGCACATCGGGTTATGCGACGACGCACACCACATTTCCACATTCCCTGGATAAAAGGCAAGACAAAGTGCTGAGTCAAATGCTCAGTCTACCGAGTCACGTTTCAACTCCACCCCTCCAGCGTTAATGGTGTTGAAAACGAGGGCATGTCACATGTGTCGACGCAATGGGAGAGGCAGAGGTCTCGGTAGAGCTGTAGCCTGTAGGCTCAGCAACTGTACAAGCTGCTGTATATACACCCTCATTATGACGCACTATCCTGCTGCTAATAGACGTTAAAGAACTATTCATTAGTCATTAGCAGACATCAGCATTTTGTGCAGATGAACAGCTGATATTAGTTCCTCAAAACTTGAGACTTTCTCTTCACATGAGATTTCTGAAAGGAAGAACCTTTTGCCAAAAACTAAGTTAAATCAATTTATTTCTGCTGGTAATAATCTCTTATCTATTATCGGGCTACTTCATCGTAAACTTTTCTTCTCAACAGTCATGAATGCTATTATGCCAACTGTTTCATTATGAGTTTGTGTAAGGCTTAAAGTCCTCCTGTCGTCTAGTTTACATTTGATAGCGCTACATGCAAGCTGACATGGATTCAAAGATTTAGATGCACATTTGTCTAATGCATGCTCACCAATGGTCAGACAGGATTTCCACAAATACCACAGCCACACAACAATCTGACAGTTTTGGTCCCATCTTTTCTGTCTCGTTGTGGTATTTAACAAACATCTGTGGGCTGCGTGATTTAGTTATTCCCCCTCAGTGGGCTCCTTTTGGTTTTGGTCCCCTTGTGGCTCCCTTTGGGGTGCACACACATACACATAGACACACACACACACACAGGCAAGCAGACACACATATGTGCGCGCTTGTAAACAACCACAGCTGTTTTGTGGACATGTTGATATTTCAGTGTGGCTCTCATTTATGGCTTTGTTTTGCAGTATACTGAGAGAACATGTACAGTTTGTTTCACCCTATGATAATTTATAATTCGCTCATCAATGCTTCAACCAATAATAATAACAGTAAGAGCAATGATAACAACATCAACAGTAGTGGTTAAGTGTTTGCAGGATGTACATTTTCTGTGTGGCTGGTCAATATCATTATAAAATGCTCAGTAATAATAAATCCTGTCCATCAATACAAAAATAGCAAAGCCAGTTAAAAAATGTTTGGAAATGTTTGATTACTTAAATTATGATATGATTCCACCACCAACAAAAGTCAGTATATTCCTCATTTGATCAGTCCATTCTTTTAATTTTCACAATATTTTTTATGTCTGCCTTTATTTTTGATGACAGATTCCATCCTCTGGGATGATACCAGCCTTGCCAGTTTTTTTTTTTTTTTTTTTTGGAAAACTACGAGTATGATTTCTTTACTGTGTTTGGAAGCATTGTCATGTTGGGAAATTCCTCCCCTGCCAAGCTTCTTCAGAGAGAAAGGAGTCATCTGTTCACTTCGATATTTTGCTGTGTAGCGGAGATGTCGCTGCAGTAGTCCAGGCCAGGTCCACACCAAACACACTGGACCCCATCTGATTCACATGAGTTATTTTGGTCTACATCTGAACTGCCAATAACCATCAGGCCTCTCTTCATCCTCTTTGGCAAAGTCGTGTTTTGTGCAGTTATGCACCAGTTTGTGAGCACTGGTTTTCTTCCTGGATGTCATCCATGAAGGTTGACTTCATGCACATGTCTCATCAGTCACCTGGCTATGTTACACCAGACACAACCCCGGCCAAAGAAGATAGAAAGCTATGGTGATCAGATTATTTTAGGACCCTCTTCATGCAATCACTTTTGCTGCATTGAGATTGCACTTTGGGGCCTGTATTTATAACAGAGTCTATGTGACCTGTTAAGTTTTAATGACAGAGATGATCAAACACCCTACAATTTTAATTTAAGTTTTTAATTCAAAAACAATACAATGAAATTATGAGGATACAAATATGAATTGTCGTGGTTTAGTTGAGGATGCTGTATTCTGTGTTTATCTTTGATTCTGTGTGTTCAAGAACGAGAGTACAGTAATGGTATCAGGATGAAACAAGGAAGACGACTTGTGTTTGGGCCCTCAAGTAGGAGTGTCCACACAAAATTTAAGAGTAAATCTGACAACTTCCTGATCTCTCATGGACCGAGGGCTCAGAGCTCCACCAAGCACACTCAATGCATGACAACAGATTTCTTTTTTTAGCTAGCTTCGATCTATTTTGAGAGATGGGTAATGATACAGGACAGACACTGAAGGACATTCAAACCTGTCAACTCCTCTCTCTTCACACCTCATTGGTCAAAGGGAAGATGGCATTGATGAAAGGTCGCGGTAACTCTTGATTAAAAGAGAATATATTCGGCTAATCGACAGCCGCTGCTGGGGTAGTTTCAACGCCGTCTATGGATGGATTGGGATATTGATCTGATCTGTCCACACAGATCAGAGCTCACTTTGCCTCCAGCATCTGTTAACCCTGTAGTGTATTACAATCAGGTTAAACGTGTGCACAAAAGTGTGTGCCAAGGGAAGCATTACGACATGTTCACGTGTGTGTGTGTGTGTGCATGTGTGCGTGCGTGTGTGTTTGTGTGTGTGCTACACCTCTATAGTACAGGAGGACCAACAACGACAGACAATTAAGAGATTTTGCTTCAGTGGCTGATATGAAAAAAAATGTGCAAATTAACAATAGCACAGATCAATGAATACCAAATGTCCTTGTTTCTGTTTTATATCACAAATGATAAACCAAGAAGCTAAGAAAAACAATGAAAATCATTCAAATACCGTTGTCTGAAATCATCATCATCATATTGCATTTATTCTGATGGACAGTGTAATATGCACTTTCAGCTGGAATGATCATTTTTGAATGATTTGAAGAAAAAAGAAAGAAATCAAAATAATGATCATACGACTTTTCTTGGGTCTTGTAATGAACAAACATGTTCCTTTACCTCCAGAGAGTAGGATGAGGTATTTTTACAGCACCACAGGTATGGTGCTGACAATGACCAACAATGTTGTGACACATTTTGCGAACAAGGAAACTCTACATTGTGATTTCGATTAGTTGTGCAGCCCTATGCAAAATTAATATGCTAATATTTTTACACTTCAATAAAGTGACAAGACAATCTGTGTGACTGAGAAAAGGAAGGTGTAAAGCTGGGAGAAAGTTTCAAATTGCAGTATAACATCACCTTTCAAACCTCTGACAGTTTATATTCCACCAATCCTGAAATCCTTACTCATCAAAATGCTCCAGTTGCGTTCACATTTCCTGTAAGAGGCAATGATAGTCTTTTATTTGTCAAAGATCTATGTATTTATACACGTTTGTTGGAGGTACTGCAATCCTACGACTTACTCTTTGGGTGTAAAGAATTTATAGGCACTAGTACAGACTCAAATAGAAATTAAACTCACTAAAAATGTTTAATAAGCCCTCATTTCTCATTTACTACCGACGGCGCATAAAACTGAAGCACCAAAATAACTGCAGCTGTCTCATTTGCTTTATGTCAGTGTCCTTTTGAGAATCAGAGATTTACAGTAAAAAAGAAAGTGGAGGGGAGAAGAGACATGAGAGGCAGAAACAGATAAAGAGCTGCATAGGGGGGATGGATGGAGAGGGAGGCATGATGATCAGAGATAAGCAGAGAGAGGAACAAAAGGGCAGAGGGAAAGGGCATGTCTAAGCCCCCTTTCAATTTATTCTATATTGTTCATTGCAGATGAAAGATTTCAGAGTGGAAAGTCTCAATAAAGTACCACATAGACATAATTAATCCCCACACATCAACCCACACCTCTTATCCTCTTCTTTTTAATTATAGAAAAATTGGTTTATCCAGCAAACGAATCGTGCTCTATAATAATCAAAGCATTATGTTTGAAAAGAGAGAACATGGACGTTTCTCTGCGAGTACAAATGATTACAGTTGCTTTAATGAGTTATGGGTCAATTCATATAGTCTGAATGAACTGTTGGTTTGTTGTCAGGGTGCAAATGTAGAGCAAATTTAAAAAGGCAACAAGCCATGTACAGTATGCTCTTTATTTCAAACAGCAAGGGGGAAATACCCTTTACTGTAAATGCCTGAGGGGAGTGAGGAATGTAAGGCAAACAGTCTCTTGTCCTTCCTGTCATCTTTTCCTATTGGCAGGAAGCCAGTGACTTATAGGAGACATTGCCACTAACTGCATCAGTCTTGGATTTTGAACATGCTGTCGCCACAGTCTGTTTTTCTTCCTCAGCTGAGGCCAAGATTTCGTTTTACTTCAACATTTTTAAGTGACAGAAGCATGGCAAAAAAGAACTGCAATTGTTAAAAAGCTAGATATTTTAATCTAACTTTACTTTATCAGCGAGTCTGACCACCCAAGAAAAGAAAAGCAAAGAAAAGAAAGCAGGTCCACGGAGCAGTTGCAGCTTTGCACATTGAACAAAGAGCTCAGAGAAGTGACTCCACCGCCTGGAAAGGAAGAGTGAGTAGACAGACCAGACAAACTTGGCAGGAAGACCGAGCTCACACAAGAACGTAGAGGTTCGTTCCAAAATCAATGCAGCCTACTAATATTTGATTCTCCAAAAATTGAGGCTTCCATTGGCAGGCGGAGTGGCATGCACACACACCAACTGGAAACGTTGCTATATAGATAACCACTAGTGTACAGTAGTGTAAGCATAAGAGCTGAAATCAATCAAATGATCACAGGATCAAATGAATTTGACATTTAGGAGGATAATCAGGTGTGTGATTTGGGGAAATGCCTCTGTGATTGTTGCATCACGTGAACAAAGCAATGCAAAAACCGTGCTGGATTTGACACCTGTGCAATCAAGGAGGAAACGCAGCGTTTTTCTGTCACAACAGTTCGTTTTAGATTATGCACTATGAGCCTTTCATTCGAAGATGCCTTTGAGTCTATAGGGAAAACTGCAACAGTCTCTCCTCATTCAACAGCATTTTTTCATTTCCCTGACTTGACAAAACAAACAACACGACATATGTTAACAGTTTTACAAATATATGCTTAGTATTGTTTATGATAAGTTTACATGAGGTCAGTTACCCTGCATTTAATACCTGCATGCTCAGGTTTCCGCAGTGAAATTTGCTAACTCTGTAGTGCACTCACCATTCACCGACAAAGGATTCTGGGAGGCTGAAATTTGAGCTCTTGTAGCGGGTGACCATTTTGCAGGTGGAAAATGGTTTGAATCAGGGGGTTGAAGTCACACTTTCACAATACATGTTGGGAAAATCCTGGCACCAGCCCCCTGAGAGAGGGTAAGTACCCTATAGTCCCAGAGCAATACGACGTGTCCTAAAAACCCCTGTTATTATCAAATACACTTGTTGCATTGTTGATTTTTAAACCGTGCACTAATTTATCTTCTTCAGATGGGGGTGGTTTGTCCTCATGTAACTTATTAAGAGTAGACACATTAGATATTGTTTTAATAAATATGTGCAGTAGAGCCCAGGAACATTAGCGACCACTGTAGCAGTAGCTACTAAGGGGGGTTGACATAAAGAATAGACGGCAGGAAGTGTTTTATCTGCAGCTCGATTAATAAGTAACTGTAATAATAAAAGAATCAGGGTTCTTCCTGTTTATTTTTGCATTGTTTAGCTTTACTGTCGCATTCGCGCCCTCTCTTGTGCACTCTATCTCCGTTTTAATTTCCAGTATCAAGTTTAAACAAGGATGGGCAAATGCCTCCTTGTGGGACAGATGGGAGGACAAACACAGAGACAGAGAGAGATCACGCCTGAACCATGACATGCATTATTGTTGAACAAACATGGGAACCACAAACATGCTCAATCTTCCCATGTGTTTTCCCATGACAATAACTAATATTACAGTGTGCCTGTTGTGATACCATCTAGGTGGAAAGTCCTCCAAATTAAATGCAAGTGTATAAAAAGAAATATTATGGCGCACACACACACACACACACACACACACATGCCTTTTTCACAAATACACTTGTGCACTTTGATTACATGTTTTTCAATTATTATGACAGGTCCAAAATCAAATGAAAATGAATGAGGCGTTTACACTCATGATGTTATCATGGTGATCACTGCTTTGACATGACGGGAATCAGGAAATAGCCTTTGAACATTATACAGAAATGCCATATATTTTCCAGAGCAACATGCTAATTGCAGTGTTTACTTGCTGCTATAGGTGAGATGAAAAAAAACAAAAATGTTGCTGCGATAACTTTTTAAAACCATTTCCAGTCCAGGGTTTTGGAAACTGATGAGCTGGGACCTCGAGCAAAACTCACCCACTACAGCAACACTTGTGCTATTTTCAGTCTAAATTCCTCATAATGTTCAAGATGTGTGAGGAGATGCGCACATATACTTGGACCTTGCATAACAAATTCAAACTACTTTACTGACTTAAACTGGATTGCTTCAGCTCTCCACAGACTTCCTGTTGGAGTCATCCTCCTAGTCACTTACTATAAACAAAAAAGTCTCTACAGTTCTCCATGAAGGTAGAGTATATTTGGCTGTCTGTCTGTGCCATGTAATAGTCAATAAGCCACAGAAAACGATTAGAAATTATTGCTTTTGAGATTCCTTGAGACTGCCTTCATTACGGCTAATTGGATTGAATGGTGCCCACTCATTGGCCTACATTTATACATTTACATCGTATTTAAGGCGCTTAATCTGAATTGCACTGATATCATGAGACTGACATTTAAGCTCTTAAATCCGGAGGATGTTATAAGGGCTTTAGAGGGAGGGAGGGAGGGAGAAAGAGTGAGGGGGATGGAGAGAAAGCAAGAGAGAGAGAGAGTGAGGAAGCAGAAGAAAGAAACCAGTGAGAGGGTCTCAGTGACTGTGTGCTCAGAGAGACAGTAAAGCAGAATGACAGTGCAGGGCTTTTGTTCGAAAGACTGCCAGCATGTCAGTTCCGATGTAACATTTTTATCGACACCCTCCTCGCCGCAACCTGACAGGCGGGCAGGAGCTCAACTTTTACGTTCCACACCAGAAGTTCGGGGTTATTGAAACAGGTTCCCTTGGCAAACTTTGGAGAAAACCTTTTCTTTCTTTCCCCCTGTTGTCTGCTGCTTAAGGAAGTATGCAAGACTGGCTATGTTTATTCACTTGACCTAGAAAAAAAGCTCTTGGTATAACCGCGCGCACATTGTGAATTCACAAGTCATTTTTGATTTTATAGTGGAACTGTATACAGTGTGTGCATATGCACAGTCTAAGCTGTTTACCGCATGGTTTACTGTTGTTTCAGAAAGTCTCAGAGGGAAAATGGTTTGGGTTATTTTTTTTTGGGGGGGTGTTGCAGGTGTCTGCAGCAGACAGTGCACTGAAATAGCAACAGTTACAAAATGAATAAATACATATTCTCACTTGTGTGCAGTATTAATCTTTAACCTCCCATTATTACCTTCCTCTTCCTGGTACATAAGCAAATAATCAACCAATATAGCAATATTGAAAGTTGAGACAATTAGTTAATAAATGAAGGAATTATTGAGTTATTTTCAGTTGGCTCCAGTATTTGCACATACTTTACAGTTTTTGTCAAGCTCCATCATTAACTAGTGACACAGCAAAAGTCTTCCTGATAATATGTAGCTAGCTGCTAAGAAGAAGCCAGCGCTAGCCAGTCCCGAGAGCTTTCTAAGATTCTTTCTGTTCGCCGTTTATTGGGCAATTTGCTGTATCTGGCATTTTGTTCTCGGTATTCTACATCATTTTACTCAATAAAAAGGTTATTTAAGGAGAACAAAAGCACTCCGAGATAACAGAGTCTCTTTTGGTGCTAACAGGACAATAAATCCACAGAGTTCATTCAAAAGCTCATTCATTCAACTGTGGTCCACAAACTATTCTTCTTTTGTGGAGCAGTTTATATTCCAATAGTGGAGGATTAAATAAAAGTGGATGCTGCAGCTCAGCTAATAAGCTACAATAGCTTCCTCCAATCTGGCTCCTGGTTTCCTCAAAGGTCACACTGTCAGCACAGTTTGCTATTTGTCAATGAGTCTGAGCTGAATTCAACTGAATACAGGCCTACATCAAAGACAAGGAAAATATTCATCATATTAATAATCCTTAGGTGTAAATCTACCAAAAAAAAAACCGAACAGGACATTTATTTTAATCAACCAACTGCATTAAACTGTGAAACTTTTCCATTCAGTCACACTCATTTATGCTGCCTTCAAATGAGGCCACTGTTATATTTAGCCAGTTTATAGCACTACCTGGCTGTAAACAGGAAGCGTAGCAGATTACTCCACAACTGTCCATCTGGACATTAATACACAATAGAAACCCAAAGCTATTTCACCGGCCGCAGACAGACTGTGTTGTTCACTGCAGGGCTCAGTTAAAGCCTGGCAACATACATTCATCCAAATTCACCAGACTGAGCGGGACAGAGAGAGTCTGTGTGGAGGAAAGATTCCTTTGATGTCTAATAAGCAATTATTGACATCTCACCACAATTTCTCCTTAAACTCAGTAATCCTGAACAGCAAGTTGTTTGACGGCTTAATTCACTGTTAGTACTTGGATTGCTTTTGACCACCTCAAATGATGCAGGCGTTCCATATTGATCCTGCGCTTTGTGTCTTATGTTTGTTTGCCGATTGCTCAATAATCCAATTATTGCAGCACAGCTTTCTCTGAGCCCCTGTGATGTGTAGAGACACTTCCCTTAGCATGCAGAAAGGAGTGAGAAAAGAGGGGAAGGAGAAAAGTGGGAAAGAGAGAAAACTCAGAGAGCAAGACAAGACCATGTGAGATAACCTATGCGGGGGAGAGAGAGGGAGACGGGTAGAGTGAACGAGCGAAGGAGAAAGAAACCAGTGAGGGACTCTGCGGCTGTGTGTGTTCATGTGAGAGAAAGAAAAAGACAGAGGGGAGAAAAAAAAAGACTGAAAGTCACAGGCAAAGCCAAAGTTACCTTTATAAATGCACTGACCTTGTGCTCTACACATTAACCTCCCTCTCCAAGAGAATTAGTCTGTATCATTCACACTCTGCTGTTGCTAACTGCACCAATTGATTTCAGTGGACCAGAAAAGGGGAAATTGAATCTCTTGTTACCCTGGCCAAAGACCAAGGGAATACATGCTAATGCTGCACAGACAGACCTGAAATAACATCCTATGCTCACCGTTAGTCCACTGTTGTCTCTCAGGATAGATCTGGTGTGACTGGAATGGCTCCCCAGGGTGTGAGACTGTTGGAAAAGCTTCATAAGCTGTGGCTGGAAGGGATGGCTAAACTCTTTCAGTGCTCTCTCTCGCTCTTTCTTCCATGTGCGGCAGTCGGGTTTTCAATTGCAGGTAAGGGAAGAGGACAAAAGAATACAGAATAGGCCCGGTGAACAAATATTTTTTCATTGAGTGACATGTGGCATTATAGCATTGTACTGCAGCCATTCTTACCCTATTAAATCAGCAGTGAGTGTATTACTTCTGATTGATGGCCGAGGGCGAGGAGCTCAGACAGATTCATTTACGCAGCATTTGCTCCTCGTTAATAACAACTGATGCTATCACAACAAAAACAAGTTTTCAAATAGTCCTTTTGTACGTTCAACCCTGGCACAAAAAGGCTTTGGGGTGCAATGAGTTTAAAGAGACAGTTCGACTAAACATGTATGGATTTTTTTAAACGCCTGCGGTGTACAATAGAAGCTGCAAGTCTCCAGCATGAGGCTAATGTTGATGTTTGGTTTCCATGATGGAACACTTTGCCTTCTGCAACAAATGGCTTTAATCCACATAAATTAGAAGAAGTTGCTCAGCAGGAGGCAAAGATTACAGGGATAACGCACGCAGTGTGCGTGTGTATATATGTGCGTGTGTTTTGGAGGAGAGGGACAACGTTAAGGAGTAGAGCAGAGAGAGCCTCCGACGAAATGGCTGAGGAAGCAGGAGTGTTTACAGAGGCACGGTGAAAGAGCAGCAGCTGGGGTAAGAACCTTTCAGAAGCATGCCAGAGCTAGCCCACAACAAGAAAGGAGGAAGAAGAAGGGGAGAAAAAAAAAAGGTGGCACGAGAGGAGGGTTGAATCAAATCAGCAAGAAAAAAAACAGAGAAGGAGCACAGGCTGTGTGACAAAGTGAAAACAGCTTTGTTTTACCAAGAGGCCCTAATGATATAAGGTATTGTTTAAATATTGTTTTAAATAAGATAATTTTGTGGTTTTTCTGACCAGGAAACGATGTGGCTTTTCGCTCAGGAGGATTCTAAGTGAGACAAAGTGGAAACACACAGGGAGGCAAATAAAGCCCAGGCATGAAATAAATACAAACCCGTGTTTCTTTGTACATCCAATGGGGCAAGACACTTACTGATCTTTTTTTTATTTTTATTTACAGCTGCAGAGAATCGTTCATCTTAAACCTCAAAAGGTTTGATGTATCTCCGACTCAGCAACAGGCCATCAGCTTTGGACCTGTTTTGGATTTATGGGGCTTCATTATGTCAGGCTATAAAACAGAAAAATATCCTTCCTTTAGACATATAGCACTTTACGTGACTAAGGTTATAAAGTGTAACATGCATGTTTTAAGGAGCAGTAGGTGTTAAATGGAAATTATGACTTCTGTTTCCGGGGGAGGGGAAGGTGTGGGGAGGGGGATCAGCGGTGACAGATCTATTCAGAGCAGCCTGGCACCTCTTTGGCATTTACAGTAACCAGAGTTTGTATGCTTTGGCCATGGATCCCAGTGAAATGGGCATGCTTCACACACTAACATGGCTGTTATGACAGGCTTTCTCCTATAAAGCCTCTGTGGACAGACAGGCCCCGAGGGCAGAGTACATAAAGAGGAGTCAGTGGCACATTGAGAAGCCATCAATGTGCTACATAGTACATGGTGTCAGAAATCTGGATGTAGCGTGCCACTCAGGGTTTGGTAGAGAGAGTAAATGCATGATGGGAGATTGACAGACGTCTCTCCCAATTCTACCCTTTGCATCGCTCAGAAAAACTAATTACGCTCTATTTCCTCCTATAAAGCTACTCATTAGCGCTGACAGGTTTCGCAACATGAAGCAGAACAGTGAATAGATAGAAACTGGAGCTACAAGCTGCTTTCCTGCTGCACAAAACTCGTGCTTCAATAGGGAATCCTTTGTTCACTGTATAAATCTCCATGGGCTAAACTCCTGTTCCTGATTCAATCTCTATGGGCTACAAGTAATGAAAATATACTTTCTTTAAAAAAAAAATCCACTCAGGTTAGACCATGAGCAGTATCCTTTAAGCAAGAGATCCAGAAAACAGATTTAATTTCTACTTCTTTATTTCCAGTAAACATAATAACAAAAACAACACCCTCACACACCCTTCACATCAGATGCTGTACATACACATCCCCTGTCTTCTCCACCTGAGACCTCTCTCCCATTCTTAAATATTTATACGATGAGCTGAAGATGTCATGTATTTATCCTAATCTTCAGAGTTTCACACACCTCAAACAATAAGATGTGGTGTGTACACAAGGCAGCGAGGGGAAGAGCAGCAGGGAGAGCACGAGAGAGAGAGGAAGTGGAGAAACCTCTGAACTGACAGTATTTCCCTCAGATGGAAAATGTGGGAGATATTCTGAGCCTCAGGAGTATTTGGTTGGGCGAATGTTTTATTTGAACAGGGCGTCACAGTGGCAAAGCCTGATGTTATGATTTATTAAAAGTGCAGTGTGAAGGGAATTATAACATGGTGGGAAATGGTACATACATGTGCCTGTAACTGTATGTTGATTGGTGTGCATGTGACTGCTGTGCCTGGAGAAAGAGGACAAGAACAAGTACAGTCATATGACTGCGTGTTTATAACACTCACTTCTTGGTCCACACTGCGGCTCTTCTTTACCATGAATAAGATAAAGCAGGTAGCATCTATGAAGATATATGGGAGTGAGGCTGGGAAGTAATTAAACATTATTTATCATCCCCGGTGGAATTATATTGTAATGATGGAACAATTAACCGATAAAAAGATTAGTTAACAGACAGAAACGTCACTGTTTTAATAAATGATTAATGGTTAAAGTCATTTTTCAAGGACAAATGACACACATTCACTGGTCCCAGCTGTGTGACCAATCACTGCTTTTGTCGACTATCTGGGCCTTTAGGGAATTTTGAAAGGGATTTTTCTTCGGTTTCTCACACTTTATGGATTAATTAATAAATCAGATTAGCATAATATATCAAATGCCAATAAATAATAAATAAATATGGACAAATGCCTATCAAGTTGCTGCAACCAAAGGTGTCATCCTTAGTTCATCAATGAGATATCTTTTTTTGGTCTTTTACTTTAATTAGAAAGTTTTCAGTGAAGATGTAAACATGAGAGAGAGAGAAACAGGTGCGACAAACAATAGAGGTCCCTGAATGCAGCTCAGTGAAACTGAGCATGAGTTTAATTAATTTTTGCGTGAGACATTTGTGCGTGTATGTATTGAGCCCAGGATGCTGTGGTTACATCATGTGCCTCTTAATCACTAAGCCACCAGGAAGCTGTTCAATTCCTTATTTTGTTTGAGATAAGTGAAAAAGCCCAGAGGGATTTAGATCATAATATGAGATGGAGGAAAAAAAAAAAAAATACAAATTCTCACACTGAAGGAGCTAGAACCGACAGATGTCTTACATTACCTATGACACACATTTAGATATATCAGTTATTAATCAGTGTTCTGTTGATGGACAAACTGATAACCAGTTTAAACATAACTTTTTCATCATTGCCCCAATTAATAAATCAGATTAGCGTAATATATCAAATGCCAATAAATAATACATAAATATGGACAAATGCCTATCAAGTTGCTGCAACCAAAGGTGTCATCCTTAGTTCATCCATGAGATGTCTTTTTTTGGTCTTTTGCCTTAATTAGAAAGTTTTCAGTGAAGATGTAAACATGAGAGAGAGAGAGAGAGAGAAACAGGTGCGACAAACAATAGAGGTCCCTGAATGCAGCTCAGTGAAACTGACTTCATGCAGCTCACTTCAATTGATCATCAATTTGATTATTTTAAGTGTGATCATGACATTTGTATCAATCTGATAACTTTTTTTTTTTTTTTTACACATCATAGCAGTTACAGTGTAAATCACTCTGCTCTAGTAATGATCTGAATCTATAGGTAACACACAGGCAGTATTTAACTTTATTAAACCATTCACTCTAAAAATCATTTCAATATTGGTGGGATCGGAGATTTATAATTCACGTTCTGTGCATGCTGGAATACTATTTAAATATTCCCTTTTGTTTACTCCCTGTCCTGACTCTCTCTGTCCTTTATCCTAGTCTCTGTATCCCTCCAGTCTGCCTCACTGGCGCTGACATCTCTGGAAGTGGCCAGCCCATAAGGTGACAGGGGCGCCTGCTCTGTCAGGGCAGCCACATGCACCACTGCATATCTTTCACCCCATTAAATATACATCAATAGTCAGCCATACCTGTGAGGCACTTCTCACCTGGGCCAAGGTTATGATGACTGATGTTATTTTTAAACCTCATGTTTTGAACAGGAAATTTTGTTTTCAGCCATAATATATGTCACACAGTAAGAACACGATGATGAAAAGGCTGAGCGAGAGGTGAACAACAACCATGTTCTTGTCCCTCCACGACTCCCCCTTTTCCTCCTCATTCTCTCTGCACACAGCCGATATCTCTTTGAGCAACACATAAAAAAACAAACAAAAAAAAACAGCTTTGGTGTTAAGGCAGGTCTGGGGCACTGTGTGGAGATGGTCAAAGTCTGGTGTACACCTTAGGCCTTGAAACCACCAGCCTTGTGTGAGCTTGGTGGCTGACGTCACTAAGTTGATGCATATGACAGAACAGAACAGATTCATATCACGTGAGCGTTCACATCTGTGCTGCTGCATCACTGCTGCCACCAGCTCTTTCTCCAAACACAGAGGTTGCAGGCTACTGGAAGATGGAATTTATTTTTATTGTGAATCAATTTCTGATTTATTTTGACAAAGATTCCTCTGTCTCTTCATGCAGCTACTGAAATTATTAAAAAATATCTTTTTTTTTTTCGTGTCTACCATCATATTCTGATTCAGCCTAGACACAGACAACTATTGTGAGTTTGTGTAATGCTGCTGGTAGGCCTGCACCATATGAGCAAAATGCCCTAGTTGCTGGTATAATGTTAATATGACATTGACAGGTATTTTCTCTGTCTGTTTCTGCTGGGAGAATCAATCAGTTGATTGAGTAGGCTAACTAGGGTCTGAGACCTATGTCACCACGGTGACAATCAGTGACACCTGCCCCGTAGGCAGCACCCAAACAACAGAAAAACAGCACTCATAATTTGTGCTTTGCCAACACTGAGAAAGCAATGAGAAGGGAGAGAGTTTTTATAGACCTACTACTTTTTTTGTTTTTTTTTCTTTTTCTCCAACACTTTTCTGCCGGGTAAACAAAGATGGTTGGATGCTGTTTCTCAGTCTGCCTTATTTATTTATTTATTTTTTAAAAACAGACTTAATTTAATTTCAGACATTCAAGAACTAAACTAAACTAAACTAAATTTGGACAGATACCTGAAGTCTGACTATTTCTTCTATCTGAGCCACAGACGAGGTTTGTCTTTTCAAAACCGGCCTGTGGTGTAGATTAAAGGGTTGGACTGACTTTAGTTGTGGCCAGAATTAGATTAGTCACCACATACATACAGTTCATTGTGTAAACTGAGGTTTTCCTTTTTGCACTAGATTTTTTTTTTCTATGAGAACCTAATTGCACTATGTCCCTCAGCAGGTGTTGCATTGTTCATCCAGTGGCCATCTGGGCCTGTAATCCTTTGGAGGTGAACACACTGAATTTGAAAAAGGTCATTGCACAGACACATTTAGTTTGGCCCAACATTGTGTGTATGTGTGCGTGTGTGCACCTGTGCACGTCTTTGCCCTCTAACCTTCTTTCTCTTTTGCATTTTGTGCTGCATGTGTGGGACATTTTGTACTTGTGAGGTCAGAATCTTAAACTTGACCTTTTAGGAAAATAATGTCAAGCTTTACAATAAGAAAGCCTGATGCTGCTGGACAAACAGTGGCCATAATCCTGTTGAACAGGTCATTGTGTTTGCTCTGGGTTGGTGGAAAGAAACCTGAAGCAATCTCCAAACATACAGTTCTTTAATATGAATACAGAAGTACAGCTTTCAACGATATAACCATTTGAATTTTTTTTTATCTGCAGATGCTATATCTAAGTGATTCAATGCGCAAAAACCTAAAAATATATATTTCTAGTTGATGTCTCATCACCACGTTTTTGGTCATTACATGATTGGCTCCTGATAGATGCTGTCAGCAGCACTTTGAGCTAAGTGGGTGAGTGGAGGCGGGACTTCTCGCTGGGTATACGACTACTCTTCTGCTGTTGAACCTGTCAAATACTATTGAGAGGCTGACTGGAGAGCAGCTCTCAGCAGTTCTGGAGCTAACATGCAGAATGTGCTGCCGTGGTGCTAACCACCTGGACCTTAGCCAGCCAGAGACTTGCCTTTGGTTTCTCTGCACAGCCCTCCTCTTGAGGTTGTGGTTTCATACCCTGTGACTTCAGTGAACCACTTGACTATTAACTGTACATACAATAAACACCCTGGGCAGGTCCGCTTGGCAGTGCCATGGCTAACTTTAGCCCTCAGTATGTATGTTAATCTACTATGATTTGTGTGTGCAGCATTTCCCCTCTGCTCACACTGGACTTGCTGCCTGCTCTTCCTCCATGTGTGTCCCAGCAGAATTGTAAATGACTGGTGGGTGGTGAGGATAATCGCATGTGACAGCTAATGCGTAGGGTTGCTGGCAACATGTGTCAGCGCCAGTGTACATTAACCTACATTCAGATTGAGGCCTTTTTGAATCACATGGGAAAGGAAAAGGTCGCTTTTTGAATAAGATATTTTTTGGCACATTTAAATCCTCTGTTTCGCATTCGCTGAGATTGTTTATTTTTTAAGGTTTTAGCAATTAAACATCCCCTTTCTGCACAGTGTAATCTTATTGACTAGACCTTTCTTCTACTTAAAAAGGTAAGTGTAAGAGTTGGCCTTGTGCTAACTGTTGCTAGAAAGAGAACAGAGGTAAGGAGTGTGTGGTGTGGAGGTGGCTCAGGTCAGGGCTGATCCCTTAAAGATAATCTCCCTGTCCAGGGATTTGTTTTTCTCTTCGTCCTAGGGCCTCTAAGCTGACTTTGGAGGTCACCTGTTGCACAGGCAACCGGACACATTTGTAAGGAGCCGGGCATCATTGCATGGAGGTAGAGGGAGAAAGCACAGTAAGCAGTAAATAGAGCTGAAACATGAACACAGGGAGAGGCCAGGTTTAGAGTTCATCTATGCCACTGAAATCAAAGGATTTGCGTCTATAACAAAACCAGTTTTGGCAGGGTGGCTTTGAAGTGGTCCATTTGTGTTTATCTTCGTGGCAGGAAGCTAGATTAGAGTCAATTTTAAGCCATGTTTCACAAAGGTGGTGAAAACAGCCCTCTTCTTGTGTATTTAGTTAGATTTGAGCCAACTATTGCGCTTATTTTTGTTGTCATCATGTAGGTTTATGTTCACTAGAGAAAAGTGATTTAAGTCACTCAACTGGTATTTCATGTTCCTTCATGTGTTGAACATTGTGTTTAACACCACAGCCCCTTGTTTGCATGGGTTTTCTCATTCCCATGCCTGGAAATCATCCTGGTGCCCAACAATGTATTTCTCAACATGTCAGCTGAACTGTGTTCCCAGCTGCTGTTTTGGCTGTTTCTGTTTTTAGCAAAAGGAAACTTGGAAACTTGGTGCTAAATTCAGAAACTTTTGGGACCACTAGCAGATCAGTGTGAGGAGCACGTGAGAACTTAAGTTCTCAACGGCAGTAAAGGCACTTTTGTACAGTCGATCAAGAGAGTGCTCCAGGACATGACAAGAAGATTTGTTAAGGCTCCTACAGAGCTGAACAGATGAATAGTATGATTGTTTGTAAGGGGACAAATTAAGCACAGTAAAAAGACTGAAGTGGTGTTGTTTTGTATTGTAATGTGCTCAGCTTACATGTACAATTTTTCACAGCATGGTTGGATTTCACAGCGTTTGGCGGCTGTTTGTTGTTTTGTCCACCTCCTGTGGCATATGACAACTCCAAGCTCTGGAAAAAAGCATCTCTGAATGGAGGAAAGTTTTGGGGTAGCCAAGGTAACGTGTGGATTTACACCCCTAAAGCCTCTCGTTATTTTCCAAAGAGTTACTTGAGGTACTGGAGATCTGTAGCCTGGTTCATGCTCTGTGTGTAAATAAACTCTGTGTACTGCATGTGGTCACAAATGAACGAGTGGGTATTTTGACCTTATAAACTGTATAGGAAAAGATATTTTTTTCTTATCATGGCATTATGCATTTTGGCTGCGCTGAAGTTCATGGCATTTCAATATGGCTGCACTAAAGTTTGGGGGCCAGATGCATAAACCTCTGTAGATTCCTTACTGAAATTGTGTGTACAAACAAAGCCAGAATCTGCATACACATCCATTTTTGTGAGAATCATAAAGCGTTACGTATGCATGGCTTTGATGCACAACCCTTGTTTCCACTCCCACAGTTGGCCAAAAAATGGATGAGGACACTTTGCATTAAAAAAAAAAGAAAGAAAAAAAACACAGCCTCCACCAAATCAGACACTGAAAACAAAGACGAGAAAGAAGCTCAGTTTGTGAAATGTGAAACAAAATGTGCATCAGTATTTAATTTTATGTTAAATTATGTGTCTCTGCTTACTTTGCATTTTCAATTCTGTACTGTTCTGTAAACTTGGACTGCTTTTTAAAAACCATGTACCAAGTAACTGTGGTCCAAGGAATGTGTGTTTATAAATACCAGCTTCATGTGCTGGAAATGGCGCACGCATTGTTTTTGTGTGTACGCATCATTAATGCATCTGGCCTCGGGAGTTGATGTGTAAAGTTTGTAAAGCATGAAAAACACGCACACCAGTATTCACACAGAGTTTCAACTAGTATAATGTGCTGCACAGAAACCATGAACGAAGCTTTGGGCGCGCAGTGGCCTAATTTTATACTGTATGGATGTGATCAGTCCCTCGTTGCCCTTGACAGGCATGAATTACAGGAGTTTCTAGCCATGATAATCCTCCACACCCAATAATAACACCCTGCCACATCTCTCTGAGATTTGTGCTTGCATGCTGCACCACTTAGCCAAAATGTCTCAGGTGTTTCATTTAATTCACAATGCGAGACAGTGAGTGATTTAGGGGGGAAGTTAAAGTGGTCAAACAGCACCGGTGGGTTACAAGCTGCTGACCTTCACTCCTGCTGCCCGAAAGGTATCTACTGTCTCTATAAGGGCCCTGGGCCAATCAGCTGCTGCAGCATCCAGCAGGAAAGGTGAAAGTTGAAAGTGGAGATGATGTTTATAGTTGTTTGTGGAATTTAGAGACAGAACTCGGTTTTGTACTCGACATGTCTGAAGCTGTACCTGTGTGTAGATCTCAGTGATACTGCAGGCTGTATCAGCCCATACACCTAGCCTCCAGCAAGTCCCTGAAGAGAGCCGTGTGTGAGTGTGTGTGCATTTCTGGACTTGTCTCATTTCTTTGTTTACACTCAAAACAGTGGATTTTATATAAAGATAACCGCGATTCGCTGTCACAGGGAAGGTCACTTCAAGTTTCTCGGCATGAGCCTTGGAGGGGAGACAACACAACAGCTTGGAATTTAAAACAAGGAATGCAATCACAGCCGGGACACCAGACTCGATCAGACAGCAAATTTGCCATTACTGTGGTGAAATACATTTCATTTGATGGTGAAAATGCCTAATTTGCCCTCGTGCTTTAAGTCTTTCCACACTGTATTTTACCAGTAAATATGAGCAAAATTATTCACTTTGAAAAGTAAAAATGATAATTTCTCATTTCTGGGGATGTGTGAAGCAATCAGGCACAGCAGTCTCAGCTTATACACTTTTTCTTAAGCGTATGAGACAGCAGGTCAGAGTAGATCATACTGTAACCTTAACACAAGTGTAACACAAACCTGCCAAAGAGGAAATCTCATATTTCTGTATGCTCAGGTACTCTGCCCAATGCCAGGGTCACCTTCGCTGGAAAAATAAATCCCTGGTGGCTCTCTAACACTACCCATAAGACCTCTCTCCCTTTGAGAGGCGGTGAGTGGGTGTCAACCTAATGTTTATACTGTCTGCTCATGGTTATGTAAGCCATTTTGTCCTCTCTTTCTCTTTTCTCTCCCTCTCCATCTCCCTCGGCTTGTTTAAACTAATCTACCTTTACCTTTCCAACATGCCAAGTTGTGTGTTACGTAAATATCCTTTGAACTGGTCTAGCTTGAGGTTTTTCAGTGCACCAAGGTGTGTATTACATAAATATTGTAGGCCAGACTGTAGAGAGGTGCTGTACCATGGAAGCAGTGTTTTTTTTTTTTCTTTTTTTTTCCCAGAGTCAAGGATGCTTCTCTTTCATGAAGGGCAGGTTCAGGGAGGCTGTGGTACTTGTCTGAACTATCCCTGTGATAACAGCCTCTAGAATGAGCGAGTCAGTGTGTCTGCTCAAACACACACACACATACACACACACACACAAATGTATCTTTACAGTGGGCGGCTCTACAGCAGTGTAAATACAGCACAGTACAGTACAGTACACAGATCCATCGTTGTGTGTGTGTGTGTGTGTGTGTGTGTGTGTGTGTGTGTTTGCACGTGTGCGTGGCAGACAGCGTTACATGCATGATGAGGACATTGTTTTTCTATACAACAGAACTCTCTCTGTGGTTCAGCTGCTTGCTTACTGACTCTGTCATACTAATGTACTTTGTGCGGGTCACAGGGTTCAGTCAGTCTTACCACGTGGGGCCTCCTGTCCTCCATCATGCAGCCATTCTCATGGCCCATTATTCACCCATAATGATGTTATCTTGATAACCTCGGAATAAGTACCCCCCCCTCCCCCCCACTTCCTTTACATCTCTAATTTGTCAGTTTTCTTCAACTTCATGCTCCGTTCCTATGGCAACTAATTGCTCCAGTTATGCCACACTCAGCTGACTTCTGACCTTCTCTTGTGACCCATATTGACCTGTTTATGGTTAATGGATTAAGAGAGAGATAAAGAGAGAGAGGGAGCAGCTTCAATTGACTGTTGTGATTATAAAGTGCAGAGTTTCCGGATTCTGATAAATCTTTGGCTTAAATAACCTTCCTTTTCTGCTCTTATTGCTCGCTGATTTAGCATTCCTTCCACAGCTGAGAGAGGGTGGAGATATTTGAACCATTTGGAGAATGCTCCCAGTGTGACATCCGAATTACTTGTAGAATAGCATGAAGCCAATTTGAGCTCAAACATCTGTCCTGCAGTTTGTCCTCACATTTTATTGGGCACAGTGGGCTTCATCTAGCTTCGAACCCTCACATTTCTTTTGCTTTTGTCATTTCATTAATACTTTCCCCGAAGCAGCATGTTGGTCTGTGAAGCAGTGAAGGGGCGGGCAGCAAGACTTAGGAGGAGATACAAATTTCTGCATGTTCGTTTTGGTGGGAAGAAACAGGCATTGTGTACTCGCACTCATCTGGATCCTCATGGGAAATAAACAGCAACTAAATCAGTTGTTAGCTTTGTGTGTTATCTTTAAAGATGAAAGGACACTGAAAACAATGAAACCGCTGCCCTGGGGTTTCTGTAGGAAGGGAAAAAAGCAACAACTGGAGCGAAGAATGAAACCTTTGATCTGTGCAGTCAGTCCCATTGAGTTAGTATGAGACTGTACCCAGAAATAGAGAAGACAGGGGTCAAGAAAAAAAAAAGTCACAGACCCAGTTCACAGAGGTATAGCCTATTCACTTTTCCAGTGCTTTCTTTTTTGGGTACAGTTACAGTCATTATTTCAGAGATACTCTTATGGATGTTAGATTATTTTCCCCAAAAAACATGTAGTCAGTCGGCATTATTTCCAATGCTAATGCTCTGTGGCTCTGTGTTTTCATTATCTGATGAAGGGCAACACTGGGTTCTGCAGGCAGGTCTAAACACTATGGACTGAACTGAACTGCCTTAACAACTTCACAAGATGTTACCTTATTAAAAGAGAGATAAATTGACACGTCAGAATTTTTTTAAGCTGTGAAAATGACAAGCAAAAAAAAAAAAAGGAAATCCACTTGGCATGTCCTCATGGCCTCGTGGTCAAAACTGCTGCACCACTTAACCACAGTGTCCCCATTTTGAATTGACTTGTCATTCCCTTATTATTTTTTTTCCAAGTTCATTCAATCATATTTCCATCATTATCCTTTGCACATACTGTACCATACACTGATTAACAGTTGACTAATATCTCTGCTGAAACAGCCTGACTTGGGAATGCCTGTTCGCTCGTGTTTAGTTTTGGACTACTGGCAGCCATTGGTGCACAGTCAGTGCAGCCTGGCCTGTCTGCTCTGGTTTCATAAGCAGAGAGAGTGAATGACCTATATACTTCTCTGAGGGAGGGGAAGTCACCTTGTTGGTGGACCAGCAGGCAGGCACGATGGTGCACAGTGACTAGGTTTTAATGTGCAGCTCTATCAAAGCTTTGACTACCGATTTGATATTACAGCAGAGGCATGGTTTAAGAAACACCTCTCAGGTGATGCTGTTGCTGTTGTTCTTGGCCTTGAACTGTTTTTCTTTTCTTTGGTGGATCATCTTTGAATTTAACGCTGCTTTGTCCTGCAGAGAATAGGCAGATGTATAGTGGAATGCTCCGTTAGATTAACATGCAGAAAAACACACACCGTGACACGGACCGGATTTGCACATGCACACGGACACACATTAGCTGAAACCATGGGGCCCAGTGCCAGAAAGATCTAGTCAGACAAACACCTCACCAGAGACTCCTCTAAGCGTCCTAACAAATTGAATGTGTGTGTAGATGGACAAGAGGGAATTAGATCAGTGGTCCTGATTGTATCTGAGTGTGCTGTTGCTGTACCCCTTTCCAGCAAGTCCCCTGGAGGAAATGTGCATGCGTGAGAGAGAGAGAGAGAGAGAGAGAGGAGAGAGAGGCACGGAGTCAGAGGGAGAGGGGGAGAAGAGAGAGAGA